>OY756432.1:26089883-27472056 GCA_963576905.1 Mystacides longicornis
CTCCAACTTTCTGTTTGACATCCCAATTCTCCAGTCTCTTACGCAGCTCTTCCAGGAAGATCTCATGGAGGGCGAGGATGGCCGGCACTTGGTAGAAGATTTCATCCACCAGCACCGCGTCCACCAGGCCCACATTTTCGGGACTCTTCAAAGGTTGTAAATATTTCTGAAAAAAAAAACCAGAAAACCTTTTTAAAAACGTCAGATTATAGCAGTATATTTTATATTTACTACAAACTCAGAACTCTAACCTATATTCCTATCTGTCCGATACAGAAACGCTATCTATTGGGCCAACCACCCAATGCTATTCGCTATTAATAGGCGTTTAATGAGCAGAAAGATTTATCAACGAATATAGAGCCATCTGTTGGTAATTGCGATAAAACCACTAGCTAGTAGCTACCTGTGTCCTGTAGATGGCGCTAGAATATAACTATATCCATTTTTATACTGGATTCATTTGTACAAAATGTTCTAAATATTTATAGATTCTTGAGTTTTTTTATTTTGTAAAGTTATTCATACTTTTGTGTTTGTTTGGTAAAAAAATATTACAATTGACTATAACAAACTTCCCAAATAAATAAAAATAAAATCATAAATTGTAATACATTTAGAAATCTTTAAACGGAATCGAATTCGTTTTCAATTTATTTTGCTTTGTACGGAATGTGGGTTCTGAACAGTTGCGCTGGACATCCAATAGAAATTTGCAATTAAATTCAATTTGATATTGCGAAGTTTAAACATAATATTAAAGACTTTTTATGTTTTTTTTTTGAAAATTATTCAAAAGAGAACAGTCGTTAGACTGCAGTAGTTCAAAATTTAAAAAATATTAAAATACTAGCTTTACCGACAGACATTGTCCTGTGCTCCTAACTATGAATATTGAACTCGAATTTGTATAATGAAAAGCTTTTTCCTTTTAACCAATGTAATTTAGATTGATGCATCTGTTTCAAACCATATATTTTCCATCGACATTCTGTCCATCGCACCAACTATCAAACAACTGACAGTCTCTGTAAAACACGAATTTTATATCAAAATTACTATTAAATTACATTATAAAAAGCACTAAAATTGCTACCTAATTAGACTTTTCTTTAATTGCATAATTTTCCACGCAACTTTCTTATTTTTTCTTTCATTCGAACCTTCTCCCGATAAAAGCCAACATGGTAAAAAAGAATTAGTGAAATCCGTCTAGCCGTGATGCGATGATATCGCTTTCACGACACAAGCATTTGCTTACTGTGAAAGATGTCAAAAGTGTATTTGTGTTCACTTCGAGTGAGCACAGAATCATTTAAAAAAAAAAACTAATGTAATTTAATTCCGTCGCAGGGACGACGGAAGGTGGAGTAGAAGAGTGACGGACTGGAGACCAGAGCAGAGACTGGCCGAAGAAGTGTAGGAAGACAGCCGATGAGGTGGAGCGATGACATTGTGCGTGCCGTTGGGACAGAGGGGATGGGGTTGACCACGGACTGAGAGGAGTGGCGTGAGCATGAGGAGGCCTATGTCCTGCAGTGGATAATCCGTGCTAATATGAATGTAATTTTTGCGTAAAATAGTCATGTAAAAACGTATTATAGATAGATTCTGATTCAAAGGAGACGTTTAACATTCTCAAGTGTAAATAATCGGGAGAGGAACGATAGTTAAACCGAATGAATGCCAATACATAATTATTTTACCCCAAATCGTGTGGTTTTGGAATTGTGACCGTGGAGCTGCGACGTTGAATCCGATATATATATATATATACGACGTTGCCCGATAAAACAACACTTCAACAACAATATAACACTTAATGCATAATAGAAATAATATTCCAATGAGACATACTTCTGGAGCGGAGCCAAAGTTTATGAGCGACAAGAATCCATATACAGGTCAAATAGCCAAATTCACGGGGCCAAGAAAAATATTTCGTTATACAGAAACTTTACTACATAAGATGGAAAAACAACTTTATTTGGTTCAATCACATTAAGCTTTAATGATCAAATTTGCATGTATATGTACAAATTATACACAGAATTTGTTAATGGTGAGTTTTACACAGATTTTGATTTTTTCAAAGTTTACATAGAATTGTTAATGGTGAATTTTACACCAAATTTGTTGATGATGTATCTTCTTTACATAGAATTGTTGTTAATGGTGAGTTTTACACAGACTTTGTTATCAGTGAACTTTATATGAAATTTTGGAAAAAGTTTTACATAGACTTTGTTAATGATGAATCATAATTGGTGAATTTTTAATACAGCATTTGAAATGATGAATTTGTATTTAATTATTCAATATTATAGCTTGTGTTATGAAAGAATTAGATGGTCTGCACCAGGGATCGAACCCACGACCTTTAGAACGAAAGTCAGCAATGAACTGCTAGACTTCCAGCCACTTAACTTCCTCTTTTTTTAAAAAAAAGGTCAACAGACTATTCACTTCTTGCATCACTGCGGCCAAAATAGATCTATTGCGACGTCCTTCAATGTTACAACTCGTCTTCAAGGCCGACAATATCATTAGCTCACATTACTGCTTTCTCAGAGCTCAGTGATCGCTCTTTGAGAATGAAACTTCTTGTGTGAGAATGTGCATCACAGTTACAGAACATGCAAATAGGTGTTTCGTTATCTTCTGAACAGAACCCCTATTCTTAGTTTTTGTGATTTAACGCTGGTGTACTGTGAAGTAACAAAATTTTGTACGAAAACAACAAAATTCCCGCGAGTTTCTCACTTACATTAGTGAGAAATATTCGAAATAGAGGTAGTGAATCTACAGACTGGGTTGTCTTGTCAATTTGTACAGTATCAAGCCAGCCAGGGTCCTTCCTTAGATCTTTTTTTGGATTTTTGTGAAAATTGGGAACTTTTTCGTCTTTCTTATTTGGAGAAATTCAGAACAAGGATACATTTTATTAAAATAAAAATGCTGATAAGAAAAATTAGTACATACTTACTATAGGATTTTACTAATAATTGTAGATAATCTAAGCTAATAAAATGTTTCAATGTCTGATTAAATTTTATATCTCTGTGTATTGAGTCTTAATTAAATCTGAAGTCTTTCTTCATGTCGGCGAATAGCAGACTCCAATGGCATCTACCATATTAGGCAAGGCACCATGCCGAGCATACAGTACTATTGGTGATCTAAAGAATGGCTATAGATCAACATTATCAATGAAACCTGTATAAAATATTACATCTTTTTTAACATTCAACTCGCAAATCAGTTCTGTTTAAGAAAAAATGTATCTTATAACAATTTCTATCCAAAACGAAATTAATCAATCCCAACTAAAACTTTTCTTCTAGCTAGATCCTCTCATCACTTATTCTTTCATTGTAATCAATCCACATTTAGCACTGCGCTGCTTAAGTGGTAGACAGAGTAAACATACTACGACTCTTTTCTATCCTGACATACTCCCATTACCTGTAAATCACATACCATTTCTTTTACTACTGACCTGACTTACTTTAAGGGCAGATGTAATGTGATCATTCTCAGCCAATCAATTCTTCTAGCACTTCGTTCGACATATCTAAACCATTATAGCTTGCTAACTCTTTAGTTACACGAATATACATCAACAACTAATAACTCACCAATATTTTTCGATTTTTTTAAAATGGTATGAACAATCAACGACTGTCTTCTGCTGTTATTTCAAAGACTGGCTTAGTGTGATCACTTTACATTTACTACGTTCGCCATTTGGTGGTAATGTTCAGATACCCAAATATTATGAGAATTTTCATAATGCGGAAAATCCCATGCCCCGGGCAGGATTCAAACCTGCGTTCCTCGTCGGCCCATAACCACTGGGCCATTTGCCTCGATGCTAATTCATTCATAATATGTGTATATAAAAAATAGAGATGGGCATTATAACGATAGCTGATAAAAATATTAGATAAATAAAAATAACGCCTCTAACGTTATTAATATTAAACGATATTTATAAATATTAGTGTTGAACAAAAATAATAGTCATGCTCGTTCGGAGGTCGTGGGTTCGATCCCAGGTGCCGACCAGCTTCCTCTTTCACGTGTTCACTTTGAGTGAGCACAGATTCATTTTATACAAAAAAAATAGTCATGCTAATTTTAAGCAATAATAGCCTACACTCATTCACATGACAGCTAATATTAGTTGAATTAAATTAAAATATTAGGCTCGTGATGACAAATTTTAACTTTACAGATACCGAATTTTCGAAATAATCTTCATTTAGGTTTGCGAAAAAAAGAAGCTTGAATCTTTTAAAAATAACGCTATTTAGAATTAACGAAAATGCTATAAACCCTTTTTGAATTTAAGCCGTTATACCCACCTCTAATAACAAATTAAAATAGGTGTTTATGAGATGTAGAGCCATCTGTTGGATTATTTTAAAAGTTACAATCAATTCTTCCATATTCTACATAAAGTTGTAATCTTTCTGTTAATTACATATCCTGTATTCTTATGCTTTACCTACTACCACATAAATGATATGAAATCAAAAACCAAAAATGTCAAATTTTAAGATGAAAGATTTTTTTCATTCAGAAAACAATAAATCAATCGAGATACATACATTTTCTGAAAAGATGTGGAGAGCTTTCTCGCATCTTTATGTGTGAACCGATTGATTGATTGATTGATTTACTGTAATTGATAAATGTATACTCTAAACAAACAATTTACACTCAGAAATTATCGTAAAATAATAAATTGTTTCTGTAAATTTTAAAATAACGGTAATTTCTCCGTGAAAATATCCAGAGAAAACATATGGCCGTGTTTACAAACATTACAGGCACAGTGAAAAGAATATTTGAAGTGTTTCTTGTTCATCGCTTCGAAGAAGATTGTCGTTTATCATATTATACATCACACTTTGTTAAAAATGACTAATGTACATTCTGTTTAAAAGCAATATCATCATTCCTTGAAGATCATTAAAACAGATTGAACCCGACACAACACTGAAACATCGTTTCCACTTGAAATAATCTCGATTTTTGGCAATAAATTACGATTTTACGTAAAAAAACATAATAACACGAAACTTCAATTATTACAACCACTTAGGTACAATTTATTTAGCACCATAAATAAGTTTTTTAAAGTAGGTAAATGCCCTAACTTTGTGCAATGTTCATTATCTCTATAATATATAAATGGAGCCCTAATTTCCATGGTCGTTGCAGCACGCGTGTTTGCTTATACGTGTGTAAAGTGTGACGTCATTTGACAGCTTTGCGCTCCACTCTTCCATACATTTTGTATGGAATCAATTCCAGAAAAAAAAATGTTTCTTAGCGAAATAAAAAAAATATTGCTAACCATCGTACTGAAAACAAACAGGGGGAAAAAACATCGTTTATGGTTAAAAAAAAAAAATAAACGAAAAACCCAATTTCATTAGTATGGGAATTTGTATGGGATTTGAAATTTCAGGTAGCTTCGTGGAGCGCGGCTGTAGATGTCTCTATAAATTGACTTTACTTACACCCGTATTGTCATGGGAAGGTTCTTATGAGAGACAAAAATAAAAAAAAGTTGAGAGGAACAATAGAAATAGGTCACGTTTTGTCAAGTTTTAATGTCATAAATCACATTTTATTCATGTAATAAGTCAAAATTATTTTTTTTTTCTGGGTTAGGGCGAATGTCGACGGGCGGGTCAGCTAGTATAATAAATAAATAAATAACACTTTTCTATATAAAGGTGTCAGTATAGCCGGCGGAACTTATTCCCTGAGGCAATTTTTTCCAGTCAACCGGTCCCGTCCAATCTGAGACAGGCCAACCCCGGGTAGAAATTTCAAGTGAAAAAACACTTAGAAAAACTCTGACCCGACCGGGAATCGAACCCGGGACCTCGGATCTGAAGTCCACGCTAGTACAACTAGGCTACCGAGGTTGGTTATAATATTAAAGTTAAAGTTAGTATGGAACGAATTTTTTTAACAACAAAGCCATCTCTGAAAATTACGTATATAGAAACACAATCTTTATTTACCTGACAACCATTGACATTAAAAATAATGGATTTGATTTGAAAAAGTTGAAGCGCATTTTTTATAAATTAATACGCGACATGTGAATAGGTAAATCAAATTGTCGTTTGATACAAACTATCGGTTTTTTGATAGTTGGTGCGATTGACGGAATTCGAATGGAAAATAATAATATGTGGTTTCAAACAGATGCATCGGACGGAATGACATCGGTTAAAAGTCATTTTTATCATTCTTTTAAATTCTAATTAGACAACAGGACCACGTCTGTCGGAAAAACTAGTCTAATATATAAAAATGGAGAGCGATTTTCCGTGGTCATCGCATCACGCCTAAACGGCTGGACCGATTTCACTGATTCTTTTTTGTCGTGTTGTCTTTTATCAGGAGAAGGTTCTTATGAAAGAAAAAACTAAGAAAGTTGCGTGGAAAATTAAAAAATTAAAAAAAAATCTACGTAGGCAACCTTATTAGTACTTTTTCTATATAATTTTTATTCCAATTTAGAAATTTTGACAGAAACTATCAATTGAAAGATAGTTGGTGCGATTGACAGAATGCGGATGGAACATGGTTTAAAACAGACGCATCGGTCGGAATTACATTGATTAAATGATAATTAATTCATCACCATACAAATTCGAATTCTATATTCATAGTTAGGAACACGGGACAATGTCTGTGGAGAAAGCTAGTTACCAATAAATTGAGATAAAAGTGTTACTTACCAACACGAGAATTTGTAAAGCTTCCACGTAAGATCTCTCCGTGTCGTACAGCTCCACAACGACATGAGTCCGAGTGTCCTGTAATACAATCGTACATTATTAAAAAGATGGAAAAAAAGCAAAATATTAAGATTTTTTAGGGTACGTACTCCATAAATTTTAAATCGACATTTTTAGTTTTTCATACTCTTCATCCCTCATAAAAATTACATCTAATGTCTGATTTTTATGGAATTCGGGTGCTAATTACAGTAGGTATATTATAATATTATCTATGCTAATTGACAAACGATTGCCCCATCATCCATGATCACTCCAAACCAGGGTTGCCAGGTCTATTCCAAAAAAAAAATATATATCGCACCCGTGTTGCCACTGGGTGTCCGGAAAGGGTCATTCCTAAAATTAATTTGGTGAAAAGTTAAAAGCACACTAACAAAAAAGGTCATTCTCAAAATTAGCTAAGCGATAAGTTAAAAGTTCACTAAAAAAAAGAAAAAAAGAAAAAGGTCACTCCGAAAATTTGGTACAGGTTTATTTTAGGGAGGAAAATTAATCGGAAAAATACCGTACCGTCTATGTACTTCGGTATTTTTGTCATACCAAACACAGTGCTAAAATACCGAACGGATTAATTTCGAGATTTTCAAAATATTTTAAGAGAGTGCAGAGTAGGGAAAATGTATTCCCTGAGTTGTACACACCCTTGTACTGTACATGTCATAAAGATGTGAATGGAATAAATAGATAGTAGCTTTAAAGGTCAAGGACAAATCTAACACCAAATGATCTCCTTTGGGAAGGTTATCTAACGATGTAGTTTGGCTTTATTAAGCGTCTACCTACCTAAGTATGTACATAAATAACTATCTATCTAATAATAAGGCCGAGATAGCCTTAATTTTGTCTATGAATATAAATCATATTTGTTTTATATAAATAGCATAGTGATTCGTTACAAATCTACATAATATTTTAGTCCGTTTATATTTTTGAAGGCGCATCAATCGTAGAAAACAGACGTTAAGGTCAGATATTAATATGCCCAGAGCCGTACAAAATGGTGGAGAAGTTGCTGCATTAAATTTAATATATTTACAGCTATTTAAAAAACTCTATTTTTTAGGATCTTCATACAAATTTCTCAAAAACATAGCACAAATCACCCTCTATGGGTGGAATGCCTAATTAATTAGCACACATTAGAGGGTGTACGGAATGTAGCTAAGATTCAAACCATAGAGCTCTCTCTATGAAATCTTGCAAATTATGTCGGTAGGTTCGTATAATATTATGAGGTCGGTAAAAAAGTCATTCTTCTTTTTCTGTGCTTATGTCAGTTATAGAGGTCTGTTAAGCAATGGGAAGCTAGACTAGAACCTGTTTAATTACCTACCGATCAAGCCTGACAATCGGAATCAAAAACCTAAAGCATGACGGGTATAAGCTAGTTTTAAATAAAAGAGTGTCGTGTGACCTTTTTCTACTGTTGTCTCTAATACAACTGTTTTTTAAAAGAGCGTAACCGCAATTTAACGGCCGTTATGCATGAAAGAAACTTATTTAATTCAGTGGGCGTCTTGTTTACTGCTCTATCAAGCTACGCACAATGATACTGCGGCTTACACTGTCTTTTTCGCGCTTTGTGTGAAAGAGAAAAACACATAATCCTTTTTTTCTTATCTCAAAAGAATACCGCGTTCATAATGTTAAGGCCGCTTTTATTTTCTAGAAAACACAGTATTAGACAGGTTTTGTGTGATCACTTTGCGGCGAAAACGTTCGCCATTAGATGGTTAAATTCCAAATTCCCGCCCATGGTGAGTGTTCCAAACATTTAAAACGTGTTGGAAAAGCCCATTGCACCGAATTGCTCCGGTAGTTTCTTAAGAGGTAAGCAGAGAGAATGGATCTTCACTCTTTCCATTCAATTACACTTCTTTAATTCTTCTACAAGTAGTCAACTCGACATTTTAATTATTATTCTAGAAATAATGTGGACCTCCAATTGAACGCCCATAACACAAAGAAAAACCTAATTTTCCATATTACTAACTAAAGCAAAAGTTTTTAAATTTAGCCTTTTTTACTTAGTTCATACATTTATTTTTATTCCAGTAGGCATCTTGTTTACTACGGTATCCAAGTTACGCAAATTGACACTAAACATCAAGATTACACTGTCTCTTTCCCGCTTTCATCGTTTTACTGCCGGCATGAATATAGAATGTTTCGTATCTGTTTGAAAAAATATTGCTTTCAAAGTGTGTTACAGAACCCTCACAAAAGCCAATGAAAGCATCAGAGGATAATATTTTGGAACAATCATCATGGGTAATAAACGAGGACATTGAGGTCATAGACAATGTCATAGATAAAATATGTATTTACTCGTAAACGTAAGAACTAGTGAAGGCTAAACCTAAAAATAGTATCTTTTAAGATCTCATTGAGAGTATATTTGTGCCTTAAAGAGAGACGCTGTTACTGCCCACACGTCGCGGTGCCCTCATTTCACGATGCCAGGGGAGTTAGATGGAAATGTCAGAGTTCACCACGTTGCCACCCCTGACAGGGATGCGGGTGGTGGGTGTACCAGGCATGGAAACAAAGAAGTGATTGGACCATCAACAGGTCTAGAAAACATCTTCAGTTCCACAAGTGGTTAAGATCTAAACGAATTAATCACTTCTTCTCGCCATTTTTTTTTTCACAAAATGAAGAAACTTTAACGAAACTCAAATTTTTGTCCTCGGAGTCGGAAATAATTTAAAATGTGTAGTAGAAACGACATTTCGATCAAAACAAAAAACAATCCATTTTTTTGTTACATTTGGTAAGATTTGCTTAATAAAATTTACAGAGAACATAATCTATATATTATATAAATGGAGAGCCGGTTTTCGCCTAAACGGCTGGACCGATTTCGCTAATTCTTTTTTTGTCGTGTTGGCTTTTATCAGTAGAAGGTTCTTATGAAACAAAAAATTAAGAAAGTTGCTCGGACAATTAGAAAATCAAAGAAAACTCTAAGTAGGTAACCTTCTTAGTAATTTTAACGATATAATTTTTAAATTTTTATTCCAAATTTGAAAATTTTTAATCAAATTAAAGTTTGACAGGAACTGACAGTTGTTTGATAGATGGTGCGACTGGAAAACTATAAAAAATCGCTTAACATATTATTATGTTGAATTATTTGGATATCCCTTAAGGCCTTAAGGTGTTGTCTATCTCTGGACTTTCGCTAATAGTCTTACTTTCTGGGACACCCGTGATTTTGGTTTAGGAGGTCAGATTGACAGATCACTACAAATCTATACTGGGGAAAGAAAAAAACTGTCAATTCCTATTAAAAAAAAAAATAAAAAAAAATACGTGTTTCTTACCGGAGCGGCATTGATCGCCGAACACGGAACATGCTTGGGGTCGTCGCTGGTCTCCTCAAGTGTCGTCGGTCTCGTTTCGGGGCAAGGGTCGCTGAGCCGCAATCTTAGACCGTCCCTGGGGCCCGAAGACCTCATGCCCCAACACTTTGTTTAACACCACTCTTTTATACTGTCACTAACGGACGGGAACGGACCAATCCATTTTTTTAAAACGCCATTTATTATACCTTTCAGAGGGTCACATCGAACGATTAAAAGAAAATATTTTTAATAAAACCATAGCGAAAAGAGTTTATAAAATTTATAGAAAAAAGTTTTAAGGACTGTTCAGGCAAAACGCAAAAAAATCACGCTGTTTCAGTGATGTCATTTTGATGATTCTTTCATTCATTCTCCCTTAAAGACACCCCGCACACCGCAAGTCAGCCCGGAGGAGACCAATCCGCAGCAAACCCGACCCGCATGAAACCGACCCCCTAGCTCGATCGAAGCAATCAAACCAAAAAGCCGTCCACACACAAATCAAGTCCGCCGCGGATCCCCCCACACCAACCCACAATGCGGAAGGCCTAAGCCCCACTCAGGAGCATAGGGAGGCATCAAGGGCTCTCCATTGCGCTCGAAGGCGTCCGAGGCTCACTGTGCCTTTTCTGACCGAATGAGGTTTAAGGACATGAGGTGGTCAACCTCACGGTCCCAATCTGATTTTTCGATTTCCTGCCTCATCCAGGATGCTCGAAAAATCAGCAAAAAGAGATGAATGTTGATGATACAGATGAATTAAAGGTAAACTTGTGCATCTGTTCAAAATAAACGCATCCAGCCCAACTAGTAGCCCAGGAGAACTGGATTGATGTCAATTAATCGATAGACTTGGAAGCATAGGAATGGATCCTTTTATTGCGCATTTCTACAAGCAATTTTTGTGGTCATCTGCCAAATTATGACCAAATCTCTTTCGAAAAGAGAATTTGCTCGATATTCGAATCGCCAACACCTCTCCATAATGATCTGCGTCAGCTTGCGTTTAGTATCGTTCGTGAATCGTGGTTTGTGGAGGCACTTTGTTTATTTTCCAGGTCTTAACAACCAGGGAAATCGATCCGTGGATGGACAGAAGACATTGCGAAATCCCATTCCGCATGACGCAGTGCATGACGGGACACGGAGTATTTGTAAAGTACCTCCATAGAATACGAAAGGCTCCGTCGGAGGAATGTATGTATTGCAGTGCAGGGGAAGACGACGCCGAGCACACACTGTTTGTGTGCTCCAAGTGGGACGAGGAGAGATGTAGAGTTGTGAGGGATCTCCAATTGCCAAGATTCCCGACACCAGTCACACTAATTGGAGAAATGGAAAGGAGGGACATTTGGGGAAGGATGTCAGCCTTTATGGAAGATATAGGTAATCAGAACCAAAGAGGCCGATGAAATCCGCGGTCAGCATCTGACTAAAGACAGTCTGTGACCACAGTAGGTCTTGAAAGCAGGAATGTGGTAGCAGGGGAGGAAGGAGTTTTAGCCGGCAGGAGTCCGGCACTACCATAAGGCTGTCCATGAGGATTTCCCCCTCATTTGAAAAAAAAGGTCTTAACAACCATACATCAATGCAACAAACATGCTTCCAAAATTTTACACCACATAGATGGCTGAAAGCCAAGTTTTTCCTTGCTTTGTCACGTTTTCTCGAAGGTCCAACCCCAAATTCACCAGTTATGGTAAAATGGGCTCCCAGTATTTAAATGTATCCACCCATTGACTGAACGCTTTGGTAATAAGAACACGATTCGAATTTCAGCACCAAACGTACTGTTTCATTACTGGAAATAAATATGTATTTTCTTCCCAATTATCAAATAACATCCTTTTTGGAAAGGCGCGGTTGGAATCGTCGTGTCTGAACAGTCCCTAATAATTATGGCAACCCGAGTTGGAATGAAACTCGTATGCACTTCGCGGGTGAAGAATGTTGTTTGAATGCCGTAAGAATTCGATTGTTCAGCCAGGATAGTGGTAGATACGCGGTTTATTCATCGATAAGTTCAGTGTTATGCTGTACCCACATTGTAAATTATACTAAGGCAAACGAAGACGACAAAAAATAGGTCGAGGTGTGTCACAAATGGATTATTAATGAGCAATAAACAAGGTATGACTGAGTATAACCTTGTGAGGCTTGTCCAAAAAAGTCCAAGATAATAAGAGATGCATAAAAATAATAGATTAGAATTTTAGATTCCTATTCACAAAGATGCCAGAAAAATACGAATAGACTTGAAAACACAGGCAGATTTTGAGACATAATATGGAGAGAAAATAGAAAATCATCGAGCATTAACTATAATATTTTGTTTTTCCTATATAGACGAGGAAACTTCTAAAAAAGAAAGCTTGGAAAATTTTGAGGATTTTCAAGTGATATTTAGAGGAATATCAGGATCATGACCCAGAGAAACAAATCAGCACGCTTATAGATGAAAGAGTAGATGCAGTAAATAAAAATAGTTAAAGATGAGACCCATGCAGTTACCGTAAAAGGTCTAATAACACAAACAACAGCGAACTTCGACGATTATTAAGAGAATAAAAGGTTTTGAATCATTGAAGTTAAAACAAAGGAAACAGACTACCCAAATCCATGACCCAGAGAGAAACCATACATCAAGATAAAATGAAGATTTCAAACAAGCGGCTGACACCAATCTGACAGATAGATTAAAATACAATTAATATCGATGTTATGTTTAATGGTATCATAATTATGTTACATAAAATGGCTGCATTCCAGACTGCTGCGAAACTCTCCAGGGCGCCAATCCACAACGCTGGTATACCATCCAATCGAACTTTTTGCTACAGTAAAAGCGATACATATAGCTTAAATAATTATCGGCGTAATTTATTGCCCAGTATGTCTTGGGGATCAATTATCTATTATAACCAATTGATGTGTCGGATGGGATAATATATTATTATCAATCGACCAAATAAATACGCATTTTGTTCCGTAAAGGTGTTGATTATTTCAAGGCAGCCGGATGTTTTTGTTGGAACGAAAGAGCCAAACACAATATCAATGTGGGACATTTGAATGATAAATATCCAACAAAAGATCGAATGAAGGATCAATCCAGGATTCCAAGAAATAGCGAACAGAAAACATGAGCGACGTAGATTAAATTGTTTTGGGCGCAAGTGAAAATGAAAAACATACAACGCAAAGCAAAAACGACACAAATGAATGGGACACGAAATCCGACTAAGGGACAAGATTTTTGAAGTACATACAAGGAATATTGCTCGGAAATTATTTTGCAATTCAAAAACACCTTAAATCCTGATTGGCGAAACGAAAAGCACCAAGTTCCTGCTCTATAAAACGCTGTTACTTGGGATTCTTAGGAAAAATACGAAAGTTATTTTATGATCTTTGATATGAGGATTTGAGTAATCTTTAGGCCTTTCTGCAAAGATGGCATAGCGAGAAAAAGGTTCAATCATAAGCTGGCAAAATGTCAACGAACTTAACAAAGCCATGGCTGAGAAATGTCCAATGAATGGAAGAAAACCCATCTCCAATCAAAAAGGCAAGATAATGAAGTTTTTTTCAAAACACCAAGTTTGGCGAGGAGTGGATATTTGAGCTCTTTAGAGATTTTATAGTTTTTGTGGATCGAAATAATAACTAGAATAGACGTTTTGCAGACAGAAAACATGACCAAAGGATGAGTGGTTTTCAAACCGTCATTAAGATGCATATAAGAGGATCGAAGAAGGGTCGGAATAAAAATCTTGCCAGCTCAAAAATCATGAGAACGGACTAGGTTAAGGATAATAGGAAATCTGCTTAGGCTTGTGCAGGAGAGCGAAGCTTTCTCCCAGATAATTGTAGACGTGGGTTTTCTATGGGAAACCAAATGAAGAGATACAGAAGCGATGAAAATTGGGTAGTTTATATACACGTCACAGGAATAAAAGTGACTTCCAAGAAAGACTATAAATCGAATTCAGCTCAACTACCTACTTGAAATTCAAATGCTGTACTTAAACGACATGCATTTAATATTAATGGATGCATATGCAAGGGGGTGGATGATTCAACAACCAGTACCTATAGACGTAGGACGATGACACAAACAATATCGACCACCTCATAAATTACACCTCCTACGCTTTCATTCAAAACAACAGAAGACCTTGCAGGAATGAAAGGAATAGAAATGAGGGAGGTTAAGAAATGGAATAATAGATCCAGCAAATTGCGTGGGGTGAAATGGATATTATCAAAAGTTCAATGATTATTAATGAACTTGCTTTGTTTGTCATAGAGATTTAAAGGTGTTTCGGGTATCGATATTTCAATGAATCTGGGATCACTTTCACACCAAGCAAGGCTTTGGCCCTGAATGAGGAAGATAGTGTTGACACAAGTGTTCGAACTCATACCTTCAGTATAGGGAACTAAATCGGCGACAAATGTTGGTAATGGGAGTGGTTGATAGCCTACCAATTACGACTGCTTCGTACAGGTCATGGATTTGATCCCAGGTGCCGGCTATCTTCCTCTTTCACGAAACCAGCTTTTAGTAGCTTACTGTGAAATAGTGATTTTGTGTTCACTTTGAGTGAGCACAGATTCATTAAAAAAAAAGTTTTCAAATAGAGAACCGCCTTCTTTTTCAGATTTATGAGGACAAAATCTTGATCGCATCGAATTTCTGTGGTGCACGGGACAGCACACTTTTACGATATCTGCGGAATTTAACTATATATTTATTAGGTATCTTTTCACCCTTTTTTAACGCTAATCCCCCTCCAAATCCAATCCAAACTCCCTTTAGACCCCACTTAGGGGCATAGGGAGGCAACAAGAGCTCTCCATTGCGCTCGATCTTGCGCAACGTTAATGACCTCCTCCCACACCATGTCCAGATTCCTCAGCTCTGCTTCGAAGGAGCGGAACACAGTATGAGACTAATGTAATTTGTTATGTAGAGAATTAGAGATCAAATTAGCAAACTCGGTTGCAAAAATGTTAAGTCTTACTTACTCTTACAATTAAATCTACGCATTTTCAAAACAGATAATTAAGGTTCACCTAAGTTCAACACTGATCATAATGAAAATCTGAATAGGTAAACAAGAAAAAGGTCGAATTGTGTCTTCAAGTTTTATGAGCTAAACCGATCTCGGAGACTAGTTTACTCGTTTAGTGCGCTTAACTTCTCAGCAAGTGATAGGACCGTGTTCGATTCTCGATTGTATCAATATTTTTCTTTAATGTTTGACGTGTTTTGTATTTTAGGTATATACTCGCCAATAACACTAATAAGCTTTCTTACTGCTTGGAGAGCGAAAAGAAAAGAATAAATAAATAACATTCTTCTACAAATAGGCGTCAGTATAGCCGGCAGAACTTAATGCTTGAAGCATTCTCTACACAGTTAACCGAGTAGAAGTTTCAAGTGAAAAACGCATTGAAGATTTCTGGCCCGACCGGGAATCGAACCTGGGACCTCTTGATCTGAAGCGGAGCCCTTGCCACTAGACTACAGATAAATAAATAAAGAAGTTAGCATTGTGTCATTCAGGAAATAATGTCAATTTTCGACCGAAAATCAACAGTTTCCATCAGAAACGAATCGCTATAATATGACTAAACGAAATCTTCTTAAAAAAGAGAAAAGATATTTGTTTATTAGCCGCGAATTTATTTATTTACGGTATGATTCACTTTTTTTTGTTTATACATTTCGACACTTAAAAACATATCGATAATAAACAAATTAATATGAAAAAAATATAAAAAATTCGCGTATTCAACAACACCAACACACGCACACACAAACACCAAATACAAAAATCTATTTTAAGAACACTATCAAATCGATACAGTCTATCATCGAAGTGGTGGGTGTTTGAAAGGATAGGGAAAAACATATACAATAAGCGGTGAAATTTGATGAAAATCCTTTAAAAAGTACATCCTGGCTGTCAGACAATCATTATGACGCATTAAAAAACGTTTGAGATAAAAAAACAAGAACACAGCATCCATTTGCAAAAAAAATGCACAAAAAGACTAAAATAAAACGATGAAAACGCTACGGTTTGGATTTGGATTTAAATATTGTTCCATTTTCGAAAATCGCGACACACTAGAACAAAATTTAACGCCTCCTTTTAACGTATTTCACAATAAAATATTGATGTGATTGTGTAGTTTTTTTTTTTTTACATCATCTGTCAAAACGATGTCGATCCGCCGCACGTCCGCCCAACGTTTCATCTCATCGCTCACTGGAAAAAAAGGTTTTTCTTTCCTATTTCACCGTAGCTTTTATTCAATGGGCACGCGCCATGCATTTCCCGCGCGCAGCCGCACTACGATGTTTTTCCCGATAAACGCAGAAACAAAACAACGAAGTTGGAGATTTTGTTTTTGTTTGACTATTCGAACGGTTTTAATGTTGACGTTCGATTGGAACTATTTTGAATTTTGAATTTAAATACGAAATAGTTCCAAACGAGGAAGAGACAAACGAATGAATTAATCGCTCGTAAATGTCTTGTTTTATATTTACAGAATCGTCTATTATCTTGTTTTATGGCTTGAGATGAAATATGCGAATACAACATTCAAGTTTATACTTTAAAATGAATTATTAGGTATGCAATGCTTATTGAACAGATTCTTTCAACGTTTAACTCATATTTTGTGAGAGCCAATAGAAGTTCCGATTAAGCTTTAAAAAGGATGATAATATATGAGTCAATTTATTACTAATCTATATACATACACAAAATCAACACTATGGATTAAATTAATTATATGAAACACAGAAAGCACAAAAGTCCAATATAAATGTGGATAATAGATTGGTGCAAAATTTGGATTTGAATGTTTAAAATGACAAACAATTTTGTTTAGCTAAAAAATCCTTTTAAAGGGGGGGAGTATTATTTTATTTTTAAAAAACGGGGCGGTAGATCGAAAAAGGTTGAGATCTCGTGCACTGAGCAAACTCCAGAATAGCCTCAGAGGACTTTCAAGTGGCCAAAATATTTTTTTCGTCGATATTATGCGCAATTTTGTTGAACGCTTTTAGAAAAATGCGTCCGGAAATTTCTAAAAATTAACATTTTTTTGGAAAGAAGGTTAAAGGAATTAATCAAGCCCCACCCCAACCAAAATAAGTCACATTGTCACATCCTTCATAAAGCGCTGTCTCTTATTGAACCACGTCTCCAGAGGCCTCTGGCAGAATGCCAGTGCCTCTTCCTGGCAAAAAATCGACTTTTTTGTTGCCTGGTCCTAACAGAATTCTCATAATTGAACATTGTGACAATATGCGAAATTTGACTGCTAAACAGAAGTCAACCCATGTCGGCCCATGGGTCAGCATCATATGCAACTAGGTGAGTCCCTCTATCATGGTTTGCCATTATAGAAAAATACGTAATATTATTCAACACCATCTTATCTATTCGCAACTGCAGAAACGGTTATGAGCAACGTATGAACAATATCAGGTACCTATAGTTAGTTAAGACTTAGACACAATATTATGCACAATGCAGCGTGGATGTTGTTAGTAAACTGGATGGCCCAGTTAATCTCGTTATGCAGCGTGTTTTGGACAGCGTGACGGCTAGTCTGCACCTTGTGCATGGTGGATACAATATACAGTGGTGTGCCAATCAATGTGAACACTTGTTTATTACCCGAAGAATCAGCTTATTTATTCATTTATTAATTTATTTATTGTCTACCCAAACAGTGGTTGCTTTTACTAACGCTTTTTTTTTAAATCCACATACAGCCATTAGGCCAATTACAAAACAATAACATAAAAATCATACACATAAGAATTTTTCTTTTTAATAATACAAAATAGATACCTACCCAGACAAAAATTCCAAAATCATTAAAAAAATAAAAAATATAATAATAGGTAGCTATGAAACCATCTATGTTCATTCATCTATAGAGATCATATATCATCATAGAAAAACAATAAAATAAAATAATGAAATAAAACACATATATTAAAAATAATAATAATTAGCCGTAAAATATAGCAATTTCATCAGTAAGAGTGCCTACCCGAGCCAACAAAACAGTAAATGAAAATATCCTTTTATCAAACAGACAAACATTTCATACAGAAACACAATTCTCCGAAGCCAAGAAAACATCAAAACCAATTTAACAAGAATATCCTATTCTTTAAAAAAAAATCATCACAAAACACTATTACGTACCTACTCAATAAAATACAGTATTCCTGTTTGAAAAAAGCTAAGCTATCCAAAAACCTGACTTGCTGAAAAACATGCAGAAACGAACATTTATAGTTATTTACACACGAACCCAAAAATCCTTCCTCATAAATAGGTTCCCTATAATTATACAAAATCAGTCATCTTAAAAGGGGGAAAATGTATAGAAAGTGATCAAAACTAAAAACAAGCCAAGAAACGAGAGCCAAATAAATAGCAACAAATAAGTGGAAGGATCAGAATCAAATTGTGGCTAATAAGGACTCAACACTAGCTATCTTCGCCAAGGTTACTATACTTCAATATTCTTGGCTTATGAAGGTGTGTCAAGAGTGAACTCTTGTAGGCAGACAGTGAGCTGTGGAATATATCCGATATTTCTGCAAATACATTACCAAGCCTCTGCATTCTATTCAAAGGAGAGTAGTAAAAATGGGTTGTGTTTGAGTTTGAGGGATAAAATGGTAAGGCCTGAGGTGTCAATCGATTTGGTGCTAAAAAAATTATGCTTTGGGCAATAAATATGAGACATTAACAAAAATGGATATAGTCATATCCTGGCGCCAAATACATGATAGCAGTTGCATTCTTTAAATTTGGTTGCTCTCTTGTTCTCAATAATTTCCAACTTTTATCTCTATTTTTCATTTTATTATTAAATTTCTACTTGTTGCATACATGAGATTTTTCGACATGTTGAACATGTTGAGAATTCTCATGATTAGGAGTTTCGGAGACAAACATTACCACCTAATGGCGAACGTTGTTAACGTAAAGTGATCACACTAAGCCAGCCTTCGAAATAACAGTAGAAGACGGTCGTAAGCCGTAGTGGTTTGTTCCATTTAAAAATCGAACATTAGTAATGAATTTTTAGAGTCATTAGTTGTTATTTTTTCTTTGGAGAATATCCGGAGCGTCTATGTCATTATGAATCAGTTTGTGTAAGAAACTCAAGTCACCAAGACTTCGTCTTTCCACTAAGCTATGCATGTTCAATAATAAATATAGCAAATAGTCGTAGTCCAACTCCTGCAGTGTAAACCCCATTCTAAAATTTATACATATATCAAAGAAATTTGTGCTGAGTTCTCTCAAGCTGCTTAATATGCACGTTGTAAAATGGACTCCACACTACCGAGCCGTATTCCAATATACTTCTTACAAGGGAGAGGTATAGCAGACGCATAGTGCCGATATTCAAAAAATCTCTAGTAACTCTGATGATAAAACCCAACATTCTCATACTTTTATTTGCTATCGAATTAATGTGGCTTATGAAAGACAGCTTCTGATCAAATATGATGCCCAAGTCATTTACCTCGCTCAAGGATTCCAAATCGCTCCCCAACAGTGAATACTGGAAAATAAGTGGGTTCTTCTTTCTATGGAATCTCACAATCGAACATTTTTTGATGTTGACAGACAAACCGTTCCTGGCACACCAAACACCGAAACTGTTCAAGCCTCGTTGTAAGTTCTGACAATCGTTTTCAGACGTCACGGTGTTGTAAATTTTGACGTCGTTTGCAAATACAAGAAAATTCACGTCATTAAACACTTGTGCCACGTCGTTTATGAACAATATGAACAGTGCTGGACCCATGTGAGAGCCCTGGGGGACTCCACTTGTGGCATCGAAAGCCCTTGAACATCTTCCACCGACTCTAACAACAAGACTACGGCCAGTTAAATAGCTCTCGAGCCAAGAAATCATCTGACCATTGATGCCCAATTTGAATAACTTATCAATTAAAACGTTATGTGGTACTTGGTCAAATGCTTTACTCAGGTTCTTTTTTTATGATTTGTAACACAGGCGCAAATCATTCCTTGTGGGATGCGATTTCCGGTAGTTAAAAACAATGAAATAAAAATTTGTTATTTTATCAAAACTGTTGTAAAGTACCTGTAAAGTACATGTAAAGTACCTGGAAGTCTATATTGACTCTCATTTAAGGTGGAACAAGCATATAGACTGTATAACTAGAAGAGTAAGAGGTCAGCAATACATCTACAAAAGACTGATAGACATTGTGGGATTAGAGGTGGTCAGAGTGATTTACTATAGCCTGACTCAGTCGATTCTTGCATACGGTATCTTGGCATGGGGAGGCGCATTTGACAGCCACCTGAACATGGCGAGTGTCGTGCAGAGGTTAACAATCAAAATGATATATAAGAAACCCATAAGATACGAGACCAGCAGATTGTACGAATTGAGTGGTTTCTTCGAATTGCGTAAATTATATCTACTGCAAAATTTGAAATTCATTAAAAGAAAGCCAGAATTGTTTGTTAGCTCAACTAATCACAGATCAAGTGCCAGACTGGGAAACGTGTATACTTTGCCTTCTTGTAGAACTAGACAGAGACTTCGACACCCGGCTTATGTGGCACCCAAGCTGTATAACAGTTTGCCCGATGATATCAGAAGCGTGAGAAGTATGGCAGCTTTCAAGAGACACGTCAAGCTTTGGCTCGCTGATGTTGATATATCTTCTTTTTTGTTATAAAATTCCTATTGTACTGGTCTGTTTAGAGATTGTTGTTTATTTATTTGATGATTTTGCTAGTTTTTTCCTCCATTGTTTCTTATTTTGTTTCTTATTTTATTTGTCCGGCAGTTCTTCCACCACCCCATTGCTAGGGCTGCTGGTTTTTGATCTGTGACTCTGAGATGTCTCTGGGTGTGGGGCTATATTCAGCTGATCAATGATATTTTTGATTTTCTCGTTTATAGTCTCCCATCTATCCTTTTTTTTTAGCAAATCTATTGCAAAGTTTATGGACTTCGACCTTGTAAAGTATGTTAATGTTAAAGTATTATGGTGTGTATGTTTTTCTCCTTACTTAATAATTGTGGTGACTTGATTACTTTTTCCACGCTGACTAGACTGGTCAGTTTTGTATGATTTTTTAATATATTTATTCTATGATTTTAATTTTAATTTATTTATATATTTTTTTAGTTTTTTTTTATACTATTTATCTATTAACGGTGGATGTCACGATATGAATGTGGTTTGTAAAATAGCTATGCGGATTCATTATTAATCTGCTTTTTTTAATATACATTGTTGCAATTTAATCTTAAGGTAAGAGAACTTTTATTTATTTTATACTACTACTTTTGCGCATTTAAAGGCTTAATTTTAACGTGATTTGCCAATTGATTGAATGTCTTGTAAATTGATTGGAACATAATTTATTGTGATTTGGGATCCTTCTTTTACGTATCTGTGTTTAAATTTTGAGCGATTTTTTAAATTATGAGCGCCTAAGGATCTTTTTGTAAAAATGTTATACTTTGTTACTGATATATTAATGGATAACCCCACTTACGGGCATTTGCCTAGTGGAATTTCGATTTATGAACAAAAATGTGTATGAACATGATTATATTATGTATCTGTGTTTTTTTTTTTCATCGAAATAATGAATATGTTATTATGTTGTTTACCTGTGTTCCCATTTATTCGCACACAACTGTACAAGTAGTGTGTGTTTTATGATTTAGTAGATAGATGGAGTTAGCGAGCGAGAGTGGATCCTGCACTAGTGGTGGGTCAGCGTTGGGAAACATCCCACTGGGTATGTGGGTCACGGCCGTTGGGAAAGCGAAACATTATTTAGGTACTTAGTCTGTTTCAAAATATGATCCATTTCAATGGGAATTCGGGAATCACACGGAATCTTTGTGGGAATATAGCAAAGATATTAGACGCTTTTTAAGAGGAACTAGCAAAGATCTTAGGAGGAATTAGAAATAATATCATAAGACTCTATTAAAGAGGAAACAGCAAAGACCTTAGACTCTATTTAAGAGGAAACAGCAAAGACCTTAGACTCTATTTAAGAGGAAACAGCAAAGATCTTAGACTCTTTTTGAGAGGAAATAGTAGAGATCTTAAGAGTTTTAATGAAAAAATATGATAAACATTTGTTTTATGGAAATGGGAAAGATCTGAAGACTCTTAAAGATTTTGGACTATTATTTAAAAAAAAAAAACAATAACAAATATCATGTGCCTACTTGAAAATTTTTGTAAAAAGTAGATATTATAATTTTGTTAAATAATTAGAAAAACAAGTGAGAGCGGAAACCCTAGATCAAGTACATATTGTCAATACTGTATCTCGATTTTTCAGCATCTCGGTTCTCAATAATTTCCAACTTTTATCTCTATATTTCATTTATTATTAAATTTCTACTTGTTGCATACATGAGATTTATCGACATGTTGAACATGTTGAGAATTCTCATGATTAGGAGTTTCGGAGACAAACATTACCGCCTAATGGCGAACGTTGTTAACGTAAAGTGATCACACTAAGCCAGCCTTCGAAATAACAGTAGAAGACGGTCGTAAGCCCGTAGTGGTTTGTTCCATTTAAAAATCGAACATTAGTAATGAATTCGTTTCACACAAGCGTCTTTTCGCTTTAGAAACGGGGTCTATATTGATTTAATAAAATAAAAAATAAATTGTTAGAGTCATTAGTTGTTACTTTTTCTTTTCAGCATCGCCTATTAATTTATCCTGTTTTTATTTAACGTTTTTTTTTATTGATAATTTATTGTTCTAATGACATCTTTTGTATTTCTTGTCTGTTTTTTTTTTGCGTTTTTCTCTTTTCTCGAGAATCATAGGTACACTGTACTAGATATTTTATATTTTGACGACTCCAAGTGCTCGAACGGAGCCAAGGGACGAACGAAAACAGCAAACAACATAATGATTAGTGGGTTCGATCCCAGGTGCCGACCATCTTCCTCTTCACGGCACAAGCTTTAAGTAGCTTACTGTGAAAGAGTCAAAGAGTGTATTTTGTCTTCACTTTGAGTGAGCACAGATTCATTTTGGAATTAAAAGAAAAAAAAGATGTATTTAAGGTTAGAAATGATAATCTGGTAACTTATCATTTACGATTATTAAGTATTTTGACCACGGTATGGTAAGCATCTTCACCAGGGATTAGTTGGTAGAAATTGCCACTTGGCAATAATCCCTCCATTTGTATACACTTATTTTTTTTTATTTTATTTATTTAGGTAAACAGACAGTCATTAACAATACATAAAAATTAAAACAAGTATGATAACAATAAGTGGACCAATTATTACACCTATATAATGTATGATAAAAATATAAGTGTGACAAATAAATAAATATAAAAATGAAGCTCAATTGCATTTGGTCATCGCATCACGCGTGAACTGCTGGACCAAATCCTCCAATTCTTTTTTTGTAGTGTTCGCTATTGTCAGGGAAGGTTTTAATGAAAGAAAAAAATCAGTAAGTTGCGCAGAAGACTATAAAATTTAAGAAAACTGCAGATAACTCTTTTAGCGCTTTTAACAACATAATCTAATTCTAATTTTGAAATTAACTTGGCGTTTGATAGAAAATTTCATTTTCTCTCTCCTTTTCTCTGTTTTTATTTTATTTACAAATTTTGTGTTCACGTAGGACAATAAATTCACAATAATAATGATGTTCTTTTTTACATTTGTATAAGTAATAAATATATCCATCCCAAAGTAGGTTCTGATCTTGTAATTTTTTTTTATTATTATTGGACATGGTGTGGGAGGAGGTCACAAACATCGCGCAAGATCGAGCGCAATGGAGAGCTGTTGTTGCTTCTCTATGCCCCTAAGTGGGGCGTAAAGGGAGTTTGGATTGGATTATTAAAATTTCAATTTTAGCATATTCAAATATTATTTGATATTGTCATTGTTAATCAATGCTAATTCTAAAAAGAATTGAACCAAAAGTAGAGAACATCCTTTCCAGAGACCAGTATGGCTTCAGAAGAGGTGTAGGAACCAGAGAAGCAATATTGTCGCTACAAATACTACTAGAAAAAGAAATAGAATAAAAAGAAACCAAAACACATACATCGCAATCATAGACCTAGAGAAGGCTTTCGACAAAGTAGAATGGAAAAGACTCTTCGAGATTTTGAAGAGAATTGATATCAAGTATAGAGATAGACGAATAATCCAGGCACTATACAAGAATGAGGCCGCTATAATCAAATGTGACGATGATAGAAAGGAAGCCAGTATAAGAAAGGGGGTAAGAAAGGGATGCTCTTGTCTGCTCTTTTTAACGCTTATATACAGAGTGCGATTGACGACTTGAGAGAGAGAATGAGACACAGAGAAGGTGTAAAGATACACGGACAAAAGATGGATATGATAAGATTTGCTGACGATATTGCTATGGTTGCTGAAAGTGAATAAGAATTGCAAGAGGCCTTAACAACTATGAAGCATTCTTCAAAATAATTACAACATGAAGATAAACAAAGACAAAACAAAGCTGCTGACTGTAGGCCGAACGCAACATCAGATGAGAGTAATGATGTCAGGAGTTCCACTAAAGAATACCAAGGAGTTTGTCTACCTCGGGAGTAAGATAACATGGGACGGTTGGTCTAAGAGCGAGGTCGACAGCCGTATACATCTGGCTAGGCTTGCCTTTAATAAAAGGTCTAAAATAATAGAATCGAATAATATTGACCTGAAACTGAGAATGCTCCTCATCAAGACCTATATATGGAGTATCTTGATGTACGGCTGCGAGACATGGTGCCTATCTGGAAGAGATAAACGGAGACTAGAGGCTTTTGAGATGTGGTCCTACAGAAGACTATTGGGGATTTCCTGGAGAGACCACAATACAAACGAGGAGGTTCTCCAAAGAATCGAAGGAGGAAGGCACCTGCTCAGGATCTTGTCCGAAAGGCGAGCAAGATGTATCGGCTATATAATAAGACAAGAAGGCCTCTTGCATGCCAGAATGGAGGGTATGACCGAGGGGACAAACTCCAGGGGGACGCCCACGCCGAGAGTACCTGGAGGACCTGTTGGTGGACGTGCGATGCCAGTCATATGTAGATCTTAAAAGAGCCGCACAAGACAGGGTAGAATGGAGGAGAAGAATTGAGGGAATTGCTGCAAACCAATCTTAGGATTGAAAGCAAAGAAGAATCAATGCTTAATTCCTGTAACTTATAGTTTAATCATCTTTGCTTTATATAAATTCACTAGTCAAATATTAACTAAGTATTTTTTTTATTAAATAAAAATAATCAAAAATTACAATTTTAGTAAAGTCAAACATAATTAAGTATTGTTATTGTCAATCTATTCTTCATTCCTTCTAACTTACAATATAATCATCCTTGCTTTATATAAATTCATTAGTCAAATATTAACTAGTTTTTTTTTTATTTAAAAAAAAAAACAATTTTAGTAAATTCAAACATAATTAATTATTATTATTGTCAATCTATTATTTATTCCTTCTAACTTATCGTAAAATTATTATCTTGCTTTATATAAATTCATTAGTCAAATAGAAATAAAATCAATTTAAAATTGTCCATTATATACCATATGTTTACAACCTCTGTCTTGTCTGTATGTGTGTTCCAATAATAAATTATTGTATTCGTTTTAAGCTTTAGTTTCTAAGTCACCTGTGACCATGCAGGACATGCCTGCGACACTAGTCAGGCTACTTAGAAACTGGTCAAAATACCATAGAAACTTTCAGTTGTTTGATAGTCAGTTAGATTGACAGATTGCGGATGGCAAATATATGGTTTAAAACAGATGCATCGGTTAAAAGGTTAGAGCTTTTTTTCATATAAACTTTTCAATTTTTGAAATTTAATTGACGTTTGACATTTGTCAGTTGTTTGATAGTCGGTGCGTTTATTGTCATGTGTGACATGTAAACATAGTTTTAGACAGACACGTCCCGTCGCGCGGTCGGGAATATATTGGTTAAATATGTAATTTTATAGTTATACAATTTTGAATACAATATTCAATTTAGAACCACAGGTCAACGTCTGTCGGGAAAGCTAGTGCACTTATAAAATTATACAAAACAGCTCTTAGTAAACATGACATATCATTTTTTGTCTTCATGGGTCTCACCAACAAAGATGGTATCTGCATATATAATTATTTACGAGTGTTATTGGCTGTCTGTTACAATACTAGTCAATGTCACAGTTAGTCTACATACTATGTACACATTAGTTCCTAGATTTGGCAGGTCAGACCGTGACTAAAGGGAAAATGTACATTTGTAATTTTGATATACCAATTTGTCATATTATCTGGAAGACAGGTCTAAACATCTAAACAATAAGATGTCCCGGGTTCGTTTGCCGGTGGGATCCGATTTTTTCTTTTTCTCGGGTTTCGGTGTCTTTTCTCATATTTAACACGGAATAAATTTACCAATAAAAATTATATTTCTAGAAACAAAAGCGATTCTTGCATTCGATACGTATACTCGTTTTCCATAATATATGTATCGTGTTACTCACTTTACTTCCGTGACTACCTTCCGGTAAAAGTTAGAATACGGGTACATACTGTTGTGTTGCTACGTTTATTTCAATGGGTTTTTTCGCCATGCACCGGAAGTAGGACTGACAAACAGGGTATGCGCTCCTTTATTGCGGGATGCTGCGCACGTGAAAAAAAGAAGTCGGTCCTATTCCCTGCTAACTAATCACCTAATAGCACCTGATGACAAACTGATAACTTGCTGTCTACACGTGTTTAGCACTAATGGATTAACACTCGCACCTAAAACTTGAATAGTGTCAACGCAACGGGCCTTAAGAGACGAGAACTACAGTCTATCCTACTTCTTTTAATTCTGACTTCGACTTCCTTGAGGACGGAACAGGGGGCTATGCCAAGAAGTTATAAAAAAATGGCCGACAACGGTATCGGTTGATCGGTGTTCCCATAGTAACAACGTTCAAACGACAGCTTTTTGCGTTGTGTCCAAGGGAACATCGATCGACCGATACTATTGCGCCATTTTATATCAATTTACTTCTGCTCCAGATGTGATCGATCCATGTTAATCACTGTCCATCACGCTGTATCCCGTCTTTCCTTTCACACATAGGTACATTTTTTCAGTCTTATCTATTAGCACACATTCTTTGAACTTGTCCATACCATGTCAACCTACTCCCATAGCACATTCCTCCCTTAATATTTTTATACCTTTCCGTATTCCACAATATTCTTCTACTAATTCTCATCCCTAATGAATTTAAAACACATTCCTCTCTTTCAGTACAAGTCCAAGTTTTGCCGCCATACATCATTGACGATGATGGTGATGTATTAAGATCATAAGTTGCAAGTGCGCAATGTTCACGCATGTCACAACGTTCCAAATATAAACCGCTGTCAAAACAAACACTCGAACAAGTCATATTAATTTAAAACACCATTTTGATCTCTTAAAAATATATTTCAAACATTCCTTCTTTTGAAACTGTAAAATGCGTAAAGGGCATTTCAGACACGGCGATTACAGCCGCGCGATTCTAAAGGGATGCGTAATAATTCAGTACCTACTACGATACTAGGAAGGAAACGATTATTAAAATAATGACAATTTAGTAATGGGACAGTACGATTGGCGCTACTAGTGGCAAACTTCGAATTTCGAATGTAATAGACATAGACTTTTATACAGGTATATGTATAAAAGTCTATGGTAATATATAGAATATTCTTTTTTCAAAACAATATTTTAATCCAATTCGTTAGATGGAGTTGTTTAAGCGCGAAAATAGAATATAATATATTCTATTTTCGAATATGTCAGTTTGGAAGATCTACGTACAAAACTTTAAAGTTGAAGAATAATCCGGAAATGTTTCTCATTTCACATTTTATGCCTAAAACTTCTAATACTAACTGGAAGGAAGAAAAAGAAACTCATCGAAATAAAATCATAGACAATAAAATTCAAGGCAGTGTTTATGGTCATCAAAAGTAAGTGTATTGACAATGATGCGATTCAGTGCCTTCAATCTCAGGGTTCGATTTTCAAATTTCTACCAGGGTTTCATATTCAAACCCAGTTTATTGACACGAATAGTAAAATGTTGTTTTGTAGAAAATTGCTAATAAAAACACCTACATCTTTTTATAGGAAAGAGCATACCTATTTTGATTTCACGCACATCCGTTTCCGGTCACTGAACGACTTTAGTTTCTATTGTTCTATGGTCAAATAGCATAGATATCTACGTATTTTCCGTTTCGAATGACAAGTATGTACATTATTTATTTTGTTCATAGATATTACTTTTATAATGATACGAAATGATGCATTACGTTGAATATTGATTAAATTTTTCTGGCATCACATTATAAGATAATATTGCCTACATAAGTAACAAATAAATTCATTAATTGGATGTCAAACCAAAAACATAATGAAACTGAAACATCTGCCAAACTCCAATAGCTTAAAATAAATAAATTAATTAATTAAACACCTCTCTAGAAGTGTTTGAAGTGCAAGCGATTCTTTAAGCAAAGACCAAACAATCTATGTCAATCTCTACAGACAGATTATGCCTAGCCGCCTAAATTACAACGATATGACAACGAACAACTGATGACGGACTAAAACTGTTCGATTTTTTAAATGGTATGCATTAAAAAAACGCTCAGCCTTATAGGACGGCCGAGTCAGGAGCAAAAGGAATAGAAGAGCTGATGTGAGGGATTTATTCAGATGTGTTATTCAAAATATTGTTAAGTCATTATTTGAAAATTTGGGAACGCGATGGTAAAGAGTTTGAAAACCAGTTGCTTCTTTGTTTATGACAGATTAGAAGGTTTGGTATTTTTACATATTGAATGGATGTACGGGGAAACCATTTTTTTAGAAAAATTTTTGTTTAAAGGGATTAGTAGAGAAGGCAATGCTTCTTTGTTTTGAGATAGTATATTTGGCCCTCGATAGGACAAATAGTTTTTTTTGAAGTTTAGTCTAGATCCACGCTCCGATGGGAGACGTTCTTAAATTTTGTGTTGAAGTGTTTGAGTAATTTTTAATATCCTTCGCATATTTCAATTGTACATATTATGTACCTACCGGGGTGTGTCCGAGTGTGTTGTTATTAATACGGGATTTGCGTGCGACTTGATTGATGTGTATCTTTGGAGGTTAAAATATCACATTTGATAAATTCGCGTTTGATAAAACTTAGAATCTTCGGTTTTGGATTAAGCCTTCTGTTTAATTATTATAATATATTATTTATTGTTTGACTGGGCTAACCATAGAGGGAGGTCGCGTGGCGGATCGTTAGATTGGACAGCCCCCGTGATAATTTAACATCCAACTATGAATGTGACGTGTTTTATTTTCATTGGTGCTTTGTGCTTTTATTTTGAAAAAAAATATTTTGAAGGTATGCTGAATTTTGGGTGAGTGACCAGATTTTTTTGATATTAGAATTTGTATGGACACAGAGAGATGTTTTCTTGTGTGGTATTTTATTTGTTGCTTGGTTGCCCCGCCAAGCATGCTTATGAGCAAGTTGCTCGATTGGTTTTAGCTGAGAGATATATGGCCGATGCGTTACGGCATTGTTTTGAATATTTGTGTTCTCTGTGTGCCATTGGGCTTATTGTATTGCAGCATGTACCTCCCTGTATTGTTTTCACACGTCACATGTCAAACACACGTCGCAAATTGTTATCCGTCATTCGCGGGTTACCCCATTTTCCGATACCAGTGGTGTGACCTATCTTTAATGTTTATTTTTGAATCCGGTTAAGAATTTCATATTTAGAACCTTCTAGTAAGCTTAGTGTAGAATTTTCATTTATTTGTAAAAGTAGGTACATTGGTGTGTTTGTTCCCCGTGAGAGTAATTTTATTCAGTCGAGCTATGAATGAGTTTACTAAAAGTTCGCGTCTGTCCGCGCACATATAGAGTTTGTATTTTAGTTTTCGCCGCCGTGATAAACGTAAAGTTATAAAACCGGTATGTGTAGGAGGGCTGTTGGCGCAAGCTGAAGACCTTCCCCACATGACTGTCTATGAGAATGGGCTGTTGCTGATTTGGACGCTTTTCAGCTCAGTTCATGAGGTTCACTGGCGAAAAGGTCGCGCGCTAAGACCGAAGCAGTTGAGCGATTTGGAATTCCAATGAGGAAGAACTTGCAGTTTAAATGACAGCCCGTACGTAATGTGACTAGAAGGTTGATTGATTTGTTCGGTTATATGTAAAGTAATTGAACGTTTATTTTGATATTGAGATAGATAATAATTAAATGCACGCGAGGTAGACATTAACATTGTTAATAGGCAGGAAGGATCGTTTTGACTGTAGCTAGAGCCGTGGCATAATTTTCGCGTAGTAAAATCCTGTCCTATTTTGAGTCTCTGTCGGAAGTACGTTTAAGTATTTAGAGTCAAGAGTTAGATAGTTAAAATATAGCTTTCAGCCCCTGTAGTCTGTACACCATCAGGAACCTTTTCCGTTTGTCTATATACACTATATCTGATAGCCGAATTCGGCCCCCTTTTTGGTACCTGTTCGAGGCGTGAGGTCGCATCGAATTGGGCCAGTCTCGGACCTTCGGAGTTTTTTTTTTGCCTGAATTTTGGCAAGAAGGTTCGGTTGACATGGAAGGCCCTCTTTCGGTGACTAATTCCTCCCGCAGACCTCGATCATGCTTATCAGAGCATGTATGCGGATGTTATGCGTTTGGAAGAAGCGAAAGAGGTTTGTTTGGATAGGAAAGAATGGAAATCTTTACTATCTGCCTACCCCCTTCGGGAAACGGCGTGATGAGTAAAAATTTTTTTTTTTAATCGAACAGTATGATCTAGGTAGGTACTCCTGAAAAAATGGACACAATAATCTAGACAAACTTAGAACGGTTTTGTCCAATGTTAGCACTTTTTGTTGTGTAAAAAACGATTTATGTGTGATAAAAAAGGTACTTAGCTTAGCTTAGCCCTTTTATTATCAAAAACAAGATTAAAAACGGATCAAATCAAACCAAAATTATTCTAATAGTAAAAAAAAGAACAGTGACTAAACAAAGTTGATTTGACTAAATTAGACCAAAAATCAAGTTTGAAGAATCTTATAGTGGTCAACTGGCTGGGTCAACTCTGGTTCAAAACCTGCCAAATGCATGAATTTTTTTCAAGATCTTAAGTGGTTTATGATCCTGTCGCATTCGTGCTTGTTTTCCCCCAATCAGTAAATCAAACCCTGGAATTGGAAATAATCTGAACAGGCTATTATTGGTGAAACTCAGATACGAAATGTTTTACAATACACTATGATACACCGACCTCGGTAGCCAAGCTCTTTTTCTTTGTTTTCGTAGATAAGAAAACCGGCCGTAACACTAACGAACGCAGTATTCTTTGAAAAAAATACAAATCATTATATTATATTTATCTCTTTCACTGCCGGCAGGAAAATAATGAAAGCGGGTAAGAGACAGCGCAGTCTCGATGTTTAGTGTCAATTTGCGTGGATGGGATACCGCAGTAAACAAAATGCCCGCTGAAATAATAATGTTTGAAGATAAAAGGTTAAATTCAAAAACGTTTGCAATACGAGTTACTAATATGGAAAATTAAATTTTCGCGTGGGACATCGAGGCGTTCAATTGGGGTCTACTTTTCTAGAAAATCATTCTAAAAAATAATAATTAAAATGTCGAGTTGACTACTTATGGAAACATAAAAAGAAGTATGCTTGTAAAGAAAAGAGACAAGATCCATTCTCTTTGCCTAACCCTTACGGAACAAGGAGTGGTAGATTAGAAAATCTAGGAAAATAGCTAGGGTCGTGGGTCCGTATTCAACCGGGGCTAAAAGGTTAAATTCAAAACTTTTGCAATATTAGTTAAATAAAATTAAAGAATATGTAACAACTAATGGGAGGAGGTCATAAACATTGCGCAAGATCGAGCGCAATGGAGAGCTCTTGTTGCCTCCCTATGCCCCTGAGTGGGGTGTAAAAGGGAGAATTGATTGATTGATTAAACAACTAGTGACTTTAACGATTCATTACCAATGTTCGATTTTTTAATTTTCACAATAAGCCAGCCTTCGAAATAACAGTAGGAGACGGTCGTAAGCCCGTAGTGGTTTGTTCCATTTAAAAATCGAACATTGGTAATGAATTTTTAGGGTCTAAGTAATATTAAGCTAGATTTTGATTTTTTTAATGGCCGTTCAATTTGGGGAGTATTCTTTTCTAGAAAACCATTACATACGAAGACTTATGTCCTAGACGTGTTGGAATCAATTCCCGGTTGAGTCAAATTTTACCAAGTGTTTTTCACAACTTTCTTATTTCTACTCAGGGCTGGAACCCTGGATGGAATGGACGTCACCAGTTGACTGGTAGAGAAGCCTTCAACAAGCATTGCATTCCGTCAGCAATACTGACCTATGTATATTGAATAAGACCCTCCCCAACCGGGGGATTACAGGAATGTGGAGATTCCTTTTTACTCGCATTATAGAAAGCCATGACGGGACTCCGACATCGCCGTAAGGGTCCCACATCAGAGTGAATTCCGTCAGATATTTATTTCGATATTTTAGACCGCAAAATCGCTCGACTCGGGTGGAGGTCTTTAATGAAAAAAAGACCGCCAAAACTAGATGTAGGGATAGATAAATGTAATAAATAGAAACAACATGTAAGATTTCTTAACAAGTAGACATTGGACAGTAGGAAAACGAGCGAGATGTTTCCAATTTAAAACGCCTTTAACCTGAGCCAAAGGAGGCTGTGAGGCCACAGTCTCACGTCCGATATCTTACAGTGCTATTTTTTCGAAGACTGGTGTATAAGTTCTCAGACTCACTACATCCAAAGACAATAGTAAAAATTCTCAGACTCACAACATTAGAAAACAGGGTTCTAATCCGTCGTGGTTAAAATACAAAACAAACAAATTTGATGGTAAAGAAGATTAGATACGAAAAATGAATCCAGAAAGTCCCAAAAGGATTGGAACGATAGCATTTATTGATATCTCCAGAATGTTTATACATAACACACTTTTATTTCAAACATCCGGTAGTTAAATCAAGTAATCAATTTCGTTTATAGTGTCATGGTTTGGGAGGAACAACACTTCTCTGGAGCCAGCTTGTTTGGAACTGAAGATATGAAGAAATAAGTATGGTTTAAAGACCACTTGACTGCTATAGGCAACCATGGAGTTCGAAACTTGGTGCTAGCAATATTCTAATTATCTTGAATCGCTGAATTTGTTTCTGGATCCGAAAATCAGTGAGGCGAATTTCCCAATTTTATTGCAATCAGTGATTCAGATTCTTTTATAGCAAATCTAAAGAATCATTGAAATTGTTATGGTAAAATTCACTTGTAAAGCGAGACAGAAATATATTTGGGCAATATTACTGACTTTTAACACTTTCTTCTTCTTTTTGGCCATCCACTGCTGAAAGTTGACCTCCCGTGATGTCCAGACATTTTTTAACTGGATCTGATATAGTATGTGAGGGTGTGTGGCATTACAATGCCACAATGTGATAAAAAATAACAACTGTTCGTATTCGGCAACTATTATTATCAAATGGAATCAATATTTTTGAGTCTGGATTAAAAGAAAGAATAAAAGACAATAAAAGAAAATAAAAATCTGCATAACGTCCCCTCTGCTTAACCTTAAGTACTTAAAAATACGGTACTTTGATTACTAAAAGAGGCAGATACGACATGACATTTTTGGTTTATGTTATTTTTCTGACCTGACTTTTCTTAAGGACGAAAATTATACGATCGATTGACGTCTTTTAAGACGATCACGTTTTCTCACAACATTGATTTTAACCCTACATATTCTATTCGTTAATCTACTGGCTATAATACTTCATCCAACATGTCCAAATATTTCTACTTACAAACTTATGTCTTTATTATATGCAACCCTTACTTCTAGACCAAATTCGTTACTAATATTCCCATTTTCTCTACTTCTCACAAAATTACTAAACAAACTAATAATAATAAAAATTGACTTACATTATGTCGCTGGACACAGAAGGGAATGCCATCCAAAGACACATCGGTGAGGAGTCTCTCGGAGCTGCCTCTCAGCAGTTCAGCCAGAAGTTCGACGCTGGGCTCCAACTTCTTCTTATCGCAGTCGTTGTTGCTGCTGTTCCTTGGTGAGAAACCCTCCAACTTGGAAGGACTCGAAGTTGTTCGTTGGTGAAACACATTGGCCCTGTTCGCACTGTCCGGAGGAGATATGACTGGATTAGGAGCCGAGTACGGAATATTAGCACTGACCTTACGTTTCGGAGATAACCGAATGACTGTTTTTTGAGTCGGAGAACTGGATAGACTGAACGATGTTTTCAACTGGGTGTCGTCTAAGGAATGATTTCCACCACCTCGACTCCTGCGTGGTTCAGGAACTCCTAAAGAACTTGTGTTGGAAGCCAATGACGTTCTACTAGATCCGACACTGGGACAAAGAGGTCGTACGGAAGGAGCGGCGACGAGTTCGTCCAAAAACTTCAATTCTTCGTCGTGTTTCGACAACTTCATTTCGGGTTTTTTCATTTCGGCCTCGAGCATCTGGCCATAAGGCCCGCGAAGAGGTCTTTTGGAATACCGTCTCGGATGACCACTCCTCTCTTTGCCGTGATGGGACCTACACTCGTTGTCTGACACATCGGAAGGGTTGAATGGAGAAGGGGAAGCAGTTCTATCTCTGACGGGAGTGCATAAACCTCCCGATTCACTTTCACCTTCCGATAGAGAGTCAGCTCTGGCTAATTGAGTGCATCTTTTATTGACTATTTTAGGTAGAGCTAAGTCTTCCCTTTCTTCTGAACTCTGATACGTTAGAACTGGTTTCGAACTAAATCTAGGTTCAGTCAAAGATTTGGGCCACAGCGGGGGATTGGACGTCTGATCGTCTGTCTCAGGACTGATCGTTTCATCTTGCCGCGTGTTCCAGATAAAAGCCGTGTCCTGTCCGTTCCATTTGTTGGAAACATTAAGATTTTCCGTTGTCTTCCCCTCGCTCGAGTTGATATTATTATCACATGACCGTGACCCATTTCTATTGGCGTCGCCGATAAAGAGCTCTGAGTCTCCAGTCTCTAAATTAACAATCTCGCCGTTTGGAACGTGATCTAAGGAGCTCTGAGAAAATTCTCCTTTGATGACTGATTCTGGTAAAATAAGTCCACTCAATTCGTCATGAATTGGCCATTTTGTTATATAAATACCTTTTCTCCGTTTAGATTTATCTAAAACGCGTTTTTTTTCCTCGGAAGCTGGGGGAGGCAGTTTACTCGGATTTTGGACAGTGGCCAATAAGTGTTCAACTTGTTCACTTGTGATTGTTTCATCATCTGTTGTTTCCACAATATTTTGTGTATGACAATTTTCTTGGTGGACAATATCGCCAAAGTCTTGGTCGATCATTTGCATATTCGACAGGGAATTCTTTTTATTTGCATTATTGTTTTTCTCGTCCTTTTCCCAGCCGTCCGAAGGAACATTAGACCATTCTCTAACTATGCACTCGTACACTGGCACAGGAATCTCACTAGCCGTGGCGGTCTTAAGGACCTTGCCTTCCGGCGTTTCTATAAATATTTGTGCTTGGGTGCACTCTGACCTAGAATCTATCACAGGAGATTGTATTGACTCGTTTAACTCACAAGGTCCACTCGCTACACTTTCCACAGATTTATCACAATTGTCAACGATTAAAAACTGGGCATTTTCCGGAACCACTTCTTTATCATTTTCATGGAAAGAACAAGGTTTTAAAATACCCTCAATTGGCGAAACGGTATCACTAATTTCTCTGGCACTATCAGCTATCGACACATCACTTTCTTCGTGTATATCCCGCAAAATATTCGTGTCAGGGAAGTATTGCAAACTTTTTCTACCGTCACAATTTATACCAGAAAACGTTATTTCACTATCAACACTAGCACTACGTCCAGGCAAAGGGTGGGTTAGGGATCTGGTGCCGGAATGTTTGTGCAAGGATTCGCTAACAACCGTTGGTATCCTCGAGGGAGGTAATTCCAACCCTTCGTCAGACCCAACGGCGGAGTCTACGGAGGGCGTCGATCCGATTTCAGCCACCACATCGGGCGCAGACACAGGACCCCTATAAGAATCCTTGTTTCGCGGCAAAGTCAAATCTGCACTACACACTTTAGAACTAGTTGCACCTTCACTACTTAATGCACTGTTGTTGTTGATGTTTTGTCTGTTTGATAATTTGGGAATAGTTCGAGAATACTTTCCATCCGAGGCATTGTAATCAACTTGTGAGAACGATGCACTTCTGAAGGGAATAGTCCTTTGGGCATAAGACCCCACGACGGCTCTCGACTCAGCTTTGAGAGGTTTAATGTCGATGGGATCAAAGTGATCGTCTTCTTTAAATCCATCACACTCGCTGTTGGCTCGAGGAGCCATTCGGTGAGGCTGTTCTTCGGGAACTTCCGTAGATTTGGTGTGACGATGAAGTCTCGGAGGGGGTAGAGGCGGGGGCGGTCGTCCTCTGAGCCTCTCAGTGAGCTCCCGCAGCCGCTCCGCCTTGTCAGGACGCGTCTTCCGTTCTCCAGAGGCGGAGCGGCCACCGAAACGAAAACGCTGCAACCGGTCCAGGGTGCAAGGTGGGGGAGGCGTAGACTGAGTCGGGGTTGTTGTCAGCGGAGGTTCTGGTTCCGACTCTGGCCTGGGACGGAAACAAGCTGGTAGGGCTGGCTTGCTAGTGACAGAGTGCTGCCGGCCGCAGCACGCGGCGCGCGACTGGCCGCAGCATTCAGCCAAGGCGCGACGAGGGACTGCGCTATATTTAGCGGCCGCTAGTCTCACTCCGTACCTCACGCCGCCCACAGACACGAACCCTGCCGCTCTACACGTGCATGCAACAACAACAAAATCATCCTTTTATTAACCCATTACAACATCGATAAACAATTTTGCTATATCTTATAAACAAGACAATAAAAACACACCCTTATTCATAAGATACGAAATTTACCAAAAATCAGCTTGCAAATCTACTAATCTGTATCAAAATAAAAATATGCTGTTGTCATAAAAATATTTTGTTATTGGCAATTCAGACATAAAAAATAACAATTTAAAAATTGTTCCAAATTTAAAATCAATCCACAGTCGGGAATTATTAGTAGGTACCTATGTAATGTTGGAAAACATTCTAAAAATAAAATTATATAAATTTGAAATAGTTCCCGCGTTCGCGCACATGAATGAAACAACAAACATACTAAAGCTGTAATTATTATTATTTAGACATATTAATAACTGGGTTTAACTAGGTACAGTCTAGATATAGGAGTACAAGAGTAGTACTGCAAGTCAGTGAGTATCTAAATCTTGTAAGAAAATGATTTTGGTTCCTACGCAGTGGCAACTAACGTCACTAATATTATGTTGTCTACAATAATAATCATCTCATCTCTGTCCATAGACACCGACATATTATTACATATAAGCAAAGTTCACATTCTATTTTTGAATTATTTTCGTCGTGACGAAGTTGTCTGTCCACCTACAGCTGTTAAAGATTTGGACTAAATAAAAATGCTGATTTTATCTCGAAACTTTCTGAATAAATAATATTCGTATCGTGAACAGAGAATTTCTAGTAGGTACTTACTCGCTTAACTAAATATTATTATACTAGTTTTTTAAAGGCGCCCGTGGCGCCCACCTATGGCCTTTTTATGCAAACTTTACTTTCTCATAGCATAGCTGTGAGCATTCACATGTGAGACTTCAAAATACTTGGTTGATTCAACTCTATGAAAACTCAAATACCTACAACTTAAACTTTTAATTACAAACTGTACATTCAAATAGCTTTTGGCATGTGGGTATTTACCGATTTGATTGATTAAACTTTTTCATGTAAACTTTGCATTCGTATTGCCGAATTCTTATATGAGACTTTAAAACACTTGATTAATTGAATTCTTCATGAAAACTCAAAAAACAACGTGAACTTTTTATAACAAACTTAACATATGTATGGCTTTTCAACGTTATGAATTCACATGAAAATCTTTAAAAAATTACTCTAGGTGTGTAAACTTTTTATTGAAAACATGACATTCGTATGGTTTTTCTCCGCTATGATCTCGTGTGTGTGGATTAAAGATTCGTGATTTGGTAAACTTTTTCATGGAAACTTTGCATTCGTATTGCCGAATTCTTATATGAGACTTTAAAACACTTGATTAATTGAATTCTTCATGAAAACTCAAAAAACAACGTGAACTTTTTATAACAAACTTAACATATGTATGGCTTTTCAACGTTATGAATTCACATGAAAATCTTTAAAAAATTACTCTAGGTGTGTAAACTTTTTATTGAAAACATGACGTTCATATGGTTTTTCTCCGCTATGATCTCGTGTGTGTGGATTAAAGATTCGTGATTTGGTAAACTTTTTCATGGAAACTTTGCATTCGTATTGCCGAATTCTTATATGAGACTTTAAAACACTTGATTAATAGAATTCTTCATGAAAACTCAAAAAACAACGTGAACTTTTTATAACAAACTTTACATATGTATGGCTTTTCAACGTTATGAATTCACATGAAAATCTTTAAAAAATTACTCTAGGTGTGTAAACTTTTTATTGAAAACATGACGTTCATATGGTTTTTCTCCGCTATGATCTCGTGTGTGTGGATTAAAGATTCGTGATTTGGTAAACTTTTTCATGGAAACTTTGCATTCGTATTGCCGAATTCTTATATGAGACTTTAAAACACTTGATTAATTGAATTCTTCATGAAAACTCAAAAAACAACGTGAACTTTTTATAACAAACTTTACATATGTATGGCTTTTCAACGTTATGAATTCACATGAAAATCTTTAAAAAATTACTCTAGGTGTGTAAACTTTTTATTGAAAACATGACATTCGTATGGTTTTTCTCCGCTATGATCTCGTGTGTGTGGATTAAAGATTCGTGATTTGGTAAACTTTTTCATGGAAACTTTGTTTTTTTATCGCCGAATTCATTTGTGTGACTGTAAAGCACTCGATGATAGATTATAACTATTCATGATAATATAACTATTTATAAAAATGCAAAAAAAACTTTTTATAACACACATTGCATTAGCAAGGGTTTTCTTGGCAATGAAATCGCGTCTGTGAGTTAAAGATCTGATTTGGTAAACTTTTTCATACAAACTATGCTTTCTTTTGGCCGAATTCATATGTCAGACTTTAAACAAATTTTGAACTTTTTCTAACAAAATTTATGCAAACTTAAAAACGAAATTAAACTTTTTATTGCAAACTTACCATTCAAATAGCTTTTAGCATGTCATTGGTTGTTTAAATTATTTGATTGATTGAACTTTTTATTGCATTCGTATGGCTTTTCTCCGATATGAGTTCGCATGTCATTCTTTAAATTACTTGAAACCGCAAACTTTTTATTGCACTCATGGCATTAGAAAGGCTTTTTTTCACTATGAAGTCCCGCTGTGCGTAAAAGTTTCCTAATTTGGTACACTTTGCTTTCTTATGGCTGACTTCGCATGTGAGCTTTTTAATAACCCAAAAAATTGTTTTTCTCTACGTCAAGACCTTTAAAAAAAGTGCTCAGCCACCAGGCATAATAATATCATTATGTTACTGTCAGTTGTCACTGCTGTCAGCCATATTGTATTAGAAGAACAATATTATTATTTGTCTTTAGTTGCGAGTGGCGCGCCATCTAGCGGCGTTAATGACATCAGTCAGTCAGGCAGTCAGTCAGTCAGGCAGTCAGTCAGTCAGTCAGTGTTCAAGGCAAATATTATATAGATTACGCGATCTACAGTATCAAAATCATTAAAATATGTTATTAATTAAAAAAAAAAGTAATAACCTAGCTAAATAATTCAAATCGAGTTCTTAACAGCTATATACTTAAATAAATTAATTAAAAATCTGTTTTTATATTATTTAAGAAAGTATAATTAGGTAGGTATGTAGTAAAAATATCAAAAATGAATCAAACATACCTGTTCCAATCATTCACTCTTTGAGATACGCGCGCGTATTCGCCACCGCCATCTGTGTGTGACTTCAGTAACCTCTCACCTCCGCTGCTGCTACTACTAACGCCATCTGACGGTAGAGAGGGTGAGCGCGATCTCGACGACGCCATATTTTTTCCACGCCGCCAATCAGGTGATACCGCCTCCCATGTTTTGTTGTTAATTAGAAACGTCAAACTTTTCGCTCAGTTCCCGCGCTTATTAGTTTTGACAACATCGCACGACGCGAACTCTCTGTTATCTATCAGTGATCAATGGAGTGGAAAATGATTAATTGTGACGATTTTATGTTATCCAGAACTGTGAATAGCGTCGTTAGTTCAAGACATTATAACAACGGACTTGTAATGAATTTAAACATGTTTATTTTTGCAGCGATGTTGACACGTTGTCGTCGTAGCACTAGACTACAGCCTTCTGATATTGTTTTGACTGGAGGTTGTGTTGTTTTGACTTTGTTTTATTTTGACGTAATCCCGTCTGAGAAGGTCATTCGATGTCTGGAACAAAATACACAAAACAACATTAATATAATAGGTATAGATACTGCGTAAACAAAAATGGCGCATTTCATTATGTATGTACTCGTAAGTGTTTACAGCAAAATATGTTCCAAATTTTACTGGTTTTACATTTACGACAGTCAATGGGTCGACAAGTAATGTCCAAAGGATGACAAAATACTGAAAAAAATCTACGAAATCGAAACTTATAGGTGCCCGGGTTTAAAGCATAACTGCAAAAACGACTCTCCCACTATAAAATACAAAGAAGAAAACTATTTGAAAATGGAAAAGAATATTTATTTAAATGGATTTAAATTACCTACCTACTTTCTATTCAAAACCCATGTTCACAATGTGAAAATTTTATGAACAGGTATATAGTTATAAACAAATCTGTATTTTCACGAACACTCCGATAAAAAATTTCTCAATAATAATAATACCTATTATGATTGTTTAGGGAAATATTTTCAGTAGCGGAATGTGTTCGAATATGGAATGGAATTCAGCGCAGTTCCCGCATTTTGTAAATATTGACACAGTCATAAGATATTTTGTATGTGTGACAGTGAGCATATATTTGCTTACATACTTCAGACAGATATGCAACATACTAATATATTATTATGAGCTAACAAATAATAATATAATATGAACGACAATGACAGAACAGTACAATATTCAGAAAGTTATAACAAAATGTATTAAATGAAAAATACTCCCGAGACTCCGATCAGAGATTTTGTTTGATGGTAAGCATTTTGCCATACGTAGTTGCAGGTTCGAGACTTGCAGTGATTTTTTGTATAATGTGCAGAGAATGCCAAATCTATAAATTTGAAAGAATTGGTTCGTAGAGACGTAGCCAACCTAAAATGAAGTGGTCCGATCATATCGGTGCAGGAAAGAAAGGCCAAGTCGGGAGTATAAGAAATTCGAGACAATGATTGCGAAACATGGTGATGAAAGAAGTGATTTTTTTTTTCTGGATAGGAAAGAAAGGAAGTCCGTACTCTCTGTCAGCCCCATATGTGAAACGGCGTGATGGAAAAATATTTTTGGTACAAATGATCACACTAAGCTACCCTTCTAAACAGCATTAGATTAGAAGACGGTCGAAAGCCCGAAGTGGTTAATTTTCAGCCAGTGAAATTTAATTTAATATACATACATATACATATATTCAAAGTTGTGGAGATACATAGAAAATCATTCGATTATCGCCAATTGCAAAACAAAGAATGGTACCGTTGATATTCGACTGATAAGCATAATGTAAGTGACTGTCATACCCCCATTTCTAAAATATTGGAAATCCAGCCCTTATTTGTTGGTTTTGGGACGAACGAAAACCAAAGATCACCTAAATAAAAAATAAAAAGGAAAAAAACTCTCGTTCTAAGATTTGATACATCCAGCAGAAGGCGAAACAACCCAAGCTTAAAAAGAGACATGGCGGTGCAAGGCACGTGGAGGAAGCATGCACAAGACCGTCCTATACATCTTACTTTACTTTTCGTGTGGCTTTGGTGTTATTACTCCGCCAGTCCAGGCTGCGTCAATTTCATCTTAAGAACCTCAAAGTCTTGGGTTCAGCGCTGCAAGCCAGGTCACTGCCTCCGGACTTGCCTCGTGGATGTCATGGAGACTTCCTTCGAACCTTTTTGTTCGGCACTCCTATCGCACCGGCACCATCCTATCATCGTTCAGGAGTGAAAGTATGCAGATTTTAGAACATTATTCTCAATCACCTCCTCACGTGAAGATGAGTTGGGATTTTTTTGGATTTCTTGTTTCCAAAATAATCCTCAACCAACTGTTTGTTGTCTGCGGTTGGCAAGATATAAAATAATTTACTACTTAAATACAATGAATTGTGCCCACAACGTTTTATTTGCACGTTATCTACGGTCTGAAGAAAACAAACTAAGATAACAAACGTGAAAGAAAACACGAGCTGAAAGATTTACAAAATAAACAAAGAACAATCAATAAAACGATAGATCATCTTTGTACCACTAACCAATTAAAAAGTCCAATGGTTTGCCAAATATATGCGACTACTAATAAAAAAAGCAAAGAGAAACCTGGAGGTAACCTATCCAACTATGGATAATGTAAAGAGTCTCATTGATGAATTTTCCAGCAAAGATGAATTTACGTACCTTGCTGTATAAACATAAAAAAGCCTTTGTTTCTTCCGGTCATTATTGTGCTGCTGCATTTCTCATCTATGGGTAAGAGCACGTAGAAAGCCGATTCCGAACCGCGCCGACCGGCTCAAAGATTGTTGTCTATGGTTTCAATGCATTTAAGTGGGCATGCCGGAAACATTCTTTGCCCCGGTCGGCATGGGTCAAAATCCGCTTTCTACGTGTTCTTACCCTATATGCGCATTATATACTCGAGACATAACCATCTGAAGTATAATAGAAGGTTGTATTTCGACCCTATTTATTTATTTACATGCATACGGCACCACTGTGCTAGTATTCTCTCTCCATTACCATTTATTGACGGTATCTTGGTTTATTCCCTCTGTCTTGAGGATCATCCGTGTATTCGGATCCATATTTTGGTGCTACCGTGATTTTTTCAAGCATCCCAGATTTTACCACATAAAAGTGGCTGCTTATAGTCTCTATAGCTTCGCAAACAACCCAGATTCACCAGCTCCTAAACAATTCATTTACACCCGCTCCTTCGATGAGACATCCAATTTCTCCAAGCTTCTTCTCCTTAGCCCAATGCATGAAATTGTTTTAATTTATTTATTATTCTTTATTCTTCCTATCATCCTTAGGCCATTAGTTTGGCACTTGGAATCGTCAAATTATACAGAAGTAAACAATAAAAACACAATAGGTATACATAATAAAGTTGGGGGTTCGAATGGTTGGTATGTAGGGGCCATGGTGAGGCTCATCCTGCTGGAGGATGTGTCTCAATAAATACCATGAAACGCCACAGCTGCATTACACTAGCAGCAACTCCAACAAGTCCTACCCCCTGGCGTCCACGAGTGGTCTCTAGATCCCGCGAACCCCGGGCAATGTGACCGCTAATGGTGACCCAGCTTACACCATTGGGTCACAGCAGACAGAGGGAGGGCGAACAGCGAGTGTCCAGCGCTGTAAAACTGGGCCCCACCAGCTAAGGGAAGGAAAACCCCTACAGAAAACCCTGGTCCTCCTAGTAAGGGGGTTGGGCGTGCGGCCAACAACCCCACCCCGGAAAAACTAACCAACGTTAAGAAACCTAAAGAAGATAAAACCGGACTCCCCCCCTGCAAGACCATCTGGCAAACGGATAAAGGACTTTGATTCGAAAAAACAACTGAGACTCGGCTCATGGAATGTGCTGTCACTAAACCGGACGGGTGCCCTTAGGGTACTACTAGACCAACTAAGTAAATATAAATTGGATGTCACCGCAGTGCAGGAGGTGAGGTGGCTGGGAAGAGGCACAATGGAGCAAGGGGGCTTCACAATATGTTATAGCTGTCACGAGAGATACCACCGCCAAGGTGTTGCTTTCATAATTAATAATCGCCGTAAGAACCTCATCATGGACTTTAAGGCCATCAATCCCAGAATTTGCTACCTACGACTGAGAGGAAGATTTTTTAATATAAGTCTGATTAACACATATTCTCCAACCGAGGATGCAGACGACACCATTAAGGATGAATTCTATGATGCACTAGTCGAAACAATCAGTGGATGCCCAGCACACGATATAAAGATGGTCATTGGCGACATGAATGCAAAAATCGGCAAGGAGAATACATATCGTCCTACTATAGGAAAATATAGCCTTCATGATGAGTCCAATGAGAATGGAACTAGACTTATCGACTTTGCAGCCTCTCAGGGGATGGTGATTGGAACAACACTATTTCCACACAAAAGAATTCACCTGGGGACGTGGAAATCACCTGATGGCAGAACTACCAATCAGATAGATCATATTCTCATAGAGTCTAGACATGTATCTAACCTCATGGACGCAAGAGTATTCAGAGGAGCAAACGCGGATTCCGACCACTATCTACTGGGATGCACTCTGAGAGCCCGGATCTCTAATATGAAAAAAGAGCGAGGTACAAAAACGAGGCACTTTGATACAGAAAAGCTGAAATCAGAGACTACTAGACAAGCATTCCAGGAAGCCATTTCAAATAAGATGCCGGAGGTAACGTCGCGGAACCTTAACGATAGATGGAAACAATGTGAGACTGCAATTAAATCAGCAGCAAATGAAACCGTGGGCTTGACGAGACCAAACCGGAATACTGACTGGTTTGATGCCGAATGCCGCGAAGCTACAAGGAGAAAAAATGAGGCATACCGGAGAATGCTGCAGCGAACCACTAGACTGGCTACGGAGGAATACAGGCGCAAAAGAAGGGAGGAGAAAAAGCTTCACCGCAGCAAAAAGAGAGAATCCCTTCAGAACCAGATAAGACAGGCACAGGACCACAACAACCGAAATGATAGTAGAATGTTCTACAAGAAAGTTAATAATATGAGAAAAGATTTTAAGCCACGAACTACAATGTGTAGAGATGGAAGTGGAAATATTATCTGCGATAAGCCTGGTATCCTGAACAGATGGGTGAAGCACTTCGACGAACTTCTAAATACAAACCATAACACGCATGGGGATGTAGCATTGGAACAAGATGCTCGTAACACCGAGAGCGTCCAGCCACCGACCAGAGCGGAGATAGAGAAAGCTGTCAATAAACTAAAAAACAATAAGGCAACTGGCATTGATGAAATTCCGGCTGAGCTGTTTAAGAACGGCGGGGATACCCTGTTGGAGTCTCTCCACTTGCTGATTTGTCAGGCCTGGGATGAGGAGCTATTACCGAATGACTGGAATAGAGGAATAATCTGCCCAATTCACAAAAAGGGTGATCAGATGGATTGCTCAAACTACAGAGGCATAACACTCCTGAACACGGTATACAAAGTCTTCTCGAACATTCTGTTTGAAAGACTCTCACAATACGCGGAGCTCGCGGTGGGAGACTACCAGTGTGGCTTCCGACCCAACAGATCTTGCGCCAACCAGATATTTACTCTTAGGCAAATCCTGGAGAAAACCAGAGAATTTAATGTTAAAACATACCACCTTTTCATTGACTTCAGAGCCGCATATGACAGCATATCTAGGAGCCAGCTCTATAATGCAATGCGAGAATTTAGCATCCCGGAAAAACTGGTTAGAATGGTTGAAGTTTCAATGTCAAGAGTGGAGTGCCAGGTAAGACTGCAATCAGACCTGTCAGATCCCTTCCTAACATTCAATGGCCTGCGTCAGGGTGACGCTCTTGCCTGTCTGCTATTCAATATAGCGCTCGAGAAGGCTGTTCGGGACTCGGGAATCGACACATCGATCACGATATTTCAGGGCCCTGTGCAGTTGCTGGCTTATGCAGATGACATAGATATTGTGACTAAAGACGAAGACACCCTGAAAGAGACGTTTAGCCGCCTAGAGAGTGCGGCAAAGAGTCTAGGATTGACTGTAAACGAGGGGAAAACAAAGTACCTCATATCCGATCCCATCGCCTCCACATCGCATATTGACTCCCTCTCGGTGGGAAGTTACACATTTGAGAGAGTGGACAGATTCACCTATCTGGGGTCACTGATAACAGATACTAATGAAATCAGCTTCGAAATCAGCCAAAGAATTGTCTCAGCCAATAGATGCTATTTTGGTCTTCAAAAGCTCTTTAAATCTAAGCTGCTCTCAAGAAAGTCAAAGGAGCAACTGTATAAGACCATGATCCGACCGGTACTCACATACTCCGCGGAAACCTGGCCGCTGAGTAAACGTGACGAGCAAAGGCTTGACATCTTTGAACGGAAAATACTACGAAGAATCTACGGACCAATCAGAGATGGAGAACACTGGCGCATTCGTTATAACCGCGAACTTTATGAAATATATGATGATGTGAACGCCGCAAAATTCATAAAGCTTAGCCGACTTCGCTGGTTGGGCCATGTTCAAAGATCGAGCGAACCGTCCGTCCTCAAGGAAGTTTTCTGTGGGAGACCTGCTGGAAGGAGGAGCATTGGAAGACCCAGACTGAGATGGCTGGACGGAGCAGAGAGAGACCTCGGACTACTAGGGGTGGACGATTGGCGGAGCATGGCGGAGGACAGGGTGGCATGGAGGTGTCTTTTGGAGGAGGCCAAGACCCACACAGGGTTGTAGCGCCACGGATGAATGAATGAATGAATGAATACATAATAAAATTAATACTATATACATAATTTCCAACTTGCAGGTTCAGAAATATGAAGAAAAAAAAACACATTTAAAGATTAAAGAATAATGTAAAAGCTATTTTAAGTGTAAAGGGCTCAAAATAGCTTTACGTCAACAGATTTAAAAAAACATAAAAAAATGGGCATCAAGAAACAAAAAGTAGAACAAAACAAAAATTAAACTTAAATATCAAACAGAGTTAACAGTCCCATTTAGCATATCGTCAATATTGTAAAATGCTTGTTCAACAAGATACTTCTTCACCTCTCTGTGAAACCCCAATGAATTAAGTGCTCTGACACTATGAGGCAACTTGTTTAACAAACGTAATATGTCAGTATGTGGTCAGGGCAAATAACTTTCGGTTTTCAAAGATGCTTACCACATTAACCAGTCTAATCCTTAAAAATGTTCTGAGGTTTAATTGATATTTCAATAACATTACTTAGCGCTTATGCGGAGAAATGACATACAACCTTCGGCAGAGAAGAGTCGACCCCAAAATCATCAGAGGCGATAAATCTCAAGGGTGACCGGTAGAGCAGAAAGATTCCTCGCTTCACCCAAAAAAAAATGTGGTGGCGGAGATGTCATACCATAAAAAAGTGATAAGCTAGCCCCAAAAGTAAAAGATTTACTAGAAGGGAGATTTGATGGCCAAACTAGGCATTTCTTCAATACACGCTGTTTTTGACCGATATCGCACAGCACAAAATTGGAATGATAATGATATGTTTACCATAGACAGAGCAAACAAAAGTTGATAATTTCGTCCATGCTGCGAATACCAAGGTGTTTACTCATCACAATGTGTTCTTGCACACTACGATGCATTCTGTAACACATATTACGAATACACACCCACCAGCAAGTTTCTTGGAATCCTGTATCGCATTTGTTGTGCAAGTAATTTCGGAGTGACCCTCAGCGGAGAAGGTGCCGGCATATTATTATGATCTTAAATTGAGAACTCCACATTTATGCGATACACAAAAGATTTGGCAAATTTAACACCGACGATTTAATTTTATGGACTGTGGTAAAGCGCATCTCGTAAATAATAATATTCCTATTGCATTTCGTTAGTAGAACAAACATAATCCTATCTCATTTGAGTAAGGTATCATCGTATTGCTGAAAATTTCACAACTGATTTTAATATCTACTTTACTGCCATCTATTAATGAGTAGAATAATATCATCACGGACATATAAAATATTGACAAATTAAAGTTACATATGTGAAATCAGATCGGGACCGTGAGATCGACCACCTCACGTCCTTAAACCTCAACTGGTCAGAAAAGGCACAATGAGCCTCGGACGCCTTCGAGCGCAATGGAGAGCTCTTGTTGCCTCCCTATGCTCCTGAGTGGGGTTTAGGCCTCCCGCATTGTGGGTTGGTCAGGGGGGATCCGCGGCGGACTTGGTTTGTGTGGGGCCGGCTTTTCGGTTTGATTACTTCGATCGAGCCGAGGGGTCGGTTTCGTGTGGATCGGGTTTGCTGCGGATTGGTCTCCTCCGGGCTGGCTTGCGTTGTGCGGGGGGCCTTAAAGGGAGTATGTATGTATGTATGTATGTGAAAGACGGTGGGATTGGAGGAAGCAATAAAATTATGTTTCGATATGAAGAAAAGAGATCCTTTTTATCATTCGTTTCTTTTGAAACTGCACTTTATGAGTAAAATCTTTCGCCATTTATTGAATTGCACCTGAATTTGGTTGATGAATGGTTCGTTGAAATTTTTGCAGACAAGAACCCAAGTTTCTAATAAGTGACATCATACGATAACCAAACATTTAAGTTGGTTATCAATTATTGCGAAAAAAAGACAAAACAAATCTAAGCAATGTTTAACGAAGCAGGTGATATTAATTGATTGATAACTATTAATAGAAGATCTTAAAATAAAGTTCCCATTTCAGTAACTGTTGCAGATAAGTGGGCCGAGAAAAATAAGATGCCAAAAAATTTGTGGTTGAGTTGATCTGATCTGGCACTAATGAACTCGTCCACAGATTTTTGACAAGTACGTTTATGCAGAGATTCAATGTTTGTCGGTTCAAATGGTCCCTTTGAAATTCGTCTTTTCCATACCATCTTTCTAAGCCACAAATCTTTCAAATTATGAAAAATCATAATTTCTTAATAAGGGATTTTCCTGCGACAGTTAAAAGAAAGGGATTATTAATCGGATCGGAGAGCACGGTGTTCTTGTAGCAGAATATTTTTTAGATTAGGTGGTCCCTTGAGGTCACAAAACGGCGCTCTAAAAATTATCTTATTATTATTATTAGCCTGCACATAGTTCTGCTGGCGGATGACAGGTTTTTGGTAGTCACATACCATTGTAGGGTTGAATATTAGAGATTGCTTCGGAATTAATCACATTTTGTGTACTTTTATTCTACACTTGCATAATAAAATATTCTATAATTTGCAGATGGAAGGTTTACTCCTTTACGCTGTGATGAATTCGGCAGAGACTATGCTACTGCACTTGCATATGGGACGAGGTTGTGCCCATCACCAGAATATGCGATTGGATTCGTCAAAAATATGAAGTATTTCGCATGTGTCTCATTAGGACCATCTCTCAAAATGGCATACACATCGTGGAATCCGATGAAAGCGGGGAGTGCCGCATAACATGAATGGAAGTGAAAACCCAAGATTTGTCACGAAATGCATGTGAACAACATGCACCCCGAAAGACAAAAAGGGATAATCAGCTTTTCACAGGAAACAATATGAAGATGGAAGGTTTTCTCCTTTACGCTGTGATGAATTCGGCAGATTGTGATGAATTTCATATTGTTTCCTGTGAAAAGCTGATTATCACTTTTTGTCTTTCGGGGTGCATGTTGTTCACATGCATTTCGTGACAAATCTTGGGTTTTCACTTCCATTCATTCTATAAAAAGTGGTTATTTTAACCTACAAAAAAAGAAGCTATGCTGCACATATTTGCTATTTTGAAGTTAGATAGATATCGGATAATTAGTTTGGCGCCATTTAATGGTACTCCATAAAAGAGCGCGCGGAAAATCTGTAGGAAGAGCAGTGTCTTCAGTTTGCTTTCTAAGGTCTTCAGGAAGTTGGTTTCAGGTGACGGGTCCTGTGACGCTAAGCCCTAGCATGTATCTTGACCTTTTCTGTGTTTCTCATGTTAAATCTTTTTTACAAAACATCGAATTCCTGTGATATAGATCGTTCAGTAGTATCAGAGTCTATCGTTTGCATTTTCATGATGTGAGCGTTCAATTCAAAATGGCAGGAAATATAATATAGGTATAAATGATAATTTATTGAATATCAAAAGGTTAGCGTTTACAATACACACAAACACTTCGATAAATTGCAGAAATGCAAGTTGCAATAATAAGTAATTGCAGCAATAAAAATGATAAATGTCCAGAATAATGTAACAAAAACATTAACTCATCTCGTTAGACTTCTCCGCAATGTGCAAGATGGAAACATGGAATGTGGCATTATGCGGAGGGAGAAGAACGGTCCTACGTTAGGTTTTTAAATTTAATATTTTTGAACAACCTTGATCCGAAAAGAAGTAATTAGTATTAATTCAAACATAATATACAAAAATCATTATCATAATAGTCATTAATAAATTCAAATGCAAAACATTGCACAAACACTGATTAACCATTCATGGAGTTCATTATTCAAATTACAGTAACGAGGCTATGAAAATAGACCAAGTAATTGAAATAACAAATAATGATGAAAATAAATAATTGTAATTTCAAGAATTCTTGTTTTAATGTCTAGGTCATCCAGCTTAAACAATATGGAGAGCGCTAAACCTTGCTTTTTGTCTTATCTTCTTTCGAGTCACTATGACTATTCTATGATTGGTCTGGACCATATATGTTGTCTGCACCAATATTAAAGGTTGGACACAAAATGTCTCGGTCATGAAATCTTTCTAACTTAGGGGACATCAATGATAGACAATGCTCTTTTTGATAGAGTTTTGTCCACCATGAATACAAAAAAATAGAGCTATTTATCAACAGCAGAAGAAAAAAAGCTCCAAATTTCTGCCTCGTGGTTATCGTAAATTTTATTCTCATATTATTATTTGATAGAATAAATACGAAAAGATTTAAAAGTTTTATGTGAATCGATTACGGAAACGGTGCTTATTTCTTATTAAGTGTGCCCAAATGGTCAAAGTTTTATTACATGTCTCTCCGCATCCATACAGTGGTCACGTCATGTGGGCACTTAAGGCGCCTCATTGAAATAACTGTCTTAATAATAATTTCAACATTTTCACTTCATATAGGTATAATATATTATTATGATGGTCTTTATTGGTTATTTGTTTAGTAGGTACAGAGTAGAAGAACGGGCTGATTGGCAAGCAAATATAATATCATGTATAAAGTAATCGTTCACTCTGCAAGGTTAACAAAACATACTCCGGACTGCACAAGTAAAGGGTTGCGTATTTGCACCTTGCATTTCTTCGGATTAATAATAATAATAATAATAAACATTTATTCAAAAGAATATCTCAGTACAAAATACAATATGATAAATCTACCCACTAGGCCAAGCCTGTCTCGGGGAGACTTAAATATAGTACATAAAAATAGAGCAAGACACAAAAATCCCAATACAAAAAAAAATGCAATAAGCCTTTATAAAATTATCAAAAAAATAAGCCAAAGTCATTTCAGTCATCATCAGTAAAAATATTCCATTCCTTAAACAATAACAATTCAAAGTCCAATATATGGTTTTAAAAAAAAAAAAAAATTAAAAGTGCAACTGCAAAAAACAATTAACCACTAAAATAGTAAAAAAAAATTATTATGACAAATAGTAAAAAGAGTACAGATAAAAAAAGATAGTCGGAAATGCAAGTCCATCGCTAAAATCAATATTCATTATTGAGTCTAAAAAAAAAAAAAAACATGAATAAATAGTCATTAACATAAGTAAAAACATAAAAACAGTCAATTGTAGTCAACAAATTATCAATAATCTTTAAAGTCATCAATATTAATAACTATAAGAAAATACACACATGCATACACACAACCTCTCATACCCATACATGCACATACGTTCACATAAATACATAGATATATACATATAATTAAAATAATAATAATAATAAATCCATTACAATACATAGTAACATAAAAGATTTTCATCAAGACAACCACACATACACACCCTCACACATTCACCCTCCCTCGCATACAGCTCATCCCAACCCAGAGGGTACCTATGTACTAGTACGGAATTTCGTTGGATTGCTCCTGGAATACGTCTAACGTAAGATCTTCCAAAAGTTGAGAGACCGTTGACACTTATGTATAAATTAAAGCACTAAACATAAGTCGTAGACATCCTGCACAGTATTGCACAGCAAAAATGGCAATGAACGAATGATGTTGCTAGACAGAAGACAGCAATAGGCAACCCGAGGGTGGACAAAAAAAAACAAAGATGCCTTAGGAATGATATGGAAAGATTTCTGAAGGAAGATGTCAACAAGCTTGGGACATAGCCTCATACGCGGAGGAGCTTATGCAGCAACAGGCAAAGGGCCGTATTCAGAGGCAGAAGAACCTGATGGTCTGATGATCGTGATAAACAAAGACAAATGTTCAAAAGGTTTAAAAAATATCAAACTTGCATATTCAAACTCAGGAAACGCTCCATTATTATAAAAATGCCATATTTTTTTATGTGGTGAGCAACATCAAGTGTCTCTCCTCGCCGCCGTAATCTATTCTGGAGGGTGCAAACAAGAACAATGATCGTGAATGCTTCAAGGTGGATGTAGGTTATACGAGATACTAGGAAATGGAAAAAGCCTACGTCTTCAGTCGAGAAAAATCTTGAATTGATATACCCTACAGGAAACTATCGTTATGCGGCTGATATTCACCAGATTCATCATTATAAGCTCGCTGTAGTCCACTGCTGAACCAGAACTCCTGTTCCCCTTTTCCAAGCCTTTTTTTAGCACCTTCCTCATTTAGCTCCATTCAAAGGCTCCCATTACTTCTGCACTCCATCTTGGCTGGGAAGCTGCAAATACCTCTTTACCTGTATTGGCGTTATGGTTTCGCAATCTGCCACAATTTAACCACCAAACCCCTTTCCACCGATCTTTGAAATGCGTGTAGGCGATAGACGGTTTGCTGTCTTAGAAGCCAAACTTTCTGTTATTTGGTCAAATGTCCTTTTTGGGAATGCCCGCCATTGGTTAGTTGAGGTTAAGTAAGAGATTCTGACATTACCGTTGATCTGCCCAATCGTCCTGAATTTGCAAGATTGATTACGAATAATTAGTACCTGAGTAACTGATCTATTTTGAGACATTCGCTTAATCTATATTTAGACCATTTTAAATATACCTATAATATTTATTTTCGTATCAATCTATTCCGAGAGCATCGGCTTCAGATTCCCACGAAATTATTTATTTATTTATTTATTTCAGCGTACACACGCATTATTATTTCTGGAATCGGACGTCATAATGGAAACAATATTCATGCTAACGTGCTGAAATCCACAAAATTAGCGTGATGATTTATGAGAGAGACAAGAGCAAAAACAACATTCTTCAAATTCCCCTGTTAGGACAGCATCCTGTTTCCTATTTTACGTTTACGTCCTGAGACGTGAATGTCCATAGATTTTCCTCTACCTTTTGAGATCGTCTGTTTGCTGCTATAGCACATTTTGCTATTTTAATGACTTGATCACAATCTACTCCTTCTCGAGTCTCCTTAGTAAATCCTTCTATTTCTACTAAACCAGATCACATCTGCAGAGCCTTCTTATTACGAAGTTTTCTGACTCTATCTCGAGCCGAGTTTCCTTGAACATAACTATACGCCATATTACAGCGACTACAAACTTCTCGTAAAGTTATTGAGTGCCTAAAATTTGACAAAAAATCCAATATAAAGTATAGTATTGATAAGTACAGAACCCCTTTTCTGATACTCCTTAGTTGTTAAGTAAGTAGAAACGCCGGGTTTACAACTCAATAGACTTCATCCAATTGATTCTGTTCCCAAAACCTCTCCCGTCAAACCTCAAAGACATTTTTATGGATCGTTATTGCAAATCTAGGAAAACCAAATACAGAAATTAATTAATGAAAACTTTCTTGTAGGAGGTGATTCGAAATTTAAATAATACTATTTTTTACCTGGCCGAGAGAACGACTTTCCGCTTCATTCAAGGGCATGACGTTCCGCATATTATTGTCCCATATTACTTTTACTCCTGACTTGGTCCTCCTTTAAGACGACACCGATATGATCGGCCCACGTCAATACAGATCGGCCACGTCTCCGTGCACGCATTCTTCCAAATTTGTAAATCCTTTTTGTCCTTCTTCATTCATTTTCTCAACATGCCCGAACAACTAGAAATTTTTTAGGGTTGCGCCCTCCCATATCCCTGGATGTTTCAGGAACCTAAGTTCTCATTTCATCCAGACTTTATAAGCCAAAAAAAAAGTAGACAAAAAGTGCAAGGTTTCAGAATAAAGTCGGAAGGACTTCATCTGACGCGCAAAGAAGAAAACAAAGAAAAAGATCCTTGCAACAAATAATTCATTTAAGTGTAAATTAAAGAAAATCTCCAGATTGAGTTGACAATTATAATTGAATTAAATTGCGGAAATTTTGAGTTTAATTTGAATTTAACAACCGTTAATGATTCCTCCCAACAACTACAACATAACCAAATCCCACCAAATAATAAAAAGAAACAAGCTAAAACACACACTCAAACCAAAAATAAACCCATCCGTTTTTTACTAGATTAAGCCCATACCGCAAAAAAAAATGCACCCACCATAAAAGTTACAGAGGTAATGAATTTTGAAACACGCAACTCAACGAGACTACGTGAGTGGTGCCTCGCTGACGGGCTGCATCAGGTTATCCCATTGCTCTCTCCAGTCCTCCGCGAAGGCGCAAAAACACCTAAAGTTCGTGGGATTTAGGAAAATCTCCCCAAACCAAATAGGTCTAACACGGAACAACCTCATCTTATTCGCATTCATTTTAGTCACTACGCCAACATCCACTCCACATTCCTTTCTAATATCATCCTTCCTCACCCTTATCAAACAGTTTTTCCGCACATCCTGCGTAAAGATCTCTTTTAAACAGCATTTACATCAACTTTCAGATTTTTTCAAGTTTCACTCCCATATACAATGTATGGTATAAGGATTGTATTGTATATCAACTTTTTGGGTTGACTCAAATAATACTCATTTAAAGTCATTTCAGACTGTATTTTTTTAATTCATAATGCATTGAGGCAAATACCTACAATTATAGTTGAGAAATCATCTTTTATTTTTTTTTCTCTCAGGGGATGTTTTGCGCTCCGACCTGTAGTGGTATATTGTGCTTCCCCTACTTGCTCATGGTGTTACCAATTAGAGCTTCCCCACTAATCCCAGACGCTTCAGAAAGTCCAGCATTAGGAGGGGATCCAAGGTGGCGAGGTCCTCCACCTCTTTACTGTGTTTACGAAAACTTCTTGCTCTCGCATAAACTATTGCATCGCAGTCTGTAAGTAGGTGGTGAGGCGTTTCCACCCCTTCTTCACAGAATCTAAAGGTTCCATCATCTTCGAGTCCCAGCTTCCTCAGGTGTTCCCTAAGTCGGCAGTTATCTGTTATTTCGAACGATTTGTTTTTTTTTTTTAATTTTAGTTGCATATTCTGACACTTTTACGTGATTTTTGTTGGTTGATACAATTCGGGTTTTCAATTTGAAACCAAAAACACGGCTAAAGTGCTTCTCCAATACAGGAACAAAGAGCGTAGACGAGTACTTCTGACCGATAAAAGCTGAAGTTTGAGCATCGCGCGTAATACAGTAAAAAAGTACATTTATCTTGGAATTCAGTTCGTATTTTCCAAAACATCTATTTTTATCTAAACTTCAGTGATAAATGACCTAAAATACACACGAATACACTGAAGAAAGACTCACGCGTAAAAAAAACAACACGATTGGTACCTAATAACATAACATTACCGACCTCGGTAGCCTAGCTGTACTATCGTGGACTTCAGATCCGAGGTCCCGGGTTCGATTCCCGGTCGGGTCAGAGTTTTTCTAAGTGTTTTTTCACTTGAAATTTCTACCCGGGGTTGGCCTGTCTCAGATTGGACGAGACCGGTTGACTGGAAAAAATTGCCTCAGGCAATAAGTTCCGCCGGCTGTACCTTTGTATGGAAAGTGTTATATTATACTCCTTTTGCACACATGGGGAGGCAACAAGAGCCCTCCACCACACTCGAACCGCATCCAAACCCCCCAGCTCTGCTTCGAAAGAGCGAAACACGGTGTGAGAGGGTCTACCTCGTCTTTAAGACCCTGATGATGGGAGGAAGAACAGCGCTCTCTTTGGCCAAATGTCATTCGGTATCCTTAACACATGTCCCACTCAAGTCCATCTCCTCATCATAATGGTAGAAATTATGGGTGTGCCGGCGAATAGAGTCGTTCGTGATGCGGTCGTACCATCTTACATCCAAAATATAAAAAAAAAAAAACCTACACTTGCGGCAAACGAGTAGAAAGATTTTTAAGCGTACAGCGTACTGAGAGACGTGAGTTCGAATCCCGGTGCCAAAAATTTCCACTTTCACGACACAACCCTTTGATAAGTAAGTAGGTAGTGTGAAAAATGTGTTTGTTTTCAGTTGAGTGAACCCACATTAATTTATGTAAATGAAATGAACTGCTACGGGCTTACGTCCACCTTTCTACTGCACTTAAATTTAAAAGGAATCGAAAACGTGCTATCTATACCAATATATAAAGATTTAATTGTTTGTTTGTTTGCATTGAATAGTCTCCGAAACTACTGAACCGATTTGAAAAATTCTTTCACTTTTGGGAAGCTACACTATCCCCGGTGAACATAGGCTATATTGAATTTTCAAAAAAAATTGGGATCCTCACTAAAATTCCAATAATGTATCCCAAGGTGTAAAAAAAATACCTAAAATATTCTTTACATCGCGTGCGCTGTGAAAACTATTGATGATTGAATAAAATAATGTACTACGACTTTGTAGAAGATATAATTATTTACAAAAAGTGTCGTGACAGCATATCTCTAACTATTATAATTATGCCACAATAAGTGTCCTTTAATTTAAAAAAAAAATGAAATGCGGCAGAGATATAGGCGTCACTGGGGTACGAGCCGGACGGGAGGGGACCATTAGAATGCTACATTATTCCAGATTAACATAGCCTATAGAATATTTTGATAAAGTTAGGGATCTATAAAGATCATAAGAAACGTGAATTATTTTTTTTAATTATCTATCTACCCGTGCGAAGCTGGTAAAGACCTCTAGGATTCAATAAAGGGGTGATCAGAAGTTGAAAGAAATTGGAGAAGTTGCATTAGGAATAATATTTCGCTGGAGGAAGCGAAAGAAAATAAATGTGTCAAGATGGAAAATAATGAAAAACCGTTAACTCTGATGCCTACCCTTTACGGGATAAAGTAGATTTTATTATTCAATATGCAATTTACTTAAAAAAGAGATATACCTAATAGAGTTGTCAAACACAACAAAACCATATACTTTGAAAAATTTGGACAATATTAATTAATTGCCAACAAAAAAAAAAGAGATTTTCATACGCAACTGAGGTCATTGGCCAACCCTACTCACATAGAAACATATTAATACTGTGACAGTTATTCATCAATGCTATGTGTATTAATGAACATAAAGGTGTGTTAAACCATATGACATCTCAATTATAGAGCAGATTTACACTTTCCGGCTCAGTGACACGCGAATTTTTCGCCGGATGATTAAAAAAAAAACGTAATTCGGCATTCTAAATTTGAAATTGATAATATTCGTATTTAGAATAGCTGTACGTCATTTCGCGTGTAAAGTATATTATAGTGTAAACGGGAAGTGTAATAATGTTATTGGGCGCTGTGGATTGATTTGTTAATAAGGAACGCGCGTTGAAAAACTTAATACCGCTTCCAATGTTCTTAGATCGTTTTATCAATATACAAACGGGTGTTTTTTTTAGATAGAATAAGAGGCAAATCGCTCGGTGTATAAATTAATATAATGCAAATTATTAGTATGTTTTTTTTAACTAACTTATTCCATGTTAGCTCCCAATGTGGAACACGTGGATGTCACGCAATTTCTCCAAGGATCTATTTCTTATACCAGTTGCACATTTTCTTCGTCCTTCGTCTTACCTTAGGGCAATGACAAGGTAATTTTGGCCTGCAATGATACGCAGAACCACTACAGATGAATCAAGAGGGAAATGTGAGATTGCACCCCTATTCATATAATATGTAAGTGAGAAACCCACGGGATTTTTGTAACGGCGCTATTCTGTTAGGGTGCTATACACGTTTCCATACAAAATTTTGTCACTTCACGCTAGCGTAAATGTCATAGAAACTTAATAGGGCTACTGATGGAAGTATGCGTTTCATATAACTTTGAGGAAGTGAATGAATTTGCCTACCTGGGATCCACCATTACAACAGATAACGAAGACCATGTGGAAATACAACGGAGGATCGCAACTGGAAACAGAACATTCTTTTCCCTCCTACCAATGCTCAAATCCAGAAACGTCCACAGGAAGACCAAAATAGCCCTGTATAAAACGATCATAAGAACAGTGGTAGCATATGGGTGTGAAGCATGGACGATGACGGCAAAATCTGCCGAGATGCCGGATACATTCGAGAGGAGAGTGTTGCGTAAAATCTTGGGGCCCGTGAATGATGGAGAAACCTGGAGAATTAGATTCAACGAAGAGCTATATAACATCTACAAGGCTCCCAGTCTTTCCGTACATGCCAGGCTGACTAGCCTGAGATGGGCCGGGCGTCTGCAGAGAATGCCATCCTCACGGGTCACTAGGAGGATCCTCGAGGGTCACCCAGGCGGAAGACGACTAGTCGGACTCAGATGGGAAGACGAAGTTAGGAAGGATGCGGCACAACATCTGCAGGTGACGGATTGGCGGACCGCAGCGGAGGACAGGAGGAGTTGGAGGCGTTGTCTACAGGAGGCCAAGGCTCGATTTGAGCTGTAGCGCCATCGAAGAAGAAGATGGGAGTATGCGAACGATTTTGCCTTGTTCAATATTTGATAAACTACATTAATTATGTACGAAGTGTTTAAAATCTGCATTATTCAACATTCTGCATTAAAAAAAAGATAGATGGTATTATACCTATTATTCTAAAAAATCTAAACCTCTACCCGAAGAATTCAATTTTCAGTCGGATTTTTGGGATTCACTAACAACATTTTTCCAGCTGGTCAGATTTTATCAAAGCTTTTTTGTGTGCTTATGGTGAATCAAGGACGATTTAGATTTGCAATCAGATCAAAAATAGAGTATTTTTTTATGAAATTTAAATAAATAAAATAAATTATTAACCTCAAAAATCTAAAAAAAATACGTACTTACTACAAATAGCTATCACTCGGAGAGAGGATTCCTAAATAATGTATAGGTATGTACCAGTCCAAAAATAATTCTGGAATATGTACATACATACATTCATAGTAGGTTAAAGCTTGGTAGCCCGTAGTACACGAGGCGACACATTGTCATCACACAGAAATTACGAGTCACGTTAAAATGTAGGTGCGAGCAAAACCAGACTTTATTGCACAATTTCCCCAAAATAGAGTGCGATACACCAAATTTTCAGAATGAAACTATGTTCAATGCATATTGATCTATCGCGCACAATTTCGCCAAAATTGACACTTAAGTCTAAATCTGCGTACACTCAAATTTACTTATGACTCATATTGTGTGTCTCAAGACGATATTAATATTATGTATGTGGAGCTCAGAACTTACATAAAATAATGTCGCCAAGTGTGAATAAGGAAGTGGCGGGTCATAGACGAGAATTATGGGACGATTGTTGGAACGAAAACGCCGAGATAAAATAATATAAAACATGATTTATTTTATACATACACCGAGAGTCCAACGAGGAAGCATTCGCGAGTTGTGATAACAGTGTGTTAGAAAAAATGCCGAGAATTATTAGCATAATTATGATAAATTACAAATCAAATGAGCAAATTTACATCAAGGTGATAGGTGTTTTGTCTTATTCAGATTCAATCAACCACAAGAGTTTAAGAATATGTGGAGACAGTGGGATACGGAAAAGAATATTAGGAAGGAATGAGGTATACAAGTTATTGTCTCAAAGATTTGTTTGGGCATATGGAAATAATGGATGCAAACATAACGACGAAGAGAGTTTATGAATTTATGAATTGAGAAGAAGGCGGGGCCAACCGAGAATGACGTGGATCGAACACATCGATTCCGTTCTCAAGGAAAACTAGGTCAGAAGTAAGAGAAATATGAGAGAAAAGGTATGTCGGTGGAAGAAGCGAAAGAAGTGTGGTTTTATAGAAAAGAGTGGAGGTCCGCTCTCTCTGCCTACCCCTACTTTAACTACCCCTGTGGAAAATTGGAGTCCATTAGACATTTTACTCATATTGTCAAAGGGTATGTTTTGAGTAAACTTCTTCCTCTTGTTACAGGTCATTGCCAATTCATTCTAGCTAGATGGTTTCTGCATCTTTGGACTTCGATGACCAGCAGTCACTCCAGCGCTTCTTGAAAACAATTTCGGGAGTTCTGTCGTCTCCCGTTCTCTCCACATGATCTCTTCGAAAGTTATCGGTCATTGTCATTGACGTTACGTATCTTTTTATTTCTTCGTAACAAACTATGTCAATGAGAGTAACGCCCATTATAGAGCACACTACCTATTCTAAGTTTCCGTGACCTTTACACTGGCGTGAAGTAACAAAATTTTGAATGTAAATGTGTACAGCGCCCCTATAGAATACTTCGGAAAGCTCCGCAGCCCATGTAAAATTCCCGTGAGTTTCTCACTTACGTTAGTAATATTCCGAATAGGGGTACATTACCCAGTTTGCAAAAGCGTGTCAGTATATCTGACGGTAATTTTATTTTTTCAGCCAACCGATCCCGTCCAATTTGAGAGAGATCAACCCCGAGTAGAAATTTCACGTCAAAAACAAAAAAAAATGTGATCCGTCAGAGATCGAACCCGAGACCTCTCTATATTGTAACTGGTACGCTTGATAACAACTATCATTCATTTTATCAAAATTTTCTTTAACGCCGCTGTTGATTTGACCAACGATGAAGTGTGTTTGATCAACGGCGAAAATGACTCGGCGTTTCGAAATCGTCAGCAAGCTCCGTTTTCGGCCAATTTGGAAAGAAAGCAAAGATAACAATCTGTCCGTGTATTTATAACTTGACACATTTTACAGTAGTTATATACTAAAATAATTAGGTATGGATTTAAATAGGTATCGATATGTCATTAAAATCTCCATAAAACTGATGTAAACCTAAAGACAATGTTCTCTTTGACCCCTCAAAATTTTTCGAGAATTTCGACGGGTCATAAAAACAATCGCTCTATAGTTGCGTAGTTTTAAAAAAATCGAAGAGATGGCGGTGTAGTAGGAAATAAGTCACATATGAAACACGCTACGTTATTGTATTATACCTATTATGTTGTTGAAAAAATAGAATCTATTAAAACCAAATTTTACCGAATTATTATGGTCCGATTGATGTGTCGATTCAGGTGTAAGAAAAATTGGACTTTAGTGCAAATTTCAACAGAACTGATTGAACTGAGTAAGATAGGTTTTTGCATACAAAATACGATTGATGTGTATATTTAGGTGCAAGAAAAATTGGACTATAGTGCAAATTTCAACAAAACGACAGAGTGCGACACAAAAATTGAATTTGACTTGAGTCTTAAATTTACAAAAGGATCGTAAGAATTATGCCTTGATGATACGTAGAAAATCCCATGAGTCGAGACGGACACAAGGTCGTAATGGTTCAAATTCAAAATTCACTATTAAAAACTAATACCTTTTTTTCTGAGGGGAAATCCGTCATGGACACCTCAAATAAAGATAGTGCCGCACTCCTACCGGCTAAAACCCCTCAAATTCTCTTTTCGCAGTCCGGTTCCCACCTTTCGGTCTACCCGGGGCTGCAAAATTATGTATTTATATTCAGTCTTTGATCGGTCTCTTTTGTTTTTATTACGCCCTCGACAAAATTTTCTATCGGTGTCCACTCATTTGGCGATTTCAACATTATCAATTATTGTTTCTCCGTTGAGGTATTGTCCCAGGAGTGCAGTCAGCTCCTCCCTTTCCTGCTCCCATCTTGTGCATTCGAACAAGGTATGCTGGGCATCGTTCCTCTCGGCCGAGCAGCACCTACATCCCAATGCCAGGGTCTTTTGGATTTTGTGGAGATATGCTCCAAAGACGCCGTGTCCGAATAGACACTGCGTCATCCGAAAGCAGACAGCGCCGTGCCCTCTATTGATCCATTTTATGATATCCTTGATAAGGAGGGTGGGTCCATCAACCTTTAGGGGAGATGTCCCAGTCCTCCTGCCATCTTGGATCGTTACTTCCCTTTCGAAACGTCTACATTCCTCCGTAATCAGGGGGTCAATATGGAACAGCCGTCCACTGTCCTCTGTCAGAAGGTTTGCGGGTATGATACCTGCTATAACTAGGGCAGCATCCGTTGAGACGGGTCTATACGCACAGGCTAATCTGAGAGTCATTATTCTTTGCCCTCCTTTTAGCATGTCCTTATAGTATCTTTTTGTCATCGATTTTTTCCATATGGGTGCCGCGTACGTAATCGTCGAATGCACTGCCATGGCAAACATTTTACGTTTCGCTTGTTTTTGGGCCTCTAGTATTTGGCAGCAGTCCATGTAATGCTGTTATCAGTCTTAGTGCCTTATCTGTAGATCATTGGATATGTCTTAAAACCAAGTTTGGTGTCCAATAGTACGCCCAGGTATCTTACTTCTTTAGATGGTTTGAATTGGATACCCTCTATCTGTTGTTCGATATTTTGGGTGCTTTTATTCCCATATAAAACATTCGATTCCGTTTTTTGTGGTGCGATTTTACAGATCACGGCCTTTCATCCATAGGCTGATCGCAAAAAGCGCTGCGTTTGCCTTAGCTACCAGTTCACCGGCTGTCGATGCGGATATGGACACTGGCAGGTCGTCCGCGTAACATGTGAATTCAACGCCTTCTGGGACATGGATTCGTAGCAAGTCGTCGTAGAGAATATTCCACAATGTCGGTCCCAGCACGGAGCCTTGTGGAACACCTCCTCCTATTTCTCTAAAAACTAATACCTACGTGCATAAGAAGGTCGTTAGTATAAACTACACAAATTTATATAGTTATGTACTTAAACCAGTGAAAGATTTAATCTAGACCCGTAAAACTGATGCACAAGCATCTAGAAAATACATAATGGGGTCTAACTGATAGAAAGTCAATTATTATTGCCAACCAGTGGACTCTCAACATTATTTGTCTCTCGAACCACAAGAATTTAGGGATACAAAACCAAAAAAAAAAGATAATTTTGTTTGTGTAAAGAAAAATTAAAACAGCTCAAGGTGGATAAGATCTATAACGGAGAAAGGATAAGATGATTTTTGGATCATCGTAATATAATATTTTTATCATCACGAAGCTTTATAACCCTCATGTTTATTTATCAATGGGGATCCATTAATCATAAAATGTAAATCCAACGAAACTTGTTCGGTAGAAATGCCAATGTTATTAAACATGACAACCGTGATGATCTAGAATAAAAAAAATTATGATCGATAGCGGCTTTATTTTAACATTGCCACAAAGAGGGGGGAATGGGAACACTCCAAGACGATTGGAATTAATTATTTATTTTTCTACATTATGGAGCAGGCAAAAACCGGGTTTCACGTGCAAATTATCCTAAATCCCGACCAGCATTTTACTCACAAAAAGCATAGTTCTTGATTATTTCTTAAGGGACATTATAACGCCCAAAAGAAATCATGTTTAAGTTTTTCAAATTAGGTACGCTGATTTTGTAACTATACGACTAGGAATATAGATGCAAGTCTAAATATAAAGAACTTGCCTGCCTCGTTAAAGTATTATTTGATAAAAGTTCATTCTACTATGAAACGTCAATGAGTCGCGGAGTAATCGATTTAGTAAAATACAAAAAAAAAACGGGTGTTTTCATGCAAAACCCCCTCAAATATCAATATCTGACTCTGGTTCAAACTCAAAACATGTTCTTCAATAGCCTTGCTGGTTGATAAAGTTGATCATTTTTTCATTCTTCGCAAACAACTCTAAAATCAGAATCATCCCGTTATTTTTTGACCCATCACGTCGTGTCCCTAAAAGGCATTGGCAAAAAAATAGGACTTCGACTGTTTTCTTTCCAGGCATTCTCTCTTTGCTTCTTCTAACAATTACTATTTCTCATAGTCTCTTATTTTATATGTCTCTTGCTTCTGTTCCCGCTTTTATTTCTCTTGCTTCTGATGCCCCTTTTATTTCTCTTGCTTCTGATCCCGCTCTTATTTCTCTTTTGCCCACTACCGATTCTGTCGTCTGCCATCTTTTTATGGGTCTACCGATGTTTCTCCTCCTACTTACTTTTCGAGTCCGGAATCAGACTTTGCCACTCCAGTATGCAGCGACGGATATCGCTGGTATAGTATATAGTTTCTCCTCATATACCGTGGCCGCCACTTCCCGATTTTCAGGGTCCACCTTCCATCTATTTGTCTCCAGGTATGCCACTTTTGAGTACATCAGTGACTTTAGTTAGGTGTCTGTAGATCTCTTCATTTTTTTTTCCATCTCGAAGACTCATCTGTCCTTCCATGGATGTTTGCTGTGAGAATTTTAATTTATAGATGATACCAAAGTTATTATCTCTAAGCCGTATTTACTAAAATCTTGGCGTTTTTAATATAATAAATACATACCACAAAGCACATTTTAGACTTTCATACTGCGTTTTTGGACATGGACAAAAAAATAAGAATGCAGTATAAATGCAGTAGAGAAGAAATCTCTACGAAGAATATGTGGGAAAACTTTGTGCGATATGGAAATGAATGAAAATATAAAGAAGGAATGCGGTATGGAAGTAAGCGTTGTGACAAAAATGAAAGTTAAGTTGAGATGGTTTGAGCATGTTGAGATGGTTTGAGCATGTAGAAATAATGAATGCAAATAGAATGATAAAGATAATTTATCAGGCTGAAAGGTAAAGTTTAAGAAAGCGTAGCAGACCGAGAATGACATGGATCGATGATATACCTTTAAATAGATCACTCTCTCGAGAGTGAATTGCCACATTGTAAAGAAGAAGAATAAGATATACCTTTAAAGCAAAACTTAGGGATATTAGCACGCGTGGGAAGTGACCGATTATATTTGCTTCATCCAATCAAAAACTTAAAAAGAATCTGTACAAATATAAAGATGAACAGATAAAAGTAATAAACATAGTATTTTATAGTTTTTTTTACAACGGCAATCACAATACCTAATTATTATTGTCCGCCCCGGCATTGACATATTTGGTACCTCAAGTATACGGACAGCAAAGCGTCGGTAGCCATTTTAAGAAAGACATCGATAAACAAAATGGAGAGCATAACCTCTCTCGCCAAATATGTGATTATATTATGCATTACCTGATTAAATCTAAGTGTTATTAATATAGACAGCGCCTCATCCTAAATATTGATTTTTGATGTACGTAGTACAAAAAATATTTATTACGAGAAGACTACATCCTAATTTAATTTAACTCAATTTCCAGTCAACCAAAACCAAAAACTAACGACCTGTGACACATCTGACAGGCAGGAAGACTGTACGCGAAAACAATGTTGTTATTTGTCTATTTTCCTCGCATTTTTCCATATTTTCTCACTGTTAACAAATAGGTACCCTGAGTTATTTAGCCAAATTGGTCCAGCAGTTCTAGAGTTTTAGCACTCAAAGCTAATTATTTTAACAATAAGAGGACAAAATTTCTACAACAAAAAACTGAAGTGTAATCGTTAGTGTGCTTTTGTAGGGCAGCATATAAGTTCTGTATTCCCTTATTTCGCCACAAAGGGTCATGGAAGACAACAAGAACACTCCACTGTACTCGATTTTGCGAAATGTCAATGACCTCCTCCCACAAAATGTCCAAATTCCTCCGCTCTTCTTCAAAGGAACGGAATTACAATATACGAGGGTCTTCCTTGTCTTCGAAACTGTGATAGGATTTCTTCGGCGTCCTTAAATGAGGCCCCCTTCTTTTTTATAGCAGAGATGATCACATGCCTAAATCTAAGCTCTGTTCGTTAAAATACTGATGTATTCTATTATAATATAGAATAAGCATTTGTATTCAACAAGTATCTAGTATTTTTATAGGAACTTTCTAAATTATTGTTGATTGAAACAGAATAAATAGGTCAAATTCGCTGATCTCCACTCCCAATAACTCACGATACCGTACTGAACCATCCCATAGCATAGCATACATTAATCGGAGTATCTCTTTATTGGCACTATAAAATTTTAGTGTACGTTTTTAATCCACACGCTGTAGTGTTATTTTATCGTTATTCATAATAGTACATTATAGAGTGCCAAGCCAATAACTAAAGAGCCTTTCGGAAAAGTTCGTTGAAATAACAGATTATTTCAAAATGCTATTTTTTTTAACAAAAAAAATAATAGCTTCTTAATATTTTAAACATCGCTAAATTATTTGAACTTTGAAAAAAAGATTCTATATTTCAAATTTTGAAAAACACATAGCAATCAAAAATAAGATGGCAATATAGTTTTCGTTATGAATGAAAAATATTACAGGTAAAATTTGAATTAATTATAAAGTGGGTAGTCATACACATTCATTCAATATTTATTTTGTAGAGACATATTTATGGTGTAATTACATTCACGATGAGTGCGAAATAGTATAATGAATTGCTGTTGTAACCATAAATTGAATAGTAGGCCAATAAACGGTTCAATCTCCAAAATTCAATCATAGACAATTTTATTTTTAATTAAGAATTATTCTCTTTGGTACATACCTACGTAGTTTTAAAATAATTATGAGTGGTCGTTTTTTTAGTGAATATTGACAGGTTTATATGAGTTGAAACGTTTTTCATGTTTTATGCTAATATATATATTTTTTTAATTATTGTTCGTAATAATCCACTCATAATTAAGACCATAGAGTATAATAATACTATTTAAGACTTTGAAAGTTTGCAATTGGAAAGGAATTTCAATATTTTTTTTATGTTCACCAAGATTAATAATACCTATAAGTACCTACCTAACTTATTTTTGAAAAAAAGAACTATATCAGGTAGTTACTTTTTACTCTGAACGAGATGTGCGCCCAAAGTCTTTGATTTCAGAAGTCTATGGATCGATTCTAATGTCAAAAATAATACATAGATAGGTACATTCCTATTTAACAAAGAGTTGGTATATTATTATATAATAAAGAAGAGCTGTAAAAATATAATTATTCATATTATATACGTTTTGAAGTGTAAGAAAAGGGTTATTAGGGTGAAAACCAAAGAAAAAAAGGGTAAATCGACAAGTTTGCGTGTCATGTAAAAATTGTTCAAAAGTGAAGCCCAAACATTTCAGTTTGACAGTTTGGTTGGCAAAAAAGTTATGTGCGTATGTTTCTTAGTGGAATTTGAATTTAATTTACCTATTCTCTTTTTCTATAAATAAAATTTAAAAAAATCTCTATACAACATTCCTTTCAGCCAAACAATCTGTCATAAGTGCTGATCCACGAGTCTTTATTTTTTTACGATGAAAAAAGGATGATTTTTGACCTGACCTTCATAATAAGGGGCCTGGCGTGAACTTTAAGCGGCTTCAAACAACGATTTTGAGAAAGAACAATTTAAAAAAAATCGTCTAAAATAGGGAAAATTAAAAACGATAAAATATATATGTGGTATACTTATCAAAAGCTTACGAAAATATTATTATAAACGTCTTCATTTTATTTTGAAAGGTTGAATTTAGCTTTTTTTATTAAAACAATACAGCTTTTCAATAATCAAAATAAACACAAAAAGGAACTCTTACAAATATAATAATACAAAATTATAAATAAATGAATAATTTCTGTTAAAATGTAGCATTATTATTACACTACGCAAGATGTCATTCGATAGCTTTAAGTTGAGAAAAAAAAAACACAACACATACCTACATCTAAATACCTTTTATAATACAAGAATATTATTTTTACCTACCTATCAACCGCGGAACTCGATATGCACTTTCAAGATTACTGCATTTAAAACATTATTTCATCGAGAAAAGGATGAATTAAAACTGCAAACATCACTGAAAAACTGTCGAATTTGATCACGCACTATTTGTTTATTTACACACAAACGTCACAAATGTCAAATTAGCATTTTTTTTATTCATAGACTATTTTAATAATGATAAGAAAGTTCGCCGGTCTCATTCTAGTTACGGTTCGAAGCCGTCGACCACCGCAAGCGAGAAATCTCATCGGATTACTGAACACTTTGGAATCGACTACAAAAACAACACAACTCTATTGAAGCGGTGAACGAACAGCGCGCCATGCGACGAGTATAGAAACATAACGGCACTTGTCTTATACTTTGCATATGAAATATTTCACACTCTAAATAATAATTAAAATTTGAATGCATCCATACACAACAATATCCTTATAGAGCAAAATAAATTAAATATCAAAATTTAAAAAAATAAATCCTTTACATATTATGATAATTTTTATTTAATAAAAATTAATTAATCGAATATTGATGATTTCTTGTGTATTACTAGTGCCATCTGGCGGAGGAGTTTTTCATAAACTTGATACATTTTGGTACATTTTTAGTTGTGGAGCTTATTGTGGTATGAGATTCTCCAATAAGAACCGAGCAAAGGAAAAAATAAGACAACTAATAAAAAAGTTTTTGCCAACATATGGGGAGCAACAGGTGTTTCTTATAGCTTTATTTATTAAATCCCTTTTTATAAAAGTTTTGATATTATTTTAAGCGACAAGAACTTCTGTCAAAGCCAGTTATGTACGAAGGTATGTATGTGTGTATAATCTCTGTGATTTTAAATTTTTTAGAATGTTCGGCTATCTAAAGCGACAGTGCCAATGGATAAAATTGGTTTGTATCCTGCATGTATCGATTTGTATAATACGTTTTTACCTTTTAACTAATGTGTATCAATTTTTATCACATTGAAGAATTGAAGATGCATGTAAAATACCTATTATTTTCATCCTTTTTTGGTAGGTGATGGGCTCCTTTCGCTTCCCTGTGTTCCTGTGGGGACACAAAGGGAGGATGTATACAGGTTGTATAGTAGGTTAAAAAAAATGAAAAATACTATCTATATGTTAGCAGTTAGACGATTGTAAAGTTTTTGAAAAATATTTTTTTCCCATCACGCAGTACGTCCGTGTACAAATACCTCAGCTCTGCTTCAAAGAAACGGAACAGGGTGAGAGGGTCTTCCTTATGTTCAGGAATTCAGGATCCCATCCCGATAGGACTGCGGGCAATACTAGAATACATATAGGTACTCTTATTATATTATTGTACCCTGAATATGTAGGTACTTTTGTAGATGGTACCCAGCACATGAGTAGGTACATTTTTATATTGTGTACTTGTATTCGACACACTATTTTTACGGTTGGAAGTACACGAGTACGTTTCAGAGTACTTGAGTACATTTCCAAGCACTCGCGTACCCAAAGCCAATGTCTCTGGCTAACAAATGAGAATAGATGAGTGTTAACTTTTTAAGGTTCTACAGCAAGCGTGCAAGGCTATTTACTAGGCGCCCAAACGTCCCTTCAGGACCTCCTGGACGGCCTGGCCCAAACGGTCCTTGCATGTCATGCAAAATTATTGGACAACTTAATATGGGAGGAATGTCAGAGACAGAACTCATTGGCAGGATAATGTCGAAAGAGGTAGCTGACGTAGGTGCTATACAGGAAAGCCACGTGCCACAAGATAAAGCTAGCCATTTGCTATGATACCAGGATATACTCTTATCAACTACACCCTTCATGAAAAGCATGGAACAGCAACATATGTTGCCCCTGCTTTGGAAACAACCAAAACTATCATCCAAGGGAATGACGACTGTATTTGAGTGAGAGTGGGAAAGATCTCAATATAAAATATATATACAAACCTCCATCGCGGGGGTTGGCGGTGCCCCCACTGCCCAGCATCCCAGATTGTATATCGGTGACTTTAACTCACACAGCACTCAATGGGGTTATCCAAATGATAATGCGGATGGATCTGTTCTCTCAGACTGGACCACTCTGCATAACCTTCACCTCATATACGACGCAGAACAGAGTGGAACATTTCACTCCGGACGCTGGAGATCAATGACGTCTCCGAACCTGTGCTTCGTCTCTTCGGGGAATGGGAGAATACCTCTGCCAGCGAGGCGCAGAATTTTCCATAAATTCCCAAAATCACAACATAGACCCATAATGATAGAACTGGGACTACACTTCCCAAAAAATAGACAGACCAGAGATGCCCAGATGGAATAATATAAGACAGGCTAAATGGAAGGAGTATACCAACTACGCACTGAAGCGAGCATCAACCGGATTAACCCTTCACCGGAGAACTATGTGAGATTTGTGAAACTTCTGAAAACTGCAGCAAGAAAGTTCATCCCAAGATGACACCGGAAGAGTTACATACCGGGGTGGTCAAATGAATGTGAGGAGCTACTCCGACAGTATGAAGCTGACCAGGATGCTGACACCGCGGAGGAACTGATAGGTGCTCTGGATGATGAGAGAGAAAGAAGATGGCTACAAGCTATGGAGGAAATGGGTAATGGAAATACCCACTACAGTAGAAAGAGCTGGAACCTGATGAGAAATCTGGGAGCGGCGGAACCTTGTCGAAGAGAGAACGATGTGCGTCCGAACGAGGTAGCTAGTCTGTTGTGTAAAATATCAAACCTCAAGATACCAAGTGATCGGAAGAGAGAGAGTCTCAACAGAGAAACCGGAGAACTTACGACGGCTGCCGAATTTCGTCGCCCCTGGTGGAGTCTGTAAGCGAGGCTGATGTCCGTAAAGCCATGAGTTCTGTGAAGAAAGGTATCCTCGCAAATGGGATCCTCCTAGAATTCATTACAAAGTTGGGCCCAAGATCGATCCTTTGGCTGGCTTCGTTCATCTCTCGGGTACTGGACTCCAAGAAACTGCCAAAAATATAGCGTAAGTCAAAAGTAATTGCTGTTCTGAAGCCGGGGAAACCGGCATCTGATCCGAAAAGTTACATACCAATATCTCTGCTGTCAGTGGTTAACAAGTTATTCGAGAGGGTATTGCTACCCAGACTTACACATTTAATCGAGGCTGCACTCCCCATACAGCAGGCAGGTTTTAGACACGGGAGAAGCTGCTGCGAGCAGGTTTTGTCCCTGACAGCCTTTATAGAATGGATTGCAGCGAAAACTTAAGTCTGGGGCGGTCTTTCTCGACCTATCCTCAGCTTATGACACCGTTTGGAGGAGAGAACTCCTTCTGAAGCTTGCTGAGGTGACCCAGTGCAGAGACACAGTGGACCTACTCGAGCAAATGATGTCGGACAGAAAGATTAGAGTTCACTTAAATGGGAAAACATGTCGATATAGATATGCACAAAATGGTTCGCCTCAGGGATCCGTCTTGTCACCACTGTTCTTCAACCTGTACAGTGTTCACTGCAGATATCCCAACGACACATGCTAGAAAAATGTATATATGCTTACCACCTAATGGCGAACGTTGTTAACGTAAAGTGATCACACTAAGCCAGCAAACACTCTAAGATTATTGCTATCATCAAACCGGGTAAAGATGGCTCAGATCCAAGCCACTTCAGACCAATATCTTTGCTATGCGTCACTTATAAACTGCTGGAGAGATTGCTGCTGCAGCGTATCGCTGCACCTATAGATGCAGTGGTCCCGTTGGACAGGCGGGCTTTCGCGCAGGAAGAGACTGCTGTGAACAGGTCCTGGCGCTAACAAGTACAATAGAATCCGGCTTTCAAAGGAGATCCAAATTTTCGGCGGCGTTTGTGGACCTCTCTGCGGCCTATGACACTGTTTGGCGACAGGGACTACTTCTGAAGCTCTCTGAGGTGATCCCTTGTCGAAAAATCTTCAATATGATAGACACAATGCTGTCAAGCCGTTACATACGGGTGTCACTGGACGGAGGGATTAGCCGTAGCAGGGTTCTTAATAATGGGTTACCGCAGGGATCGGTGCTGGCGCCAATCTTGTTTAACTTGTATGTTCATGACATACCAAAAACGAAATCCACTTTATTTCAGTACGCAGATGATATTGCTCTTTTGGCGGAAGGAAGGGACTTGGACGCAACAGCCCAAGTACTAGAACAGGATTTGCAAAAACTATCAACATTCTTTAGAGATTGGAGGTTAAAACCCAACCCCGCAAAGACAGAGGTTGCAACATTTCACCTGTGCAACCAGCAATCCAATAGAAAGATAAACGTCCATTTCGAGCAAGTCCCTCTCCACCAAACTGAAAATCCGAAATATCTCGGCATTATATTGGATCGAACTTTGACGTATAAAAAACAAATAGATGTTCTCTGCGCCAAGTTGAAATCGAGAAATAACATCATTCAGAAACTAGCCGGATCTGGTTGGGGAGCGCGTGCAGACACACTGCGAACAGCAGGACTATCCCTGGTATACTCCACTGCCGAATACTGTGCCCCTGTATGGAGTAGCAGTGCGCACGCCAAAAATGTGGACGTACAGTTGAGGTCCACAATGAGAACTATATCTGGGGCTCTAAAGCCCACGCAATGCCAATGGCTACCAGTTCTAGCCAATATAGCTCCACCCCACCTGCGTAGAAACTCCGCAACACTGAAAGAGTGGACTAAAGCACAGAACAATACTTCTCTCCTGAATGTGGCTCTGAACGATATCCCACATATGAGACTCGTATCGAGGAAACCCTTCTGGACTAGGGCCCAGGCTCTAGAGACCGAACAGTTCACAATCACACAAGCATGGACTGAGGAGTGGCGGAACGCAGACGTGAAAAACAAACACCTTGTGGCAGATCCGTCAAAGGAGGTCTGTGGGTTCCAGCTGGAGCGAAAGCAATGGACGACACTTAATCGTGTAAGAACAGGCTGCTCCAAAAGCGCTTCAGAACTCCACAAATGGGGCTACATATCTGACCCCCGCTGCGAATGCGGCGCCCCTGTCCAGACCCTCGACCACATAATCACTGAGTGTCCAATACATAGGTTCGATGGAACATTGGATGAACTTTTTTATATTCAGACGACTGAAGCCAAGGATTGGCTTCGGGATAAAAATTCTATTTTATGATTTTAAATTTTATAATTTTATGATTTGACATTTTTGAGTTCTTTTTATTTTATGAAATTTTTTATTAAAGCGCCATTGACACCATACGCATATATATACTAAGCCAGCCTTCGAAACAACAGTATAAGACGGTCGTAAGCCCGTGGTGGTTTGTTCCATTCTAAAATCGAACATCAGTAATGAATTTTTAGAGTCATTAGTTGTTAGATAATTCCTTAAAAAGTATATATGCGGATGACGTGGCAATAGTCTATCAGTCTGGGAAGTTTGAGGAACTGGGGGGTGAGTACGTAAGGGCTATAGCACGACTAACTACTTCCTAGTGTAGTTAGCGCGAGTACGTAACGTTACAAATGTAGTTAGTTGTGCGTTTCAGCGTGGTTATTATGTAGTTAGATTGATGTGTGGTTAGTCGTGCTATAGCAAAAGTTACGTACTCACTACCCTGGAGGTGGAGGAGATGCTAAACAGGGATCTGAGCACATTTGAGCAATATTTCTCAAAATTGTTCCTGAAACGTGTAACCAAACCCCATCTCTAGCAAAACTGCATCCATGTAGTGTTCCATCTGAATAACAGGGAGGCTAATAGAAAACTTATAATTAAAATGTGTGGAGAGGATGCCCCTAGCGATACTAATCCGAAATACCTCTGTATTAAACTCGACCAAGGCCTCACATATATATAACACTTGGAGGGCTTAAAGAACAAATTGAAGACCAGAAGATCAACAACTAGTTTTTTCGTGTCGGAAATCATGCAGCTATTATTTATTTTATTCTATATTATTATCTTTTATGCGTACATTTTATGACAATTATTTTCGTACTATATAAACATAAATAAGTCAATTTGATTCCAATACTTATTTTACTTTGCAATATTACAAAAAAGGATAATGCGCATAATTATACGATTATAAAAAATCACTACATTGTTTTATTTTTGGAGATTTCAAAGACAAAATATTTCACATTATTTTGTATAGTGGCAACACTGCTCCGAGTTGTTTTAGTTTTTGTGTTATTATTATTTGTGGTCTCGTTGTGTGTTTTGTCATCTCTCGTATCCAATGTGAATAATTCGTTTGAAAGTGGGTGTGCCCTTAATTTAAAAGCGACTTTAACTTTTATTTTGACTTAAATCTTTGTAAGTATTACTATTTATGCATTATTTACAACTAATTATTAATTAATACGCCGTCAAAAATTAGTGTAACAGTATAAATGACAAACACGTAAATTGTAAAATAGTTGAATCGTTACAAACAGTATACAGGTGTGTCATGTTAGTTTATTTTTCGAGTTAATCACTTTATAGCTGTTATTTCGATATAACTTTCTTATTTCATTGTTTGTATAAAGTTAATTTGGACGTATTTCGAGAAATGACATGTAATTACGTGGTATTTTGACTGCTTACCGCTTTATTTTTTAATATTTCTAATCAGGAAATAAAAAGTGTTGTACAAGACATTTTTATTAAATATGAGCTGTTTCACTGTTCAAGTCATTCTTATCTTCACAACATGCTGTAATAAAGTTGTAGTTTAATTTTTTCCCTTTAGTTTTAATATTATTAAAGCAATATATAAATGTCAATTCAGGGAACATAATTGAGACCATTTATAATGCATACTGGATCTATTTCTCTTTATTTTTTATTGAACACAATATTTCAAACATTTATAGGTATTTAATTAGGTACATATATTATCATGGAAGATCTAGTCCCAGAAAACTGTCCATGAATGTATAACTATTTTTTTTTTTTTTTTTTTTACAAAACTATATTAATCAAAAACAAATCAAAACTTTCCTCCACACACATACATATATAAACACCTCTCAGACACACACACATACATTTGGAATGTTGTATTCAAACCTAGTCGATAGGCAATAAATAGAGACAGTATAAATATGGATATAGGCAATATCCTGGTGCCATCTACCGTTAACAGTTGCAAATTTGGTAACTTAGAGTTCCCAGCACTTTCCAACAGAATGTGTCTTGGTATATACATTACTGCAGTATATTCGTGGAAGTTTGCGACTATAAAATATAAGTACCGTTTATGATGAATACAGGATGTGTTTCCAATTTTTGTTTTAAATTTTCAGTATCTAAGCTGTGAAACAAAATGCCTGTGTTAGATTCGTGTTGGTCGCCATGTATATGGACGGATGATATAAAGACTGGAAGCAAGGCAGTTGCCGTTTACGTATCGGCCATGTCCATTGTTCTCATAACACTGATCTGCTATATGCTCAATGGGGGAGATTCTACCCAGTTAGGAAACCCCTTATTTGAAGCTGATGTGAGAGGATGTAAGTATTATCAAAGTATTTTCTTATAAACCATTTATTCTCAAAAAAAGTAATATAGTTATCGGTTATTATTATGTTCTTAATAAAAGGTTATTGTTATATTCTTAATAAAAGTAATATTGCTGGGGGCTGAGCTTCCGATATGCGATATGTATCGGGATGACAAATGGCGCCTTTAACAACATGACCAAGATTTGGAGAGCGTCGGCGTTTAGTGTCAACACGAAATGTTAACTGTTTGATGCATGTGTGTGGGTGTGAGTCCTGGCACCTGACCAAAGCCCAGGGATGAAAAGTCTCAATTTTCGAAATGAAGTGCCCCAGGAGAATTTGGGGTGTTAGATGGTATCACTGCACCACAAACAAAGCTGTACGCTGGTGCACTCGGCTTGAGACCATCACTTCTACCATTATGGGAAGAAGATGGAAATTGGCTAGGACATATTGTGTTAAGGATGCCGAATGACAGTTGGTCAAGGAGAGCGCTGTTCTTCCTCCCATCAAGGTCCCAAAGACGAGGAATACTCTCTCATACTGTGTTCCCCTCCTTCGAAGCTGAGCTGAGTAATCTGTACATGGTGTGGGAGGAGGTCCTAAACATTGCGCAAGATCAAACGCAATGAAGAGGTCTTGTTGCCTCCCTATGCCCCTAAGTGGAGCGTAAAGGGAGTTTGGATTGGATATTAAGGGAGCCGTAAACCTAAACAGATTGGGAACCTCTGCACTAATGCTATCGTGGCTATGACCTTGGTTCCGAGGGTAAAAGTTAAAAATCTAAACGCTCTAATCATAGGAAAAAAATATTATCACACCACACCAATCCAGACTAACTAATGCGGTTGATGGTTTTTCGACAATGTTCCCAATGATCCCGTATGGATGCACCAACTAACCAGAAACATACGCCGGATATCTGGCGACTGGTTATCCGGTATTCGGCTGCTTAGTTGCCCTAATATCTGGCTAAAGTGATATCCGTTTCATCTGTAGTATTAACGTTGTGAAATTTCGCTATAATGATTGTTAAAAATTCCAGTTTCACGTCTGTTACAATGGATGATATCCATTCAGAGTGTTTATTATGTTACTACCATATTAAAACGCTGATGAATGAATTATGAGATTTATAAAATAGCTTAAAAAACTAAGATATGGAGCAAATATGTATGGTAAAATAACTTGTCTTTTTTTTTGTTTTTTAGCGATGCAGATTGTTGGAGGATTTTTCATTTTTTATTTGATTCTCCTGTTCGGATCATGTATTTTGATGGTAAATATGTTTGTTTTTTTATTTTTTTGTAATAATTACCTTATTACAATTTTCGGATGAATAGCATTTTTCATTCCCCCCTAAAAACTTTTTTTTTTACTGTCTAAATAGTAAATCTAACTGTCTAAATACTTTTCATAACAAAACTATTTAGGTATGTATTCAATAATTTTTTTACATAAACTGTCTAATTTTATGAACAATATAAACATGGAAAAAACTTAAATACCTATATTTTTTGGCAATATCAGGGTTATACCGTATGGCTTATGTATAACCTGTCTGCCAAAATCAACCGATGACTGTCAAAATATTCTAAAGAAAACAGATTGTTAGTCATCACAATAGATGTGTATTTTACGAAATAGATTTGACAAGCTACTTAGCGCTGTTTTTTTAGATTTAATGACACATTTCATAAAAAACTTAGTCAATCAATTGAATATATGTATAGTGGAAATAAAATACGCACTAAACGCCAAAAATGAAAAAAATGAGTTGAGTATGAGGAAATGTTCTATAAACCATTGTCAATAGCCTAAATATTGCACTAAGTCCATATCGATGATCTAAAGGCGTAAAAAAACAGATCCAAAAATCATCATAGTACTATGCCTGTATGAGGGAAAAATCAGTTTTATTAGATTATCTCATAATGAAGTTTTTGGCGTTTAGTGCGTATTTTATTTCCACTATACATATGTGTATTACGAGTTGTAACTTTTATATACAGATTTTTATGTCTCTATATTTAGTGCATGAGGATGTGAGAAATTCTGAAAAAATGTTAATTTTTTTGGGTAAAAATGGCTCTCTCATACAGTGGCAACGAAGCGTCAAATGCTTAAATGCATTCCTTGCAAATTATTGAGAAGAAACAAAGTGACAATATTTGTTTTGTGGAACAAGATTACTTTGAACTTGCGAAGTTCACAAAATGCGATAATTGAAAGGGGCACGGAAATATGCTTTACATTACTATAGGTACTATATAACTTTCACAAATTTGACAGTAGGAGAACTGTGAACATTATTGTAATCTAAAAAGGATTTAGACCGAGCCAATGGAGCACCATTGCTTCTGTCATAGTTTCATTACAGATATAATGAATGTGTTCCAGTTGGACAATTTTAAAATAATTATGGTTTCCAGGTTCACGGGATCAAGAAGACAAACAGAGGAATGATGCTTCCATGGCTGATACTGATGGGTATCGTCATTCTATTCCAGTTAGTTTTTGGACTCTGGCTATTGGGAGGGTACTACATCTACGTGAGTTACTCAACTATCTAATTCTAACCCAAAAATACTTAAGTCAATATGTTTTAGAGATGAAACGGATAGCAGATACTGGATATTCGGCCAACAGCTGTCGAATGCTGAATATCCGGCGTAACGTTTCTATGGGTGAAATTTGTCCAATTCGAGCATTTTTACTGAAAAGCAATGTTAACTTTCATCAACTTGCAGCAGTATGTACAGCGACTTTTTTCTGAAGCTGTCCTTATTTATGAAAACGAAGCGAAACCGCTGACTACCCCTTAATGCAGATAACTTAGTATTCATTCACAAAAATTTGCCTTTAGTGCAGTATGAGTACTTATCGTTTTTATAAGCTTTATCTTGTTAGTTACTTTACCGTATCAGTCATCGTCCTCATTGCTGGGGGTCCTGGCTATCAGGAATTCTTTCTCCCACCATTGCTCTCCAGGATATGCTGTCCACTGCCGGATGTACGGCTCTATGAAGTGTCTTCGCGTGGATGTTTTTGTTTTATTTGGTCGGTCCAGCGCATCTGCGATCTGCCTCTTGGTCTTGTACCATTATCAGTTTTTCAAGGCTGTCCTTCCCTCTACGAGCTATATGTCCAAAAAAATCATCTTGTGATTACTGAATGTATTTTTTTAAGTGATACTAACCAAATAACGCCATTAATTACCCAAAAATAGCTAGTTATCGGTTTCATCTCTAATATTTTTTACCTACTCATATTTCTCGATCTGTACCCATTTTTTTTAACTCCCTACATATTTCAAATATTTTTCAGCTTGATTCAGTCTTTGCCGCTCTCGTGGATTGGATATGGATGGCATACAATGTAAGTTTGAAATTTTGAATGTTGCTTAAATTTGAAATTATCAGTAGCAAAGATGTCATTGTCTTGTGAGTTTAGCTGTCTTTCACATTAAAATTTCAAAGTGGTTGATGGCTTAACGGTTACAATGCCGGCTATCTTAGTGAAGGTTCGATCTATCATTCGATCTCGAATACCGACCATCTTCCTCTTTCACGACACAAGCTTTAAGTAGCTTACTGTGAAAGAGTCTAAAGAGTGTGAGCACAGATTCATTTTTGTTAAAAAAAATGTTTGTTTTATTAAATTAGACCATTAATTATGTATTTTTTATTTCAGATTTATTGTTGGTTATGCGTTTATTCCCAATATCAGATCATCGAAGAGATGCAGTCACCAAATATCGAGCTTCTGTGGCCTTAAAAAAGAATCGTCACATAATTTTTTAGAATGATAATAGAGTTTTAGGAATTTCGTATTCTGGCAAAACCTAACAGTCAAACTTCAATATAGTTTACAACTTTAATGGCAATCGTAACAGCATTAGTGTCAAACTTAAAGTTGCGCTTCATATTCCATTATAGATGAAAGTAAAGATTTTATTGGAATACGTAATAATTTATATTCTCTATGGCAATTTTAACTTGTGTTGAAATTTTGTTGCCAGAGTACAAAATTCACGTAGGAATGTTTTGGTGGTTGGATCTAGAATGTTACCACACCTTAAAATGTTCATTAAAGAAATAATAATATGATTGTGAAAAAATTAGAATAATTATAGATTTTGCTTTTTGTTTAATTATAGAGATCTGAGTAGGTACGCTGCTATGAATAGAAACAGAGCGATCTAAGTATACATACATAACTTAGAAATATACGCAATAATTTTAAATTATTTGTAATATAATAATAATATTTAAATTTGTTTTTACAAAAAAATAACATGGGCTTGTTTTACCAAAGGTGACGTGTTATTTTTATGTTTATTTTTTTTTATTAGATTGTTGTTTTTTTATTTTATTCCTGTAATCGTGTTGAAATTTTGTTGAACTAAAAATATTTATAGTGCATAGTAATTATTAATGTAGATTTTAGTATTTTTATAAGAATATCACTCTGAAATATTGAAATCGTTAGATGATAGATTTTTGTATAAATTATGAAAGAAAATGAATTTTTAATATTTGCTAATAATATATAACATAATCTATCGCAACGGGTATAGATATCAATTCAGTTAAACTGTGGTTAAATATTGTTGAGGATAAACTCAACTTTGGTTAAATCATGGTTAACTAGCATTATTTGAATTACCCAAGCTTTAGTTTAGTAATTGAGTGAAACTATGGTTAAAAGTTAAGTTCAAAATCAAAATTTTGCAGTTAACACTATTGTTGGAAGAAATCTGGTTAATTTCGATTAAATCATGGTTAACCACCATTGTCTGGAATGAGCTAAGTTTTTTTTAAGTAATGAGTTAAACTCTGGTTAAACATTGTTGAGGTTAAATTCGAAATTTTGCAATTAACACTACTTTTCTTAGAAAAAATCTGGTTAACTCAAGTTTAATCGTGGTTAATTAGCATTGTTTGGAGAATATTTCTTGTGGGGTTTAAACACAAAAATATCGAGCTACGGACTAACTTATTAATTATTATAATAATATAGGATTAACTCATTACAAATGGTTGGTTAATTCATGGTTTAACTTATGAATTGATATCATGCCCCAAACTTATTAAGTGCCTTATAATAAAAATCTTGATTTTTTTACATTGCCATTTAACAGTTAAGTTGAACGAAACCGTCTCCGTAAAAAGACTGAATTGAATCAACAAAAAAATAAAAATCCGTCCATTTACATATATGTATTTTTTTACACTTAATTATAAGCATCTAATTGTATTTAATTAAATTTTTTAATGTCCCATTTTTTTTTTAATTAAATTTAACCATTATGATATTATTTTGAAACTTAATAAAATAAATATTTCATTTTTGAGGAGGGTGTGAATAATCGAAAATATCACAGGGGTATGGGGGTTTAGCGAGAATATCACAAGTATTTATTTTTTTAGAATACAAATATCGCCCAAGCTTGGATGCAATGCCATAAAAAAAAAGAATACAAATGATTTTAGGACTGAGACCTCACCATTTGTCAAATTGTTGAAAATCAACTTTAAAATAATTTCTTCAGTAGATATGATTTGTTAAACTGAAGCTTCATTTTATTGCAATCGAATATTTTGTTTTCTATTTTGTGAATGTTTTCATAATATGTCCAATAGGTAGATAGATTTCTTCATGATGCATTCCAATGATTTACTATTGAATTTGTACTTTGTACTAGAAGCGGCGTTTGGAACAAATAAATGACAAAATTTTATGTCATAAAATAATTAGGCGGAGCTAATTATGAATATGTAACAACTAATGACTAACAATTTATTACTGACTAGCTGACCCGTCGAACTTTGTATCGAAATAAATAATATGGGTTTTATGGTTTTTGCAACAGAGCTCAAATTCGTTTTTTTTTAGTTATTTAATACGGATGACTATTTACTGGCATTAGCAAAACCTGCATACCACGCTCCATTCATTGGGTCTGAGTTTATTTTTTCATCAAAAACGTTTAACCTATGTTAATATGGTGTGGGAGGAAGTCATCATTGCGCAAGATCGAGTGCAATGGAGAGTTCATATTGCTTCATCTTACTCCTGAATGCAGTTCAAAGGGAGTTTTAATTTTGATTTATTTGATCTTAATATGTAAAAAAAGAATTTAGGTTTGTCATTATATTCGATATTTTAATAGTTATTTTGTTCATTTAAAATAATATTGATTGATTGATCAAATTACGATAAGGAATATCTCCGTACCGATTCAAAATACGCATTGAGGTGTCACTGGCTTTTTTACCCATCACGCTGATTCCCGAAGGAGGTATGCAGAGAGTATGGACTTCCATTCTTTCCAATCCAAACTCATTCGCTTCCTCCAAACCCATCACATTCCGCATACATGCTTATAAATTTCTTTTGCTTCTGACTTGGCCCTCCTGTAAGACGGCAACGATATGGTCGGTCTATGTCATTCGAGGTCGGCCTCCTCTGCGTGCACCCATTCTTTCAGATTCATATATCCCTTTCGTCATTCTCTCTTTGTTCATTTTCTTTACATGCCCGAACCTCCTTTCTTTATTCACTTTCATTCTAGTCACTACACTAACATCCACTCTACATTCATTTCTAATATTATCATTCTTCATCTTATCAATCAGTCTCTTTCCGCATATCCTACGCAGTAATCTCATTTTCACAGTATTTATTCCAACTTCCAAATTGTTCGTCCATGTCCAAGTTTCACTCCCATAAATCAGGGATGGTATCAGGATTGCATTGGTATTTTCATGGGTATTTTATTTTCTTAATATTTTTTATTCCTTATCAATTTTTCATTTTTAATAGCTAGTAGCCTATTCGGGACGGAGACGAATACAACAAATCAAAAACCATGAAAATCGGTCCAGCCGAAGTGGCCCGTTGATATGTAAACAATGTGCACTGCGCCCCCGTGAAACAATACAAAATTAATTCGATTGAGTTAAGCTTATAAAATAATAACATTAAACTATTTCTGAAACATCCATATGTCATTCGTATTCAAAACTCTGGCGGGAAGAACTTGAGAATAATGCGCTCGCGCACACACCCTACCTCGCCTATTACCAACACAAATGTAGCGTGCCCGATAATATTGTTGACTTTATATGAAAAATTTTTAACGTTCGAATCGATGCAGTGGAGTAAGTGGGATGGGCTACTGTAGGAGCGTTTGCGAGAATGAGAGAGAACAACCCGCGATGGCGTTGTGGCGCGTCATAGGTAACCGTTCCATACAAACATAAATATTGTATTTTACATCATTTCTTGCCAAGTTTTTAAACATTTTATTAGTTAGGTATTCTGTTATCCGAAGCGGAGAAGAATCCAATAAATCAAAAATCAGAAGATTCTGTTGAGCCGATCTCGAGTTATAAGTGTTCGCACTAACCCGACTTTAATTTATATAGTAGATAATATGTCGGTTAAAAAAATAAATCATTACCGTTATCTATTGAATCTTTCTACCAAAATTTCACTACTATTAAGATAGATGGCGGTGGAAGTTCTGTCTGATAATGCTTTCAATACTAATTTAAAATGTATAATTTATATCGTTCTTATTCATTTATTCAACTTTTTATTAGTTATTCTGTTATCCGGAGCGGAGAAGAATCCAATAAATCAATCGTGCGAAGAATCTGTTCGGCCGATCTCGAGTTATAAGTGTTCGCACTAACCCGACTTTCATTTATATAGTAGATATGTCGGTTAAAAAATAAATCATTACCGGTTATCTATTGAATCTTTCTACCAAAATTTCACTACTATTACGATAGATGGCGGTGGCAGTTCTGTCTGATAATGCTTTCAATACTAATTAAAAATGTATAATTTATATCTTTCTTATTCATTTATTCAACTTTTTATTAGTTATTCTGTTATCCGGAGCGGAGAAGAATCCAATAAATCAATCGTGCGAAGAATCTGTTCGGCCGATCTCGAGTTATAAGTGTTCGCACTAACCCGACTTTCATTTATATAGTAGATGTTCGATTTTTAAATGGAACAAACCACTATGGGCTTACGACCGTCTTCTACTGTTACTTCGAAGGCTGGTTTAGTGTAATCACTTTACGTTAACAACGTTCGCCATTAGGTAGTAATGTTTAAGTGTCCAAAACTCCTAATCATGAGAATTCTCGACATGTTCAAACATGTCAAAAAATCCCATGTATACAACAAGTAGATATTGCATAATTAATGAAATATAGAGGTAAAAGTTGGACATTATTGAGAACAAGAGAGCATCCAAATTTAAAGACTGCGACTGCTGTCAAGTATGTTTATTCAAATGATTTTTGAATGTTTGCGACAAGTGGTGTAGCAAATAATATAATTTCAATATAGACTTTTGAAAAAGATATCAAAATAAATAATTATCCCAGAAAGAAGTGTATTAGAAAACATAACAACCTTCTGTAAAGATAGACTATTGCATACTTAACGCAAGAGTGCCTAAAACAGGTTCCTTTACATGGACATATTTTAGTACATGCCACTTCTAATAGATATTATTTTAATTCAATGTGATTTACACAGAATGTTTGCACATATATCAGATGAAACGGTCAACGTGTAATTGTTTAGAATTTGTTTTATAACTCACCTGAAAGTAAAGTATAAGTTGATATTTTCAACCTCATTCAATATTTTTACCCTTTTTTTTTTTGTTCCCTTGTCTGTCCAATTTTTTAAATGTTTTGTTAAGTGATGCGTTTACTACATGTACAAATTGCGTTTAAGATTTAATAAACATTTTTCAAATAAGCATTTTAGTTTCAATATTGATCATCTCAAATAGCCTCGTTTAAAAATTCTTGGATCTACACAATCCAGAAAAAAAATGGTGCGAACCAACCGAATTAGGTTTGATGCAGGCTGTATCATTCTAGCTTGCAAAGCAGTCTGATGGACCCACCATTGACCATCTGATGAATAAGTTGTGAATGCATTTGACCAGGAAGGAACTGCAGTAACGTGTACTAACGGATGAAATGATATAGTTGTTTTTTTTTGCATTTACCTCCTTTTTTACTTTGAAAGAAGCAGAAAAGAGGGTTGCAGATTTTGGAACCATGTTTGGAGAATTTTATTTATTTACTAAGCCTGCTGCCTCCAAGGAGGTCGCTGTCACTGCGTTCCATAATGGAACTATTGTGACTGGCCCTGCATCCAGAGTTCATCGCTCAGCCCAGCCTCCTGGAAGAATCGGAGGATATTTCTGGCATTCTTGGCCCAGATTTTAGTGTATTATGTATCATTAGTAGGCATTCACACAGGAGATGCATTGGGGTCTTTAGCGATTCCCCAGACAATCTGCATATTATGCCAGAGTCCTATATCTCTGTGGTGCACGAGTGCTTGTTCAGCCTGCAGTGCCCCATCAGGGACTTGTGATGGTGCATAGATTATTCCTGCTAAGGGACAGAAAGATTGGAGAAGGAGTCAACAGCATTTTTATTGGCCAAAAACTGTTATTCTGCTCTCTGTTAATGTTGAAAAGAGTCACAACTCACATTTGTTAAGATTTTGCTGTTTTTTTTTTACTAAAATAGTAATTTTTCCCTACTCCACTATTATGATTAAAGTCTGGATATATTTATTTTACCCAGCACATCGTTTTCAGAGGGGTTAACAGATTATGGACTTCCATTATTTCCTATCCAGACAAACTTCTTTCACTTTACTCAACAACATAACATTGTTGCATGTACATTTCCTACAATTCCTTGAAACTTCTGACTTGGCCCAAGCCACCTCAATTTATTTACTTTCTTTCTAGTCATACAAGTTCTACTCTTATACATCATGGATCATATCAGAATTGCATTGCATTGAGTATATTATTTTGGCTCTGTTATTTTTTCCTGAAACATGAAATTTGATTAGATGATCTTTGGTTGATATCAAGAATATTCAAGGAGTATTTTTATAAACCATTTTTATTCTGTTTAACATTTATACAATTTTTTTAGATTACATAAAAATACAAAAATTCACAATACATTAGTTTTCATTTTTATCATCTTAATCGATTTTTAGCAAACTTGCCGGTATACTTTTATAGTCCAACGATTCCATAGAAATATCCTCGATTACCGTATCGATATTGCTGTTGCCTTTAGAAATATTCACACCTTCTACTGATAAACGAGTTTCTACACCAAACAAATCAGTCTTACTGGAAGTTTTATCGACGGAAGACATTTCGCCAAGATTTAATGATTTAGAGACAGCTTCATCTTCGACGAGAGATACGGCCGGATTTCTCAAAACTATTGAACCTTGCGTTTTCGTTTTCACATTAAAATCATTTTCATCTGTTTGTGATTTGTCTACAGCAACAAAAACATGCTTGTTAGTTGATTTGTTTGGTGTCAAAACTTTGTTGAGGGATTCATTTTTGATAGGTACTCTCGTTACTTTTTTCTGAGCTTGCTTTCCGCGACTGTTTGTTTTTTTGATGGGTTCAACAAACTTCACAACAGGCATGGTGTGACCGTCATTTAAATCTTTCAAAGTCTTTTTGATGTCATTTTTAAGGTCCATGATTGTATTCATGTGATCAAAATCAGCCTTATCACATTTCGATTTAGTCTTTTTAAGAGTATTATTTTTATTGCTTTTTATTATGTTTTCTTCGAGGGACTGTCTAGCCGTGACTAGTGGTGTGGATATATGGCAATATCTCAATGTTTCCTCTGAACCTTGTGAATTCATAGTTGGAAACATCTCAGGGTTTTTCTTCATGGTGTTGAGTGCTTTATCAATATATTGATATAAATTATCAGTCATTGTTATCATATGATGGTAACTGTGCAGTATATTTTGGATTTTTTCATTAGAATTACGTTTACTTTCTAAAATTTGATTAGTTGGCTGATTAGCTGGTTTTTTATTTCTCGAGTCCAAATTTCCAAACACAAGTTTTGTATTCTCTCTCAAATAAAACTCTATTACATTTGAAGGCATTTTTGACACTTTTTGTTTAACAAACTGTTTTGCATCACCTTTGCCTTTACTCTGTTGATTATTTACTCTCACGTTACCACCAGTTAGTTTTTTATTTGACATGTTGCTGTTTTTAGCATTACTTTTCTGTTGTCTGGGTTTTTCCAGTTTTTTAACATTAGTGTTCAAACGATTTCCATTTCCTTTGATTTTAGCATTGCTTACACAATTTACTTTGCTTTTTGCCATAAAAGAATTGTTTCCTTTGCTTTTTGTCATAAAAGAATTGTTTCCTTTGTTTTTTGCCATAAAAGAATTGTTTCCTTTGCTTTTTACGTTATTGTTCCCTTTGCTTTTTACGTTAAAATTGTTACTTTTGCTTTTTACGTTATTGTTCCCATTGTTTTTAACTTTTAGTGTATTAACTTTCTGTTTGTTATGGAGTGCTGAACTAGTATTATTGATTCTTCTCACTTTTTGGTCACAGCTACTTTTGGAGTTAAACGAATTTGATACTGTTTTACCAGATGTTTTCATTATTTTATTTATTCACACAAATAATTTAGTCATTCTGAAATAAGCCGGATATTTATTGGTTTAAATGTCACAACATTATCAACAAGCAGTTCTAGTTTGGTTGACAGCATTCTGAAATTTAAGATTATTATTAAAATTGAATTACAAAATAAAGTACCTGGGTAGATACTTAAAAGACAGTTAAAAAAAAGCTAATTACCTAGGTAGTAACGCTATTTTTAAATTAATTAGCTTAAAACTATCCAGTGTTGCTACCTTTGTAAAATTATAGACCTTAAAAAAGGTCATTCCGAAAATTTGGTATCCTCTGGATCCATCTGGATCAAAGCGGGACGGGTGGCAACACTGAAACTATCCTTCATAATAATTGGTTAGTTCGTCCGTAACTATGTATTTCCGTTCAACCACTAACTGCACACGAAATATTTTTCATATTATACCTTCTTGTTTTTGTGGAATGTTAGTGTGTATTAAAAAAAGAGGGGTACCCTAAATTTACATGGTACTCCTCTTTTTTTTCAGATTTTTTTTTTGTGATACTTAATCCTAAATTTTACTTGTTGACCTATACAAGATTTTTAATTACCAATCAATCTGATCCATGTAAGTTTTTTTTTTATCTCAAATGTATGCATATTCAGAATAAATAAGTTGCTATTCCAGAAAGTGGAATTGGAAAAAGTTATATAGCCCTTCAAAGTCCAAAGAACCGTTTATGAAAACGATAACTTTAAAGTATTAATCAGTTTTAAAAATGCTTAGAAAAAAGGATTAAGTTGTTCAAATCTCTTCTTTTTCTTTGCAACGTGGTAATCTACTCTCGTAAAAAAATTTAATCTCGTAAAAACTTTTTGAACGTAAATGTATGTATACAGAATATGTTGCATCAGATATTATTCTCCGAAGACCCGTGCAAAACCTCTGGAAGTGTTCCCAAGTATAGTTTACAACAGTTCCTTAATATCTCTAATATAAAATATGAAAGTCGGGTTAGTGCGAACACTTATAACTCGAGATCGGCTGAACAGATTCTTTCAATGTTTGATTTATTGGATTCTTCTCTGCTCCGGATAACAGAATAACTAATAAAAAGTTGAAAAAAAAATGGGTAAGAAATGATATAAAATACAATATTTAAGTTAGTATGGAACGGATCACCTGCGACGCGCCAACGCCATCGCGGGTAGTTCCCTCTCATTCTCGCATACGTGATTGCCGCTCTTACAGTAGCCCATCCCACTTACTCCACCGTTTCGAGCGTTTTAGAAAATTTTCATACAAAGTCAACAAAATTATCGGGCACATTCTTATCGGTACCTACTTCATAGGTGAGGTAGAATGTGTGCGCGCACATAATATTCTCACGTTGTTCCCGCCTGAGCTTTGAATACGAATGAAATATGGATGTTTTAGAAATATTTTAACATTATTATTTTATTAGTAACTTAATCGGATTAATTATGTATTTTTGTTTTTAAGGGGCGCAGTGCACATATGAACGAGCTGCCTCTGGTTAGGACTACAGGACAACGTCTGTCGGGAAAGCTAGTAATGAATAAATATCACTCTTCTAAACACATATTATGTTAGTATAGCCGGCGGAACTTAATGTATAGCGTTCTCTACCAGTCAACCGGCCCCGTCCAATCTGAGACAGAATTCCAACCCCGAGCAGAAATTTCATTCATTACCTATATCATTTGCTGAAAACTTTTAATAAAAAAAAAACTAACTTCATACTGTGCAAATAATAAATGCTCCGTACTTTCATAAAGCTCTGTAGGTATGTATAAAATATGCCATATTATGTTAGGAATAAATAAATAAATAAAGGCAATTCCCCTTTATTCTACGAGTTATCATATTTAGTGGATGGGTAAAAAAAGCTAAGTACACACTCCTATAATAATTATACAAATTAACAGTAAGTTGATCGGACACAGGACGGATGGCATGAATGTAGTAATAATTAATTGAAGGAATGATACAATATAATATGATGTTGCTTGGATAATAATTAAACTGTCTGTAACATTCATTACATCATATTCATAACCCTTTGATAAAGGTTTTAAGCTTATGTAGCTACGTATATTGTTTGGTTTCCTTATAACATTTTTGTTCTGTCAAGTACTTGACGTGTGTAAAGTTTACGATTAGATGGTATTTGACAAGATCGACCCTATAATCACAATAATAAAACTATCCGATGATAATGATAGATGAGAATTTTTGTGTTGACATAATTAGCCAACTTCACGCCAATGTGGTCGAAATTAAAAAAAAAATGAATCTGAGTGAAAACAAAATAAATATCTTTGGTCGTTTTGAAGGATTGTGTCGTGAAAATGGAAAATGGTCGGCACCGGGATTCGAACTAACGTTTTAAGCACACAAGCCGTCGACTAATCGCAGTCCTACCAAACACCTCAGCGAGCAACATCATCCTTTGACGAGTTAGAACGCGTCAGCGAATCTTTGAGAATGCGTTATGAATGTTTTATATAAGCTGTCAGTTAGAACGCGTTATGAAAGGTTTATACATATAATCTGTCAGTTAGAACGCACTATGAAAGTTTTATACATATAATCTGTCAGTTAGAACGCGTTATGAAAGTTTTAGTAAAACTGTCAGTTAGAACGACTTCCGCTTTTTCGAACTGAGGGGTTTGGATATGATGTGGGAGGAGGTAATAAAAAATATTGCATAAGATCGAGTGCAATGTAGAGTTCTTATTGCCTTTCTATGCCCCTAAGTGGGGTGTAAAGGGAGATTCGTTTATTTGATTCTAAGCATTAGTTTAGCTTAGAGAAATCAATCGGGAATTGCCTAATATGGTTGTTTTAAAGCTTAACACGAAATGTCTCTCCAAGTCGTAGAGAATAAAAAGACTAATGATTTCACATAAGACGGGGAGCTAAAATATATTGTATTGTATTACATATTTCACATTGGCCTCCAACAAGATGTCACAACAATAAATTGGAAGACATTGAACTGTCAGGAGAGAATGTTTTGTTTGTGAGCGCCTCGAGACAGTGGCGGAGAAACAGTCAGCATGTAAGGGGCCCTGTATCCTGTATTATCTTTCTCTTTAAATTTTTTTGTTTTTCAATTCATAGATTCCAATAACGCCTAACATTCCCAAGCCAGGATATCAGCTCCATCTACCTACACCGCATCTTCTATTAATGAAAGTATTCGATTATTGTTGTTTGTGTGTGCCACATCGTAATCTGCTGGTTTGAAATAAATAAATTGATATTAATTACTTATTATTTACTGTCAAAAAATTTGATATGTCTTTTACTTATTACACTCAGTGTCCCTTAAGGGGTATGTAGGTAAAGAAAACACCTCGTCCTGTACATTTTGACATTTCATACTACTTATTTGCTTAAGTATTCTCATGGTGTCTTTGAGTGCGTTTACATCAAACAAGCATAGAGCAAGAAATGGAGCATTATTTCTTGATCGATTATATTGACATCAAACAACGAGCAAGAACTAGAACTCTGTCGCGCGTAATAATCTAACATCGCTCATCAATTACTACTTCTTGTCTGGCGTGCGTAATCTAACATCGCCCATCAATTACTACTTCTTGTCTGGCGTGCGTAATCTAACATCGCTCATCAATTACTACTTCTTGTCTGGCGTGCGTAATCTAACATCGCTCATCAATTACTACTTCTTGTCTGGCGCACGTAATCTAACATCGCTCATCAATTGGTTCTTGGGTTAGCTCTTGCCCGTTGTTTTTGGCTTTGTGTCAATATCAACTATCAAGAAAGTATGATCTATTTCTAGCCATAGCTCTATGCTTGATTGGCGTAAGCGCACTATAAGACGGAGCTGATAGCAGAAGAGAATACTTGAAAGGCTATTTAGCGTAAGCGACACTTTTGACGAAATTGACATTTTGATCATCACCTACGCGAAAAATAATATTCTCCGTCGATGTATCTGACTCACGTATGAAAATTCCAATTATTCGAGAATAAAAATATAAATAAGCGACCATAATGCGACTAGAGATGGGCATTATAACGAAAGCTGATAAAAATATTAGATAAATAAAAATAACGCCACTAACGTTATTAATATTAAACGATATTATTTGTAAATATTAGTTGAACGAAATAATAGTATCACGCTAATAATATGCAATAATAGCCTTTACTCATTTACATGACAGTTAGTATTGGTCGAATTAAAACATTAGGCTTGCGATGGCTTTACCGAAGGAAGCTTTTTTTTTGAGAAATCTTACTTTTCCGGATACCAGTAGAGTTTTAAATATTATTAAAAACTTTTCGGTATTTCTCTATGGGAGCATATAAACCAAAACCCAGTTAATATCATTTCATTTTATAAAATTACTGCCCCAAAACAGAATCTGTCTAGTGGGGCAGCAGTAAGTTCTACCAATAATATCACATTTATTAACTAACTAGCTTTCCAGACAGACGTTGTCCTGTGTTCCTAAATATGAATATTGAATTCGAATTTGTATGGTGATGAATTCATTATCATTTGACCAATGTGATTCCGAACAATGCTTCTGTTTTAAACCATATATATTCCATCCACATTCTGTCAATCGCACCAATTGACAATTTCTGTCAAAATTTCTAAATTGGAATAAAAATTATAAGATAAAAAGTACTAATAAGGTTGTTTGCGTAGAGTTTTCTTTAATTTTCTAATTTTTCATGCATTTTTCTTATTTTTTTTCTTTTAAAAGGACATTCTTCGATAAAAGCCTACACAACAAAAAAATAATTAATATAACACTTTTCTATACAAAGGTGTCAGTATAGCCGGTGGAACTTATTGCCTGAGGCAATTTTTTCCAGTCAACCGGTCCCATCCAATCTGAGACAGGCCAACCCCGGGTAGAAAAACTCCGACCCGACCGGGAATCGAACCCGGGACCTCGGATCTGAAGTCCACGCTAGTACAACTAGGCTACCGAGGTCGGTAAATTAGCAAAATCGGTCCAGCCGTTTAGGCGTGATGCGATGACATCAGGAAATAGCTCTCCATTTTTATATATAAGATAATAGTTGTATTTACTTATATTAATAAAGGAAATAAAAATCGATAAATTTGCCCAGGGTCCCAAAAATACACGCTCGTATGTTGCGCCTCTGCCCTCCTATTTGAGACGCCACCGTGTTCAACAGTCATCACATTGAGAACGCACAACTTCCCTTTCCGGCCATTGTTAAGGAAAGTGCAGAGAACTCCCAAGATATCCATCGTTGAAGTGTTTTGTGTTTTATTTTAGACATAAAAGATTAATTTAAATAAATAAATTATTAGGTAGGTATATTGTCTATGCATCAATGTACCTAATGTAATTTTTTTATAGATGGCGTTGTAAGCGGTAACACGACGCACGTATGAAAGTTATTCGCAAGACCAAAAAAGTCTTACCAATTTTCTAAATGATCTTCCAGATTTAAGAATATTACCTGCTATTTTGGTAGCCTAATGGTAGCGTATAGGCGTGGAATTCAGATCACGAGGTCCCGGGTTCGATTCCCGGTTGGGTCAGAGTTTCTAAGTGTTTTTTCACTTGATATTTCTATTAGGGGTTGCCCTGTCTCAGATTGGACGGGACCGGTTGACTGGAAAAAATTGCCTCAGGCAATAAGTTCCGCCGGCTTTACTGACAACTTTGTATAGAAAAGTGTTAATTTAATTAGTTTTTAATTATTTTTATGCTATTCTCGAAACTATGCGATTTTATTGATATTTTTTTTCAAATTTGTATTACTACGGCAAAACGACCATATTTTATTTCTTTCATACATATTATTATTATTATGTTTAGGCTAGTTAATTCGATGTTTTCCTAGAAAAGAAAAGCGGCCGTAAAATTGCGGAACACGGTATTCTTTGAGACAATTTCAAAGTATAGTATACTAAATTTATCTCTTTCACTAAGTAAAATAATGAAAGCGGGAAAGATATAGTGTAATATTGTCTTTACGTGTACTTAAGCGTAGCTTGGATACCGCCCACTGAAATAAAACGTATGGGCTATATAAGTAAAAAGGTTGAATTCATAAAAAAATTGGACGATTGTTGAAAATTGCAACGATTCCGCAAAATTTCGTATATTATTTGGTCATTCTCTCCAGAAATGGAGAATAAAGAGAACGTTCTAACGAATATTTCCATAAATTTTTGCATTTTATACAAAAAAAAAAAAAATGTAAAGCAAAAATATACCGGTTCGTATCCGTTTCGTAACAATTCGGTATTACGACGGGAAATGGAATTTGAAATTCAGATTCCACATCGGAGACCACCTTGCCAGAAGCCTTTTAAAAGTCTCGTCAGATAAGTACGTGACTTCCATTCCAGACGACATCTTCTCATTGAAGATATTGCCAAAGTGGCTACTTTGTAAGATTCAACGAGAACATTAATAGTGACTTTCACCAACGGTTCCTAACTTTTAGGTAGCCCTTAACCACCTAAAACGCTACGCAAAGAGCCACCTAAAAGTTAGGAATCCTTGGTGAAAGTCACCATAAGTATATTATTTGAAATAATATACTTACACATTTTTAAAAGATAAGCCCATATTCAGATATTGCCTTAAACTTTAACATGGGGCTTTGAATTTTTATACCCACTATAGTGGTTGACCAGTTCTAGAAATTCGACTACAACTTATTTAATTATAACTTTGAACATTATTAAAGTTCCATTGTCAAAGACCGAATGCAATACAATAGATTAAATCAATAAAAAAATATTACAAACACTACTGTACCTAATGTTATGTATTTGATACTCATGCACACACTTCCACAGACAATTTATAAAGATCATCAACTTCATAGAAACAAAATGTAAAATGAAAAGCGCCTCATCATTATGAGGCGACCCATTGGCACAGACAGCTTTTTGAAGGCGGTATATTAAAAAAATGGAGGTGAAGCTGGCAAGGCGGAATATAAATAATTGATAATAGATTAATATTGTTTGAATGTCTTTAATAATAGAAAAAACTTTGTACATATCAACATTTCGATATGACTTAACCATGTCTTTTTTAATAGTAGAAAAAACTTTGTACATTTAAAATTTGACGTATCGATGTCATTGTTTTTGAAATAGCGTTCGCTCATCTTTGACAAAGGAACCTTAATAATGTTCAAACTTAAAATTTAAATAAGTTATGGTATGTGTATTTCAAAGTATCATGTCTAGCTGTAAGTTGATATTTGTATCTTAAAATTGTTATAGGTCTTATTAAGACCGTCTTCTTCTTCTTCTTCGTTAGCTTGTCCATTGCTGAACATAGGCCTCCCCCCTCTCCTTCCAATCATTCCTGTCCTGAGCCTCCCTCATCCATGTGTGGCCTGCAATCTTTGCGATGTCGTCCGCCCATCTGGCCTGGGGTCTGCCGACATTTCTTCTGCCTTGTCTAGGCTGCCACTCCACTACTCTTTTGGTCCATCTGTCGTCCGGGCATCTGGCTACATGGCCTGCCCATCCCCACTTCAGGGTGGCAACTCTCTCTTAAGTTTAGGTCTTATTAAGACCGTAAACTTAATAAATAAATAAATTTCCAAAGAATTAACACCTTGACATTCAGCAGGATTCAAGAGAAAACAGGACTCATTCCTGTAACAAAAAAAGCTTATCTGGAAATGCAACTTTTGAAGCAGACGGCACTCTTAGAATTTAGCGAAAAAATCCGCATGCCGTGTTGAAATTTAATACAGTTAATTTTCAGTATGTACATCAGAATCGACTCTTGAATAAAAATGTTGGCTATTTTGTGACAATGTCCGTGCATTTTTGTGGGCTGTTTAGCGACCATATCGGTTCTGTATAGGTACCCACTTATCGATTTTAATTTATACGCGAAAAAACCGTTTATTTTATTTTCATAATACAATAAAACGAGGTTTAATGTTGCTTCAGTTAACGCGAAATTCGGAGAGTCTTTAAAAGCCAATAATGTGACATATTGCTCCGATATTGTCACAAGGGTGATTAAGGATTGGAACAATAAACAGGTAGGTTGTAATGACTTGATGGAACTTAAGGAAGGTTCACACCAAGCCACATAAAGGCGCATCCAATTTGTTTCAGTCAACCATCGAAAAAAGCCTTTGCATGGAAGTCACAGTGGTCTCCACAACCCAAACGAGAAGTCGACAGATAAAGAAATGTATCCTAATATTGATCTAAGTTCTAATTCAATCCAAGATTTTAAAAATAGTATTCGGATCTTTAATTACATATTATGTCTTAGGCCCTGTCCTAGCTGGTCACATGATCCCACGATCGCGATGATCGCATGAACGCAGACGCCCTGTTCAAACATATAACATGGTGTGAACGTGTCCTTTCTGCATGGGCAGACGGACAGACGTAAAATCGATTGTCCGATCGGTGCCTTGTTTGAAATGATCGCGCGTCGCTTGTATTGCTCGGTTGTATCGAATATTATTATAACATTCGACACCTATTGCAAAAAGTTCTTACATACTAACATTCATATTTATTTGTTGCGTTGTCAAGGAAAGTGGACGCGCGATCATGCGATGGCAGTTAGGACTTAGGATTTTTCATAGCCTTATTATTTTCTTTTTAAACTAAAATTTTGAATAATTGAAATTACTATATTCTGATGGTTATACTTGAATTTGAAATACTTTTTAAAGTCTTACTAACGATATTTCAGAGGCTGTCTATAATACATAATTATTTGTCATGTTTTGCATCGACAATGTCCGCATTGGATCGGAGAAATTTCAAATTTCCGACTAATTATGAAAACTTTCTTTATTTTTCTCTTGATATAGTCCATGGCTTGTTTTTTTTTTCTAAAACGTTTTCCGCTTCGTAGGACCTGAAAAACTACCAATATACTGTAGCGACTACAGTATCCCTTTGGAGACAATTTTGGGGTGTCTCTCATCTCCCATTTCCCTCAACATGACGATCCCGCTGAAAGCGCCTTCGCTCTTTACTCCATCGGACAATGTTGTTGACGTTATATCGTCGCCTTATTTATTCGTTCCGGACTCTGTCCATGAGAATTACTGCCACTATTAAGCGCAGTGTTCTCCAATTCTGTCGTTTGGAGAATGTTTTTTGTCCTCCGGGTAGCAGCTCAGCTTCGATGGCGTATGAGAACCGTATGTTGCAAAATTCTAAACCCGATGAAGGATTTGATTTAGCGTTTCTAGCTACGTTAATCTCCAATCAAGTGATACTCCAGTTTTAGCTTTATATTACGGCAAGTAGGGATTATTCTTGCGACAATTTTTTGGCATCTGTTGAAAAAAAAAGCTTCTATAAAAACATATAGTTGGTAGATAATAAAAGAGGTTTGACTGTTGTACGTTGACTCCGTAGTTTGTCTATATGTATCTTCATTAGTGATTCTAGTCACAACTTTAAAGGGATATGGAACGCGTGATGATTGACTGGAAGACATGACAAATGGACACACTTCATCGTGAGGTGTCAGACGTTGCAATATTCTTGCAATAATTGAATGAACACACCATAATTACCGTAAATAATCTCAATTTTGATGAATTTAAAATGATATTTTCTTATTTATTAAACTCAAGCAGGTACTATTTTATTTTATTTATTTGTAGGTATAAAAATAAATACAATAATTGATTCAGGTTGCTTATGATGAATTGATGAACCATATATTGCAGTTTCTGTGACAACAATAATGCGATATTGTCATATTATCAACAGTACTTACATACTTTTCAACTTTGTTCCTATTCATCTTTTTCTTTTTCACGTGCCTCTCCTAGAATACACTGCTAGATATTCGAAACGTTCAATTTTTGTGGAATGGTAGCACAGCACCTGGAATGGCAGCTAAATATTCAGACCCACTTTTGTTTCCTTCAATTCCTTTCACAATCCTGTACTCACCATGCAAAATTGCAACAAAATACTCCCTTCTGCTGTGAACTGTCATTGTGTCAATACAAAAAGTGAATATGGTATTTGACTAATTTCCAGAAACCGTTTTAAATTATTCTACGATACATTATAAGCACATGCTCTTTATATTTTCTGAAGATATGCCATATTTTATATGAAAATCATGTTTAAAGTTTAAATATCCAAAAACGCGCGTAAAACGCTGTTTTGTATAATGGCGCTGGTCACGTGGTGCGTTTTACGTCACACCATAGTATTGGTATGAGTTTGCTAACGTATTGACGACTGTCATTTACTGTGGTGTGACGTCACAGGGAACACAACTAATCACAAGGCGTTTTCATCGGTGACTAGTTCCATAGAAATATTTGGATTTTATTACGTGTTTTTATAAAAAATAAGCCTGTTTAAGTTGTATAATAAAAGAAATAAGCTTTCTTGGGCCATTTTCAAACAGGATGACCACAATCTGTAGCTTATTTTTCATAGTGTCAAATACCCTATTTCAGTTCAATCATACAAAATTTCAATAAATAAGTGAACAATTTCGTTCAATTCAAAAATTAAAAATAACTCAAATAGATCTCCAGTAAAATTATTAATACCTACAGTCGTGAAGAAAGTGAAACTCAGGTAAGCACACCAGCCTCTCCTTCACAGTCCTACATTATTTTTAGTAGATGTATCATATTATCTTTTTTAAAGAAAATACTCTACACAAACCTTTATAATTTATAGTAGAAATGTATAATTAAAATTATACGTATTTTATTTTCTTCGTCTGCATTTTTGGTCACTGTTGAACATCGCCAAATGCAAGAATTTCCTTTCATTTTGACCCACGTATGGTTCCCGATAGAGACCAATGTTGAATTAAAGGATTAGATTTCCGTTCAAGGATTTTTGTATTCACACTAAGCCATCCTTCAAAACAATTAAAACAGCCTAGAAGACGGCCGTTAGTACGTAGTGTTTCATTTATAATCGAACCATTAATACAATTAGCATCAAATATCTGGATATGTTCTGTTCGGAATGGAAAGAATGTGTGGGGTAAAATGCTGCCAGCTAATCCTAGGATTGTGATCAGAGAATAAGTTGGTTGTATCAAATTTACAAATGCAATGTCGTGGAGATGTAAGTACCTAGATAATGGAGTTAATTATTGATTCAACCAAAAATAATATCTAAGGAAAAGTTTCCATAGACCATCTCCCATAAAACTAACACCACCCTACTATCATCGCCCTAGCGAGGAAAGATCTTTGGCGCACACAATATAATGGACTGGGAGACCAACTATCTTACTCTACTTGGATGACACTCGGTATAGTACCTACTTAGAAATAGGTTACGAATTGGTGTCACTAGATGCAAGAAAAACGTCCACAATTTTTAGCGTGGAAGAGGATGTCTCCTGTAGCTGTGACGAGACTCAAGGAGACGAACATCTCCTCATTGATATGCAGGACCTAATCATGAGTAATGACAATGCTGTAGCAGCAGCCGAATATTGGAGTGGAGTAGTCTAGTCTATGGTGGATGGGTAAGTAAACGAAATCATCGTCTAAAAGAGCTACTAAGTCCACCTTCTTTTCCTGGGTTTAGGCCTGTTATTTAAGAGGTGGGCTTAGTCTTTACTCTTTTGTAAGTTCAGATTTTCGCAAACATACAGTTTTTTTTAACAAATAATAACAATATAATGAAAAGTACAATACATAAACCAGCAAAAAGTTCAACTCTTTACTGTCTACCAATCCCTTTGGTGGTCTGCCGTGTAATACTTTGTCAGGAAGTCAGTCAGGATGAGTCCATTCTCCTCTCATGCGTAAATCCAGAACCACCATCTTTGCCTATCTCATCTCACAATATCTTCAACCTCGAATATTTGCAATACTTACCCTCGTGCGTCTTATAAAGCATTTGAAAGCCCCCTAAATCACAAAATATTGAAATATAGGTACAATGTATTGCTATGAATAAATTAAGTGCTTTTTTCTTTATAAGATGCCGACCAACTTGATATCCGTACTCTTCCAGGATGGGCTCATATTGCCGACAGCCGCTGAATGGTGTTGATATGTTGTTTTTTTTTTAATTCCGTGAGAGCTATGGAAGCGTGAGGTACCTAACTGATGGGTGACGGTCCTATTAAAAACAGGAAGTAGACAGATGATGGGGTCGGCAACCAGCGACACTAGAACAATACTGTTTTTTTTTAATTTTTTCACCATTCAAAAGATGAACCAGAGAGTCACGCATTAGACCTAGGGGAGATATTAAAGACTCAATCTGCAGGGTTATTCTCGTAGCGGTCTTATTGCAATCTTATTGAAAAGATATCTTAAAGGGCGTCTCAATAAAAAAACAATAATAATGATGAAACCTTTTCTCCATTAGGAATCGAATTCTGTTTCTTCGGTTTTTCCACATTAATACATCATCTAAATCTCATGACAAAATTAATAAAAACGGAAATCAGAAAATACTCGTAACTCGATCTAGAAATTGTTTACGAACTCTTATCTCTGTTTGGTTATATGAATTCCTATATCGTTAAAATAATATTAAACGTTCCCTATATTAACACAATTAAACATACTACAGTATGAGACCTTAAACACTGTCGTATTTTATTTTTTCAGTAACAATCTCAGTGTAACAATGCATTTTAAAATAAATATTCTGCCCTTGTCTGATTTCAAAGTTCACGAATCAATGAGTCTTTAGTATCACATTGAAACCTTTCTGAAGCTATGCGTGATTTTAAATATTGCAAAGCAAGTTTCATTGAAGAATACGAAAAGCGCTTTCTTCAATAATTGGTCCTTTATGCCAGATATCGAAGCCGCTCTTTAGTGTCATCTATTAATAATATCATCTCACAAGGTCCTTAGCTATCGCTTTAGTTTGACTTATAAGTATGGTAGCTGTTCTTGATGTATGAGCTCGGACCATTTCATGGGCAATCCCCTAACCATCTCCGCTGTGATCTATAATCATTCTTTCCAAACCTTCTATATACCTAGCTATCAACTTCTTATTCTTTGTCATTTCCGTGTTGTGATCACATATCCTCCATGTTAAAATGTCTTCGACCATTTCCGTCCAACCTTCCCAGCAATGAGGCTTTCGGATTTGCCTCAGCATCAACAGCCACCCAAATTGTCGCCTTTATCCGATTTAAATGGTGTGGTGATGATTCCCATGGTGTCGGAGCTATGTGTTTCCTTGGAAACTTTCTACTGTTGGTCTTTTCCATAGAGCTGTATTAACGCTTTGCGAAATGTCCGAAAAATCTGAGATTCCATTGGCAGGAAGTCTAAACTTTTCACCGATCCTTCGTAGTATATAGCCACATTGGTCTGCTTAGTTATCAACGGTATACTCAAGATGCAGCTCCAATACCACATCTCGAAGACATCCTTTCGCTTTGTTTCTCGATTTCATCATCCAGGACTCAGCACCGTATATAAATATTTGAAAGACTAGGGCTCTGACTATTCGGGTTTTTATTGCTATGGTATTACTTCTGTCCTTCCAAAGCCATGGCGATCCATCTCTTTATTTCACCGTCACACCATTGTCGCTCTATTACTTGCATCCTATGTAGACAAGCTCCAGGGCCGACCTATAAAGTGTCCACAGATGCCAAGGAAACGCAGCATTAATAATAATAATAATAATAAGCCCTTTGCCCGTAGATACGGGCTTCAGGTGCACAAAAATCAAAGATGTATCATCGTTTTCTTCTATGCCACATACTGTGGCTATATAGTCCTATCCTTGACAGGCATACCCTGCCGCATTCCGGGCAGGGATACTCCGATCCAACCGCCGGGCCGCGCTTCCTCACCATGTCAGTCCCCTGACACTCAGCAACCACACCTCGCCAGCGCGGTCTATCCTTAACCAGATTTTCCCAGTCCGACTGTCTGCCGACACTTTTCAACGCCGTATGCAAATTATCTTTGAATCTCTTACGCTGTCCCCCATGCTTTCGTCTCCCATTTGCTAGTTCGCCGAACAGACGAACTAGCTAAGACGCCACTCCAGTCGTCGTCCTCATTGCTCAGGGTCGTGTACATCATGAATTAGTTCTGGAAACATTGTTCTCCAAAATGTTCGGTCCACTGTCAGATGTACTGCTCTGTGAAGTGTCGTCGCGTGGATTTTATGTGTTATTTGGTCGGTCTAGGGCATTAGCGATCTGCCTCGGGATCTTGTACCTGGCGCTATTTCAACTATAATCACTCCCCTCTACGAGCTATATGTCCAAAAAACTTTATGATAGTTCTTGAAGAATTGAGAAGTTCCTTCTTCTCTCTCGTCCAGGGTATTTGCAGCATTCATCTTCAGCACCAGCACCAAATCTCGAAATCAACTATTCTGTCTTTATCTACTCTGCTCACAGAGTCCACAAACGCACTCCATAAAAGAAAATCGAAAACGCAAGGGAAAGGATAATCTCCACATTCAGGTTTCTGTATTTCTGTGTCTCGATATTTTGTTGAGATTGGTGTTTGTAATTTTGGTCATGCCTATCCTTCTTCTGATCCCGGTGTCCAATTCATATTGGTTGGTAATAGTAGATAATAGTGGACATCAGATAAATAAATTTATCAACCGAACAACCAAAGAAAATACGCAGTGCAATAGAAAGAGGTACATAAGTATAGTTTAACAGCATTTCAAATGTCTTTTATGGTTCTCATGGATGTTTTGTTTTCGTTGCATTTCCCATGACAACATCCCGCACGTGGTGAACACTGATGCATATTATGAACATTAGAATGCATATTATGTAATTATTATGAGTTGCATATAATATAGGATGACCCCTTTGAGAAGAAAATAATACTAGAGAAATAATGTGCTACTGCGCATGGTTCCAAGTTCCAGCAAGTACCGCGTGATTGCTGTTAACTCATACAAATGTGACGTTTGTCGCTAGCGGTGTGTAACATTCGATTTATAATTTTTCATATTTTAATACAGAGGAATTTTATGTTTTAATCGTATAATTAGTTACATAAATGAAGTACCTATGGGCTTTGTTGTCTTGTTTTGTGCTTGTGGACGAAAGTAAAATGAAGTTTGAAGACTCAACATCCATTTTGAAAGTCCAAATAAAAGAAAAAGATGGTTGGTGTAACAATAATTGAACTTTCTCACCATCTTAAATTAAGTACATGAAGTACTAATTTATTATTCAAATATTAAATTACAGTAAATAAATATCTACCTTTATAGTAGGTATTAGAATATATTTTTATTAAATGTACTTAGGTACATCTTGTTTTGGTACGATATGTCACCTATTACAAAATAAGGTATGTATGATAAATATTATAAAATAATCACTAAACTTATTTAAAAAAATATATTATAAATCTCAATGATGTGAATAATATTTCTATGACTGAAGGCGATTTAGTCTATGTTCCACTTTTTGACATGTCATAGATGTAAGAAACCCATCACTCAGCACAGATAAAGCGTGTGTATCTATTGGCTGATTATGTTAGGATTGAGCTACCACAAATGATAATGTAATCATTGCTTCATTATCTGTGGTCTCATAATGTGATAGACAATGTTTGTCATACTAATCGCTGCTATTTTTCACATAGGTACGCATACTTACACATAGTTGTTTACCTAGCTAGAGTAGTGCTGAAAACGACGAAAACCTTCAATTTAAAACTGTGTTCCATTCCTTTCGAAGCAGGGCTGGGGGAGTTAGACATGATGTGAGAGTGCGTCAAAGATATGGCGCAAGATCAGAGCAAGTGTAGAGCTTTTCCTGCTTATTAAGTAGTTTGGTAACAAGGGTAGAATCGATTGATTAATTGATGGGAATTTACCCTTTTTGTATACTTACCATTTTTGGTTTTTATTAGTGCCAGATTCTATGAAATTATTCAAAATTTTTATGCACAAATTCATAAAAAAAAATCTCAGTAAGTAGAAAACTAAAGTTTATTTTAAACAAACCACCTACTTACCTAATTAAATTTGAATTTTTCTTATGAGAATTATGAGAATGAGAATTATTATTTTTTCTTAATCAATTATTTGTGAATTTTAATGATCTGTTATATCAAATATGATTTTTTTTTAAGTTTTTGCGCCATAAAAAATATTCCATCTTAATTTATTTAATAACTATTAAGATTATGAATATAAAAATATTTTTTATGATCAATGCAAAATATGTATCTATTATCACTAATTTTATAAGTAATTGAAATAATATAAATAAATAGGGTGTCAGTATAGCCGGCATAGGTGTCAGTCAACCGGTCCCGTCCAATCTGAGACAGGATTCCAACCCCGGGTAGAGATAAATTGAAAATTTATGACCCTACCGGGAATTGACCCGGGACCCGGGATTCACAAAAGGAGGTTTAGCTAATGACGAGATATACATTTCAAAAGCCAAGCTAGAACTTTCTGAATACATAGAGTCAAAATTGATAGGATACGAAACTCAACATTTAACATAGATCGTTCCCTGAAAGAAGAAGATTATCTGAAAGACTACTCAAAAGAACTCTCAATCCATGAAATCAGATTCTATTAAAATCTGCTCTTTTTTAAAGTAATATGCGACTGTGATTATAAGGAAGGGCTAATATCTGCCCTACGGCAGTTGACCACGACATTCTTATTTCAAATGTGAAACCCATGAAGAGAACAAAATGATAAATATGTAATTTCTGCGCATAATTATTTTCAACATGTCGTTCCACATTATTACAAATTCAAATATTAGAATTCAATGTTGCCACTGTGGAATATTGTCATAAATAATGAATTGTCTTGCTGTCAAAGTAGTACCTATGTAGGTCGTATAGTCTCATACACCTATAATATTAAGTAATACTGGCAATATTATTTTTACGCATTATTTTGTAACTAGAAGGGTCATTCGTCTCATTGTGACAGAGTTCATCGCTTGTTTTCTGAGTTGTACAATAACTAGTACCGTTTTTTTGACACTCATGTTATTTTTAACCTTTTAATTGACATAGTGAGAAGAGAAGGCAATGAAGAAGGTTCTGGAATGAACGTGTGAGGAGAATGCACTCATCCAGACTTCCTCACAGGGCTTTTGCGTGGCCAACTCCATTGAAGACGACTCCCAGGCAGACCATAAAAGAGGCGGAGGGACAGCTGTAAGTTGACCTCGCAGAAGGCTAAACCAACATTTTGGATTACAGGCCACAAGGTCTAAATTAAGAATAATTTGTAATTAACATTAAAATTATCGTGCAACACAAATATAAATGAATAAATTCGACTATAAATAAATTAATTCTCAATGAAGAACTTGAAGAGAAACCATTTTGGTAAGATGCATATTACAAAATGGATACCGTTCTGAATGTACACAATTTGAACAATATTTGAAAATAGAACATAACATTCTTAATAGTAACAAAATGGCTTCCAGCTTCGAACACGTGTATCCACTCAATATGCAATTAATAGAAATTCGAACCGGATATGTCGATTCGACGAAGTTCTAATCGTATGAGTCTGTCAAAGAAATATGTTTGGAAGAAAGGAATTTATGTTTTTAATAATTAAGTCGTATCCCTTATTGAGTAGGCAAAAAGAAAGAGCAGTAATTACCTACTCATTTTTATCTTGTTTAGGTTTTAGTATGTCTCCATTAAATATTCTTGAAACATAACATAAACTTTTTCCCCCATTTAGGGACATAGTGAGGCAATAAGAACTCTCCACTGCGCTCAATCTCACGCAGCCTCGATATAACTTCCTCTTATACCACATCCAGAACCCTCAGTTCTGCCCCAAAGGAACGAATCATGGTATAAGAGAGTCTTCCTCGTCTTCAAGACCTTGATAAGAGGTAGAAGAACGCTCTCCTTGGCCAACTTTCATTCGGCATCCTTAACACATGCAGCCATGTTCTCTTCCCTACATTGGTGGAAGTAATGGGTCTACGCCGGGTGCGTCGAATCCTAGTGATGCGGTGGTACCAGTCTTAAACCCAAGATTCTTCTTAGGCACTTCGTTTCCAATGCAGATACTTTTTGCGCCTGGGCTTTGGTGAGGTGCCAGGACTCACATCCATACAGGAGAATGGGCAACACACACATCAAAGACTTATTACATTTCGTCTTGACACTAAACGCCGACGCTTTTCATACCTTGGTAATGTTGTTTGAGGCGCCACTCACCGTTACGTATCAGGAGCTCAGGCACGAGGTGATCAGTGGTGGTAATGGTTGCTCCCGATACTTGAGTTAATCCACCTGGGAGATATGGTGACCATATTCTTAATGTGTACGACATAAAGATCAAGCATTGCTGATTTAAATTTTTCATTATTTATCAATACTCCAGGAAGTGAAGATTGGTCTCCGGGTTTTATTTATTTATTCATTCTAATCTTTATGCGCATAAAAAATATAAAGAGGTAAAAAATTATGTATCAACATACCTTATAGAAACTATTTGTCTACCTACATGGTTTAGACGTTTATATGTTGTTTGTTTCTGAGAATTTGTGTAATCCAAACAATAGATATCGCAAAAGTTGAGCGCCCCACAAACGAAGGAGACGAAGCATATTGCAGAAACAGCAGTACTATACTAGTATAATATTAAGTTATCGATGATTGAATATCGAAAAACTTTCGAAAAATATCCATAGAAAAATGATCGAATGATTCGATCGTTTGATTTTCGAACACTATTTGCACGTTAATAGCTTTCGATAAAACTCGTACTAGCCCCACGTTTTTTGCATATCTCTACCATGTATTGTTTTCCCAAATTTTGTAACTCTTGTCTCCACTTGACTCACGTCTTCTGAGAGTGCTAGGAGTTTATTCCGCTTGGGACCTACTGCAAGTCTTTCTTTGCCAGTTCTGGCATGTTTATTGGTATAAACGCATTATAATACTATAACTTTAATTTTACTGCTTTTTTATGAAAAAAAATCTCGTGGTGAATTATATTCCTTCCCATGGTTGCAGTAAACACGAGATTTGTCAGGAAATCAGTACTTAACAAAACAATGTTATCAGCAACCCAAAAATTATGTACACATTCGAGATATTAGACCATATTGATACTACATATTATCGTGTTTAAACTAGTATCTTATGACTACTGAGGTAAATATTGGATTCATTTAAATGCATTTTTATCATACGTTCAAGTCTAAATATATTATGTAATAAATATGCTAGCTAGAATAGTTAGTATGAGAATTAATAGGATTATTTGAAGATTTTGTATGATCGCTCACAAATTGACATCAAGAAATTTTCATATTTGTACCGTGTAGCGAGTGAATTACAAAGTAACGTTTTAGTTTGTGTAGAACAAACAAAGTTTGGCACTACAATCGGAGTCGATCCTTACTGTGAGTAAGAATTTTGGTGTCTGATTATCTTGCTCAACAGATTTTCCATTTTTAAGTTCAAGCAAGTTTAGGTTGATGTGAAGGAAATGCGATTGTATCACACTGAATCAAACTCACACCATAGTGAGAGTTTTAATTTGACATATTAAGGCAAAACGTTTGTGCATGTGTATCAGTCGACTGCTTTCGTACATAGAGCGAGTTGAAAGTCGTCGGTTCGAATTTCCTTGCTGACCATTCCCACTCTCACAAAATAATAATAATATAACACTTTTCTATACAAAGGTGTCAGTATAGCCGGCGGAACTTATTGCCTGAGGCAATTTTTTCCAGTCAACCGGTCCCGTCCAATCTGAGACAGGCCAACCCCGGGTAGAAATTTCAAGTGAAAAAACACTTAGAAAAACTCTGACCCGACCGGGAATCGAACCCGGGACCTCGGATCTGAAGTCCACGCCAGTACAACTGGGCTACCGAGGTCGGTAATCTTTCGGTAATAATCTTTGTTTTAGGTATATGAAAGATATTAAAAGTGTATTTGTGTTCACTTTGGGTGAACCCAGATCCCACCAGACTCCCAAAAAACACCATATTTGTGAATCTAACGATGAAGATGGTTATGTAAAATTTTAGATGTCTTACTGCTGTATTTGATTGGCTTAAAATTCTTAAAAAAATATTGTTTCTAACAATTTTTACTTGTAGGTATTTATCATATCAATCGGTTACAATTTGTAGGCTATAACGTAACCTCTCACTGGTTACCTCACGCTGTGGGAGTAAAATAGAATGGATATATAACATTAAAACTGGGTTTGTTTTTTTAGTTGTTAGATGACAATAAAAATTAGGAATTCTATTCATAGCTCACACCTTTTCAAGAAGCTATTATACTGTTGCATCCTGTTTTTGTTATAAATAAGTACCTACTCATTTGTGTTAATATTTATTCAATTGGCAACATTATGCAACGTCAGCTGCGCGGCCATCTTGTGTGCAAACAAAAATGGCGCTAAAAGGTAAATATGTAATAATAATATTCTCTATTATTTGATCGCGGTCTATATTATTTTTTCTTCCATTCAATTTGATTTAAGTTTTGTCTATTGTTGTGATTTGTCTATTATCATCTTCTTGAAAGACTCGAGGTTTTTTTATATTATTTATGAGACAGGTGTTGGTGTTTTCTTTTGTCTATGCTTTCATTATAAGCCTTTGGTATATGTCCATTTTAAGCGTGTTATCTTGAACTAATTTTTTAAGATGTTTTTTTTTCCTGTATCTTTTATATTCTTATATTGGTTTTATTATATTCGTATTAAACCAGGTCAAACCCACAATATGCGGTTAAATTTATTTTTATTGTGGATTTTATACTGAACTGAATAATGGTGGAAATCTCAATAGAGTATAAAATAATCAAATTTAACACTCTTTAAAATATTGCTTTCGAATGTGTGAGGCACGTAATGAAGGAAAGTAGCAACAGTAGCAAAATGGGGTTGGATTAAAACCTATCCTGTAACCGTCAGTGATGTATGAAAGGGAAACGTGGACATCCCAAAAAGAGAGCAGAAAATTTGTTGTGTTTTCAGAGAAGGGACCGTAATATTGAATGAGTCTGTAAGACTTGCTCTTCCGGAACGCGGTTGGAAGAAGTTCATCCTAATATACTCCGTCAATAGCAAGCTGCTGAAGTCATGCCTAATTATTGGCCGCTGAAAATGGTAAAATATTTGTTAGTCTTGATCTTTTTTTTTACCCATCACGCCGTGTCTCGTAAGGGGTAGGCAGAGAGAACGGAACTCCACTCTTTCCTATCCAAGCACACTTCTTTTGCTTCTTCAACCGACATGACATTTTTTATACAACCTCTCCTTTTTCGCGTACTTCTTACCTGGCCTTCCTTGAGGACGGAATCGATGTGTTCGATCCACGTCATTCTCGGTCGGCCATCTTTTGTCATTCTGTTTTCATTCATTCTTTCATCTTTCATCTTTGTCACAACACTTACATCCATACCACATTCCTTCCTAATATTCTCATTCCTTTCCACATCCCACAGAGTTTTACCACATATTCTTCGTGGAGCTCTCATCTCTACTGCTTTTATACTACATTCTTCTTTTTTCATCCATGTCCACGTTTCACACCCATACATAGTTTTTTTCATTTTAATTTAATAATTTTTTGCTCATAAAAGAGATTGCTAAAATCCAAAGTCTTTACGTTAGTCTCTCACTATGCGTGAATGCGTGCTTACGCAAAGAGTGTTGTTGAGATTCCGCGTGTCGACGTTGACTTCGATATTGGTTTTGAGCATCGGAAGAGAAAACGCCCCGTATTGGTTTCTAGAAGATATGAAAGCCAAAGAAAAAAGATAACGGATGCAGACGGACAAAATGTGCAAAAAGAATAGAGAAATAGGTTTCCATCCCACGGTTCGGAATTGGCCTGAACGACCACCGCGTACAACAATATAATTAATAGCTAGATGTTGTCTGTAATGAGGATGTTATGACATTAAACTAATCATATATGAAAAAGAAATACATACAGAATGATGATAAAGTACAATAATAGTGAGAGTACATTACATGAGTTGATTGCATCTGCTATGGCTGAGAACTTGTATGAAAGATGATTCATTATCGTAGGGATGCGACGGAATACGTCGATGGTTCCATATTGTTAAACATAAATACGCCGATGCTCTAAAACCTATACAACATTTTATGAAATTAAGATTATGAAAAGAAACTTGCCACTCTTGTATCGGACATCCTGAAAGCATGTACTCGCTTCAGAACCTCCTTTCCTTATCCCGCCATCTCAAAATATCTCCAACAGTACTCGAACTTCTGTGTTCCTTATTATGTCTTGAAGCATTTTACAATCGATATTTCCTTTATATTCGCAGATACAAAAGCACTCCTGATTCCATCAATGATGTATGGGAGTGAAACTTGGATTTGGAATGACTAAAAGGTTATATAAATCTGAAAGAATGGGTGCACGCAGACGAGGCCGACCTCGAATGACATGGTCCGACCATATCGGTGCCGTCTTAGAGGAGAGCCAAGTCAGGAGCAAAAGGAATAGAATAGCATGTAGGTCTGCGGAATGTTATGCGTCTGGAGGAAGCGAAAGGGTTTTGTTTAGATAGTAAAGAATGCATGGAAGTCCGTACTCTCTGCCTACCCAAAACGGCGTGATGGGTAAAAAAGAAACAAAATCACAAAATTCCCTTCGAACCCCACTCAGGGACATAGGGGAATCTGTTCGGCCGATCTCGAGCTATAAGTGTTCGCACTAACCCGACTTTTATTTACATTATAATTTAATATTAGCTATACATTTCAGATTTAGGTGGTTGGTAGTCCGGTGGTACCAATCGGCGACTTTCATAAGTACAACGTATTGGAGGTCGTAGGTTCGAATCCCGGCCGTGCACACCATTTCCGCTTTCACGATACAACCCTTTGGTTAGTGTGAAATATGTTAAATGTGTATTTGTGTTCACTTCGACTGAGCGCAGATTCATTTTTTTAAAAGAAAGAAAGGAAAGATTTGCAGTACATTGTAGTTCATAAGTTGCGTTGTAAGTATGAAAAATAAATAAATTATATTGTAACCACGATGATCGATGTAAGGGTAAACACCCCTAATAATCGCTACTTATTTGAACTCATGCTATATCTGCCCCTATCATGAACGCTGTACCCAACAGAATGCGAGGAAGATCGCGTTACACATACCTACATCCAAAACACATGTTTATTTGATCCCATACGCACTGGAACAATATTTGGACGCCGCATTTGTTGCGCACATGCATTTTTGCCCTGTCATGCGCATAATTGCTTCGGCAGAAAGGACATTTTTTGTCTTATAATTTGATGCTTTCATCACTAAGGGCTTGCCAACCGTCTTCTACAGCTGTGTGAAGGCTGGACAATGTGATGACCTTACATTAACAATGTTCGCATTGATCATCCAATCCGATAATATGCCAATCAAGTTACGTAAAAAACTGAGATTTTTTACGTAACTTTTTAAAAAATTTTTTTCTTATTTATTAACATTGAAGCGCATTTTTTTATAAATTAAAAGGCGAATAAATTAAATTATTGTCGTTTGACACAAACTGTCAGTTGTTTGTTAGTTGGGGCGATTGACAGAATTTGGATAGAAAATACTTGGTTAAAACAGATGCATCGCTCGGAATGATATTGGTTAAAAGTCATTTTATCAATGTTTTAAATTCGTTTTCAATATTAATAGCTAACTATTTATCACAAGACAACGTCTGTCGGGAAATTTAGTTAATTATAAAAATGAGTCATGAATTTGAGAGAAATTTTGTGGGATTTACAAATATAACCAGAGAATCAGTGGCAGTTGCAAGGATATTATAAAGACACAACATTTAGATTCTTCCTTGATTAGGGACTATTTGTAGGCGGGTCATGTCGGCTCGCTCACACGTCTCCCACCAGGCAGCAGGGAGCACACGCACGCCCGCACATACACACATACGCTCCCAAATAACTTGACTTTTTTCACTCACTTAACATGCGGTATAAGGGTCATAAAGGCACACATGATAGCAGTCTCTGTAGGGCTGGGTCACTTTATAAGGGACACTAATATATTATATATTTTTTTAAATTAATTATACACACTTATATTATTCTATCACCGAAGTGAACTGGCAAACGGTGTACTGTTTGGGATCCTTACAAAGAGTCACAATCGAATGGTATTATTTACATCCATTGAAAATCTATTAGGATCCTTCAATTTTTATGGTCCCGTTCGCCTGTTCATTTTGACCGAAGTTTAAGAGAACATTGATAGGTAATCGTAAAACGGATACGATTTCCAGTGCTTTTAATGTAAATGAAGTTCAGTTAATGACAGTTGGCCAAGGAAAGCGCTGTTTAAAGACCCTCTCTCACAGTGTTTCGTTCCTACGATTCAGAGCTCAGGGATTTGGACAAGGTGTGAGAGGTGGTCATTGGAGATTCGCGAGATCGATCGCATTGGAGAATTCTTGTTTCCTTATTTTGCCCTTAAATAGTATTGTATAAAAAAATGAATCGGTGCCACTTCTCAAATTGAACAGAAATACACTTTTTGACTCAGCTGTATCGTGAAAGAGGAAGATGGTCGGCACCTGGTATCGAGCCCACGACCTCCGCACGAAACAATACGAAAGCCAGCGTCGTATTCGCCAGGCTACCAATCACTTCAATTATTTTGATTTTCCATCCAATTTATTGATGGATTTTACTTTTCCTTTGATATTTTAATTTGCTTAAAAAATGATTATTTTTTAAAGAAAATGAATCTGTGATCAACTCATTCAATGAGAACACGAATACACTCTTTGGCTCTTGTTAAAAATTAATAAATATTTGGGTGTGATAAAAAGTAGACCGTGCGATATACTTTTAAATAAATTAACAATGTAGGTACCTACTACATGCTACAAAAAAATGATAAAATATTTTCGTGATTTTTTTTATAGCTAATGCATATGGGACATTTCGAACAAAAATACTCACATAACAATTTCACACTCCTGTGATAATTGGCACTCGGTTAAACGAAATAAATAAGAGTATTTGAAAAACAAATAGATTTTTTATCTCAAAAAGGTATTTACTCAACAAATAATATAAAAATGCAATGTCAATACACCTTTCTAAGTGATGACGGCGCCATCTGTCGTTAAGAATATTTGATAATATTGTAAAAATTTTATAACTATGTTAATTCAAAAGATTAACGAATTTGGCCTCTTTTAACACCTGTCACAGTCAGGAATATGGAAGAAGTTATTGGACTGCGAAATGTTTACCAGCATATTGCGCCGTTTGTTATGTGGTGTTATTCCCATCTTTCTTTTGAGTCAGTTTGTAAATTATAATGTCTCAAAGCTTACAAAGAAGGTGAAATCAAGAAAATATTCAAAATAACACTTCATTTGCTACATTAAAGAAAAAAGATAAATACATAGCCTATACATAGGATTAACTGCGAATGATAAAGCTAAAAGCTACAATTTTTTTTGACGCGAACAATACTGAATAGTGAATACACCAAACGCGTATGAACTTTTAATGGTAAATTTAGACCACTTCTTCTGTCATTTCAAATGCTGCCTTAGTGTTATCACTATACGTTAACAACGCTCTCCATTTATTTAGGTGCTTATATTTCAAAGTCCCAGCCCATCATGACTCATGAGTGTCACCATGTTGAAAAATGTCAAGCTTTGATAGGATTCGATCTCACGACCCTACAGAGCCGAGTCAAGGAGCTTACCTTAAGGCTATGTGATATTTTTCAATAACAGAAAGTAGTTGGATATATTCCTAGCAGCAAAACCTGTCGGACGAAAAGCATAGAAAAGGGTTTTTTGATTGTCGTATAAATCAGTGTTATATTGTCCCTATTGAATAAAGGGACCCAATTTTACGAATTGCTGAATATTACACATTATTTCACCCCTTAGCAACAGTTGTATGTAGGAACCTTTGATCAAGTATCACATTTCTTACATATAATATTTCCCGCTGTTATTATTAATTGTAAAAGCAAATACAGATGAATAATATAAGTATGAAAAATAATATTTCATAAATACATCAAAAAATATGTTAGATTTTTCCGTTCAATTCGAGTGAGCATAATAATAATATATTCATTTATATACCTAAAAATAAAAAAAAAATGTACGATAAGTAAATAAAATGTACTTTCAACCGGTCCCAGTAATTTGTCCAGATAGTGTATTGTTGTGTTTGAGTGTACCGTATAATACTTACTGATTCTAAAATGATGATTGTAAGTTGTGGCTATGGCTATGTACATTAGTTTCATTCAATGATTCTTCCAGTTTCAAAGTATGAAGTTAGTTAGCCAATGCGACTGACAACGCATGGGTCGTTTGCGTGGGTCGATTTGACGCTCGTTATTTTAAAAATCTCTACGATTATTCGCGATGTTTTTTGTTGATTTGTTTTTTAACCAAAAACAATTTTGAATTTAGAATAGTGTTTTTTTATTATGTGAAGTATAGTGATTTTATGACAAAAATATTTAGAATTTAGAATAGTGTTTTTTTTTATGTGAAGTACAGTGATTTTATGAGATAAAATATTTTGAATTTAGAACAGTGTTTTGTTTTCAATCAATCATTACGATTTTATGACAAACAAATTTTTTTGAATTTAGAATAGTGTTTTTTTGACAAATAATAGTGGAATTTATGTGACCATAGATAATATTTACGGTTTAGCAAAAAATTAGTGAGTGTTGATTTTTTTTAACTCCTAAAATATAATTTTTGTGTTTACATTATTTATGCTGTGTTGTACAGTGTTTTGCATAATTATTTGTGAATATTTTGTTAATCTGCGATTTGTGCCGATTTCGGATTCTCAAAAACTGGATATCAATTTCACAATAAACGGTAAAAATTTGCATGTAAATTTTTAACGAATATTTTTCTCTAGGTACTTCTTTATATGTAGATATATATTTTTATATATATCTGTAATATGATCAACTGTTGAATTTCTAAATTTTTAAATACATTATGTTACCTTAATTTGAAAAGGTCGTAACTACTAGTATTATCATAATAATATGAGTTTTGGATGTGAAATTCGAACTGACTGAATGCATATTTCTTATCAAAAGCTTAGCTCATCATTGTCAAAAAATTTAGTTGGAACCTTTTCGAAGTAAGGAATCAAAAATGTAGGTAGATTCTCATTTAAAATATTCATGTGAAAAATCTTACCTTTCGTAGCATCGAGAGGAATTTGAGCAAGTTATTACCAAAGAAAAAATAACAACTAATGACTCTAACAATTCATTATTAATGTTCGATTTTCAAATGGAACAAACCACTACGGGCTTACGACCCTCTTCTACTATTATTTCGAAGGCTGGCTTAGTGTGATCACTTTACGTTAACAACGTTCGCTTTGTAGGTGGTAATGTTTGTCTCCGAAACTCCTAATCATGAGAATTCTCAACATGTTCAACATGTCGAAAAGTTATTATCATTTATATTTGCATCTTAGAAAGAGTGCAATTTGAAATAGAAAGTGTCAAAGATTGAGATTTTTTTATAAATATTTGATAAATGGGCTCACTAAATCGATATTTTCCACTAAGCTGAACAATGTTTTTTTTTTACTTTTTTGGCATATCATCCGCAAGGGGGATGTTTTGGCCATCAGAACAATGTTCTAGCCTTAAAAAGGGAGATGATAATACGATGAAATATTGCCAGAGTTGAAAAATAGGGTACCTATATTTATCTGATCATTGATATGGTCACCAAGGAAATAACAACAAGAAAGAACTGTCAACGCCCATAAATTAGTTTTGTTTCCATGGTGTCCAGTATAACGATAAAAGAATATAGTTATACTCTACCTACATCTAGATCTGGCACTATGTTATGTTTGTTATGTGATTTCCTTCGCTAAGCTTATAATAGTTCCAATAATGCACCCTTATGTTATGTGATTTCCTTCGCTAAGCTTACAATAGTTCTAGTCGTCGAATTACGACCTTATCCAAAGCTGGAAAAAAAATATTATGGGAATACCTGTAACATTATCTAAATACACAAACATGAGTTTTTCTATTTATGAACGTGCAAATGCATGTAAAATAATACCTTGCACGGGTGTGCAGAGCATATCCTGAAGGACGGTCATGCTTCAAATACTACGAATAGAAGCCTAGGACTATGTGCTTAGTATGTTTATGCAGGATATAAACTAAGTAAATCATCTTAATAATGCGTTTCTCAGCCAATGTCATCACAATAAAATAAATAACAGTCTAAAATTTTTAAGGTATTTTATATGATTTCTGCCATTTTTTTTGCTGTTGATTGTTGTTTACTAAGTATTGTTGTTTTTTGTGGATGTTTTTTTTTGTTTGTGGGTAATAATGTTGTGTTGTATTTTGTGCGTTAATGTGTTGTTGTGGATAAATAATTTATAGTTGGATTGGATTAATAATGGCCAGTTGCTAACGTCACATATATACTATGGGTGCATTTGCAACGAAAACTTACCTACTTAGGGGAGACCTCTACTAAATGACCCCTCTAAGGGAAAATTGAAATAAAGTACCCTTAAAATTTGATTCTTGTGTTCAAAATATCATTCAATAGTAGATAGTTCATTTGGTTAAAATTTCCTTTTACATACATAGACTTGCAGTAACACAGATAAAAAATGAAGTCATTTGATCAATTTCAGTTTAAAACATGTTCACTATTTTTACTTCAGTTCGTAGATATTGTGTTAAAATGTCTTGTATGAATAATTGTAGTTTTCTAGATGGCTATGTCGAAAAAAATCTTAGGTGGAGCAAGAAAGATTTTTTTTATCCATCACACCCTGTTCTAAAAGAGTAGGCAGAGAGAACCAACAATATATGATAACGTCACCAAGGAAGGATTGGTGACACATCAATAGCTTTATATATAAAACTGCATCAAAAAGTTTTTTATTTTGTTCGTAGTCGCCAATTAATTTTGTACAAACTCGGTTATATTTTTATAATATAGTTAAATGAAAGTCGGGCTAGTGAGAACACTTATAACTCGAGATCGCCGATTGATTTATTGGATTCTTCTCCACTCCGGACAACATAATAACTAATAAAAAGTTGAAAAAAAATATAGATAAGAAGTGATATAAAATATGATATTAAAATAAGTATGGAACGGATTTTATGCGACGCCACCGCCAAAATTATCTAAAGTTTACCTGACAACCATTGAAATAAAAAATATTGATACATACCTACGAAGATTTTTGATAGTATTTCTTTCAAGCATTCAGAAATATTTTTGTTAACATTCAAATATTTTAAACGTATTTTTGAATAAATTACAAATTTGGAATCAATATTCATAGTAGGTAAGGACTACAGGACAACATCTGTCGGGAAAGCTAGTATAGGAAAGAAACTTAAAAAAAAAATTATAACAACAACTTGTCTTGAGATGCAAAATTTTATACTGTCTAAATTTTATATCTTGTTTTGTTGGGATTAAGATTTGACCTCTTCTTTTTTTATTACGTGTTGTATCGTCATCTAACATTATCTCGAACGCTGTGTGTATGAATGGTCTCGCTTCCATACAAAAACACGTCAATGTGTTTATTTTTTCATACAATCCAAGACTTTATCAGTGTTAGACCGTGTGGGGTTTACGCAATCGAATAAAAATGTAAGTCTGTGTTGCAAGGGTTTACGGAGTTGTTCGGCTGTTCAAAGTGTTGCGGGATTGTTGTGAATTGTAACATTTTGGGAATGAACTACTGTATTACTCAAAATAATTGATGCTATTGATTCTGTGATGTGATTTTATGTGATGTTTATTGTACTATCTATGTACAGTAAAGAATAAATAAATAAAAATAATAGGTAATTTTTTGCAGAAAGTAGTCGGAAAGTAATTTGTTTTAGTTAAAAATTAATTGATTTTTAATTTTGAATCTGAATTTTTTATTGTTAAGTGAACAATAATTGACTGCAGATGAAGAGTTAAAAAAGGCTTTCTCAATTTGTAAAGTTTAGTGTGATGAGAATTATTTAAAAATTTGGTGCCTATCTTAAAGTGATAGTGATTATTGTAATTTTATAAATTTAAAATTCTTTCGATGATCGTCGAAATTGATTTCGAAAACTAATACTACTGGTTACAGAAGACTATTAAAAAACACGAGAGTGTACTTATATTGTTCAATGCCATAAATTTTCGAACGTTTATCTACTTAATCGGGAATTCAGTCAATTTGGTATATCTACATAATAATTTAGAAATGTTTTTTAATTTGCCTTTTGTCGTTGCTTTACGGTATGTCGGAGCATCACGCTCAAAATACAAATGCTACGTCAGATATTAATATGCCCAGAGCCGTACAAAATGCTGGAGAAGGTTCTTAAATACAATTTGCTGCATTAACTTTAATATATTTAGAGCTATTTAAAAAAAATCTATTTTTTAGGATCTTCATACAAATTTCTCAAAAAGACAGTAAGTCATCTTTTGGAAACAAAATTACTCATGTAAACGTTGAATGGAATCTTGGTATTACGGTATGAAAATGTAATAAAATAATTGTAGATTGATTTGTTATACATATAAATGTTATTCAAATCTTATTGATTTTGAAGTTTGACAAGTACAAATCACCCTCTATGGGTGGAATGCCCAATTAATTATCAAAGTAGAGAATGTAGCTAAGATTCAAACCACAGAGCTCTCTATGAAAACTTGCAAATTATGTCGGTAGGTTCGTATAATATTATGAGGTCGGTAAAAAAGTCATTCTTCTTTTTCTGTGCTTATGTCAGTTATAGAGGTCTGTTAAGCAATGGGAAGCTAGACTAGAACCTGTTTAATTACCTACCAATCAAGCCTGACAATCGGAATCAAAAACGTAAAGCAAAACGGGTATAAGCTAGTTATATATAAAAAAGGTACAGTATAAAAAATGAACGAAAACATACCCGAAATCAAGAACATTGACTAAATAAAAACGCTGTTAATGAAATGAAAAAAGGAATTTGAAGAAATAACGGATTTTTGACAGCCAGATCAACATAATCTTTTATTCATACGCCTATCTATTACTGTTCCACTAGATGTGTCTACCACTTACTCACCTGGGCAGCAGTTTGTTGTTCAGCTCAGCTGCGTATAGTTACCTACTCGAGACAAATTATATCAATCATAAGTGCGTAACAATACATTACAAGTCCGTGTATAGTGTTAGATTAGACCTTTGTTATAATATCTTCAAGATTAAAAGCGGCTACATTATAAAATTAACAGTTCAAATGAGAGAGAGTTCTCATAAAGTATGGCGTCCCACAAGGTCGTGTTCCTAAACCTTAATAATCATTATTTTAGGAATTTGTTGAAATGGAATTAGCGTTCCCGCTAAGATTGTCAGGAAAGAAGACTATTAGAAATATAACCGTAAATGCTTTATTATTTCCTGGGACATAAAAGCAGAAATTTTTGCAGAGATGGATTAGTTATCGCTTTACTTTTCCCCATGCGTCATTTAGGAAGAATTGATTCATTTGATATGCGCAAAGACTTCAACTTTGCAAGAAGGGTTTCTCCCTTCTCAATAGCATGTCACTAACCGAATCGTAATGAAGAAAGTTCGAGCTCAAAAAATATATGAAAGATGATATAGCCAGGAACTAGGGTTAGGTACCTTTAGGGAATGTTGAAGGTATATTTGGACGAAAGGCACCAGAATACTAATAATGTGTTGAAAGAAAAATTTAAATAAGAAAGTAAGCTATGATTTTTTTTAAACATGGAGTACCACAAGGCTCTATGTTTAAACTTTTTAAATCATTGTACTTTGTAGGTAGGTAACTAAAATATGTGTTTTCATGGGAATCATTACATTTGAGGAGACCAAATTTAATATAGGTACATTAGGACAAAATACAACGTTGGAAAATCCTCATTATAATGAGAACCAGGGAAAGAGGCTTATTGATGGACTATTTTCGGATTTTATTGCTTTAACGATGCACGATTTTTATTTTTATTACCCGACAACGAAGGTATTATAATATGCCCTTGAAATAATCAATTGTTTTATTGTTTAAATAGCTAACAGCGATACACGAGCGGTCATTAACGACCAAATTCCTGCTGCAAGATCTCGTAAAAATTTTAATCACAAACAATCACTTTTTTGTCATAGATTTTTATCTGAGGTTTTTTTTTAATCATATTCATATCACGGTAGCTGATATAGAACGTTGAACTTGGCTCTCAAAGTCGAGTGAAGATCGATTGTTGAAGGTCCGTCTAGGCCTAGGCAGTATTTGGAAGGCAATTTAATATTAATTTGGAATTTATTTATTTGCATATCCTAATCAAGTGCTTCGTATGTTTCCCAAATAAATTGATAAAACTATACATATATTGCCAATACTAATTAGATGTTACCTCACCTACGGTTAGTTTTTATTCTAGTGTTCAAATCCACTAAAGTCTAATTTTTTCTTTCATAAGCACTTCCTCCTGATAAAAGCGGACGCAAAAATGAAAGATTTAGTAAAATAAGCCTAGGGCTGACCAACAGAAATGGGGCTCAATTTTTATATATAGAGATAATAATTCATACCAGGAATCTTTAAAGCTCTTATCTATCTATACCTAATATAAAAAAATCGAGTTAGTGCGAACACTTATAACTCAAAATTGACTGAACAGATTTTTATGATGTTTGGTTTATTAGATTCTTCTCCACCTCGGATAACAGAATAACTGTTAAAAAGTTGAAAAATTCATAAGGAATAATAAAAAATAAAATATTAAAGTGAGTATAGAACGGATTTACCGACAACAACGCCACCTGTGAAAAATTCCATGACAACACAATTTTTATTCACTTGAGTTTGGTTTGAGTTTCAAATTCAGATCAACCATTTCAAAACACCGGTACGCAGATTTTTGATAGAATTTCGTTCAAGCTTTCAGAAATGATTTTTTAACATATTATTTTAAACGTTTTTTGTATAAATAATAAATTCGAAATTAATATTCATAGTAAGGACTACAGGACAACGCCTGTCGGGAAAGCTAGTTATATTCTGTATTCCGATACCAAATGTCCAATTAATATTATCTGTTTATAAATTACAAATTAAAGGTAAATATTATTTTTAAATTAAGTATTAGTTTTCAAGAGCATTGGGTAAGTAGTAGAAATTTTTATCAAGCAAATGAACAAAATAAATATTGTTTGGATTCAAAGATAACAATATTTGCTACTTTACCTATAATATAATATCTACAATATTATGAGTTTAAATATTAGATTTTTTTTATCTGAACGAAGTACGTACTGCGCCTCCTAAGGATGACTTATCTGAATAGAAAAAGAAAGTGAAGATGAACCAATGAAGTGACAACTAGACACTTAAATAATAACATGGTTTAGTTAAGTGTTTTCAAAGTGCCTTATTATAAACCATTGGAGAGAGAGAGAGAGGCAGAATCATTGACCAATACTAGTGTGTAGGGTATTCTTAAATTGTGATACCGCTGCCAGAGGGTATTCGTCCCTTTTACAGAAACATAACTGTAAATGTAGACACTTAATCAAAACCCAGGCACAACCAATCCGTGTTTGAACTGCGAAGCATACCATCGCCTCACGAACCACGCTATACGCCAGCGCACCTGGTGCAGGTCCATCACTTCTTCAGTAGGTGGACATGGCTGGGATATGTGTTAAGGATGCTGAATGACTGTCGACCGAGGAGAGCGCTGGTACTCCTCCCATCAGGGTCCCGAAGATGAGGAAGACCCTCTCACACCGTGGAATTTGGTCATGGTGTGGGGAGTTCTATGCCCCTAAGTGAGTTTTAAAGGTATAGAGTTAAAAATTGATAGATTGGTTTTTCAGAAATATATCATTCCCCATGCAGGTCGTCCTGTTTCTTTTACTCTTAACCTTACTCTCTTGGAGGAAGTAAATGTTTTCTACGGCCCTTTTTAGTTCGAACTACAATCAATCTAAATTTTTCCTTTGAGTTATAAACAAGGTAATAGAATATACGCTTCATCATTTTGTATAGGTAAATGGTAGGTAGGTACCCATAGAAGAAGTGGGATTTTTAAAAATGGAACAATGTACGTTTGCGTAGATAAATGGTACCTACCCATAGAAGTAGCAGTCGAATTTTTAAAAATGGAACATGGAACAATACACGTTTGCATAGGTAAATGATACTTCCCATAGTATCATTCAGATTGTTAAATATTGAGTAGTAAATATAAGTAATTAGGTATTTGTCATGTGTGCAAATGCATCAAAAAGACTGCACAATGTAAGTACACAATAATTATTAACCCAATCATTGCTTTCTCATAGTTTGTGGTCGAAATAGAAAATAGTTTTAAACGGTTTATAATACAATCTAATAACCAATTGGAATATTGTTTTATACCAACCGGATCGGTATATCAAAGGGCCTATTAAAAATAACTGTAGGTAGGTATCTTTTAATATAATGTAAGAAAATATATTGATTTGTCCGTATGTCTGATTATAAGCATTCTCAAACATCATTTTTTTTTATCTTGATTTATCTCTGAAAGGAAGGCAGACAGAACGGTTTTTTATTCTTACACACTTACTTTGGCGTTTTTCTCATACAGAATCTTCTTGTTTCTTTGATCTGCCTTTCTTTTGAAGAGGGAATCTTCCTGATTGATTCAGGCGTTTCTACGTAAAGCGCGTGTGCTTTCACATCTTTTCTTTCAGCTTTGAGATCCTTTTTTCTTTGCCGGTTTTACGCATATAAAAATATATGCTGTGTTTTGTTTACTCATATATTAAAGACAGCAACAGAACCACGCTCAAATAAAAAGTATCATAAAACAAAAACACCTCTTCAGTGCTCCAATTTCAGGTATCTCCCGCATGAATATTGTGCCAGCTTATTTAGTTTACTTTCATACCACATAAAGTCATTATTTTGCTTGTTTTACATTTTTTTTATAGGTACAGACAATCTGTGTAGGTAGGTACCTTCTTTAGAAAATTATTCCTACCTACTAAGAATTTAAAAAATCTGCTTCTAAATCATACGGAAACCCTAAATTTAAATTATTTTTAAGTATTACGTAATATGTTATATTATATTGAACACGTTAACATTACTTCTCTTAATCTAGAAAATTAAAGTAGGTATGTCAGATTTCTGACAGTAGTACTAAGAGCTTACAGTCTCCATTGAATCGGGTTGGAGAATCTTTTTACATTACAAAATGCACGTTCTCTACTGCCGAATCTCCAATTGAAGTATGTATATCTTTAATATTATAGGTATACATACTTCCTAAAGGGAAAAATTCGATTTAAGGAAAATGTGGGAATTAAATAATTCAATAATCTTTGAGTAGGGTAAAAGCTAGTCCCTTCCATGTCTAGCTATAATATTTTAAACGTCAAACGTTAATAAAATCATTAACAGTTATTAAAAAAAAAACAAGACTGCTTTAGAAGATATTTAACGACGCAAGAAGTTCGTGTAGTCGGTAATAAGAAATAATAATAGTAATAATCTTCTAGTTTCTTTTTCAACCATTAAAGGTATTTATTGTCTATTACACAACAACTGTCCAATCAACATCGCGCGCGTATATTCATTCTATGGTATCAAAAATATTCAAATATTGGAACACTAATTCAAACATAATAAGAATAATAACACGGCTCTATGTACACAAGTATTTTGAATATCGAACGAGCTGTCAAACGAGTATCTATTCGACATTCGGTGATCTGGTGCAATAAAAACAGTTTGGTGTTGCTAGTCGTTTCTGTGTGAGTAAATACCATACTTTATTGTAAAGTTGCCGGTAAGAACCTACCAGGTTTGAAACATGTGACTGTGATAATGATTACTATAATGCTTATTGCACCGGTAATGTTTGCTGGGTGTTGATAATAGTGTTCATGTATACTGTAACCGAATGATGAATTGTTCTGCTTAATGTTAAATTCTATTCACAGGTGGCGTTTGTTGTGGTATTTGAAGATTAAAATGTTTGGTACCTAATCATTTTATCGCTATTCGTTTTAAACAGGAACTGCATTTCAAATGTGTCATGTCATTAGAAACCAAACGAAAATACTTTCGGCTATGAAGAAGTTTTTGTTTTTTTTTATTTTAATTCGACGCCATTTCTTCGATACAACGTAGACAAATAAATAATATAGCGCAAAACATAGATTTTTCAGTAAAACTACCTACACGGAGTACTCCTATCAGAGCAAAAAATTAACCCTGATTGACCGCCAGCTTTGACAAATTGGTTGGAAAAACGAATTTGGTTGTATAGATAGATAGATAAAAGGAAGATACATTGTTTGTGCATGTTAACAAAAAAGCGATAAACTGTCAATAGTTGAAAATAAATAAATTATAGATTAGGTACGAGTCGGATTTCTAGGTTTTGTATAGAATTCTCAATCAACTCTCTTATAACATCCGCCATGCGCTCGCAGCGAAATAATATTATTAACAGCAGTGCCAAATCACTCGAATTCGGATGAAGGGCCTCAATAAAAAAAAAATATTAACAGCAGTCTCATAAACAATAAATTTGAAAAAAGAATGATCTGTTTTGTAAAGATATAGAGATAGATACTTTGTATGATGACACATTCAATTTAATTAATGTTTTTATCACTGGTGGCGCTAGTAGTAGGTTGAAGCTAATGAGTATTTTTATCTCGTTTGCGTGACGTTTGTTTGTGCATTTAAATAGTCGCACAACGTGATAAATTATATTAATAAATTCATGCATAATTATTGACACAGGACAATCGTGATAAATCATTGTATGGTGATGATGAGTTAAATAATTAAATCTATGATGAGGTCATGGTTTAGTTTTCATGGTCGAGAATGTCGAGATGCGTAAACTATGTTTCGTTGAGACTTGATGAGTACAGCAATCATTCATCATCAAAGGACAAAGCGTTCCTTTGTTAAGGACACGTCATTGTGTTATGAATGTTGTCCTAATATCCTGATAAAACCATTCTAAGTGCGATTATCCAGAAACTGATATATGTGTTAGGCCCAATGCATCACTCAGTGGATAGATCAATAAATTTATATAATAGAAAAGCTTTTTTTTAAGATATTTGTCGCATAAATCTCTAGATATTGTTTATGTTTAGGATATCCGACGCCATTTTTAACTAGAGGTTTTTCACTGTAAGATAACGATTTATCTCAAGGATGGCTGTCAAATTAGTATTCACTGAGGTTTATAAACTCCCGTAACGCCATGAATGTGAAGAACTTTCGACTTGTTTATCCAGAAACCAAAGTAAATAAATAAAGATTATTCTCAGATAAATAAAGATTATTCTTAAAGATTAAGTGGTTGGTAGACCAGTGGTGTCAGTCGACGACTTTCGTACGCACAGCGTATTGGAGGTCCTGGGTTCAAATCCCGGCGCGGACCAGTTTCACTTTCACAACACAAGCTTTGCTTACTGTGAAAGATGTCAAAAGTGTATTTGTGTTCACTTTGGGTGAGCCCAGATTCAGTTAAAAAGATACAGGGTGATCCAGAAAGTAGGTAGGTACGACAAAGCGAAAGTCCAGAGATAGAACACCTCAATATAATATGTTCAGCCATTTTTTATAGGGGTGTAAAAACGTTGAATCTCAAAAAAGCGTACAACTTAAAATTTTACAAAAATTTTGAGGACGATTAAAATAAAATTCACATAGCTTTTTTTGTTCCAACTATTTTCAAAAACTAACCAATTTATTAATCTACAATTTATCAATTCCAAATTTTCAATTTCGACAGTAACTGTCAGTTGTTAGATAGTTGGTGTGATTGAAAGAATGCGGATGGAATATATATGGTTTAAAACAGACGCATCGATCGGAATTACATTGGTCAAATGATCAAATTCATCACCATACAAATTCGAAATCAATATCCAATAGAAATGACTACAGGACAACGTCTGTCGGGAAAGCTACATAGTTGTAGTATAAATAATAAAATCATCCTTTAATTATAATAATTGTAGTGGACATGCGCAAAAGGTATGACGTATGAAGACTTTATTGCGGGATCGTGATCTTGGACATTTATTAAGTATACCTACCTAGGAGTGCTAAGCAAAAAATACCATTAAGTCATGTGTGATTATATATTTATAATGGATGATGAGGTCACCTTAGAAAAATGGTATTGTAAGAGGAATGTGCGCTGTTGTCTATGGTGACCTCGATGTGGGCGTGGCTACCACAGGTCAAGCAATTGTGACGATCCGTTGATTGCTAACGATTTTTCATCCCGACCATATCAATGAACACTGTTGTACATGCACCATAATATTATTTATTACCTATTTTATTTTATTTTTTATTACTTTGTGAATTAGATGGTGTAAAAATACTAAAAAACATTTGATTTTTATTTTTATTAAACAAATATATTATAAAAAGTGATATTATTACAACAACAACAAAAACACCAGTAAAGTATATACGTAGACATCAACAGAAAAAAAGAAAAAAAAAACTCTTATGTAACAATTTGTGCAGGCTCAGCTGGGCATAATGGGAAGAAGGAAAAGAGTGAGGGATAGGAATAAGGGACAAGGAAGAAGCAGGAAGATAAAGAAGTTATTGCTCTGACGTCAGGTGCGATCTTACGCCTGATGAAAACTGTAAGAGAAGAGTTATTCAGGTCTATATTGTTAAAAAATTATGTATATTATTATGTATGCCCGTAAAACGGTTTAAAAATGAGTTCTGTGCATAATTAATTCCGCATCTTGGCGTCCGAAAAAAGTTGTATATTTTTTCAATTGTAAATTTACCTACTTACTACCAACAGTTTTGTTACCTATCGTTTATAACCATTATTCTTATTTTTGTGTGTTTTTCCTGTACAACTTTCGGAATAGTTTTTTCAACACATTGAATAAATAATTTAAATAATCAGTAAATTTTGTTTCGGACGGGAATCAAAAAATTTCAGCAAAAGGACACAACGGTTAAATTATTTTTGTTTGAGAAACCATTTAATCTTATATTATATTGGTTTAGTTCATTAGTTCGTTAGTAACATGGTTTTTTCGTTGAAACAAACAAGCGCCATTTTTCATACATATTAATCATGCAACTACGTTAAGCATCATACTCACTTGCGCCGCGAACGTGTGATAAAATTGATATAAAGATACACGTTCGCGGCGCAAGTGAGTACCGAGCTTTAAATGCAACTACGTATAATAATAATACTGTGTTGAACTTTTGAAAAGATGTTAAGATACTTTAATTGGCGCAGTAAAATTCAAATTGTTTTTTGTTTCTGTGATAAATTGTAAAAGCTGCTGTATCTTTATAATAAAAAAATAATAAATATTATTTTTCATTGTTATGTTATTCGTCTGCTAGTCGATACTTGTTGCTTGCGTTTGTGGAAATATTATATCGATAAATTATGTAATCCTTAACCGAAGGTTCCTACGTGCAAGTGTTGCTACGAGAAGGAATGACGAATTATCCGTAGTCTCCAACGTGATAAATTTAAATTGGGATCACCTAAGGGACGATTTTACTGATTTATAGGATAATCAAACAATAATTAATGAACCTTTTCTATGGCTGTTGTCCGACAGGTTTTGCTGCTTATACGAATATATTCTATTATCTATTGATAAGAGTTTCTCCCCTGAAGACATAGTAGTGTCATAATCAGTTGAGCCATTAACAAAGAATTTAGATAGTCGTACTTCCGTAAAGATAGGCGCCACCGTTTGTCAAATGTCATTAGCTAAAATATTTGTAAAAGCTGAAGAAATACTCACATGGTTTTAAATTATGGATTCCTGCGCCGCTTTAAGGTAGGCTAGTTGTTGTTTGTCTTCTTATTCATCAATCTTATCTCAATCTTAGACTACAATGTCAACATTATGGGTCCTACATTATGTAGATGAAGACCTTTTGCAGAAAGTTGTCTTAACACTCTTAACACACCACAAGGGACGTAGATAATTTGTCGTCACGGTCATCCGTCTTTCAACACCATTCTCCACTTTTTTTATTACCATCCTATGAATGAAAATTTGCCACCATCCAATATTACGAGAGAAACGATTGGATGCATTGTAATTTAGTTAGATCATACGCAACCTTCTGTGCTCTTTCCAGCGAATTCAGGGGCCCTATACAATTTGAATTTGCAAACGTATTTTTACGTTACTTAATGTAGAGTAGGCATAAAATTAACTGTCCTCTCTTTATATTTTATATACTTGAGTCTCTTTATTTGGTTTAAACAATTGTTTATATGTTCCAGTGGATAGACATTGACAACATTGCACTCTACTTCTATGTTTCTTTTTGTCCTTTTCTATTTTGCGACAGTTCTTATCTGTTGTCAATTGTTTTGTGTCAGTTTTTCTTCTATTACCTACATTCACGAAAATTTCGTTCGAAAAATTCAAGTTGTCTACGAAGGCAGGACTCTCCAAGCAGCACCACTCCATCCCTCTATAGCGTAACCGATGAGACAACGAAAAAGAGCATAGTATACCACTGGTGGTTGATTAGCCCTGAGATGGCAAAAAATAAACACTAGTTTTCTGACTCTGTTTGTAAACCCAATAGTATGCTGACGCTAGCTCAGATTTTTATCCACATCGGCACCCAGATATCTTACAACATCGCGCCTCAACAACTCCTGGCAGGAGCAACCTGGTTGTGGCATTTAATATTCTTTGCAGTGGTGATAATATAATGTTGGTGTTGCCCAATGCCGGCCTGAATATAACCTTTTGCAAAATATTTTGAACACACTCTTATTATGTGCATATCATATTAAGTTATTTGTTGATATGTTAGTCATGATTCGTCATCTTGCATAATATACCGATTGCTGACTATCGAGAAAACAAAATTAGATTTAACCTTGTTTTGCCGGCGTTAATTTATTGTCCAAACCACACATACAGCGACAACACTCATGTGATTAGAATAACAAGCGGAGTTCGGTAGATTCTTCAATCAAGAGCTGAAGTCATGATAATAACGAAATTCACAAATATAAAATCTTAGACCTATCTATTTTTTACAATTTTTCAACTGTTTTCCTCCAAGATTCATTTATTACTACCTCCAAAAAATATAATTATATGAAAATTTTTCCTTTTTGTTTGTAATTGTGTTTTGTTTTTCTATTTTATACTTTTCTGTTTTGTGTAACTTTACATTTGTCCTTTTCTATTTTGCGACAGTTCCTATCAGTTTTTAATTGTTTAGTGTCAGTTTTTCTTCTATTTTGTCTAACTTTTGTTTTGTTCTTCTGTTATGTCAGATCTCTTCTGTCTTTTCGTATTTTGTTTTAGTTGTATTCAATCATTTTCTGTTTTGTATTTCTCCTGTTTTATCTAGTGTTGGGTCTCTTTGGTATTTTGATATTTTCTGTTTTGTGAATCTTTAAATTTGTACCTACTGTTCTATTTTGTGATAGATTTCTTCTGCCCTTTAATTGTTTTGTGTCAATTTTGTTTTGTCCGTCTGCAATGTACCTATCAGACCCCTTTTTTGTTTGATATTAGGTTTCTCTTCAATCATTTTCTGTGTTTTTTCTCCTGTTTTGTTAAGTGTTGGCCCTCTTCGGCCCTTTCATTTAATTATTTTCTTTTTTGTGTCACATTTTTTAAGTTCATATTCTTTGCCTTCTTCAGTTTTTAATTGGATTGAATTTATGTATTTTAGCGTAGTTTAATTATGGCAAATTTTATTGGCAAATAAATTTTCCACTTATATCGTTATCACTCTTTTCATTTTGAATTTCACATCCTCTCTTTTAACGCACTTGAGTTTCTTATCAATTAATAATTGCCTATTAAGCTTATCAATCATTGACTCCATTTACCAAGAATCTCATTAAACTCTTCTAGTTATTTTTAATATCACTATAGATATGATACGATCAGCATTAGATAGAGTGTAATCACTTTTATTTATTTTTTTTCACAATTTTCTCCCAAACCTTGAGTTGACTATCATACACCGGAATCCTTAATTAAAGACATCTTGTTCAAATCCCTTTACAACATTTCCCTTTTTTATGTATGAGTCTCTGTATAGCTATTTTTAGAGTCAGACCAACACGTTGAAGTTTTTATCCGGATCTGGTTAACGACTCCTTGGAGTATGTTATAATATTATTTATTTATGATGTTTTTTTTGTTTACTTTTTACTAAACGCTGTAGTTGTAAAAAAAATTTTAACCACATTGTTGAATGTTTGGATTTTTTTGTCATACATAGGTACTTCACTAATACAAGTTAATAGGTACCATGTGTTTTTTCCACACTTGATCGCCTATCATTTTTTGCGTATTTCGTATAACAAAGTGTCGAGTAAACAGACTGTACCTAGATCTAACAAGAAGCATATCGAAAGATATGTATTTTATAAGACAGATTTTTTTTACGAAAAAACATTTTACCATATGAAATGAGTGTTGTAACAAATATGAAAATTGACATGATGAAATGGTTTGGACGTGTTGAAAGAATGATTGGTGATTTAATTACACGTTTAATTGAGGCTGAAAGAAAAAGTTTGATACCAACTTAGATAGTTTTATGTCAGTCGAATCGCTGAATTATTCTATAAAGTAAAAACTTTGTTATGGAGTTTATAAACGTCAGTGAACGCTATTTTGACAGCCATCCTAGAGATAAATCGTTATCCAACAGTAGGTACCTCTTGTTAAAAATGGCGCCGGATATTCTAAACAAAAGCGATGTCTACACATTGATGCGGCTAATCTCAAAGAAAGGCTTTTCTGTTAGATATATTTATCTATCTACTGATTGATGCGTTGGGCCTTAGTGTTATAAAAAACGCTTGCCAATGGTTTACATTTAAGGTTTGTTTTAGATTTATTGTAAACATACAAATCAAGCATTTTTGTCGCGAATTTATTAATGGTTTCACATATTTTGTTTGTAAGGAAAACTTAAAGTCTAATAAGGCTAATTAGAACTGAAAAACAGCAATAAATTAAACTAAGTATCAACAGTCAACATCTTTTACAAAGCCAGTTATTTTTTTTGTATATAAAAAAAATTGTTAAAGTAGATAATTATGCATGTTTTCCTACTAAAAAGATGCTGATTCATGCCGATTTTCATCTCAAAGTTCACTGGCAACTACATCTTTGATATTCAGAATAGTGAATATTATTACCGTGACACCTTGATATACGAGTATCGTTCGCTATCTAACATTGCTCGTATCTTGAAACAATATTTGCCGAAAAAACTCTTCCCATCTTCTCATGATCTCGTCTATTTCATACTGAATGAGACATGGGACATGTAAAACTGCTACGGAGAAGTAAGGGCATAAACGCATACGAGTTGTTTTTATGTCCATCCAAACCAAAAATCATTCATTTGAAGCTATTTTAATGCTTCGAATTGTCACTAAAATGGTTTCTGGTAGGTCGCCATTAACAGATGGCCATAAATATTTTTTGTTTATTTCGAGAATTTGTGTTTTTACATTAAAATTGGTGGTTTCTTATGAAAAAAAAAAAACAATAAATACGGATTCTTTTTTTTTTTTGGAATCCATTTTCAGGTGGATTAGTTTCGTTAATATTTTTTGTTTTTGTGTTTACTATTGTTTTTAGAGAAGGTTCTTAGGGATGAAAAAAAAAAGGTGTGTGAAATATAAGAAAAATTTACGTACTTTCTTATCGCTTTTGACAATGTTTTTATTTATTAATTAATTGGCGTTTGACGTAACTGTCAGTTGTTTAACTAACTACCTAGTCAAATATTTTCTTAATCGATTATACTGATTAATGCTTCTGCGATTCCTTAACATTACGTAACTGAAATTCACGTTTTATTGCAGAATGGACTTTAACTTAATAGTTTAGCTATAGTTTATGTAGTCGCGGAAAACTTAAAAATAAATTTTAATAATTATTGGAATTTAGTTTCATTCGCCTAAAAAGATTTTTTAAAGGAAACAGCACCTTGTAAAATAATTAAATTAAGTATAATTTTAACGTGAATCTGGGGACTGTTTGTATTTCAATAATCTCGTATGACAAAGCACTCGGATCACGAGACATCACAGTATTTTGCTAGTTGTAATATCATTATAATATGTACAGTTTTTTTTCTTCTTTACTTACATAACTCACTATCTTACTCTATAAAAATCTTGCCGTTTTCTTTGTTACCTAACCCCTCCTTTATTACTGGACGGATTTCGATGAAAAAAATTGGAGATGTCGAGGGTTACCCAAGGATGGTTTAGATGAAAACAGGGGCTTTCTAGATACTATATTTCTGTTTTAATTAATGTTTTTAGTTCTTGCGTTTTTTGCTCCCATTTCAACTTTTATGTCAACCTTCGAGTAAAACAACTACGTTCGTAAAAAGGGTGATTTTATTTCTAAAGAGCGTACATAAGACCTAAGAATCGTTTGTGTTTTGTTTAAAACGTCATAAAATTGACGTTCGTTTTCTAAGCAGGTATTATGTTAAATTAAAAACATTGCGCAAGATCGAGCGCAATGGAGAGCTCTTGTTGCCTCCCTATGCCCCTGAGTGGGGTGTAAAAGGGAGAATTGATTGATTGATTGATTATGTTAAAGTTTTTTCTTTATATTGAGAGAAAGATATAGGTAGGTATGTATTATCTGTTGAATTCTCAATAAACTGAATGCAATTTAGCTAATAAATAATAAATAATCATGGGTTCAGAGGAGGGACGAAGTTCGACGGGACATCTAGTCATATTATATATAGGTACGTAGAATGATTATTTTAAATAATACATAAATATAATATATAAATGCGTACATCCGGTTTATCATTCAATGCCAAGAATATTATGATATTTTATACATATTTATAATAATTTTAAAAATATGACAACTAACCAAAAATATAATATTATTATGTTCTAAAATAAATGTCGTTGACAAATATTATTTAATATGTTTTAAAATTATATTTTGTCAGCTAACTGTCAAATTAATATCAATATTATTAAATTTAATTGACAAATTGGTTATGGTTTTGCGAAGTAGAATTCACACGTTACGTCTGTCGTTGTGTTGAGTCGTAGTTTATTTGACAAACTTTTTTGACAATCTAAGCCAGCTTTTAAAATAGTGGTTTAACGGTCGTAAGCCCATTAATACGATATGACGTGTACATTATCGATGGCTGGTTTAAAGAAACCAGCTTAAATGTTTTTTCTTCTACATCCTTAATAATATAGGAGTATGTATTTGTGGATTGATAAAACTTTCAAGTGTATTAACCTAGTACCTAAATATGCAACACTAATACCATTTAGATGAGAAGTAAAAGAAAAACACGATATAAAAGCATATGTAAATGGATATAGGCTAAGGGTGAGGGGCAAGGAATAAAGGGAATGGAAGGAGAAACACAAAATGTGGTGAATATGTAACAACTAATGACTAACAATTCATTACTGATGTTAGATTTTTTAATGGAACAAACCACTACGTACTTACGACCGTCTTCTACTGTTATTTCGAAGGCTGGCTTAGTGTGATCACTTTACGTTAACAACGTTCGCCATTAGGTGGTAGTGTTTAAGTCTCCGAAACTCCTAATCATGAGAATTTTCAACATGTTCAACATGTCAAAAAATCCCATGTATACAACAAGTAAATATTGAATAATTAATGAAAAATAGAGATAAAAGTTGGAAATTATTGAGAACAAGAGAGCAACCAAAACTAAAGACGGCGACTGCTGTCATGTATTTGGCGCTAGGATATGAATATATCCATTCTTTTCATGTCTAATCTTTATTGCCTATTGGCTTTGTTGGAGCACAAATGTGGTTTTTATTGTACTGTCGTCAAGTGTTTCTGTATGTTTTGCCTTGAGATGGTGAAAGATAAATTTACGGGGTGGACATAGAGATGAAAAACTCCCTCATACAGTCATTTTAGATTGTCACTTATCCCCGTAGTATTCAAAAGAAGTATTTACCAGTTCAACGTACCTGGAATGTATTCGCTGGTTACCTTGCGAGTGGGTAAAATATTGTAGCGGTGTGACTAAGAGACGTGACCACCGGGCAACGTAAACAAACAATACAGTGTAATGACAATATTATTCTCAGGTGAAAAGTGTGAGTTTTATTTCAGGAATAGATTTTGGCACTAAGTTCTAACTCATATCTCTACGAATTAAATACTTAGTGGGGCAATAGTCATTTCGATTCAATTTTTTTATTTTTTTAAATCTCTATATTATGTACGTATGGCTCAAGGTCAGGCGCCATTGAGTTCTTGTCGCCTCCCGATGCTCCTAAATGGGTTTTAAACGGAGAATTAATGAATAAATATTTCTTATATAAAAATGATTTTTTATCGATTCCCATTTTTTCCGATTTCCCTTAGTTACGAAAATTTTTTCGTGATTAAGGGACCATTTTCGCTAATTATTTTTTTTTGTAGTAGTTGTTATTGTTAAGGTGAAAACTTAACGATCGTATTGACATTTCTAATGTAGCTTTCTTAGTGCTCTTGAGAATTCAAACATTCATCATCGGTGTGTCTAGATTCTTGTGACCATTTTTCAAGACTAGATCTTAAAGAATTTGTAACAACTAATGAGGGATGATATTCTTTAAAATCTAGTCCTGAAAAATGGTCACAAGAATCTAGACATAATTAGAACGTTGTGCACCAACAAAGCCAATAGGCAATAAAGACGAGACATTTACAAAAATGGATATAGTTATATCCTGGCGCCAAATACATGACAGCAATCGCAGTCTTTAAATTTGGTTGCTCTCTTGTTCTTAATAATTTCCAACTTTTATCTCTATATTTCATTGATTATTATAAATATCTACTTGTTGCATACATGAGATTTTTCGACATGTTGAACATGTTGAGATTTATCATGGTTAGAGTTTCGGAGACTTGAACATTACCACCTAATGGCGAACGTTATTTACTTAAAGTAATCACACTAAGCCAGCCTTCCAAATAACAGTAGAAGACGGTCGTAAGCCCGTAGTGGTTTGGTCCATTAAAAAATCGAACATTAGTAATGAATTTTTAGAGTCATTAGTTGTTACATATTCTTTATTTATCATAAGCTTTAGATTTTAGAATATCAAACCATATTTTTTTTAATCGATAATACATAATCGAATTATTCTAGGTTAAGCTAGGATAACGTCTATCGAGTTAGATAGTAAAGAACAAACTACCAGGCATACTTACTGTCCAAAAGTGAAAATACAACTTACAACACTCCAGGTTCCAGAGCCTGCGCTATATTTTACATACCTACATATATCTACATTTTTTCATGCAAATGTCAAAAGTAATACAACTACGAAAATTTTCGACGATAAGTAGAAGTTGCTACGGCAATCAATAGAAAAACAAACGATTGAGTTGCGTCGTATCCAATTTTTATTGAGACTTTTGACATTTCGCTATTCTGAAAATATTTTATCCAATACATTAGATGCGTAACTACTAGCAACCGATTAAGTTCTAAGCAAGAGCTTCTTGCGTTGAGTTGGAACATGAATTTGAGAATACCAGTCATTATATCGAAGAAGTATGTCAACGTGATACTTGACCAGAGGCTTGTTGCTACGGGAAAAAAAGTCAAATTTTTCTCTGTTCTCAATACGATAAAAATCTTTTCATACTTATCTATCTTTTTCTGTACGTTTTTCATAATTTCATTCCATCCTTTTGCTTTATCTTGTAGCAATTAAAAAAAATCATGGGGATGAGAAAGGTTTAAAAAACCATTAGGTTCATAAAAGATCACATGAACGAGACTATTTTACCTTCTGAGAGAAGAAAAAGATTCATCGCAAAATAAGGTATCATCTTTCAGACCAGTGTCCCATACAGAGTATTGCAAAATAGTAGACGATGCTTGTGTAAACAGGATGTATGTTGCTGCGGATTGTATGTATGTTAGTGTTATTGTATGGTAGTGTTATTGTGGATTGATTGCTTTGGTAATTACCATTGATAGCGGGTGAGTAATTACCAAAGCAGACTATCTCGGTAGGTAATTATGTCTCATGTATTATTGCTAATGATATTAGCGGTAATTATTTAGTTTTATTAGAGATGACGATCCTCACATAGAATCATCGATTTCTCATCATTCCTATGCTAATAATTAAATTAAATGTATATCTTTATATGTTTCCTCATCACGCCCAAACTCCAAATTATTGATTTCAATCTGCGTAGAGCCGTGCAAAACTCACCCAGGTAACATTGTATACAAGGTATGTAGGTACTCCATTTTTTCGCAATTTTTGAAAATATTTATGAACTTTTTGAGTAAGAAAGAGCTTCATTCCTCTGAAATGAATATGCAACAAGAAGCATCTTTGAAGTCTTTCCTGTTCGATAGCTTTCTGCTTAAGCCTGTCTATCACGGTCAGTTGATCAGCAAGATGATATACCTGTTAAGTTAAGCATGTTCATTGTTCATCCGAAATTAACAGTATTCGTCAATGAGTTTATAAGAATAAATACAATTTTATGGACGAATATGTAACCACTAATGACTCTAACAATTCATAACTGATGTTCGATTTTCAAATGGAACAAACCACTACGGTCTTACGACCATCTTCTACTGTTATTTCGAAGGCTGGCTTAGTGTGATCACTTTACGTTAACAACGTTCACTATTAGGTGGTAATGTTTAAGTCTCCGAAACTCCTAAGCATGAGAATTCTCGGCATCAGCATGTCGAGAATTCTCATGTATACAACAAGTAGATATTAATGAGATATAGAGATAAAAGTTGAGAACAAGAGAGCAACCAAACTTAAAGACTGCGACTGCTGTCATGTATTTGGCGCCAGGATACGACTACATCCATTTTTGTTAATGTCTCATCTTTATTGCCTATTGGCTTTGTTGCTGTTTTGTCTAATAATTATTCCTTCCTTTCGCCTGCATGAATAATTAAAACATAAGGTGATCGATGTTTTGTTAAATTCCATCGACAACGCAAATAAATTAACACCACTAGCATAGCGTGAAGGTATGCGATTGTGGTTTAGAATAAAATTTAGAATGTCATTTGGAACGTATCAATTTCAAACTGATGTTAATGGTCAAGTTACACGTGAGGATCCACTTTTGCCGTACCTACCTACCTGCTGACCAGCCACTTGCTTGCACGTCACGGAGTGTGAACTTGCCTTAACAAATTTGCGGTCAGCAGAGGTAATAAAATAAAAACTCATCAATCAATTTCATGTCATGGAATGTAGGTAGGTACCCAATTAAAATGTGTTAGAACGGTTTTGGGTTCGAAATGAGTTTCGCCATTTTGATTCGACTCGGATGTCAAAATGGTTAATAACGTGGAAGATAATAATATTTCAAACTCTTTTTACTATTTTTTTTTCGATGTTGATATATCGTGGCTTTAGCAATGAAGATAGTTAAACAATAAAAATATTTATTAAATTGGCAAATAATTTAGTTATACCGATGTACAACTAAAAACTTTACCAGAATTTAGTTTATTGAAGGACAAAAGTTTTATTTATGTTGAAGAGATGAGATTTTTTTCAGATAGATTCAATGGAATATGAAAATAATGTCTTATAGAAGTGAGTGATTGTTAACTCTATTGTTTTTATATTTTGATCCGCTATTCTTGGGTGTATTGATTTTTTTGCTGTATTGCAATGACTTCGTTTTTCTTTGTTATTATGGTTTAATTTTATTATTTTATTTTTATTATTCTGGCTTGAATGTAGTATGTATCTTAGTTTTGACTGTTTTTTTTACTTTTTACCGTCTCTGATGATTTTGTAATTATTATTATCATTGCAATTGTTCTTTTTGTTTGCATGTGTCTTTTGTAATACTTGTTTATTGTATGTTGCTATGTTTGTATTTTCTCTTGTTTAAAGTACCTATCAAATAAATAAATACAACCCTATAATCCCCCAAAGCACGAGCTCTGCTCAATTTTGGGGGTAAAATATATACAATAAAAAATGTATAAACTTTATTATTGTGTATAATATGTATTTTGAGTGTTTTTTATTCTCTTAATAAAAATATTTGAATTTGAATTTGAGTGTTCTACAGAGTGCTGGGAACTCAGTCCAGAGAGTGTCTTATAGAAATGCTCAAAATTCATTTAAGTTTCTGGACTTTTGTGCTTACGACAGTCACATTTAAAAAACTACATGTCCGGAATACGGGGAAATTCTAAGCTAGCCGGAATTGTCACAATTAAGGTTGAAAAATACCTTAATAATAAAATTAACTCCAAATTTTTATAATTTATAAAAATTTTATCACAATCATTTTCTCAAATATGGCCTCTGTAATATGAATACCTACATACTCGTAGAAGAGGTCGACTAATTTTTCTAAAATGTAATTAACCCAACACATCGATTTCGGCTGGTGCAAATCTATCAAAATGCTTTTTTTTATTTTTCTTACACTATAGTTATTTTAAGCCAACTTTAATCGGAACTCTCATTTGGATGATGAGCATCATCATGAGCTAAGAAAAAAATGTGCTAGATTTCATTACAGCATGCACATATTTCGTTTTTAATGTAAAGTGTTTTCTGAAAAATGCTCAAATCAAATAATTGTATGTTATAGAATTTTCATAGATGGCGTTGGCGTCGCAAGAAATCCGTTCCATACTATCTTTAATATTATTTTATTATCCATCAATCTGTTCAGCCGAGCTCGAGTTACAAGTGTTCGCACTAACCCGACTTTTTTTAGATTAGGTTCTCTGATTTATTTGAATTTTAAATTAGAAGACAAACTATATAACGGAACAGTGTTTCTCTTACTAGCTAGAGCAGTGTGTCTCTTAGTATCTTGTTTAGGGCATACAATTAACTGATAAATTCGTCAGTTTTTATATCATGCTGGTATTAGCATGATGGTATAAATTATCATCATGTTTGAGTCATATAACCAGATAGTCATGGGGGTATTTAGTGTACACTAGCTTTTTTACCCTGTGAAATATTTTTTTAATTAAAAAAGTCATCAGACGAAAAATACATAGTACAACATTGATTGGATGATGTGTTTTGCTGGAGAATTTTTCGTCTTTAGATGCCTCGTCAGGTCTCCTTGACGTTGGCGACCACCTCTGCAAAAGCCACTTCTTGATCATGTGCTACTCTAAAGAGATGACCATCTCTTACCATTCCGGTCTACTGCCGGACATTTCGCAGTAAGGACATCTGTTTCCTTTCCACTCCTCATCTTTTCTCAATTTGGTTCACCACTATGGGTTGGAGAATGTGATATTTCTTTCCTCGCAGCACGTGAACCAAATAAGAAACCTTCTTCACTTTGGTATGCGACGGAAATTCTTGGTGGTTGGCAGCTTAGCGGCAGCGATGCAGACTTTCGTAGTGTTTCATACTGGAAATTATGGGTTCGATCCCTAGTACCGACCATCTTCCTCTTTCATGACACAATCACTTATTTGCGTTTGCTTTAACTGAGCATTTATGTAAAAAAATTGAAATCTTCTTCATTTTCGCCTGCTGTTGGCTCTCTCTAAGAATTCCGTGTTACTAATAAATCATGTCCGTCCAAAGCATTCTTCTGTATAATTAAGAAAATAAAATTCGTTTTGAATAAAGCATTTGGACATGGTGTGGGAGGAGGTCATGAACATTGCGCAAGAAATAGTGCAGTGGCAAGCTCTTGTTTCCTCCCTATGATCCTAAGTGGATTGTAAAGAGAGAGTTGATTCATTGATTTGAATAAGAGTTATTACATCATATGGAAATGACTATCGAGAACCAAAAGTTATATGAAGTTATTGATGTCCAACTGAGGTACCCACTGCAGAAGATAAAAAATGCCAATAGGACTGTATTAAGATGGTACTTACATCATAATAGGAGAGATCGGAATAGGAAAATGGAAAATATAAGATCAGAATAATTGGAGAGGATTCAATATTATTTTTATGTCCCTTAAATCGGATGTAGATACAAAAACCCACCTTAATTTCATATTAAAAACAAACACACAGTGGAACATTCTTAAAAATATGATTATATTGATAGATCAGTATTGGAGGAAATTGGCGTGTCAAAGATGTTATCGGACACATTTTTGACGTGCACTGCAACCCATATTTACCAGCTACTCACATTACTATCATGAATCCCACCAACTACTGAATTGTTATAAATTACCACATTCCCTAGATAACAATATTATACTTATTATTGGTTTTTAATTTTTGTTAACAATAGTCTCTTCGTTGTCAGCGATTATCTCTTTCCATGGTTTGTAGCTTCCGAGTTCCTATACAAAGTTTTTTTCTTCTTCTTCTTTTTATTTATCAAACCTGTAAAGTCCTCCCGATTTTGCCGATCACTTCCTTTATTTATTTATTTTATTAACTAGCTTTCCCGACAGACGTTGCTCTATAGTCCTAAAGCTACGGCTACACTATGGCCCATGCTGGTCCAGGATGGCCAAATACGGGCTCTGGCCAATCATTGGCAATTAGTAACATTTGGCAAATACACTTGTACACCTGGCTACACTATTGGCCCAACTTTGATAGCTGTTACGTGGTACGCACGCCAAATTTTAGATTTTAGGTTATCGTGAACGCATCTTGAGCGTGTTTTGTGTATTAAAATAGACCAAAGTAAATATTTAATATATATTCTTTAGTTTAAAGTACAATAAAAGAAACAAATTAGTGATTTATTAAAAAAATATATGTTATTTTGCTCTTCTGTGACAAATCTTGTTTTATTTTGTTATTTTGTCAACATAAACCAATGGACGCATTATTTGGCAACACAATATTAAACCTACTGTCTTTTTACGTATACTGTTTTATTTATATTGTTGTCTATTGTATTGATATCGATTGTAATTACTAATTGTTTAAAAATAATGTACAAAACTCTGAAAATAACAACATGGAAGACATGACAGCTGTCAACATTGGCCCAATATTGGTGAATACTTGCGAACTCGATCGACAAGTAAACAAGTAACGGCCAATGTCAAATATTGGGCGATATTGGTCATTGATGAAGCGGCCACACTACTTGCCCATGATGGGCCAGAGCCTCTATTTGGCCAACATGGCCCATAGTCTAGCCGTGGCTTAACCAGAGGCGGCCCGTTCATATATGTACACTGCGCCCCCAGAAACAAAATTACATCATTAATCCGATTAAGTTACTAATAAAATAATAATGTTAAAATATTTCTAAAACATCCATATTTCATTCGTATTCAAAGCTCAGGCGGGAACAACGTGAGACTATTATATGCGCGCGCACATATTCTACCTCACCTATGAAGTAGGTACCGAGACGAATGTGCCCGATAATTTTGTTGACTTTGCGGTGGAGTAAGTGGGATGGGCTACTGTGAGAGCGGCAATCACGTATGCGTGAATGAGAGGGAACTACCCGCGATGCCGTTGGCAGGTGATTTTGTCTTGCAATTTCGATCCTTTCCATTCCTTTAACCAATATTTGACTACATCCAGCTTTTCGAGAATTTTCTGTCCGGCTTTTCAAAGTTTTGAGTAAAACTGTATTTTTTCCCCCTTGAAAAAATGTGATTCATATCGTGAAAACAAACATAACACTAATTCAAAGGAATAGAAGAGCATGTATGCGGAATGTTATGCGTTTGGAAGAAACAAAAGAGGTTTGTTTGGATAGGAAAGAAAGGAAGTCCGTACTCTCTGCCTACCCCCTTCGGGAAACGGAGTGATGGGTAAAAAAAAATGTTAACTAAGATATACTTAACCTTTTGATGAGCTTCTACTAAAAGGTCTTAGCCAGCTTTTGTCACAAATATAATTAGTTCGTTGTGGTTCCTATTTTTGTACAATGAAAAATTGAACCGTTAATAATGTAAATTTGCATTCAAATGTTGGCAGTTATTTCTAAAAATATTCATATCTTAAAAGGGCACAATGATCTATCATAAATTTTAATATAGAATAATCCTATTTACTTTCTGAAATAATTAAAAATGTATTGAATTGTTTAAATGCTGGCTGATAATAATTATTATCTATGTAGTATGTAGGTACTAATCAAAATCTAAGAGAACCCATGAATTGGATTGGATTCTTCTCCACTCCGGATAACAGAATAACTATTAAAAAGTTGAAAAATGCATAAGAAATAATATAAAATATTATATTATAGTTAGTATGGAACGGATTTCCTGCGACACCAACGCTATCTTAGAAAAGTGTATTACGACAAAATTATTAATAATAATAACATTTTGTCTATGACATTATTAATAATAATAACTTCTTTTTGTCTATACAAAAAGCCGAGCAAGACAAGATAATTAAATATCTTGATCTTGCTCACGAAATCAAGGATATGTGGCATACACCAACCACACACATAATACCTATAGTGATATCGACGAATGGAGTTATTCCTAAGTCTCTTAAAGACAATCTAGGGAAACTTGGCATCTGTTGTGGTCTCAGATATGCCATCCAAAAGGCAGTTCTGTTGTCCTCATGTAGGATGTTAAGAAGGTTCCTTTCTCTGTAGTTCGAAGATCTCTCATGATTACATTACATCGTGATGTATCATGAGAGATAATACCGATATTTTTATATTTAGTATATAGCATTGTATTTAATTTTAATTTATTTTTATTAATTTTTTTTTACAATGATGTATACTTCATATGATATATTGTGATTTAATGAATAAATGATTTGAAATAATAATATAACACTTTTCTATACAAAGGTGTCAGTATAGCCGGCGGAACTTATTGCCTGAGGTAATTTTTTCCAGTCAACCGGTCCATCCAATCTGAGACAGGCCAACCCCGGGTAGAAATTTCAAGTGAAAAAACACTTAGAAAAACTCTGACCCGACCGGGAATCGAACCCGGGACCTCGGATCTGAAGTCCACGCTAGTACAACTAGGCTACCAAGGTCGGTAATATTGTTTACCTGTCAACCATTGACATCATTGGTTTGCAGATTTTTGATGCCCTTTGACAGTTTTTTTTTTATTTTATTTTATTAGAATAAATTAACAATAATCAAGTCGCGCCATATCTAAACAAATGAATTTCTAATAATAGAATAGTAAAATATACCTAATTAACTTAAAACCTTACCAATAGTAGCAAACATATACTTAACTTTTTACAAAATTTTCATTATAAACAAATCCACATTTCAAGAGCCATTCCTAGACGATTCTAAAGTTATTGAAGAACTCCTCACATTAAACTAATAAAGACAGCTGATGCCTTAACGGCAATTAGATTACTTAGATGTATAATTTTAATTGTTGCAATAAGGTCTCTTGCGAATGAGTCAAGGGTAAGTGTTGAACTTGGGACCTTCCGATTTGAAGCGAAGTGGACTGTGTTCCCAGCACAACCGTTGAGCTTGATAATTACGGATCTGTTATCGGCGATTCAAGCGGACAAGGCTGTTATGGTTCGCCAGGCAAATCCCTATTGGTGTGTTGCCTGGAAAATACTAGTTGATATCGCTGCAGCACACGAATCAATTTTTTTCAAGATATCAAGGGACAATCGTGGATTTACTTATAAACATCTCTAGATCGTACTTATAATAAAAAAACTTTTATTATTTTAATTAAAACACTGTTTATTTCACTTAATTCTTTATTGGCAGAGGCCTTTCGGTTATACAACCATCTTCAGTGCCACAAATACTATAACTAAAACCATAGATAATATAATATATACTGTAAATAGATAGCCCTCTTCTATGATTTTCAACAGTCATTGTTTTATTACAACTACCATCACACAGACTTCACTACTACAACCAAAGGACTACTACTTTATACTACCAACCCCAATCGGTAGAGAATGGAACTTAATAAGCCGTCCTCCCCCCCCCCCAATTACTGAATGTTGCCATACTTAAAAATAGGGTAGAATTGTGTAGGCAAAAAATAAAAATATTGAAAAAAAAATACATTTTTATTTTCTATTAAAAAAATAAAATACAAAATGGAAAACAAAATTGAAGTCGGCAAAAATCCTAAATGGATGGATGTCAATAATTGTTGAATATCGGAGTGACGTCATGTGGTTGAAAACTGTAGATCGACAACAAACAGCTTCGTCTAAAAAAAAGAAAAAGTAAATAAGAATATATTGTGAACTGCAAATGAATTACAAAACAACTGACCTACCATTTTACAAAATAAATATTTATACAGGAATATATTAACAAAATAATCAAGAGGTTATCTCTCTAAGATTGTACAAATTACAACAAAAATAATATATATTAACCATTTAAAAGATCCTTGTGTTTTGTTCCCTCTTCATTTTCTTGAGTAATACATGTTTCATCCATTATTTGAAAATGGCCATACTTAGATAACTTGCACGCATGTTTTGAAATAAGCAGAGTATGGAATAAATCCCCCAAATCAAGGTTATGTTGGAATATCAATAACAACATAATACAAGCATTATCTTTGTAAGTCACACCTTCACATCATATGGATTGCTTTATTAAGATCTTCTGCTTTTCGAATATCCAAAGGAAAATCACGAAGATAATGTTTCACGTAACATTCCCACGTTTTATAATAAACCACATATTTATATATTTTTAAACTAAACTATACACATTTAAGCTACTAACTGCGTAAATGAAGAAGTCTTTTCATTAACTATATAGTTAAAACGATCGATAATAGCTTGAAAGAAAATAATATTTTTATTAAAACCACTACGTTAAAATTACGACGCGAAACAAAGAGATTTTGACATTTTGTATATAAAAAGTCAACGTGCAATTCTATGATCTATGTCTATGCAACGCCACTCTCATAGACAAAATAAATATACTCTCGCTAAATAAAGCATCTACCAAAAATAATAATGATTTTTGTTATTAATAAATTAAAAAAAAATGTGTTTTATTTATTTATTTATTTAATCAATACCACTCAAAACAAAGTTTTTACAAAACATATTATATAAATAGTGAGTACGAGACACAAAAATCCATAAGCAGATTTATACTTATTTGGTATTCAAACTAAATTACACTAATAATCATTAAATATTATTAAACATAATATTATTGAGAATAATTATTGATAATAATAAAATATGGGATAAAAGATTGCATTGATAATATTATTTAAAGTAATAAAATACGGGATAAAAGATTGAATTTGTCACAAGCAATGCAAATAATCTAAAAGTAGATTAGTATAGTTAATTATATTAAAAAAAAAAACACAGAAAATAGCAAAATGACTCAACAAAACCATAATTAATCTAAAATAAAATAGTTAAAAACATGAATAATCATAACCATTATTGCAATGTTGTGTATTACGACGATATTATTTTAGAATAATATTAATGTTGGGTGGAATGCCTAATTAAATATAATATTCATAACTCCTTATTCTTAACCTATTTCATAGGATTGACATATATTTTGGTGAGCGATTTATGTAACAACTTAATATATTGTCAAATGAAGCTACAATTTTTTTATAATTAATTAGGCATTCCACCCATAGAGGGTTATTTGTGTAGTGAAGCTACAATAAAAATATTAAATGTGTTTTTTTATATGATAAAAAATAGTTTCAATTTATTGATGGTAGTGGGAAAAGACATAATATTCATTTGAAATAGATTCATTACTGACAATTACTTTAATACTTCGGAAACCCGATAAAGAACACATTGTTGAGCATTGAGTTACAGTAATAAATACAATATTTTATTTGTACGCCTTCTGAGAACAGCGACCTCGTTGCTGACTGAAGGAGTTTGTTAAATATTTGAATAATAATTAAAACTCAATATTTTTACACTGTGTGCTAAAAAAATACACCGATGATAAGGGCGAAATGAACATCATTATTGTAAATAAATAATACCGTCATTTTATTGTTTATTAAATACATAATTCTAGTAAGAACCTCGATAACTCAAAATTGATTGTTTTTTTCCCGTCATATCCATGTAATACCTACCCATATTTTTTTTAGCATGACCACACTAAAATGACAAGACCCAGCTATTATAGCGCTTCGTGTAGATGTTACGAACTAAAGCTACTACTACTACTACTACACACATATACACACACTACAAAACAAATACGTCAGCCTAGTGAAGGTAGTTTCCTCCCCGTGACTAAAACAAAAGAAGTGAATGTCATAGAAAAAGAAAGTTAAACCATAGACACGTAAGATATTAGGAGAATCATAGACAAAAAAAAATATTTTTTATTATTAAATAAGTCATAGACAAAAGAAAGTTGCATAAATAGACAAAAAGAAGTTATTATTATTAATAATGTCATAGACAAAATGTTGGATACAAAAACATATAAAATTATTATTAGATAAAATAAAGGAGGATACACAAATTATATTATTGAGAAATTTGGATACATAGACAAAATAAATAAAATTATTATCAAAAGTCATAGACATATGAAAGTTGGGAACATAGACAAATTAATAATTGTTAAGAAAGTCATAGATAAAAGAAAGTTATTATAATTATGAATTCATAGACAAAAGAAAGTTGGATACATAAACAAAATAATTATTATGAAAGTCATAGATACAACATACATAGATAAAAGAAAGTTATTATAATTATGAATTGATAGACAAAAGAAAGTTGGATACATAAACAAAATAATTATTTGTACTAAAATGGGATTTCACAAAGTTACCGCCGAAAACATCAATAATCTCTAGATCCTTGATTAACGTTTTGTATCACCCTAACGTTGACGATTACCGTGACAATAACATTGCGATGGGCATTTTCTGCGAAAGGGTTCACCTGGCATTAACTTCCTCTTTATCCTTTCAGGTCCTTTATTCCTGTCCCTCAACCTCGGCTTTCATACGGAGGGGATAATCCTCATGGACGTAGAATCATTGAGAACGTTATGCTTCTATCGAAAGACTGAGCAAAGAACGGTCATAAAAAAATAAAAAAACTAAACTGCTAGTATCCTGGCCATTGGTGACATGGCAACAACCCCTCGCTTCAGTTCAAGGGCAGACTTACCGTCCAAAAAATGACCCTATCGTGAGAAAAACCCTGTCGTACCAACTATCGTTCGGCATCCTATAACAGCTGTCCACCTCCTCTTCATAATGGTAGAATTAATGGGTAAAGTAATTGTGTAATTTATCCATACTTTTTATTAAAAACGTAATCCAGTTTCCACTTTGAGATTTATAACTGATTTAGTAAAGAAAAAATCAGTATGGTTATAAGAAGTGCTTTCCTATAAACATCAAAACATCAAAGTTTAATGGCTCAATGCTCTTAACCTTACAAAAATCGATGTTGTAATTGCGAACATCGAATTGAACCATTAAACAGCAACATCGCCCCACTTATAATAATATCTAGGCAGCAAACCCGCTAAACAATAAAACTGTCATTTATAGATTAATAAAACCATGATATAAACAAATAAAGTTATTAATAGATAAATAAATAAATAAAATCCATTCCTTATTGTCCACGCACCTACCAATAAAGCTTTTTATATTTATTTATTTATTATTGCGAGCATACCAGAGAATTAGGTCGAGATAGGTACATTATAAATTAATGCAAGTTGCTGGCAATGTGGACATTTCAGGATTTTGTTGAATACCTATTTAGTTGAATATTGTTGAAACATTACAATAAGTATTTTGAAACACTTTTGGAAGGAAACAACGCAGGAAACAATTTTGAAAAGTTAATAATAATAAGGCACTTCGATGCGCTCTGTTCTCACACATTACACAAAAAAGACAAAGACAGGTATGACAGGATGTTATATTATATTAAATTAGATTATTTTAACATTATTGTTTTGTTTTACGCGTTTCAAATGATATAATTAGGTAATTTGACATACCTATTTAGGTTCATCCATTGTCTGGTTCATGGTTAAGGTTTTTGAACCATTAGCCTCAAAAAATAATTTATATGATTTGGAATGCCTTTGGTTACAGAGGTACTTGTTATTATACCTTATGTGTATCGAGATTCAACTAGAGAGCATTGAGGTGAGTCCGTCCATTTGCTCCCTTTCGTATACGAATGAGAGAGACAGCAATCGCCACGGTCTCGATTAAGGACAATATGAGTTTTCTTATACGTTCGATCGAAGAGATTTCCATCCAAACAGGCTTGGACCGTGTTGATGTTTAATAAACTAACACTTAAATAAAGGTGTCAGTATAGCCGGCGGAACTTTTTTCCTGAGGCAATTTTTTTCTAGCTAACCGGTTCCGTCCAACCTTAGATAATATGCTAATCTCGGGTAGACATTCCTCTTGTTTTGAAATCCAAGTCTGTTTCACTAGGCAACTGATGTTGGTTAATGTGTAATTTTTCTGGTTGAATGCAATATATCATAATGCTTTGGTGATATCAACATTACTACCTTTAGGGATATTCTCGTAATCAATCGCTTTTAAAAATCACTTAACGATAAGATTAAGACATGATCGCAAACAGTCGTATTCACAAAACTATCGGAATCTTATGTTAATCCTATCTTGAACTGGATCATTTTCATACTGATATTTCAAACATAACCAATTTTTAAGATATCTACTAGATATCTTGTTTTTTGAATACCAATCCGCCATTTAATGATTGTCAATCAAGATAAGAGCGTATTAAGACCGCTCGAGAATAAGGGCAATGGTTGCATAAATAATCAGTTTTTTTTATAGAATGAGGTAATTAGCTAAAAACTTAAGCGAAATACAAATAAATTATTCAACCTAGACGACGACGAATACGACCTTTATCACAATTGAAACAAGTTTTTAATAAAATATATCAATTTATTGACTGATTGATGTAATTACCAATTTTTATAGTGGTAATTGGATGGAATTTTAATTAAAAGTCTGATTTATGAGCAATGCCCGCGACCCAATCACTTGCACAATACAATATTTTATTATTAATAGGAGATAATTTTAATGAGTTCGTTGGCTCTCATAACCCTGCACTAGCGTTCAATCTTACAACTCTATGAATGCTGTATTCATAATTTAACATGATTAACCACGAATAAGTACTCTGCATACTAACTCGTTGTCTCTTTGTATATCTATTTTAGGTACCATAATAATTCAGTTAAATTTGTACCTATTAATGGGGCATATTCTTTCAATGATATATACAAAACGATAACAGGTTTCAAATGTGATTAATTTCCTACTACACCACCATCTCTTGGATTTTTTTTTAAAAAAGTAAGGCAATTATAAAGGAATGGTTTCGATTTCAAACTTATGACCCATCGAACTTCATCCCGCATCCGAATCAACGATAACTATTACATAATGCAATAAATTATTAGCCAAATTTAATTAAGTTTTTGTGTCGTAAATTGCATTTTATTCATGTAGGTAATAAGTCAAAATATTTTTTTATTCTGGGTTAGGTCGAAGGACGAATTATTTTTTTAAAAATAAGACTGTTAATGTATTTTGTATGACATGATGAATATATTGTTTTATTTTTATATATATTTTCTTTTATGTTGCTATTTGTTGTAATCGATTCTATAAAGGCACATTAGTGCCGTGTACATGTTGAATAAATAAATATTCCGTATATGTATATATTGGGGTCTATTGTATCCCACGCGACTAACGTAGGGTTCTCATTAAACATTGCCCAATATGCAACAAGCTCAATAGCAATAGCAACACTGAAATATTTTTTTATTGATTGAACTCGAGAAATATTTAATGGCCCATCAACGTTGAGATCTCTATATAACTCTTTGATCAAACTTAGACCAGCAGTAAACCTATATTTGACCAACAGATGGTTAAATACGATACAGCTGGATTGCTTTAACATTTATGATAATTATTAAACCATAGTTTAAGTGTTGGGAAATAATCTTAGCAGTAGGTACCCCTAACTAACAAATTTTTTTACGTGCTGCGAAGTTTCCCGAAGAATTCTGTGGAGCCGCTCGCTATACATGCTTCCATTCTACTTCACGCCAGCATATCATTATGTAAATAGCACAGAAACTTTGAATAGGAGTACAGAATCTCTCATATCTTTGAGGATTGAGGGCTTACAACCTTCATTAGTTGAGGTTGAAGGTCTTGTTGGCTGCAACCGTGGCGTAGGATTTTCCGTCCTGGGCTTTCCGAAAAAAATCTTCCATTAAGCCAGCACATTTACCGTCTCCCCAAAACTCGATTTCCTGCAATTGAATCGAGATCTGCAAATCCACACAGACATGCTTTTTTTTCAAATGTTGTTGTATTGCATAAATTGTTGTATAACGAGCTATAAATATAATATGCATACAGTCATGATGAAGAAGTCATTTCATATTTTCATAGTGTATGGAAGTGTTCCGCGACATACTGGTGTATCGTGGTCCCAAGTGTTTTTAGAGGCTCATGGTTTAGATTTAGCTTCTGTGTTAAAAAAAAGAATGGGTAGTAAAACTTATTTATCTGCGAGATATATTGGCCGATTTAAATGAACTCAACAGCAAAATGCAAGACAGGAAATATAAAATTCTAATATTTTAACGTATTTGGATAAAATTGAAAGCTTTCAGGCATGCTATCAATCATAGGATCCCAAACACAATACGTCCTAGCCAAGCCCATCTATCTTGTTAAAAATGTAGAAGCGGCTCGCGCCGACTGCACCGGCATATATCATTGTTCGTGATGCGATAGTAGATTTATTACATACTTATTAAAAAATACCTAGTTGTTACAAATATCACCCATCCCTCTCATTGTACTGCTTGCTTAGATTATGTTTACCTTATGGCACAAATTGTGTGAATAACATTATCCCCGTTGTCACAATATAATCCCAAATTGATTGATTGGGATTCCCACAATGGTATTAATGGTCGTTTTATCTATGCAATTTATCTATGGTTCCGCTCTGTAAACACGGCTATTACGGGAAGGTAAAAATTGATACAATTATCTCACCAAGTGTCTCATTATGTAAATGTTACATCCGTTTGAAACACTTACATACCTGCATTTGAATTTTTAAATTTCTATGAAAGTTCTTGCTTATCATCTACCCGGAATTGGCCGATCCCTAATAACCATCAGCAACTACACCTTTGAAACGGTGGAGCAATTTGTGTACCTCGGCTCTATCATCCACAGAGGTGGGACTAACGTTTTAAACGTTATAGCAGTTTCGTTAATTGAAAATAACGTTATTATTAAAAGCTTAAAGCTTTTTTATTTTACAAACCTAAATGAACATAACTCTCCTTAAAAAAGTCATTCCTAAAATTTGGTATCCGGAAAGTTGACTTTTTCTAAAAAACGGCTTCTCTTATTACTTAATATTAGCTGACTATCATTTAGAAATATCATTAATATTAATAATTATAAATAACGTTAGACGTGTTATTTTTATTTATCTAATATTGTTACCAGCTATCCGTTATAATGCCCATCTCTAATCATCCACCGCGATAACAACATAAGTGTGGAGATCGGAAGGAGAATTTTTGCAGCCAATCGCCGCTACTTCGGTCTTGTAGCACAACTTAAGTCTCGTATCCAGAAAGACGAAAGCCACGCTCTGTAAGACCCTGATTAGACCAGTACTGACATATGCCTTAGAGACCTGGACACTGACCAAGCAGGATGAAAATAGACTGGACGCCTTTGAAAGAAAGATCCTTTGTCGAATATATGTATGTCATGTGTATGGTACGCGGAGGAGAGCTAAAATGAGCATTTGGGTGTTGGAGCGACTGTTCGATGGGCATGTCTTTGACTTTGTTCTGATTAATCGAATGGGATGCTGAACGGGTTTGTTAGTTCTGACCTGCTTGCTGCGTGGTCTTTCTTCTGGTTGCTGTTTTGTTTTGTGTTCTTTTTTTATTTTTGTTTATTATTTTTTGTTCTGTTCTGCCTCGGCACAGGCTTTGCCTAGTGAGGCGTGAAGTTCGGTTTTTTGTTTGTTTTTCGGTTGATAATGGTAATTAAAAAAAAAAAAATAATGGTATATTAAAGATGGTGAAATATGGCGAAAGCGATACAACGCCGAGCTCTTTTGTCTATACCAAGATGTCAGCGTAGTCAAGTTCATGAATATTAACAATCTGCGCTGGCTAGGACTGTTCCGTATGGATGACCAGGAGCTCCTAAAAAGAGTATTATTCAATGATCCAGTTGGAAAAAGAAGCGTTGGAAGGCCAAAGCTGCGATGGTTGGAAGATGTTGTTGCAGACTGTAGGGCTCTGGGAGAGTGATAGGGAGGTTTGGAGATATTTCTTGGAGGCAGCTAAGACCTCCAAGGGTTGTGACGCCGAGGATGTATGTATTTTACTTATCTCATGAACAAGATAAGGAAAATAATACTGACCGCTGTCGAACGAAGAAAGGCCATTTATTACGGACACATCGAATAGATAAATAAATTTTCCGAACGTGTGCTACGTTTCAATTCTTTTGAACTGAAAGTCGATAAATTATCTTAGAGGAAAAAGTCAATTTAATCATGGGGAGTTTATCGTGCCGATTTGGTCAAACTAGACACTCGTTTCCTAGAAAAACTAATCTCTCCACTAGACCATCTGTCAATGATAACTTGCATTGATTTAAATTCAAGGAAAAACTGGTCAACATTGTATAAATAAATAAAATAAATCAACAAAATATTTATTATGCTGAATTTTAAACCGAGTTTCACAACAAATAGGAAAAATAGTTTATAAATTTGATTCCTCAGTGGATAAGTAAGAATATTATATTATAGAGAATTTCACTATGATTACGTGAGTTATATTTTTGCCTAATCATGGTTTTGGAGGTTATAGTTCAAAAACGATTTTTCAACTCATTCTCCATTCAACAATGAAAAAAAAAACACTTACGTAGCAGTCGCAACTCATTGTGTCTTGGTCGGTACTTTGGAGATATTTTTGCAAATTTCAACAAAGAAAAGATGTAGTCGGTGCAGTCAATGGATAGCGACCTTTGCCCTGAAGTTTGTGACCTGCTTAGTGTAAAAGATGTCAAGAATGTATTTAAATTCACTTTGATCATTAAATAATCTTTTTTTGTAATATTCATCGATTTTAACAACTAATGGCTCTAACAATTCATAACTGATGATCGATTTTTAAATGGAACAAACCACTACGGGCTTACGACCGTCTTCTACTGTTATTTCGAAGGCTGGGTTAGTGTGATCACTTTACGTTAACAATGTTCGCCAATAGGTGGTAATGTCTCCGAAACTCCAAAGCATGAGAATTCTCAACATGTTGAACATGTCAAAAAATCTCATGTATGCAACAAGTAGATATTTAATAATTAAAGAAACATAGAGATACAACTCATAACTGATGTTCGATTTTTAAATGGAACAAACCACTACGGGCTTACCACCGTCTTCTACTGTTATTTCGAAGGCTGGCTTAGTGTGATCACTTTACGTTAACAACGTTCGCCATTAGGTGGTAATGTCTCCGAAATTCATCGACATTCATCGACTAGTATACCAATTTCACAAAAGGAAAATCCTAAAATCTAAAATATTTTTTAAGCATGTTTTAACCCATATCTTCCCAGACATAGAAATAGCCGTTAGATTTTCATGAAAATCATACCAGGGACTATTTACGGTCTATGTATTGATAAATAAGTGTCAAAAAAATTTTTGGATTTTTAGTTATAGAACCGTTCCAATAATGGAACACTGGGAAGATACATACATGTAACATTTGGACTTTTGTATGGGAAATCAAAAACGATATAGAGCGCAGTAAAGTACTTAATGAAGAGATTTAAAAATTTTAATCCACAATTTATAATTTATAAGCCTTGTATAAAATAATACAATAAAAAATCTTCTTCTTCTTCTCTTTTATAGACACGGGAGTCTGTTTTATCAGGGTTATCATCTTGACTTGCCTTGTTCCAGGTTTCTTACCATCGCTTGAAGAGTATTTTTGATCGGCGCAGCCCTTTTAGTACCCTCATGCAGGGCAAGATATAGTATTCATACTTTTATTTAACTTCTCAATACATGTTAGTGCCAACAAAACATATAATAACAAATTATAACGTACCCACCTGACCACGTTGTTCGACTTATTAGATCTTTCAAATTACTGTGTTTCTAATTCGATCACGCAGAGATTAACCATGGAGTGTTTTCATTTTAGATGTTCTAAGCATGCTTTTTGTTTTGACAGTGTCTGCCCTGGATAAAATTCCACGTGTCTTATAGATACGAACCTTCTGTCTGTCCTCATAGCATTGTTTCTCCATATTATGACATCTTTCAAGCAGACTGCTTCTGCGGCAGCTTTATCAACCTGTGACCTTACTAATCAGGCTAGAAGGTTACTTCGCTATTGACTGTAAAGCAAAGCTCTTCAATAGCTTGCTTATGCAGGTTTTTCTCCTGTTTTAGAGATATAACATCTGCTTCAATGTTATTCATAGCGTTCTTGACCAAAAAAAAATATCACCGCATCCTGGTAGTATTGTCACTCATCAAGTCCAATGAATTAATTTTTTTCTGTTTTTGAGCGTAGCAGAACTTAGGTGGAATCCGATGGTTAAGATGATTTTGCAGATCCTTTTTGAAAATCGACGTCATTCACCTTCAAAGTAACCATACAAACAACGTTTTCTTACTGTGTAAGGTTCAGTTGTACCAGCTGTGTCCGCATATTTTCTTTACATAAAATACTTTTTTCGTTTCTAGATGTTAAAATATTTAGTACACTATTAAACTACGACCAAAAAAATAAATTTCCAACAATAAATAATTTTTTTGCATGAAAATAGTACAAAAAATTTACATTGGCATATTATCCCAGTGTTCCAAAAATGGAACGGTCAGGAAAATGGACATGAAAATACCTACTTATAGTCATCTTTATTTTTATTATTTTTTATAATGATAAAAGAGACAACAATAGAACTGGTAACGTATTATTTGAATGTGAATTATAACAAACAAAAAATATATGGTCATTTTACAACGAGCAATGTTTTTCCACAAAATCTGCTATAAAGAATGCTTCATAACAGAAAAAAGCAGATGCGAATATCGTGCAACAATATCTCTAACCATAGCCTATTAATCGAAGATTTTAAGCACATAAAAATAAACGAGTTGCGCATTTCCAAAAAAATAATAAAAATTGTTAACTAAACCGTTCCAATAATGGAACACTGGGAAGATATGGGTTAAGATCCCATTTTAAAAACAAATTTGGTTCAGCAATGCCATTTTACCGAAAAAAATTTTTTTTTTATTATGAGATTGCTAATGTTCTTATTATTTAAATTGTTAAATTGTATTTCAAGTTATTTAAACTGTTTTTTTTTTCATTTCAGATTAAAAGACAGCCAGGTGTCAAAACTATGCTATTGGATCATTTCATCGAGTAAATCTGATTATGATCAAAATAGAATAAAAACCGTTACAATATCCTACAGTAAAAAAGTTTGACATGGAGAACAAAAGTCCAGTTGAAAAGAAACTATTATAAAGAATTAAATATACAATGTAAGGCACAAAGGAGATAAGAAAATAGATCTCGAAGGCATAGAGCAAAAAGAGATCTTACAGCACGATTCGTGATACCAATCTCCTTGTAGATGCTATTATGTTTGAAAAGTGGAGTGCCCCAGGGTCTACTTTTAGATCCCATGTATTGATAGGACTGCCAAGTTCCCTGTAATTTACCCATCATGAACGGCATTCGAGTCGAAGTGTCAAATTATCATCCAAATATGGATTCCGTTGAGTTGAAGACAAACGGCTCCGAAGACTTAATATCATATCCATCCAATAACAAGAACAGAAATGATCCATATAAGGAGTTGGAGCTCTATTTGGACAAAGTAACGGTGAGTAATCATTATTCTCTCTTGATTGTTGTTTGTATGCAAATTAAAACATTAATTTTCACCATTAAATTTATCTATGTTGTCCGTAGCTTTTCCTTTGTGTAATAAAGCTTTCAATTATTTTGATCTACATTCAGTTGTTGGTAGCCATTTAAGGCTTAAATTAACGCCAATGCGTAAGTCGCTTCATGGATTTTTAATGACCCTATTGTCAGTACTCTAGTTTTGCGTAACATAATATTATCGGTTTCTTCTTCTACAGTATGAACTTTTTTAAAGTTGTCTGTTCCGATAGTTATCCAGGGTTTCTGGTATCTTCTGACGGTTCTATTTGCTTTTGGGCTATGTAATCCAATATTTATCAGCAGTATCGGTCGTGTAGTTGCTTGGAAGGCGGATTACTCATCCGTAGATTCTGGATTCGAAATTCGGCCGGTTCTAACTAATGCAATATAGTATGTCTTACAAATTCTATTTGGGTAAGGAAATGTCTTGAGACTACAGATTCCTGAAGAGGCCCTAGACTGGATCAGGTTTTTATACCAAATAAATATGTTGAAATTGCACCCGGGTTTGGAATTTTGTCATACATTTTACAGAAACATAAACCAATACAGGACGTTCTAAAATAACGAATAGTCATACCCTTGTTCAAACTTATGGTCAAAAATTAAAACAATAATATTGATTGTGAAATTTCTTGAAAAAAAAAAAATCCGTTGCCAGACCTTTGGACTCTTACTTGGCTAATCACCATGTAAAAATACTTGTGCAACTAACTCATTTGTAAATCTATAAAAGAAAGAATAATATGATAAATTCAAAACGTATATCTGTTCTCAATCATTCGCTCCATATTACGCAACAGAAACGCATTTAGAGAAGAATGTTTATAAGATAGAAAAGTAAATAAATGGAAGTAATTGTGCATTCACCTATAATGAAAGATCAAAGAAAAGGAAGGAATATTTCAATTAAATGTTTATATATAAATTTCTTCCGTTCGTGTGTATGTAACTGAATTTCTCCCAATTTGTGTTTGTGTGTGTGATACGGTTGATTTAAGAACGATTTGATCCCTTAATTGATCTGATAGAATGTATGAAAAGACTCTGAATTTTTAATACGAGTAGAACCACCAAATTGATTAAGATAGTGATGAATATTATGTAGGTTCCAAATTGTTTGCATTAAATTTCGATAGATGAAGGATTAAAAAAAATAGGTATTGCCTTCCGTACGTAAAGCCTATATACTGAAGGTTGTTTGATTTCCACTTCCATGACAGATTCATTTAAAAAAATACCATTAATGAAATGTTTTAAATGAGAAATCTCCGAAGTTTCGATAAATTGGACAGGATGACGTCTATTGAGTCAGCTAGTACATTAATTATAAATATTTTCTTATCTCAGTGTTTCATATAAACTTTTATTGACTCCATCGCCAAATACGTATGGAAAATGATAATTAATTGACATGCGCAATGCTTCACCAAGCTTTTCTTGGAAATGCGCATCTCTGACTTTTTATGATCATCAAAAATTTCGTTTCTAAAAGACAAGCAATACAAAACGTGATCTAGTAGTATGAGTTTGATCGACAGGTTACTTTAAGACTGCGCGTGTACTTTAAATGCTTAGATCATCAATTTATTACGCATGTCCACTGAGATAATCCTATGAATAACGATCTATTATTGATGTCATAATATAATTATAGTTTTTTTAGAAGAATTGCGTATCACCACCGTTTACTTTAAAGGGAAGGCAGAGAGAACGGACCTCCACTCTTCTCTATCTAAGCACACTCCTTTCGCTTCTTTAATCGAAACATCATCTCTTATAATATAGAACTTTGTCATCCTTTTTTGCTTATGACCTGTAGGGCTATTCTCGTAATCAATCGCTTTTAAAAATCACTTACCGATAAGATTAAGACACGATCGCAAGCAGTCGTATTCACAAAACTATCGGAATCTAATCTTAAATCCTATCTTGAACTGGATCATTTTCATACTGATATTTCAAACATAACGAATTTTTAAGATATCTACTAGATATCTTGTTTTGTGAATACCAATCCGCCATTTTATGATTATCAATCAAGATAAGAGCGTATTAAGACCGCTACGAGAATAAGGGCACTGTTCTTATAAAATCAGTGTGTTCCATCCACTTCACTCTCGGTCGACCACTTTTTCTTACACCTTTTCTTTCAACCTCGTAAAATCTGTTTCTCATTTAAATCAACTTATATGAACATTGTAACAACACATGTAAAAGGCCGGTTGGCCGTTAATCTGAATAAAAAAAATAAATAAAACATTCATTTTTGTAACAACACTATCTTCCATTCGAATCTTTCCACAAGTACTTCGTAGAGCTCTCATTTCTACTACATTTTATACTATACATTCTTATATTAGTATGGTATTTATACTTAACGTATTTAAAATGGTAATTTGGAACTTTAGGGTGCGTTTTTACCAAACAAATTTAGAGCCAGAGCTAAAAAATAGAGTATATTTTCATGATAGTTATATTGCACAACATGGAAACAAGAACTACATAAATGGATGATGACAGTTCTTTCCAGTTATTTCCTTGGTAACCATATCAACGATCAAGAAAATATGCAGCTCTGGCTCTATGTACGTTTCGTTTAAACGCACCTTTAGAATGCAAATTCGATTATTTTAATCTGATAAAAATCTGATCCCGAATCAAGCCCACCAGGACCTCGGATCAAAGAATCTTGCACATAGAACAACTAAACTACTGCGATATACCCACGTAAAATGTAATAACCTATATTAAAAAGAAAACTTAGTAAGGAAAATAAAATTATTTTAGGTATCAAATTATCAGAAGGCAATCTAAAAGCTATAACAGGTACAGTTAGAAAAAAATCTAATCAGTCTAAAAAATATATCCATAATAAATCAAATCTAGACCTCGATATTAAATAGATTTTGTTACGCTGTATTTTGTATGTGAAAAAAAATTACCTACAAATTTCATATCTGTTTCGTAACAAGATTGATGAGTAGTTGTAATTACTAGTGGTCGACCAGTGCTCGAAATTCTACCATAACTTATTTAAATTATTAAGGTTCCATTGTCAAAGACTGTCAAATTTGGAGTCTTGATATGTACCTACCTACAAAGTTTTTTCTATTGTCATTAAAGACAAACAATATTAATCGCTTTTTTCAGTGTATATCCCGCCATTTCCAGCTCCACCTTCCATTTGAATATACCGCCTTCAAAAGGTTTTTTGCACCCATTATTAGGTGCTTTTCATTTTGCATTTTTTCTATAAAGCTGATGATCTTTATAATAAAAAGTCTGTGGAAGTGTTTGTGAGTATCAAATACATAACTTTACAGTTTAGTAGTGTTTGTAATGTTTTTTTTTATTGATTTAATCTATTTTTATGCACAATTTTAAGAAAATATTAGCATTCGCCACTCCTTATCTATATAAACTATAAGTGTGCGAAGTTTCATACTCCTCCGTCAACGCAACTTTTGTAAAAATAGTTACAAAGTTTTTCCTTCGCGTATTAATATAGAGATGGTTGTGTTGTAAGTACGGAGCTGATATGACCATCATGCGGTTTCTGAGATCTCTTCGTTGCCATTATCAGGAGTTAAAGGTCACGCCAGCACGAGATAACTTGGTAATGGTCTCATCAAATATTTAGTTTTGTAGCATACGCATATCAAATATAGGATGAGATATTAGATGCATAATACATCAATATGTTTTTCTATGATGAATCATTTATTCGTTACTAGCTCTCCCGACAGACGTTGTCCTGTGATCTAACTATGAATAATAAACTCGAATTATTCAAAAGAATGATAAAATTGACTTTTAACAAATGTTATTCCGACCGATGCATCTGTTTTAAACCATATATTTTCCATTCGAATTCTGTCAATCGCACCAACTATCAAATAACTGAACATTAGAATTATTCACTTTTCGCGTTTCAATTTAAAAAAAAAATGCGCTTCAATGTTTACAATTAAGAAAAAAGGCTTGAATTTAATAAGTACTTATCCACTTTGAACTTAAATGTGTTTTCTTCTTCTTGAGAATTTTAATTCTTATATAATGATATGCTCTCTTGAATTGAGAAAATATCTTGTTTTGAGAATTATAATTTTTCGTTATAATTATATAATATGAACTTGTAGTTTCTCAACTAAAAACAAATTCTCTTGACCCGAGATATTTTTTTTGTGTGTACTTCTGTCTTTATATTTTTGGAGATGTACCTACACTGTACAGTCAATTGAACAATAATTGTATATTTATTGTTCGTAGAAATCATAACACATTATTATTACGTAATTATCTGGTGTGCTGTTGCTTTATTTTTGAAAACCATACTACCACAACCTTCAAGAGTAAACAATCCAACGGCTTCCAGACATCCAGACCATCTGGTTTGCATCTCGACTGTCAGGTCAGAGACAAATAATACACAATTTAATTAATAGACTTGTGTTCAGTTGATAAACAGTTGCATTCGTTTATAAACAAATGAATGCTTGTTATAACAAAATGCCAACCGATTTTATTTTCGTTTCATCGGATGCAGGCTGTGCCCATTTGTCTCAATGGATTTATTATTATACTTATCGAATCAATAACATTCCTTAATATCCTTGTAAGGAAAAAGTTTCATTAATAAATAAATAAGTAGATCAATATACTATTTTAACAGCCCTTTTTTGAATACCTAGTTGAGAATTTACTCGTATCACCAAGTTCTAACAATCATAAGAACAGTGGTAACATATTATGGGTGTGAAGCATGAACGATGACGGCAAAATCTGCCGAGATGCTGGATACATTCGTGAGGAGAGTATTGCATAGAATCTTAGGGCCCGTGAATGATGGTGAAACCTGGAGAATAAAATTCAATGAAGAGCTATATAACTTCTATAAAGCTCTCTGTACATGCCAGGTTGAGCTGGCTGAGGTGGGCAGAGCATTTTAAGAGACTGCCATCCTCACGGGTCACTAGGAGGATCCTCGAGGGTCACCCAGGTGGAAGACGACTAGTCGGAAGACCTAGGCTCAAAATGGGAAGGCGAAGTTAGTAAAGATGCGGTAAAATTTCAAACTATCAAAACAGCTTAGGATTTCAGTACCTTGGCTTTGATACTGAAGGCCGTGGGTTCGTTCGTCGGTGCCGGTCATCTTCCTCTTTCACAACACAAAATTTAATGTGTGTTGTGAAAGAAGAAGTAATAGTACTGTAATAGATACTGAACTGAAGTTATTGACCAGTTTTCATATTAATGGTAGGTACAAATTGTCATTTATGAAACAACAGCATTTCATATTCAACCAATACGATTAATCAGTAGTACTATTGCGGCAAATCAAGTTTGAAAATCCCATTTTTCGAGGCAATATAATCCTGTAAAAGGGCAAACTTAAAAATAATGTACAAATTATTTCAAGTGAAAATTTCTACAATCTCAGAATATTTCGTATTGAATTTAGACTCAAATGGTTATTTTAAATAAATTAAAATTTTTAAATAAATGAAAAATCCAAAACACTCGATTAAATTGCTGTAATATTTAAATATTTTTCTTTAATATTCATTATTAACAATAATAACTACTATTTAAATCCAGCCTCCTTATGGTAAATTTTAAAACTATTTGAAATTTATTGTATCTAATATTTACAAAATAAACAACATCATTATAATAATAAAAAATAACAAAAACAAATATTATTGTAATAAATGACAAACAATAATAGTAAAAATCAATCAGTTTTGTCAAAATAACAAATAAATAAAAGATGCAACTAAGAAAGACCGCATAGATCAAAGGGAATAAAATGTACATTGACAAGATCCGACAACTCTATTGACAACATATTCAAAGAAGTGTAGTGTAAAAATAATTACTCATGATAATTATATTAGATAAGCATTTTCATCAAATCGTTCATGACATTCTGATGTGCTTTAATGATTCTGTCGTTATTGACTAAATTCTCTTTCAAAGTTTTCAACTCGTCTTGATTCGATGACGCAAAATCCATATCGAATTTATCATTAGGCGTTACTCTTATAACTGAATTATCATCGTTGATATATGCCGGCTCATGTTGGCCTGATCTAGCACTTTGTTTCAAATCTCTTGTATTTGCTGTGTGATCATCCACGTTTATCGTTTTGGTTCCGTCTTCATTACTAATAATTGTATTATCCGCGTTTGGTTCATTAGTATCAGGTACAAAAGAGCCGAGATCCCTTTTTAATCTTTGCGTTTCTTTAGAATCATCCCAATAAATTATGTCTTCGTTCGTCGAAGATCCAACACCAATATTGTAATTATTATTATTATTTTCTTCTGGCGTAATTAATTCCTTTCTTGATTTGTTTTGCGTTATTATTGCGTCTATACCAGTTTCGCCGTAGGGATATTCATCGTTATTGATCGTTGTTGAAAATAATTTATACAATTTATCCTTGTGTTTTCGGTCCTTTGGCAGATCCCTTTGATAAACTTTGATCGCGCATATCACAGCCTCCCTGTGTGATTTTAACAGTTGGCACATATCGTATTGGTCCCTGATCGTTTGTATCCTCTGCCTGTTTTGATTTGCCAAAGCGGGTTTTTTAAAGTTCACATCTAGAGGTTCGTTATATCTAAATCTTTTTCCCCGATTCCCCCAAAACGGATCATCCTCGTTTTTCTTCTTTCGGTTTCCTGATGAATAATCGATGACGTCTATTATTGGAATTTTATAACGTTTTCCTCTGTTTCCCCAAAAGGGATCTTCCTCGTCCTTTTTTTCTGAAATATATTCATTTCTTTTACCTCTCATTCCCCAAAATTTTTCATCTTCGCTTCTGCGTTCTGGTACTACCTTCAAATGTCCGTTATATGATAAGTTTGGTACAAAATCCATGCTTCCCGCTGATTGGCTGTTCATAAAATCTTCCCAAGTTCTGCCGAGTTCGGTGCGTTTTCCTCTGTTTCCCCAGAATGGATCATCGTCTTTCTTGCCTCTGTTGCCCCAAAATACATCGGAATCTTCTCCTTTTTTGCCTCTTGCGCCCCAGAATAAATCTCCGTCATCTTGTCTTTTGAATCTATTGCTTCTGACAAGTCTTATTCTTTTGCCTCTGGACGGCCAAGCTGGTACGATATCATCATTTCCTCTTATGTTGATATTATTAATAAACTCGATTGGTTCCCCGCTTGGCTGCCTCCACTTGGAATAGAACATACCTTCTTTGGAGTGTATTTCTGGATTATGGAGACTCCTCATGATGAGGTCATAGAATGAGCTTACACGATTCTGTCTGGTGACTGCAAATGGAGGAGACTCGTTCATATCGTTTGTTAGGATATTTCGTTTTTCTATTCTTCCAATGGTTCCATTAGCCTTACCTTTTTCCTTATTGTCCATTGATTGGCAACCGGCAGTTAGCAGCAGGTGCAGAGCTAAAATCCAGTATGATCTAAGCCCGTGCATTTTCTGCAACAAAGGAAACCAATTTTAATACAAAAATTAAATATTTATGGATCATATCAATGACAATGATTGATAAAAGACAGGGCAACAACTGTTTTTTTTTGTTTAAGTAATTTAAAGACCTCTACCCCAGATTTAGTGATGATTTTTTTTTTTTATATATATACATATACACAATATTAATAGTGATAACAGACAACAAATGGAAATGCTGCCCAAATTGGCGAAGTCTGTACTAGGGCAAACATCTTAACAGTTCATTAAAAAAAGAATATCCAAAGGAACATACAAACACGAACCACAGCACTACCACCAACTCATCAACTACGTACAGTCCACAAACAAAGCATAACCCCCCAGTCACAACACCCTTCGACCCAACAAACATCAATCAACAGTTTAAAGAAGAAGAAAAAAAAAACAAAACTACTTTATGGGACAAAACCCAAGATATCCTGCGAAAGTATTACGTAAATAATACGTATATTCAGCGATGATTTGATCAACCATAATATTTTTTATTTGGTTTAAAAAGCGTACTTATTTTTATAAATTTTGCAATATTCAACATGTAGGTTTTGTTTGAACATAAAATAGAAAATGCAAATGTTCATTGTTTAAAGTTTCCACCCAGAGCAACAAATGTTTGCACATATCCATATACATGTCTGTACCTGTTATCCTGAGTGATGATTTTTTGACTGAATAAAATAAAAATAAAATAAATAAATACATTTATTATTTATTTATTAGACTTCCACTCATTATTGAGTGATTTAGGATATACATACATACAACTGTACAACTTTGACTAAGTAATGTGTTATTTTTGTCATAGCAAAGAAACTAATTGTCATAGCATTAACAAACGGAATATATATATACAGAGTAACTGATGGTGATCCGACCAATTCCATTAGTAGGGGCCAGTGATTTTCGAGTTATTTAATGTTTTAGATTTTTTTCAATTTTACCAACTTTTGACCTACAACTGAAAATTTGGAAAAAACACTTCTCCTTGGAAACTAAAAATACCTACATTATTATTAACGAATGAAAGAATGGTTAGAGTAAAAAATGAAGCAGAAAATTTCAAAAAGAGTTTTATTTTTCTTTTTTTAATTTCGATTAATCTATGGGAGCTACCCAAAAATGTATTCAATATATTTGGCGCGTACAAACTTCTGATCGTTTAATAAGGTCTATTTTCCAAAACTGAGGTAAAAAGGAACTAATTTGTATCTTTTCTGAAAGCTTATTATTTGGAGAAGTTTTTCCTATGGTTTGTACGCCGAATGTATTAGGTAATGAATTAGTGTTCAATTATTTTAAAAGATAAATTTGAAAAAAAATATTGAACCACTACATCAGGCTTATAAATAGGCATAAAATTGTTCGACATGTTGAATGGCGAACGTTGTTGGCATAAAGCGATCACACTAAGCCAGCCATTCAAATTTGATAATTTACATAAAAAAAGAATAGTTTGTTCTTTACGCATTTTAAATTTAAAAGACCGACCTCGGTAGCCTAGTGGTATAGGTGTGAACTTCAGATCACGAGGTCCCGGGTTCGATTTTCGGTCGGGTCATGGTTTTTCTGCACTTTTTTCACTTTAAATTTCTACCCGGGGTTGGCCAGTCTCAAATTGGACGGGACCGGTTGACTGGAAAAAATTGCCTCAGGCAATAAGTTCCGCCGGCTATACTGACACCTTTGTATAGAAAAGTGTCAATTAATTTATTTGTATAAATAATTATCTACCTACCTACAAAATTAATTATTATAGGTACCTAATTCTGTTACTGGGACAAAGAGTGACACATTTATGTTAATACATAAAAAATACATTAATTTATAAAGGCCCTTTTATGATTTTAGTTTCACATTGAATTAAAGAAATAAATAAATTAAATACGTACTCACCATTTTTATTTGAAGAATGTTATGTATTTATTTTTCCACACATATTACTAATTCACAATTATTTATTAGTATTTAATAAGCACTTCTTTTTATTTACTTCGAAAGTAAGCTTATTTGCGCTCGAAACTTCCAACTGAGCAGGACAATGCTTAAACTTTCTATGGTACGCGTTTTGAAGGAGTTCTCCTATATATACGCTTAAGATTTCTCTGAGGTTTTCGCCATCGTCTAGAAATAGATTTTTTCCAAGGAATCAGGGTTGCCAAAACGTGTATCTTGCTTTATTTTTATAATATGAGTTCTTTTTTTAGATTAGTAAAGGGTTTGTTGTATTTTTCTTTTCATCATAATACAACGTACCTATTTAATAATTGGAATGTCATAGAATAGCTAGCGGGGATATTGTATATCTGTTGTAAAAAAAAAACGGAATACTCGTATATACAAGGTAAAAATGTTTATAATATGCAACAATTTCTTATCATTTTTTTTTCTGTCGTGTAAATTACTTAGGTATTGTTTAATTTTGAAGCTGTAGGTAGGTACCTAATTTAAACAAATATTTAAATGAAAATATTGTTCTAATTTTAAATATTGTTCCGTGACTGTAGAATAATTCAAATTTGCCTGCAATTGAATCAACACAACATAATATTTTGTATGTGGAACATCATAATTCGCTGAAAAATAATTATATTTGGGCACAATGTTTGTAACGAATATGTAACAACTAATGACTCTAACAATTCATTACTGATGTTCGATTTTTAAATGGAACAAACAATTACGGCCTTCGACAGTCTTCTACTGTTTTTTCGAAGGCTGGCTTAGTATGATCACTTTACGTTAACAACGTTCGCCATTAGGTGGTAATGTTTAAGTGTCCAAAACTTCCAATCATGGGAATTCTCGACATGTTAAACATGTCGAAAAACCTCATGTATACAACAAGTAGATATCTATTTAATAATAATTTAATGGAATATAGAGATAAAAGTTGTAAATTATTGAGAACAAGAGAGCAACCAAATTTAAAGACTACGACTGTTGTCATGTATGATATATGAACATATCCATTTTTGTTAATGTCTCATCTTTATTGCCTATTGGCTTTGTTGGTGTACAACGTTCTAATTATGTCTAGATTCTTGTGACTATTTTTTAGGACTAGATCTTAACGAAGTTTGTAAGTTTGGCATACTTATTCAAAGCCAGAGTAATCCTTAATATTATGGTATTTCTTCTGGGGATATCGAAATAAGATTCCTTTTATGAATAGAAAATCTAAAAAAAAATGAATGCTGATCAATTCTCATAAGATTTTTGAAAGATACCCAAATATGCACAATCGACAAGTAAAAGTACACATAAAAGTCGAAGTATTCAATATTTACTTCGACTTGCATATTCAATTCCGCATAGGCACTTATGGAAATATGCAAATGTATATAATTCGTTTCCTCACAATAAGAAATTCGTGATATTATAACACAAATTTAGCTTTTTGATGTAAGTATGGTACATATGTGCGTGTATAATATGAAGCGGTAGATAGTATGTTTTCCTACAATTATAAAATCGACATGTGTAACTTTGGTAGAGGATAAACCGAAGCAGGGAGGTAAAGGACCTCAATACCTATCGATTTGACCCCTATGTATGTTCAGCGATATTGGGTGGTTCAAAAGTTATTTACCTTTTTGTGAAATTTGAATAAAAATCGGATTTCTGACCAAACTACGTAACTGTGGCAAAATTATTTAGATTGCGATCATGACCTTTTTTCTAGAAATAGTCCGATAGTGACCCTTCCGCAAGGTATTATTGCTATGAGTCAGCACCCGATAGCTGTTCAAAATTTTTTTTCAAGAATTTTTTTTCCAACCTAAAATTTTCCAAAATCTTAAAGGCTTTAGACAAAGAATCTCACGGAACATTTTATTCTACAAACTATCTTATAGTAGACTATTCATAAAACGGGATCATGCTAAAACGCTCTCATTACTTGTGCAAATATCAATATTCAACATTTTTTCATCAACACACAGCCTTGTTATATGGGTGTTAAAAACCAGTTTTAAATTATTTGTGGTACCTACCTAAATGCATAATTTGATGTGATATTTAAACGAATTAAATTATTTATTGAAATAAAGATAAAAAATATCGTTATACACTCTTAAAACTATAATTAAAATTTTTGTACCTTAGAATAAATAGATGGTTCCTTTGTTTAGCCTGAAACCAATATTTCTCGTTATTGTTCAATTTTCAATGTTCAATGTATTTATTTTTATATAAAAGCTTTTAATAAGAACATCCAAAGGCGGAAAATTCATCAGGTTTAAGCTGGGGACCTTAGGGGCTAGCTTTTGGACCCCCATGGCCACTCCATTGGCATGGGTGAATTATGTCGATAAATCTTCTCACTTAAAGGTGACCAATGTGGTGCCTTTGAATCATTAGGGGACTCTAAAATCGGTTTTCCACGGCAAAAAAAAAATGTGGCAACCCTGTTTTGCCTGTTGCGAAATCATATGTTTATTTTGACGTTTATGTGGTTCAAATCACAACTGAAAGTGAGGTTGTTGTTTTATAATAATATCATGAAGTAAGGGTTGTCTTATTTCCCTTGATGCCGGCACACTCGGTGGTGCACGTCAGCTCTGACTCTGCCCGTCAATCCGCCCTCGACATCACCCTTTTTTCTGCCTTGTAAAAAAATAATAAAACAATATATTATGTACCACGCAATAATAATTTTGGTCCGATTCCACGGACCATGAATTTTCTATTGGTTTCTTTTTGTATAAGTACCTACTGCAGGTGCTATAGTAGATAAGAGAAGTATACCTACTTAATAATCAGCATCATATAAACAGAGTAATCGACTTTGTTAAGTATCGATTGATCCACCTGATACTGAAGGGAAAGATCGAGGGTCGCAGAGGGGCTGGAAGAAGGCAGATGTCCTGCCTGCGCAATTTACGAGAATGGACGGATTTCCGTACGGTGGAACAATTGTTCCGAGCAGCCCAGGACAGAGAAGGATTCGCCACAGTGATCGCCGACGTTGGGAATACCTGAAGAAGATATAAACAGACTGGAAGCATTTGAAATGTGTCTCAATTGTCGAATGCTCAGAATTACCTGGACAGATCACCAATAATGAAGTTCCGAGGCAAGCTAAGATTGACGGAGAGCTTGTCAGTTATCAAAATCTGGAAAATATAATATCTGGGCCATGTACTGCGTGAAGAGATGTAGCAATTTCTTCACCCGATACTGAAGGCAAGAATAAATGGACGTTGATGGTCTGGCAGGAGATAGAAGTCCTGGTTGCGCAATGTAAGGGAGTTGACCGGCATCCAAATTGTAGAGGAGCAGGGAGCTGAGTCGAAATAAATAACGTGAAAACTGTTAACGTTCCAAACGTTAACCAAATTGAAAATGGTTTCCAAACCAAAAAAAAAAAGTGTTTCGACTTCAATATGACAGCTGCGTCGTTATGTTTCCATAAATTTCGAGGTAACGTTTAACGTTAATTTTGAACAACTGTCAGAATTATTTTTTGACTCGGAATTTGGAACAACATTGTTGTTACGCACGTTGAACAACAGTTTTTACGTTATCTCTATGGAAATAACAACAAATTGTTAACGTTGGAGGCTGTCGTTAATATTTCGACATGGTTTCCTGTTCTGGGTAGCGCAGGACAGAGACAAGTGATCACCAACGTTGGCCGTTCAGCTGAGGATCGTTCAAGGGACGTTGAGTTCGATGTATGAACAGCAGCCCGATTCACGGAAAAGTTTAAGTCTAAGTTTAGTTCGAAGTTCGAACGAAGTTCGATTCAAACTTTTGTGAATAGGGCTGCTGGTAATAGTAATTATTGTAGGCGGCGACTATCTACAGTCTATGTACCTATTCACGGAGGGTTTGAATCGAACTTCGTTCGAACTTCGAACTAAACTTAGACTTAAACTTTTCCGTGAATCGGGCTGCTGCATTCCCTGTCCTGGCATAGGTATCTGTTGCAGATACTCCTTGAGATGACCAATCGAACCTTTGACCATTCCCTCCAACATTACAATAGGTTTTCGCTAATATTGACGGCTATTCTGAAATGAAAAACAGACGATTGAGTTGCGTCGTATCCAATGTTTATTGAGATTTTTGACATTATTTCTGTATTCTGAAAATGTTTTATTCAATACATTAGATGCGTAACTACTGGCAACCGATTAAGTTCTAAGCAAGAACTTCTTGCGTTGAGTTGGAAGGTGAATTTGAGAATACCAGTCATTATCTGCATAAATTGATATAATAGACGTTTTTGTTTGAAAATGTCACATTAATTATTAACACTTACCTTATTGGCAGTAATAATTATTAATTAAAATTAAGGTTGTTTTTCTGTTGCAATTTCGTCCCTGATAAACAGGACCAAACTGTATTCTTATTATTATATTTTGATAAGGAATCAGATTTTTGTATGGGAGAAAAGGTTATAAAATAAATAATACGTCATATTAACATTTCACTATAAATTTTTGATGAATTACTCGTGCACCAGTATTGCTTTTTTATAATACGAAATTTTATTTTCCTAAAATATAACCTGGCACATTGGCTGACTGACGGACGGTTCAAAAAATCCAAAATAAACAATAATTTTTTATTGCGTATCGGTTTCCTTTAATAAAACTGCTATTAAATATACCAACAAACTCTATTTTACTCAAAATTCCACAGGGATTTGTCTAGTTATTGATTTCCTTATAGGCTTTTGATTTCATTTTCGCTTAATCTTTCTTGATGTAATGGTATTTAACCTTATTGTATTGGGGAAATATTTTTATTTTAAATGTATACATCGTGTTTTGAAACTAATTTAATAACATCGAGGAAATTAAACAAAAAATAAATTTAATCAAAATCGATTTTTTTATAATATTGACAATCAACTCCTTAGCGAATATGTAACAACGAATGACTCGCACAATTCATTACTGATGTTCGATTTTTAAATGGAACAAACCACTACGGGCTTACGACCGTCTTCTACTGTTATTTCGAAGGCTGGCTTAGTGTGATCACTTTACGTAAACAACGTTCGCCATTAGGAGGTAATGTTTCCGAAACTACTAATCATGAGATGAAAAATCATGAAAAATTTCATGTATGTCAAGTAGATATTTATTAATTAATGAATTATAGAGATAAAAGTTGTAAATTATTGAGAACAAGAGAGCAACCAAATTTAAAGGCTTCGACTGCTGTCATGTATTTGGCGCCAGGATATGAATATATCCATTTTTGTTAATGTCTCATCTTTATTGCCTATTTGCTTTGTTGCAGCACAACGTTCTAATTACCGTAATTATTACGTCTAGATTCTTGTGACCATTTTTCAGCACTGGATAAAAAAATGATTTTCGGCTCTCTCAAAGTGAACACACTTTTCTTTAACACTTTGCAAAGGCTTTGTCGTGAAAGTGGTCGCCACCGGTATTCGAACATAGACTATCAATCACAAAATTTTAAATCAACAACGTTAATATGCTGTAATCACTGGAAAACGAGTGGAGTGCTAAGAAACGTTAAAAATGCAACACTGAACAGCGGGAATACGAGAAATTCTTAGTAAAAAGATCTTTAATCCCGAATAAGTAGAGTTTGGGAGCCCTCATCTCTTCCCTAAAAGATCTTTGAGAATCTGTGACTGCTGAGATAGTTTTTCAATAGTGGTTGGTAGCTTGACGGTTTCAACCAACACCACCTATATATAAGAAGGCCTTAGTGCTGGCGGCCATTTTTGGCCTCTCGCGTCACGGCCGCCTATGTGTAGACAGATATCATAGCGTACAGGTAAGTACATACAGATATAGAAGAGTGAATGCTGGGCCTCACGCTGTGACGTAGCGCTAAGGCCTTCTTATATAGGTGGTGTTGGTTTCAACACCCGGTACCGACCATCTTCCTCATTCACGACACAAAGTACCTACCTACGAGTATAAAGTAGCTTACTGAGAAAGAGTCAAAGAGTGTATTTGTGTTCACTTTGAGTGAGCAAAGATTCATTTATAAAAATATCTTCTGGTTTGGTAACTACATAGATACCATTTTACTAGAAAAAGACAAGTCTTTAAATTTTTACATTATTTTCGATTCTTTTCGATTATCACAGCCCTGTTTCAAAGAGTACCTACATAGCTTACCATTCCCCATCTTTTACAAGATTCTACAACAATAATTATCGTTTTTATTTTATTTTAAAGTTAATTTTTTATTTAATTCACTATGTTCGTCGTTCAAAAAATTCTCCTACTAGTTACTAATGATAAAACTTAAATTTTTTCGCCAACTCTCTTAGCGCCCAGTTAGAATATTAGACAAAAATCGATATAGTTAAAAAAAAAATATTTTCTATCGCTGGAATTGGTATAATCTATATATTAATACGTAAAGGAAAAACTTTGTGACCATTTTTACGAAAATTGCGAGGAGTATGAAATTTCGCACACTTATAGTTTATATCGATGGTGTTAGGTCAAAACATGTTAACTGTGTATGAGTATACTATAGAGAAGGAGTAGCAAATGCTTATACTTTTTTAAAATGATGCATAAAAAATAGATTAAATCAATTAAAAAAAAACATTACGCACACAACTGTAATGTTACGTATTTGATATTCACACACACTTCGATGTATTTGATATTGACATAGATGAATATTATATTCTTTTGTTAATCTGTGGTCAAATTGAGTAGGTATAGATTAATATTATTGACGCCATCAAGTGCCTGCAAGGGTCTATGGATGGAGGGGTGAATATATAAATAGATAGATATAGATATTGTTTGTTTTTCAGTAATAATAATAATAGATAACATTTTGTAAATGTCAACATTTCAAATTTGACGTATCCAATCTATCCATATCATTGTTTTTGAAAGAAATTTTGAAATAGCGCTCGCTCAGTCTTTGACAATGGATCCTTAATATTGTTCAAACAAACTTATAATTTAAATTAGGTATGGTCGAATTTCGAGCACTGATCGACCACTAGTTGTAATTAAAATACCATAATTATTTATATTGAAGTCTATTTAAAGTCACCAAAAAAGACTCACATTCAAGCTTACTCGCTATAAGACAAAGTTATTCTCCAACGAACCTTAAACCAGAAAATATTAAGCAAAGCAAAGTTATTTTAGGGGGTAAGATAGCCTCTTTCTCTACAAACACCTATGGTATAATTTGCGCCAGGTGCACTTCCGAATCTTAATTTAATTCCGTTAAGTAATTATTAGATACGTAATTAGATTCCGGCGATGCATCTTATAATTTAATCAGCTTGTTTATTTTTCTAGAACAGCTTTAAAATGGTCAGTATCTATTAAGAAATTATAGTTTTACTATATTATGCAACAGTTAACCTTTGTGGTAATAATAATTAAATATATGATATAAAAGAAAGTCGGGTTAGTGCGATCTTGAGATCGGCTAAACAGATTCTTCCGATGTTTGATGAATTGGATTCTTCTCCGATCAGGATGACAGAATCAGTATTAAAAATTCGAAAAATGGAAAGCAAATAATATCCATAAAATTTATAAGTTGTTGAACATGCATTTTTCTTGGTGGAAGAAATTTAAATAATCAAATTTAAATAAAAAACTTTTTAACTATTCCACAAATTTATTGTACCTGACATGTTTCGAAGGGGCACGCCCTTCATGGTCACAGGTTATTTGTTTCAAATAACCTGTGACCATGAAGGGCGTGCCCCTTCGAAACATGTCAGGTACAATAAATTTGTGGAATAGTTAAAAAGTTTTTTATTTAAATTTGATTAAATAATATCCAATCAAAACACCCTTTACGACCCACTTAGGGACATAGGGAGGCAACTAGAGCTCTCCATTGCGCTCGATCTTGCGCAATGTTAATGACCTCCTCCCACACCATTTCCAAATTCCTCATCTTTGCATCGAAGGAGCGGAACACAGTATAAGAGGGTCATCCTCGTCTTCGGGACCCTGATGGGAGGAAGAACAGCGCTTTCCTCGGCCAACTGTCATTTGGCATCCTTAACACATGTCCCAGCCAAGTCCATCTCCTCCCTATAATGGTGGAAGTGATGGGCTCACGCTGGGTGCACCGGCGTATAAATTATCATATTAAAGTTAGTTACTATGAAACGATTTCCTGCAACGCCAACGCCATCCATGAAAAATTCTAAAATAATACTAAAACTATAAAATACTTTTATACAATCATGTATGCTTTATATGATATATTGTGATTAAATGACTAAATGTTTTGAAATAATAATCTCTTAAAGACAATCTAGGGAAACTTGGCATCTGTTGTGGTCTCAGATAATATGCCATTCAAAAGGCACTTCTGTTGTCCTCATGTAGGATGTTAAGAAAGTTCCTTTCTCTGTAGTTCGAAGATCTCTCATGATTACATTACATCGTGATGTATCATGAGAGATAAGGCCGATATTTTTATATTTAGTATATAGCATTGTATTTAATTTTAATTTAATTTTATTTTTATTAATTTTTATACAATGATGTATTCTTTATATGATATATTGTGATTTAATAAATAAATGTTAATAATAATAGGAATAAGCATATTTCTCAGATAATTTTTTTTTTTACATAAAAGGTACCTAAAGGTTAAAAAACAACAAAAATTAAAGTATAGCAACAAAATTATTGTTCACCTGACAACCATTGACATTAAAAATATAGGTAGGTACGCAGATTTATGATGAAATTTTTCTCGAGCTAATTTTTTAACATTCTAACATAATATTTTAAAGGTATTTTTGTATAAATAACAAATTTGAAATCAATATTCATAGCAAAGACTACAGGACAACGTCTGTCGGGAAAGCTAGTAAAAATATAAATGCAAGAATTGAATTTTTGATTAATTTATTTTATGGGTATCTTGGTAGGTAGGTACTACATTTTGTAGTATTGTATTTTTCGTTAGTATTGTATCATCATGGACATCCATCATGTTTACGAGTTGCTGGATAAAAAGTGGTTCAAATTCAAAATTGATAATCCAAAAATCGAACAATCTATAAACTTCTGCATTCCCTTGTTCTAAATATCTTAAAAAAACTCAGCAAGTATGAAGATTACTAGAACTATTATTATTATTGTTCCTAACTATGGATATTGAATTCGACTTTCTATAGTGAGAAATTAATCACCTATGTAACTCCGACAGATGCATCTGATTTAAACCATTAATATTACATTCAATCGCACCCACTATTAAACAGACATTTTTGTCAAACTTTAAATTTAATTTCAATATGTGAATTACGTTTACTGTAAAAAGGATTTAGAACGGTACCTACATTGAGTTTTCTTTAATTTTATAATTTTCCACGCAATTTTCTAATTTTTTATATTCATAAGAACCTTCTACTGACCAAAGCAAACACGCCAAAAAAAGAATAAACGAAACCAGTCCAGCCGTTTAGGCGTGATGCGATGACCACGCAAAATAGCTCTCCATTTTTATATATATGATTTAACACTTATAATTGATTTAATGATTAGCATTAAATTGTCTCTTCTATTTCTAAAATAAATGAATGTCCATTAAATTCAAAGGGAGGTTTATGAAATAACCTGTTGTCAATCCATTGCACCCTTAAAATATAAAGGCGTCAATAATGAGTTGAGTTGAGCTAAAACTTACACTATTTTATGTACATAGGTATTACATGTACAATTGTACAGTTACGGGACTCTAAAAAACTTTATTTAACAAGATTAGGAAAGGTTTTAGGAAAGTATCTGTCAACAATGAATCAATGAAATTCCTACTTCTTATTATCATTGTTAGGTTATTTTGATTTATATATTTTGATAGTCTCAGCTACAATTGGAAGATTTCAAATAATTTGATCTTGACAAATTGTTTTTTTTTTCAATCTTATCAGAATATCAAATAAATAAATCATTTTCAAAAAATATTTTTTTAACTCCTGCCCACACCTGATGATTTATGAGACATATATAGATCTTTTTTTATCGCTGTGATGAAATGTCGGACCTTTATTAAATTTTGTTTTTAATTCAATTAAAGCCCACAGTGATAGTTCAAACAGTTTGTTAACACGTTGGATATTAAAAAGATGTAAGTTAAAATGACGAGATGGGTGAAAATCACTTTTTACAATGACATGAAAAATAATAATTTATCTATAGGTACTGTTTTTGGCCTCTTATGTTACTTAATTAAGTTGTTAAAGGAATATGTTTATAGTTACCTATATCGAGTCAATTAAGCTGGAAGATAATAATACTTAAACACCTTTCTATACAAAGGTGTCAGTATAGCCGACAGAACTTATTGCCTGACGTAATTTTTGCCAGTCAACCGCTCCCGTCCATTTTAAAACAGGTCAACCTGGGGTAGAAGTTTCAAGTGAAAAAACACTTAGAAACACTCTGACCCGACCGGGAATTGAACCCGGGACCTCGTGAACTGAAGACCATGCCAGTACTACTAGGCTACCGAGGTTGTTAAAAGGTAAAAACTATCTCAAATTTAAAAAATCATAGCAATGATCAGACATTATATACTAAATTTACATAGCATTAATAAACTTTTGATGGACTGGACCACCTACAAATTTCAAACATTCTCTCAGTATTTTATGCCTTGTTCAGTGAAGAATCACTTCCGACTCTATTTGATGTTAAATGCTACCTGGATGTAAGCTAAGTTTAGGTGCAATCGAATAAACGGTAGAATCATAGAGTATCGTTTTTTTTTGTTGCATAATAGATAAAGTATTATTAATTATCATTGTCAAAACTTATATATTATTATAATCTTTTTACATCCAACGGAAACATGACCACATTATTCAGAATAAAAGTAAATGCAAGAACTTAATCTAACAACTTCGAAATAAAAATTAAAGACTATTTAATCAGCTTCATTCATATAGCATATTTCTTTAATAATTATCACTCTAGAATTAAAAGTATTTGACGAATTCAATGGACAAGTCAGATTACCAATTTTTAAAGAAAACAAGCTTTGCAGGAATACTGCAAAGTTTGTTTTCTATATAAATTGGTAATATGACTAAATATTACAAAGTTACAAATAATGTGTTTGAAGAATGACCTTCAAATTCATTGTTTCTCACTAGGAGATATTTTTTTCGCCTCTCCCATGATCTGTTTCCTAACAACTTTTTCGAGTTTATTTTATATACCTACCTACGATTTGAATAGGTTTGTAGTTAAAATGGGGGGTTTGGGGGTGGAATCGCCCCCATGCCTATTTGGACACCTCCCCGAGTGTTAATACTGTAATACTCCAGCTTGTGTCAAAATCGCCGCCATCTTTAATTTATAGGAGTTAGGTACCAAACTCAAGCTTTACCTTATTTTTAGGTCATAAACAATTCGACAATAAATGTAATCGCGATGAATAATTGTACCTGCGATGAATTGTACCATTTGTACCTGCGATGAATTGTTCGCGATGAATTGTATGCGATGAATTGTTCGCGATGAATTTTCCTAGACCCATACGAAACTAATCTATTAATATTAATAATAATCAAATTGAAGATGGAAGGTTTACTCCTTTTCACTGTGATGAATTCATCTTCAAAAATTGTTTCCTGTGAAAAGCTGATTATCCCTTTTTGTCTTTCGGGGTGCATGTTGCTCACATGCATTTCGTTACAAATCTTGGGTTTTCACTTCCAATAATCAAATTGTTGTATTATCATTCATTATTTAAAAATTTCCACTAAAAATACACCTTCGATTAGCTAATTTTATTATAATAATTTTTCCTTAGCGTTTCATTTATTTGATTGATGTTCGCAAGATCAACTTTTTTTAAAAACTCATAATATACAATCTCTTATCTTTACGAACGCTCCTCGCAGATTCGATCTTATAAATCTCTCTATACGGTAGCATTTCATTCAATATTAATTCATACCAACACGCACATAGAACAAGAATATGGCCGCTTGTGGGCTATTTTTGGTAAAACTCATTCGTATTTTATCCAAGTTTTACCAAGTGGATATGCTACCAGTACCTACCTAACTTCATATAAAGATGTATTTATGACTCTCTTCCATTATGGGTAGATACACGGGCCTCATAGTTGAATTTGTTCGTTTAAAAACCCTGGTATGGGTTGTTTCGATAAAAAATATCTTCGAAAAATTTCGTGCTAATTTTTATAAACAAACTGGTCAATTCTGGAATTTGGATACGAATTTACAGCTTTTTTTATTATGTTATGATATCACTTCTTGTAACCAATATATTTTTTTACCCATCACACCGTTTCCCGAAGGGGATAGGCAGAGAGTACGAGCTTCCATTCTTTCCTATATCCAAACAAACCTCTTTCGCTTCTTCCAAACGCATAACATTCCGCATACATGCTCTTCTATTCCTTTTGCTCCTGACTTGGCCCTCCTCTAAGACGGCACCGATATGGTCGGACCATGTCATTCGAGGTCGGCCTCGTCTGCGTGCACCCATTCTTTCAGATTTATATATCCTTTTAGTCATTCTCTCTTCGTTCATTCTCTCTACATGCCCAAGCCACCTTAATTTATTAACTTTCATTCTAGTCACAACGCTAACATCCACTCCACATTCATTTCTAATATTCTCATTCCTCACCTCATTAATCATCAGTCTCTTTCCGCATATCCTACGCAGTGATCTCAACCAATATTACAGGGCAAATTTACGGGACACCAAGGACCTGGTTTAAAACAATCTTCATTGCTGCGCAACGTACCTAAGACTGGACCGGCATTGTAGAGAAGCTGTACTGATGGGCGCAGGATTGAAGAAGATTCGCCGAAGTAATCGCCAACGTTGGGGAAACGTGATAGGACACTCGCTTGAAGAAAGGGATTTTTTTTATTATTAAGTATTCGTCTTCCATCTCCAGAAGCCTATGATCTCCGAATGCGGATATTTTGCTCAATCTCGAACATGGCCTAGCCAGCAGAATCGGCTTATCTCATAATAAATTGTTATAAAAAACACTATATTGTAACGATAAAAGTCCATACTGTGAAAAATTCCTGAAAGCGAGCTACTGAAAAAAATATTACCGCTCTACCGAATAACACTTACACATTCAATGCTATCAACGAGGTTTGTACCATTGCTAAGATAATGTTTACACTTTATATCAAAAGATGGCAGTGTTGATAAAGTTATGCACTTATTATGTGGGGGTATTTATGTATTTCCTTACTAGAGAAGAGAAATTTATTTCTACTTTTTTATTAACCTAAGTAGGTAGGTATATATTTTTTTTAAATTTTGGCTGCAAATGTTATGGAACCAATGTACTCCGTGAGCTGGGAGATGGTCTATTTATTTGAGTAGGTACTTCTCGTAAGCGGCTGGATCAACTTCCCTAATTCATTTTTTGTTGTGTTTGCTATTGTTAAGAAAAGCTTTATTTGGAAGAAAATTGAAGTAGTTAACCTTCTAAGTGCTTGGAGTCATTCGATTTTATAAACTTTTATGGACATATTTTTTTTAGATAAATTATTTGCATAGCTGTCAGTTTTTGTGATTGAAAGAATGTACTCTGCAAACATAATTTAAAGCAAAATGCATCTGTTGGGATTAGTTAAATAACTAATTAATTTATGAGTCTTCGAGTTCACTCAATGTGAAAAAGACGATTTATAGTACAGTCGTTAACAACGTTCCATTAGGGTCGACTCGAAATTTAGGTGGTCGACTCGAAACCCCGAAATTCTATATCATGGGAATATTCGATATGTTCAATATATCGAAAAAAGAAGAATTTAGTATAAATGCAATAGATATGAAATCTCTACGAAGAATATGTGGACATCAGGTAGACAAAGATGAATGTTAGTAAGTTGAGATGGTTTGGGCATATGAAAAAAATGATGCAAACAGAATGACAAAGAGAATTCATGAGGCTGAAAGGAAAGGTGTAAGAAAGCGTGACCGATCGATAATGACGTGGATCGAACACATCGATTCCGTCCTCAAGGAAGGCCAGGTAAGAAGTAATAGAAAATAGGAGAGGGTGTATGAGGAATGTTATGTCGGTAGAAGAAGCGAAAGAAGTGTTCTTGGATAGAAAAGAGTGGAGGTCCGTTCTCTCTGCCTACCCCTTACGGGACACGGCGTGATGGGTAAAAAAAATGTCAAAGCTTAATGATATCGTCAAATTATTGGTTCTTTAATATGTTACGATCTAGTCCTGAAATAATAGGACAAATGAATCCTTCAACAATTGGACATTGTGTTCTTACTCTTTATGTCTCGATTTTGCCATGCACCTTAGCAGTTGCATCGACAGCTTCGTAAAATATGTGTGATGAATAGCTTATTACTATTATAGGACCTGTTCTGAGATCAATGAGGATATTGACGTTTATTAAGTGTGCGTAAAATCAACACTGCTATCACTTTCTTCATCGCATTGCTGATCTATAGATCGGATCTAGACAACAGCTGATATCGCTGATGGAATTTACTCATTCCGGTAGAAAACGCAAATGGGACGTGATGGCACTATCGTTCTGCTCTGTCACACTGTTTTGTTCCGTCAGCCACCGCACTTCCCTTGATGTTGCGCTATGGCCGTACCAGTTTCCCAGGTACTTTTGTAATGGGCATTCCTCCATAATATGCTGAAGCGTCTCTGCAGCCGCTCCACATTTGCTCTCAGGAGAATCGCCTTTATTCCACATAAGATTGTTTATATTATTCCACATAAGTACCTACTGGTCCTGTCCGTATTATATTTTTGTTGAACGTAAAACTTTTGAGATAGGCGAAGTCCGGGACCCTAACCGTAGGGTCTTCTGTATGTTTATTTCGGAAAGGAAAAACCCTAGGTTTCGGAGGGGTGTATCGGAAAGATCTCCAAAGAGAAGAAGATGTAAACTGATAATCCACCTTAAATAAACCTTGATTTGTGATTAAAAACTCCCAAGACCTAAATAAACGGTAATGAGAAGAAAAACTTACATTGACAATATACTAATATAACAAAACAATCAGCGATATTTTTGTTGAACAACACAACATTTTTTAACGATATTATTACTTTTTAATCTTAGTCATTTCAACCGCGATATTTTTCTCGTTGTAAAATATCGCGGTGAATATTCCTGGCAAACATGTAGTAGTATTTATGTCTACACTGTTCATGGTAAACATAATTTAAACATTAATGTTTACCTGTTCTACATCTCGCCACGGTGCACTAATGACTGCCCCCGAGTGTTGAATGTAGGTACTATGCAGTGGTCAGCACAGCATCCCGCGGTGACACGCAGTCTGGTGGACGATTCGGAGAAATCAGCTGATTGCAATCTGACCTCCGGTGATCCAATGAACGCTGAGGACGTCGTATTGTTGCCAACCTTGAAACCCTTATCCGATTTCGTTGTTTGCTTTGGAAGAAGACCGGCGAATCGAAGATTTATGAAATCTTTCGAATTAAAATTTTAAAGCAAATACCTGGTGAATGTAATTTCAGTTTTAATATACTAAAAAAAAACGCATATCAATGTGAGCACTGTGACAATGTTCGATTTAAATTTGTATTATTTTACGTTTTTTTTCTCCCAGTCGACAGTTGAGTAGTGCGGCTCTTTGAAATGTGGACGAGAAATATTTTCTTGATCAACCGACCGTTATCATGAAAATTTGTATTATTGTGTGTTGTGTGTATAGGATGTTGGCAAAAACCTAGTCCGCGGTTTCGGAGACGCTCTAGCCTCGAAGACGACTGTGCCCAAACTCAAAACTCCCGCCTAGGTTCCGTAAGTGATATACCCTTCAAAATAATGTTATTCCTTTGAACTAAGCTGAGGGACTTGAAAATAGTGAAGGAATTGGCGATTTACGCTATCCAGGATCGAGTGTTGTAAGATTCTTGGTGACGATACTATACTGAATACAAGGATATTCCTTAAATTCTTCAAGTTGTAGATCTCACCAATTTGAGCATTCTGGCGTCCTGCAGTTCTACCACATTGCCTATAGTATTTCTTTAACCGGGAAATCTCACACATGAGGTGATTACATTATGAGGTGAAATCAACTATGATTGACTTTGCGAAGTATGTTTTTCAAATAGGACAATTTTCTTCACTGTTGATATTGAAAATATGTTCTGTTTATTCCAGATATTTACTGCACCTCCGTGTTATGCGGTGTTCACACGAGGCGAATATTGCCAGGACACCAAAATATCGCCAGCCAATTGAACCGTGTGAAGAGATTGTCGATAAATCTGAAGCGATAAAAATGATTGAAAGCGATATCGCCTCAAGTTGACTACCTTTCAACTTTTGTTTCTGGTTCATGCGCAGATATATGCGTGGCGTCCGTATCTATAGTAAAATTTTGTTCATGTTCTGTTTCTCGACAGATGACAGCAGTACTGCATTTTTTTTTCTCCTTAGAATTCAATTCCGTGCCCAATATCTGCATTTTTTTCTTGATTTTTCCTTAATTAGGAGTCTCCTTATATCGTCTAAAACAACATTTTCAACTAACTCCAAACACAGACAGATTGAATGTATGCAGGTGGACTCGTGTGAACACATCAGCACATCACACGATCAATGGGCGACCGAGCGATATTTTTTTTATGCAAGCGAAATCGTCTGGCTATAAATCGCCTCGTATGAACACCGCATTAGTGACCATGTCAAGCGAGACGCAAGAGTGTCAACTACATATTTTACAAACACAGTTCATCATATTAAACATAACATTGGACCAGAAAATTTTCATAAAAATATTATTTTTTGAGTTGTCACAGTGTCGCAGTTTTAATAAGCTATGACTCAAACCGTTCGCCATTCATTGATTGAATTCCTAATTTGTTTTCCAGCGGAAATCGTGGGCGATGCACTCGCAACAAAAGTTAATGTGTAGGTACATACACAGTATACACAGCACACATAGAAATAATAAACACCGCATTATAGGTGCTAACGGCTAATCTTCCATCTTAATTTATTATTATACGTACGAAATCTTTTGATTTCATAGATTATTGGTTGTTAAAAAAACACATTATCGACTCCGATTCCGAGTATTTTATTTTATATTTATTATCGCAGGAGTATGGAAAATATCGTGGTAGAAGACGTAGATAAGATGGAAATGAATGAATGAATGAATGAATGAATGAACTAATGACGATCATTTTTCTATGAAATTCCGACACCTGGAATTTGGTGAAAGAGCTAAGAAGAAAACTTCCCCTTCTTGATTAAGGACAAGCCCTCTGTTTTCTTTCTAGTTAGTTTCCGCCACCATTATCCTATACTCAATTCAATTTTTTGGCGGTAAGACAACAATTTGAAAGAGACTCCCGAACTGTATAAAAAATAAAATCTCTATTTAAAAACCAACGAGGAGGTCTTGAGAATGATGAATAAAGAGAGAGAGAGAGAGAGAGCTGCTGACCACTGTCAAAAGACGAAAAGTCGCGTAAGTACCTTGGCCATATTATCTTCCGCAATGAAAAATATGCTCTCCTACAACTGATTGTGGAAGAAGGATAGAGGGCAGGCGATGTACGGGCCGTAAGAGAGCTTCTTCTTCTTCTTCTTCTTCTTCCTCTTTGTTTAGATCTAAGATCTGTTTAGGAAGTGCTCAAATCGGGCTCCTGTGACGATGAAGTCCAGCTTTCTCTCCATCTCTTTGGGGACGTCCTGGTGGCCGGCGTCCATCCGGTATCCCTTGCATCACGACCTCTTTGCTTAAGAATCTACGACAGTGTTTTAGTGTGCCAGAGGCTGCAGAGTTGGTGAGGGGGCGTTCAAGTATCGCGTAACGCAATTTGGGGGAGGGGGGGGTCTTGCAAAACGTTACTGTGTGTTACAGGGGCGGGAGGGGGGGTTCGAACAACGCGTCACGTAACGGCTTTTTTTTTCTTAAATAAAAAAAAATTGGGAAATAAATCTTCCAAGTTGGGCAACCCTTTTCGTTTATGTTTTGCGGGGAATCCTTCAATTGTACCGTACATCATTTTTTTTTCTCCGAAGTTAGCAAACCCTTTTCGACAATGTTTTACGGGAAGTCCCTCGATTGTACCGTACGTCATTTTTATTTTGTTCTCCGAATTTAAAGCTTTTGGTGGAAACACGTAAAAAGCCGATTCCGACCCTCGCCGACCGGCGCAAAGAATGTTTCTATGCATTTGAATGGGCATACGCACAGCAAAAGCAGAAACCTGCTTTCCGCCATGTCCATTTAATTGCATTGTACGAGAGTTCAGTAAAAAAAGTCTCTTGGATGTTACGTAACATTTAGGGGGGGGAGGGGGGGTACAGAAAAACGTTACGGCGCGTTACATGGGGGGGGAGGGAGGGTAAAAAATCTTCAAAAATTGCGTTACGTAATACTTGAACGCCCCCTGAGACTTGCAATTAAAAAAAAAATCCAAAAAGCTCACTAAAAAGTCTGCAAACGATTATTGATGATTCCACCAGGGTCCCGAAGACGAGGAAGACCCTCTCACACTGTGTTCCGCTCCTTCGAACTAGAGCTGAGGGACATTGACATGGTGTGGGAGGAGGTCATAAACATTGCGCAAGATCGAGCGCAATGGAGAGCTCTAGTTGCCTCCCTATGCCCCTGAGTGGGGTGGAAAAGGGAGAATTGATTGATTGATTGATTGATTGATGTGTAATTAAGAAATCAAATACCTATGGTACCAGATAAGTGCCCTGTGGGATACCTTTGAAAAAAATATAGTTAAAGATTTTGAATTTTAATCTAATCGTGAAAGAATTTATGTTTCATAAAACCAATGGCCACTCCTGAGATTATCACTCAATCAATAATGATAATGTGTTAGTCGTATCGTTAAATGTGGAATAGGTTATTGGCGTTGCTGTTCTGTTTTCATCAATGGGCTGAAAGAAGACCTTGTTGGTATAATATTAATAAATTTATTCTGCTATGGTATGTTAATTTAAATATCAATATTTATCATTTTGTCGAAGGAGCCACACCCATGTAAGTTCAGTGATATCCCTATAATTAGTTTGATGACTCATATGCTCAAAATAATAAATATCTTACGACAATAAAGAACGAAAAGAGATGCAAATGACGGACTGTTTTGTACCAACTCCTGTCAAAATATAACGACAGATTTTCAAAAAGTTTTTACTGGACCGAAATCTTGAAGAAGTAAAGTATACTTACATAAAATTTTGTGGTGCGGGTGGGAAAATATTTTAATGAATAGTTGTACCAAAGGCTTTTAACGGATAGGTAAATAAATCTTGTTGTTTCAAAAATCTTCATATAAAAGTGGCGTACTCCAGGGATGCGTTTTTGAACCCTTGTTATTTCATTAATTACATTATTCTTAACCCTTAAGCACTGACACCTTGTTTTGTAACATTATCACTGATATAGGTCTATGAGACTCCCAAAAATAAACCTGATTTTTTTTTACAAAAAACAATGTTTTTGAAATGTATTTTTTATTATATAAAAAATATGAAATACAAACTTACATTTTAACAAAAGATGTTGAAATAAATTTCACAATTAAATGGTTTTCTAGGTAAATTAACATAAAACAACAATTAAAGGAACTTTTTTGTTAATATACTTATAAAAAAATAAAACATGCAATAATATTTTTTTTAATAACATAATTATAAACTTTTATGACTAATCTTTGTAACTCAGTCTAAATTTTCACAAAATGAGATCACTAAAAAAAAATGAGAGTGCTTAAACTTCAGCCAATTTTTTGGTATCACGTTCCATTATGTATGTGCCAGCATCATGTTCCATCTCTTGAGGAACATCTTGAGCAGTTTCCAGTTCCATATCAGACAAACTGCTTTCAGAATCGGAATGTGATTGGAAGTTATCCAATCACATTCCGATCTATCGAGAAAAATCTTCATCAACATCAGAATCACCGCTAAAATCACAATTTTTTTCATTCAGAACCCAGTTCTCTAATGTGCAAGCTGAGGCAGGATGTAATATATTAATTTACGTGGCTGCAGTGCGTGAGAAGTACATGGTTATTCGGAATCCATCCTAAAAACAAAATATAAATTTATTAAAAAAAACTTACGTAATCACTGATATAGGTCTGTGAGACCTACAAAAAAAATTCAAATGTCAATACTGACCTTAAAAAACTTTCGAAACGTCCTCTCCGCTTCACTGCCATTAGCACACTAATCGACTTGAAGGTACTGAGACGCACAACATGCTCAGGCGCACCAGAGCGAGATAGCAAGTGTTTATTTTTGGAATAGGAGTCTATTAGACCTATAACAGTGCTTAAGGGTTAATATTAAAAAAGCGTATGTATGTTTGTGACCACTGAATTTAGTTTGGCACAAAACCTGATCCCGGCATGATCTGGAGGAAATCCAAAAATGAGATTTTTGGATATTTATATCCCAATTTTAGGCTATTTTTTACAGATACATACAAAGGGAACGAACTATCGCTTCTTCACTATTAATTAAAATAGAGAAGAGAAAATAAACAAGCATGAATTGAAATTGCATGCATGAGGGCTTTTCTAGACTCAGATAAAATGCCATTCAAAAATTTGAGATAGATCGGTTTTTCTTGTATTTTGGTTGTTTCTCCTAAATCATGTGAGACAAGAGGTGTTTTCTAAGATTTTTTATATCTATGAATGGAGGCTAATCTGTTGTGGTTACACCGTACGTAGGATGTCCAGTTATTAAATAGCGCACATTTTTCTTTTGAAAAAAAAAAGTATACTAAGTCGATTCTTTACCTTAGTGCGTTGTAGCGGTAGTTCCAAATATAGTCGTTAGCCATAATATTATAAAAGTTGTATGAAACAATCTAAAGGCAGCGTAAATGCGTAAGAAACTTTGCTTGTGGGTCGACCAGTTGTCGCAAACTTCTCGTCTACTGTGGATGTGTTTTAAAACGACTCACCGATAAGTTATCAATATCTTTTGATTATTTATTTATTTATTTCACATACATCGCGATAAAGATTTCGTAATAATCGTTCGTGTTAAATTGATTCGTTTTTTTGGAGGTTAGAGTGAAAATTCTAGTGTTTCTATCAAAAGTCATCAAACAGTAGGTATGGATTAAGGTTGTGATCGTAAATAGAAAAAATATTCATAAATGTGAAAGGTTAATTAGATAAACGTCAAAATAGCACCCTTATTTTCTTTGGTGTAGACAAAGTGTTACCTATTTGTTTTTTTTTTTTATAAATAACCTCGTAATTATTAAAAGAGTGTGTTAGTGATTTTTTTTTAATTAGTTTGTGCTTTTTGTGAATTTTTCGTTTTAACTGTGTTTATTTTTGGATACTTAATTGGATTTTAAACAAAGGTATTTTTTGTTTAATTTTATTTTTAAACTTTTAATAGCGGTTTTGACCTAGATACATTCTTCTTCCGTATTTCGTATTTTTATGAAATATTATGTTCTGCCATTTTTAATGAAATTAAACTTTTAATTACACAATATAGTTCGAGGCTCGTGATATTATCATGAATGAATAAGTAAACAGACTACCCTCTATGGTTGGATGGCTAATTAAAAAAATAAACTAAACGGACAGACCGGTTCAGTTAAGGTGAAAATTTTCATAGAATCGTGGAAAATCTTTTTGGAATGTGAAAAAAAAAATGAGAAACCTAGCAAACAAGATGATGGTTTTGACATGTCGAAAGAAAATATGTGAATATAATTACGAAAAGGAAAATATGAGTTTGGGAGATGAGTTGCGAGAAGGCGTGAACAACCAAGAATGACGTTGATTGATTTTATTCATTCAAACCTTGAGATTAGAAGTAGAAGATTCTGTATGAAAAATGGTTTATCAATGGAAGAAACGAAAGCAGATCCATTATTTAATCCTCCATAATAAATTCTACGTGGTTGTGGTTAAAGAAAACTCCAATCTGATTGTCCACTTTCAGAATTAATCCAGGCAGTTTTCAGCTTGAAAATAATTTTGCTTATATACATTCAGGGTCTCAATTGTAGAATTTCTGACTGTAGTTTGGCCAGCTTTGTTGTTTTCATTATATTATATTCTGAAAGACTTCGAATGTCAGATCTTCTTTTCGCTGTTGTCTTCTTTGAAATTAATGCCCTTTGCCGTAAGGGTCTTTTCCAGTTTGACTGTTTTTCTGGTTTGAAGGAACTCATATTAAAGTTAAAATCAATATGATTCTCAGAACAATATTCTGTTTCTCTTTCATAGTTCAGCCCTTTTGGTCTGTTTTTAATAAGTCAGGTTATTTTAATGTCTTCGGGACCCTGAAGGGTGGAAGGACAGCGCTCTCGTCGGCCAACCGTCTTTCGGCATCCTTAAAAATTGTCCCAACCAAGTCCATCTCGTCTCCATAATGGTAGAAGTGATGGGCTCACGCTGGGTGCGCCGGCGTATAGCGTCATTCGTGATGCGGTGGTACCATATTACACCCAAAACTCTCCTGAGGCACTTCATTTCGAAAGTTGAGCCTTTTTGTGGCTGGGCTTTGGTTAGGTGCCAGGACTTACACCTATACAGGAGAATGGGCAACACACACGCATCAAACAGTTTACATTTCGTCTCGACACTCAACGCCGACGCTTTCCATATTTTGATCATGTTGTTAAAGGCGCCACTTGCCATACCGATATGCATCGGGATCTCAGCCCCGAGGTCACCAGTAGTGGTGATTTTTGCTCCTAGGTAATTAAATTTATCCACCCGGGAGACCTGGTGACCATCGATGGTTATCGGTAGTTGTTTATTGGGGCAGGCATTATTCGCCATGAGCTTCGTCTTACTGGCATTATTCGAAGACCTAGGCATGCTCTTTCGTCGCAGAGTCTTGAAACACTGCGCTGTAATTCCTCTACTGTTTTTCCCTCCACTTCATTGTTGGTCTGTTTAAGAGTCATATTCCATGTATTTTTGGGAGTCTTCATGTTTTCATTTTCCTCAAAATGCTTTACACAATCTTCTTCATTGTCTTCTCCAGCTTACCCCATTTCCTCTACCTTGCATATTTCTTTAGCCCTCTCTCTCTCTCGCGTCTCTCAGGGTCTTCCTAGCTGGTGCTCCTGCCATTTTTCATTTCTGAATATTTCAGCCCATTTTTTAGTCACAGTCGTATCACCTTATACTCGTTTTCGTTTATATGCTAATGGGTTTAACAGAAGTTTTGTTTATTAGAATTTCGATGCTAATTATTTTCATAGGCAATAAACAATGTTATAAAATTTAATTGGTTTCGTTTGTTTATTGATTCAAAGTTAACTGCAAACTGAATTAACTCATTCATTTTGATTATAAACATGTAGTAGTTAAGAGCGTGTTGCCTATACGTTTCAACTCTTTCTAATTATTAAAAACATAATATGTTAATAACCTATAATAACAATATATTATATTGTTATTATAGGTAGGTACACTGTTTATACCTGTTTATTTTTATTTAATTTTAATTGATCATTCGTTACTATTCAAACGTTCTATTTAATGTGATTGGTGGCCTAGTGGTCCAGGCGCCGACGTTCGTTCTAGACGTCGCTTTTTTTCTCTATCAAGAACATCACTAATCAAAATGAGTTATCATTCTTCATTACCCTGTTTTCTGATCCTTGCTACCCTATTCTTATCTATTATAGATCATGTTTTACGTTTTTTTTTAATTATTCTATTTATTATAACTTTACTTGCGCATACCTATATTTTTTTAACTTTAACTCAAATATTGGTAGAAGAAATTTGATTTAGGAATAAGAACACTCTAGGTCAAATTATTTTTCCAATATATTTTGCATTTTGAGCTATTTTCCGTTGTAACCGCATCACGCCTGAACGGCTGTACTCAATTCACTAATTCTTTTTTTGTCGTGTTGGCTTCTATCAGGAGAAGGTTCTTATGAAAGAAAACATTAAGAAATTTGCGTGAAAAATTAGAAAATTAAAGAATACTCTTAGTACAGGCAACCTTATTAGTACTTTTAGTCATATAATTTTTATTCCAATATAGATATTTCGACAAAAACTGTCAGTTGTTAAATGGTTGGTGCGATTGACAGAATGCCGATGGTAATACATGGTATAAAACAGACGCATCGGTCTGAATTGTAATATTCATAGCTAGGACTACAGGACAACGTCTGTCGGGAAAGCTACTTTAAAATAATCCAAAGAGCGCATCATTGTTACTTGTATTCACACGTTTTTACTTGTTTGTATCTCTTTAAGAATTATTTTGATGACACATACATAACATTAATTATCTACGGGTTACAACTCAAAGATAAGTTTAAGTTTAAGAGTTAGATAAGATAAGCCCGGCGATTTTCACAATGAGCTAATCTTACAAATTCACACTTAAGATAAAACTCAATGTTAGATAAAACATGGGATAGGTGTGGATTATTCCAGAAATTGGAGTGCCACACTATAATAATAGCTGCTGAACCACACTATAAATTAATAGCTGATGTACCATAGGTACTATTGATGATTTGCCACACAATTGCTGATGTACCACACTTTTTTTTTTTACCTATTTTTATGAAAGCTTTATTAAAAGCATTCTTTTCTCTTTATTGATGAGATAATAAATATCTGATATACTTTCAGAATATCATTTAGCAAATATGCTAGGAAATTTTTGATTTTAACTTTACACAATTAAAATTATTCAAAATAACTTTTAAATTTTTTATTACTTCCTGACAAAATCTACATAATGTATCTATTGACAACCGATTTTTAAAAAGTCATGCCTCAAATCAAATCATCATATTTTCCTCATGACGCGAATAATAAATATCCAATAATTGTTTGTTTATTTAAAGAAGACACTTTCGATTTTTCAAAAAATCTATTAGGTAGGTTATTTTTTTTTTTCGTTGATTTCGGAAATGTAAGCGTGTTTTTCCGAGTTTTTTTTTGTGATGTAATCCAATATTGCCTTATAGTTCAATTTTACCTAAATGTTAATTATCAGACTTTGAATTTAATTCCCATATTTTGCTTTTTGTAAAGTTTTAATTTTATCGAACTACCTATTTAAAAAAATAAATTCGATATTTTTACGGAAGTTATTATACTTGAGCATCATATAAAATGGTAAAAGTAATCAATTTATTTATATTAGGTATAAATAAATGGATAATAAACGAGACATCTTAGTAGAATTTGTGGAGTAACTCTGTGGAAAATTTAAAAGTATTAGATTAAAACATTAATTTAGCAATTATGGTACATTTATACTAAACGAACAAAGACCTAGAGCTTAAAAATAGAGTATTCTTTCCTAATGGTTGACTCTTTTTTTCAAGCTTCGGGTCTCTGTTCGTTTGATATAAATGCACCTTTATAATATTTAAATAATAATAATATGCATTTAATTCAATTTTAACTCTAGGCAATATTTTCAATCGATATCTGGTAGCTACAATATGTTTTTAAGTAGGTACTTAATATTTCGATAACAGTTTGAACGTATTAACACTTGTATCTACAAAAACAATACGTTGTAGAATACCTACTGGTGTTTACCATTCAACACTATAAATCTTGATTCAATTAAGTAGGTACTTGCTTACTAAACCAAAGAGCGATTCGATACTTTGAATCAGTCTTGGTATGTAAATGGATGAATTATTGCTAATTTTTTTGTTCTTTATTTGAAACTACCTGACCCGTCAAACTTCGTTTAACATCTGCGTACGATAAAGGCGCTGCCCTAGCTGAAAAGTGATGGCGCGGCCATGCGATGAGCGATCATACAATATTCTCAATTTGAACGATCCGTCCGCGTTTGAGTACTTAAATATAACCAACGCTTTCCAGTAAGGACACGCGGTAATTCTAACCTCACAACATATTAATCAAACACGACTCAGCTCTTTTTATTCACTTCCAATTAATTTTAATCAAACTATGTAAAATCATCTCTTTTTATTCACTTTTTCCATTTTAATTTAGGTATACGATAATACGCATAAAATATATTTGAATGCTAATAAAATATTTATGAAAGCTCGAAGAAATTCTATCTGATACCTAATGATCTTCGTACCGATGATGTTGAAACTCAACCGTTGTCAGGTAAATAAAAATTGTGTTGTTATGGAATTTTCACAGATGGCGTTGTTATTCCATACTAACTTTAAGTAATTTAACACAATTTTCAATCTATTTTTCGATTTTTTGATATGTGGTTATTCTGTTATCCGCAGCGGAGAAGAATCGAATAAACCAAACATCATGAAAATGTTCAGGCGATCTCGAGTTATTTAGTGTTCCCACTAACCCGACTTTCTTTTATATAATAAGTAGATTCATTTTTGCTATCATTCAATTGGTGTCTTTGAATCCTTGATATCCTTATAATTAGAGTTTCGGAGATAAACATTACCACCTAATGGCGAACGTTGTTAACGTAAAGTGATCACACTATGCCAGCCTTCGAAATAACAGTAGAAGACGGTCGTAAGCCCGTAGTGGTTTGTTCCATTTAAAAATCGAACATTAGTCATGAATTATTGGAGTCATTAGTTGTTATTTTTTTCCTTATAATTAACTTAAATTCCTTATAATTAACTTAAATTCCTTATAATTAACTTAAATTTGACTTTAAACAAGCGGGCTGTTGTTAATGAAAGCAACTATCTTTTTATGAAATATTTTTATGACTGCAGATGATGTTTTCTACGATTTAAAAATCTTTTGTAGCCTGCACCCTCGTCGAATTTTTATTTTTCCCTTACTTATCAAGTGTACCTACCTATATAACATTACTTTTCCTCTATTTGTTTTTTGACCACATCAGCAACTCTCTATCAACCCTTACCCTTTGCAGGACTCTTGATAATCATTGTGTTGCTAACCGTATCTGTCTATTGGGTGTAGAACATTCTCCGGTTTACCCACATCTCAATCGCTTCCAATCGGTTCGTGGAGCTCACTTTGATTTTCCAAAACATAAGCGAGGTCTAAAAAACGTTTTTATCCTGGCCAAAGTGCTTTAGAATCGGGAACTAGTGTTTTAACTCCGCAGTAAACCATAAAAGTATCGTGTGATGACATTTCCTTTAAAACACTATTAATCGTAAACTAATTCGTATACTTCGTTCGTTCTAAGGATGTCCTTGCTCAATAGAAACGGAAAAAGATGATCAACCAATGAAATGGCAGCTTGTTACTTACTCAATAATACGCCTTAATTTCGAATTTTCTAGTGCGTTATCATTAATTATTTAGTAGAAAAAAGAACTCATAGTATATTATTTATAACAGCCTTTTCGTGTGAAACATATCTTTGCGTAAAAATTCATAATTTTAGGATTAAAATGAATTTTTCCTTGGAATTATTATAGAAACTTTAAAATCATATCGACTATTGGAGCTTTTTATTATCTGCTTATTAGAACTATATATATTAGAACTACATATTCAATATTAATCGGTACTTTAAGGGGGACTCACTGAAGTTACGGACCTCAAATTTTACGTGCTTGTGTAGGAGCATAAGACCAACCCGTATACCAAATTTTATGAAAATCGAAGAATTTTTTTTTTCTTTTTTAGCCTATTTTCTAGAACAAATGAAATTTTCTTTGGATACTTTAAGAGGGTTCCCCTGAAGGTACAGATCTCAACATTTTACTGAATCATCTACATCGAGGGGCTAACCGTTCTACCAAATTTCTATCAAATCGGATAAGAATTACTATGAGTTATGGGTGCGCACACATTTTTGGGTACGCGGAAATTTAAATTTTTTTTTTTGCATTTTTGAAATTAACACCCTCGAAAACGTCGAGAAAATTAATTTCAGCGAAATCTATTTTTTTTTTTGAAATCCGAACACAAGACTCGTGTATATTCCATATACTACGAGTAATAGAGAGATAATATATTTAATCTTTAATCATTGCCTACATATATCCGGGGTATTCTTAAATCGCAATAGATATCCCTAACAGTTTACTTTTTAACGCGTTTTAATTATCGACATCTGTTGGTTTTTAAAATAACAATATATGTAGATAAGTACCTAAGATTGCTAGAAGTACCTAGCTACTAAATGGAGGTGTAAAAGTACAGTGAAACCTCTTAAAGCGCACATTCACATTACGAAAGTTATTGTTTTCAAGTAACTCACGTGTGATACGAAATATCGCGTTTCGCAGCATCTAATCAATCATTCATTCGTTCTGTCGCATCTTCCGTTCAAATAATAAATTTTTGTATTTTTTTTTTCGTCATTCAATATATAACCATCGCTCGGTATTATTTTGTGCAGGCATCAGAGAGGATGAAACTCCGCTCCATTCTATTCCTTTACTGTTTCTATTCTCCTTCTAAGTTCAAACTATTTTTTTTAATTCCGGCTTGGCCTTCCTTAAGGACGCATTCTATGTATTTATTTCCAACTTGCTCTCAGTCGAACATAATACACACACATACATACAATTTTCTTTCAGCCCTATTTTTATTATTTTATTCGCTGGTGGTCTACATATATCCGAATAGAGGCTGGCACTTTTATTAAAAACTAGCTTTCCCGACAGACGTTGTCCTGTGGTTCTAGCCCGAAGTGGCCCGTTAGTATGTACATTATATGCACTGCGCCCCCGTTATACAATACAAAATTAATTCGATTGAATTAAACTAATAAAATAATAACATTAAACTATTTCTGAAACATCCCTATTTCATTCGTATTCAAAGCTCTGGCGGGAACAACTTGAGAAAAATGCGCTCGCGCACGCACCCTACCTCGCCTATTACCAACACGAATGTGCTCGATAATATTGTTGACTTTGTATGAAAATTTTCTAAAACTATCAAACGGTGCGGTGGAGTAAGTGGGATGGGCTACTGTAAAAGCGTATGCGAGAATGAGAGGGAACTACCCGCGATGTCCTGGGCGCGTCCCAGTAACCTTTCCATACAAACTTAAATATTGTATTTTACATAATTTGTTATCCATTTTTTTAACTTTTTATTATAGTTATTCTGTTATCCGGAGCGGAGAAGAATCCAATAAATCAAACATCAGAAGAATCTGTTGAGCCAATCTCGAGTTATAAGTGTTCGCACTAACCCGACTTTAATTTATATAGTAGATATAGACGTGTTTATTTGCATATAATTTCATATCCTATAACAAAAACCACTTAAATAAGTTACCTACCGCCATCTATAGAAATACTATCGAAACAAGATGACAAAGCTGCACAAATAATACAAAGGTTTTCACTGTATAAGCGCAGAATGGCAAGAATCGTATAAGTCTTTTTCAAATAATGGACGAATGACGGCTGATGATGATGATTTGCACTGATTATTTAGACATGCGCATCTCAATCATCTCTTTTTTCTTACATTCTTATTTTTTTACAACGCCTACTTTTTTCAACACTATATTATTATCTACTAATAAAAATATATGTTCTAGCTAGAGGATAGAGATAGAATAAAAAAGCTATCAATACAATTGAAGAGAAATAATAACCCTAGAAAGGATGTACAACATTACTTTTTTTATTTCTAATAAATAATTGAAAGGAGAAGAAATAAATGAGGTGTGAGTGAAATGCGTTGTACCTAAATTGATTAAAATTGGACAAATTGATTCAAATAGCGAATGATCCCAATAGTGACCCAAAAACTTGAGTGTACTTAACATCTTTGTTATGAGAGGTATCAGTGTATTAAGAATAAAGGCACGCAAACTGAGGCTGACTCAAAATAGTGTTTCGTGCAAAAAGGCGTTGCTATCGATTGCATTGGAAACAAGTCAGTGGGCGAATATTGAGTAAATGATAACAATGTCTAACTTATAAGGTACCTACGGGGAACTCGTGTTGATTCAATATTCCATGTGCAATGATCTTCGGCTTGACGAATCATTTACATTATAATTTTATCAAAAATGTAGGCGCGTTTGTTTGTATATAATTTGAATTATTTTAGAATAAAACCACTTAAAATAAGTAGCTACCGCTATCTATAGAAATACTACAGAAACAAAATGACATTGATGCACAATTCGATAGTGGTGTTCATTGTAAAAGCATTTGATCTGAGTGCATCCTTGCGGATTTATTTAAAGTGCTTAGCGATACATGATTGACTGAAAAAGAAGAAAATACAAACAAGTCTTGCCATGGCATTGCGTTTTTTTTTCAAAACTGATACAAATAAAAATTGACATACTAAAACAATGAATGCAATAACTATGCTTGAGAAAGGTTTAATATTTTGAAACAAATAAATAAAATGCCCTGTCGTCGTCTCCGGATGTAAAATTTAGCTCATTTTTAGTTAATCTGGAGGTTATTAAAAGCAAATATCGCAAGATTTATACTGAACAATCATGCAAAAACGGAATTTAGTATAGAAAATGAAGCGAAAGAAATTCGGAATAATTCGTTGGATTTTTTAAATTCATTTCATGTTCATTGGCAGTAGAGTTCGTCCAGAAACGTTCTAAATTTGAATTATTCGTTATGGAAGACCCACAGAGTTTAACGGTGGAGTTTCAACAAATTTTGGGGCCGTTGATAGAAATGTTCTAAATTTGAATTATTCGTTATGGAAGACCCGCAGAGTTTAACGGTGGAGTTTCAACAACTTTTGGGGCCGTTGATATTCCGGTTGTACGGTATGGTATGTGTTACATAAAGAATACATTCGTAAGAAGTGTTAATTTATTTGTATAAATAATAATATTAATGTACAGTTTTTAAAGAGTTTGTTAATACTAGGCCAGCAAAGCTGGTATAGTATTAAAACATATTACATCCTCCCACGTGCTTTGGTACGATTTTATAATATACATATAATAATTATTGTTAAGTAGGTAATACTTATAATCAAACCGTTTGTTCTGTATGTTACGTTAACTTCAATATCACACCAAATATTCTGAAGTTTCGATCAATGGTAGAATTTCATAGATCATAGTAGTATTTTCACTAGTTTAGTTAGTATTTCATGAAAAAAAAAAACAAGAATATTGTATTTACACTAATGTAAAAATACAATGAATTTTCACTTTGTACTACGTTGATGTACCTATGTTGACACAAGCATTTCAGCGCCTTAGAATTGTTAAAATTCTGACGGCTCTACGCCGTATATATTATCTATGGATTGTTAATGTAATATGTTATTGTATCCCTTCTTCTGCCATGTCAAAATAAAATAATACGTTTTTAATCGCTCCGCGCATTTAATTTTAAAACCAAATAAATTTTCCCAATTCGAAGTTGGTCCTTCGAGCCGGATTAATTTGTAGTTGTACAAAGTGATGACTCATTTTATTTTATATCAGTGAAAATGGACTACTACCTACCAAACACCCTCGGCCGAAACTATCAACAGTATTTTATTTTGTCTATACACATTGTATTAATCATCATAAAGGTTCGAATTCTATATTCATAGTTGGAACAGGACAATGCCTGTCGGGAAAGCTAGTACGTTTAAAAAATGAAAGGGTTTAGGGACAATCACCCTGGAATCAGGCAATTTTGGTAGATCTACTCCGTAATTTGAATAGATAGAAGCCAAAGAATACGTGGATGAGTTTTTGACAGTATTCAGCAGAGAGACAGTATGACGAAAGACAGTCTGAAGATGAGAACACGTGTATGATGCTTTGTGGCAGTATTCAGTAGAGGGACAGTATGACGAAAGACAGCCTGAAGACAGGAACAGAGTTTCCCAGGAATCAACATAGGCGAAGGTACTGGGAGGGTTTCAGAAAGGAGAATTATTGGAAGAAGTTGGCTATGGAAGAATTTCCTTCAATTTCTAGAGAAAATGATGGTGGAGGGCAACCGGGAGACGGGAATCCTAATAGGACCTTATTTCGGGGGCAGAAAAAAGACGATTAAGGAAACATTTTGCGGACGGCAGCTGGAGGAGCTGGAAAGATTACTGACAGGCTTCTGGAAAGTCTTACAAAAAGTTTGAAGAACTAAGTATTTCACAAAAAAAGTTCTCGGAAATTTCCTGAAATTATTGCAACAGTGAATGATCGAGTATTTAAACATGAATGCAATATAATTTATTTACAAAGACAGACTTGCGGACAGTTAACGATTGCGTGAGTCGCATAATAATGCGTGTGCTGTACTTGGCATCATACCTACAACGCCATATATGTCAGCAAACAAAAAAGCGGGGAGTTTCGGTACTAAAGTGTGTTGACACTTAGTATGCGTCAGATTGTTGTCTTTTTTCTTTGTGTAGTTCTTCGAACTGTCGCAATATACCACAGCGCTGCTGTTGTATTATTAAATTTATTATTATTTATGGAAATTTGATTATTTGTTTTTTGACCGCCATTATAATGTTTTGACAGTTTTTTAAATCATCGTTCTTCCTTCTTTGTGATATACGCAGCGATGCGATGCAATAGATGAGTTTTTTAATAATCGGAATATTTTTAGAATTCTGAATCCTTTTAACTGGATCTGTCCAATAATATCGAATTGTTGGTATAATAAAATGGATAACACTTTAGTATTATTTATTACCTTCAATTAAATTTTTCTTCGAAGAAAGTGCACACACTGAACTTAAACATGGAGTTTAAAGCTCCCCCATTTACATAGGTATCAAAGAGTTTTGTCGATTTATAAAAGGCGTTTGAATTGATGCTCCTAAAACATCTTACCCTTGTTGAAATATACGAAATAATGATAACATTCTCGACTTTGATTCTCACATATTTTTCTGATAATTGCCATCTTGTTTTATTTATAATATTAACGTTTTTGATGTTGGCTAAAACACGGCTGCAACGTAACAGCTATAAATAGCGAGCTGTCAAAGTATCGAAAGGCGGGAAATCTCTTTTAGCGAATCGATAAAATAATATATTGCCGGGTTAATTCGTTCAACAGTTGAATAATATAATATTGTTATTATCATTCGCTTCCTTTTATGGACTAATTTTATTCAGTTTGAAAACATATGGTCCATAGATATTAATCTATGGACGAACAAAGATAGACATTGTTTCCTGTATCCCATAGACAAGAATATTATTATATTAATATCTCAACACCACAGACAATAATATTGAATTTATGGAGGTGACATAAGTACGAATAACAACTATTCAAGTATAGAATTAAGTTGTACCAACCAAATGGAATTATATGACCGTTTGAATCATTAAAAAGTACCTACGCACCTATTATTATTGTAGCTAATCAAAATTGCATGTGTAAAGGTACGATATTTTTACGGTGTTGCCATAAAAAAAAAAGATTTTCTTAACGATGAGAAATCGGAGAATTTTGCTTATTGTATAGTGTTACTTAATTTCTAGTCGAATCAATCGGAATCGGAAAATTTGACCTATGTGCATTGAAATAATTTTCCTCTCGATTTGCCTATTTTCATGATCATCGCATCACACTAGAATCGGCTGGACTGATTTCGCTAACTCGTTCTCTTTTGTTGTGTTTGAAATTGTCAGGAGAAGGCTCTTATGAGGTACAAAAAAAACCCATGTACGTAACCTTGAAAGTTGGTAAGATTTTTAGAATGTGTCCTGTCATCAACATCGTTTCAAAGAAAATCTGGTCCCGTCCACTCTGAGACAGGCCAAATCCGGGTATAAATTTCATGTGAAAAAATATTTTTAGAATTCTTATCTGACCGGACTTCGCGCTTCACTTGACGTGGACTCAGATCATGAGGCTACCGCGAGCTTCATCGAGAACACTGACTGATTTACCGACTAACGCCGCCAACCCAGTGATTTCCAGCTGGATACACATATAGCACATAATATGTGTATCCAGCATATTACACATATTATACATATGCAGCCATAATTTAAATAAAATGAAGTGGTTGGTAGACTAGCGGTTACAACGCCGGCTTTCGTACTGTTTCGTATCGGAGGTCGTGGTTCGATCCCAGGTGCCGACCATCTTCCTCTTCACGGCACAAGCTTTAAGTAGCTTACTGTGAAAGAGTCAAAGAGTGTATTTGTGTTCACTTTGAGTGAGGACAGATTTGTTTAAAAAAAACTCTAATTGAAATAATCAAATTGCGGCACATGACAGAACTTCTCGCGTCGCCCTTCAAGGCAACCCCAAAGAAAGAACACCCCCGGGAAGACTACTAAAGCGATGGAATAGTCGACCTCTCAAGAGGCTGAAACGACGGCACAAACAGATCCGCAGGATCTATGAAGACAAGAAGGCGAAGAAGCATCACATAGTGGCGGGTCCCCCAGTATTCCTAATAGTTCTCAAGTGGTCTTAACAAAAACTATTCTAAAAACAAAAGAATAACGCTTCAAGTAAAATGTAACTGGAGGATTGGATACAAAAGAGGACCTATACATTTTATCTCACAATGGAGCAGTGTGACCTCAGATGGCCCTATGGAGCAGGCATTCTTTCTCACAAGATGTCCCGGGAATGAAGAATGTCCCCTGCGTCTGGTAAACGGTGAGTCTATAGTGGCGAGGCGTCTGCAGGAATGCACAAACCTAGGTATCTCATTAAAACTATTTGCATTGTAATGAAAGAAAATTCTTGTTTAGATAGAGATCTCACAACTTTCAACTGTTTTGTTTTCAACAAAAGAACTTCATTTTTTTGTGTCCTTATCTTATTATTTGCTATCACTAAGCTTAAAATCCCAACATACATACATACATCCTCAGCGTCACAACCCTTGGTGGGTCTTAGCTGCCTGCAAGAAATGTCTCCAAACCTCCCTGTCGCCGGCTGCCACCTTCCAGTTCCTTTGCCCCAGAGTCCTACAGTCTGCAACAACATCATCCAACCATCGCAGCTTTGGCCTTCCAACTGGATCATTGAATAATACTCTTTTTGGGACCTCCTGGTCATTCATACGGAACAGATGTCCTAGACAGCCCAGTCTGTTAATTTAAATGAACTTGACTAAGCTGACATCCTGGTATAGACCATAGAGCTCGGCGTTGTAACGATTTCGCCATACTTCACCTTCTAGGTCCATATATTCGGCAAAAGATCTTTCTTTTGAAGGAATCCAGTCTATTTTCATCCTGCTTGGTCAGTTTCCAGGTCTCTGAGGCATATGTTAGTACTTTGAAAGTAAAATTCCCACATTGGTATGCAATTTCAACTCTCTGTATTTATTTTAAGCTCAGCATATTCATATCCGCTACAGCGCATTCAATTATTGTAAATCTGTAGGAATATTCACGAAAACGTTAAGATCGATCTAAACTGTTTTTTTTTCAATTGGTTAAAATATATGATGTTAAGGTATAGCAGACACATTCAAATTAATATTTACATTTTTCCACACACAGGTTCTGCAAATATTGTATTTTTTTTATATGGATCGAGAAATTTTACATGACATTTATGAAAAAAAAAATTAGCCCCGTGGATTCTCATTTCAAAATCAAAATGTGATAAATGTGATGCCCATAAATGTTTATAAAAGAATTTAAATACATCAAACAGTTTGGAAAGCTTTGATTCGGAAGATTTTTCACATTATTAATAATATGCATGTATTGTCTCTGTCTGGTGTTGCTAGCCTAGAAATTCATAATATTTAAAATTATGTTAAAACCTCTAAACATTTTTTTTCTTTACTTTTGAATATGCAAACATTCTTTTTATGTCTAAAGTGTGCGTTTAGACCAAACGAACATAGAACCAGAGCTATAAATGGAGCATTCCCTTAGTAACGCTCACGCCCAAGCAAACAACAACAAACAAGAATTAACACCAAGAACTAATTTATAGGCGATGACATAAAAGTGTGCATTTATACCAAATGAACAGAGAGCTGAATCTAGAAACAGGTCATACTTTCTTTCATGTATGATATTGGATATCGTGGAAACAATAGCAAACAAAAACTAGTTACTAATGGCCGATTACAGTGACAATATCAAAGATAAAGAAATTATACTCTACTAGCTTATACCCGTCTTGCTTTACGTTTTTGATTCCGATTGTCAGGCTTGATCGGTAGGTAATTAAACAGGTTCTAGTCTAGCTTCCCATTGCTTAACAGACCTCTATAACTGACATAAGCACAGAAAAAGAAGAATGACACTTTTAATGTTTATTAAAATTTTGTATGAAGATCCTAAAAAATAGGGTTTTTTAATTAGCTCTAAATATATTAAAGTTAATGCAGCAAATTGTATTAAAGAACCTTCTCCGGCATTTTGCACGGCTCTGTGCAGATTCATATCTGACGTAGCATTTGTATTTTGAGCGTGATGCTATGACATACGGTAAAAAGCAAAATAAAAAACATTTCTGAATTATTTAGATAGAGAAGGAGGGGCTAATGCGAGTTTTATTTAATTTCCCAATTTACCACGCAACTTTCTGAATTTTTTATTTCTTTAGAACCTTCTACTGATAAAAGCCAACACGACAAAAAAAGAATTAGTGAAATCGGTTCAGCCGTTTAGGCGTGATGCGATGACATTAAGTAAAAAGCTAATAAAAAAACATTTCTAAATTATTATGTAGATTTACCACGCAACTTTCTTAATTTTTTCTTTCATAAGAACCTTCTACTAATAAAAGCCAACACGACAAAAAAAGAATTAGTGAAATCGGTTCAGCCGTTTAGGCGCGATGTTCACATATACGATAGAAAGCGGACAAACATTTCTGAATTATTATATAGATAGATTTACCACGCAACTTTCTTAATTTTTTCTTTCATAAGAACCTTCTACTAATAAAAGCCAACACGACAAAAAAAGAATTAGTGAAATCGGTTCAGCCGTTTAGGCGTGATGCGATGACATTAAGTAAAAAGCTAATAAAAAAACATTTCTAAATTATTATGTAGATTTACCACGCAACTTTCTTAATTTTTTCTTTCATAAGAACCTTCTACTAATAAAAGCCAACACGACAAAAAAAGAATTAGTGAAATCGGTTCAGCCGTTTAGGCGTGATGTTCACATATACGATAGAAAGCGGACAAACATTTCTGAATTATTATATAGATAGATTTACCACGCAACTTTCTTAATTTTTTCTTTCATAAGAACCTTCTACTAATAAAAGCCAACACGACAAAAAAAGAATTAGTGAAATCGGTTCAGCCGTTTAGGCGTGATGTTCACATATACGATAGAAAGCAGACAAACATTTCTCAATTATTATATAGATTAGAACGTTGTGCACCAACAAAGCCAATAGGCAATAAATATGAGACATTAACAAAAATGGATATAGTCATATCCTGGCGCCAAATACATGACAGCGGTCGCAGTCTTTAAATTTGGTTGCTCTCTTGTTCTCAACAATTTCCAACTTTTATCTCTATTTTTCATTTTATTATTAAATTTCTTCTTGTTGCATACATGAGATTTTTCGATATGTTGAACATGTTGAGAATTCTCATGATTAGGAGTTTCGGAGACAAACATTACCACCTAATGGCGAACGTTGTTAACGTAAAGTGATCACACTAAGCCAGCCTTCGAAATAACAGTAGAAGACGGTCGTAGTGGTTTGTTCCATTTAAAAATCGAACATTAGTAATGAATTGTTAGAGTCATTAGTTGTTATTTTTTCCTAATAATACTCTATTTTCAAGCTCTGGCTTTATGTTCGTTCTTGGTATAAACGCGACCTAACGCGTCCCAGAGTTCTATATAGTTTTTGATTGCTGTTTGCCCGGTGTCAATATCAACAATAAAGGAACAATTCTCCATTCCAGCTATGGTTCTACGCTCATAGGATGTAAAAGCACCGTTTTGTCCACTAGAGGATTTGTCAAAATTATTATGCCAATCGGCTATTGTTTAGATATACCTACGAGTACAATCTTTAAAATTATTTAGTTTGGTCCCATCAGGGTCTCGAAGACGAGAAAGACCTTCCCACACCGTGCTGCGTATTTGGATATGTTGTTCTTATTCATTGACAAAATCTTCGTTTGTAGTCGAACGCCAATTTGAATCTGTCTACGGGGGCAGGGCGTCCACTAGTTATATTCAAAACTCAAATATACGCAACAAGATTCGAACGTGCGTCTATTATTATTTAAATGTCGTCATAAGTTATTGTACTATTCTATTTTGCGTAAAATGTCTATGACATGAAATATTGCAAGAAAGGACATTATAAATGAATGCATAATGAAGTAAGTCGTAAGTCAATATTTTCTAATGACATTTCCTTTGCCTCATTGCGGACTTCTCGGTCGTTGTACGTTGTGCATATTATTCTGTCTACAAAAACTAAGTGCTTTATTTAAAGTGTCTCCGGTTCTCAACCCGGATATCGCATTTATGATACTTTTGGTTGATAAAAATGATATATTCTTAATAATTGACATCCAATGAGGTGGAACGACCACATCGCGCAAACCGTTGGGGCAGAGTGGATGGGGATGCCCAAAGATAGAGAAGTCATACGTCCAGCAGTAGAGCGGCTTATAATATAATTGAAAGCCAATCATTTTAGTATATCATGTACCGGAATCGTAAATATATTCTTCTTCTTTTCTTAATCCACATTATGATCTTTTGATTTTATCTTAAAGAATTTTTATGCAAGGGTTTCTCTTTTTTCGTGTCGCGTCCCTCAGACCTTGCTCTGTTTCTGAGATCTTCTTAAAAAATGTTTTGGTTTAAAAAGTCTGGATGAAACGAGAACTAAGGTATATCTAGGGATATGGGGGGTATAATCTTTAATCCTTAATGTATTAACTCACTACCAACGCTCGCATGTGTGGACGTCGAGAAATTCCTCCAAGCCTCTTTATTTTGCGCCAGTTGCATAGCTTCATACCAGCTTCTACCATCTTTCAAATCCGAAGACAATTTCCGCTTAACTGTTAATTTTATCCGTTGTTGATGTCGCCTATCATTTTATTTTCCACAAGTTTTATAACAAACTCGCGGGAGACTAGGGAACGTTAAGTACGAGAAAGGGGAAGATCTAGGCTTAGATGGGAGGATGAGGTTGGCAAGAATGCGGAGGTTGGCCCGATTTGGGCTGTAGCGCTATTGAATACACCCTTTACGCAATAAATGTAAATATTTTTTTTTTAAAATAATTACGTCAAAAATGCATTATTACTACAGAAGAGAACTTGGATTGTGTGGTATATAGCATGAATCTGTTCACTCTGCGGCAATCATAAGTTGATGTATTATACTGAAGTGAACTTCGTTTCATAGCGCCTGTCTGGCGTGGAAATACACCATATAATTACGGCTGGTTTCAGATAAGTGATTCCTATTGTCTTCCTGTGTGAATGTATTACGGCTCGCTCATTGAGATCACAGCGTTTAGTTCATCCATATTAATATCATCACTCACAGCGTTTAGTTCATCCATATTAATATCATCACTCGCAGCGTTTAGTTCATCCATATTAATATCATCACTCACAGCGTTTAGTTCATCCATATTAATATCATCACTCACAGCGTTTAGTTCATCCATATTAATATCATCACTCACAGCGTTTAGTTCATCCATATTAATATCATCACTCACAGCGTTGGAATCTTTGGATGCCTTTGAACTCGTGGGTATCGCAATTTTGGAATGTTGTGTACATTTTGAATAGGCTAGTGATTCTATTTCTCTCATTGTATGTACAGGGTCGTAGCCAACGAATTTATTTAGTCCTAAAACCAAAATTTTATACATTGTTAAATTTTATACAAATTTATACCTACTTTGGAAAAAAATCAAAGAGCACGATTGTGCTCTTTGAAGTAAACATGGGATATGCCCATGTAAGAATGTGTTTTTAAATTATATAAATTCGGAAATAATGTGCTACTGCGCGTGGTCCCAACATGTACCACGTGACTGCTGTTAAACTCATACAACCTGTGACGTTTGTCGGTAGCGGTGGGTGACATTCGATTTTTTATTTTTAATATTTTAGCGTTAACACAGAGGAATTTTATGTTTTGATCATATTATAATTAGTTAAAGGAAGTACCTATGTACTTTTGTGTCGTTTTGTGCTTGTGGATGAAAGTAAAAAGAATTATTATTGATAATTTATCGTGTTGAACAAAGGAACCAATTTTCGGTTCTGTGCATCCTAAAAAAGTTCTCTAATAATATTTGTACCTACTCAGTGAGTTACATATATATTTTTTGATATAAAATGCCGTATGTGTGTGCAAAAAAGATTGGGATATCTGAAGAGAAAGGGAAAAGAAAGACATCATTGTGACAAATACGTAACTGTTAAAACCAAAGAAGGTCTATAAATAATAAATCAGTATTAAAATCATGGTCCTTCGAACCGGATAGATCCGTTTTTATTCTTGTATACCTACGGTTTTTATTCAACCCATGATCCGGGATAAACATCGGACAGTGCGCCTAGTAGTTTAATGCAAAATAATTATTATTCAAATCCGTACGTACGTACAAAGGAGAATAACCATTTTACGTACTTATTAACATCGCATTGTATCGAGACATTCGATGATTCATAATAATAATTATTGTGTAGGTGCCTACTTAGACGGTTTAAGTAAGTACGAATAGTCTATCCGTGATTTCATATTGTTAAAGCCGTTGCACCCAATGTGCCTTATAAAACAATCGGAAATAATCGTGTGTTATCGTTTCGCGGAATTATAGATAATATGCAAAAACATAATTCATTATTAACAGACAAATTTTGATAAAGAACACACGTTTTGAGCTTCTTCATACTTGGTTATTTTACTGTCATCACAGCTTCTTTCGAAAATTTAGAGGTTGAAGAGTATATTATTAGGAAGTTGAATATTTTTGTAAGATGTTTCGTGGATATTGAACGGACTCCAAAGAAGTCATTCAAATTATACTTCTTAACATTGAAGGCCCCGAAGGATCCCGAAATTTTGGTATCCATTTTCAACTTTATTTCATGCGATACATTTTATATGTTGTTAATAACAAGTGCTGAAATTTTTTATGAATAGCTTTCCCGACAGACGTTGACCTGGGTCCTAATTCTTCTTCTTCTCCTCTCGGGCAATTGTTATTCCCACACGATGGTGGGGTCTGCCTTTTGTATTTTACGCCACCACTCAGCGCTGTCTTGGGCATCCTCGGGGGTAGCTCCACAACTCCCATATCTTGACTTACAAGATCTTCGTATGGGTCTCACTCCAGTGGGGCTAGTGCTAGTTTTATCGAAAGCCAATTGCACGCAAATAAGCGCTTTTAGCGTGCAATTAGTGTTCTAAAATCAAACGGTCGAATCATTCGATTATTTTAGTATGAAAATTTTTCGAAACTCTTTCGATGATCGTTTCGATATTTGATCATCGAAAACTTATACTAGGGATACTGACCTCCTTCCAGGGACCTAAAGAGCTCGGATCCAAATTATGAATATTAATCCGAATTTGTAAACAGATAAATTAATTACCTTTTAACCAATATATTCCCGGCCGATGCATCTTTTTAAACCAAATAATTTCCATCCGCTTTCTTACAATCGCACAAATTATCAAAAAACTGCCAATTTCTTTTCAACTCCGATTTAATTTCAAAATTAGACTTAAATTTTATTGTAAAAAGTACTCAAAAGTACTCAAAAAGGAACCTTCTCCTCACAATAGCAAACATGGCAATTCATCAGGAATGAGCGAAATTGGTGCAGTCTAGTAAAAATGGTCAAGTAGATCACGCGCGATGCGATGAGCACGGAAAAAAGCATTAATTTTTATGTCAATATTTTGAAAATGGAAAATGGTTAAAACTTTATTTGTTTTTTTGTTATATTGTCATATTTGGGTACCTAACGATTTGGCGTGACATCAATCAATACAGTTTGTTGCAGGTAATTTTTATTCCAATTACTATCTCGAAATTGTCACCATTTCCCAATATTACTTATTTATTATTATCATCATGCAAAAAAAAAAGAACTGTACTTAACCTTCGTTGCGTAATTACTAACAAAATGCTATCTTGTATGTTGCGTTACGCAACATTTAAATAAATTGCGTAATTTAAAACACGATACATTTAAATGAAATAAAAAAATAATGTACACCTCAGCATCAGCAACGTAGCTATAATTAAAGTAAACTACCCAATTATCGGCAGTGTTTTTCAAGTGACAAACATCAATGTTGAGTATTTGTATATTACAATGTAAAATGTATTTGAAAATTTTGTGATTTTTTCAAAAAGAACACATTCCTTTAGAAAGAATTCAAAATTTTCACTTAAAAATTAAAAAAAAAATTGCACTCATTTTTTTTTTTTTAATTTGTATGTTCGTTTTCAAATGGTAGAACATTTCTCATAAAATGTCTCCTCTTTCTTATATTATAAACCTGAGGATATCTCATTCAGCAGGGAATCAGATTCTCAGATAATTATTTCTTAAATCATTGCTATTATTGTTCTCTTTTTTTTGTCTATGTACTGTCAATTTTACAACGGTGAACTGACCTGGCGCGTTCTAGTATCATCTTCTTTAAATGCACCACGCATGGCTATTGAAAATCTGTATGGCTGCTTCTCTTGCCTGTCCTCCATATGACCTATTTGCTGACAGGAGGCTGAAAGGGCCCTTTACACCTTTCCAGCCTCGCCGATTGATTTGAAATCTGTTCTGTTTTGCTTATAATTCATTGCTTTTGCTTTGTCTTTAGATTGTGTTTTCCTTCCTTTTTGTATTTTTTATCATTTTTATGACAAATATTCAAAAAATGTACAAAATTTGACGACTCCAAGTGCTCTGAAGAAGCCTAAGGACGAGAGTTGATAAATAAAAAATAAAATTAAATGATCAGGCATTCTTTGAGGACATGATCGAGCCTCAGTCTCGATCGATAAAACTTTCTCAAAACACGCTGGCTGTTATTTAAATGTTAGATTATTAAAAGTTATTTTGATATTAACTGTTTCGAAGGTTGATTTACATAATTTACAACACTTCCGGTTGACAACGTTCGCAATAAGATAGGTAAATTTCCAATCCTGGATTCAAAATTTTAATTATTTATTCATCTTTCTAGGGCCTAACTAGCCGTTTACAAAAACATATAAAACATAATAATAAACAGACACAGTTAAGTTTGACGCTTAAGTCATATAAAATGTAAAATATGAAATATATTCTGTGATCAGGATAATTTGGACAGTCTTATAAACACACAAAAGATAGGTAGGTACTACTTAATATAATATCGTAAGTCACATCTACCTAATGATATTTCAATGAATTTTTGTGATTTGATATTAACAATAACACAATGTTGAATAATAAAAATAATTGTTTTCTAGGAAAATATACAAGCTGCATGTACCAATATAATTTCGTAGTAAAATATAATGACCTTCATTTGTTTTTCATTTATATTTTGTTATTGCTTATTATGCTGCCTACCTATCTGGAACTTTGGTGTTTATATAATAACTAGCTGTTACCCGTGGCTTCGCTCACATGCTGTTTGGTTTCTCTTCCCTAAACTGGCTGAAAGCTACATTCACTGTGCACCAGCATTTACCTTATTCGTTAAATAATATATAATAATTCCTATACAGAACACCTTTAGATTTATCCAAATACCTCTATATATTTTATGTTAAACGACTCTTGATAGTTACCTATGTGTTATTTTTTTTTTGTTTTAGCTGTAAGAACGAAAGCCGTCGACCGAACCAATGGGCTAGCGAGTTTTTTTTTTTTATTTCAAATTTAAAGATAGAATCTTTTTTGTCAAAAGCACTAAGAAGGTTCTAAGGGAAATACGGCTCCATTTGAATATAAAGAGTTTTTTTTTTTTTAATTAATTTTTGCTCACTCAAAGTGAACACAAATACACTCTATGACTCTTTCGCAGTAAGCTACTTAAAGCCTGTGTCGCGAAAGAGCAACATGGTCGGCACCTGGGATCGAACCACGACCTCCGATTGAAACAGCACTAAAGCCGGCATCGGCGTCGCGACGTAACCGCTAGTAAGTAAATAAAACGTTAGACAAAGCGTGGGGCTAGTACGAGTTTTATCGAAAGCTAATTGCACGCTAATAAGCGCTTATAAGCGCGCAAATAGTGTTCTAAATTCAAACGATCGAATCGTTCGATCATTTTTGTATGGAAAATTTTCGAAACTCTTTCGATGATCGTTTCGATATTCGATCATCGAAAACTTATACTAGTGGTTGGAATAACTAGGCTATCAACCACTTCGAATGCTCATGTTTTTGCTTATCTATGGACAAACCAACGACAAAATATTAATGCATTTACAGAACTTATATAAACCTGCGTTAAGAACTAGTTAAGTACCAAATGCGATAAAACTGGATGGAGTGAGATCTTGTTCAACAAATCAATTCGATGGTGCAACAACGTCATCCACCCACCTGCATTACATGTGCTGGGCACACACAAGTCTCACTTTTATCCATAAATTGACAGTTGTGAATTTATTGAGTTATTTTGTTTAATCGTGATTATAACTCCTCATTTGTTTTTAAATTCCATATTTCAAAATTATCCTCCACAAACTTATTACTTCTTGTTCTTTATTGACTAGTAGATGACCCTATATTGCGTACCTACATCCTTAGCACACATCATTTCCAGTAACTCCAATCAAAAAACAAGAATCCTTCATAAAAATTGCGCAAGATCGAGCGCAATGGAGAGCTCTTGTTGCCTCCCTATGCCCCTAAGTGGGGCTTAAAAAAATATTAATATAATAGATTTGTCTCTATGTACTCTAATGATGTTATAAATATTAAAAAGGAACAGTGAAATTGGTCCGGCCATTCACGCGTGATTCGATGACCAACTAAGATTGTCTCCATATTTTTTACCATTACGCCGTGTCTCGTAAGGGATAGAACGGACTTCCACTCCTTTTTATCCAAGCTTGCTTCTTTATATAGGTACCTACCATTTCTATTTATTTTTCTTACCTAATTCTGACTTGGCCTTCCTTGAGGACGGAATCAATGTGTTCAATCCACCGCATTCTGAGTCGGGCACGCTATTTTACACCTTTCCTTTCAGCTTTTTTGTCATTCTCAACATTTTGAGTTTCATCTTTGTCACAATATTTACATCCATTCCGCGTTTATTTTATTGATTCACAATAAAACACTAGCGGCATAATAGCATGAGCCTTTTAATAACCGATGTCCTTTTATATTTTAGAATGGTGTATTTTTTTATCCAATCCAAATCCAAACTCCCTTAAGACCCCACTTGGGGGCATAGGGAGGCAACAAGAGCTTGCGCAACGTTTATGACCTCCTCCCACACCATGTCCAGATGCTTCAGCTCTGCTTCGAAGGAACGGAACACAGTATGAGAGGGTCTTCCTCGTCCTCGGGACCCTGATGGGAGGAAGAACAGCGCTCTCCTCGGCCAACTGTCATTCGGCATCCTTAACACATGTCCCAGCCAAGTCCATCTCCTCCACATAATAGTAGAAGTGATGGGCTCACGCTGGGTGCGCCGGCGTATAGCGTCGTTCGTGATGCGGTGGTACCATCTTATACCCAAAATTCTCCTGAGGCACTTCGTTTCGAATGCAGATACTTTTTGTGCCTGGGCTTTGGTCAGGTGCCAGGACTCACACCCACATACTTTTTTTATCAGTCAGTATTAAATGTCCATTTGTTAGAATCATTTATCGCTTTCATAGGTGCCCATCCTAGGCGCCCACATCACATTCAGGTCCCTTTAACGGCACTTTGATAAAAAAAAAAATGAATAAAAGGCACTAATAGGATCAATTAGTGTCTAAGATTATCCATTACTTGGCGCATATCAAAGAGGCGTCTATGTGTCTTCTTCGTATCTAATGAATTGTTGTATGAAGCTCCTATTATTCTTCATCCTACGCTTAGCCAGATTTAGGCCATAAATCTTGTGATAAAACATTGAGTAATACATATGTCTTCACAGGGTCAACCTTGGCATCATTGGGTTTTCTCTAAAATATCATCACAAAGTCCAAACTTGATGGTTGAAATAAATAGTTGGATATGTGGTACGATATTGCCTGTAAAGATAAATTCACTTTTTAAGGCTTAACCACTTCCACACTTTCTAATACTTTCCTGTGTAAATGGGTCGTGCATTCATCACGCCGTGATGTCTTTGTGCTAATTTTTAAACCCTTCTCCTCCCTGGTGATAGTTTTTGAGGTTTTAAAATACCCCCCCTCCCCCCAAATCACGTGTATTTTTTTTAGTACAAAGAGTGAAGAGCTTTTTTTTTCGTACATATTTAAAAAAATTAAGTGCAACCATTTTTCTTTAAATTCATTAGAAAATTTAACGCACGTGATTTTCTTACTAGTCCCCAACCCCCACGGGATATTTCGTGATTTTTTAACCGTACCGTAAGGTCCCTGCCCCTCAAACTAGAGGGAGGCCCTTGTTTTGCAGTGGACGAAGTGGATTAACATCACAATATTGACTACGAGCGCCATTGCCTAACTACTTAGACGTGAAATTCTAATGTCATTCTCAAACGATGTTCTAACGGCGCGTTTACACCAAAATAACATAGAGCCAGAGCTATAGAAATATAGTATAATTTCTTGACCGTTGATCTGGTCACCAAGGAACAACAACTTGAAAGAACCATAACTCTGGCGCGCGTTTTCTGTTTTCTGGCACAATAATTAATTAGTTCTTGCTCGTTGTTGTTTCCACGGTGTCCTATATCAACCAGTACATAGATAAGAGGAAGTATCCTATGTTAGGGTTTCATGTTGGGTTGCCAGGTGTAAAGGGTAATTCTAAAATTTCTAGGCAAATTTCACAAATACGTTTCCGATGTTCGAAAACAACGATGACGTGTGTACAATAGAAATATGTTAGGAATAATAATATGTCCTAACACACAAGCAGTGTTGTTGATTTTCATAAGGCATTTGATAGAGTACATCATAGCGTTATTTATTATATCAACAAAACTTTCTCAACCAACGTAGGTGCATTTGTTGCTTACTTTAACATCACATAAAGCAATGATGTTATGACATCGAATACATTTAATAAAGAATTAAATTGATAACAAATTTAAGTAAGTTTGTTTAAAATATTTTTTGTTGTATGTAAGTACATAATATGTAGGTACATAATATGTAGGTACATAATATTATTATGTTTAATGAAAAAATGATAAAATTAGATATTTTTATCTAATATGTAATATTCTAAATATACCGACATCGGTAGCCTAGTTTCTACGGTGACGACTTCAGATTAAACAGTCCTAGGTTCGACTCCCAATCGTTTGTGTTTTTATTTCTCTTGTAATTTTTAATCTAATGGTTGCTATTATTTCTCATATTGGAGAAAATGCTTTTAGTATAAAGTTCTGCTGGAAATAGCCATGTATTGAAAAGTTTTAATTTTTTCTCTATCTAATAGAAAATAGAAACTTCCTTTAAGCCCCACTTAAGGGGGAGCATAGAGAGGCAACAAGAGCTCTTCATTGCGCTCGATCTTACGCAGTGTTTATGACCTCCCCCCCCCCACACCATGTTCAAATCCCTCAGCTCTGCTTCGAAGGAGCGGAACACGGTATGAGAGGGTCTTCCTCGCCTTCGGAAACCTGATGGGAGGAAGAACAGCGCTCTCCTCGGCCAACTATCATTCGGCATCCTTAAAACGTGTCCCAGTCATACCCTTGGAATTTATATTATGTAAGTCGAAATCTACCTCACTTAACTATCTAGCTGGATGTCGACTTTGGATTTAACATAATGGGTGCAACATCTCAACATTAAAACGTTGTTTCCACATTGTTATTATTTCACAAGAAATCTGCGCACAGGTCTAGTACAAACAAACTTGATGATAGGTATATAGTAAACAAGTAAATAAATCAAAATATATTTTACCCGTGAACCTTCGTTACTCGCATGCAATCACGTACTACGTGTATAATTTACATATTATTATTATTCTTTTTTAAAACCAGGCACCATTTTCCAACAAACGCCTTGATAATCTCGTACGAGTACGCCGCGATATCGACTAATAACACATATATCTCGCCTGACCTTGAAGTCTGCTTGTGAGCGTGCATTTTTAATTGACTCACAATTATAATACTCGCTACTAAATTTAATATTCGATAAAAGTGTTGAAATAATCGGACATATTATCAACATTCCTATCGACGCAGTGGCATTTTGATTAATATTTTTTTTCCGGTGGATTTTGAATATTTTCTTCTATAATTTTTACTGCCACAAGTTTCTGAGTGCAAATCACCTCTTATTGCCTATTTTAATTTTAAAAGAATCACAAATATTTTCATAAAAAACTGAGAATACTAGTGGTCGACCAGTGCTCGAAATTCGATCATTTAACATATTTAAATTATAAGTTTGGATATTATTAAGGTTTCATTGTCAAAGACTGAGCGAATGCTTTTTAAAAATTTTTCTTCAAAAACCACTTCTATGGATATTTGAAATGTTGATATGTACAATTTTTTTTATTATTAGGTATTTATAAACAATATTAATCTATTCTCAATTTGTATACCGTTATTTCGAGCTCCACCTTCCATTTGAATATACCGCCTTCAAAAAACTTTCTGCGCCCATTATGATATGCTTTTCATTTTACAATTTGTTTCTACGAAGTTGATGATCCTTATAAGTGGTCTGTGGAAGTGTGCGAGTTACATAACTAAAAAAATATATTAGCATTCGCCAATCCTTCTCTATTTAATCCATATCTTCCCAGTGTTCCATTATTGGAACGGTATGGTTAATAATTTTTATTTTTTTTTTGGAAATGCGCAACTCGTTTATCTTTATGTGCTTAAAATCTTAGATTAATAGGATATAGTTAGAGATATTGTTGCATGATATTCGCGTCTGCTTTTTTCTGTTATGAAGCATTCTTTATAGCAGATTTTGCGGAAAAACATTGCTCGTTGTAAAATGTCCGTATTTTTTTTGTTTGTTATAATTAACATTCAAATAATACGTTGACTCAATCAATGTTTCTATGAATAATTGTTTTTTTTTTTTTCACAATAAAGTTATATTTATTTATTTATTTATTATTACATCTATAGCTTCCAACATGCGGAATTATTATATACTTACCTGTCTTAACATTATAATATAGCTTGTCCGCGTCTCATAATTCTAGGGCCGTTTCTTTTTGTTCGCTTATTATTGTTGCAACCTTTTTTTTATGTATATATATTTTTTTAATTCTTGTAGTCGTTTATTTTGTAACATGCACAGCGGAATTTTTGCTGGAGGGTATACCTATAGAATCGTGGATATTGGCATAGATCACTCTCTCGAGAGTGAATTGCCACTTCGTAAAAAAGAAGAAGAAGAAATAATACGTTTCCAGTTCTATTGTAGTCTCTTTTGTCATTATAAAAAATAATAAAAATAAAGATGATTATAAGTAGGTATTTTCATGTCCATCTTCCTAACCGTTCCATTTTTGGAACACTGGGATAATATGCCAATGTAAAATTTTTGTACTGCATATTTTCATGTAAAATTTTTTATTTATTGTTGGCAATTTATTTTTTTAAACTATATTTTGTTAAACTATAAGTGTGCGAAGTTTCATACTCCTCCGTCTCGTAAAAATAGTCACAAAGTCCTTCACATATTAATATATAGATATTTAGTTCGAAAGTTTTAAATTATTATAAACATCAAGATGAATGCCGCGAACACAAAAAGAATACCTAGGTAGTATGATAGAAAAGGTTTCTAAGTTCTTTGTTGCCTTACAAGACCTATTAACAACTTTTTCAGAACCTCTTGTGCTACTGATACATTATTCCAATCATCACATCCTTTGACATAGTTTTGAAAAAAAAAAATCATCTTTTGAGTTTGACTTGAGTTGTGACTATAAAACGACTAATACGTCACATAAGGCTCACCACTCATTCTGATTAAAAATATGTTGGTATCTATGTCAAAATGATTGGAATTTACTGGAGATCTCATCCCTATTAAAAAAATCCATTAAGGATCATAGTTAAATAGCGTGCGCAGAACTTATTTTCGAATCCGGTTCGAAGGACCAAAAAAATATTTTTTGCTCAATGGTATTTTTATAGAACGCAAACGATAATGACATCGTGGCATGTTTCTTCTAGGTACTGTTTTTAGGTGTAACGTAAAAAGCACTCCAGGCTACGCGAATTAAATTAAAAAATTCAATTAGTACAAGGCAGATAGTTGTATCTAAATCTACATTAAAATTTATATATTATAGTATCAATATTCACTTTATAAAGTTTATAATAAATGTGATTATAAACTGTCCATACATTAAAGAGATCCATTCAGTTTTTTTTAATATCGCCCAATATAATGTTTTATTGTTTTTTTTTATTGTTCCAATTTAATTTATGGTTAATCTATCAGGGATTGATCGCATTGCGGCACTCTTGTTGCCTCAATATTTACTCAAATAGAGCCTTAATGAAAGCAAAAACCTATGTAGTATAAGTAACTGTGTGATTTTTTTCAAAGTAATACCGCATTCAAAATAATCAATCGTGGAACTCTTTGCACGCTTTACATTCAAAATTTTAATGTCACAATGACATCGTTATTGAGATTAAAATTGAATCGGGATCGCGATTATAATGTAGAGTTACCTCCCGTCTGTTTGTCATGATCATCTGAGAACAGATCTGGCAGACTAGCTCGTCATGGACATCTGAGAACAGACCTGGCAGACTAATAATAATAATTTGGATAACTTGTATAGCGCCGTTTTGTGAGTTTGTCCTGTGTTTGCGTATAGATCGTTTCATGTGATTTCTTGAAAAGAAAAATCTTCAGTTGGTTCTTGAAACGGGATATATCATGCGTTTCTCTGATTGTCTGTGGAAGCCTGTTCCAGACTACAGGTGCAGATACTCCAAACTAAAAGAAAAAATAACAACTTATGACTTTAACAATTCATTACTAATGTTCGATTTTTAAATGGAACAAACCACTACGGGCTTACGACCGTCTTCTACTGTTATTTCGAAGGCTGGCTTGGTGTGATCACTTTACGTTAACAACGTTCGCCATTAGGTGGTAATGTTTGTCTCCGAAACTCCTAATCATGACAATTCTCAACATGTTCAACATGTCGATAAATCTCATGTATGCAACAAGTAGAAATATAATAATAAATGAAATATAGAGATAAAAGTTGGAAATTATTGAGAACAAGAGAGCAACCAAATTTAAAGACTGCGACTGCTGTCATGTATTTGGCGCCAGGATATGACTATACTGCAAACTAGTTCGTCATGAACATCTGAGAACAGATCTGGCAGACTAGTTCGTCATGAACATCTGAGAACAGACCTGGCAAACTAGTTCGTCTTGAAATTTGTCGGTGCAGCCCTGATATTGGACCACACACCCACTGGGAAAGAATAAACAATACTAATTTTGATATATTGCAGACTACTCGGGCATTATTTTTATTCGATACCATTTTTTGCTAGCATCAATAGCGGTGAATCGGATATGTATAAAAAAACTAGTTAACAAATTAGTTTAAAATACAATAAGTATGCGTTATATTTTTACTAAAAAAATGAATTGTTAATAGGTTATTTTTCTTTTTGAAGATGGCATGCACCTGGACGGTTATTCTTAAAACTCAACCCTGATCTTATATGTCGACCGTCAATACTTTAAGTACAGTTATAGTATTAGTTATGTACTACCTGTATCAACCCTTATTTATACCTTTTTTCGTTTTTACTAATAACGGATTTAAAATACACCTACGTAGAACTATTTTTATGGATAGCAACCAATATCTAGTTTCATAATGACATCGTTACTTAAATTGAAATTGGATCGGGATTGTGATTGAAACGCAAAGCATTCCGCAGGGTCTTTTTAAGAGCTAAACTATTTTTACTATGGAATTAACTACACTAGAATTTTTGACCAATAATGATTAGTTGATTCAACGTTGAACGAGTTGCCGACGATATCGTCATCGAAATAATATGACATCATAGATAGACAACCTGTATAATTTTATTGAACTAAATCCATCGATTATTTTTTGACTCTCGTTCACCTTGTCTTCATTACCTGACACAAGTTTATTAACGATCAACATTGGATGCCAAACTATTATTCTTATTATTACATCTACAATATGAAGTGGTCCAACTACTTTCTTTGTTCTGCTGTCAGTAATGTTTTTAATTATTATCTTAAAAGATGATTTAATTATGTAAGAGTGCGTATTCGGTATACATCCGTAGCAATTATCATTGCGTACACGCACAGTGTTTACGGGGTATTGGAATCTGCTCTTCTTTCTGGTTACAATCCAAGGGGTTTTCTGTACCAAGCTTGACAACTCTGTTCCAAAACTCCTCCTTGTTACTCTACAGCCTCTCTAGTTCTTGATACGAGGGGGATGCGCATACTCCCGATCACCTGGTCTATACCGGGGCGGTTTCTGTGGTTTCGCGCACTCAGGTGCCTGATATTATTGTCTATCTATTAAGAAGTTCTGGCTCATGGTTCATGTTTCACTGCCATAAAGCAGTACATGTTTCTTAGCCAGTTGGCAGCATCAGCATAGTGACCCCATGGTTCTTTTGTTCAAGACGGCTCTTGCCTGATGGACTCTACTCTTTATCTCTGTCTTTGAGAGGCCATCTTGGGATATTCTGCTGCCATCTATCAGAATGTCACTTCCCACCTTTGCATGCTTTTAAAAACTGGTACCTGAATATTTTTCTGTCCATTCTTAGGTCCGGTACTCACTTGCGCCAAAATGCGATAAACTTGATACGACGTTAGATGTTTGCGGCGCAAGTGAGAACCGGCCCTTACTTACAATTTGTAGCGATATTAATTTGGGTATAAGAAGATTAATTGAAATTATCTATATGAAATGATGCTCCTTTGATGATTCGTATATTAATAAGTTTTTTTTTCTTTTTGTTGCAGGAAGAAATTGGCGAGGTCTTTTCAAAATGGAAGGAAAAAGAGAACGGGTGCAAGTTGAATCATTCCGTTAGTTTAACTGCGAGTAATAATGGATCAAAAACACATTCTGCATCTGAATTAGAATATTCAAGAATCAGAAGTGGACCAAGTCATGAGCGGGCCATTATTGATCATCACAACAACACTTTAGATTCTAAGTACAGACAGACGACGTCAGACGAGAGATGGAGATCCAACAGTTTGAATAAATACAAACCAAACTTTAAAAGGAAATATGAAGAAAAAGACGATTTCTCCGATAGATTTCTGTCAGAGTTCAATGATATTGTAAACAAAAGATTAGCGGATTTGAAAAGCGTGGAAAACAAAGAAAACAAAACAATGCCAAATTTTAACTTAGAAACTAACGAAACTGAATCAGAACCGGACTATGACGATGTTTTTGATTCAGGGGATGAAGAATCTCTCAAAGATGAAAACAGAAATCCCACAACAACGTCTTTCGAAGATGCGCGAGCTGTTTTTGCTTCTGATGCAACATCAAAATCTAGTTATTTATATTCACGTAATAGCACAAACAAAAAAGCATCCCTTTTATCAAATTTTATCAGCAAATCTAGTCGAAATACTTCAATAATACCTTCGTCCCCAGGAGATGCTGTTCTAGTCAAAGTAGCACCTTTGCCAGATATTGAATCTATTCATTTGAGACATTTAAACAATAGAAAAATTTCAGAAAGAAGAAGCACAGAATCAGATATACCAAAGACTATCGTTGATTATTATAAACCTGACGGCTTGAAGAAATATGGAAACGTTTTCTCAAAATCCGTGGAAAATTCGCCAATACCAAATCATAAATCTATGAACGAATATGTGTCGAGGACAAAAAAACCGTTAGTATTGAATAAATCAAACGCCTTTCGAAATGACAGTGACGAATTTACAGCCAATTGTTTTAATTACAATGTCAATAAAACCAAATCACCCAGTAAAGCAAATAACCATAGGCGGAATGATGCTAATAATGTTAGTTACAAAACAGGCAAAGATCTGGGCAAACTCATTAATATTAACATTGAACATCTTAGATCTGGACTTTTAAAGGACGGGATACCCAAGTTTCCGTCTTCTGAATCCATAGAACTTTTAAATAATCATAAAAGTGATGTATGCCATACTTCAAAGGATCAAAAAACACAAGATATATTGAGGGATGCAATTGGATACAACTGGAACAATAAGGTAAGATTTTCATATTTTTCAATATCGATATCACTACGATTACTCAATCACGAATCTGTCAGGTCTTGGATGAGAATGAAAGTTATTAACCCTGACAGAATCGAATCTAAGAATCATTTTACGCTTCAACAAAATTTTCTGTTTTTATCCAATCTGTTGATATTTGGGAATAGAAAAACAAGGGACGTTGTTGCACTGTAAGGCTCGGTGCTCACTTGCGCCGCGAACGTGTATCGTTACATCAATTTTATCAAAAGGATGCATGTGTTCCCCTCGCGTTCGCTTTTCGAATCACGTCCTTTCGATAAAATTGATGCAATGTCACACGTTCGCGGCGCAAATGAGTATGTACCTTAAAATAACCATCATTCATTCATTCATCATTCTTTCTTAAAGATCACCCGCACACCGCAAGTCGGCCCGGAGGAGACCAATCCGCAGCAAACCGTCGGGTTTGCACAAAACCGACCCCCTAGCTCGATCGAAGCACTCAAACCAAAAAGCCGGCCACACAAAAATCAGGCTCGCTGCGGATCCCCCCAAACCAACCCCGCAATGCGGAAGGCCTATATAGGGAGGCATCAAGAGCTCTCCATTACGCTCGAAGGCGTCCATGGCTCATTGTGCCTTTTCTCGGAGCGCTATTTCACAATTTTTTTACAAAAACAATGACATGGATACGTCAAATAATAATATACATAGTGTGATGGGATCCCCTCAACGGGACTATTACTAACTAGATTTCCTCTAAACTAAACAACCTAACTTCGAGTCTACACCTAATCTGGCTAAATAAACGTTTACCAAAACCGTGTAAACCGAGTCGACTGAAGGAATGCATCAATGTACCTATATAATAGGTAGATGACTCTAAGATGAAGACTTACGAACCCAAAATGAAGGGGTTAACAACCTTAATGATACGCACCTGAAATCACGGTTAAGGAAATCGTATATGGTTTCAAGAAGACTTCTGATCGCTACGTGGAATCTAATGGCCATGATGATATTGTGATCGTCTAGTAACCTAAATTCAAGGACCCAATACGTTGTGTACGAAATTAATTATAACAATCATTCAACTAAACCTGTAAACATTTGATCAGCCCTAAAATAAAGGTGATAATAGAACACATTTATATAACCAAACAAATCGCAGAATGCTCCACCATTTGTGATGTTAGTAATAATGAAATGAAAGAGTCCTACCTTAAATCCTCAGTTCTGTGAAATGACATGAGAAGTATTCAAAACAAAATGAAACAAAATATTCGACAATTTATAACATGATTGAAAGTTTTCACAAATGGTGGTCGTCGATAGTTGAAATATTAGTAGATAAGCATGCAATCAATCCTAGCCTACCATGATATCATAAAACTTTACCAACCCCCTCCCCCCCTGAAATCAAGATAGAACCATTACGGGCTTACGACCGTCTTCTACTTGGTTTCGAAGGCTGGCTTAATGCGCTTTATGTTAACCACGTTCGCCATTACACTTTGAAGTGAACGGTTCTACTCGATAATACACAAATCCCTCCCCAAACTAAGCAAACAAATTAAAATAGATAATAAAATAAAGTAAGACTTATCAATGATCCAGAGTTGCTATTTCTTTCTTGAATACACTGACTCTATGTTTTAAAAGATTCTAATTCAAATCGGTTCCCAGATAACACTTAATTATGTAAAATATTAATTAAAAATGCAACACTGATTTTTATGCTTGAATTTTATGCTTGAATCTAAAAGGAATTTACTACAAATATATTTCACCGCCCAGTAGCACACAAAATTAATATCTTATAAAATGTTCAATAAAATAATCAATAAAAATCACTAACTGAAAACAGGGCTATCCAAAGGATTTCGTACGAGAACGAGCCTCTACACCCCCGTCGACGATGCAAACCGAACTGGCCCGAGATGAACTCAGGCGCATAATTTATCTAATACAAAATCCTTCGTATCCCATCTTCAGTCAATGTTTCATGACTCTATCCAAAAGCGTTCCAAACAATCAAGAGTATTGGTATGTGAAGTGTTCGAATCATTTCTCCACATATAAATTGGAAGACTTCGATCCCTAATTAAGTAAAATATGTCACTACTAATATTAGACTAACATAAAATAGTATTTAAGTTTATAAAATAAACTACAATATTTCAATAAAATGAATGGCCACGACAATAGGTACATACAATCTCCCTTTAAGGCCCCCTCACACCGCAAGCCAGCCCGGAGGAGATCAATCCGCAGCAAACCCGACCCGCATGAAACCGACCTCCTAGCTCGATCGAAGCAATCAAACCAAAAAGCCGGCCCCGGACAAATCAAGCCCGCCGCGAATTACCCCCAAACCAACCCGCAATGCGCGGGCCTAAGCCCCACTCGGGAGCATAGGGAGGCATCAAGAGCTCTCCATTGCGCTCGAAGGCGTCCGAGGCTCATTGTGCCTTTTCTGACCAGTTGAGATTTAAGAACGTGAAGTGGCCAACCTCACGGTCCCGATCTGATTTTTCGATTTCCTGCCTCTTACAGGATGCTTCATCAGAAAGAGCAGAGGTGCTATTCTCAGTCGGCAACCCCAAGGCAAAATAACCATGCACATCCTTATATTTCATATCCACAGAATAATTATCTGTTGAGATTGTTTTCTAGTTAGTAACATTAGAAAAAAGAAAAAAATGCGCTCAAAGATGTTAAATTCCATGAATGTTTTTCAACGTTGTGCTATCTTTCCATTTCGATGAGTTTGAATAAAATCACCTTGGCAATGTCACTACTTATTTTAAATTTCAATTTTGTCAAAATATTTTCAACCACGGTTGAATTAAGCATTACACACCAACTAAGGTGCGTATATATACAGAAAGAATAGTATTAAAATACTTTTGCAAATATGGAATTTAATCATTTCATTTTTAGTTAATCAATATAAATATCATTTAATTATTCAACTTTGGTAATCAGCATTTTTTTTTATAGTATACTTTTATTAAATAAATAAATATATACAAGCAAACAGAAAGATACAATACGAAACTTATTTACACAATATTTTACACAGAAACAGTGCAACAAATGAGCGGAACCCGTTAAGTCATTTAAATGACTTGTCAACAGGTACCACTCACTTCCATCCTCAGTTTACCGCATCATAATATCCTCTTACATATCTATTTAATACTAATTATACTATGGTTTGGTTATACATTCATATTTTTATTTTTACACAGCCAATCAATCCCTTAGCAACAATTTCAATTTTTTTACATTTTTTTATTTTCATTGGCAATGAGTTAAACATTTTCGGAACTAAGCACTCTAGAGTGCGATCACCATACTTGTTGTTAGTTTTTGGTACTTTTAATCCTTCATTTTTAGTAAACCTTGTGTTATGTGCATGTATTAATCTTTTTTTTAAATTTATTGTCTGAAAAATTCATTAAAATAATCATTAAAATATTTAATGATTATGAAGCAGGAAGAAGTTCGCCGAGTCAACTAGTTATAATGTATATATGCTTAATTATATTAGTGGTCGGCCAGTGCTCGAAATTCGACCATAATTACTTAATTATATGTTTGAACATTATTAATGTTTCATTGTCAAAGACTGAGCGAGCGCTTTTTTTAACATTTTCTTTCAAAAATAACGACATGGATCCGTCAAATTTGAAATGTTGATATGTTCCAAGTTTTATCTATGGTTGTTTAATAAAAAAAAATATTAATCTATTCTCAATTTCACCACAGATAAACAAAATATCTGTGTCATTAATGTCAAATACATCGAAGTGTGTGTGGCCTAAGTAGATTTGCCGCCACGTGCTAGCTTGTATTACTTGAGTATTTTTTTGTTTCAAATAAAATATTCTCGAGGACACGGCATTGTACTTATCACACATTATAGGCATCGGAAAACCCTTAAGGGACTGGAAACGAATTCGACAATGCAAAACGAATTATTCGATCCCAGTGACAGTATAAACTTATTTTTTTATTTATTTATTTTGTGCTGGGACTGAAAATGAACAATGATAAGACCAAAACGGTGATCGTGGATAAATAATATGTACGGTTAGATGAGCAGATCGACTTGGCAAGTATTGAAGCCGTCTAAAAGTTATATTCATGCGGACCCATGGTTTTCAAAGAACATATACATGAGAATGGAGGGGTTTCCGTATTGTAAAACAATTGTTCCGAGCAGCCCAAGGCAGAGAAGGATTCGCAGCAGTGATAGCCGACGTTGGCAATACTTGACATGCCACCAAAGAAAGGAACAATACATGAGTAAATTAATAAATAAATAAGACTTTATTATTCCAAAGTAAAGTGTGGAGACAGTAAATAAGACAGTCGAAAGGGCGGACTTATCCCGAAGGATCTCTGCCAGCCAACCCAGAGTAGGGGAAAATTGATGCTGAAAAACGCCCTGGTGAGCTATGTGCGTCAACCAAAACCTGTCTCGTGAGAAGTTTGAATGATTTGGAAATTTGGTAAATGAGGGCAAGATAAGCAGCACTTTTCGCTTTAGATTGGTGAATGATCCCGAGTGTTTTGAAAGGCGAAAAGAACCAATTCGCTGTTGTTGGAAGATTCTCGCTAATCGGAATTGAGCTGATTCCAAAGATAGCTCAGTATTGACAATCTCATATTTATTAAGCCTCTTCCTTTGTAAGGTAGATCTATTTTATTTAGACAAATTTTGACCGCAACTGAATACTTTCTTTAGAATGTCAAGATCAAGTTTTTGCCTAAGAATAGGGCTTAAAATTAACGTATACACTTGAACAATCTTGTTTTATATATAAAAATGGAGAGCTATTTCCCGATGTCATCGCATCACGCCTAAACGGCTGAACCGATTTCGCTCATTCTTTTTTTATCGTGTAGGCTTTTATCAGGAGAATGTCCTTTTAGAAGGAAAAAATTAAGAAAAATGCATGGAAAATTAAAGAAAACTCTACGTAGATAACCTTATTAGTACTTTTTACCTTATAATTTTTATTCGAATTTTGAAATTTTGACAGAAATTGTCAATTGGTGCGATTGATAGAATGCCGATGGAATATACATGGTTTAAAACAGACGCATCGTTCGGAATCACATTTGTCAAATGATAATTCATCACCATACAATTTCGAATCCAATATTCATAGTTAGGAAAACAGGTAAACATCTGTCGGGAAAGCTATTATGCTATATAATGATCCAGTTCTTACTGTAAATTCCAGACTTTAGGAAAATATACAAAGAGCTTGGATAGTTTTCAACGTTCAACTGATCCTGTGCAATTTAAGATAGAATGCCAAAATTGAACAATCGAAATAAAGCTATACAAATTCAGTACCTCTCGTTCGGGGATCAATTTAAATTTGTTCATAGGTATTTAACGAAATTAAAATCTGTGCACCTATCGTGATTGAACTAAAAAAACATAAAAAGCATTATTGATAATTTGAAATGAGTTAATCTTGATCCTTTGGAATACTCGAAAAAACAAGAAAAATTAAATAGTGAAACAATATGTTGTATTCTATGCATATACCGCTATCAACTTTCACTCTGAGGTATAAAGGGAAAAATCTACCGCTGATTTTTATTAAATTCAATATGTGAAGTTCTCTTAAGTCTCGTGTGAATAAAATATTCCACGTGTAAAACTAAATGGTTAAAACGATTTCACAATACGATACTTACATACGTGTGACTGAAAGGGTTATGAATCTCTAGTATAAATTAAAGTCGCGTTAGTGCGAACACTTATAACTTGAGATCGGCTGAACAGATTCTTCCGATGTTTGATTTATTGGATTCTTCTCCGCTCCGGATAACAGAATAACGAATAAAAAGTTGAATAAATGATATAAAATATAATATTAAAGTTAGTATGGATCGGATTTTCTAACCGGTACTGCCACCGCCATCTGTTGGGGAAATAGGGAGATGTTTCGTTTTCAATATACCTGTGAAACGTTAAAGGATTTTTAAGCTTGGCTGTCAACGTCGATGTTTCAATTTTGCGTTGACAATATTTTCTCAAATCGAAGCTGTCTCAAGGAATAAACTTTGTTGACTATGGTAAAGCTGATTGCTTGAGAAAGCTTCAACTTGGTTCTCAAACTTTTTTTAATGTCATAACCCACAGAGGGTCATATTTAAAATAAGCTATTGATTGTATCAACTATAAATGACGGTTCCAACTTGTCGTTTATCGGATCTGACAAAATGTCGTGTGGATTGTTGCCTGATTAGCTATTCACATCTTTGAAGGTGGCTAGTAACAGGGTGTACGTTGTACTAAGACATATTATGAGAAACAACAACATCTCAATCCAATTTAAAAAAAAAATAGTGCATAACGAAATTTTTTTTCCATCAATGATGTATGGATGTGAATGTTAAAAGAATAATAATATAGTATAAATGCAGTAGGGATGAGAGCTCTACGAAGAATATGTGGAAAGACTCTGTGGGATATGGAAAGGCATGAGAACATTAGGAAAGAATATGGTATGGAAGTTAGTAATGTAAATATGAAAAATAAATTGCGATGGTTTCGGCGAGTGGAACGAATGAATGCAAACAGAATGACAATGAGAATCTACATGGCTGAAATGAAAGGTGTTAGAAGAAAGCGCGGCCGACCGAGAATGACGTGGATTGAACACATCGATTCCGTAATGCCAGTTCAGAAGTAAGAAGAGGAGGTTCTATGTGAAACGGTATGTCGGTAGAAGAAGCGAAATAAGTGTGCTTGGATAGAAGAGAGTGGAGGTCCGTTCTCTCTGCCTACTCCTTACGGACACAGAGTGATGGGTAAAAAAATACAAGATTAGTTCCTAAATGAAGAAGTGTGAACAAATGTGACGACATCCTGATAAAAATCGGATCCTACACACGACATAATGGAAACGGGTTCTAAGACTCGTAAATAAATATTCCTTTGACCATATAAATTTTAAACATTTAGACCTACAATATGTTAATATATAAATAAAAACCTTAATTATTTTATAATTTTTTTTCCAAACAGATTCCTTTTTCGTCGTCTGTAGATGTAAGGAAAGACCTTATCAGGAAACCTAAGGAAATTCTGCCGGAAACTAAGAGTTTTGATAGTGCGCCTATTTACGGAATTGGTCTTATGAAGGATGCCGAGACTCAAACCCAGGGCACCCCATCCATTTCCAGATCATCAAGCTGCACATGGATCTCAGAATGCTCCTCATCTGTTTTTAACACTGGTGAGTAAAGATCATTTTAATTTCTTGTGTTTTGACCTTCAGAAGGCTTTCGATAGTGGATCTCATTGCTATTGAAATCCACCCATATAATTTTTTATTCATTAATTCACATGAACCAATTTGTATAATAATTAATTGCCTGATCTCTCACGGAATTTTGGCTATTCTGCATATTATGTAGACGCAAATCAGATCAGTCAACCGATTTTTCTATGCAATCTATAATATAAAAGAAGTTCGGGATAGTGCAAACACTTTATCGGCTTAACAGATTCTTCTGCCGTTTGATTTATTAGATTCTTCTCCGCTCTGGATAATAGAATAACTATTAAAAAGTTGAAAAAAGAAATTCATAAGAAATAATATAAAATATGATATTAACCTAAGAGCGGAACGGATTTCCTGCGACGCCAACGCCAGTTTTGAAAAAAATCTGTAACTACATAATTATTTTTTACTTGAGAACTATTGACATGATAAATACCTATTAGAACGCAGATTTTAGAAGGAGTTTTTTGTGTTTTCAGAAATATTTGATTAGGTAACATTCAAAAATATTTTAAACGTATTTTTGTATAAATTATCACATATCATTAAAATCAATATTCATAGTAAGGACTGCAGGACAACGTCTGTCGGGAAAGCTAATCCTTTAATTTAATTTTAAAAGCTGGACCCGGTTCTACACTTTTTGTAGGGATTGAAATATTTGGTACAACAATGACATTAATTAATTTGTCTACCATAGTCATTGAAGTTGAAACTAAGAAGTTTGGATTTGTTTGTTTGTTTTTTTGTCTCGTTTGTCTGTCATTTTTGTTCACAAAAGTATCTGCCTTTTGGTGATTTTTTTGTCTTCTTATATTACCTATATCTTCCTTGTTTGTTTTCTGTTGTTGAAAACTGGCCTAGCTTTTCTTGAAGGCAGAACGTTAACAAATTGTGTGATTGATGTGAAAATTGCTTATTTGCATTACGAATAATGTATCATATTACATGGATGCGTTGAAAGAGGTTGCTACGGCGGTAATCTCTTCACTGCACTAAACTATTTATTATATTATTTTAGTTGATTGTTTATTGTTTAAATAGATTGCTGAAATATAAACAAGTCAAGACATAAATATGTATATTGGCTTAGCTGTAAACAAGCCCGTTTTATTGTTAAGAAATAAACTTAGTTAACAACCGTCCAAGTTTAATTGGTTTTCTCTTGCCTACACGTAAAAGGAATAATCATCGTCTTGTGTCCTCAGGGACGTCTGTTAAACATAAATGTATTATTAGTATATCATATAACGCTAGCTGACTGATCGACTAACGGCGCCTACCCGAAGCGAGTGATACCAGCTGACCACATGTAGGTATAAACATTTATGACAGGAATTTTTGTTACCTTCAGCAATCAGTTGTTGCTATCAACCACCCTTGCAACAGGATTATCCTCTCACAAAATACGCTATTTTATTTTATTTTTATTTATTTATTTATTTAAACAATAAATTTATGCATATACAATAATCTATTAAAATAATTTACATTCAATTTAATATTTACGTTATTATTCTCTCAATAAAAGCTATAAGCTTGTGTGTAGGAGAAGGCTTCAATTATACCTACGACAATGCAAGAGAAAAAAAAACATACAACAACCAGTTATCCACAAAAGCATTAAAAATACAAACACCTGTTTCATTACAGTACATTCTCAAAGTCTTAACAGGCATGTACAAAATATACATATTTACATTTCTTCGTCATTACTCATTAGTACACCGCCGCCAAAATAAATATAAAAAATATATAAACCAACTCTTCGGTGGTAGAAAAGAGAACTTATACAGGAACTTTTCATGATTAAAATGATTACACAGTTGCACTTTCACAATTTTTTTATGAAACTCGAGCGCTTTCGTCCGACTCACGCAGACAACTGTGTAATCATTTTAATCATCAAAATGAACATTCACTATGTGAATACACAAACCTTACAAAAAGTAGGAACTTTTCAATTAAGAGTTCATTCTCACCATGTTTGTGCAAAAAAGAACTTGTGGTTATAGCCATCATTTTTACGTCGAATCGTAATAAGTGGTCTACATGCGCTCGAAATTCGACCATAACTAATTTAAATTATGAGATGGAACATTATTGAGGTTCCATCGTCAAAGACAGGGCGAGCGCTATTTCACATTTTTTTTACAAAAACAATGACATGGATACGTCAAATAATAATATACATGGTACAAACAATCTCCCTTTAAGGCCCCCGCACACCGCAAGCCATCCCGGAGGAGATCAATCCGCAGCAAACCCGACCCGCATGAAACCGACCTCCTAGCTCGATCGAAGCAATCAAACCAAAAAGCCGGCCCCGGACAAATCAAGCCCGCCGCGAATTACCCCCAAACCAACCCGCAATGCGCGGGCCTAAGCCCCACTCGGGAGCATAGGGAGGCATCAAGAGCTCTTCATTGCGCTCGAAGGCGTCCGAGGCTCATTGCGCCTTTTCTGACCAGTTGAGATTTAAGAACGTGAAGTGGCCAACCTCATGGTCCCGATCTGATTTTTCAATTTCCTGCCTCTAACAGGATGCTCGAAAACCAAGCAAAAAGAGCAGAGGTGCTATTTATTATTCGCCGGCAACCCCACGGCAAATAATAATATACACTGCATATATATAGATAAATAAATAAATTAACTGTAAGTGAGCCAAATTTCATACACCGCGTCCGCGCAATATTCGTAAAAATAGTCACAAAGTTTTTCCTTCACGTATTATATTAGTATATAGATTGCGTCACTCTGTGACAGGAATTTCCTAGTTTTTAAGTAAGGTTTATGAATTTGAAGGTTGTTATGTATTGTCCCTCACATTGCACTCCACTGGCTCGCCAACACACGGTATGCGCGGGCGACGCTCTCTTCTCGCCCGTGGCTCGAAGCATACTGACTAATCGCTCCGCGTCTCATACCGTGGCACGAGACAGTGTAAGGCTCTGTTACGGTTATGTAAGTTGTGTTGGGTTATGCTATTTAGACCCAAACACTACATCCCTTCCTTATCAAAGTTAATTTCATTAACTTAGATCTATAATGGAAGCAGAACATACTTATTTCACGATCAACTACCACACATCACGTATGTTTATGCATTCGAGTTATTCTTCAGTTGAATCACGATTTCTCGAGTTATTTCTTCATTTGCTTGTATAGCTTTCCATTCCCCTTCTGTTCATTTTTAAATACAATATATTCCTCCTTAATATCTATCCCGTTTCCTATCATTACGTCTCTATTTAATTAAAAATTAATATCCAAAATCTTATGTTTTCTCAACTACATTAGGTGTTGAATTGTAATTCGGGGTTAGTTTATTTATTTTATTGAGTTCCTTTACATAAACTTTTTGTCCTTCGTTCAAATCCATGTTCTGTGCTCTTCTTTGCTTCTCCCCGCATCCTTTTCCTTTTCTTTTTGTTCTTTTCTCTGTCTCTAATTTCATCGTCATATTCTTTATATATAATCTTCTAACGTAACAACATCATACAAAAACTCACAGGCACCAGATGGGGTGCTACCGCGAATATTTTACGAACTTCATCTCTGGCATTGGTGTATTCAGCTGCAGAATACTGTACCCCTGTGTGTATCAACAGTACTCACACAAAGACTCTTGACACCCAGTTGAATAACAAAATGCGTATGGTGAGTGGCACGATAGTCTACCCCACTGCAGTGGCTACCAGTCCTTAGAGGCATCGCTCCCCCAACACTCTGGGGACACGAGGCTATCAAAAGAGAATGGTCGAAATGCATAGCTAACTTAGCTCTGCCTATTCACCAAGACATACCCAATGTGGACTCTCTTCGCCTCGGATCCCGCCATTCCACCTGGAAGCTTGGGAGAGAACTGGTGTCACGCAATTACGACACCAGATCAGAGTGGCGCCGTATCTCGGGGGAAAGCAATTCAGATACCAAACAGCTTGTCGGAGACCCCATAGTGATGCCTGCTGGCGGAAACCTGCCTCGCCGCCTGTGGTGTAACATCAACAGAGCAAGAACTGGACATGGAATATGTGGCCTTCTCTTTCACAGATGATGCAAACGTGACCACCCTTACTGTTCTTGCGGAGAGATAGAGTCTGTGAACCATATCGTTCAACAATACCAAATAACTAAGTTCGGGGGCACCATGATAGACATTCACAGCTTGTCACTTTAAGTGATTCAATACATCAGCTCTCACGATCTTTACCTTTGAATGTGGTTTTCCCTACAACCATATGATATAATATATGTATCTTGGGTTGGCTGGAAGAGATCCTGCGGGATAAGTCCGCCCTTTGATTCTCATGAATGAATTGTATCACGGCTATATTTTTAGTAACAATAAAGCATTATTTATTTATTATTTATTTATTTATCTCTTCTAAAGTAGGGATTTTATCATTGTTCAGTCTTCTATTTAGTAGTTCTCCTGTTGTCTTTTCGTTCATAGATTGTCCGTTTTTTTGGCATTATTATCAGCTATTCTCAACCACCATATTTTGCTCCTTATGCTTCCTTTCATGGCTTAAATGCTCCGGTGTCCTTCCTGATCCGCATCTAAAACATTTTTTTCGAAATTTTGTTGGTACGACTAGTTTGTTTCCTCTCAAAATTACGTTGCCGAAGAAACATTATATATATATATATATATATATATATATATATATATATAATGACGGGGCGAAGTCTAGCATTTTCCAGGATCTGATTTATTTGTTCGTCTTCATTAATGTTCGCACAACCTGAATATTTACAATGTTCGTCTTTCTTGGTTTCTACTTTACATTGAACCTGTACGGCTGCAAGCCTTTATCCTTGTTAGTGCTGTTTTTAATTGTTTTTTTTCATTCTTACGAAATTCTTCAATTTTCTAATTTTTAGCAACTTTTTGTGTCAATAATTTCTTTTGTAGTTACATCTTATTACGCAACCATAGCAACGTTGTGAGTACCGCCGAGATATCTAACACAGCACACTCATGCAACGTTTAGATGCACAAGCCACTAATCTCCTTGGAAACGGTCATATAAAGCGATGGTCTATGTCGAGATTAGTCAGTTATGCCGGTTTTTTCCAACATCTCATGGTCTGCACTGCTCTCGGGTCTTATCAATAAACAACCTACTATGCCGAACACGCCAATCTTCTAATATGTAGCTTCCGAATATCCTTATTTTCCTTGAACCATTACAATATTGCCTAAAATGCCCTTATTTCTCATAAAAATGGAATGTTTTTCCTAGAGCACGGGAGTTCATATCTTCTTATGTATATTTGTAATTTCCGCATCGACTACCCATCTTATTGTTAGTACCTAGTTAGTCTAGATTTGTTTTTCTCTGAATTGTTAATATTTCTATCCTTTTCAAACGGCGCTATAGCATAAACCATCAGATAGTTTTTTTTCCGTATTCTTCTAACTGTTGAGCCACAACTTCTAAAGTGTTAGTTACAGTTAGTATTATTACTTTTTTATGTAACTTTATCATAATTTTCTAACGCAAATCAATTGATGCACATTTTCCAGTTATTTGATCTATCTGCTGATCATCAAGTTTATCGAATCGACATTTTTATGCTTGTTTTCTTAGTTTTACTACAAATTTCTCTCTGTGTTCATGTTTTAGAAGGCAAAATAGATGCCTTTCAAACAATTTGCTTTGGAATGGAGTATACGTCTAACTTATGGATAACCATCATAAAAATATAATTACTATCAACAGGTTCAGCGTAAACATCCGATATATTATAGAAAATATCTTGAAGTTGTCTTCTTTTTATTTTCTCACGAATAGAAAAAGTGTCGCATTTTTCTAACCGGTGGTTTTCAATCTCAGGTGCCTCCCAAGTAAATGTGCAAGGATCGTTTAAACTTTTCACAGCGCTATTACATTCCAAGTCAAGCCTTTTCGACGTCGGTAAATTTTTCATCATGATGAATAGTCAGGCGTGATCTGAATTACAACAGCACATTCGGGATTTCTTCAGCGTTTCTAATTTGTTCATAAATTTTCCCTATTAATGAGGGTACATTTACTACAACTTCTTTAACGGGGCACCAAAGCACCAACAAACTTTCCAATTTAATGGGGGCACATTTGTAGCTACAAGTTTTCCAATTTAATGGGGGCACTTGTCCACCAACAAGTTTTCCAATTTAATGGGGGCACTTGAATACCAACAAGTAATCCAATTTAATGGGGGCACTTGTAAACCAACAAGTTTTCCAATTTAATGGGGGCACTTGTATACCAACAAGTAATCCAATTTAATGGGGGCACTTGCAAACCAACAAGTAATCCAATTTAATGGGGGCACTTGCAAACCAACAAGTAATCCAATTTAATGGGGGCACTTGTAAGCCAACAAGTTTTCCAATTTAATGGGGGCACTTGTATACCAACAAGTTTTCCAATTTAACGGAGGCACTTGTCCACCAACAAGTTTTCCAATTTAATGGGGGCACTTGAATACCAACAAGTAATCCAATTTAATGGGGGCACTTGTAAACCAACAAGTTTTCCAATTTAATGGGGGCACTTGTATACCAACAATATTATAATAATTTGTAGGCGACTGCCTACTACAAAATTCTATTTTTTGTTTATGTCTAATATTTATGTTTTTTAGTTATCACAACATTTGTTCCTGAAACAATATTTTATAAAATGGCAATGTCAAGAAAGATGACAAATCGTAATTTTTGCTGAAACACCATAGGGTATATATAGGACCTCACCAAACATGGCCGACCACTTCCATTTCCGACCAGAGAAGAGCCGCACATAAATTAATTTGTCTTAATATCTTAATCCCGCGTAAATTCTTTTCAAGTGTAATATGAGCATTTTGTAACTTAGTTTTAAATATTATTTTTATAATATAGTGAATTTGTGTTTTGTTAAAACTGTGAGTATTTCTTATCTTCCTTCTATTTCAATCATCTTATCTCAGCCTCAGTACTATCTCAATCCACATAAGATACCTGGAGTTAGAGCTCCCCATTTACCAACTTTCCAGCCTCCCTGGTTAGTTCTCTCTAACTCCAAAAATAAAAGAAATATCATAAAGATTTGCTTATCACTGGGAACAGTTATTCTCCCTATACCAATAGGTCATGGTGGTGTCTTAATCAGCCACATCCTAGAACAACCACACACCATCCAACACCTATAAATGGTGACCCGACGTTCGAACACCCTTCAATTATTTACCATAATTCATTTTTTTCCATACTTAGGTGACCCCGCGATTTTTTTCAAAAATTTTCTGCATATATGTACCACAATACTATTTTTTTCACATACATGGTAACAATTTTCATCCATCATCTGTAATTCTATTTCAACATCCAATCCTTTTTTATGCGACTTAAAATTATTTATCCTTTTTCATGCAACTTTAAATTGTCAATTATTCCTCCAAATCTCATTTTAACTTCTCCATAATATACTCTAGTTACACCCCAAAAATTCTTAAACCTTCTAGTTACAGTCACAATCTCATACGCAGACAACTTCAGTGGAAACAAAAACGTCAAAGCGCTGTGTTATTATTGTGCGTAATTAATTCTTGTCGCGATTTTATTTATTAATTATCAATCTGTTTTTACTGTCTGGCGAATACCTCTGGTCGGAGTGGAAGGCCCCATTACGCGATTTAAGGCAAGTAGAGTCTCCGGCATTTATTTGATGTCTAACAATAAATAGCCAGGATTTTTTTTCAGTCTGACATAGTAAACCGTAGTGGGTAATTTTGCTGCCAAAATTATTTTTTTAAATTCTTATCAACACTAAAGTGTTTCTTTTTTATCAAAATTTCTTTTATCTTGTTATATATTTTGTATTTCTACATCGATTGATGTAATTGTATGTATAGCGCGTAAAAATTGATAACAAAAAATTGAGGTTACAATTTATTGTCACAGTCATTCGACAATAAAATTTTTTCATCTCGATTATTTTATTTAAATTGTTTTTTAAACGAAAGATTTTAAGAACAAATTGTCCCACAATCATTCATTAGGAACAATTTTTGCTTATTTTACTGTTTTTTTACATATATCTTTACAATCTGATTGCAGATTTCTTTACCAAATATTAATTTATTTGTATTTTGTAAACCTTTTGCCGTTGGACAAGCGACAGATGACCAATTGATCTCTCAATTTTATTTTAAATTTTAAACTCTTTCCTATATTTTTTATCTTTTTGCAAACAAATTGTTGTTTTGAATCATTCCAACATGGAAGCACAAAATGCCAAAGCTGACCAACCTAGTAATAGTTTGAATTTGTTTACAGAACGCATATCCATAAAAATTCCACCGATTTGGCAGAACAGTATAGAGTCGTGGTTTAAACTAATCGAAGAACAGTTCAAAATAGCAAACATCACGAGTGAGGAGCGCAAATTCTCACACATAGTATCAAACTTAGACCAGGCCACGTTCGACCAAGTATCAGATATAATTAACGCAGGTAACGAAACTTCTAATAAATATACACAATTAAAATCTGCTTTAATAGAGAGGTTAGGTACATCCCCAGACACCCGTAGGGAGAAATTGTTCTCCGGTTTACAACTTGGAGATCAAAGCCCTAGTCATCTCCTACGTGAAATGATATGTTTAGCTTCTGATTTGAAAATTGATGATGACACATTAAAATATCTTTGGTTGCAACAGCTACCGAAAAACATACAAGCAATTTTGTTAATACAACAGGGCAAATTACAAGAACTAGCTAAGTCAGCCGACAGATTGTTTGATGTTTACAAATCAGGTGAAATTTCTTTAATCAAATCTCCTACACCTAATCACATCGAACAATTGCACTCAACAATTTCAAACTTAGAAAAGAAATTGGAAAAAATTCAACTTTCTGTAAACAATAATACTCTGTCCAATAAACATCGTAGTTATAGACATTTCAAAAATCAATTTTCACAACGCAATACTTTTTCTCAACCACATAGCAGTAATTATGTCCCTAATAGCAATGTCAACCGTAATTTTCCAAATTCTCAACCTTTTTATAATAGCAAAGCAAATAAATATGTTCAAAACAAAAATCTACGTGGCACTTCTACAAATTTTAATGATGCGCAAAATAGAAATCATGGGTATTGTTTTTACCATACCAATTACGGCGGATCTGCCCGTAAATGCGTGCCACCATGTTCCTTTAAAAAGAACATGCATCCAAAAAACGAATAAACCGGTTCGTTACAGAGACGAACGAACCAGACTATCACAAACGTCTCTTTGTTTCAAATCTTGACGACGGAAAATCTTATCTAATAGATACCGGGTCAGAGTTATCCATACTCCCACGATTGTTCAACAAACGCGCACTGAGTAAGAATCCTCTAAAACTCTTTGCAGCGAACGAGACACCGATACAAACATACGGCATTACGAATATTTCTTTAAATTTAGGTTTCAAAGACCGACTCAATTTTAACTTTATTATTGCCGATATACCTAAAGCTATCATAGGCGCCGATTTCTTACATAAATTTAATTTACTGGTAGATGTAAGAAATAAACGATTAATTAACATTAGCACAGGTGAAAATATAAAAGCTTTCACTTCACATTTAAATGAAATAAGTTCGTATCAACTGTCACTTATAGATAAAAATAACAAGTTTCACAAAATTTTAGCTAACTTTCCAGAGTTGATTAACATCAACAAGCCTTACAGTGAATGTAAGCATAGCACCGTCCACCACATCGAGACAAAAGGCAGGCCCATCTCGAGCAAACCTAGACGACTTGCGCCAGATATCCTGAAGCAAGTAAAACTGGAGTTTGACTCAATGGTAGATCAGGGAATTTGTCGATTGTCCAATAGCGAATGGTCAACCCCGCTCATTTGCGTCAAAAAGTCCGATAATAGTATACGTCCTTGCGGTGACTACAGACGTCTAAATTCAATCACGATACCAGATAAATACGCTATACCTCACATCCATGACATCACAAATGATCTTCATAATTGTAAAATATTTTCCAAAGTAGATTTACAGAAGGCCTACTACCAGATACCAGTCGCAGAGGAAGACATCAAGAAAACTGCCATTACCACGCCATTCGGTAACTACGAATTTTTGCGAATGCCTTTCGGATTATCTAATGCATGCCAAACTTTTATGCGCCATCTAAATGAAATTACAAAAGGTTTGGATGGAATTCATTCTTATGTAGACGACATTTTAATAGCATCGCCTGATGAAGCCACCCACGAAGCACATTTGAAAGCACTTTTTCAACGCTTACAAGACAAAGGTATGACTATTAATCCATCAAAATGCGAATTCGGTAAAAATTCTGTGAAATTTCTAGGATACCACATATCAGCAGACGGGATCGGAGCATGCCCAGAAAAAATTCAAGCCATGGCAGACATCAGCAAGCCTAAAACAGTTCAGGACTTGCGGCGTTTTATTGCAACAGCAAATTTCTACAGACGATTCATCCCGAACATGGCGAAGATGCTGGTTCGACTCAACGATTATTTAAAGGGTGCAAAAAAGAACGACAAGCGACCCATAACCTGGAACGAGGTAACAGAAATGGATTTTGAAGAGGTAAAACAAGCTTTGATTAATTCAGTTAGACTAAGCTTCCCCGATAACAACAAAGAATTATCTTTGTGGACTGATGCATCCGATTTTGCTCTCGGAGCAGTCTTGCAACAGAAATTACCAAGCGGTGATTATCAACCCTTAGGTTTTTTCTCCAAAAAGCTTAACCAAGCACAACAAGCATACAGCACGTATGACAGGGAAATACTTGCTATATACGAAGGTATCAAACACTTCAAACATCACTTGGAAGCCAGAAATTTTACAATCTATACTGACCATAAACCTATAACTTTCGCCTTCACAAAAAAATCATCTTCAAAGGAAACCCCAAGACAGCAACGCCATCTAGATTTTATTGGTCAATATTCAACTGACATCAGGCATATAAAGGGCGAGTCAAATATAGTTGCTGACACTTTATCAAGGGTAGAACAAATTGATATAGATAAAAATATACCTCTGGAGGAAATTGCCCATGAACAGCGACAAGATAAGGAACTGCAAGACATTTTTCAAAATAATTTATATTCACTTAATTTAATAAAGTCAAATTTTCAAGGATTACAGATAATTTTCGACAACCACAACGGAAACTTGAGGCCATACATTCCGAAGAGTTTACAAAGAAGATTTTTCAACCAAATACATAACCTCAGTCATGCAGGTACACAGGCTACATTAAAAACCATCACCCAGCGTGGAGTATGGAAAGATATGAGGAAGGACATAAAACAATGGACAAAAACATGTATCAAATGTCAACAGTCTAAGGTAAACAAACATACACGTACACCTTTAACAACTATCTCATTGCCCCAAGCTAAGTTTACCACGATCAACATAGACATTATTGGCCCAATGGTTGTATCTGAAGACATGCGCTATTGCCTTACGATGATAGACAGGTTCACAAGATGGACAGAAGTCATCCCACTGTCTAACATAACATCCCAAACAATTGTGAGAGCAGTGTTCGATCACTGGATAGCTCGTTTTGGTGTTCCCCAAACGTTAATAACAGACCAGGGACGACAGTTCATGTCTACAGATTTTAAAACTTTTTGTATCCAGATGGGAATCAAACATCAAACCACCACAGCTTTTCACCCCCAAAGCAACGGTTTAATTGAGAGATACCACAGAATTTTGAAGACTGCATTCAAAACCCATTACCCGACTCCTTGGACACGAGCTCTACCGACCATCTTATTAGGCCTACGAAATTTGGTTAGAGAGGAATGTGAATATTCAGTTGCAGAAATGTTGTATGGACAGAATTTACGATTGCCATGTGATTTATTCCAGGAAAATACTGACATAATCGACCCCACTTTATACACTCACCAATTACAAATATTTTTTAACAATATCAAGCCAAAACCCATATCACATCATAACAAGGAAAACATTTTTATACATCCAGAACTCAAAACATGTACTCATTTGTTTTTGCGAAATGACTTAATTTATAAACCGCTCAAACCAAATTATAACGGACCATACCCAGTTATTTCCAGAACAGACAAGACAGCCACTTTGCTAATCAAAGGAGAACAGAAGGTAGTGTCACTCGACAGATGCAAACCAGCTTTTTTACATTCCGAGGACTACAACCCGTCAAGAGTACCACACACAACAACCAGATATGGGAGGAGAGTATTTAATCCAGATCAGAATTGAAACCTACGGTTTAAATTCTTAGGAAGGGGCTGATGTAGGCGACTGCCTACTACAAAATTCTATTTTTTGTTTATGTCTAATATTTATGTTTTTTAGTTATCACAACATTTGTTCCTGAAACAATATTTTATAAAATGGCAATGTCAAGAAAGATGACAAATCGTAATTTTTGCTGAAACACCATAGGGTATATATAGGACCTCACCAAACATGGCCGACCACTTCCATTTCCGACCAGAGAAGAGCCGCACATAAATTAATTTGTCTTAATATCTTAATCCCGCGTAAATTCTTTTCAAGTGTAATATGAGCATTTTGTAACTTAGTTTTAAATATTATTTTTATAATATAGTGAATTTGTGTTTTGTTAAAACTGTGAGTATTTCTTATCTTCCTTCTATTTCAATCATCTTATCTCAGCCTCAGTACTATCTCAATCCACATAAGATACCTGGAGTTAGAGCTCCCCATTTACCAACTTTCCAGCCTCCCTGGTTAGTTCTCTCTAACTCCAAAAATAAAAGAAATATCATAAAGATTTGCTTATCACTGGGAACAGTTATTCTCCCTATACCAATAGGTCATGGTGGTGTCTTAATCAGCCACATCCTAGAACAACCACACACCATCCAACACCTATAAATTATTCAATTTGTTAAAGGCACAAAATGCCGTATAAATAAACAACTAAAATTGACCATGTGTCCTTTTTCTTTCGTTTTATTTGTTAATTCGATAGTTTGGAAATCTTTGACGAATAATATGAACCATTTTTTATATCAGGTCTGGGCAAACCCCTTGTATGGCGGCCCAATTCCAACAACCCACAATGAGCCAAGGGCTGCTAAGAAGAAAAATATGTAACAAATATTATCTATACGAAAAATCACCATTTTCCGCTTCATAAACCCACACTATTTGTTATCTCAAAAAAACAAAACAAAAATATCAGAAGCTAACTGCACATTCTACACCCATCAAATTTCCCTCTTTAAATCAGTTGTAGTTCGTTGATATTTTCAAAACTGCCTGTGTAAATGATCGTCAGCGAAACTTCCTCGTAAACAATATAATTGATGTTCAAAATTGGAAAGCTTAATACTTACACAAGACAAGTAGATTTTTTTTTTGTTTTCATTAGGTAGAAAAAATATTGTTCTGACTTTAATGGCATAACAAAGTTTGGAGAAACTTCCATAACGTTTTACAATTTATTCCAAGATCCAAGCTTGTAGATCATTCCAACCAAAAACGATACGTCAATATTATTTCATATAAAAACTATAAACCTACTCAATAGATTTAATAATGGCGGGCTGCAGTTTGCCGAGGGCTGATTTATATTATTTAATAATAATATGATTCGTTAAATTTCATTTTCACAAAGAATCCATATAGTCATTTTAAGGTTAAGCGATATTTGTACAATTATTTCGATTCCAATAAAACATAAACTAACGAATTAACGTGACATGATCCGTCCGATTTCGTAAGATTTTGTAAATTCAAACATTTTTCACAGATACGGACTATTTTCATGTTTAAATTATTTGGTACCGCACATTCATGCAATAACAACACAATTATAAAGTTAATTAACTACCTTCGACACATTGCCCCTTTCAGTAGTTAATGTTTTCTAACCTTTATCCTGTCGCCATATGTTATGTATTGTCCCTCACATTGCACTCCACTGGCTCGCCAACACACGGTATGCGCGGGCGACGCTCTCTTCTCGCCCGTGGCTCGAAGCATACTGACTAATCGCTCCGCGTCTCATACCGTGGCACGAGACAGTGTAAGGCTCTGTTACGGTTATGTAAGTTGTGTTGGGTTATGCTATTTAGACCCAAACACTACAAAGGTGATCATTGAAAATAAGTTTTTAATGATATAGGAATATAAAAAATAATAATATATAAAAATAATATAAATTTTAATCCTTAAAAGAAGATCTTATTATATCTTTAACTATAAAAGCCGTAGTAAAAAAATTAATGGTTTGCATAAAAAATATAATAAGCTGACTTCCAAAGCAGTAGTTTATTGTGTAGGAAAAGACATAAATGCGCTTGATCATATGGTCCGTAGTTGAATCGCTTAAAAAAGGGTAAAAATTTAAACAGAACGTGAAGTTTTTGTAGAATAACTTATGCTTTTTCACACTTTTGAATAAGCCTTGCCTTGATGACCCGTGTATCCTCTTGATTTATGTGAATATTTTATTAATTTTTCAGGTTCAACCAACGCATCTGTATCCGATGGTGACGTTCCCGTGGATGATGAAATCAGATCCACTTCATCATCAGCCAATGGAGAAGCAGAGCGTGATGCCGTGGCTGGTGAGGAATCTGGAATTGGTACAGCCTCGCCACCTCCCAGCCGACAACGGAATGAAGTTTCGGAAAAGGGTAAGATTTTTTTCAATTGCCAAAACTTTATGCTATTGCTTCGCTCATATTACACATACATACATCATCCTTGCTTTAGCAAAGGCTGTAATCCTTTGTTGGTATTAGCCACCCTTAAAAAGGCACTGTGTCTGCTGCCGTTGTTCCTTCTAGTCACTTATTCCCAAAATCTTCAGATCTCTCTTCATCTCGATCATCTTACCACCGCAACTGTGATCTCTCTACCCTCTTTGCTCGTCAGTTTTATGTAGTAGATCCTGTTTAACACTGATTATTTAACCGCTAGCAAAACTTGGCAAAATCAAAGGAACCCGACCGATGATATTTTATTTCCTATAAAACTTTTAAAATTAAAATTTTATGTTACATCAAACGTAATATTGTTCTAGGTCCAAATGGTCTCAACGTTTGCAAACGTAAAGAAACTTGGGAAAGATTGCGGAAAGACCAAATAACAGGATCAAAAATCCTTCCTTACCGGAGAGAATCTTCAATACAAGATGTTTGGGTCAGGCGTGAGAATGTCACTACTCAAACAGTTTCTCCGGAAGATCTTGATCATATCGTTTTATCCGATAATAATTGGAACACAGAGGAGAACTCTTCAAATGAAAATCTTTTGATCGAAGATCCTTTCAACGATACTTCTATGAGTGAAAACTCTTTGCGTAGAAACATGTTCCAGAAGAAATATCAAGAAATCAATCAGTCTTCCAGTGGTATTGGAAGTTCGGCTAATGTCACGTATGAAACGGATGATACGTCTGTTTTAAACGACAGCATTTCATCTTTACCAAGTAGTCAATCCACATTTAAAACTACTAGAAATCAAAGACCGACACATTTAAGGTTAAACATTAAAAGAGCCATTGCGACGTTTCCAACAGAGAGTCCTACTTCATCTGGAGATGGATTGGATGAATCCAGAAGTTTTAAGGATTATATTGGATTAGCTCAAACAGGACAACCGTCTCCGTCATCGGCATCTTTAAAAATGTGCATTTCTCCCATGGCTATGGATCTAGGATCGATGTGTTCTAGTGTACCAGTGTTAATGAGGAAAAAAGTGGAAAGTGATTTTGTGAATAGTGGGGAATGCAGTGTTACCAATTGTAGGGTAAGTTTTATGATTATTGTACTTTATTACTATGCCTATGCTCCTGATTATTTGATTGATTGATCATAAAAAAACACTCCCTAAGGGTCAGTTTGGTTTTTTTCCTCAATGATTGGATGTACATTGTACATATCTTAATTTAGTTTTGTTGGTATTGCTATACTTCTGATCTAAAGCTGTCTTTGTCATTATGATTTTATAGAATTTTGATTAGGTCTTTTCTTCCTGTGGGTTGATATTTTCACATTTTTGGTAGCTCCATTTTTGATTTAGTTTAACGTATTTGAATTGGCTTTTTTTGCACAGTTAAAGGTTTAATCAGATGGTATGGAAGGTGGAAATCTAAAAATGGACTCCATTGAGAACTATGGATGCATTCAAAAGGAGTCAATTTGAATAGGTTTTCGTATTTTACAGCGGAACGGTAAACATTTTTAAAATGTACTCATTCCTTTTGCAGATTCCTCTGAAGCCGCGGGCATGCTCTGAAAAGCAACTTGCAGGTAAGTTTTTACCTTAATGACTTTTTCATTACTATTTACTTTTTTTACTCTGATCTTATTCTTCCTTCAATCCTTTGAGCGTGTTACAATAAAATGTTAACTTGACGCGGACGAATCGATGTAAAAAAAAAAATCTAAATATATAAAAGAAAGTCGGGTTAGTTACACAATTTAACTCAAAAACGGCCGAACCAATTTTTATGTTGTATAGTTTTGTTGGAAATGATAAAGAATATATTATGTAGTTAAATATGTATAGGTAGGTACTTAATAGCATGGTTAGTATGGAATGTATTTTTTTTTATATCTATACGTAGCATACTTCATCATCATGAAATTTCGACAGAATTTATACCACAATAAGTGTTGTTTTATTTTAAACATTTAATTGAAATGCGACAGCGATGTAGGCGCCACTGAGGTACGAGCCGTACGGGAGAGGAGTAGAATATTTTGAAAAAGTTAGAGATCTTTATGAATACTATTTTTTACATACATGTCTAATGTCTACCCGTGCGAAGCTGGGGCAGACCGCTAGTTATTTAATACTACTTAGTAATATTAAAATAATATCATACAGTGTTGCATATAGAAGAAATGAAATTTCGTAAAGAATTATATTTTGTTTTTTTAGCTTATACGTTTTTTTTTTCTCAAATTATATGTTTGTTAAGCTAGTAATGTATAAATACACATTAAATCGTTTGATATTCAAGTTATAGCACACTAAATAAATAATTGTAATTTCACATACTTGTGTTTTTATATAAGTATATTATATCCGTTAAGAAAATAATATAATATACAACCGAATACATTTTGAATTGAGTTATTTATAGAACGTAGAAGGATTTGTTTTACATTATGTAAATTTGTTAAGGTATATATTATTATATATTTTACATTGCGGAGGGTGTTTATATTTATGTACTTATATTGCCCTATTTAGATATGTATGTAGGAGCGCCTCTGTCGCTGTCAGCCAGACGAAAGGTCCTTTGTACTATTTTTAGATACAGAACAGATTTAATTATAGAGGTATAATAATATAATCAGGACCCAGCGCGATGTATTGTATGTGAGAAATATTTTACGAGTGTTTAAAAAAATATTTTACCGCCATCTATGTATGCATTGTACAATTTAGGTATGTCAATAGTTCTTAATTCTAGTTTCTATTTGTCAAAATAGTTAAAAGGAACAACCAAGCCTTAGATTATTGACACGACAGGTAAAGATGAAAGTTAAGTTATGGTTTGGTTTGGACATATTGAATGAATATTTATAGGATTTAAGTAAATAGAGACATGGTCGACCAAGAATGTTATGGATCAAACACGTTGATTCTGTTCTCAAGCAATGCGGTCAGAAATAAAAGAAAAAGGAGAAGTTGTATGAGAAATGTTAGATAAAAAAGATTAAAGGTCCGTTCAATCTGCCTGCTCCTTAAAGGGTGATAAAAAAAACTGCAGGAAATTTCGCAATACTTAGCCACTTCAATGGCAAAACGGGTATCCAATATACCTACTAATTGTGCGTGCGTAGAATATTTCCCACTACATTGTTATTATCGATTACACCGCCATCTACCGAATCGAACAAATATTTAAAAATGAGGTGTTGAAATAATAATAAGGGATCAAATTTTCGAGTTGTTTGACAGTCGGTTGGTCACCAACACACTGTATGTACACCAGGTTTTTTTCCCCAATTTCCACCTTAGCGAACACCACCTGTGATAGGGCTCGCTGAAGCGTGTAAGCTCTTTGATGGTCCTGTGGGCGTGGGCACTCCCAACACATTTAAGGGTAGCCATGTCTCCGACCCCTTGCCCATTCTATACTGAATTGAACACATAACAATATTTTCACTCGTCTATATTTGTTGCTGGACGAACTGCTCAAATCTTTATATCGAATGTTTGTTCACCGCCCTAAAGAAACGGTCATATTTACTTGCAATTTGTTTACTTGATTTCACAATTAATATTTTCTAATCACTTTGTTGATTTTTTTCAAAATCCTCATGAGCTCAAACTCCCCAAGGCTGACCTGTGAAATTATCTATTTTGTTAAACAAGGCAGGCTATGTTTGCCAGATTTCTCTCGCAATTTTTGTCGTACTATGGAATGCTTGGATAGCTTTATACAAATCGACAGTATATAACTTGAAAAGTAGGGTCCAAAGACAGATCCTTGTGGTAGCCCATTATTGAATCGTCCTTGCACAAATCGTCGTCAGCAAATACTGGGAATTGACGATTCGACAGGATGTATTAAGAAGATTGATAAAGGGTAGAAATGGTATAGGGCAACTTGAACAAGAGCCTCTGATGTTAGACGATAACATAAGTAGGATGCTATTAAATCTATAATTGCAGCATTTTTTGGTACTGCTGATACACCCTAGGTGTGGAAAGTACATTCTCTAACGTGGAAATAGTTCAACCAACAAAGAAAGCTATCAAAAAAAAAATACTAAACCTAAAAAAATTGGGATTCGGTGAATTGTGAAAGGCGTATAACACCGATAAACAAGGCACGGATGTTCAGTGTCGATATGTGTTTTGTGTCGCAACAAACAATACATACGCTATACAAAGCTGCTTGATAGCGAGCTCATTGCCTGGACTGTTGTTGTCGCAGGTCTCTCTGGAGAATAATGGGATTGCCAGCTTCAGTAGAGGGTTACAGAATCTAAAATTAAGATAGACCGTTGATATTGAGGTTTTTCTGATAGACATTGCAATCAATGGAATATCAATGTGAAGATAGTGCACGTATGAGATCTGTTTGTGTAGGTACTAGACAGCCTTTGTTACTGATGGCTTATAAATTAACACAACTGAACTCTAATCATTGGGGTAGTCTATAATTAGAAAAACATAATATAGGTGGGTCTTGAAGAAAAAATCACCAAATAGTTTTTCGACCGATGCTTTTAGGTGCTCAATGATATTTTTAAATCATCTTGTTGATACTTTTCCTATAACTTAAATCCACCTTATTTTATCCATTTTATAGGCTAAGTTATTATGTTCACTCAGGAAGTATTTTTTTCGCCCTAGTGAAAATAAATTGTTAGCTTGAAATAGCTGTTTTCACTGTAAGTTACTCATTATATGAAATTTCCTTCTCTATTTCTGGGAAAGAATATCTATAAAACATGCATATTGGATTTTTTTTGCCCAATTAAATGATAAAAACGCTTTTCAGGTAGATGTCAACGATATTTAAACGTCGCAGGGTTTAGTACTTAAGTATCTCATTAACAATCGTCAATAAATTATTTTATTCGACCGGTTAATCATTTATTACTCTTCTTGGATTTTAGTAGCAAGAAAGAGTGTATAATTTAAGCGAGTGTTAAAAGTGTTTGAGAAGAGGGAAACGGGAAAACTTTCTATTGTTTCCCTGTTGACACGGAAAAGTGGATCCCCCTTTTAATTAAAAACACCTTTCAAGACAACTCCGCAAACTCTCTTTTATATTGACTCTCGACGCCGATCTCATTTTGAAGGAAGTTGTCGGGTTTTTTATGTTTGTTTAGAAATTTCCTTCAATTTAGATCAGTACCTACCTTTGTTAATTATTATTGAGAACACCCTGTAAGAATTTTGATTACTCTCTTTACGTCTGAAATCTTCCAAGGTCCAACAATAATTTGATAATATCATCTCGAACGCCCTTTTGTTCCATTTGCTAGAATCAAAAAATATTATTGACTGACTCACCTTCTTATTCTTGTGTCTAGTATTGGATTGTCCCTCCTGGACATCCAAGTCTATTTTTCTTCAGTAAATGGCATGCCCAGTTCCATTTATGATCATTATATTTTTTTCTACCCATCACGCCGTTTCCCGAAGGGGGAAGGCAGAGAGTACGGATTTCCAATATTTCCTATCCAAACAAACCTCTTTCGCTTCTTCCGAACGCATAACATTCCGCATGCATGCTCTTCTATTCCTTTTGCTCCTGACTTGGCCCTCCTCTAAGACTGAACCGATATGATCGGACCATGCCATTCGAGGTCGGCCTCGTCTGCGTGCACCCATTCTTTCAGATTTATATATCCTTTTAGTCATTCTCTCCTCGTTCATTCTCTCTACATGCCCAAACCACCTTAATTTATTCACTTTCATTCTAGTAACTACGCTAACATCCACTCCACAATCCTTTCTGATATTATCATTCCTCACCTTATCAATCTGTCGCTTTCCGCATATCCTAAGGAGTGATCTCATTTCCACAGCATTTTTTCCAACATCCAGATTTTTCGTCCATGTACATGTACAAGTTTCACTACCATAGGTACATCATGGATGGAATCAGGATTGCATTGTGCATCAACTGTTTGGATTTAAGAGATACGTTCTTATTTCTCATTAGAGGTCTAAGTGCACCGCCAACCCTTCTACCAGACAGTTTCCTTCTTTCAATCTCCTTTTCACTCATCCACTTGTTCCAAGTTCACATCATTCACTTTCACACAACATTGCGTTCTTAAGTCTTCTCTTTCAAAAACAAGCACCTTTGTCTTATTGACATTCATCTTAAGACCATTCATTTCACAATTTTGATAAAGATTAAGCTAGTCTAGAGTAAATATTTGATTTGATTTGTAATCCATGAATGGTAAATGAATATCGAAAATCGACTAATTTCAAAACACATTACACCCTGAGTGTTTTCTGATATTTTCGTGAAAAAAAAAATCACGTGTTGAGATCATGCCTTCATAGCCCTCAATGAAAGCCGCCATTTTTCAAACTTTCATAAAATCGGCGTTATCCATATTAGACCATAGACGTTTTTACAATATATTATTTATGGTGCGCTATAAAACTTCCATAGATAAGCGCTCGTAAAGTGAAGAAGAAATCAATCCTCATTTTGTTTTTACAGCCAGGCGCACTTACCATTATTCTATCTCACCTAACACACTGCAAATAATTTTATACCTTATTTCACAATAAAATATGTTTGGAAATAAAGGTTTTTCCAATAATTTTCTCAAAGGATCCGTTTTCCTGTTATCGCGAATTTCGTATTCATGTTATTATATCGGTTTCAATATTATTATACCCAGCACACTTCCACCCAACACCACCTATATAAGAAGGCCTTGGTGCCGCATCACATCGTGAGGCCCAGCATTCGCTTGCATATATCTGTATGTACTTACCTGTACGCTATGATATCTGTCTACACGCCGGCGGCCTGGTGACGCGAAAGGAAAAAATGGCCGCCAGCGCTAAGGCCTTCTTATATAGGTGGTGTTGCTTCCAGCATTGTGGAGAGAATATGGACTTGGCTGGGACATGTGTTACGGAAACAATATGACAGTTGGCCGAGGAGGGGGCTGTTTTTTCTTCCATCAGGGTCTCGAAGACGAGCAAGATCCACTCATACCGTGTTACATTCCTTCGAGGCAGAGCTGAGGGATCTGATATAGGAGTTCATTAACATTGAACTCCTATAATAAAAGATCTCTCAATGTTGGTATAAAATCTGTGTTTGTATTCGTAGGGATATAGGAAATATGTAATTTGCATATACGGGGTTAAGACACTTATCTCGAAATCATATCATAAAAATGTGATATTGTATCGATCAAAAATCATATAAGATCCGGAACACCTTTTATTCACTCTCGAATTTTAATCGGGTGCTCTGATGGCATCCGATAAAAAGCCGGATCCGACACACGACAAGTGGGAACAGATTTTTAAACTTTTTTTACCGGTCAAAACGTGTCATTGATATATATTTATTTTATTTGAAAATGTTAAATTGATGTGGGAACATTCTATCCGGGATTTCGTACTCGAAGTCAAAGTCTTTAAAAATTTCTAAAACTCTCTCCTCAATTTAAATGCTACTTTTTTTAATAAAAAAGAAATTTGTCGCTATACTAAACACAAAAGTGACACAAAAACCGTCTAAATTGGTGGATTGCAAAACAATAGAAAAAAATATTAACAACAAATGTCACATGTCACATCTACTGGAAACAGGTTTTCGAAACGATTTATCGCTGATTTCGATAGAATTCATAGCTCGCGCTACTTCAAAAGATAGATGGGTACATTTTTTTTATAGAAATTCTATCTAAAAGCCCCCATTTACTGAAAATCGTATAATTTTGCTGCCAAAATATGTTCACTACGTCTCCCAGCTTTAAGCAGAAAGTACGTAGACGAACGAAAAAGAAGTGGACTGTAAATGGGAACTCACCTTTATTCCTGGTTCCAGTAAGAGCTTGATGAACACAACACTTTTACACTGTATGGAATCGCCGCGGCCGCGCGCCCACCGTTATCCGTTATTTTGATTGTGATGTGTATTCCGAAACTTGTTGTTAGTTTGACATTTTTTTATGCGGTAGGTGAATCCGAAAAGTTGACAAGAATATATTCTAAGTAATTGATGCGATAAATAAAAACTAAAATAGGTATATAAAATAAATAATTTTTTATTTCAACGTTATTATTTAACAAAAATTGTGCAAGATCGAGCGCAGTGGAGAGCTCTTGTTGCTTCCCTGTTCTCCTGAGTGGGGTGCAAAAGGGAGTATTGATTGATTGATTTAAAACAAACATTCAACTAAAATACCCTTTACTATCGTTGTAAGTTTGCATCGTTGTCCGTCTAAAGTGCTCTTAACAAAATAAAGCAGAGATATATGTACAAGTTTTTGAAAGAGGACGTCACCATAACGACGCCCCAATACTATACGGAGACAAGTCGAAAAAGTCCATTTTGAGTAAAACGCATTTGAAGATTTTGAACAAAGTATTTCTTTGATATCTTTAAAGAAAATAAATAAATTTTGTATATTATCTTGCCATGTTGCGAGAAATATTGTTATTTTTATAAAAAACATAAATTTAGTTTATTAAAATGTTTTATAAATATCTAAATATTTAAAAATACAAAGGTATTTCGACTTAATTTTAACGAAAATCTGTCACCCGGAAATTTTTCTAATTCTATACGGAGACATTTGATTTGTCTCTATATAAAATTGAACTTTTTGTGAATTAGTAGTGATTATTAGTACGAATTCTGTGTTCATAACAGTGGGTTGGATTTTTTTAACGGTCGAAAATTTAATTTAAGAAGTTTTATATTGCGGAGAAAGGTTAATAATCTTAAAATGGATACGAGAATTCGCAAAATTAAGATGATGGTGGAAAGTATTAAGAGCTCAAGAGTCCCAGAATCGCAGATTAGTGAGTTTTAAGCAATTCTTTGAAAAAATATAACCTAAAAATTGTTGACATAATATAACAAACAACAACAACACTCTTTTACACCCCACTCAAGGGCATAGGGAGGCAACAAGAGCTCTCCATTGCGCTCGATCCTGCGCAATGTTTATGACCTCCTCCCACACGATGTCCCTCAGCTCTGCTTCGAAGGAGCGGAACACAGTGTGAGAGGGTCTTCCTCGTCTTCGGGACCCTGATGGGAGGAAGAACAGCGCTATCCTCGGCCAACTGTCATTCGGCATCCTTAACACATGTCCCAGCCAAGTATATCTCCTCCCCACAAGTGTAGAGGTGATGGGCTCAAGCTGGGTGCGCCGGCGTATAGCGTCGTTTGTGATGCGGTGGTACCATCTTACGCGCAGAATTCTCCTTAGGAACCTTTCAAAGTCCGAGACTTTTTGTGCCTGGGATTTGGTCAGGTGCCAGGACTCACACCCAACTGTTTGATGCGTGTGTGTTGCCAAGATAATGGGGAACACACACGCACAAACAGTTTACATTTCGTCTCGACACTAAACGCCGACGCTTTCCAAATCTTGGTCATGTTTTTAAAGACGCCACTTGCCATTCCGATACGTATCGGGAGCTCAGCCCCGAGCTCACCAGAGGTGGTAATGGTTGCTCCCAGGTATTTAAATTTATCCACCCGGGAGACCTGGTGACCGTCGATGGTTAACGGTAGCTGTTTATCGGGGCAAGCATTATTCGTCATGAGCTCCATCTTACTGGCGTTGACTCGAAGACCAAGGCGTGCTGTTTCATCGCAGAGTCTTGAAACACTGCGCTGTAATTCCTCCAATGTCGTACTGAACAACGCTAGGTCGTCCGCGTACTCCAGATCGCACAGTTCGCCCATTAGACCATCTCTCTGTGTTATCGGTATACCTCTTGCTCCTTGCATGTACTTTCTCAAGAGGAAGTCCATAACAATAATAAATATAAATGGAGCCAGTACGCAGCCCTGTCTGACTCCCGTGATGATCCTGAAAGCTTCAGTAGGACCACCTGGCGTTTTGACGCTACACTCGGAGTCTTCATACAGGGACTGCACCATTTTAACTATCTTCGGAGGTATACCGTACAGAGCTATGGTCTATGTGGGCTGTCGAAAGCCTTTTCAAAATCTATGAAGCAACAAGCGACTGGAGAGTTAAACTCTTCACACCGCTGAAAGATGCACCTGGCACAGAAAATTGGGTCCGTGCAGGACTTGCCAGGTACAAAGCCGCATTGTTGCTATCTCAGGACAGCCATGACAGGTCCCCGAATGCGATGTAGTAATATCTAAGATAATACCTTACCGGGAACACTCAGTAGAGTGATTCCACGGTAGTTTCCGCATTCAAGGGGGTCCCCCTTTTTAAATATTGCGACGATGTATCCATTCCGCCAATCTTTTGGACACCTCTCCTCTTCACACGCCATTTTAAATATATCTAGAAGTGGTTGGTACTCCCTCCATCTCCCTTTAATTAGTTCGGGGGCAGTGACAGTGGCTCCACGAGAGTTTCGTATTGATTTCACAGGTTTTTTTTTACCTCTTCTCCCGACCTCTCGAGTGATTTCGAAGAGTGTCGTTGAGTCATTTCCGAGTGCAGCAGACTGTGCTCGCCGTATCTGAGAATCTAGATGTCTTCTTTTATCTGTTCGTACAGAGTGTCTTAGCCTTCTGGTGATCTTCGATAAGACTTCAGGACCCATCGGACATCCATATTGGCCTCTTTTTATTCTTATAGCCGACAGAAGAACGTGCGGATTCCATAACCGCGTCGCGAAACCTAGTCCAGGCTGACTCAATTGGAGCAGCTCAGGGTGGATCCTGGAAGGGGGCAAACCTTGTGCGTATCTCAGCCTCGCACGTATGACGACACTGAGCACTCTCTAACCTGCGTATGTCCAGTGGGCGAGGAGCAGACGATCTTAGCTGGAAATTGTGAAATTTGAATCAGAACGAGCCCACAAGGAGTTCGTGATCCGTGTCCATGTCTGCTCCCCGGTAGGTGCGGACATCCCGCAGGTCAGTTTGGTTGCTAGTCCTTACCAGGAGATGGTCTATCTGGCTTTTCGTTCTTCTGTCGGGCGAGGTCCAGGTGTACATATTTATGGATACCCTTGTGGGGAAGAGAGTTCCCCCTATTAAGAGTCCATGGAGCATGGCGAAACCAATGAGACGGCTTCCGTTATCGTTCATCACTCCTAAGCAATGCTTTCCCATGACGCCTGGTCCATTCTGGGGATCGTTGTCAACCTTGGCATTAAAGTCCCCCAGAACTATTAGGCGATGGCGCCTCGGAACATGGGACACAACTACATCCAGACTGCCATAGAAACAGTCCTTAGCAGCCGCGTCCCCATCCTCAGTGGGAGCATAGCATGGAAGGACCGTCAGTGTTTCGCCACTCATCTTAAAGGACGCACTCATCAGGCGGTCAGAAACAGGTTCCCAACCAAGAAGGCGAGAGAAGGCAATTTACTTAAAAGTAGAGCAACGCCACGCATCCGTGCAGTCCGGTGGCCAGAGTGAAGCATGACATAATTGCCAGCATCACTCTGCCCCGAGCCTGGGATGCGTGCCTCACTCAGTCTCAGGATATCTAGTCCATAATCTCCCGGCAACTTGGCAGCAACAAGCTCCCCGCCCGCCCTCAGAGTGCGGACATTCAGAGTCCCGATTTTTAAGCTCTTGTTCCTAAATCAAGCCGTGGTCAACAAAGGCCCACCTGATGGGGTCAAGGCGTCCGAGGCTTAATTCTGTTGCCTTTTCTGACCGATTGTTCTAAGGACGTGAAGTGGTCAACCCCACGGTCTCGATCTGATTTTTCGATTTCCTGCCTCTTACAGGATGCTCGAAAAACCAGCAAAAAGAGAAAGGTGCTATTCTTAGCCGACAACCCCACGGCAAATTGATGATGATGACATTAAACATTCGATAAATTTTATTTACTTATAGTATCCAATACAATTTTCTCCGATAATCAATATCTTGTGCTAATTTCCAAATACCAATATGTATAAGTTATTCATGTACCTAATAAAATAAATATCCAAAAATATCTTAATCTTGCAGAGGAGTCAACCAGTCATTAATATTCACTATAATCTGGAACCTTAATATTCACTGTAATAGGTGGATCTACGTTTTTTTTAACAGAAAATTGGGGATTGTAAAACATGAAATAATGAAGAATATAATCAATATTACTTTTGATTTATCATCTTAACCTATACAAGAGACCTTAATATGTTAATTTATTTAAAGTATTTTTATCAACTTTGTGGTACTTTTCCATAATGATAATAAAAAACACAACTTTGCAAAGTATCACTTTTATTTTTTATAAAAACCAAAATATTTTCAACCACAATGTGGCCATCTTCAGTGGTGATTTAAATTAAACTAATTTAATTTAAATCACCACTGAAGATGGCCACATTGTGGTTGAAAATATTTTGGTTTTTATAAAAAATAAAAGTGATACTTTGCAAAGTTGTGTTTTTTATTATCTTAATATGTTGTTTAATATCATAGATATAAATTACTAGATACGGCGTTTCATATTAAAAAAGTTGTAATTATGGATAGAAACTACTATATAGTAAGTGTCAAAAATTGCAATCTAAGAGTTTATGAATTTAGAAATGTATCAAGTACTGTTTTGTCAAGTCTTTTATTAAGTTTAAAATTAAGATTCATGATTTTATTATTGATAGAATGGTTATTTTCAAGAATACTTTTGAGTTGTCTCTCTATAGAACTAGATCTTTTCAGTTGTTGGCGGTTCTATAGGCGGACATCTAAGATGTCTGCCTATAGAACTAGAATGAAAGTTAATCCTTGACAGTTCTTAAGTGAGACATTTGAGTTGTCTTCTTATTGAACTGAATGTTCAATGTTTTTTAAATAATTCCATGAAAAGACATCTTTTATAAAAAAATATTTAGGACAAATTTGACTTATCTCTCTAAAGAAATAGAAGCAGACCATCATTTGTAATCGATTTGTATCAAAAACTCAAATTTGATAATTTTTGACTTGTCTCCATATAGAATTGGGACGACGATAAGTAAAAATTTGTACATATTATTATTATTAAAATCACACCGTTTGATATTTTTTGAAAATATATTTATTGAAAAATATATAAAATGCTTATAAGAAATGTATGAAAAATTTTTTATGATACATTTCAGAAACTAAATCCCAATTGTACATATACTCTTAAAAGAACGATATTTTATTGAATTTGCCTGGAGGAATTCTCTTACATGTTCGTCCGCCTATTATACTCGTAAACGAATCATTCACTTTTTTTTTAAGCGGAAAAATTGGCAGAAATAAATCCTTGATATTTTTTTTTCAGAAATTAATTGGGTAACATTTTATTGATGTAATGTTAGATATATGTCTCAATACTGAAATATCACTATACGGAGATGAAAAACATTCTTTATTTTATACTAGCTTTCCCTATATACAGATGTGGTCCTGTCTTTATAATATATAAATTAATCTTTGCTAAATTGGGGTAAACACAAATACACTCGCACTTTCACAAATTTATATTGAATCTCGGGCGCTTTCGTCCAACTATAGAGAGGCAATAAAATCTTCAATGATTAAAGGCATTAAATTCTTATCAGGTTTTATATCTCAAACTCAAAATCTAACTGAAAAAATGCCTAATTTTTCGGTTTGCCATTGCAAAAAGTGCTTTCAATTTGTGCTTTTCCATTTTAAAAGGATTCTTGATACATTTCTCAGCCATATTTATCCCAACTTCATTGTACTATACATTTTAGGCTCAGCAACGTCGTTTGTGATGCTGTGTTACCATCTTAATGTCCAATTTGAAGTAAAAAACCTGTATTTAATTGGAGCCTCTTATTATACCCAACTCAAAAGGATCCTGTTCTTTTGCTGAGAGATTTACACAAGATGATGTAAGACGATCATTTCATTTCCTCCCTTATTCTTGTGAATCAAATTTTACTGTGTCTTTTCTTTGTTTTTTTTTCTTTTTTTTCTTTTCTTTTCTTTGTCTTTTCTTTTTCTTTTCGGAGTACATTAACTTATGTTCTGACGTATATGGAAGGCATAAAACGCTTTCTTTCTAACCTTTTGAGAACTATTTATATTAAAAGTACCTTCCTGTCATAATTTCAACTTTAAGTTCCATGACTTTATGGGTTTGAAGACTTGTCATCACATCTGCTGTATCCCAATGTTCGCCAGTGGTCACATTGCTCGCCATAAAATGATCCGTGGGCGCATTCAATTGAAACCCTCCGTGTTGTTCTTGATAAAACGGAATTTCATATTGTAAGAAAATTCTAGTCGACATTTTTTCCATTGGCTTACAAAATTCATGTTGATATAATGATTATGAATTAAAAAAAAAGGTGGATGTGATCGCATAAAATTATCTTAACTATAGTAACACCATCAGCGCAAAGGCGAAAGCTGTCATGCTGATGGTGTTGTATTATAATTTCGTAAAATAAATAAATAAGTGGACTGTATTGATCCGAATGATTTATTTGAAAATTAATTCTTCCATCTAGTCCTTTTCATTGCATTTTGATTTTTGAATAGGGTCCAGCCCCCTGATCTAAATTTAGAAGGTATTTTTGGGGACTCGGTCCTTCGGTCCTCAGATTCTTCGCACACTGCAGATTAGTTTGCAGCAATCTTTATCACTTCGAAGATGGAGTGATTTCAGTGTGCGTGTTCGCATTCATCTTCGTACTGAATACAGGTTTTTTACTTCAAATTGGACATTTTTCAAATCAATTTGGACATTTTACAAAAAAAAAGAACGAATTATTGTATTGTATACAAATATTAAAATTTTGAAAAATATATGGACGAGAGATGGTAACACAGCACCACACCACCGACGTTGCTGAGCCTAAAATGTATAGTAGGTACAATGAAGTTGGGATAAAAATATGGTCGAGAGATTTATCAAGAATCCTTTTAAAATGGAAAAGCACAAATTGAAAGCACTTTTTGCCATGCCAAACCGAAAAATTAGGCATTTTTTCAGTCAGTTTTTGAGTTTGATATATAAAACCTGATAGTTTATAATTTAATGCCTTTAATCATTGAAGATTTTATTGCCTCTCTATAGTTGGACGAAATCGCCCGAGATTCAATATAAATTTTGTGAAAGTGCGAGTGTATTTGTGTTTACTTTAAGTGAGCACAGATTCATTTTTATTTAAAAAAAAATTATCTAACCACTTATTTGCAGTTCGCGGAAAGCCCTAAGATGATACGGTTAACCACCGATTTTCAGGCGCGAGATCCTCATTAGATTTCTATCGGGGGAAACCACCGTGCAGATGGGGTTGAAAAAGGGTTTGTCGCCATCACTACTTACTCCTCCGATAAAATAATGAAATAATTTTTATACGTTTACAGAAATAAAAATTAATTAAAAGAGAAAAAAGTCAAGTCATATGATTTTTTCAATGGATTAATGTTGTTGATAATGTTGTGAATTTTTACGCCTAGTGTTATGTTAATTGTTACATTGTTTGAATGACCTAAGACCATATTATTATGATTGAATAAATAAATAACTAATATGTAACAACTAAAAACTGCTTACTGATGGAACAAACCACGACGGGCTTACGACCGTCTTCTACTGTTATTTCGAAGGCTGGCTTAGTGTGATCACTCTACGTTAACAACATTCGCCATTTAAGTCTCCGAAACTCCTAAATAACTTAAAAGAAGGTGATCATATTCGCATAGTTAACTAACAAAACAAAATTTAGTAATGTTTTTGTGCTTCATACAATTAAAAAAAAATTTTTTTTTAATGTATAGTTTAAGTATTGAGAAAACTTGTATTGTTAAGAAAGTATTGAGAATTAAACAATAAACTGAGCATCTACATTCTGAAAACATCCCTTGTTTACCGCCCTTTCCCGGAACCATCAGAGTCCCAAAGCCCGCTACCACCTGCACGTATATAGCTTAGACGTTAAGGCGACGTTCTAGCGTACGGACGCTGCAGTCGGTGAAAGGCGTCGGCGTCAATTCCACTGAAAGCTCTTTATATCTCGTTCTATCGTTCAAATTTGAAAGGCTTTGTTTGTTACAACTTCTATCTCGTTCGCTCCCACGCGATTCTTATAAGTTGTTTCTTTTTTCATTACAAAATTCAAAATTGTTTGATAAACAAGAAATCCTTAAAACAAATTCAATTTCAAATTGTGTTTTAAAAGTGTGTGTGTGTATAAAAAAATATTAAAATAAAAAAATAATATTAATAATTATACCAAGTAGTGTATTTTAATGGTAATTTAGTGGTGTTTTTAAATATTTTTTTCAGTGAGTTTACATACTTAGTGTAATTAATACATTTCATTCTTATAAAAAAAATCAAGTAGCTAACGTAAGAAATTATTAATCATTTATTTCATCTTCTAAAAACAAAATCTGAAAAATACTATTTTTTTTTCTAATTGACGAGTTCCTTTATCGTAAATTTGAGCTCTGTCCGTGTAGGTATGGAATATAAATTCTTCTAAACTTCTTTATTTTTATTCAAAAAATCTGCCTTGTCTTCAAACCCTCTTTTACTTGTCTAATTTTTTTGAGTTGGTTACATTTTTAGACTCAAGAAATTACCGCTTATTTTTTAAGTAGGAAAAAAGAGTATCATAAATTCATTAGATATTAACTAAATTTTAAAAAATTTGCATATAGCTGTTTCTCAAATTTGGAATGATTGTCAGACATACTCTTGTTAACCTACCTTTTGTGTAAAATTAATATTGGCTTACTAAAAGTAAAAAATGAATGCGAATCAAGCAAAAATTGTGGCATGAAACTGGAGGAAAAACGCAGAAGCGAAGTTTGAAAATCGGAGACCGTAATTGGTATTCTTTAGTTTCTTTATACCTACTCTATTTCCGAAGAGAATGAAACATTTTTACGAAAATCACACCCGCTTATCACACACTTATCTTTGACATTTGACTAACAAGCAAGGAAGAAAGTGTAACGATCTTCATTAAAATAGAGAATATTATCATATAGTGATGCTCTAGTACCTACCCACATCTTCATTAAATTAGAGAATATTATCATATAGTGATGCTCTAGTACCTACTCATATCTTCATTAAATAGAGAATAGTGTCATATAGTGATGCTCTAGTACCTACCCACATCTTCATTAAATTAGAGAATATTATCATATAGTGATGCTCTAGTACCTACTCATATCTTCATTAAATAGAGAATAGTGTCATATAGTGATGCTCTAGTACCTACCCACATCTTCATTAAATTAGAGAATATTATCATATAGTGATGCTCTAGTACCTACTCATATCTTCATTAAATAGAGAATAGTGTCATATAGTGATGCTCTAGTACCTACCCACATCTTCATTAAATTAGAGAATATTATCATATAGTGATGCTCTAGTACCTACTCATATCTTCATTAAATAGAGAATAGTGTCATATAGTGATGCTCTAGTACCTACTCATATCTTCATTAAATAGAGAATAGTGTCATATAGTGATGCTCTAGTACCTACCCACATCTTCATTAAATTAGAGAATATTATCATATAGTGATGCTCTAGTACCTACTCATATCTTCATTAAATAGAGAATAGTGTCATATAGTGATGCTCTAGTACCTACCCACATCTTCATTAAATTAGAGAATATTATCATATAGTGATGCTCTAGTACCTACTCATATCTTCATTAAATAGAGAATAGTGTCATATAGTGATGCTCTAGTACCTACCCACATCTTCATTAAATAGAGAACAGTATCATATAGTGATGCTCTAGTACCTACCCACATCTTCATTAAATAGAGAACAGTATCATATAGTGATGCTCTAGTACCTACCCACATCTTCATTAAATAGATAATAGTACCATATAGTGATGCTCTAGTATCTACCCACATTTTGAAGTTTCATTAGGCATATCATACAACAACAACAACATTCCCTTTTACACCCTACTCAGGGGCATAGGGAGGCAACAAGAGCTCTCCATTGCGCTCGATCTTGCGCAATGTTTTTGACCTTGCGCAATATGCAAGGCATATCATACTTATTAAAAAAATGAGTAGCTTTAGTTATTCTTATAAGAAAAAATTACCTATTCGGGACCATCAATAATATAATAATTAATTATTAAGTTATTGTCGTTTATAATACATTCGGATTCACTTTGTTCTCATGTGTGTGGTACTCATTGTATAAATCTGTAGTAGGTACATCATAGTTCATACGTTGTGCTGAAAGTATAAATAATAAATGTAAAAATAGACCACTTGAAGTGGTTGGTAGTCTAGCTACTACGACGCCGGATTTAGTACTGTTTCGTATCGGAGGTCATGAGTTCTATTCCAAAAGTCGACCATTCTCCATTTTCCTCTTTCTCTTGTTAAACTGTGTATTCATGTTCACTTTGAATGAGCACAGAATCATTAAAACAAAAATTATCTAGTCTGGTGACAAATTAATGTATTGTAGAAAAATGCAAGCTGAAAACCATTATAGCTGCTATATTTGTGAAGTTGATTATAAATTCTGTATAATAATGTTTGTAAGGCATGCTTGTTAACAAGTGTAACGTTGTATTTTTTTATTTTGAAAGGGGAGTCAAGGACGGATGGATGGACCGAGTACATGGTTTTAAGGACGCCGAAGAGCCTACAAGGGCCCGGGCTTGGGGATGAAGTGGGTAAGGGTTGCGTTCGTGTAGATCATTATACATAAACTAGGGACCAACCGTTTCCATTTTTTACGCAATTATAATTTCAATTCGACGCGTGAATAATGTATGTGTGTACCTACTTAAAGTTCTTGTCTAGATATAATTGACAATACAACTGACATAGTGGTTGGTAGACTAGCGGTTGCGACGCCGGCTTTCGCACTGTTTCGTGCGGAGGTCGTAGGTTCAAATCCCGGCCTTGCCGACCATATACGCTTTCACGACACAAGCCTTTGCTTAGTGTGAAATATGTCAAACAGCGTATTTGTGTTCACTTCGAGTGAGCACAGATTGATAGTACCTAGCTGTAGGGTATGTGCGTGTCCGCCCGTTTAAAACCACAGAACTATAACTTAGAACTTATTGTTCACCATTTCATAGATGTGTTTATGTGTGATCCGCGGAAATACTCGTATTTAGGGTAGGCATTAGTCGATCAGTCAGTTTTCTTAGCTATTCTAGTACACATTTTTACTTACGGCTTATAAAAGTGGTATATAAATCGACCTCTTATATTCTTAAGGAACTTATTGCCTGAGGCAATTTTTGGTAGACAACTGTTCCCTTACAGGTCGATCCAGGGTAGAAATATCAAGTGAAAATTTTTGAAGCGACCTGTAATCGAACCCGGCACTTTTTGATCAGATGTAAGCGCTTATACCACTAGGTTTCAGAGATCGGTCGTAATGATAGTAAATTATTATTGTGTTCGATATATAAATATCAAATATTTCAACCTCTGTGGGCTTACAACCATCTTTTACTTACTGCTGACAACCATCTTTTAAGGCCTGAGACAACACCAAGTAATCAACCCAGTCCTGTTAAAAAAAATATTATATTACAATATACCTAGTTTCAAAAGATTTTAATAAATACTGTTGGATATGACTTTTTCATATCCAAAACCAATTGTGCTAACAATATCAGAAGGTAACGTAGAGTCGCAAATTAGGGTACAAAGTTTTTATTTATCATTAAATAGACGCACATATGCTACTTACTGCTCGCACATAATAAAATCTACTCAGAGAGATAGGTAATGCAAATAGATGGGTACTAAATATTTTGCCCATATATTATTATGTAGGAATAATAATTTAGTACAGAGCCAATATCGCGCGGAAAATTGCGCTCAATTTTGATTATTATTTGCAATGCGTGTGGAATCATTTTTACTTAATTAAGTTTTTTATCTTGCGTTCGTGTTCAAATAAAAGATAAGCCGTATTTTTTGTATAATTTTTTTTCTCTTTTTCGTAGAAATAATCGATTTTAGGAAAACACTAAATATAGTTGCCAAATAATCTATATAGTATATATTATTATATAAATCTATAATTTATTTATTTCGCTATCTACGCAACAAAAGTTGCATTAATACTTTAAAATATCATATACATTCCATAATAAAATGCGTTGGTAAGTAAACAACACAATAACACACGAACAAAGGGGTAAACAGACAAAATGACGGTTAGAAAAGATTAACCAAAACGAACCATGCCAAAGTTTAAAAATAGCGATGTGTTGAGTGATATTTTTGTTAGTTTTTGACTATTAGTTTTGATGACTACATAAATATTTATGTTTCCGGTTAGGATCATGGGGTGGTAATAAAAATCCTTCGTGAACTCACCTTTCAGATACTCCGCCCTTTGAATAGGTTTTTTTTTTGAAAATCAATGTAATCTCTTCCAAAAAAATCGGTAGTTACATAAGCGCACGGGCCTAAGCCCCACTCGGGAGCATAGGGAGGCATCAAGAGCTCTCCATTGCGCTTGAAGGCGTTCGAGGCTGATTGTGCCTTTTCTGACCAGTTGAGATTTAAGGACGTGAAGTGGTCAACCTCACGGTCCCGATCTGACTTTTTTATACTGCATTTTTATAGACACTTAAAAATCATGTTTAATTTCATGGCCTTTTACTGTAACCATTAGATATTGTTGGTGGAAAGCTCTCTTTGTTGTTAGCCTGACTAACCTGTTTATTTTTGTGACTCTCTAAGTTGTTTATAATATGCTTTATTTCTGTTTGTTTTTGATGACATTTACTGACAGGAGACTGAAAGGCCCTTTACACCTTTTCAGACTCGCCCAACCGTTTATTCATTTATTTATTTACATGTATTTTGATTTTATTTATATGATTTTTTATTTTTGTGTGTTTCTTGCGTAATTTCCTTTTTCTCTTGCATAATTTCCTTTTTTTACATATACTGACAGGAGACTGAAGGAGCCATTTACACCTTTTCAGCCTCACCTACCCTTTCATTTATTTACTTACTTGCATGGATTTTAAAAATGTTTGTATTTTTTTATTTATTATTAATGTCCATAAATTTAATAATGTCTTGTTTGTATATTTTTGATGACTCCAAGTGCCCGAAAGGGCCTAGGGATGAGAAAGAATAAATGAAAGGTCTCTAATATAAATTAAAGTCGGGTTCGTGCGAACACTTATGACTCGACATTGGCTCAACAGATTCTTCCGATGTGTGATTTATTGGATTCTTCTCCACTCCGGATAACAGAATAACTAATAAAAAGTTGAAAAAAAAATGGATAAAAAATAATATAAAATATGATATTAAAGTTTATATGGAACGAATATGATGCGACGCCATCTTTGAAATAATCTAACAACAAAATTATTGTCTTCTGCACCTGCACCCTCTCATTCTCGCATAGGTACGTAATTGTCCATTCTTACAGTAGTCCATTTCACTTACTCCACCGTTTCTGTCGTTTTAGAAATTTTTCATACAAAGTCAACCAAATTGCGCGCATATAATTATATTCTTGCGTTAATCCCGTCTGAGCTTTGAATACAAATGAAATATGGATGTTTTAGAATTAATATTTAAATGTTATTATTTAGTTAGTTTATTTTTGTTTCTGGAGGCACAGTGCACGATGAACGGCCCGCCTCTGGTTAGGTTAGGACCAAAGGGTCCACAGGACAACGTCTGTCGGGAAAGCTAGTATACAATATAAAACACAAATTACAAAACTCCAAACGAAATGCTTTCTTTAATTTCTCGTTCGAAATATCGGAAATGTTGTTCTTATCAGAAAATTAATTCTTTTATTTCACTAGATTTTTCGGCCGTATGAAATATAGAACGAAATGAGAATATCAGGAAATAAAAAGAAAAATCTCCTGTTTACCCAGCCCGTAAGGGATGCGGCATTTAGTGTGAAAATTGTGGTTTATCGTGTGAAAATTGTGGTTTATTGTGTGTTATTAGTGTGAAAATTGTGGTTTATTTTGTGTGTTTTAGTGTGAAAATTGTGGTTTTTCCTAAAGAATCTCAACTTTAGTTCGCTGTATCTTCACTTATGTATATAAACCCAATTTTTGACGTTTCATCTTTTCAGGTTTACCTTCTGCAACACTATCAAGAACGGACAATAGAGGCTAGATACCAAACAATGAATTGTTTACATATTGTTACTTTTAAATAGAATTGTTGAGAATGAATTCGATTCAAACGTTGCAGATATTGTTAATTCAATTTTATGTGAATCAATGTTACTCATATAATAATAATGTTTTTTTATGTTTAAAGCAGTCATATGCAACCTTTTGTTTATCACAAATACCTCCTTAATATTTTTAAAACTACGCTAAGTAAGTAACTGTTAATTGTACATATAAATGTTAATTATGTCGTAATATTTATCTACATTATAAAAATGGAGATCTATTTTCCGTTGTCATTGCATCACGCCTAAATGGCTAGACCGATTTCGCTAATTCTTTTTTTGTCATGCGGCTTTTACAGGGGAAGGTTCTTATGAAAGAAAAAAAATAAGAAAGTTGCTTGGAAAATTAGAAAATGAAAGAAAACTCTAAGTAGGCAATCTTATTAGTAGTTTTTACCATATAATTTTTATTCCAATTTTGAAATTGTGACAGGAACTATCAGTAGTGTGATAGTTGGTTTAAACAGATTCAAATTCAAATGACATTGGTCAAAAGTAATTTTTATCATTCTTTTAAATTCGAATTCAATATTCATATAGTAAGAACTACAGGACAACGTCTGTTGGGAAAGCTAGTACTTTTATAAAACTATGGAACGTGTACTTATACGCAATCATTATGCCGATACTAAAGTTATCTTTTTTGATAAATATTGATGAACTCAAAAGTTCTTCAAGACCACGAAAAGAATGACAGGTCGTTGCTTTGAAGAATCATGACATACATAAGAGTACAAAAACTTTGCTCTATGTATCAGTTTTCAAAAATGGAAATATTTTGGATGGATCTGTCAAACTGGTTTTTAATAATCTAAACACTATAATAATTTGTAGGAAATAATTCTAGGTTTTTTATCATTTCATCAAAGATAACCACCCATAACTTGAGGAGCAAAAAACATAAAAAACCTGACGAAATATCAAATAATGCCATAATTATGAATAATAATATGTACACAGACATAAAACGAAAATTCTTTAATCATAAAAAGCAATCTGCTCACCACTATACTAAAAACAGCTTTAAATCATACCATTTCATGTACGTATTCATAAAATACGCACACAATCAGAGTGCCATTACTTTGATAAGCAATAATATTAATTTTATGACTCATTAATAATATCGTTTATCGTCTCAAGGCACACTGGTTGCGCAGTCCTGATTTATAGATGAGCTACTTCTGTTACATATCATAATTTTATTTCTCTAGGTGTGATGTCATTGCTTATAAACAATCGGTCAGCGAGAGAGTTCAGACACTTACAACTTTTCATTATTCTCTCTCTCTGATGATCGTATGAAACATAAACAAAGGAATTCTTTTAATAATATTCCTTCAAATAAATATTTACTTATAACCGTTCAAAAATAGATTGCGATTTATCTGACAGTACGTGCTGATATAATCCGTGAAGATTGGATAATTTATAACCTCAATAAAAACATAAACTGCTTTATTTGAAAACTACGATCAGTGGAAAAAATAGCTCAGTGACAGAAAATATTAGGATCAAGCTGTCATCGAGATAGTTTAACTCATATCGCTTGATAATGAGCTGATCGCTGTAGATTTTGACCCGCCATATTGAATTTAACGTCAACTGACAGGTATTTCGACTATACAAGAACGCTTCTTGTAATAAATACACTGTATTTAAGTTTTTTCCCCGTCCAAATATGTGCTCCCTTCATATTTTGGTCAATTGTATTTTGGTTTATCATTTTAATAAAAGCAAAGTTAAAGAAATAAAGCAAATATTGCATTCTCGTAATCATTCGAGGTCTTACAACCATGATGTACCAACCGAATTTATAAGAAATATAATGACGTTTTGGAGAAAATAATATTCAAAAAATACTTTTTAAGTAGGTACAATTATTAAAATTGAAATGTTCAAACCTAAATTAGTTCATTTTGGCTGAAACATTAACTGCTTTGTTTAAAAACTGTGATCAGTGGAAAAAAAGAGTTCAGCGGTAGAAAATTTGCGATCAAGCCGTCGCGTCGTCGAGGTAGTTTAACCCATATCGATTGATTGCGAGCTGATCTCTGTAGATTTTAGCCTGTCATGTTGGATTTTATGTCAACTGACAATGGTTTCGAGTGTACAATAACGCTTTCTGTAATAAATATACTGTTTTTAAGATTTTTTCCCCTCCAATTAGGTGCTCCCTTCATATTTTGCTTCACGACTAACGATTTTTTTATAAGTAAGACGGAAAATGTTTGCCATTGGCACCGCACAACGAAACACTTGAACATAAAATCTATGAAAATTTAGAATGTTGCTAATATATAAGAGGTGGTCGGTAGACCAACAGTTGAGGGCTTTTGTACGGAGAGCGTACCGAAGGTTGTTGGTTCGAATCCCGGTGGCGATCATTTCCACACTCACAACACAATTTTACAAAACTATCAAACAACTGACAGTTTGTGTCAAACCACAATTTAATTTCAAAATTATATTTATTCATTTTTGCGTTTAAATTTATAAAATATGCGCTTCAATCTTAATAAATTCAAAAATAGCTTGAAAAAAATTCCGTCAAAAATCTCCGTGCCAACATTTTTAATATAAATTGTCAGGCAAATAAAAATCGGGTTTCTGAAATCCGTTCCATACTTACTTTAATATTATATTTTATATTAATTGATATCCATTTTTTCGATGTTTTATTAGTTATTCTGTTATCCAGAGCGGACAAGAATCCAATAAACCAAAAATAAAAAAAAAAACTGTTCATACGATCTCGAGTTATTAAAGTTTTTGAACTAATCCAACTTTCTTTTATATCTTTAGATTGTAAACATTGTAATGAATTCAAGCAGAAAAAATCTGCATGTGGAGTGCACATCCCTCTGTATTCAAACATTGTCATATTTCTAACAAACGTACTAGCTCTGCTCTTATTCTACCTTTGTAATTACAATATTGTACCTACATACAGACATACGGTAATGGTGATATACCGCTTCTGTACCTGTGTACGTATCTTTACGAGTTACTGGGATCGTTAATATGATTTTACATAAAGTTAAGCGATATGTCGGTAACAATTTATAACCTCATCAAATAATTGCTCGACAATATATCTCGACAACTCGTGCAATTCAGTGAACGGGATCGAGTCCAGGACCAATATCACTATCTCTCTCTCTCTCTCTAATGGCATTACAGCCCAGCCTTGGCCTCCCTAAGCATTCGCCTCCAACAAGTCCTGTCCTCTGCCACCGTACTCCAACTCGCTGCCTGGATGATTTGTGCTGCATCCCTTCCCATCAGCTAAGCCGAGGTCCGTCGACTCGTCTCCTTCCTCCTGGATGTTCACTTAAGATTCTTTTCGGGACGAGTGAATCAGGCATTCGCTGTACATGTCCACTGTCCAGCCCATCTTAACCTTAGGAGCTTTATGTGCGTCAAGATGTTTGGGGTCTGCCATATATTGTACAGCTCTTCATTGGTTCTAATGCGCCGGTGATGGTCTTCTCTCACTGATCCACAGATTCGACGCAGAAACTTCTTCTCAAAGATGTTCAGCCTACCTGCCATTCTTACTGTTAGTGTTAGCGCCTCGCACCCATAGGTTAATACAGTATGTATGAATATTTTATAGTAAGTGATGATGATTGCACTGTTACCAAAAATACGCCGAGAGTTTCAGTAACGTGACCATTTTTACGAAAATTGCGCGAACGGAGAAGTATAAAATTTCGCACACTTTGTTTAACCCTTTTGTGGGCAAATTTTTCTTCTTTATATAATAATTTTATTTCAAGTAATTAGGAGGTTTACTTTGTATGCATAGATTACACTTTTGTAAAAAAAAAATTTTTAGATTTTTTTATTTGAGAGTTAAACAAGGTGGGAAACCGTTTTCTCACGGAACTTTTTCTGACGCAAGAAATGTATGGGAAAATAATAAAAAAATTTAAAAGTCTAAGTTTATTGAAAAAAAGATGGCTGAGCAATTGACAAAAGCTTTTATATAATACTGAAACTAGTTGGACATTTCTAAGATATAATTTTCTTTCCAATAAATTGTTTGAAACATTGATCTTCACAATGAGGAATCTCGCAGGTAGTGCGCGTATATTTTGTTTATTATCCCCGACTTTCGTACAGAAATAGCTTAGCCATCTAAAATAAAGAAATAAATAATAAAATTATGCCAAAATAAAATAATTATTTATGTTTATCGAAAAATTGTATGAAAAAAATGGACGAGATTTAGTTCCGTGGGAAAACGGTTTCCCGCCTACAAAAACTCTCATAAAAAAAAACTTATAACAATTATTTTGTTATATAAAAGCATTTTAAGTCAAATATAATGCTTACTTTAGCTAAGTAAGTCATTTTTATAGCTTAGAAACAATGCTTTCCAGAATTATTCGCAAAATATTACAAATTCACGGTTTCAGCATAGAAATAAGAAGCGAAAAAGTCAAATTCCAATTTTGGCGCTCAATAGTGAAATTTCTGAAAGGTCGATAATCTAGTTGACTAAAAAAAAATGTTTAACTATCCTACAAGAGATAGCAGGCCAATTCTATTACATAAATATGCATTTTTTTCATGACTTTTGTATGCTGGGAAACCCTATTCCCACAGCCTACGAAAGGGTTAAATAGAGAAGAAGTGGCGAATGCTAATATTTTTTTTGGAATTATGCATAAAAATTGATTAAATAAAAAAAAAACAATTACAAACACTACCGTAATGTTATGCATCATATCGCTCGCTCAGTCACAATGGAACCTTACCTAATAATGTTCAACTCATTATTTAAATAATTAGTCATGTTCGAATTTCGAGCACTGGTCGACCACTGATGAAATGTTTAGAAGGTACGTGTCTATCATTACCATAATAATTCGGAAAAAATGGTTTAAATAAGGTCTATTCTTTCAACAATATATACCTACAATTAGTTAACAGGCTTCACATGTGATTTATGTCCTACTACACCGCCATCTCTTAGATTTTTAAAAAAAGTAAAGTAATTCTATAGAGGAATTGTTTTGATTTCAAACTTATCACCCATCGAACTTCATCCCGCACCCGAATAAACGACAACTATTACATAATGCAATAAATTATTAACTAAATTTAATTCACTTTTTATGTCGTAAATCACATTTTATTCATGTAATAAGTCAAAATTATTTTTTTATTCTGGTTTAGGTCGAATGTCGACGGGCGGGTCAGCTAGTTTCTCATAGAGTCGATCATTTCTCGTGAAGGCAATTATCCATATATTTTGACCGAGTAATCGAGAAGCCGATTCCCCTTCGGTGAAATCTAATAACTTAGGAGGGTTTTGTGTATTGTTATTCGATTTTCATCGAGCTCATTCCACTCCCCGCGTTCAGACCTCACATAATGGACCCTTAGGGAGGGCAATCGTACTCTGTAGGGCTGTACCGTATTTTTCGGTACCTAATTAAAAATATGAAAGTCCTTATTTATTCAAAAAAAGTTTAAATCATTAAAAAAATATGCCGGATTGAAAAAAAAATAATTCCATCTTATAAAATCACTTGAAAATTTTCTCACAATTTTTTTATGTTGAATAGAATCAAACCACATTTTTTTCGATTGAAACTCGGTATTTGCATAATAATTGGTTTATATTTGTTTTTACTCCGTGCGTTTAAGGGGTAGGCAGAGAGAACGGACTTTCACTCCAAGCACACTTCTTTCGTTTCTTCCACCGTCATAACATTTCCAACACAATATCTCCTGTTTAGTTTGCTTCTAACCTGGCCTTCTTTGAAGAAGGAATCGATGAGTTCAATCTACATCATTCTCAGTCGACCACGCTTTCTTATAACTTTTTCTTTGAAAAATCTTGGACAATGATTCAACAATCTTGTAAGGCTGTCCAAATGAATTTAGAAGAGTAGGTAACTCACATCATGTCACCAATCTCCTATAGCAGAAGTGGTTGGTAGCCTAAATCTTCAGTCGTTGACTTTCGTTTTGAAGGTTGCGTGTTCGATCACCGATGCCGGCCATTTTCTTTTTTCGCCTGGGCGTGCCAGGACTCACACCCATACAGGACAATTGGCAACACACACGCATCAAACAGTTTACATTTCGTCTTGATACTAAATTTACATATTTTTGTCATGTTGTTAAAGGTGTCACTTGCCATACCGATATGTATCAGGAGGTCAGCCCCGAGATGGTGGTCGCCACTGGTGGTTATGGTTGCTCCCAGGTACTTGAATTTATCCACCCGGGGGACCCGGTGACTATCGATAGTTTGGGGATAAGTTGTTAGGAAGAGTTCCCTCAAAATGAATATTCTATTTGCGTGGGCCGGTGTATGGGAGATTAATCTCCCGGGAAAGATAGATACGCCCTGTACTTCATTTCCTTTATTTTCCTTCTCGATATTGTTTTGTTACAATTGATATTTCTGTCCGTAGGAGTTAAGTCGTTCTCCAGTGGTCATGCGAAAACCTCATTTTCAACTAAATTAAACACTTTTCTGATTTAATTAAATCGATAATATTCTGTATAAACAGCTATCGTAAGATTTAAAAAAAAAACTGTTTGAACTGTGTTGAGAACTATAGACCTTTAACGATTTATGTTTATAATTTTGTTTATTTTATTTTTCATACTTAGAGGACAACTTAAACAACATGAACTATAATGTTGGTACCTACTACAGATTAATACAATACATTTATAACGAAACAAACTGAATCTGATATGTATGATAAATAATAATATTAATAACAACTTATATGTATAACTAGCTTTCCCGACAGACGTTGTCCTGTAGTCCTTTATGTAATTTATACAAAAATAAATTAAACACTTTTCTGATTTAATTAAATCGATAATATTCTGTATAAACAGCTATCGTAAGATTTAAAAAAAAAACTGTTTGAACTGTGTTGAGAACTATAGACCTTTAACGATTTATGTTTATAATTTTGTTTATTTTATTTTTCATACTTAGAGGACAACTTAAACAACATGAACTATAATGTTGGTACCTACTACAGATTAATACAATACATTTATAACGAAACAAACTGAATCTGATATGTATGATAAATAATAATATTAATAACAACTTATATGTATAACTAGCTTTCCCGACAGACGTTGTCCTGTAGTCCTTTATGTAATTTATACAAAAATACGATAAAAAATGTTATAATGTTGAAAAATTATTTCTGAAAGCTCGAAAAAAATCCATCAAACATCTTCGTACCAATACTTTTAATGTCAATGGTTGTCAGGTTAGCAATATTATTTATTTGTTATAGAATTTTTCATAGATGGCGTTGGCGTCGCAGGGAATGCATTCCATGCGTTAGTATGGAACATTAAAGTTATTTAATATCGTATTTTTTATGCATTTTTTCAACTGTTTAATAGTTATTCTGTTATCCGGAGCGGAGACGAATCCAATTAATCAAACATCAGAAGAGTCTGTTCAGCCAATCTCGAGTTTCTAACGATTACGCATGACTCACTGATCAGTTTTTACTTTATTTATATAAAACATATTTGATCCAGCTTTGTTACGTATGGAGATGACATTTCACACAAAATTTTGAAAACGAACAAAATAGTAGCCGGGCAATAGCCAGGATTTACAGGTTATGATACAACTCAGTCATGTCTGTGGCTAACAGATACCATAAATAATAACTCTTCATCTTTTCTTCTTAGATGCAATAAGCTCCCCGAGTCATTATTTTGAAATAAGCCACGGATTACCGTTCGTTGCCATTTACCTCTGAGACTGAGGGTAGCTACCCCATAACCTGAGCAGAATAACGCCAATTTAATTGACTATTATCGATCATTTTTTGTACAGGTCCTTTAACATATTATGACTTTTCTTTATATAATGTATGTATAACCAATAATGAATCTAACAATTCATTACTGATGTTCGATTTTTAAATGGAACAAACCATTACGGGCTTACGACCGTCTTCTAGCGTTATTTCGAAGGCTGGCTGAGTGTGATTACTTTACGTTAAATATGTTCGCCAGTAGGTGGTAATGTTTAATCTCCGGAACTCTTAATTACCGACCTCGGTAGCCTAGTTGTACTAGCGTGGACTTCAGATCCGAGGTCCCGGGTTCGATTCCCGGTTGGGTCAGAGTTTTTCTAAGTGTTTTTTCACTTGAAATTTCTACCCGGGGTTGGCCTGTCTCAGATTGGACGGGACCGGTTGAATGGAAAAAATTGCCTCAGGCAATAAGTTCCGCCGGCTATACTGACAACTTTGTATAGAAAAGTGTTATATTATTATTATCATTATTAATTATGAGAATTCTTAACATGTTCACCATGTTAAAAAATCCCATGTATATAACAAGTAGATACCTAATAATTAATGAGATGAAGAGATAAAAGTTGGAAATTATTTAGATGAAGAGAGCAACCAAATTTGAAAACAGCGACTTCTGTCATGTATTAGGTGCCAGGATATGAATATATCCATTTTTGTTAATGTCTCATCTTTATTGGCTTTGTTGTTTTGCAGAGGGCCTAAGTTTTCTTGACTCTATGATGTGTCATAAAATAGGATCACATTTTTTGAGTAACTGGAATCGAATTGTGGATAATAAAATCTTTACCGTAATATTAAAAAAAAACTAGAAAACATTGCCATAAGTTCTTGATGGTTAATATAGTCACCAAGGAAATTACAGCGAGAAAGAACTGTCATCGCCCATTGATTAATTCTTACTTATTTTTGTTTCCGTGGTGTCCAATATCAACCATAAAAGAAGGTACCTATTAAGATTCGGCTCTATGTAAGAATTTCTGCACATTTTACTGAAAAACTTCCCTAAATTACAACATTCGTTAATGTGCTTGAAGGCTTTTTAACATTCGTAAAAGGGTTTTTAGATACTTATCTGGTCTATTGTGTAATTCCTAGATTTATTGGGGGTAAGTAAATTTGGGGTGTGGTATTTAGATATTTCGTGCTAATTTGATTCATCTTTACTTAATTCTAACTAAAAGGTTCGACATTTATCGTCTGAGATTCTCAGAAGGACACAGGGAAAACATTCTTTCTCCGTTATTTTCTCAGAATTGTTCCATGTTATAAAACACTATTTTTTATTTCACGTTAATAGTAGAAATACGATTTTCATATTACAGATAGTTTAAAAAGAAAAGGACGAAGCCTTGAAAAATAATACAAAAGCTATTCGTTAAAAAAGAATTATTACTAAATTAATCTTTACCATGAAATGAACATTATTACTAAATTCATCTTAACCCATTCCGAGCCCCCCGTACATAGTCGTATACTTACCTACACTTTTTCATTTTTTTTTGTGTTTGTACATTTTCAATTTCCAGTGCTCCATTAAAAAAAAACTGTTATTAAAGCACTGGATATTTTTTATTTTGTTTCTGTTCTTCAGCTTTTTGTTAGTGTCTCCATTAAATCTACATATAATATTTTAGTCCGTTTATATTTTTGAAGGCGCATCAATCGTAGAAAACAGACGTTAAGGTCACATATTAATATGCCCAGAGCCGTACAAAATGGTGGTGAAGGTTCTTAAATACAATTTGCTGCATTAACTTTAATATATTTACAGCTTTTTAAAAAACTCTATTTTTTTAGGATCTTCATACAAATTTCTCAAAAACATAGCACAAATCACCCTCTATGGGTGGAATGCCTAATTAATTATCACACATTAGAGGGTGTACGGAATGTAGCTAAGATTCAAACCATAGAGAGAGTAAAACTTGCAAATTATGTCGGTAGGTTCGAATAATATAATGAGGTCGGTAAAACAAAAATTGTAAAAGTGTCATTCTCCTTTTTCTGTGCTTACGTCAGTTTTAGAGGTCTGTTAAGCATTGGGAAGCTAGACTAGAACCTGTTTAATTACCTACCGATCAAGCCTGACAATCGGAATCAAAAACGTAAAGCATGACGGGTATAAGCTAGTAAATAAATAAGCTGGTCTCCAGATAATATGTGACGCAATTACATATTCGGTTCGACGCGTGAATTATTACTGTATGGATCTATAGTTCTTATCAACACACAGTTGACAGCAAAACTGAATCCTAAACCAAATGTAAAAAAATGGTTGCCATCCTGCCTGCTTAACGTGACCATCTGTCAAATCTTACCGGAGTTTTAAACAACATCTCATTATGTCAACATAAAGATACCGGTAAAATATTGTATGTATGGATTCGGCCGTGCCGGTCATCTTGTCAGATTCGAAATAGGCTCTTGACACGCTACCTGTATGGGGTACGTGTCAACAGAATATGCTACTCCATTACGTGAAACCTTATTAAATTCACCAAGCAAATACTCACGGCCGGTTTAAAAAATAGCGGCTAAAGTACACTTTAGCTAAAGGAACATTTAAAATTTAAAGTCTCCATAGATACATGGGTTGTTTACTAATGTTTTCGTGGAATTTCTGTTAATCTATCAATTTTTTTTCTCAATAAAGCATCAATGTGCAGTCATTGTTGTTAATTTATTATTATGGTTCACGAATTGGTAAATGAAATCAGTTAACAATAATATTCTTCCCGTTTTGTCATGTTTTCCACCCTATTTTTTCCACTTGTCATCGTATATAAATGTTTATCATTTGTGACAGTTGAGGCGCCACGATATTTTCTATGAACTCCGGTGTTAAAATATTGAACTACACTAAAGTCGACTTTAGTGTCAATAACGAGGCTTTACCATAAAGTCGGGTTTAAAATGTCATTTTTTTTGTTATGAAACGCGTTATTTTTAAAGAAAACTTAAAGTCTCCTTTATTTTTTTTATGTAGGTACCTAACCGGCTACAAGTCCTTAAATAAATTAAATTTGTTACAACAAAAAATGCTCAATATGTGAAAAGTTCTGCTTATTTCCTCTCGAATATAAAAATTATTCATCAGATCAACATAAGACTTCAGGCCTCAAAAATTTACGCATGTATTATCGTTCGTATTATCAGTGTTAAATTTCTTCATTTATTTCTGAATACATGGATGGCGATCTGTCGTCTCTCTCTCACACACACATGTCGCTTACTCGCTCCACAAACAACAATATTTATCACAGAGTTACAAGCTATGAATATTATTATTACTTGATCAAACTAGCGACTGACACCCGTTATGTAGTAATAGGTACGTACCATTTTTTAATATTTTTCTTGAATGTAGAAAATTGACTTGGTGCTCACCACCATCTAGAAAGATCACGTGAATTTAAAAATTAATTCGTTTTCTAGGACAATTTCAATTTTAGTGCTATTTGGGGAAAATCCAAATCTCTAATATAAATGAAAGTCGGGTTAGTGCGAATACTTATAACTCGAGATCGGCTGAACAGATTCTTCCGATGTTTGATTATTGGATTCTTCTCTGCTCCGGATAACAGAATAACTAATAAAAAGTTGAATAAATGAATAAGAAATTATATAAAATATAATATTACAGTTAGTGTGGATCGGATTGTCTAATGGGTTGTTTTCCTACGGATACGCCGCTACAATAAACGGCGGTGGATATGTCAGTTGAGAACATTGCCAATATGGTTTCCATAGTAACGAAAAACATTGTCATATAATTTTGAAAGACGCCGTCTTGTCAGATGACGGCCGCTCCCTAGGAACCCAACGCATAACCGGTACTGCCACCGCCATCTGTTGGGGAAATAGGGAGATATCTGGTAGATTGATATTTTGGTAGAAAGATTATATATATCAATGTTTTCCCTATGTTTCCACAGATCGCGGTAATGTTACCGACATTGTAATTGTATATTACAACCACATAACTTTTGATTTTTTCACAATGAGTAGTCATGTAGGTATGTTAAGCTATGTTATGTTACCCAGCAATATTTTATTGACTTTAAGCCGGGACGAAGTTCGATGGGTCAGCTTGTTTTTAATATATGACCTAGCTCTAAATAGTTTTTGTGTACTTTCGTCAAATGTCGTTTATTGTTGTGTGTTTCTGATTGTGACATTATTCCCTCTTTCTCTATATTGTAAAATTTTATTAAATCCACATTTACCCCATTTTGTGATCACATTCCAACTTTTCCGGGACGTCAACCGTCCGTTGAACCCTCCTTACTATAGAAGTTGCATATAATTCAGGAGTAACAAGTCAATATTTTTAACACCTATTTTATAAGGCTAGTGAGAAGTGGTACCTATATTTTATATTCAAATTGAAAAATTTAGAATATTATTTCTGTGGATTGGTAATTAGCTTTTACTATTTTAACTTTTCAAAAAGGACACACATATTTGCATGTTTTGATTTTTTTTTCTAACATACATACATTTTATAAAAAAAAATACATCAAAGATAAACATGAGGTTGTATCGAGATGAAGCGTGTTCCATTTATACTCGTTTATACCCTAAAACTTTCTGAAATGATTAAAATACGAGATTTTCATTATGGAAATTACGAAAAAAGTTTCTTGTTTTATATGAGTTCACAGTTTAGAGACCTTTCATGTGTTGCTAAGAAAGATAATAACAACTTTATGTACTTCTATATCTTCCTGGGTGTAATTTACGAAGAGGAGTAACCAGACAGTTAAAAAAGGTTTACAAAAAGCATAGTGGTAGCTTAACGTTTTAGTCACCGACTTTACATAGTTCGTGAACATCTTCCTTCTAAACAACATAAGCTTTGCTTTCTGTGATAGATGTCAAAAGTATATGTATGTTCATTTTGGTCATTTATTTGCAATTGATTATAAGCAAATGATCTTGTAAGTCGCAAAGCAATGTTATCGACTATGTAATGTTATGAGACATATGGATTTCGTTAACTGAATTCAATCATATTTATAACGGTGAAAGTTTAAATAATAACTTTTAAAATACGAATGATCATTTTCTTAACATTGTACATTTTGATCGACTAAATGTGGATATGACTTGCGTATGTATATTAAGTATCTACATAGACTATGAAAGTATTTTTTTTGACAACTCATAGAATATTTCAAATATTACCAAAATCTTGTCAATGGTCGAATGGTAGTCACCTAATTCTTTGAATTTAAATCAAGTCTTCTGCCGAGATAAAATATGATAAGAAACCATAATATATTATATTAAAGATATCGTTTTCGTGCATTTGTTCTTCAGGTGTCACAGATAGGTGTGGGTCCTATTAATAAAATAGCTTCGAGCGGACATACTTCTTTCATTAGACAATTCCAGACAGTATTGGCTCAGACTGTCTGATGTTTACATTCAGAACAAACAAGACAATACCAGACACGACTTATTACAATATTATTCTTTATTTAGTATTTTACTAAACAAATTATACATACGGGTATTGGAATATTCTGATGCAGTGATAATTTTAATTATAACTTAATGACCCCAATTAGTGAACTATTTGGGGGTTCTTAATCTCATTTTAGGTTCATAATATTGGTTTATAAAAAAACATATTTCATAAAATCGAAATTAAGGGTGTGTTTGGGGCACTAACTAAAACCCTTCAATTATAGAGATTGATCTCTATCAGTTGGCTACTTCTTCTTCTTCATCAGCCTGTCTCCGTCCATTGCTGAACATAGGTCTTTCCCCTCTTTTTCAATCAATCATCCCCGTCCTGAGCCTCCCTCATTCTTACGAGGCTTGAAATCTTCGCGATGTCGTCCGCCCATCTGTCCTGGGGTCTACCGATATTTCTTCTGCTTTGTCTAGGCTGCCACTCCTCCACAGCTTTACTTCTGTTTAGTTTGTCTCGTATTGATTTTTTAGAAATTTCGTCACTAAAATTGGTCAATTAAGTCTGGATAAGCCAGTGCGATAGCTACATATATATTGACGATCATTGTTGAGATAAAAATATATTTTTGTGTTGGTGTATTTTAAAAATGTTAATAAACATCATTCCTTGTGTAGTATTTTAAAAATCTTTCATTTGGAAAGTGTTAATAATATCATAATATTGATTATTAGTTGTGTGAAATTTTGAAAAACGATTCCAAAAATGAGTGACAACAGATTGGATGCCACCCTTGGCGTGGAATCTGGAAATTCCTCGTCCGATATGGCCAAGACTCCGTCTCCACCACATCACACTCCAACCAAAATGGAGAGAAGGATGTCTCACTTCAAAGAGTACAAATTCTTCAGGAGTTTTTCGGCCAAAGTTGAGAATTGGCCGATGAGAAAGGCGGAACAGCTCTGGAGGAGAATGAGAGAAAGAAAAATTGCAGGTGAGAAATTTTGTTTTTTTTTTTGTATTTGTAGCTCAAACTCCTATTGCAGATTCTACGCGAATTTCCATTATTTTTATAAGGATATTACTAGACTTTTGGATAACCTTTTTATTACCTCTAGCGCTGCTTGAGTTTTTTTAATTTTTCTCGTCTTAGTTGTAAGTCTTATTCCTAATTTTTTTCACACTTATCATACATTATTAAAGAGAACCCACTTAATTGAAACGCAAAAACTGTTCTTTGACTAAAAAGCATTTGATATATTATAAAGTTTTTGGTATTTTAAATGAATATATAACACTTTTCTATACAACAGTGACAGTACAGAGAGAATTTTTCCTATTCAACAATCTTATACAGGGTAGAAATTTCACGCGAAAATATACATACCTAGTTAATTTTGATCCAACGAAAATCAAACCTAAAATCTATAAAAAAATGATAATGTCGTATTGAGGCCCCCTATTCACATTTTCTCCAAATTAATGTCATCCATTGAACGATATACAAAATATTTGGCTCATTTTGTCATAGTCCGTTTAAAAAAAAAACCGAAACATTTTCAGAAATGTAAAAAGTTAAATAAGAAAAAAAAAATTATTCCTCCCCGGTTAAAACACAAAAAAACTTAACGAATATTATGTATTATTAACAACTAATGACTCGATTTTTAAAAGGAACAAACCACTATGGGCTTAGGACCGTCTTCTACTGTTATTTCGAAGGCTGGCTTAGTATGATCACTTTACGTTATCAACTTTCGCCCTTAGGTGGTAATGTTTAAGTCTCCGAAACTCGTAGATATTTGATTATTAATGAAATATAGGAATAAAAGTTGGAAATTATTGAGAACAAGAGAGCAACCAAATTTAAGACTGCGACTGCTGTTATGTATTTGGCGCCGTAGTGGTTTATTCCATTTAAAAATCGAACATCAGTAATGAATTGTCAGAGTCAATAGTTGTTAATAATACATATTCGTTAAGATTGATCTAAAAAATGGTCACAAGAATCTAGACATAATTAGAACGTTGTGCTATTGGAACAAAACTATTGGAAAAAGTAATTAATACAACATATGTTCCAGTAGATACGGTCGAAAAGATAAAGCATCTAATTGAAAAAGCCCTACTATAACAGATGCTTTCAAAGAAAAGGTCGAAAAAAATTACTAGATGCTATAACTCATTAAATATCTACACTTGTATTGAGTCGATAAAAACAATATATATATATATATATATATATATATATATATATATATATATATATATATATATATATATATATATATATATATTTTTCTCTAAGCAAAGTTCATGAAACTCTAAATTTATTGGAAACAGTCTAGAGTCGTCGATCAATCATCCGAAACACAATTATACAGGAAACGTTATTGACAATGTTAAGGGAGGAAATAGGGACCGCCCCTATCCTCTCTCTATGCCTAAGTAAGTTGATACTGGAAACTTACACCCTTCAGATAAAATGCCATTAAATGATTAAAGTCTCGTATGGAGAGGATGTAATACAAAATATTGTTATCTGTATGTTTTTTTTTTCAAAGACGATATACATTTTGTCCTAAATACGGTGTCCCAAAAATGCATACAAATTTACCAAAACAATTTCTAAATTTTTTTTGTAAAACAACCACATACTAATTTGTCAACTTGATTTTTCTGAAATACTGTAGTTACTTACTGGAAAAAAGGTTAGAAATAAATTCGCGATCCGAAAACCAGTTTGCGGAATTAATAAAAATAAGATGAGATTTTCAAAAAAGTTTTTGAACATTTTATTAGTAGAAACAAAAAAATTATTAATATTGTTTTAATTGAGTGTCCCAAAAAAAATTCTTTACAAAAACATTTTCTTCATTTGCGTTAACATGCATAAAAAACATAAGGTTCAAGAAATGCTTTATTTAAATTTTTTATCGATCTTATGAAATTGTAAAATATGGAAAGGGTTGGTGTATTTAACGATGTGGTGTATTGGAGATATGTAATTATGTCCCAAAAATGCGGCTCAATTTGTTTTACAATCTGAAAGATTACATTCTGTCCCACATATACATGACATATAATTACCTACTATCGTAAGAGTGATAATGTTAATAAATAATTTCAACTCTTCTATACATATGTGTCAGTGTATAGCCGGCTGATTTTAATCCTTAAAGCATTCTCTACCAGTCAATCTGAGACAGAATTCCAGCCTCAAGTAGAAATTTCAAGTGAAAAAACACGAATTGTAATTTGAGTAAAATATGGAAAGGGTTGGTGTATTTAACGGTGTGGTGTATTGGAGATATGTAATTATGTCCCAAAAATGCGGCTCAATTTTTTTTACAATCTGAAAGAGGACATTCTGTCCCACATATACATGACATATAATTACCTACTATCGTAAGAGTGATAATGTTAATAAATAATTTCAACTCTTCTATACATATGTGTCAGTGTATAGCCGGCTGATTTTAATCCTTGAAGCATTCTCTACCAGTCAATCTGAGACAGGATTCCAGCCCCAAGTAGAAATTTCAAGTGAAAAAACACGAATTGTAATTTGAGATTTTTTCTGAATGTTACTGAAAGTATAATACGTTAGAGCTGGCGGGATCCATAAGTACCATAATATCATGAAAAAAATTGGAGATACTAGGACTGCGGTGTCTCCAAAAGATAAAAAAGTGTTATGATAATATGTTACTTTTTTTTATTTTGCTGTCTGGTTTTTTGGGACATCTTCTTCAACAACAATAATTAGATCATGCAGTGTTTCCAAGCTGGGGGACTGCGCCACTCCAGACGTACCGCGTCGCCCGTCAGCACGACTTGATCCACCAACTTTAATAATATAATCTAATTTAAACATCTCACTTAGACTATCTAAAGACTTTCTCACGTAGAGACCGTAATGTTGTTTCCACACATATTGCTTTCCTTCGCTTAATACATTTAATGCGTACAGTGGCGTGACACACCTTCATGGGAACCACAAACCAGCATTTTAGGTCCTCTTCTATGTATCTTACTCAATAGTGTGCGAATAAATGTGGACACAAGCTCTTCTTCTTCTTCTCAGCCTATTCCCGTTCACTCCTGGACAAAGGCCTCCTCCATCTCCTTCCATGACACTCTGTGTTGGGCTTTTTGGACACAGTTGACCCCAGCGTGTTTGACGAGGTCTACATGACTAACGTTAATTTTAGAGTAAATAAATTTAAATAGTATTTAATGGGAGATGTGCCTCTTTTAACTTGAATAACGGCTTTTTCTTGTTTCGACGACGAATAATTTTTTTACAAGAGTATAAAGAGGTTGTGTGTTCTTTTTTCTTGCTAATTTTTAAAAAAAAAGCAAACGTTGTATTTTTGTTTTGATACTGTATACGGGATGAATACTAACTCTTTGTACATGATTATTACTTTATGAAAAAAAAAAGAGATTTACTTCAATTCGGTTCAAATTTCTAAAATGAAATGGGACATCTGTAATTTTTCAAAATATTATATTTTATTTTTTTTTTGAGAAAAAATGGTCTATATTCTAGAAATCGGCTATTTTATGATCCAACTCATCACCTCAACTTGATAGAATTCATCAGCTTAGCAAAGATTAGGTACATCTTCAATTTTTCGTACATCACCAAGACCAGTCTACCGTATCTTGTTACGAGAAACACACACAGAAATCCCAAAATATTATATTGTAGCAAATTATGCAAAAGCCCTGTTAAACCAACAGTGAAATCAAGCACATGAATTTCTGAAATGTTTAAAATTAATTCCTACGAAATATATTGTGTAGTAGGTACAATTTTTATACATTTTTATGAAATTCTTTAATTGATTCTTACGATTTTTTTACGCGCCACTGCTTGTCACTAAAGGTGTGCCTGTTCTGTGACGTTCGTGCCGTCTTCTCTAGGTATAATGTTACAGCTGGGATTAAGACGTCTCAGGACAAGAATGTGTAATTGAAGATTATTGGAACACCACAAAAGCTTTTCCATAATGTTTCTGAGCTTTGGATGCTGTTTCTCAAGACAACTCTTCTAATATTTAATTGGAATACAGAAACAATTTCCATGTCTGTAAAATGTAGTTATCTTTTGATAGATATATTAACATATGCACTTAATTTTTAATGAAGGCATGTATATCCTTAATAATTGTAATTTGTTAAGGTCGTCCTAAAATTTACTGGGTAAAATATTGGAGGGAATGGTCGAGAGTTTGATTGGTAGAAGACGCCCGCGCCTTGAGAATTTGCTCCTATCTGGATATATTATGCAATGCAGTTCGTACATCGAACTATAGAGAAAGAAAACATCGAGCTCGTTGTCTCCCTAAAGCCCCTAAGTAAAATTTCTTAAAAAAGTATTGATATGGATATATTATATTAATCGATTCTTCTATCATTTTACAGGACTCGATCCTAACATAATAAAGAATAACAATAACAAAATATTACAAGTGAAATGAAGGGATGGGTGAAGCCATGTTTCGGTTAGCACTATAAGGTCATTTTACATGAAAATGTTATGTTCTTAATGTTTCAGCTCTAAGTATATTCGCACATCACAGTGAATAAATTTGTTAATCCGTGAAAAAACTTGAGTTAAATAGAAGATGATTCAGCGGGAAACTTGAAAGTTAGGCGAGGGCTAATTTCTGATGAATATTCAACACACTCGCTTGTTATTATTTGATGAGTTTTGTATTTCGTAGGTACAGAATTATCGGTCTGTGATAATTGTTAATTAATGTATGCCCCTTACAACACACAGCCCGACAGACCCTCGTCAAGTTATTTTAATTATTATTTCACACAACAAAGTGATATGGCGTCTTCTCAAACGGACCGTGAGACTTTGTCATGCTTTACCATAGTCTGACCTAATATGGGCCCACATTTTGACATCGTCCGCACTCTTTCATCTTAAAATTCTTAAGGTATGTTTTTTATTATATTTTCTGCAAGAATTACAGTTTGCCAGTTCAATTAAATTATAAGGTACTTTGATTGATCAATCTAGTTTCTAGTCAAACGTTGATAATAATTAAAGGCAAAATAAAGGGTGAAAGTGGAGACGGCCTACGGCAGATATCCTGGATTCGAAATATTCATTAGTGGATATGCTCATGGAAAGAGGTGGGAATAACGGCTTAAATTCAAAAACGTTATAGCAGTTTCATTAGTTTTAAATAATGTTATTTTTAAAAGCTTATTTCACAAACCTAAATGAAAAATTTGGTATCCGGAAAGGTACAGTTTCTCCCAAAAAAAGGTCATTGAGTAAAATCATCGCGAGCGTAATATTTTAATTCAACTAAAATATTACATAACTGTCATGTAAATGAGGGTGGGATATTATTTTTGCTTAATATTAGCAGACTATTATTTTTGTTCAACTAATATTTACAATTATCCTTTAATATTAATAACGTTAGAGGCGTTATTTTTATTTATCTAATATTTATCAGCTATCGTTATAATGCCCATCTCTACTCATGGGCGCCCGAAGGTAGCAGCTTGGGTTGGGGAGGGGGGGGAGGCATATGAGTTTTTCTCACTGAAGAGAGCTCTTTTTAAAAAAATAACGTGACCTTTGAACGTGACAGTTGATCTATGTACTTACCTATACATAGAAAAAATCTGTAAAAATAAAATACTCCGTCATATAAATTTAGGCTTGAAACATCGTAGAATCAAATAAAGTATAATTAATTGAATTTTCTCACACTTATTTCTTTTTTTTTTTATTTCTTATTGACTTATAAAATTGGCGGTTGGTTTTCAATGGGCTCGTCATGATTCCCAGAAAATTCCTAATCGGATTTTCTGTCAAAGTGGAAGATTTGTTTCAAATTGACGAATAACATTTTTTTATATCGGTCTATTTTTAACAGTAGGTACCTTTTCTTGGATGTTGAGACTTCAATACGACATGTTAATTTATTATTAAATTTATTTTTTGACTGAAAATGATCGCATCAATTTTTTGAGTCATACACAACACACTTCTGTATTAAAAACGTATACCTAAATGGAGATCACTTACGAAGTCGCAGATGTCTCAGATGTGCCATTCAAAAGGCATTATCTTTGTCTTCTTGCAGTGTTGAGAAGGTTCCCCCTTCTGTAGCTTAAAAATCTCTCGTTATTACATTACACCGCAATTTGTAGCTTTATTTTTATTATGATTTGTGTAGGTAACCAATGTAATTTACTTCGATGAATTTGTTTCAAAACATATATTTTCTATCAATATTCTGTCAATCGCACTATCAAACAACCGACAGTTCCTGAAAACTGTAATTTAATTTAAATTTTTCAAATTTGGAATAAAAATTATACCTACTGTTAAAATTACTAAGAAGGTTACCTACTTAGAATTTCCTTTGGTTTTCTAATTATCTACGTAACTTTCTTAATTTTTTCGTTCATGATAACCTTCTCCTGATAAAAGCCGACACGACAAAAAAGAATTAGCGAAATCCGTCCAGCCGTTTAGGTGCGATTCGATGACATCGGAAAATAGCTCTCCCGTTTTATAAAATAGATTATTTCTTATGCATTTTTCAACTTTTAATAGTAATTCTGTTATCCGGAGTGGAGAAGAATCCAATAAATCAAACATCAGAAGAATCTGTTCATCTGATCTCGAGTTATAAGTGTTCGCACTAACCCGACTTTTATTTATATTATAGATATCATCAATACGTGAATAATTAATTTTTTTATGATTAATATTTCAAATATTCTTCATAAAATCAGTAGGGGAGACCGAGGTAAGTTGAAACAAATGTGAGTTGAAACAATGTTCATATCTCATCAAGTCATCAACTCTATGGAAATGGTTTGGCAACGCAGCAGTTTTGATTCACCGACAACGTGATATCAAATTCCTCAGTATGTGTCGATCCAGTTCGGCGAGTGGTTTTGCTGTTATAACGTTCATCCGTAAAAATGTACTAAAAGTAAGTTTTCTTTGTTTTTTTTAATCATGAATTATGATACCTAATATTTGTTATTTTTTTTATTTTTAAAATGATTTTTAATAAGTTGATTATCGAACTTTTACAACATAGCTTTAGTTTCTTATAAAACAATTACTTTCAATATTATTTTGATGTTAAACCGCATGAAGTTGGTATTTTTCTTACCGAGGTGAGTTGAAACGCTTTGTTTCAACTCACCTCGGTAACAATCATGATATTATTTAATTATAAAATCAATTCTATTTTTGTTTCAGAATGTCAAATAAATATATTCGGAAAACAAATAAGAGGTGAAGCCGCATTAGAAATATATGAATTAGCAGCAGAAGTGGTAAAGCTAAGGAATAATAACCTACGAGATGCGGCAAAATCTTATAATTTCAATAACACATCACTCTTCCGCTTTATAAAGAAACTAAAAGCTCATCCAGAGTAAAACTAGCTAAACGACAGATTTTTAATAAAAAGTGAGAGTAAAAAAAGAAAATAAGGGAGTTAAACTGCCAAAATGCAGTAAAAGCAAGGATGATGATGAAGAGGAAGATGGCTGCTATTGCTTAATGTGTCGTTTGCAAATAGTAGACCTAATGAAAAATGGGTGCAGTGCCTAGATAGCAAAGGTTAGGATGAAGCATGCACGGAAGGTGAACTCAATTATATTTGCCAAAATTGTCTCTCAGATTAAGTTGTTTTAAATACTGATTTTAATGTTGATTATTATGAATGTTTTTTTTTAAATATATGTAGGTATGTTTTTTTATTGTTTTGACCAAATTAAATGTATGTAAGTAATGAAAATACCCATTAGAATCAATGATACCTAGGGAATGTGTGTTTTTATAATAGGGAGCTACTTATAAAGTGCCATATGATTTTATTTTATTATGTTGCGAATTTTCGCAAACAAACAGTTTTTTAATAGGTAGATACATAATAACAAATACACGAATAATACAACACATAAACCAGCAAAGTTTTCCAACATTACTTTTTTTACTTGATATGCATTTTTTCCAATAATATGATGCAAGTCTTACGAGTAAGAATATGATAAAAATAATATGTATGAAATTTGATCTCAAATTCGCTCATTTACTTTTGATTACTTAATAATATGATCTCATTTACTTATGAGTATGTTTATTTTTCCATAAATATAACAATATTTCTATGAAAATGTTTTTTATTATAACTAAACCAATTTTTAAAATATGCGTTTCAACTCACCTCGTGCCATGTTTCAACTTACCTCGTATCTAGGTGAGTTGAAACAAATGGAACGGGTCTGGTTTTTGCAAATTATCTCCTAGAATGCTTGAATGAAATATTTTTTTGTGAGGTCATTAAAGAGTATACTAATTTGGACAACATCGTTTTATGTTTCACTTTTGTGAGATTGTCCTGTGTTGAGATATGAGCTATAATGTAAAATTTGTTTCAACTCACCTCGGTCTCCCCTAATAATACTTTTTGATTTCATATAATATTATTATTATGTCATTAGTTCTGGCTTTCATGAACAGAAAATAGTTTCTATTGCAGTATCCTGTGTTCCTATCTTGAGAAAGATTTGGCTTTTATACTGTCCTACCCAGTTATGAACTTTATTGATAGTCGGGAATAAGTTTAATGAAGAAATTATTAGTTCTCTTAGCTTTGACAGTTCCTTTTGAATTATTATATAACATGTCGGATGAATGGTCGAGTCCGGGGGGAGATTTTCCCAAGTTTCTTACTAAAACTTCACCATTACTATAACAACACCCTAAGAAAATTTTGTTTGGTCTCACTCTGGACTATTATTGATTATTTTTTAGACAAAATACACAATACCTAATACATAGTTATATAGGTACAATTGAATTGTGCTGGACAGTGGCGGGATTATAGTCATAACGCCGAACTCTTACATGCAACCATTCGCGGGATCGTCATAAAAAAAAACTTAAAATTAAAGTAAATACAAAAAAATCAGTTTATGAAATTACACGATTGTACATAAATACGATGAACAGGGCAAATATTAAAAGAGAATAATTATTTGTGATAAACATTACGATCCGCAAGTTCTCAAAAAGAAGATAGAAATTACACTCACACCTATCGCGGAAAGGGGATTTAAAATGACATTCCGGACTCGAAAAAAAATGACATTATAATATGGTTCAACCACATAAATATTTTAATCCATGACCGGTTGTGGAGAACAGAGAGAACTGTACCCCTATTCTCAGTTTTATCGGACGGTAGTAAAGCGAGTATTACACGATACATTTTGTATGAAATACGTCTATACGTATCGAATGCGAGAATTGCTTTTGTTTCTAGAACTGTGGCGTTTCCCATACAAAATGTACCTATCGTGTAATACTCACTTTACTACCGTGACTGCCTTCCGATAAAGCAGAGAATAGGGGTTTTGGAGGCGTTAGGTACCTACTCAAAGCTAACAACAGCAACATGAAAGACGTGTATGAACTCAATGAACTTCCTGTGTTTTTACAATGGTAGCACAAGTGCTAAGCATGTTGCATACAATCAGGCGTAATCTTTAGAATTTATACCCGATCTGACTACTTAGTTGTTACTATGAATAGCTGGGTACACACGTAACGATTTATCTTTAAGATTTGAACATTAATCGCTCATTTTTCAAATCGTCTGGAAGAAAACAATTGAAAAATGAGCGGTTATCGTTCAAATCTTAAAGATAAATTGTTACGTGTGTACCCAGCTATTGACTCTTCATTAATATAGTACTTAATGGTCTACGTTAGAGACGTTTTTCTTTTGTTTTCAAGATTCAGAACTTGATTTTCGATTGGATAAAGTTGTTTTACACCTCAACCAATTCTTCTATTCTTGTCACAATCGTAGGGTTCGTTGGCAGCGATTTTCCCCTACCTGTCTCTCCACACCGCTCTGTTCTTATCTTTTCAGTTCCTCATAGGAGAAACAACGCCTTAATACAATTATTGTTGCAGACATTCTTGACACTTTCTCGGAACTTTGTCCCCTCGGTTTTCCTCACAATCATGATATGTAGGGGACCTTCATCTGGCACGCCTTTGAGACAGGGTTTTGCGCAGGTGTATTCCTCCTTCGATTCTTTGGAGAAACTCTTCATTTGTTATACGGTCCAAGATGTACCTAAAAGTCTTCTATCTATAAAACCACATCTCAAAAGCTTCCAGTCTCCTCATCTCTTTTCGATATGCACCAAATCTCATACATTAAGATACTCCATACCTATGTCTTTATAAGGACTATGGATCTAAGTTTCAAATCGATGTTGTTGGACTCGATTTTTTTTTTAATTTTTATTTAGAGCAACTCTTGCCTGATGGTTGCGGATGTCGACTTCGCTCTTAAACCGGCGCGAACGTCTTATTTTATATCCGAGTTAGACAAACTCCTTAGCGTTTTTAAGTGGAACTCCCGATATCACCACCTGCATTTGATTTGCACTGCGGCCGACCGTCTTCACTGTGCGTAGTTTTAGTAAGTATCCCGAACGATAGGTATTAACCAACTTTGGAAAAACCTTTGATCGCGTATGGCATCACGTCCTATTCTCTCTTTCTTATCTAAGTTTCCTGCGAGGCGTGCAATTACTTTATGAGACAAATCTATGGAAAAACTACCTCAACATCAGACTGACAAATTATGACAGCGGGGTTGAGGGCTTACAACCTCTATTGGTTCGGGTTGAAAGAAATGATTTTTCTTCTTCAGGATGTGCTCTATTAGGTCTCCCCGGCCGGCGTTGGCAACCACTTCTGCGAAGGCTTCTCGGGTTCGCGCGAACCGGAACAACTCCTCCACCGTTCCTATTTCCATCAGCTAGGGATGAAGGATTTCATGTTTATCACCACGCACAATTCATCCCAGATAGAATATTTTTTAGGATCTTAGGCAATAGTTTCTTATAACTCTCTGCTACTGTTGCCTCTTCTTAGGACAGGATGTTGGTGACCAACTACCAAGTCCTATCGTATTACAATAATTTAATTCACTGTCTTCTGATTAATAGTTACAAGACGTAATGTATCCTCTTTTGACTTCCTCATTGGGCACGAGACACAGGGTATTCCACACAGCCATAGCTCAAACAGCCTCAATCTAAGTTCTGACAATTTCATCGTCTTTTGATATTGTTCCCCACATTTTAATTTATTAAGGAGATTAGGAAAACCCGATCTCTCCCCGTAAGAGGAATAAAAACGTTGCTACAATTATTATTTTTGAGAATTTGTTAGGTATTTACGTAGATCTTAAAATTTAATCGCGTGTTATATTATAGAATTCTCTTACTTGAGTCATTTTTTAACATCCGTTATTATGCTAGCAAATTTTAGAGATGTTATTTAACAGGTTATTGCAAATAACAGATACATTCTAATATATAAAATAAGTATAAAGGTTTTTCACTTCGAACCGAACATTTTACAAACCATATAGGCTTTCTTGTTCACTACTTACCTATATTCTACTCGTCGTACCAACCACATATATCAATTTCGATATGGATAAGCCAGGAACTACTAAAAAAATATCCATTTTAGCGGCCCTTCCTTGGCTCATAATATTCCACAGTGGCCCCTCTTCCCTAAAAGCCTGTGCAATGTGCATCCCTGCTCTAGTATAACTCCTTTCAAGGGATTGGTCGAATTTCCAGTCATCCTGTAGGACCAACTCTTTGATGGCATATCCTGTTGTCGAAGGCTAGATTATTTTACGTTAACAACGTTCGCCAATTAGGCGGTCAAATTTGTCGTAATTATAACTGGGGGTGACCAACTGAAGGAGGCGGACGATGGAGAGGGGAGAGTGGCAGGGAATTCTGGAGGAGGTCGAGGCTCACGATGGGCTGTAGTGCCAATGATGATGATGATAACTAGGGGTCATTCGTCACCATATGGTGGGATTCGTTGCCCGTTTTTACGGTTACGCAATGATAGTAAACAATAATGCAGTAGCGGGTTATTAACTTCATTGTTGAGTAACTTTTAGTAAATTTTCCTGTGCGTCTAAAATTTTCTCCACACAATATTGAAAACAGAACTGAGGCAATACCTGTATGGAAAATGTGTGAATGCGCCCATTTCATTGAAAGAGCTAACTCACTCAGTGTGTGTCGCAGCGGTTATCGCTTCGGGAAGGCGGTGTTAGTCGTTCAGTCGCTGTTATTAGGGCTTTTATAATAACTAGTGGTCGACCAGTGCTCGAATTCGACCATAACTTGTTTTAATTATAAGTTTGAACATTATTAATTGAAGTTCTATCGTCAAAGACTGAACGAGGGCTATTTCACAATTTTCTTTCCAAAACAATGACATGGATGGATACGTCGAATTTCAAATGTTGATGTGTACAAAGTCTTTTCTATTATCATTATTATTAAAGAAAAATCAATATTAATCTATTCTCAATTTCACCACAGATAAACTAAAACATATATGCGTCCGTGTAAATTAATGTCAAATACATCGGAGTTCGTGTGAGTATCAAATACTTAACATTACAGTATTGTGCGTAATGTTTTTTTTATTGATTTAATTTATTTTTTTATGGATATTTAAAAAAAATATTAGCATTCGCCACTCCTCTATATAAACTGTAAGTGCGCGAAATTTCATACTCCTCCGTCCGCTCGTAAAAATGGTCACAAAGTTTTTGCTTCACGTATTAATATATTATTGTTTGCGCCCAAAGACTTTAAGTAGCAGTGACGGAAGCTCTTTCTCAGATCTAAGAACGCTCAGCTTATTTCACAGGCCCCTGAACTGAACCTCTCATAATTTGGTACAATTCAATTTTTTGCTCCGTTGGCCCATTTTGTGGTAAAAACTTGGACGTCACTCATGAAACAATGCCTGTCTATTAGACATTTATTTATTTAATTGCTATCCGACTATATAATAATACTAGCTTTTCTGTCTTTACAATTATTAATATTGAATTAGAAGTTGTATAATGATAATATAGATATGTACCTATTTATATTGAATTAGAAGTTGTATAATGATAATATAGATATGTACCTATTTATATTGAATTAGAAGTTGTATAATGATAATATAGATATGTACCTATTTATATTGAATTAGAAGTTGTATAATGATAATATAGATATGTACCTATTTATATTGAATTAGAAGTTGTATAATGATATTTTTTTATTTATTTATTTCAATTCACGGCGTTAGCCATTTACATGTAATAATACAATATTTTATAAAACATAAAATAACAACAAAGATTTGACAGACAGATGGAAGTGTAAAATAATTGTCAGGAATGTAGAATCGCATCGCCAGATGAGGATTCCGGCCGAAAGCGGTTCTACATCCATCGTCATTTAAATAAAATTTAAAATAAATAACAAAGACAAGGACTCATTAAAGTTAAACAATCAAATTCTAAAAATTCGCACAAAAATAAATAAATTAAATAATCATGAGTCAGGAATAAAAAAACAATAAACGTCAGTGATAAATAGAAAATTATATATAATTAGTCAGTTATATTAATAATAAATCGGGAGATACGAGAAATAATATGAGAATAAGTTAAATTAGGGAAAAGAATATGAAAAAAGTAAGTGTGTCTAGATATAAGCAGGTCAAGTAAGATAATATAGATATGTATCTACCTATTTATATTGAATTAGAAGTTGTATAATGATAATATAGATATGTACCTATTTATATTGAATTAGAAGTTGTATAATGATAATATAGATATGTACCTATTTAGCTAATATAATTCTAACTTTCTAATACAAACGATATTTTTGCATGGCACAATCTGTCAACCTCAAAAATTACTAAACAACTGACAGGTGCCAAACGAGGAAGGTTTATTTTCTGAAACTGTAGTAAAATGGAAAACATTCACACGTTTTCGGAAAGCTTATTATTATTTGGGGAAATTTTTCCTGCGGTTTGTACGTCAAGTTTATTGTACTTTTTTTTGAAGTAACTCCCTTAGAAATATCGAAATAAAAATTAAATAAACTGACTTTTGATTTTGAAACGTTGTATGAAATTTTCTTCTTGATTTTTTACTTTAACCCATTCCTAAATTCTTTAACTATTGGAAAAATTGTATTTTGTAACTAGGCTGCTAGTATCCTAGTCATTGGTGCCATGGCATCAACACCTCGACTCCAGCCCAAGGGCAGACATACATACATTCACCCTTGAGGCTCCCGCACACCGCAAGTTAGCCCGGAAGAGACCAATCCGCAGCAAACCCGACCCGCACGAAACCAACCCCCTAGTCTGATCGAAGCAACCAAACCAACCAAAAAGCCGGCCCCACACAAATCAAGCCCGCCGCGGATCCCCACCAAACCAACCTGCAATGCGGAAGGCCCAAGCCCCACTCAGGAGCATAAGGAGGCATCAAGAGCTCTCCATTGCGCTCGAAGGCGTCCGAGGCTCACTGTGCCTTTTCTGACCGGTTGAGGTTTAAGGACGTGAGGTGGTCAAACTCACGGTCCCAATCAAATTTTTCGATTTCCCGCCTCTTACAGGATGCTCTAAAAACCAGCAAAATGAAATAGACTTAACAGCTCCGTAAAGCCTTTACGTCTGTCACATAATTATTGTAAAAAGCACATCTGTTCAGAAAAAACAAGTTTGGAATAATAATTATTGTCCGCGTATCGATATTTAAACTATGTAGCTTGTGACATCGCATTGCTACGCTATGCTAGGCTATAAAAAGATGTTGGTGTAACAATATTTAGACGCTTAGATCACACATGACAGTAATAAAATTATGCACGGCGGGTATTAGGTCCAGATATCTTGGGATTATTATGGCCATATGAAATAAATAGTGATGAAAAATATTGTTATTAATATGCGTTGATCCGATACAAGTATTAATATACATCCAGATGGATCATTACTACATTTTGATCTAACTACTTTACGGGAATAAACAACCTTCGGTTAGTGTGCCTGCGTTGATGGTTAATTTTTTAAACCATAAAGGTGATGCAAATAAAATATAATTCATGTGAAAATTGAGGGTAGGTAGGTACCTTTGAAAATTTAGAATGGTGTGAGAATAAAAAAAAATGGATGTGATTAATCAAATTATTCATTATGAAATTCTAAAGATATGTCAATTCGTCTGTTTTACCTTCTTGAACCAACCTTTTGACTCTAAACTTTATTATAGTTTACATTTGAGTCGTTTATATTACGAAGATACGCAGAAAATTATGAGAGTGTGTTGTATTATTTTAACACAATTATTCGATATTTGACGTGTCGAAAACCCAGAAAACCAATCAAACTGACCTCCATTACTGCGCATATCTCAGAAATATAAAACAATACGAGTTTTCAGTTTCTAGAAAGTATTAAGTTTTTATTTGATATAGAAATCGTCTTTTCAGAAGAGACTGTTTTGCTATGACAATTTTTGGTTAATGACAACACTACATTAAAGTAGTATATAAGAGCTGTCATTCATGCAACGGCCATTTTATTCATTTGGGTTGTCTATGGAACAGTTTGTTAAAAATAAAAACTCTTAATGTTTAACATTCTCTCTGTTTCACACGGACAAAGTACGGTATGTTTTTGTCAAAATTGTTAAAAAAAAGACTTGTTGAAGTTGCTTAGTAAAACTATTTAAAAGCTAAAAAATGTTGTCAATAGATGACTGTTATTTTTATCTACATCTGTAAATAGTTGATATAGATAAGAATAGAATGTTGTAATATAATCAGTTAAAATAACATATACTTACAAGAAAATTAAGAATGGTTTTGAATTTTGATCTATCATAATATCTGCTAATTATCAAGAAAAAAAAATGAAAATAAAAAGATGCATGGGAAATGACAACTTGCTTGAAACTATTATGGATGTGTCCTTTCTCTAACTATCCTTTCAAAGACACGTTATATATTTCAAATGTTATAAACTATACTTTCTATAATATAAATGAAAGTCGGGTTAGTGCGGACACTTATAACTCGAGATCGGCTGAACAGATTCTTCCGATGGTTGATTTATTGGATTCTCCTCCGCTTCGGATAACAGAATAACTAATAAAATAATATAAATTTTAATATTAAAGTGAGTATGGAATGGATTTCCTGCGACACCAACACCATCTATGAAAAAGTCTATAACAACAAAATTATTGTTTACCTGACAACCATTGACATTGAAAATATTGGTACGCAGATTTTTGATAGAATTTCTTTCGAGCTTTCAGAAATTACAAATCTGAAATCAATATTCATAGTAAGGACTACAGGATGACGTCTGTCAGGAAAGCTAATATGACATAAGAAAAATAATGTAATTTTTTAAATCTATTATTTTTATTCTTAGAAAGATTGATAGAAAAAAAATGTCGTAGAATAATTGTGGTTTAGAAATTGCACTTTTCTCATTAGAATCATTTTGGACAACCACATTCTAACAAGAAGAAGAAACGTAATTGTAATTTATTTTTTAATCATAAAAAATAATTTATAATGCCATCGACATTATAAAAGTCATATTTAAAAATAAAGGCGCTGATTCTTTTAAAATGTAAATTTAATAAAATATGTAAGAAAATAATTGTAAACTAATCGTTTGGAAACGAGTAAAAATTCTTTTACTAATAATTGTAAACTAATCGTTTGGAAACAAGTAAAAATTCTTTTAACGTAATAAAAAAATATCACCGGAGACGAAATATTTCAATTTAGATAATAATAATTACATTGTCATTTTATCAGCTTCTTAATAATTTTCTGAAAAAAAGAAAGTTTAAAATTAAGTTAGAAAGTAAATTACAAAAAGCGATATATAAATTTTGTATTGAAATAATATCTGATGAGTTTGTTTGATACTAAAATAAAGTTTTAACTTTAATAACACCTACACAGTGACTATTATAATATTTTACTTTTTTCAGTTAGATATTATAACATTTTAAATTTTATTTTATAAGTTAAGTTTCTCTGACATACTTTTCCGTATCTAAGAAGCATTAATTGTAGCTTGAAACTTTTTACCTAAAATAAAATACATTACGTTGTATTTGTGTTTAGTGTGTTTTTTATTATTTTTTTTTTTTATAAAATATTCCATTTGATTTTTATACATCATGTTCGAGTTTGTCATTTTTTATACCTCACGTTCACCTTTATCTCTTCGAAACTTTTTTTTTTTCAATTAAAATTCTAAACGAATTATGAACCTTTATCAAAATTGTAAGTTTTTGAAAATGATTATGGTTTTTAATAACCTATGTTTCAGTTTTGTTTTTGTTTGAAGAATTTTTATCAAAATATTTTGGCTTAAGCCAAAGTTGAGTTTTAAAACTTAACTACTAAATTTATAGTATACGGATTGTGATTGAATAGAGCTAAGCCAGAAAATTTGTAAAATATCCATACTTTTGATACGTGTATTTTTTTACGAATATTTAAAATGAAACGTAAATGAAAAGCTTGTATTTTTAGCAGGGTGGGTGACACACAAAGATCTACAGTGTAGGTTCTATAATATAAGAAACATCAACGTCTCACTTCAAGCTAAGAAACTATATAGTGCATAACGCAATCCTGTTACCATCATACCTGCAATGAGATGTCGTATGGATCTGAAAAATGAACGAAGACAAAAAGAAAAAGATAAATTTAGTAGGAATACAGTTTAGAGAAGAGCTCTACGAAGAATATATGGAAAGACTCTAATGTAATAAAAATATGTACTTGAAAAGAATGTGGTTTGGAAGCAGTGATATAACATATCACTCTATGGAAGTTATGTTGTTACAAAGCTGAAATGTAGTAAGTTTAGATGACTTAGGCGTATTGAAATTGAACAACTTATTTCAGAATATACATGAATTCTAAATAAGCTGATAACAATGACATATCAAAGAATCCTTCATTTTCTGTTTTTTTCTTGAACACTGATTCTGGTTCAATCTCCGATATATCGAGCAAAGACATTGGTCAACCTGAAACAAAATAAAAAGGTAAGCATTTTATAAATGCGACGTAAAGAATGTGTCAAAAACAAAAATAAAAACAACAATAATTCAAATTATTTGCAAAACATTTAAGATAAAATGTACCTATTGTTAAAATTATTATTCAAGAGGGAAAAACAAGAAAGAAAGTGACGCTATTCAAATAGAATACGGTTTATTGCTATCTTTTGTTTGAGATGAAAAAAAAAATGGATATTGATAACGCAAGTTGTCGATACCTGGCAGTAGTTGCGCGTATTATGTGTGTGGGTACTAAAACCAACCAACCGAGGCAGGCTCGAAGATCCAAAACCATTCAGATGAATGCAGTATCGGTTCAACCGCTGCGCGTGCGCAACGGCTGTTCGTACAATATTTACAAATAAACGCGCATGTTTTGTTTTCGTTCCACGATTTGAAATTTGACATTTCGAGTTTAAAAAATTATCAATTATTGATAAGTTTGTAGATTTTTAATAAAGACTCGTCCACACGATTCAACCATAGACAAATCGCCAATAATATTCTTCCGTGACAGTGAAGTGTTTTTAAAACTTAATAATAACACCATTATTGAACGCCTACGTGAATCTTAATGCATAAACAATTTACATGAATGACTTTTGTTATTAAATTTTTGTTCAACTCAACACAATAATATAATACATTCACTATTAGGAATATAAAATCAGTGTCAGCAGACTCATGTGTGCCAGATTTTTTTCTAAGTACAATACTGCTTATTATTATTAGTTTTTATTATCATTAATTCTACTTCTCGGAAGATTGTTACTATTTTGTGAGTGTGGTACTCGCTTTAAGTTATTTAGTTCACGTTCCACTATTTGCTTCGAGTAGGTACCCAGTGTCAAAAAAATGGAACAATAATAGTAAAACAAAAGATCATCAAAAATAATTATTAGGTATTTTGTTGAAACACATTATCTATGATTACTGTTGTTGTTTATGTTCGTATAATATATTTGAATTTAGAATTTGTGTTCAACTTTTGTTCCCTGTGATGATTTTTCAACAAATTGATTTATGAATCATTGGTTGGTTTTGTGAAGTGTAGCTAAATTTAAGAAGCGTTGAAGATTGCACTATTTTGAATCAGGTAAGATTTTTATACTGATTTATACATACCTACTAATCTTAGTTTTGAAGTAACTATAGATAAAAAGGATTTTGTGGATTGATACACAGCTTATACACAGAAATCATTGTAGAATGCAGTAATGTGTTTGCTTTTGTCTTCATGAATGTAAGAAAAACAGATTGATAGACAAACAAACATATTATGTTTTGGTACTATTTTATAATATTTTCAAAATGAGGCACATTGAATGACTCTTTTTGCCTCCTTATGCCTCTTAGGGGTTCATCTAGTCACATCCCTCAGTTATCCACGGGTGTAACACTAAAAAATCCATTTGTCGAATGAAAGGATTTTCTTTAAAAAAATACACGTTTAACCCAAAGACTTTTCTTCAAATAATTTATTTTTCTTCTTTTCTGCCGAATTACTCGAAATCGAGGTAACGCTTAAAAATGAAAAAGAAATAGGTATGGCAGGTTTTTATTTATACATTTTATTATGTTTGTTTGCATTACATTTGCCAATTCAGGAATCGTGTTACTAGATTTGGGTTCGTCTGTTTGTTTAGTACTTGAACTTGGTTGGAGATGTGTAAAGAATTGCCATGCCATAAATCAAAAATGTGAAGGGATGAAATTAAGATAAGATAATGCACACCCTCTTATCAACACTCAACATTTAAGCATTTTCTTACTAATCTTTGTAACAATTTGAAAAGATCCCAATATTTTTTTTTATCAAAATGGGTTTTTAAACCTTGATACTATACCCCTATTCTGTAGCAAGTGTAGGGTAGTCACTTGAAAAAAGTGACTATTAGGCGATACATTCTGTATGAAAAACGTCTACACGTATCGAATGCGAGAATCGCATAGGTATAGACGTTTTTCATACAAAATGTATCGCCTAATAGTCACTTTTTTTCAAGTGACTACCGACCCTACACTTGCTACAGAATAGGGGTCCAGTTTTATACCATCACTCATTTTGCCAAAATGTTAGTTAGAATCTTTTCAAATTAAGGTAACGTACCTAATGTCAAAACGATAGAATGAAATCATTTTGTTTATAATATTGACATTGATGATTCGTTAAAGGTAGGTACCTACTTAATAATGTGTCTATGTTTAATTAAAAAAGTGCTAAGTCAGCTGCTACTATTTGTATAGGGAAATAGCATTGCTACAATAACACTGTGTACGCTAAAATATAAATACAATAATCAAATAGTATTACAGTAGATGATCGTTTAAAGAACGTCCAATGCCCTAAAAATAGATAAGACAAAAGTGGGTCTTTCGACGCTGCGAGTAATAGTAAAGCATTATCACAATACCAATAGGTGTTCCTAGATCGTAAGGAATATCAAAGTAAATGATAATCGATTAGTAACATGCATTACATTACATTCTCCCTTTAAGCTCCCCCGCACTCCGGAGGCCAGCCCGGAGGAGACAAATCCGCAGCAAACCCAACCTGCACGAAACCAACCCCTTAGTTCGATCAAAGCAATCAAACCAAAAAGCCGGTCCCACACAAATCAAGCCCGCCGCAGATCTCCCCCAAACCATCCCGCAATGCAGGGGGCCTAAACCCCACTTAGGGGCATAGGGAGGCACCGAGAGCTCTCCATTGCGCTCGAAGACGTCCGAGGCCTATGGTGCCTTTTCTGACCGGTTGAGGTTTAAGGACGTGAGGTGGTCAACCTCACGGTCCTGATCTAATTTTTCGATTTCCTGCCTCTTACAGGATGCTCGAAATACCAGCATAAAGAGCAGAGGTGCTATTCTTAGCCGGCAACCCCACGGCAGTAACATGCATACCAACATCATAATGCGCAAACATATTTTTTTATCAAGTAAAATTATGCTAAAATGACATTTTTAATGACTAAAAAACTGCTATTACCTACTTTACTATTACTAACGATCGATAAACCCACCCGTATAGGCATGCCGGAAAGCGGGTTCCTGCTTTTGCTGTGCGTATCCCCATTCAAATGCATTGAACATTATTTCGCGGGTCGGAATTGGCGTTCTACGTGTTTTTAACCTTAGGCCCAGGACTCACCCATTCAGAAGAATGGACAACACACGCATCAAACAGTTTACACATTTCTTAACGAAACTAAACGCCGCCGCTTTCGATGAGCCTGCAGTGTCACATAAGAAACAACCTTTTAAAAATCGAATGCGTTTATGAATTACAATGTTAGGTATCAATTAGTTGTTTGATCGTTTTACGAATTATAGTCTTAAACAGGGATTATGTTCGTTATCCGATCATCGACTGTATTATACTTTTAGCTATGTACACCGGATATTTGATATCTATCAAGGAGAAACAATATGTCAAATATATTTGTTTGTTCCTATATTAAGAAATGCTGAGTATTATTGTTTTAGTACGATTTAATTAAAGTCGTTTAACTGCGAATGTATTTATACATTTAACTATTTTGTTAGTTCACTTCCTAGTCTATTGTATATTTGCTACTCAAACAAGTAAAATAGTATACAATAGACAAACGTAAAAATAAAAATATACTTAACAGTCGTATAAAATATTTCGCTTTGATTGATAATAATTAATAAAAAAAAAGTAAAGATAAAAGAAAATTCAACAGATAACCCGAAAGATTTCGGTCATTCATATTTTTTAATCAAAGCTATTTATAATTTATTTTAAACATCAATATAATAATTACAAAACATTTCCTCTTATAGAAAGCTTGAAAGTTTTTGCAAAGATAGAGTATTTCCATGAGAATAAACGCAAATGTTGAAGAATTTAATTTCTCGTAATTTTCCAACTTTGTTTACCTATTGCTTTTTTTCTTATACATAGTTGTTTTTTATACTTATATAATAATTGGTCAATCTTGTAGGCCTTCAGATTCGATTCTCAGTTGCATTTTTGTGATAATAATGCGATTTTTTTAACCCGGAAGTGGAATTTTATGCCATATTGAATAAGTTGTAGAAAAAATGATTAAATGGTATTGATAACAAAATATATGGTCATTTTTTCTTATACCTATTCCAAAGTCTTTTGCTTTAATTTATTCCTTAATCAAGAAAAAAATACGGATTTCACATAGAGAAAAGACTGTGTTCGTTTTTTAAAACCATAATGCTTCTAAGCTAAAGGCAGGTGCTTATAAAACTAAAAACAGTTGAATTCCCCTACGACCTCAATTTCAACTTATGATCAACCCAATTATTGTTAAACAAATTCGACCTCTGTTCATTTGTTTTTTTTTTTAGTTAGGTAGTTGTTCTTTTGTTGACGCCCGTCAATCATCCCTCCCGCATGTAATTACTTGACAGATGTTTTCAGCTACCCCTATAAGGTAAATATTGAGTAATATCTATTTACTCAAAACACCCCGTAGCACGGACGATTGTCTATCATAATTATACTCATATTTCCTAATCTTTATCAATCTCTTGAATTAGTTTGTGTCTTTGTCAAGTAAGCACCGACCGATAAAAATTTCAATAAAATACAAAGCTTCCACAATATATACGTATATTTATATTTTGAAGTACTTTTTAGTGTATGTTTTTTTTTATTAATTGACAAGCTCCTATGTTAATTTTATATAGGTTGTGTAAACTTCGGAAAAAATTGTTAGGTTTTTTTTTAAATAACAATACTTACGTATAGATACTTGCCTTCTAATTTATTTGTAACTTTAAAAAAAGCAACCTTTCGAAGAATGATAATGCCGAATCACTCGAAAATGAGTGCAGAGCTAGAAGAAAATAATGATAATATTTTCGTGTTTTTTAATGAATTTGATTTCACTTAAAATGTAGATAAACGCACATTCGATATAATTGGCACTTTATGCAAAACGTGTGTCGTTAAAAGGAAAGATGGTCGCCATGGGGACTCGAACCACGGGCCTTCGGAACGCTATACGAAAGTCGTCAACTGTGCATGTTGAATCTTGATAAGCTACCTTCAATTTTGTCGGAAATTTTACAATAATATGTACTTTTTTGCAAAGGGAAACGTATATTGAAGTAAGTCCTACTAAAATTGTAATCTAGTAACCCAAATAAAATTAAACGCTTCGTGAACACCAGACGGGTCCGAAAACCCAGACAGTCGGTAGATATTATTACCAGGGACCTTACCTTGTCTAGTCTATGATCTACTCTTGTCAAATAGTGTGCTATTGTCAACCTGTCAAAATGATTAAAATATTTTGTGCTTGATGTATGATTGGGACAGATAAAAAAAACCTTATTGTATTGATGAAAAGCTTATATGATGTATTTCATAACATTATTCATTTTGTTGAAATGGAATGCGTTGTTGAATGTTTAGACTCAACTTCACTCTGGTGCTTGGTGAGGCATCTGACTTACCAAAAACCTTGTGTATTTATTTTTTGATACAAAAGGCCTAAAAAAATGGAAGCATGCGAAACAGCTATTTACATAATTGTAGGTACGTAAATATGAGACATTTTTGACATTTAGGCCAATGGTTTTAAGAAAAATCTTCCCATGATAATTCGGTAAAATTGGGTTGGTTACTACACCGCCATCTCTTGAACTATAGAGGAATTGTTTTTATTCAACAATAATAATTATTACCTACATAATGCAATAATTAATTCAATTCAGTTTTTATCTCATAAACTGTATTTGACTCATGTACTAACTCAATTATATTTCATTCTGGCTTTGGTCGAAGTTCGACGGGCTGGTCAGTGCATGGTCATTCTATAATAATTATCGGCCTTTGTGATTTTTTTATATTTTTTTCTTCCTCCTTTCGACCTCACGTGATTTCAATGGCCTGTCCTTAATTGCTATCCCCCAAAAAGGGTAGGCAGAGAGATTTAAAGAGATTCAAATCCGGTACTATATTATAATATTGAAATATTGTCATTATTTATATCATAGCATCATCATTATTATAACTGTCACTAATGCCGACGATAAGAGAACAAAACTGGATATAACAATTTAATAATGAATGATATAAATTGGATATAGCGCACCTTTGACCCGTTCTCATTAAACTCTGTATTTCCCAAGTAACGAACAACGAACAGTACGTGTGGCATTGTATTTATAAGTGAATTATTATTTAGTACTCGGGTTTGGTACCCGATTAGAGAATGTTCACACGATGACTCATTCCTAACATAATGCATCATCCTTCATAATTTGTATATTAAAAAGTGAATCAAAACTTTTTACACTTTTTTAACGAAAACTGCGCGGACGGAGGAGTATGAAATTTCGAACACTTACCGTCTCACTTATAAAAAATTCGTTAATCGTAAGATTACGTATAACTCACCGATCAGTTTTTACTCGATTTATAAAAACAAATATTTAACCCGCGTTTGTTATGTATGAATTTCGTGCAAAATTTTGTAAACAAACAAAATAGTAGCCGGGCAACGCGAGTGCTTAAAACCAAGATGCGCTATTACAGATTTGAACGATTTCGTAGATGATACAGAATAGGTACCTTATCAAAATATAGTTAAGTCCTTATTAAATCATACGAAACATTTATGTTTCAGCCAAAATGAACTAAGTAATTCTAATGCATATTTGCTTTATTTTTTCAAATTTCCTATTATAACAATGATAAAGATAATTGTTATAAGATATATAAAAAGATTTTTATATAACTTTATAAAATTAATAAAATAAATAAATAAATAAACCAAAATACAATGAATCAAAATATAAAGGGGGCACATATTTGGACGGAGGGAAAACTTAAATACAGTATATTTATTACAAAAAGCGTTCTTGTATACTAAAAACAACTGTTAGTTGACGTTAAATCCAATATTGCGGGTCAAGCGAAATGAGTTACCATCTCGATGACAGCTTGATCGTAATATTTTCTATGGTTGAGCTATTTTTCTACTGAATGTAGTTTTTAAATAAAGCAGTTATAGTCTATGTAGAGGAGAAGTGGCGAAAGCTAATATTTAAAAAAAAATAAAAAATACGTAATATCGAGAGCAAAACACAGCTCTTGTTGCCGTCTTCTGCCCTAAGTGGAGTTTTAAATAATGTAGTTATGATTGATTGATTGAATGTTTGAGTTATATGTAGGTAGGTATATAAAAATTCAAATACTTACATAAAAATTAGGGGGTACCTACCTATCACTTTTTTATGTGAATAAAGTCAATCGGTACCAAAATTTCAAAGGTTTTTAAGTACTATGACTACCGCCATCTCTCGATTAGATCCTGCACTCTAGAATGACGCATACTTTATTTTTGATATTGGGTAATTCACTCCTACGTAAGAATATCAAAGCATTCCTTTAGCTGACGATATTACTATATAGGTAAGTAGTAATGTACTCCGCGAATCATGATATTGTGGATATCTTAGACGATCCTAATATATTAAAATCGCCTTGGTTTTTCGTACCATTGTTTGTTCGTGGCTGTCGGTATCAAAGGCTTTTGAATAATCAAGCGACTACGCAACTACTTATAATATTATATTCAAATTTATACATGCACAAATGTGAATTTATTCCATCAGCTCTTTTCTAGTTTCATCCTCAAGTTTTTTAGAGGTTACTTGCATAGTTTGTAAATCTGCAGTTCTAGAAACTCTTCTAAAATTGATTGTATTAATGACGCCAACAGAACACTGGACAAAGCAAACAAAAAATCATGAAAGAACAACATATAATCTTCAGTCCTCCACTAACAGATGTCTCTTTCTTAGCTATTAATTATTGTGCTTGTGGTAGTTAATTCATTATTATACATGGGAGAATTTTATTAATGGTTTGTTCCATTTAAAAATCCAACGTCAGTAATGAATTCTTAGAGTTTTTAGTTGTTACGTATTCGGAGAATGTATCGATGTGTGTTATAAGAATTTTACAGCTTTTACGACTCCCTGATTTGCAACTAAGATAACGTAAGTTTTCGCAACTATTCCTTTTTACGAAACCTCGATGGAAGTATTAGTTGAACACTCAGTAGCCAGTATCCACTACAAAATGTTTAATTTATCCGACTCTTATAACCGTGGTCATACTTCAGTTATACTGATTTTGAGGCTCTGTATCTTAACTTCCTCTATTTTGTTTATGGTTTGTTGATCTTTTCCATATTTTGGGAATGTGCTCACATTTAAGGCATTCATTGAACAACCTCTTTTCCTATTCAGGGTTATTGGACCGAAGTGTTTTATTTGTTCAACCTTTAATCTAAAATTATACGTATCACTTAAATCCAAACAGTTGATGCACAATGCAATCCTGATTCCATCCATGATGTATGGGAGTGAAACTTGGACATGGACGAAAAATCTGAAATTTGGAAAAAATGCTGTGGAAATGAGATCACTGCGTTGGATATGCGGAAAGAGACTGATTGATAAGGTGAGGAATGATAAAATTAGAAAGGAATGTGGAGTGGGTGTTAGCACAGTGACTAGAACGAAAGTGAATAAATGGGTGCACGCAGACGAGGCCGACCTCGAATGACATGGTCCGATCATATCGGTGCCGTCTTAGAGGAGGGCCAAGTTAGGAGCAAAAGGAATAGAAGAGCATGTATGCGGAATGTTATGCGTTTGGAGGAAGCGAAAGAGGTTTGTTTCGATAGGAAAGAACGGAAGTCCGTACTCTCTGCCAACCCCCTTCTGGAAGCGGCGTGATGGGTAAAAAAAAATCTAAAATTCAACCCCACATCCTCACCATTTCAGCCTCAGTAGCAACTTTATGTATGTGTATAATAACAAATTTTGCTTTTTTTCGATTCCCCGCTACTGTGCCAGACGGACGTGTACGCCGCTTCGCGCTGGGTCCGAGGAATTATTATTTTGTTTACGTGGTTAAGTGTTGTTGCAAGGCTGATCTATTATTTAAGTATAAATTTTATTTTTGTTATTTATTAAGTTCTATGCACCAAGACTCAGGTCCGTATTAAGTTTTATTTTTACTTTCTATTTTTTTTTTCTATTATTTTTTTCAATTTACTTTTCTTTTGTTGTTGGTATAAAAACTGCGGTTCGTACTTCTATCTTAAAAAAGATGGAGGTTCCTCCGGTACCTCCCATCCCTCCGGATCCTCCGGACATGAATAAGAGGAAAAGAAGAAATAACGAAACAATAATGAAAGAGTCAGAGTGTCATCTTATTCAATCAGTTAACTCTGCCTCTCCATTGAATCAGTCATCTTCTTCCTCACCCCCTGTCATAACTTCGAACCCAAAAGAGACTCCCTTACGGGAACATTTTTATTCCTCCAAATCGTTAGGACCGTTTGTAGTCTTTGTACAAAGTACCGAGTCTGGCAAGAGGATTCATCCGATGGACTTCGGAAGATTCCTTTTTTCAAAAAGGTTAGGCAACGTTATTGATGGATCTATCAAGTCGGAGGGAAAATTTCGACTATCCATTGAGTTTTTCACTGCGAACTCTGCTAACTCGTTTATTAAAAACATTTAAATTCAATCCAATGCTGCGTACAAAGCGTACATTCCCACCCACAATGTGACTCGTATGGGTCTCATAAGGGGGATTTCTACAAATATCACCGACGAAGAAATCAAAGCCGCAATCTCTGAATGTAATCCTGATGTTGGGGAGGTATTAAAAATTCGCCGTCTTAACTACAAAGACAGAACATCCGGTAGTGTTGTTTGGAAGCCTTCTGGCTCAATTGTAGTGACCTTTGAAGGTCAAAGCCTGCCAAGCAACATATATATTTTTTACAACAGTTTCACAGTGGAAACGTACTTTTACCCCACTGTTCAGTGTTTCCGGTGCCTTCGCTTCGGCCACACCAAATCAGTGTGCAGATCGGTGGAGAAGTGTTTCAAATGTGGAGATAACCATCCTGCACAAGATTGCACATTAGAATCAAAATGTTTTCATTGTGGGGGACCCCACAATGCTACTAGTTTAACATGTCCAGAGTTTGAGAGACAAAGAGAAATAAAACAGTCTATGGCCTTTCATAACATTTCATACTTGCAAGCCTCCAAACTCCATCCTCAACGCAAACTATCTTATGCAAATATAGTTAGGAATGAAAAAACGAAATCCCCTCCCATCCCCCAGCGCAATATAACCTTTGATAATTCTCAACAAAATAACCCTCGCAGTACAGATAGAACGATTCCTGCAAGAGGCAAATTTGTATATAAGACACCAAGAAAGTCTACTCCCTTGTCGTATGACCGAGCAGAGCTTAACGCCCTCTTGATTTCCCCAAATGGGGACATTTTATCATCCGCACCAAATGGATGTGCCCTTCAAAACAAAGATCCATCTTTACAAAATATCGAAAGACTAACCAATGATTTTAACTATGACAACAAAAACTTCCTGAAAACATTAATCTCTATAGTTTTGGAAGTACTTTCATCAAAAAATTCAGACATTTCATACGCTGCTCTAATTCAAACTCTTAATAAATTTGTTTCCGAAAATGACTCCAAAGATCCAGAAAATAAACAGCCTGTCTATCCTTCAGTGGAATAGTCGCAGTGCAGTAAGCAACAGAGATGACATAATTTACCTTTTGAAAAAGCATCAAGTAGACGTAGCTGCTATTTCTGAATCGTGGTTTTCCACTGATTCCGTTGTATCTTTTCCTGGCTATGTATGCCTAAGGGACGATCGCTCCGATGGTAGAGGCGGGGCCGCCCTTCTTATCAAAAACAATCTCCAATTTTCACCTTTACAAATTCCCCCCTGCCTGGGATCTCAAATAGTAGCTGCAGAGATCCTTGGTATTGCTATTTTTTCAGCCTACTCTTCCCCAAGAACCCACTTTGATTCTGATTTTTGGAGGAGAGTTGTTTCTAACCTCTCATCCTCATATATCTTACTAGCCGATTTCAACGCACATTCCCCTGCTTGGGGTAGTCACAACACGGATCCCGCAGGAAGGGCACTATTGGAATTTGCTGATGATCAGAACTTGGTAATCCTTAATGATGGTCAACCTACCAGACTCTCCCTACCTAACCAAAATCCGAGTGCGGTAGATGTATCTCTTTGCTCTGCCGATCTAGCCCCTTCGCTGTCTTGGGAAATTTCAAGTGATCCCTACTCAAGTGATCACTTTCCGATTCATTTGGCTATCCAAAATAACAGAACTCAGTGTCAAAAAACCCAACTAAGACAGGGTTATAAAACAAAAAAAGCAGATTGGTCACAGTTTTCTGAGCTTCTCACTAATTGTAACTTCTCCAAACGATGTATAGACGGTGATGAATTTTTGGTGGATACCTACGCGAATGAATTATCTAAGAGTGTAATTGAAGCAGCAGATGCCTCAATTCCAAAACAAAAAACCCATAAAAGGAAAAAGTCATCTCCTCCCTGGTGGGACGAGGAGTGCACAGTCATGGTGAAGTTGAGATCTGATTCCATTAAGAGGTACAAAAGATGTGCCTCGCAGCAAAACTTCTTATCTTTCCGAAACATTCAGGCCCAAACCAAAAAACTCCTAAGGAAAAAGAAACGACGGGGATGGCAGGATTATTGTTCATCTCTCTCTCCTGACACACCGATTTCGGAAGTCTGGTCTTCTATTCAGAAGTTCAGAGGTTCATTGTCTCCCAAGCCCAACCCATACAAATGTTCGGATTGGATCGATAGCTTCGTGGAGAGACTGGCGCCGCCTTATGTGCCAAATGAGTCTGAAACAGTTCAAGTAGACTCGGCTCCCCAACAAGAAAACTGCTTACTCTCGTCTCACTTTTCTCTAGAGGAACTGACACACGCAATCGAATCGTCGGGTGACTCATCTCCTGGCCCAGATATGATACCATACTCTTTCTTCAGACACTTCCCAACTCCCTTCCTTCAGAAACTTTTGAATTTATTCAATCACATTTTAGAATCTGGCGCTGTTCCCACATCATGGAAGCGACAAATTATTATACCCATAATTAAACCTGGTAAGGATCCATCCTTAGGAAAGTCTTACAGACCAATTGCTTTGTCTTGTTGCTTTCTAAAAATATTGGAAAAAATGTTAAAGTCAAGACTTGAATGGTATTTGGAGACTAAAAACTTACTTCCCCAGTGGCAGCTCGGTTTCCGAAAGGGTAAATCATGTTTGGATAACCTGAGTATTTTAATTACAGACGCTCATGTAGCCAAATCCAAAAAGGAAGTTATGGTGGCTTGTTTCATGGACGTTTCTAGTGCCTATGACAATGTGCTGTTACCAATTCTTAATAAAAAAATGACTACCCTGGGGATGCCAGACTCCATCTGCCTATTGATCTCTAACATACTGTGCGAACGTCGGCTTATAATCGAGACTCCCGGAGAGACTATTGAAAGAACGGTGTGTAAAGGCTTGCCTCAAGGTTCTTCTCTCAGTCCCATTTTATTTAACATATACACTCAGGATCTTCAACACCGCATTCCAACCTACTGCAGCGTACTGCAATATGCGGACGATTTTGTAGTTTACTGTGGGGATAAACTTATGACACGAGCTGTGAATAGAATGGAGGACGCGCTAGACCTTATACAGCCTTGGTTTTCGGAGGCCGGGCTGTCCCTGTCCCCTTCTAAAAGTCAAATGGTAATTTTCTCCAACAAACACAAGATTCCAGATATTTCCATCAAATGTAACAGCGTGCCAATCCCCATCAGGGATTCTATTAAATTCCTCGGCATGACCATTCACCGAAAGTTAAATTGGAATATGCATATAGAACAAACAATAGTTAAGTGTGAAAAAAATATTAACGTCATGAGAGCGGTATCTAGGGTCTGGTGGGGAGCACATCCCGCTTCTATGAGAACAATGTACTGCGCTCTTGTTCGTAGTCACTTGGACTACGGTAGTTTTCTCATGGATCCCCTTCCGAAATATCTATCAACCAAATTGGAAAGAGTTCAGTCCAAGTGCCTCCGACTCATTTTAGGAGCCATGAAGTCATCTCCTTTGATCGCTCTCCAGGCAGAATGCGTGGAAAGACCTCTTTACCTACGCAGAAAATTCCTTGGTTTTGGGTTCCTTCTCAAGAGAGTTCTATCTGATCATCCTATCATACCAAAATTAAGTGGCCTCTTAGATAGTTGTCAGAATGATTCCTTCTGGCACTCAAGAGTTCCACCTTTGCTTTGTTCAATTTTTGAAGAAATCTCAAAAGAATTCCCAGACTTGTTGGCTCCCTCACTTCCTATATTCGGCATTCCATTTGAAGCAACCGTATACCATCCTGACATTGTTGAATCTATTGATATAAATAAGTCATTTTCATCTTTGCCTCCTCACGTAGTCAACTCTTTATTCAGCCAAAAGGTAGAGGAGAAATGGAGCTCCTTTGTCAGAATATTCACTGATGGATCGAAGGCTTCTGATGGAGAGTGTGGTGCAGCCTTCTGCATCCCTTCTCTTGACATAAACTGTATGTTTCAACTCCCTCGAATTGCGTCCGTCTTCACAGCTGAATGTGTGGCTTTGAGAGAGGCCCTGTTAAATATTTTGCAGCTTGCTTTGCCTCGTACTGTAATATTCACTGACTCTCTGAGTCTTGTAAAGTGTTTGAACTCCAATTCAAGGTCTGCTTTGAGTTGCCATGTTCTGGGTGACATAAAAAATTCTTTGTACTTGGCGTCCGTGAGAGGTCTTATCGTAACAATCGTTTGGATTCCCTCCCACATCGGAATAAGTGGCAATGAAAGAGTGGACTCGCTTGCCAAAGAAGCTTGCACTTGCGGAGTGTTGCCCCACTCCTTCGTTTTGCCTATTACGGATTGCATGAGCGCTGTGGATCGTTTTATTAGGAAGGAATGGAATGAAGTTTATAGGAATGCCTCGGCTGGTGGCCATTACAGGACAGTGCAGGGTGATATTCCGCATAGTCCATGGTTTCAAAATTGTAAAATGCCTAAGCTTAACGTTTCTCTTATATGCCGTCTCCGATTAGGACATGTCGTTTTAGCTTCTCATTTGGCCAGAATTGGCATAGTGAACGATGCTATTTGTGAATGTGGGAAGGAGGAAGAAACTATCGACCATGTATTCTTTAACTGTCCGCTTTTACCTAACCAGGATTTTATAAGGGACATCTCAAAGTTCTGTTTCACTTTCCCCATTAAAATAATATCCCTTTTAGCCCTAAACGATTTAAAAATTAATGTGATTTTAGTTAACCATCTTAAAAAGTATGATAAAAAACTATGATGCGAGTGGGAGTATGTATATATATAGATATATACGTTAAATAAAAAAATAATAAAATTAAAAAAAAAAAAAAAAACAATAAAATAATTAAAAAGGAAAAAAAAAGCACAAAAACTTAATAAAAAAATAAAAAAAATATATTTATATAAAGGTCGAAGTATTTTATAGTAGATAAATTGCGGCCCTGCTCCTTTTCCCGTGTAACTGTATTAGTAATTTGTTTATACTTGCAACTATAATGATGGTGATGGAATGTATTTAGTGGTGACTACAATATTATTTTGTGATTTCAATATTATAATAATTATGTTTGTAGGTGGGTAGCTCGAATGGCATTTTTAGGCTAGGTATTTTTTCTCTGTCTCCCGCCTGTTTTCGGTTGATTTTTTGTTTGTGTTCTTTTGGTTTGCTTTCCCTTTTTTGTTGAGTTGTACTTGTACGCGGCTTAACAGACACATGTATAAATATGGGCATGATTCACTCGATACCGGGTGCTTTGCCGTCTAAATAAAGAAAAGAAGAAGAATAACAAATTTTGGTCCTTTATTCCTGATTTCAATTTATGAAACAAATAAACTTTGAGGGTAACTAAAGCTAGTGAGGCAATAAAATACGGTTCTACGGATGAACAGCCATCGGGTTATCGACACACTGTTGAGCGCTATCCACCCAACTATAATCACATGTCTTTATTATTGCTCCGTGTGTCTGTGTGTAGCTACGTGCTTGCTTGCTAGTCGGATTATTTACCTAATAGTTTACATGCGGAACCAGGCGCCGTAAAGTTCATGGTTCAACATTAAAGCTATCGTCGGTAGAATCACCTTTGAAGGAATAATATAGTTGTTCTAAGATCTCGACGGTTTTCCCTAGCCAATAAATGGAATTCAGCATCAGTTATAATCACCACATGACTTTATTACTTACACTTTGATTAATGTATAAACTTTAAGAAAACCAGAATTGGACTAAAAACAATTTCCTTAATTTGGAATCCACAGAAAGTTAAATTTTGTGCACAACGATGCTGATAAAACATTATCATAAACTTATTTTTAATGTAAGTCTTGTGGGCTATAATTTAAGAGGTGGGCTTGGCCTCTTGCGAGGTCGACTCCCAACTACTATCCTTCCACCTCTTTGGTGGTCTGCATGGGTGGCGTCTTCCATGGGGATGGCCGTGCAATGCTATGTGAGGGAGTCTGGAATCCATTATCCTCTCATGTGCATACCAGAATCTTCCTCGTTGTCTTCCCCATCTAACTACATATATCCTTGACCTCCCATTTATATCCCGTACTTTCCTCCTGTGTTGTTGACTGCTCGTTGTCTCTCCAGCTCTTTGGGAGTCTGCGGTTTTCGACGTTTCCTTGAAGGGCTGTACCTGGAAGTCTGTCCTCAGACATTCTGTTTACATGTTCATTGCAGTATCGCCTTAGTTGTCGACCCCACCTCACTATGTCTTCCGTCCTATACGTGCTCCGGATATCAACATTTCTAACACGGTCACGCAACGTGTTTCCATCAGTTATAGATAGGAGAGTTTTCATTTCTGAATTTCGTAGCCGAGATTTTCAATTCCTCCATAAGTGGCTATTGGTAAAGTGCAATTTTCATTTCTGAAACTTTCTGCGTATTTTTGGTCACAGTGGTCATGATGGGTCTAACACGAGAAATAATGTTTTTATTATATTATATTATTTAATTTTGACTCTATTTTTAAATTACAACATGTTTAATGTCGTCAGATACGGCCAACGACATTTTGATTTCAATTTCTTGATACGAAATGTTAAAAGACTTTTTCTATATAGGTATACTCAATAAAATTTGTTCTAATTCTAATATATTAATCAAATACAATATTTACAAATTCAAATTCTTCTTTTTAAGAATAATAAATTATAATAGAGCCCGTTATGCTGTAGTCAATTTTACACATGTCCGGCAGACTACCCCTGAATAGAGGGGTGGAGAATAAAATGCAGGTGTTTATCATTTTTTGTTATAAAATAATAATTAATACTAAAATAATACATTGCAACGGTAACATATGATCGAAAGCTTTTTTAAATATTTTTGTAATATTTATTTTGGATAAATTACACCTACAGATTGTAGAATATTAAATTTTTTATATTAAATTCTACTCGTTTACCTTAGCTATTGTTAGCTATTTTTCTGATGTTATTTTTCAATTTTATATTAAAAATCTATAAAAAGAAAAAAATGTATGTCTTGAAAAACTTGTTGACCAATCAGATTTCAGATTGATTACCGACCTCGGTAGCCTAGTGGTACAAGCGCTAACTTCTGATCGAGAGGTCTCGGGTTCGGTTCCCGGTTGGATAAGAAGTTACAGCACCTTTGTGTTCAATAAGATCTTCTTGTAACGAACATTGCTTCAAGATTTAGCGGTGGGATCAGCTGCAGCTCTGCTACAGCTACAATGTAACGGAATACAGTACCCCCTGCCTTTCTTTTAACAAACTCTACTTTTTCCCTTTTTTTCAGCATCTCCTTCTCACCTCCGATCCATTTTCACTTTTTCTTTTGTCAATTATAAAGTCTTATGAGGGATTTCTTCTTTTGTTTTTTTTTTTGCTTGTGTGTTTGGATCTGACCACACGTTATAGAAGAATAAGTAACACACACGCGACAAACATCTTGCATTTCGTTTTGATTCTAAAAACCGACATCTTCAATACTTCCGTCATGTTGCATATTGTCATATTATTTATTTTTATGGCCGTTGAAAATGCATGAAATAGTAATTATCGATTTATCTTTGCACTAATGCCTTAATCATAGATGTATTTTATTATTTATGACACAAACTCGCCCCCAAATACCTGAGATCAACCCCAAATCTGTCGGCCGGCACTCGTCGTAAAATTAAGGGCAGCTGCCATGTGTATACTTTCTATTCTTCTACCAACACATTTTAAGGTTATTTCGCGAAGCTCCAAGCAGGTCCTCTACCAGTTTTATTTTCATGTTTTGCTTTTGCTCGGCGTGTTCTTTATTTATTTTTCAAAATTTATAATTTACACCAAGTTGTTACTTAAAATTTATTCTATAATTGAAGTGTTCGTGTGTTTACGTTGTGAAAGTTCATTATTAAGAGACTGTATGTCAAGAGAATGTCTCTTGATTATGTCAACGCGAGTTTGACGAAAGCGCTCGAACTCAGATAATTATATGTGACTACAAATTAAGAATTTGATCAAAAATTAATATTTCATGTTACTTGTTGTAAATTAATTAAATATGTTATAGGTAAACCTTCTGTAAGGTAATCTTGTACGAAAGCCGTCGACTGGACGTGACTGTCGGGCTACCAATCATTTCAAATTTTCCTTAACCTCATGTCTCTAAATCTGTCTTTAAAAAATCTTTATCAACTGAAATTAAGTATCAAATACTCGAATATATTACAACGATAGATAAGTCAATACATACATACTCCCGTTAAGGTCCCCCACTCTACGCAAGCCAGTCCGGAGGAGATTAATCCGCACGAACCGACCCCCCCAGCTCGATCAAAGCAACCAAACCGAAAAGCCGGCCCCACACAAATCAAGCCCGCCGCGGATCCCCCTCCCCCCAAACCAACCCACAATGCGGGAGGCCTAAGTCCCACTCAGGAGCACAGGGAGGCATCAAGAGCTCTCCATTGCGCTCGAGGCTCTTGTGCCTTTTCTGACCAGTTGAGGTTTAAGGACGTGGGGTGATCAACCTCACGGTCCCGATCTGATTTTTCGATTTCCTGCCTCTTACGCTCGAAAAACCAGCAAAAAGAGCAGAGGTGCTATTCCTAGCCGGCAACCCCACGGCAAGTCAATACACACTTACCTAATTTTGTTAATGTAAAATTTTACCATTTTGACCGCCCATCAAATAACCAATCATTATTTTATCTAAATAGCGAATTTGGCATATGCCAACCTTTTTTATCTACAGTCTGACACCTGGCCAGGATGCTAAATGTGCACACGCGCCCAAATGCATTCTGTTAAAAAAAATGTCTGATGTGTGGTTAGCTTATTTGAAATAGAATTTCGCGTATCATCACCGAAATGCGTTTAACAATATTCGTTTAAGTAGAGAAAGTTCATTATGTTGAATAATTATAAAAGCACAGTTACACTTTGAATACATGTTTAGTTCAGTTGACATTGTCAAGAGATAGGGGTTCAATTCTCTATAATTATTGAAATGTCTCATGATAGTATTTGCAACGTTATAATTTGGGGGCATTCCCGCTTTTGATGTATAGTGGAAATAAAATACGCAGTAAACGCCAAAAACTTCATTTTGAGATAATCTAATGAAACTGATTTTTCCCCCATACAGACATAGTACTATGATGATTTATGGATCTGTTTTTTTACGCCTTTAGATCATCGATATGGACTTGGTGCAATATTTAGGCTATTGGCAATGGTTTATAAGACATTTCCTCATACTCAATTCGTTTTTTTTTTCATTTTTGGCGTTTAGTGCGTATTTTATTTCCACTATACAATGATTTTATATGGTGTTTTACGATGTCAGTACCACCGTCTGTGTAAATTGAGCCAAAATATAAATCCAAAAGTCTATTCACTGTATCAAATTCTCCAGAAACAATCAAAATAAGTAATTATTCATCTAACAAGACATAAAAATACATATCCCACTATGTAATCAAAATTAAATTTTGACAGATGATGTTGACATTTTAGACATTTTCCCGGCCGGCATTTTCGAAGGTTGCGATGAGTTGAATACAATAATTCAAGTGGTCCAGTGGCTCTCGACGAAAGTCGCAGGATATTCCATACAATTTTTTTTGTCGCAGCTAAAATTTAAGAATACTTACCGTTTTTGAGAAATCATTAAAGTCAGAAAATTATTAAAAAAAAAAAAAAACCATCAATCGAAACTCGATAATCTTGAGAATGTCAACTTGAAAACGCGAAGTAGTCTCCGAAAACAGGTTCATTTTTGAAAAATTAATTTTCTGAGCATTTCACCAAGCACCTTCTACTCAAAATATCAAAACAAATTCACGTAGGTACATATAATAGGAATTTCCTAACTCGACCTGGAATCAGACACGTTTTTTGTTCATTTGTCCGGCGCCTATACATCAAGGTTTTCGAGGTTAGTTTATACATATCTGCAAGTATTGAAATATTCAATAGTAATTAATTAATCTTATTTAGATTATTAGTACATAATATTTTAATTCCGCGATCCTCAATTGATACATTACAACATACCGACCATTCATTGTAGCTAAATATGTAGGTACACGTTTAAAAATATGAGGAAGTAATGTACGAACACATATTACTATGTATGTATCGTGACCATTGAAAAAAAAACAACATTTAGTAGTGTAGTGATGTGATTAAAAATAATTGAACATGTTCATAATGAGTTTAAGTGTGAAATGATATTTTGTCTATTAATAATTATATTATTATGTACCATTTTGTATGTAATGTGACTGGTTTCTATGTTTCATGTCACAAAAGCATTCGTTTGTATTGTCAAATAACAATAGCAATGTCAAGTCTTCGAAATAACAGTGGAAGACGGTCGTAAGACCGTAGTGGTTTGTTCCATTTAAAAATCGAACATCAGTAATGAATTGTTAGTCGTTAGTTGTTACATATTCGTTAAGATCTAGTCCTGAAAAATGGCCCCACAAGAATCTAGACATAATTAGAACGTTGTGCACCAACAAAGCCAATAGGCAATAAATATGAGACATTATGAATAGTCATATCCTGGCGCCAAATGCATGACAGCAGTCGCAGTCTTTAAATTTGGTTGCTCTCTTTTTCCCAATAATTTCCAACTTTTATCTGTATATTTCATTAATAGTTATTATTAATTATATACTTGTTGTATACATGATTAGGAGTTTCGGAGACTTAAATATTACCACCTAATGGTGAACGTTGTGAACGTTGAGTGATCACATTAAGCCGGCCTTCGAAATAACCGTGGAAGACGGTCGTAAGCCCGTAGTGGTTAGAGTCATTAGTTGTACATATTCGTTATTGTAGAAGTATTTTGACAAATTTGGACTAAGTTTCTAACACTGACAAGTGACTTAACGACTTCAACCTCGCCCACTCAATTTACCCCATTGACGAGCCGTTTGGAGTGATACACGAATGACTTGACGCGATTGAATTTGGACTGATGGATATCCGACTAACCCTATCACTCCACATCATCCAATTTGGACTGATGGATATCCGACTAACCCTATCACTCCACATCATCCAATTTGGACTGATGGATATCCGACTAACCCTATCACTCCACATCATCCAATTGGTTTTCCGCACACGCTATTTTTTTGGAGTGACATCGCCCAATTTGAACAGATGGAGTGATGTGAATGGAGGACGTTATATTTGCGCATACCTTCATAATATGTTTGAAATTTGTTTTTTATCATCAGGTGCAGAATTTTACGAGCAAACACGTAAAATTCAAACGCATTAAAATAAGCCCGCGTTTACACCAAAACGAGCATAAAGCCAGAACTGTATGTAGATGAATCATTCATTCTTTATCTTTGATATTGACACTGAGCAAACAACATCATGCAAGAACCAGAAATCTTGCGCGCGTAATCTAACATCGCCAATTAATTAAGTTATGGGTGGTAATTCTAGCTCGCTGTTGTTTGCTTGATGCAAATGTCGGAGATAATGGGAGAATGTTCTATTTATTTTCTAGCTCTGGCTCCATATTCGTTTGGTATAAACGCACACTTAGGGTGTATTTACACCAAACGAACAAAGCGATGAATCTAGAAACAGAGCATGCTTTCATGTATGGTTGATATTGGACACCATGGACACAATAACAAGCAAGAACGAATTATTAATGGGCGATGACAGATTAGTGTCCATATCAACAATCAAGAAAATATACTCTACTTTCAGTTCTGAGTCTTTGTTCGTTTTGGTATAAACGCACCATTCAGTGGCGAGCGGCTGGTACAAGCCAATAATCCTGGCTTACCCTAGAATTTTTAAGAGCAATATAAAAATAAAAACATTTCAGAGATTGCTAAAACTCCATATGAAATAAGTTAATGGTGCGCGCCATACAAATATTCGTACTGCGTTTCACCGAACACAGTCCACAGCTTTGACATTTTGAAATAATTAGTATGTGAAGAAAGAACCAATGGGAAGGAGGAAACGAAGCTGTGTCGCCACTCTATTCTGCGTTGGAAGAGAGAAAGTAATGCTTTCATCTCCTCTGACGTTCCCGAATCACACCTAGAGTGCATCCCTTTCGCACTCGCAGGCCGTTCAATTGCCAATTAGTTTTCTCATAGCGTCTTAAATTTGGTTAACCAAGCACTGACAGTTCCTTCTATAGGGGATAAAAGCTTGCTGATGCTACATTAATTAAAAGTTAACCTCTTAAATATGTTATAATAACCATTTATGTGTGTAACTCATCAAGAACAACTAACTGAAGAACACTTTGTTGCCGATAAGAGTTGATAACTAGTTAAGAACCAAGTGATTACGATACGTAAGTGAACCTCTAATTAAGTTTGAACCATGTATGGTCATCACTTACTTTATAAATACTGCCTGGTTATTGATTATTATTTAGCCATTTAATAATATTTTATTCGTTTAGTTAAAGACTTACTTGTTGTTACTATGATTTATTACTGTTTTTGTTGTTGAAAATATAATTATAATCCACCCAGTTTTTTTATAGTAAAAAAATAATATAATTTAACACTAGAATTAATTAATTTAATGTAAAAGTTTAATACGTCAACTATTTAGCAAGACGCATTCAAATTATCTCAATGCAATACATTAGTTTTTTTTTATCTATGCCAATGGAATTAACTCTTGATTTATTTTTTTTTTTAACCCTTTGCTCTCGTTGTCGAGTGATTTGGGTATTATGCGGCGTTATCAAAATCTATTAAAAGGTTTTAAACTATAATACCCATCTGTTATGGGTCTTAAGGAACCCAACTAAATTGTTATAAACTTTTGTTGACTCCATTGCCAGGAGGCATTTTAAGTTTATGGGGAATGTGGAGCATTCCCTCTTTATGCATTCAAGCAATTCTGTTCTTGAAAACAGTGCGCATTAAAAAAACATTGTGTTCAAGCGTCTCATCCGCCTGTCCACATGTACACAAAGGCGAAGATGCAATGCCAATTTTATAGCCAGATGAGATGCATTCAAGCAATGCCCCATTCTCATCCTAGCAATAAGCAAAACGCTCGTTTTGGAGAGTTTGAGAGTCTTGTACCAAGGTAAAACCAGTACTTGATTTGATTTGTTCATTCAAAATAATTTGGTAAACGTTGCAGAAGTCATGTGATCTTATGAATCCAACATTGAGAAATCCAATTAAAAATAAGTTCCAATAAAATAAGGGTGCATTTATAAACCAAACGATATAGTGCCAGAGCTGAAAGTAGAGTATATTTTCTTGATCCTTGATATTATGAACTCTCTGTCATCACCCATTAATTAGTTCTAGATTGTTATTGTTTACATGGTGTTACATGGTATCAACCATAAATGAAAGTATAATATGCTCTATGTTCGTTAGGACTACATTTTCTTGATCGTTGATATTATGGTCACCAAGGAAATAACAACGAGAAAGAACTGGCATCGCCCATTAATTATTAGTTGTTGTTTACATGTTGTCCAATATCAACGATCATGAAAATGTAGTATATTATTTTACAGCTCTGGCTCTATATATTCGTTTGTTATAAATGCACCCTTAGATATAACGGTTCTATTATTAATTTGACTGAATTTCCATCTCTATGGGCTTCGATATAATAAATCTAATAGGTAGGATCAAACAAAAAATGTTTTTAAAGTAATAAACATCCTTACAATACTCATACATAATTCTCAGAATAATATTTGAATTACAGAAAACAAAATGCAACGAAACAGACATGGATATTGAATAGATTAGGAATTTAAAATAAAACTCTAATAGGTATATAGTCTATTAATGAAGATTTCTATTTTGTAACTTAAAACCATCTTAACGTACTTTTGTTGGGAAAGATTTCTATTCTTAATGTTTTCGACAAGTAGAATTTAGAAAAGAACTTCTATAAAAAATATTTATTCCCTTCCCTAATGGGTCATTAGAAATGTAAGGAAGAGAGACGTGGTATCGTGTTGTCAGGGATCGTGTTTATAAAGGAGATATTCCAAAGTGTAAGACATTGAGAACGTACTGTAACGTTAGTTGTCGAAATATGATACCAAAAGACAAAATTATAAAACATAATTTTTATGATTATCTTTCTTTAAAGACAAACTAGTAGACACCACGAAGAGTTAAGGAGTGAAAATTTATTACCGTTAAAAAAACATAAACATTTTCGCTTTATTGTTTTTACATAGTACAATTTTTGAAATAATCAAGACAAAGGTGAAAAAGGATGGACGAATTCGGGCGATATGAGCGGGCCGCGATTGGATGAGGGATGCTCAGGACAGAGATGATTGGAAGAAGAGAGGGGAGGCTTATGTTCAGCAATGGACGATAACAGACTGATGATGTAGAAGAAGAAATTCATATTTTGTACAATTTCAACAGATATCAAGAATTAAATAAAACTCACCTTAAGCTATAGGCTACGAAACAGGAGAAGATGACGGACGTAAGCCCGTATGGTTCAAATTTGAAAATATCTATTTTTGAAAATCGAACACTAAATTATCAAATTGCATCAAATAATTGGTTTTATAATTAAAAAAAAAAAAACTCGAAATAAACTTACCTTAGTAGGTACCTATACGTTTTCTATCGGATAAAATAAATTAATTTTCAATATGAATCGAAACCGTTTTCGGTTCAACCTAATCGCATAGCTACTACTAACACGAAAATTCATAAATACATATGGGAAATCGTTTCCGTCGTTCGTTAACACGAACAGAAGAATTTTATATATGAAGATAATAAAATCTGATTTATTAGTTAGTTATAGTAATTTGATATTAAACCTCAAAATATTAATATATTTCAAACATTAATATACTAACCATGTAATATTTCCCATATTGGACAAAATTTACTACTTTCTCCTTACACCTTAATTCGAGACAATTTTATTATTGTCTGCTTCTTCGTCGCTCTTGAATCACCTTTCTCATAAAGCATCTCCAAACATTGCTCTTTACCCAAATTCTTGTCCTTATGTTATCGCACTGTCCAAAACTTCTTTGCCAAGTGATTATTCGTCATCCAATGTTCTGTTTTTTTCTTATTTATAATATGTTTCCTTAGACTTTCCAGAAAAAAAACAAAATAATTAAAAAAACATGCTAAACTTTCTTAACAACGTATTTATTTAAAGTTCATTCTACAATAAAACGTAAAATTTAGTTGCGTTTGAAGGGCTCGCGAAATCACTAAGTGCAAAAAATGGTTGTTTTAGAAAAAATCCTCCTTAACTCTCAAATATTTGACTTATTCCATCTGACTGTTCATATCTATCCATCATTTTTTACTCTTTTTTTCTATGGAAGGCGTGAGTCAAATAGATTTTATTTATCTATGACTTTTTCTTGTCTGTTTTATTGTGCTTTTTGATAGATCGTTCGTTTTTATCGTACAACGAATCAAAGTTGTATTGCAGTTTATAATAGAATACGATATAAACCTTTAGAATTTTATGGCAAACATCGCAGCTTGGCCATTTGGTGCCATTCATCGTTGACAAAAGATTGTCATTTTATTTGTACACACCATTTGCAATAAATAAATAAACAAATACCTACGTACAATAGCTTACATTAAACTATACGAACGAAGTCGATTCTAAAATCAAACAGAGGTGTATTCAGACTAGGGAATCCAATCCCGCAAACCGCGGATCCCGCAAATGCGGGATCCCGCACCTTTTTTGCGGGATCAGAAATGCGGGATTTCTCATGCGGGATCCCGCACGTTTGCGGGACTGAAAAAGAAAAAATAATAAACAATAAGAATGGGCTTAGATGAAGTTCTGATAATTTATTAGATCCTATACAACCTCATTAATGAAAGATTTATCAATTTTCGCTGGAAAATCGGGACTTTTCCTTGAAATTCATATGGAAAATAATTATACTTTCAGTTTTTAAGTTACAACTAAGTAAGTTTTGAATTTATATTTTGTGTTCTGTGAATCCTGTATCGGAGCGGAACAAAACCAATGTCATTTGAATTACTCTATGGCTAGGGATTCTCCCACGGTAGGAGATTCAGTATCGAGCGTAGTAAATTGTCAAAGAAGGTTACTGCTTGATGCAATGTTAGTTAATGCAAAAACCAAATTGATCGACAAAATACCAGGATAAGCCAGGAACTTATAGTGTCGCTATCTCGTTGGATAAAAGAACGCCGTACATCAATGACCGTTATATGGTTGTGAATCCTGGCATCTGACGAAGCCTCAGCAGAAGAAGATCTTTAGTGTTAAGAATAGATTTCTGCGACAGATTTTGGAGATTAGATGGTACCAGGTACCACTATGTCACAGAAGCGAATCACCTCTGTGATCCAGAATCGCAAATTGAGCTGGTTTGGCCATGTTCTCCGAATGTGCCCCGAGAGTCTTGAATATGAAAGTTTTTACTACAATCCGGATGGGACAAGAAGGCGAGGCAGGCCGAAATTAACAATGATGCAGGCATTCACTGCAATTCTACGAGATGCTGTATTGAGCTGGGATGAAACTGTGCAACTGGCGCAAGATAGAGAGGCTTGGAGGAACTTCGTGGCGTCCACATGCTCCACACTGGGAGCGACCGTGGATTAATAAGTATGTACATCAATGACTGCCGTAAAAATATCTAGAAAAAGATTCAGGATCTACAAATGTGGTGCACGGTCCATTCTTTTATCTGAGCAAAGTAAGAATTGAAATGTGTGTGTTGAATAGAGAGAATGCTGTCAGACGCGCGGATCCAACAAGAAATTGAACACCAGCAAGTTGATGACAACGACAATGAAAAAGGCATACCTTTAACGAATCTGTTAAATGATGATCCTTCGCTTACACTAGAAAATGAATGAGAACGTAGTCTCCGTACCGAATGGATAGCTGAGTCTAGACCTGTTGTGCCTGTATCCGTACCCACTCGAGATAATTCTCTTGATCTGATGTGGAGGGAATAGAGGAAAGCACTTGGATGTTGTAGAGGTGGGAATAATGGCTTAAATTCATAAACTTTATAGCAGTTTCATAAATTTTAAGTAACGTTATTTTTAAAGGCTTAAAGCTTATTTTTTCATTAGTACCCGGAAAGACTTTCCTACAAAAAAAAATCATTCGGAAAATTTGATGTCCGTTGGCGGTAAGGTATGATTTTGCAAAAAAGTCATTCAGTAAAGTCATAACTATGATATATTTACAAATATCGTTTAATACGAATAACGAGAATAAGTTATTTTTATTTATCGAATATTTTTATCAGCTTTCGTTATAACGCTCACCTCTACTTGGAAACTTCTTACAATTATGCATAGTCAATTCCGTCTACACGCCAACGTTTAGACACTTTATGATATCTTCGGAAGTATTATCAGAAAAAAATAACTAGTTTTTGTGCCTCTTAAATCAATAAATGTGTTCATTTGTCAATACGAATCACAATGCTAAAAGCTTATACGTTCAAATGTTGTATTATATCGTTCCTTAAAAGAAGCGGATTTTTTATATATACCTGTAAAATATCATTATTTTCAATTGCTAACACTTCTAATAATTAAAAAAAATGCATGCTTATTTTTATTTCATTGTTTTCTTAATAATAATAACCTACTTCAAACAAAGAAATGTCAATCTTGCTGATCCCGCAAATCCCGCGGGATCCGCGGGATTGAGGTCACCAATCCCGCACGCTTGCGGGATCGCGAATTTGATGCGGGATTGGATTCCCTAATTCAGACATTTTAAATATTGCAAGGGCGCGTTTATACCAAACGAACAAAGACCTAGAGCTGGAATTCAGGGTATAATTGCATGGTCTTTAATATGGTCACCAAGAAAATAACAACGAGGAGGAATAACTGTCATCGCCCAGATCTTGCTGGTTGATCTTCTCATTGTGTCCAATATTAACGATTAAGAAAATATGTTTTATTTTCCAGCTCTGGGTTTTTGTACTTTGATAAGCACGCACCCTTAAATGCAAAAGAGATGAAAGCTCTACGAAGAATACGTGGAAAGACTCTGTGGAACATGGAAAGGAATGAGGATATTGGGAAGTAATGTGGTATCGAAGGTAGTCTTGTTACAAACATGAGAGTATATAAGTTGAGATGGTTTGGGCATGGTGAAAAAATTGATGCCGAACAAAGGGAATTTATTTTTTTAAGGCCGATAGGAAATGGTTGGTGATCTTGCGGTTACGACGCCGAATTTCGTGCTGTTCCGTGCTGAGGTAATAGGTCCGATTCCATATGCCGTCCATCTTCCTCTTTCACGACACAAGCTTTAAGTAGCTTACTGTGAAAGTTTGCTTTGTGTTCACTCTGAGTGAGCACAGATTCGTTGAAAAAATGTGTGAGAAGGCGTAGTCCACCGGGAATGGCGTGGATCAAAAACATTAATGAAGGTCAGCCCAGAAGCAAAAGAAATATGACTGCTTGTACAAGAAATGGTATGTCGGTCAAAGAAGCGAAAGATAAAGCGCCTTGATATAAAAGAGTCGATGTTTATTCTCTCTTCTCTACCCTTTGAGAGGTGGGTATAAATAAAGTATTAACACGAATACTAAATGGGATATTTACAAAACATTCTAAATGATATTTTATTTTTGTCATAATATGCTCTTGTTTTCTAGTGGAGTGGAGACCCGATACAAAGGTACCTACCCAATGTTTTTTCGCTTGAAGAAGAATTACAGTCGGTTTTTAAAAAAAAGCGGCTAAAGAATACTTTAGCTAGGTAAAGAATCTTTTAAAATTTAAAGTCTCCTTTAAGTTGAAGCGTTTCATAAAAAAATATTTCCGCTTACTTAAGCTAAAGTTTGAAATGTCAAAAAGTTATTTGAAAGTTGGTAGCAGTTGGTAGTGTTTGTTACCATGGAAAACATAGGCTATTTACAAATATTTTCGCGGAATTTCTATAAATCTGTCAATTTAATTTCTCAATAGAGCATTAAATAGCCGTTATTTGTGTTGATTTATTATTATGGTTTATGAATTAGTAAACGAAATATGTAAACAATAATATTACTTCCCGTTTTGCCATGTTTTCCACACTATTTTAGTAATAATTTTTGTCCGCAGTGTCACCGTATACAAAATGTTCATAATTTGTGACAGACAGAGAGAGCGCCACTAAATTTTCTGTGAACTCCGGTGTCAAAAGATTGAACTACACTCTTTACTCCCAATAACGGGACTTTAATATTAAGTAGTGTCAAGTTGTGTTGTTATGAAACGCATTATTTTTTAAAGGAAACTTAAATTCTCCTTTTTTTATGAAACCGGCTGTTAGCTCGCATTTATAACTTCCGATTCTCCCCTGTCCAGTTGTTGGACAGTTAACGATCACCAAGGGTTTATCGTTGGGACGGTCAAGCATTAACAATCAGCGGTGCATTGACCATTACTTCTAGGTATTCCAGTTGTTATAGTTGATATCAACTATTGTGTCACACCCAATAAATTGTTCTTTATCTCTGACCAGTGTCCATGCGCGGGTAATAGAAGCATAATAATAAAACAGACAGTAAAATATGATTCATGTTTACCTTCTTCACATCAATAAAATTTGAGTCATGTGAAAATATATGTGCAGTGTCTTTTTTTTTATAAAAATGAATCTGTGCTCACTCAAAGTGAACACAAATACACTCCTTGACTCTTTCACAGTAAGCTACTTAAAGCTTGTGTCGTGAAAGAGGAAGATGGTCGGCACCTGGGATCGAACCACGACGTCCGCACCAAACAGTACGAAAGCCGGCGTTGTAACCGCTGGGCCACCAACCACTTCTATAATGACGTAAATATGGATGATTCTATTTTTCATCTTCCCTTGCTCTATAGCCCCATTTACGTGGCTTATGCTATGCTCTTATAGTCCTCCTAGTCCTAGTTATTATGTAAAAACAAATAATGTAGGTATGTCATTATATTCTATATTTTAATAGTTCCAATTCTGCTCAGTTAAAATGATATTGATTGATTGATCAAAGCAAGAAAATTGAAGTATCAATATTTTTTTTACCCATCAAACAAACCTCTTTCGCTTTCCCCAAACGCATAACATTCCGCATACATGCTCTTCTATTCCTATTGCTCCTCACTTTGCCCTCCTCTAAGACAGCACCGATATGGTCGGACCATGTCATTTTAGGTCAGCCTCGTCTGCGTGCACTCATTCTTTCATATTTATATACATATATCCTTTTAGTCATTCTCTCCTCGTTCATTCTCTCTACATGGCCAAATCACCTTGCTGTATCTAGAAAAGAGTAAAGGTCCATTATCTCTGCATATTCTCTCACTCTCTGTATGAAATTTCGAAAGTAGGTACATTTTGTGTTCACTTCAAGAATAAAACAAAATTAGATAAGGGATAACTATGTATAAAATAAGACTTTTCGGAATGAGGGTATAAAACTGCTTGAAAAAATAATTAAAACAAATTTATTATAAAGTCTAATCTACTTTATTATGAAATAAATTTTTTTCTGGCGTAATCGTTTCGGCGTCCCTTAGAAAACGTATCGTAAATTTATAAATAAATCACGTAATTTCTAAGAAATTCAAAAGCGACCCGCGGTTAACTTATTATGAATGTGGGAGGTTTTCTAACCGAAAGTATAGAGTTATCAAAGAAGATCTTAATTATTGTAATAATTACTAAAAAGTTCATGTTTCATAACATTAATAAACACGCAGGAATTCTTTTTAGAAAGTACAATTTATATTAAATACGTGATAAATACCTACTCATTCAAGACATAAACAATGGTTACCTCATTGATTATTCAAAATTCGAGCAATATTGTTCTAATTTTAAATTTCATCTTCCAATTAAAACGCGTATTTACTTTTTTCATCTATGTATTAGGGTGAGTATAAATTTTTATGACAAATTATTAATTGTTTTTTTTTTGTTTTGTTTCAGGTATGTTAATAGACTTTCGAGCTGTTTTTTGAACGTAAGTTTTTTTTTTACTCTTCAACAGTAGCCCAGAAATATAACTTGAATAACAAATTTACATATTTCTCAATAGTTTTTTTGTCGAAAAAAAAATCTTTTGATGACGGCGTACCTACGCCTTCTTTCATTCTTCATCTTTGTGTGCCTATCCCCAAAATGGGGTAATAATATTGTTTTGTATTGCCCGAAGGCTTACGATGTTTTAATGAAGGTATACGGAATGAAAGAACCGCTCATAAAACGAAAAATAACGTAGGTACCAACCTTTGTGTTTCGTAATACAATAATAATAATTATTGTTATAGACATTATTGTTCTGTAAACAGATTTTATGTTCTTTTTATTTCAAATTTATACAGAATTAAAATCAAAATGTTGTTAAAATTATTCGGATATAAAAAGTCCATACTATTATAACCTTTGCTTTGTCTTTTGAAATAGATTAACTTAAAAATGTATCGCCGTTGCACCTTTAAAATATTATGTTAATTATTCAAGTAAATAATAATATTTACACAAAATTAAATTAAGTGCAATATTTAAGAAAATGTGTAAAAAATGGACTGAATAATTAATTCTTATGATGATTTGAATCAACGGTTGTGGAATTATTTGAACATACGTCAAAACTGCCATTAGTCACGTGACCTCAGATGGTATGTTGACAGGTCACATAAAACTACTACCTACCTTTTTATTTTCAAGACCCTCATCCGATATCGAGTTACTTTGGATTACTGACTTTTAACAGGTAGGTGCAATACATAAATGCTTTACCTATTTTGTAAGTAAAGTATTTATGGGTCTACGTTTTAACTCTTTTCCAATTCTTATTACGATAGAGATAATTTTCGACGCATTTCCTGTAATAAATTCGAAAATAAATAATAATTAATAAATTATATTCATATTTTTCTCTACGCTCGACATCTGTTACAGCGTGTACCTACACTGTAACTCAAAAAATATAATTATTACATATATGGCAAGAATAAAAAATAATATACGGTCCGTTCTCTCTCGTACGACATGCACCGGGCGGGCTCATCCCTTTTAGGGAAGGTGTTGATACATGATGTTCACCTTCAAAATATTATTTTAATAACGGGCTCAGATATAAGAGTAATGTGTATGTAATTTTGGTATTAACCATGCACCACACTGCTCAATTGGCATAGTTGTAATTCAGCCACAAGGTGGCTTAAGTCAGTTTTTTAAATCTATATATTAATACGTGAAGCAAAAACTTCGTGACCAATTTTACGAAAATTGCGCGGACGGAGGAGTATGAAATTTCGCACACTTATAGTTTATATAGAGAAGGAGTGGCGAATGCTAATATTTTTAAAAAAATATTAATAAAAAACACATTACAAAGACTACTGTAATGTTATATATTTGATACTCGCACACATTTTTTCACAGACTACTTATAAAGATTATCAACTTCATGGAAACAAATGTAAAATGAAAAGCGCCTCATAATGGGCGCAGGAAGCTTTTCAAATTGAATGTGGAGCGGGAAATGACGAAAAAAAATGTTATTAAATAAATAAAAATAATTATAAAATGTCAAATATTCAAAATCATATATGTATTTGACATTGTTACAGACGTATATATTCTTTTGTTTATCTGTGGTCAAATTGAGAATAGATTAATAAATTGTTTGTTTTTAATAGATAATAATAGAAAAAACTTTGTAGGTACCTGTCAACATTTCAAATTTGACGCATCCATGTCATTGCTTTTAAAGAAAATTGTGAAATAGCGCTTACTCAGTTTTTTAAAATGGAACATTAATAATCTTCAAAGTTTAAAATATAAATAAGTTATGGTCGAACTTCGAGAACTGGTTGACCTGAACATATTTTTATCAACCTGCAACTATACGTTTCAAACTGCGCTGGCTGGATCACTTGCGCTTAACGGAGCAAAATAGGGTTTTTTAATAATACCTAATTATTATCCAATTGATAGAAAAATAATTATTGTCAGGGCACCAAAGCTACGTTAGTTAGATGGCTGCCAGCAGATCCAGTCACAGGTTAGGGGGGTTAGGTACTCTGCATTTACATCGCGATCCCGATTTAATTTCAATCTCAATAACGATGTCATTGTGACATTTAGATTTTTTTTCCTAAGCATGAAAAGGGTTCCACGATTGGTCTGTTTTGAATGCGGTATTGCCATGCAAAAAAATTGAATTACTAACCTCAAATTTTGTTTAGGTAATTGAATAGATCGCCCGTGCAAGTCAAACAATTAATTTTAATTTTTTTTTCTTCGAATGTTCCAAAAAATTGACTTACTCGATTTACATCTAAGCCGACTCTTATGTACGTTTTTGTGTATGATCTACTTCAATCACACGGCCCCATAAACATGTTGAAGTGTAACTTATTTATTGCACTTATATTATTATGATACGGAAGTACACAAGAGGCATTTTATTCTACCATTAATCACACCATACAGTAATGTTGTATGTAAATAATACAAAAAATAAAGCCAATAGATTTATTTAACGATTTTACAATGTATGAAAATTTACTCTAAAAATCATGTTTTCTTTATTTTGTTTTAGAGAATGTGACATTTCAACAAAAATGCAAACAGAACAGTTTAAATAAATGCTATAGTTTTGACGGTACAAACATGAGAATTCGAATTTTAAATTTGTATTTTTTCGTTCGAATTTCAAATAGTGTTCCAAATAGTTACCCACTCGGACAAAATTCGACATCTGTTAAAATTACTCGTTCAAATCCATCGTAGCATAAAAAGAACAGAATAGTTTTTTGCTCGCAGGAATGCGTAAATTTCAAATTTAGAATTTATTTTGTTCCTGTTCGACTATAATTAGTGGTGAATGCACTTCACAATCACAACCCTGAATTTGTGAAAATAACCGCTGTTTAACAAAACTGTTATTATGTTAATCGTATTATTATAAGCTGATATTGGCAACTGCAGCGGGCGAACTTACGAAAAGAACACTGTATTATAATAATATTGTATTAAATATGTTAATTGCATCGGTGGCTAACAAGGTAATAACATTTAACAGACAACCAATTACCTTTCGAACTTGTTCCTTTAAACATGTTGGATGTAGTGTAGATGTGATTTTTGGAGCAGTAGCTGCTACCATATAAAGCTTACGGGAGAGAACTTCACTTAGCCAAATCCTCGTGCGATCATTTACCTAATGCGGTATTCAGACGGGGCGAATATCGCCAGGACACATAAATATCGCCAGGTAATTGAACCGTGTGAACAGATTGGCGATAAATCTGAAACGATAAAAATGATTAAAAGCGATATCGCCTCAAGTTGAACGCCTTTCAACTTTTGTATCTGGTGAAACGATTCACGCATGCGCAGATATGCGCGACGTCCGTATGTTCTGTTTCTTGACAGTTGACAGCACTGCTCTAAATTTATTTCTCCTTAGAATCCAATTCCGCACCCAATATCTGCGTTTTTTTTATATTTTTCCTCAATTAGGAGTCTTTTTATATCGTCTTAAACAATATTTTCAACTAACTCCAATTACTCCGCGACTTCTACCTCGACGTCCGCCATTTTTAAAACAATCAGCGCACCTGGCAGATTGAATGTATGTCGGTGGACTCGTGTGAACACATCAGACGATCAATGGGCGACCGAACGATATTTTTTTTTATGCAACCGATATCGTCTGGCCTTATATCGCCCCGTCTGAACACCGCATAAGTCAGAAATCTTTAATTCAACACCATAAGCTACTAAAATAGAGAAAATAATAGTAGAAGTGGTTGTTTGTCCATTGGTATCAGTCGGCGATTTTCGTACGTACAGCGTATTGGAGGTCGTGGGTTCATGTCCCGGTGTCGACAATTTCCACTTTCACGACACAACTCTTTGTTTAGTGTGAAATACATAATATACGCAAAAGTGTATTTGTGTTCACTTCGAATGAGCACAGTGAGCGTAGATTCATTAAAAAAATGAAAATTGTTTGGTACTATTAAAGAAATAGATATTATGTGCGGGGTGGCCAGCAAAAATACGATAATAGTGTCAAAGTTCTATTATAATATAAATTATTTAATGAATCTGTGTTCACTCAAATTGAACACAATTACACTCTTTTGACTCTTTTACTGTAAGCTATTTAAAGCTTGTGTCGTGAAAGAGGAAGATGGTCGGCACCTGGGATCGAACCCACGGCCTCCGCACGAAATAGTACGAAAGCCGGCGTCGTAACCACTAGTCTACCAACCACTTATTCAAATTGACCACCTAATCTTTAATTAGGAAAAGGAAAAGAATAGCCGTGGAAAAGGCTAGGAAAAGGCAGCGTCCCGTTGTGAGGTCTTAGTTTCTGTTTGCCTACTTCCAACTGATGTTGCATTTCTTCTTAGAATCACTGCTATTTTTTTTTCCTCTGTGATTTGTTAGCCTCCATTTTGTCGGCACTCTTTTGTTTCAAACTTTAACGATAATATTGACAGTTCATTCCCGTTCACACACTCCAGGCAGCGAAGAGTGTGAATGAGCCTTTAGCCAGTTGCGTGATATTGCGCATCTGCATAATGGCGAGACTTGTACAAATAATGCGTAAACAAATTAGGGACGTAAGTATGCGCTATTCATTACTACAATTCTGAGCTGTTATTTATTTTTACACCCTATTATATATTTTGTATATTATATTACGCAATGTTATTTATGATATATCCTGAACTTTACACTACAAAAAATAGTTTTGGAATTAAACCAAGAATAAGCGCGGTTAACAGATGCTATTTGGATTTTGGATACTTGCGGTAACAGCTAGCTTAGTTATAACTTAACTCGAAAGACTAAAACTTTAATCTACTTCAAAACACTTTCAAAATCCTTAAGTTGGTTGTTGACAAAGAAAGTTTGAGTTTGAAAGGCTTCTCAAATTTGAATACAGCATATTATTATAAAGAAATAGTTACCAAATTTAAGGAATACTATTGGTCTCTGATATTGATGGATTGACAACCTAATAGAATATGCAGTAATGCTAGTGCAACTGCAGTCTGTACGCGGCAATATTGATTTTGACAGAAAAAAGTACATCTTCTACCAGCCCTGTAAGTTGATCTATCAAAGTTTCACCCTTGGATATAATTGAATTCTGGATGAAAAATGCTCATGAAGATATTGCGTATCGCATGATGAAAAATCTCGATTCATTATCGAGGTAAATAAAAGTAAAAAGTTGATACTCTTTTATAAGCGATAAGCTGCCTTTTGCGTAGATCTGGGATAGAAAAATAAAGGTACATAAGGCGGCTTATGTGGCTTAAAAGAACTTCTTTTCTAAAAACTCATTACAGGAGTTCAGGTATTGCGGAGATCAAGGACGCTCAAATGGAGACAATCGAAAGGCATACACAGCAATACGAGAGTCTTTCAAAGAGCTAAGTTGCTTACGAACAAAAAGCTGTCCCTTTGGGTCTTGCACTTGGAGGCAAAATGAACTGAAGAGAAAAGGGTTTCCCTACGCACAGGGATTATGATGGTCGAAGAACTGCTTCGTGGTGTTCAAGACCTGCATACCTTTTCCGGGTTAATGTTGTGGTTAACGTTTGTAGAGCCTTGCAAGAAATTCGAAGTGGTTGCGTATACCTACTAGATGCTACAGTTCTTGTTATTCTGTTTCAGGACAGAGAATAGTCCGGGATGGTAGAACTTTACTAACCCTTTTTGTCATAATTGATAAATTTTTCGTAATATTTTTACCCCAGTTATGTATTACAAAGACCAAATTTCAGACTAAAATAGACAAGGGGTTGGGACGACGAAACGTAAGTAAATTGATTAAATTTTGGAATTTCGCTGTTTAAAGTTATTCGCTGAGTGAAAGTAAACAGGGCCGCGAATTGGATCTAGAACTTTCAGAGAGACCGTGAAAAAAACTTTATAATTCCCACAAAATTGTGGCGGGCAAACAATTAAAAACAAAAATTGAAAACGAAATCTCTTGTTAAGCTCTGTTTACATCCAGGGAATATCATCGCAAATTGACAAAGTTTCCTTATGGAAAGTCACGAAGACCGGATTTCATTATTTGAATTCCATTTTGGAATTATTGATCATTAAAATAAATTAGAAACTTTTGATTGTTCAATGCGGTTATTATGATACGATTGACTAATCTGCACCCTATTCTAAGGATATTTCTAGGAACAAAAGCGATTCTCGCATTCGATACGTATACACGTTTTCCATACAAAATGTATCGTATTACTCACTTTACCTCCGTGACTACCTCCCGTTAAAACTTAGAATACGGGTACTGAAGTTACTGTGACTGAATGAGACATTCTATATACGAGTATCATTTCGTGAGTTTCAAGGAATCGAATCAAAGATGTCAATAAGTTGAGGATTTTGGTATGTAGAAAGAATGGATGCAAACAGAATGACAAAGAGAATTCATAAGGCTGAAAGGAAAGGTGTGAGAAAGTCTGGCTGACCGAAAAATGACGTGGATCGAACACATCGATTCTGTTCTCAAGAAAGGCCAGGTCAGAGGTAAGAGAAATAGGAAAGGTTGTGTGAGAAACGGTATGTCGATGGATAAAGGGAAAGAAGTGTGCTTGGATAGAAAGGTATGAAGATATGTTCTCTCTGCCTACCCCTTACGGGACACGCGGTGATGGGTAAAAAGATTACTCTCTGTCATATTTTTTTTGCTGTTGCTGTCAACAAAAGTCATCCGTATTGGTATCTTCAAACATGGCTCATTCAAAGATTTCATTTTATAATGAGTTGACTAAACGATAACATTTCCAAAAAGTTCGGCAATGGTAGGTATTTATGAATGATCAATACAAGTTTAACAGTATTTTTGTGGTTTTAGGAGACCCTAATGTAGATAGGTCTTCTTATTTCTGCCCTCACGCCTTTATTCTTGGGCTTACGCCTTTATTCTTGGGCTTACGACGCCTTTATTCTTGGGTATAGGCAGTATCCATCTAACCCTCAAACCTTTATATCATCATCAAACTTACCCCGCTGAGACTTATTCCTTGGATAATCGTCATTACCTTTACCTGTACCTTTTTGTTCATCAGATTGTCAGTTTGTTACTATTCTTACTATTTTGTCGGCCTGACTCAACTTTTGCACAGCATCAAGGAGTCTGAGATATTTTATTCTTAGTTATTTACGATATTATGTGTGGCATTTTTTCTCCACGACTTTCTGTTACAGCGTGTTTATTTAGAAACATTTTTTCATCATAAAATAGGTGTATTTTGCTTTGATAACGCAGTACTTTTTGATGTATCATCAGAAAAAGAAATTTAGTTTATTTCCCAAACCAAATATTTTTACAATAAGTACCTACTATACTATATACTTACAATCTAGGTAGAAATACAAATAAACACACATTTAAATTGGCATACACATTTTTTTTTTGGGAAACGTACAATACATTATACGCACTAGGCAGACGCCTGTGCCGAGATAAAACTTTTTTTTTCAGAAATACTGGAATAGTACTAGAAGTTATAAACAAAAACAGAAAATAAAATATAAACAACATAGAAAATAAAAAAGAAACCGTGAAAAAACTATATATTTGAGACTAGTTGCATATGTTATGTATTATGACGTAGTATTATAGCGACATTCACTTCGATCTCCTTTCATTCACCCACGAGTCCAACTCAGCATCGGAAATTTAGGGAAAAGGGAAAAGGAAGATGAACAGAATATGTATTTTGTGACAAATCATATAAGTATTCTGATGTTAGCCTCGAATGTAGAATGTATCGTTTTAGGCTAGAGGCAGTGTAGAAACATAAACATTTTCGAAAATGATAGTATGAACTAGCCTTTATCGAAAATTCTTCCTTTTTGTCTAATGAATTTCATTCCTTTCATAAAATGTTCTATATTTAGAACACTTTGTCTCAGGACAGAATAAACATTCTTTGTCAACGAAGCAATCAAAGATTTTGATCATCAATCACACGGCAAAAATTTAAACATTTTTTTTTTATTTTACAAAAATATCTGAAATAAAATGATATCCACTTTCCGTGTCTACTGTATATTATTATTGTAATTTATAAATTTATCGTGTTATTTATTTATGAAAAAAAGGAGTTGAAACCTTGGAAATATAACGATAATTTCTTATACAATTTAAGAACCTTATATTAGTTTAAGATTACACCATAGCCAGAATTCACAGCAAGAACTAAGAATTAATGGGCGATGACAGATTACGCCCGAAAGAGTTTAAGTTCTTCCTCTTGTGTTTCCTCCCCATGCCTAAAAGGAAAGTAACAAAGGGAGAATTGTTTGATTGAGTGATACCTTATTTAGAATAAAACCGCCAAAAAATGACATTTTTACAGTAGGCACATATTTACAGGAGTAATGTAAAAAAATGTAGCGTTTTTACACCAAGGTAGGTATAGGTATGACAATAAATCATGATGTTTTTAAATGTCAAATGTCTTTCACAGATTTTTAAAAACAAAACGTCAGTTGTTAGATTCACGCTACCATAGACAACAGAATATTCCATCATTTTCATCAAGAATGATTAATTTTTCTATCGAACTTTTCTATCAAAGTTTTTCAGTACCTACCTACAGTTCAACAAAGCATAGACAAAAAATGATTCAGTAATTATTTTCTTTGAATTAATTTTATTGTTCTTATAAATTCTTGTAATAATAATTAGATACATATTTTTATACTTACTTGCAGACGAAAATATTTAAATTATGCAAAAAAAAAATCCAGTCCATAGATTTTCATTCTTTTCCAAGACAATAGAGCCAAATTTTGAATTTGAATATTTGATGATGTTCTTAATTTGAATAAAAACAAAGAATTCAAAAGAAAAAGATTGTTAAATTTATTTATGTCTGTAAAAAAGAGGTTGGTTAGTATTGCGGATTTCATTTGAGGCCTTGTTAGATTTTATGAGAAATATTTACAGAAAGAGAAAGTGAATTTTTAAGAATGAAAATGTCTATTACACTTATTTTTTGTCAATTTTTGTTTTATTACCTTAAAATTATTGATACGTCTATATTTCTTTTATATAAAAATTGAGCCCAATTTCCCTTGCATCGACCGTGGACGACTGGACCAATTTCGCTAATTCTTTTTTGTTGTTTTTGCTATTGTCAGGAGAAAGTTTTTATATGAATGATTAAATGAGAAAGTTACACGGGAGGTTAGAAAATTTAAAAAAAAACATGAATTGGTAGACTTCTGAGTGCTTTGGACAATATAAACATTTCTGTTTTTGAACTTTGAGTATCAATGCTTGGATGAAAAGGAACACGCGAACCGATAGCCCTGCCATTGCTTAACAGATTTCTAATGTACCTAACTGTGTTTTACTAATTGTGTATGTACAAGAAGAATAAAATAAATAAATATGAATTGGCGTTCGACATAATTATTTTCAGTTGTTTGATCGATTGAAAGAATGTTCCCTGCGCAAACATCGTTTAAAACAGATGCATCTGTCTGAATTACTAGTGTTATATAATTTATCGTTTTACTAATTCGAATTCAATACTCACAGTTAGAACAAGACAACGGCTGTCGGGAAAGCTAGTGACTTATGTGAGCTTCAATGAGGAAATAAATAACTTTGATAAGTTATTTGCATATTATTTTGTTTGGCTTTAGCGCCACACACATAGAGACTCAAAAGGTTTGCGAAAAAAAATTGATGTTAGTTCTTTTGCCTTGCGAACAAAAACCGTGGGTCATTTCAAAATAATATGACATCCCGTTGTTTTTACAAGACATGCAATGTTCTCTCGTTCTAGGGGGGCTCTTCATTCTGAATGCGATAAATTTGTATCAATAACACGCCCCCTGTTGCGAATAAATATGCGGAAAAACGTATTAAGAAACAAATGTGTCAAAATTATAAAAAAAAAAACATTGAAGAAGTTCTTGGTTTGTGAAGCGTGGGAATGACAAGGTTCTTTTTGATTATACGTGGTAAGACCAAAATATTGTTTTTTGAGAGGTGTCAAATTTTTGGTCTTTTTCTTGTGGTCACCGCACAGTTTGACCCCCAGACGTAATACGTAATAAAGTTCCTCTTGAAATGCAGAGATAGGGTATTCAATCAGGAGATTGATCATCTTATGGTCATCCCACATGCGCATCCTGATGATTCTATCCGTCGCCATTCATGCTAAAACGTGTTTTCCTAACAGACGTTGTCCTGTAGTCCTTACTATGAATATTGATTTCAAAATTGTATTTCATTGCATAATACAAAAATACGTTAAAAATAGGTTTGTATTATGTATTTCTGAAAGCTCGAAATATCTGCGTACTTATATTTTTAATATCAATGGTTGTCAGGTAAACAATAATTTTGTTGTTTTAGAACATTTCATAGATGGCGTTGGAGTCGCAGGAAATTCGTTCCATGGTTACTTAAAATAATATCTTATATTATATCTTATCATTTTTTTAATTTTCAACGGTTATTCTGTTATCCGGAACGGAGAAGAATCCAATAAATCAAACATCGGAAGAATCTGTTCAGCCGAGCTCGAGTTATAAGTGTTCGCACTAACCCGACTTTCTTTTACATATAAAAATAATTATCGTTGACTGAGTGAATCCAGAATCTTTGTAGAAATATCTACAATGCCTCCCAGAGATTTTAATTAGGAAATTTTTCCCTTATAAACTGAATTGAAACATGGAACATATCTTTTACAACTATTTAATAAAATTGACTTTTTTTATTTATTTGCTTACAATCACAATGTTATACTTTCATCATTCACAATACATACATATTACAAAATACACCATAATAAAGAATGTTTGTGTTGAGGCTAGCTTTTACAATACAATAGCTGATAACACGGAATAAATACACGAAAATAAAGGAACCTTCCCGAAAAATAATAAATTAATAAACAAAATTACCTATTTAGACCCCCTCACACTGTGTTCCCCCCCTTCGTAGCAGAGCTGAAGAATCTGGACATGGTGTGGGAGGAGGTTATAAACTTTGCGCAAGATCGAGCGCAATGGAGAACTCTTGTTGCCTCCATATGGAATGTGACTTTTAATAATAATTCTCTAATATCGGCCAGCGGTTTTATTGTCTACGGATTTCATAACACGGCTTTTTGAATAATTCGAATCTAAGTTTTTATAAAACATAGATCCTTTGTTATCAATCCCTTTGACTTGCGCTTATCCCACTTTTACAGACTTTGAAAACAAAGGCAAAGGAATGCGCACAATCTCTATCGGTGTCTTGTGACACAAAGAATGCCTTCCCAATTCCCATCTATTTCAAATATCACAGATATTTTATAGGTTTATTATTATTGTATTATGTGTTTTATGGTTTAGAACAGGGATGGTGAACATTTAAACTTGAGAGCCAATTTTTTTTTTTATTTCACTGATAACCAGTGTAATGGAGCATTGATTGGAAAAGGGAGAATTGATTGAATGATTGATATAACAAGTGTGCAGTTTTGACATCTTTCACTGGAAGTATAGTTTGTGTTATGAAAGAGGAAGATTTACTGACACCGGGGATCGAACCCATGATCTTCGGTTTGAAAAACGGCGACGTAAACGCTGTGATACCAACCACACTAAGCCAGCCTTCGAAATAACAGTAGAAGACGGTCGTAAGCCCGTAGTGGTTTGTTCCATTTAAAAATCGTAGTAATTAATTCTTAGAGTCATTAGGTGTTACATATTCGTGTAGTTTATTATTATTTAAATCGCATGCCAGTATGCATAAAAAATATGGTTGCCAATACAATCATACATTCTCCCTTTAACCTCACTTAAATGTATAAGGAGGCAACTAGAGCTCTCCATTACACTTGTTATAAGTGAAATAAAAAAATTTGGGCTCTCGGTGACTCTCCATTTCGGGCGATCTTGCGCAATTTTTATGGCCTCCTCCAACACAATGTCCTTCGAAGCAGAGCTGAGAAAGAACAGTGTGAGAAGATCTTCTTCATCCTCGGAACCCTAATGGAAGAAAGGGATGCCAAATAGAGGGCTGTTCTTCCTTCCATCAGGGTATCTAAGAAGAGGAACACCCTCTCATACCGTGTTCCATTCCTTTGAGGCAGAGCTGAGGGACTTGGATATGGTATTAGAGGAGGTCATCGATGCTGCGCGAGATCGAGAGCAGTAGAGATCTCTTGTTACTGTATGTACCTATGTATGTATATGCGATGTCATTATGCGGAACAATAAAAGTGAACGAAAACAAGACTATTTGAAAATTAAACAGCGTAACAATCCATAAAGTATTTAATTATTTTCATACCACTTCTTTGCCTTGCGACATTGTCTCACATGCTACTTATGGTTCGCGTGCCACAAGTTCGCCATCTCTGGTCTAGTACAATAACATTCTTAAAGAAGGTATCAGGTATATTGTGTCATAACGATGCGGCAATGAATGGTAGCGCACATCCCGCCTAGAAGGACCTCTTCAACGTGTGGCCCTTTTTATGTCCCCACTTTAATGTATTTTTTATATTTATATTATTGCTGTTAGCCCCCAAGGAATGCGAGTCCTCTTGTTAAACAATAAAAAAAGAGTCCGTGGCAAGGACGTCTAGGGCAGGAGTGCACAACCAATGGTTCGAGGTCGAACAGTGATTTTAATAATAATTATAACTAGCTGACTCACCCGTCGAACTTCGACCTGACCCAGAATAAAAAAATAATTTAGACATTATTTTACATGAATTAAATACGGTTTATGAAATAAATTTAGCTAATAATTTGTTGCATTATGTAATAATTATTAATTAATGTTGTTTCGTATGCGGGATGAAGATCGACGGGTTCGTTATAAGTTTGTAATAAAAACAATTCCTCTATAGTTGAAGCGTAACTTTTAAAAAAATCCAAGAGATGGCGGTATAGTAGGCAATAAGTCACATATGAAAAATGCTACGCTATTGTATATTATGTTGTTGAAAGAATAGAATCCATATTTTTCAAATTGTTTCGGTAAGATTATACAAACAAAAGTGATTACGTAGTTTCCAAAGAAAGCTCTGCTACTGTACTAAGAAGGAATAAAATTTAAAGTAATAATTGTTCTGTCGTACAAGGAAACGTAATTTTCGTTAATCCCGTATAAAGAAACAATTAAATGTAACGAGTTCGCGTTTTGCAATCGTGATTGTCTTTTATGCTGGAAACTTGGTACGTACCGTCATCTTTTCCAGGAAATCCACGCTCTCTCATACTCTCCCTAATTTGGAAATCACAAGGATACGATGTTTTCCAGGTATCAGTAAGGCGAATCACCTCCGTGCAATATAAAAGTAATTGGTTTACGATGAATGAACGTTCTGATAAATTATATGTTTGAGTTTGATAATTTGATTTTACGAAGCGTAAGTTGAATCATTTATTTGAAATAAGTTTCCTTTATTCTGTTCTGTTCTCCTTCATGATGTGTCATGTCAAGTCGACTATCATCATGGCCAGCTCTGAAGCCACTCCTCCACAGTCCTTAGTCCCTGCCTTATCTCAAAGCCTCATCAACCCTCGATTTTTCCTTTGATTATCAGATTTTTTAGGAACTTGTTCCCTCTCAATGTCAGTCTGTCTTCAATTCACTTTCTACCGGGAATTTTGTATCCAAGAAATAAGCAGTATTCTTCTGTATATCTTCATATTCTTTAAATTGCCACTTCTATCGGAGTTTGATGACCATATTCTCAGATTCTTTAACCAAAAGGTTATTTTATGCTGATCAGCCTGTAGTCGATATAATATGTTTTAACACTTTTTTTAGCTTTGGTGTATGTATGTTTCCACACCGTGTAAGTGCTTTGATTACACTTATCATCTACATCTTATTAGCCGTTATCAATCCACTGATGATCCATGAATGAATCCGTATTCTTGAAGATCCACATTTACTCACGCCCCATTCGGTGCATGTCATAAATTCGTCTCTTCTGCGTTTGTTTCTTCAAGACTTCTAAGGGTCTATATTATTATTTTGTTTGTTTTCTTCGTCCTTCGGTATGCTTACTGCCATTTCAATCTTCTCAATAGTCCACGAAAAATATTGATCCAGCGTTTAAAATTGTTGCTTTTATAAACCAAATAGTAAATTTTGGCAACTCAAGAACACATTTTGCTTCATATTCTGTGACGTTTTCAACTACCTTTCACATTAACGCAACACAGAAAGTAAGATTTTAAAAGATTACGTAAATACGTTTTTTCTAGAATATGTCTCCGGTCTAAAAAGAAATAACAAGCAAAAACTTAACCCTTAAACAGGCGGTCTGTGTTAAAATGCCGAAAGCAGTAAGGCGATAAAAATCTGTAGGTAATTTGACGTTGACTCAACGGCGCCAAAACTGTTAAATCCGTTTTTTTTTTTGCATTTCGCTTCTTGTCCCGAATGGCAAAACACCAGAACATCGACGCCTACCCTTTCAACGAAGTTTCGACCAATGGGAGAGCAGAAATTTACGATTTCAAATAAATTTAGAACGAAATCGTTAAATTTGAATCGTAAAATGGAACGTTCCATACCTCGAACAAAACTTACTTAACAGCAATCATAATAATATTATCGATTCTATAAATGGATTTTATTGCCATCTTTTGGCTCCAGCCTGGATTCTGGAGCCGCTGCTGTACCTTTTTGCTGCTTTTATAATAGTATTACGCCACTCCTATAGGGTAATTTAGAATCTGTCAAAGATACAAAGTTACAATACTTATCATTGAGTTTTTAAATACTTACTGAAATAAAACGGTCGGGTTCAAAAAGAAGTTTAATACATATATTTTAATATTTTGCAATTCATTTGCCTATTCAACCTCAATGCTATATCTGTTCCACAAAAAAAAAGACAGTTGTTGTATATTATGTTGAGCTAGACTTAAACGTATAATTGGATATCAAAATTAAATATAAGTAAGTACCTACCTTTAAAATATCAGTGTTTGAAAAAATAAATAACCATAAACTGATATTATGATACATTTTTCTAACATTGGTTTCGCAATTGACAACAAAAAAACTGACGACAGACATTTTTTTGTTGTCATTAGCTGATATGTCGCGACGTTGAGTAAAAAAAAAACCCAATAAGTCCCGCAAACTACTTTGATTTTTTGTGTAAATTTTCATATCAATCGTCCCGCCTGTAAAATACCTTACGACAAACGCAACTTATCGACTTATTGTCGCGGCGACAAATCGACGACAGCCGTATCATTTTATGATATTACTTATTATTATGTTTATACCATTTTTTATATATTTTTTCTCAAGTTGTTTACCAACTGATTATAATACGCTTTTTTGCTTGTGTTCAGCTTTTATGTCCTCGATATTTCAAAGGAGAAAAACCCGTTTTTAATAAAGGCTTAATTTAGATAGATACATAGGTACCTACATAGTAAAAGTGGTGTTTTTTAATGAAAATTCATAAAACCTTACAAAGCACCTTATTTGTTTTATATTACATACATTCACCATAGTGTCAAATTTAAAGGATTTTTTTTCCTGTGTAGGTACCCTTCATATTCTAGCTCCGATGAATGATAACGCGTTTGTATCCCTGTTTGAAATAAATAAAATTACCTTTTTACCCTGTTTTTACCAACGTTATTCCGACAGATGCGTCTGTTTTGAGACATGTATTTTCCATATTCTCATTCTGTCAATCGTACCAACTATTAAACAACCGACAATTTCTCTCAAACGTCCATTTTATCTCAAAATAGGTAGTAATTAAATTATATTGTAAAAAGTACTAAAAAGAAAAAGGTACTATTTTTTAATGTTTCGCGCAACTTTCATTTCTTTCTTTTTTTTTCATAAGAACCTTCTCCTGACTGTAGCAAACACAACAAAATATATAGAATTAGCGAAATTGTTCCAGTCGTTCACGTGTGATCGATGACGACGGAAAATAAGGTTTCATTTTTTTATAAATAGAGATAGGTAAAGCATCGTACTCACTTGCGCCGCGAACGTGTGACATCGCATCAATTTAATCGAAAGGTTAAGTGTATATGTGACTCGAAAACGCGAGCGGAACACATGCAGCCTTTTGATAAAATTGACATAACGATACACGTTCGTGGCGCAAGTGAGTACCGAGCTTTACAGATAATGTGGAATGTATGTAAAATTTCTACTAAAAAAATTGATATGTTTTGACATGCAAACAGAATAATGAAAATAATATGTCAGGCTGAAAAGATAATTTGGTTGACCGATGATGACATATTTTTTTTTTGTCGTGAAAGCGGAAATGGTCGGCACGGCCGGGATTCGAACCTACGACCTCCAATACGCTGTGCGCATGAAAGCCGGAGACTGATACCACTGGACTACCAACCATCTGAAATCTATTGTATCGATCGAATTGATTCTGTTTATTCGAGTAAGACAAGGTTCGAAGATCAGGTAAAATGAAATAGAGAAATGGTGGGTAGAAAATAATCACTATGGAGTGGCATGTTCCTAAGTATCTGTTTTTTTCTTTTAGCAAAAAATTCCTTTGTTACAAGCAAAAGAAAAAAACAACGGTAATAATCTTTAAAAAGGATAATTTGGTTTTGCGTTAGTCATTCGAATCATTTTTACCCAAAAGATAGATGTAAGGAATAATACACCCTAAAGACATCCTAAAATCTCGAAACAAACTCCCTGTTGTATAGGGTGTTTCAATTACACTGCACATTTTATTATTATTATTATGTTTATGGCATCCCATCCCTTGAGGGACGATTTGTGCCAGTTTCAAATATTTGATGTTTGCAAAACAAAAATATTACGCTTTAATTTATTATTTTTCTATTATTTTATATAAAGACTTACTATTTTTACATTCACACACGGCCTTACATACTTACAATCACGCCCTTACATACATACATTCTCGCATTTATATAAAAAAATACTGCACATTTTAATTATTATATAAAATAACACAACGTTTTTACACGTTGTGATATTTTTATGATTATATTAAGTCATGTTCCGATTTTTGGTCGATTTTATTATAAACAACATACCAATTAATATCTGGAAGCTAAAAACATACCTTAACAGGCATTCAAAAGTGAGTTCAAGCCATCCAACTGCACCCGGAAGGCAATAATAATATAATATTGCATTTAAATTTGCAATCGTCTATCTTTGAAACAAAAATCTAGTTCCAAAGTCACATCCGACACAATTTGGTCAAAATTTTTGACGACTCTTCGAATGACTGGCACATTAGGAGAGTATCATCCCCATTTTTTCTTCTAATAACAAAGATATAAAATCTAAAAGCAATGTTTTTTTTACCCATCACGCCGTGTCCCGTAAGGGGTAGGCAGAGAGAATGGACCTCATTTATAAAACCTACGTTTTACAAATACAGACACAACCATCACAGAATCGAAGACTTTGAAGCAAAGGCAGACATGGAAAAAAAAACAAATAATACGCTAACAAAACAACGGATGTGATGAGAGCGCTGCGGGCAATTACTGGAAAGACTGCACACGGTGTTCGTAACACCACAATCACATACATGGTCAGATGGGGGCGACAGAGGCGCCGATATTGGTACTAGCATCTCCAAATAATTAACATTTCAAGAATGCCACATTTGGCATTATTTGGTGTTCCGAATAGACAGTTACGGTTAAGCATGCCCTCAAAACGATGTAGGGAGAGCTAGAGCTCAGCAGCCCAAGAGGCTACTTCTTAAATGACCAGACTATTGAGTCTGCGGTGAGAGAAGAATAAATTTTGGTGATAACTGTCAAATTTCAGTGTTGCCACTTTTACTGAGTCACCCTATATATAAGATATCTGCGGATAACTACTGGAATAGCTTCAGGGTTTTTGAGTTGGCGGTTGTTAAACTTTTTTTTTCATAATAATAATAATAATAGAATAATAATAGATGTTTTCGAAAAAAGAATGTCTTAAGAACACAGAAGTGACCAGTAGAGATTATTTTGAATTTTTTTTCGAATGGACTGTAAGTAATACATTGCCTCATAATCTAGCGTTTTTAGGGAAGGTTTCCAGAAGCACAAAATGTTTTGTAAAGGTTTTTAAAAGGTTCTAGAAGGAAACAGAACCTTTTGGCAACATAATATTATAATACCAACACATTCTGTTAGATGTCAATTTGACGGGCTTTCGACCGTCATTTACAGCTATTTCAAAGGCTGGCTTAGTTTGATCAACGTTCGAAATAAAGATGGTCAATTTGAAATCTCGAAATTTCCATTATGCTAGTTTTTGACATAACTATTGTTTTGCTGATTTTTCGAGCATCCTGTAAGAGGCAGTAAATCGAAAAGTCAGATCGGGACCGTGAGGTTGACCACTTCACGTCCTTAAATCTCAATTGGTCAGAAAAGGCACAATGAGCCTCGGACGCCTTCAAGCGCAATGGAGAGCTCTTGATGCCTCCCTATGCTCCCGAGTGGGGCTTAGGCCCCGCATTGCTGGTTGGTTTGGGGGTAGTTCGCGGCGGGCTTGATTTGGCCGGGGCCGGCTTCTTGGTTTGATTGCTTCGATCGAGCTAGGAGGTCGGTTTCGTGCGGGTCGGGTTTGCTGCGGATCGCTCTCCACCGGGCTGGCTTGCGGTGTGCGGGGTGCCTTAAAGGGAGAATGTATGTATGTATGTATTGTTTTACATGTCGAAAATTATTACCGAATTTCAATTAGACAATCATTTAGCTTAGGCTTGTGGTGTAGGCACCGACTTTTGATTAGGCGGTCCCTGGTACAGTTGTTTTTTACTTGAAAATTCTACCCGGAGTCAACCTGCTTCAGATTGGGCAGAGAGAAAGAAAGTCAAAATATTTAGTCATAACTATTGATCAGACTAGTGGTCGACCAGTGCTCAAAATTCGACCATAACAAATTTAAATTGTTAGTTTGAACGTTATCCATTGTCAAAAACTGAGCGAGCGACATTTCACAATAATTTTCTTTCCAAGATAATGGCACGGAACGTCAAATTTGAAACGTTGATAAGTTTATTGTATTATTATTATTAAAGAGAAACCATATTATTATATTCTCAATTTGACCACAGATAAAAAAATAATATATGCGTCTGTGTCAATGTCAAATACATCGGGGGGAGAGAGAGAGAGAGTGTGTGTGAGTAGTGAGTATCAAATACATACATAATATTACAGTAGTGTGCGTGATTTTTCTTTATTGATTTAATCTATTTTATGCATAATTTAAAAAATATGTATATTAGCATTCGTCCCTCCTATATATATACACTATAAGTGTGCGAAATTTCATACTCCTCTGTCCGCTCTTAAAAATGGTCACAAAGTTTTTGCTTCACGTATTAATATATCCAATCCAAACTCCCTTAAGACCCCACTTAGGGGCATAGGGAGGCAACAAGAGCTCTCCATTGCGCTCGATCTTGCGCAACGTTAATGACCTACTCCCACACCATGTCCAGATTCCTCAGCTCTGCTTCGCTTAATATATAGATAAATTATTTGCGTGATAACGAAAAAAAATATGTTTTAATACATAAATACGAACGATTCTCGGGTTTGTTACCAGATTATCAAAGGATTTGACCAGATAAATACTTCTTATTATTTAAGTATTAACAACATATTATTTTTGACAACCCTCTACACAAATGGCAATATTATTTTTTACTACCCTTTTATATTTCGCATAAGCCGCGCATTTTTATCAAAATAATAAAATTCAATTGCTCGTACTTTTATTACTGCGTGTTTTTGTTCATTTCAGGAAATCGCGTCTTTTGGTTTGGTGCTAATGGGTTTTAATATCGTCCTCTCATTCCTCGCTATGCTTTAAATAAATAAATAAATAATTAATAGTGTATTAAAAAAATCTACCTTCTTACATCCCCATCCACTTTTTTCGTTTTTTTTTTCGCTCCTTTTGATTTTTTTGCCTAAAATAATCCTGATTTTTTTCTTACGCAAAAACTAAATAATCCTTCCTCATATTATCTCAAAGTATTATCCCTTAATACTCGACAGTTTTTTTTTTAATCCTTTAATGGTGCGAAGGAAAAGATAAATAGTTTTAGACAGTGAACAAGATTAATTGTGGTAGGATTTTTTTATCTCTTACTTTCTTTCTTTTGGAAAAAATACTGGACAACATTTTGCAAGTTTTGCTTTTGTCGTCTAAACAAGCAGCCCTGTCATGTGCGAATGATCTCCCAAACCTAACTTAGAGACTGACCACCAAAACATTCTGCTCACGTATTTTCTAGTTAAAAGAGTGAAAACTTACGTATTTCCTAGTAAAAACAGGGAAAGCCTTCGTATTTTCTAGTGAAAACAGAAAACCTACGTATTTCCTAGGAAAAATAGTAAAAAATTACGTATATTATAGCAAAAACAGTGACAGCTTAGGTACATATTTTCTAGTGAAAAGAAAGAAACTTACGTATTTTATACTGAAATGAGCGAAAGCTTACGTATTGTGTGAAAAAAGAGATATACCTATGTGCTGAATATTTTGAAAAAGTGAACAATATTTAGTGTTTTATACACAACCTCTAGTAAACAATAATTTATATTTTTTTTTCACAAAAAATTAAATAAAAATGAATTTTTAGCATTAAAACATAAGTCTTCAAAGAAAAATATGAAACAGAATGGACACGTGAATATAAGAAATATTTAAAATATGCAATAAAAATAATGTACATTTTCCGCTTTGCCATCTCCACATAGACATAGAAAAACACTTTTATTTTACATAACAAAGAGAAATTCCTTGAAAAGTATTCTTCGCATAAAATGCAATGCATATTTCGCCAACACTGCATTTTACAAAGCATAATCGCATTTTTCAAAGCAATTTCGCTGACGGTTGTAGATCTTTTAGTATTTAACCATTGTTTTATAACAAATACCTATATTTTATAATATGTATTTGGCTCAACAAAACCGAATTTTTTACACCTGCCATACCATAGCTGTGTCCAGTTTTCGAACTCCAATCCACAGTCTCCGCTGAGAAAACGAGATACAATATTGTCCAAAAAGAGATAAAAAAAGCTTACTATTTTTCATATCAGTTTCTTATAAGATTTTCAAATTGAAACCTAAATAATCATAAGATCAACTAGCAAATGTGAGAATGCCCTTTTTTACCAAAGATTTTTGTGTTGGGTCCACAAAGAAAACCGAAAGTCTTTTAATTGTTAAAGTTCGTTGCAGACGGTTGTATGGTAAATAAATCGTTTATAGGTTTTAACAGAACTTACATAGTGGAACATCTACAATCCTTATTATTCTTTGAAAGGCTAACTTATCCTGGTGGTATAAAATTTAAGCGATGGGATTAATCGTTTCCAAGTCGATTGCCTGCTGAAGTTAGTGTTGTGACAAAGATAAAAGTCAATAAGTAGAGATGGTTTAGGCAAATGGAAAGAATGGATGCAAACGGAATGAAATAGATAATATAAGGCTGAAAGGAAAGGTGTAAGAAATCGTGGCCTATCGAGAATGACGTGAATTGAACGCATCGATTCCGTCCTCACGGATGGCCAGGTCAGAAGAACGAGTAAGAGAAATAGGATAGGTTGTATGAGAAATGGTATGTCTGTGGAAGAAGCGAAAGAAGTATGCTTGGATAGAAAGGAGTGGAGGCCCGTTCTCTCTGCCTACCTTTTACGTGACACGGCATGATGGGTAGAAAAATTCTCATTTAAGTATACAAAAACATTGTCTGAGTTATCAACTCGAAAAGTTTATAAAAAAAATATCGTGTGTTTTTGTATTTGTTTAATGTTCGAAGGTTGTGTGTTTTGAGGTCCTGTGGGAAAGTCGATAGGTCCCTGTCCTAAACAAACAGTTCCCTGGCTCTGCTGTCAGGAGGGTCATAGGTATCCTCAAGGACCTTTATCGTACTTTATCACGATTGCAACTTAAAATAATATCCTTACTTTTATTATCCTGTTTAAAGAACGATATGCCATATTTGACTATCTACATTTTCGTCCTATACAAATAGATAAAAAGTATGATAAAATGCAATTTGACGAGATTATGAGTATACGAGTAGGCACCTCAATATTAAATATCAAAATGATACATTTTTATTGTTTACTTTAGATACCCTTGCATAATACACAGTTCTCGGTGTTTATCTTGCTTTAATTTTACAAAATTGTGTTTTTAGGCTTTTCTTTGCCCTAAAGCTTTTAAGTTAATCTTTTTCGTGTTGTACCAACATCAAAAAGAGGTGTAAAATTAAACATTGCCAATGATAGTCATACAACGATTGCTTTAAAACAACTAATAATAATGGAACTTGATTTTGATGACACTTCTTGTTATTAAATATGCAACTATTCAGTTCAAATACAAATCTTTTTTTTCTTAATATTTATATTTCTACTAGCTGACCCGTCGTACTTCATCCTGTCTCAGAATAAAATAGATATTAACTTGCAAGCTGAATTTTATTTTTGTTTAGTTAACATGAATGGCCGTCAATAGCATTACCAAAAATATAATATTTGAACATTTCTGGAAAAAAAAATCCAATACTTTATCGATAAATAACATTAAAAAATAGTACCCTAAAGCGTTAGATCATAATAAGACTTGATAATAATATACATTCATACATACAAATACATTCTCCCTTGAGGCCCCCCGGACACAGCAAGCCAGCCCGAAGGAGACCAATCCGCAGCAAACTCGACCCGCGCGAAACCAACCCCCTAGTCTAATCAAAGCAACCAAACCAAAAAGTCGGCCCCACACAAATCAAGACCGCCGCGGACCTCCTCCCCAAACCAACAATACAGGGGGCCTAAACCCCCACTTAGGATCATAGGAAGGCACACGAGCTCTCCATTGCGCTGTATCATGCGCCTTTACAGGGGGGACACCATCTGCCTGAACTCCCCTGATGGGACCGAGGCTTATTTCCTGTGCCTTTGCTGACGACTTTGGGGTTTAAGAACGTGAGGTGGTCAACCCCACGGCCCCGATCTGATTTCGATTTCCTGCCTCTTACAGGATGCTCGAAAAACTAGCAAAAGAGCAGAGGTGTTATTCTTAGCCGGCAACCCCACGGCCAGGGGTGTTCAGACAGATGGTGTACCCCCTGTAAAGGCGCCTGATAATAGTATACCTAGAAGATAATATTTTAATTCTGGCTTCCTCGGTTACGCTGTCCACAAGAGATGAGTGTGTTTGCAAATATAAGAACGGACTCCTTTCTCTATTATTTATTATTATAGATGATTTCAATCAAAAATTGATTTTCAGTTTCTTGTACAAAAGAGGTTAACGAAATTTTGAAAAAATACAACGCTTCAAAAAGTTTAACTTCGGAAAGGAGATAGGTTACTGTTATTTCAAAGTTCGAAGTACATCTCTTTCTCATTGTTGAAACCTTAGATATCTGCCTTGAAACCGACATTTCATTAAGATTTGAATGTTTGAATATAATTACCTTTCTTTTTTTTCATTTAAGATAAAACAAAATTCACTGTGATAATGAACTCTCGTATAGAAATTAGAATCATTAATGAAGTAGTTTTAAATAATACAAAAAAAAAAAGAAATATTTCACAATACTGAAGAAACACAATAAAGCTACAAAAAAGTATCTTCATTGTCAAACCAACGACGATCTCAATCAAAATGATAAATGGTTGGAGATCATTATGTGATTATCAACTGTCATTACGTCTGTTTGGTGATAAATGATCCACATGCTCCTGGATCATTAAAATTATTATTGATCATTGCTCCGGTACTTATAACGTCTTATGCGGTGTTCACACGGGGCGATATAAGGCCAGACGATTTCGCTTGCATAAAAAAAATATCGCTCGGTCGCCCATTGATCGTCTGATGTGTTCACACGAGTCCACCGACATACATTCAATCTGTCAGGTGCGCTGATAGTTTTAAAAATGGCGGACGTCGAGTTAAAAGTCGCGGAGTACTTGGGATTAGTTGAAAATATTGTTTTAAACGATATAAGGAGACTCCTAATTGAGGAAAAATAAAAAAAACGCAGATATTGGGTGCGGAATTGGATTCTAAGGAGAAATAAATTTAGAGCATTGCTGTCAACTGTCAAGAAACAGAACATACGGACGACGCGCCAATCTGCGCATGCGTGCATCGTTCCACCAGATACAAAAGTTGAAAGGCGTTCAACTTGAGGCGATATCGCTTTCAACCATTTTTATCGCTTCAGATTTATCGACAATCTGTTCACACGGTTCAACTGGCTGGCGATATTTTAGTGTCCTGGCGATATTCGCCTCGTCTGAACACCGCATTAATTGTGTTTCTTAAATGGATCAAAGGGACTTGCGGCTGAATCGAGGATTGGATTGGAAGGGCAAAATAAATACTCTTAATAAAACGTATTATAATAATTAACAATCCTGATTTTGTTTCTATTTCCATTTTCCAACTTGTCTTATCATCTTCTGTTTTGTGATTGCTTAACTATAAGGAGGACCTCCGCGCGCTGACAAGCTACTAGCAACCTGTTAGCTACTATTAATTATATAATCCAATGAGATATAGAATATTGAATGTGACCATTTGCAAGAGGAACTTTTTAGTTGCTGCGTTTTCGTATGAACTTCTTCAAAGCATCTAAATAGTTGCACACAACTCATTCTACGGGTATTTTTTAATTCATGTTTTAACAATAAAGACCTGAAGAACTCTTCTCTTACGGTTTCCAGGCAAAATGTAAGAACACACCTGACGTCAGAGCAATAACTTATTTTGTCCTCTTGCTTCTTCCTTGCCTCTTCCTTATTCCTATCCCTTGGCCTTCTTCCCATTATCCCCAGTCGAGCCTGCACATATTGATACAAGTTGAAAAAATAAATACACTTTTTGACCGGCAGTTCCAATTTTGTGACACTTCAGAAACATACACGTGATGTTTTTTTTTTTTGCTTTTTATAGCCCTCGAACATTGAAGGAAAATTTTATTTAACACAATAATATGCAAAAGGAAAAAAAATATTTTTTTTCTAAAAAATTGCAACTTGGCATCTTGCATTTGACCCTACAAAAAAACGAAAAAAAAAGTGTAGTTGTTTTAAAATCGCATTGTGGGCACTGGGTGACATTTTTTTTTTTTGATATGTATAAGAACTGATGGTCAACTAAGGGCTAAACTTCACCGTCTGACTCCAATCTAAGACCGCATTGTTCCAATCTATGACCATTTTTGACTGTCACTATATTTTTCCCTGATACACCGATAAGATTCTGACTTTCATGTAAAACATCAATTTCTTTTCTATCAATTGAGAATGCATGACTTGATATACACGCTCCAATAATTTAACAATAAAATTTAATTAACCAAAGTACTATTAGTTTTTAGATCTCAATCTCTATGCACAACCTATAAATAAATATTCTAAAACATTCTGACAATTAGTTACGGTGCTAACCCGTCTTTTATCTATGGGAATGTGTAATTAATTATTTCTTTATGTAATTTTTGGTTCAGTAAACAAAATGTCTTTATCCATGTAATCTTATATCCTTGCGGCTGGGACGTGACAAGAAAGAACTGCTATTTTTTTTAATCTGTGAATATTTTTTTTGTAATTCTTACAATAAACTATGGTTAAAGAGAAATACACTGAAACTCTCTCTTTCTATCAAAACACAATAATTTTTTGTTATTTTCTTAATTCTCTATCTCCTCACTTCTGGGGGCCAAGTCACACTTAAAAAATGGCTGCCATGCTGACGGTTTTACTTGACTATCTAGTTCACGTATTTTACGATAAAAAAACATTACGTAATTGGTGATCAATTCACAATATTGCCATGCATAATAATATAGTTTCAAGACGTTGACGGCGGCAATCTTTTTGTCAGGTTTGACTGCCTCAATGGTTTAGCTTTCTACGGGCCGGAATCTTCCGTATTTTAGGTCAATTACGCCTTCTAACGCCTAAAAAATCTTTTAAAATGCCAAAATCATCCCATTTTGCTAATTTCAGCTTTGTTTCAATGCTCACTTCAATACCCAAAGACAGGCTTGTCCTTGTTGAGATTTTTTGTACAAAAATGATTGATTTTTATATCCAATCCAAATTCAAACTTCCTTAAGACCCCACTTAGGGGCATAGGGACGCAACAAGAGCTCTCCATTGCGCTCGATCTTGCGCAACGCTTATGACCTCCTCCCCCACCATGTCCAGATTCCTCAGCTCCGCTTCGAAGGAGCGGAACCAGTATGAGAGGGTCCATCTCCTCCACATAATGGTAGAAGTGATGGGCTCACGCTGGGTGCGCCGACGTATAGCGTCGTTCGTGATGCGGTGGTACCATCTTATACCCAAAATTCTCCTGAGGCACTTCGTTTCGAATGCAGATAGTTTTTGTGCCTGGGCTTTAGTCAGGTGCCAGGACTCACACCCATACATAATTTTTTTTTATATGATAATAATTAATTCTTTTCTAACATACTCATTTCTTTGTAAAGATTTTTACCATTTGCATAAAACGCCATCTAACGTCTTCTATGTAGCTGAATCGCAATTCAAAACAGGCTAGACCTTAAAAAATCGAGGAACGTTCTCTTTTTAAAAAATTGTTCCTGTTATTTTCGCAAGGGTGTTTACTGTTCATGTAGGTAGCGGAATGACTCCTCTGCGTGAGGGTCATTGTTCCTAGCCTCAGATATGACACGGACACCAACTACCTCTGTTGAGTGAATCGAGAAGCGTTGTCTAATCAATATCTTCATTATTTAAAAATAGAACAAGACAGTCGGCTGTCAGTGCATCATGGGTCTACTGGGATAGAGGAGATTGGATTATCGTTTGATCTAAGAAAATCATTAGCGTGTCAAGGGGTTTGTAACGTATCAAATTCTTAGAGATACATTTTTTATTTTTTCTCTTTATTTTTCTGATCAACATGTACGTAACATTTTAAGGTACAATTTTTAGTGGATGAGATTGATTGCTAAATTTGCATTCTTTATCATCATTCCGTATCCTTTGAGGGGTCGGCAGAGAGGATGGATCTCCATTCTCTAACCATACACACTTAATTTACTTCTTCCACCGGTATAAGGTTTCAACGGGTTATGCCATCTTACACCTTTCTTTTCAATCTTATTTTATTTTATTTATTTAAAAAAAAAAATGACACCGTTTAGCATGACAGTTTGCGCCAAACTGTTAAATAATTATTTTTATTTCTGCATCTTTCTATTTATATTTTAAACTGATCTCTACTGCACTCGATCCTGCGCGGTTTATGATGGCCTCCTTTCACACCATTCCTCAACTCTACTTTAGAGGAACAAGCACATGGCGTGAGAGAGTCTGTCTCGTCTTCATAATTCTGATTGGAGGAAGAACAGCGCTCTCCTCGACTGTCATTCGGTATCCTCAACAGATATCCCAGACACGTTTATAATTTGGTACTGAATGTTAAAGACTATATAAAAATCAAATCCTATAGTAAAATCACTACCTATGTACATAGGTATCTATTTTTTCAGGGATGCGTTTGATAAAATAGATTCGAATTTAGTGATTATAAGTCTTTGCTACATCCCTGACTCGGTTATCAGAATGTTATCACTATTAACAAAATAAAGGCTTCACTTTAAATGGTGTGTCATTCTTGTGTTTGGTTGGTGTGAATGCTCCAAAGGCCCGTTCACACCTTTTGTACCTATGTAGGAATACTCACTGCCCACAGATTACTAATTACACAAACTGTACAAAATAATCCATCATTGGGTACAGACAGCTTACATGTGTAGACGACACTTTATTTGTTCATATTATCACGATGGGAGAAATTATTATTGAGCAAACCTTTGATTTATAATATGTCAATGGGAATATCACATTTCTCACATTTTCTTTTAGTTAAAATTAAACTGTGCTCACTTGAAGTGAACACAAATATATACTTTTGACATCTTTCACACTAAGCAAATGCTTGCATTGTGAAAGCGGAAATGGTCGGCACGGCCGGAATTCGAACCTATACGACCACCAATACGCTGTACGTACGAATGTCGACGATTGATACCACTGGACTTCCAACCACCTCTGTAGGAGCCTTGACGTGTATTGTGAATTCGACCATTTAAAATTACTAGTGGTCGACCAGTGCTCGAAATTCGACCATAACTTTTCTAAATTTTAAGTTTGAACATTATTAAGTTTGAACATTATTAAGTTTGAACATTATTAAGGTTCCATTGTGAAAGACTGAGCGAGCGCTATTTCAAAAATTTCTTTAAAAAACAATGACATGGATACGTAAGTCAAATTTGAAATGTTGATATGCACAAAGTTTTCTCCATTATTATTAAACACATTCAATTTCGACATGTTGAACATGTCGAGAATTCTCATGATTAGGAGTTTCGGAGACTTAAACATTACCACCTAAATTCACACGTCAAAAACTGCAGACAATTTTGATATTTACTTTCCGTAACAACAGTCAAGATCACATTTTATTTCTTCCATAGAATATTTCTCGCGGACACCTGCCCCCGTAGGCAAATTCATATTTGCGTTCGACTACAAACGAAAATTTCGCCAATGTATAGTGGGAAAAAATGAACTGTCCACTGGAACATAATATAAACAAGTATTTAAACCAAACGATGACACTTATATAAAACATATAAAAAAGTGGACGTTTAATTTTCTTCCTACTCTACACTGTCGAAGAATTCGTTTGTAGTCGATCGCCAAATGCAATTTGTCTAGGCCCACTGTTTTTACCAATTATTGTTTTTAAAGCAACTATTGACTTACAGACGAAATAATATAAATATGTATATCTAAGTAAGTATGAACAATATTACCCGCAGCATGAATAGTTTTGTCATATTATTATATATGTTTGAAAAATAATTCGCATGAGGTTAGTGTTTCAACAAAAATACAGAGTTACGGACGAAATTATCAATTATTATTATTATGTAGGATAGGTAATAAACTATGAGTTTTTCATCAAAATGGTTTATAATAAGGCAATAGCGCGGAGTTTTTGTATGTTTATTTGTTCATTTTCATAGTTTCATTCAATCCCACAAGACTACCAAAACTGCTTGAAATACAATAAGGGCGGAAATTCGAGAGAATAGTTTTTCATTGAGAAGAAAAGCAGTTAGAAATGCAAACATACAACATACTAAAACAGTTGTTTTACGCGTTTTTAAAACAATTGCACTCTTTTTTCTATGTATCTTATATTACTTTCTATTAATTTATGATTTTTTTCTATTGTTTCAGGTTTGTGTCTGGTCCATATTATATTCTGAATTTGATACAAAATTCTATCAAACTTCTGTGAATACTAACAGCTGTGAGTATACTTTTTTTATATGAACAACATAATACTTCAATTTGTATAATAACTACTATTTTGAGTTCAAAAATAAACCAAGTAGTTTTTTACCTTACTTTAATACAATTATTGTTTACTGAAAAAATGCTTTTTAGTAACAAACGAATCAGTTTTTAAAAACGACCTAACTTAGTTTTCATATCAACTCGGGTAGGAAAAAAGTTTCTATCTAAAAAATTTCCACAGAAAAACACAATCAATTGAGAGTTGAATCCGCGGTCTTTTGTTCTAAAGTCGGCACCTAGAAAATTGTGCTTTTCAGATCTTTATATAGATTTCATTAAAAACAATATAGTAAGATATTATGGCCTTATTTTCATATGAATGAGTAAGCGGGGAAATTTCCACTGAAAGAATTACCTTGAATGGAAAATTACCACATATTTTTTTCCATAGACAGAATGAAGATATTAACAAATGCTGACAATATTGCTATGAAGAAAACTGGTTTATTTCGTACCTACGTTTTGTTTGAAATGTATTGTGTAATTCTATTTACAGTCGAAATGGAAATGCTTAGTTCCGTTTTCAATCCCTTTACAACTTACGATATATGGGTAGACTGTTTGGTTTTGTTTAAATTTCTAAAGGACAGGCAAAGAGAATAAATCTACATTTTTTTTTAAATGCAGACGCAGTGCTTTGCCTTTATCAGAATAAGATAAAAATTAGATAATGCACCCAGCATGGCCAACTGAAAGATTTACTGATCAAAATATAATATGGTTTGTTGATCTCTGATTTTACCTAAGATTCATAAAATCTAATGCGCTACTCACCATTACGTATATACTTGTTCATCTTATCTGTAAATGTCGCCAATACTGGTCCAACGTTGACAGCTGTCAAATCTTCAAGGTTATTATTTTTATACATCAAGTAGATATTCACTAATTAATGAAATATCCAATCCAAATCCAAACTCCCTTAAGATCCCACTTAGGGGCATAGGGAGGCAACAAGAGCTCTCCATTGCGCTCGATCTTGCGCAACGTTAATGACCTCCTCCCACACCATGTCCAGATTCCTCAGCTCTGCTTCGAAGGAGCGGAACACAGTATGAGAGGTTCTTCCTCGTCCTCGGGACCCTGATGGGAGGAAGAACAGCGCTCTCCTCGGCCAACTGTCATTCGGCATCCTTAACACATGTCCCAGCCAAGTCCATCTCCTCCACATAATAGTAGAGGTGATGGGCTCACGCTGGGTGCGCCGGCGTATAGCGTCGTTCGTGATGCGGTGGTACCATTTTATACCCAAAATTCTCCTGAGGCAATGAAATATAGAGATAAAAAAAAGTTTAAGCTGTTTTTTTAAGTTTGCAATAAAGAGTTCAATCAACCAAGTGCTTTAAAGATTCGCATGCGAATTCGGCGATACGGAAGCAAAGTTTGCAAGAAAAAGCCATAAGTGGGCGCCACGGGCGTCTTTCATAAACTAGTTAAGTATAATGTATTAAGAAAATTGCCAAAAAGAACTATTTTTTTTATTTATTTATTTTTTATTTATTTACATAATATAAACGGCTTTCGCCTTTAAACACAAATTCATTACATTTGTACAAAAAAATATCTCAAACAATATAGATGATCAAAAAAACAAAGACAGTCACAATGAAATAAAATTAAATATCACTCAAAAAAAAAGTCACTAATCAACAAAATCAAAAAATAAAAAACTTTAAACTTTCTGTAAAATCCATTCATAAAATAATTAAACATCACAAAAAATCCAAAAAAAAAAAAAAACTTTACTCTGCAAAAACATAATACCTATATAAAAAAAAATTATAAATAATAAAACAAAAATTCAAATTTGAAAATTAAGAAGTAAAAATGCCAGAATCCAGCCGATGAAATCCATTCATAAAATAATTAAAAAAAAAAACAATAGGTACTTACAAAAATTTCTTAAAAAAAAAAAAACAAAAACTCTTCGCTAAGGCATATAAAGAATATAAAAAAAAAACAAATAAAAACAAGGACAGTTACAAAGAAATAAATTAAAATTATTAAAAAAAAAAACTTTAACTTTCTGTAAAGACGTGCAAAAAAATGAAATCTGAAAAATAAGATGTAAATGTCAGAAGCAAGCCGATAAAATCCATTCATAAAATAATTAAACATCACAAAAAAATCCAAAAAAAAAAAAAAAAAATTTTTTACTCTGCAAAAACATAATACCTACCTATATAAAAAAAATATAAATAAAATAAAATTCTAATTTAAAAAAGACAAGTGTCATCTGTTAAACGTCTTATAGTCTCAGATATGTCTTCTTCTCTCTCTTTACACCTTTCTTCCCATCCTTACCTAGCATCCTGTCTTGCTGGAGGAAGATCCTTTGATGAATACTGAAGATGACGGCCTCTAACTGGCAGCATGGATTCTCACCACGACACAACGTTACCCTGGCTAGCATTAGGGTGATCCACCAAGATTTTATCTTACTGTTTAAAGTCTTAGAGCATGAGTCTTTAGTTGAATAATTATCTCAGGGTCTTGAGAAGTCCGAGAGCAAGTATTGTTCTTAAAGGGTAAAACAAGTGAGATTCATGAATGTAAAAGCACTGTAATCATTTTATCGTTTACTAGCTTATGCCCGTCTTGCTTTACGTTTTTGATTCCGATTGTCAGGCTTGATCGGTAGGTAATTAAACAGGTTCTAGTCTAGCTTCCCATTGCTTAACAGACCTCTATAACTGACATAAGCACACAAAACGAAGAATGACACTTTTAAAATTTTTGTTTTACCGACCTCATAATATTATACGAACCTATTCAAACCACAGAGCTCTCTCTATGAAAACTTGCAAATTATGTCCACAGATAATATAAATATACTGATTATGTCGGTAGGTTCGTATAATATTTTATTTTTTTGGAGGTCTATAATAATAAAAAAAATATTATACGAACCTACCGACATAATTTGCAAGTTTTTTGCAAGTTTTCATAGAGAGAGCTCTGTGGTTTGAATCTTAGCTACATACATTGCCTGCTTTGATATTAATTGGCCAACCCACCCATAGAGGGTGATTTTTATATCTGTCAAACTTCAAAACCAAACTGCAAATTTTTTCATTAAATCTTTATTTATTGAGAATAATAAGCTTTTAATAACATTTATATGTATAACAAATCAATCTACAATTATTTTATTACATTTTCATACCGTAATACCAAGATCCCATTCAATGTTTACATGAGTAATTTTGTTTCCAAAAGTCTTTTTGAGAAATTTGTATGAAGATCCTAAAAAATATAGTTTTTTTTAAATAGCTCTAAATATATTAAAGTTAATGCAGCAAATTGTATTTAAGAACCTTCTCCAGCATTTTATACTTCTCTGGGCATATTAATATCTATCTTAGCATTTGTATTTTGAGCGTGATGTTCACATATACGGTTAAAGTATTGTCAAAGGCAAATAAAAAAACATTTCTCAAATATTATGTAGATTTAAGTTCACCAAAAACACATTGTACAATAGTTCAACATTTAGATCTTTAGTTCAAAGCAAGGAGCATCAAATGAGTTGCAAAAATAACCAAACATTGTCACTTATTTAAATTATAGTTACATTGAAATGTTTTCTTTAAAATTATTATTATTATTTAACACCAGTTCAAAATTATTTACAGATTCACCTTAGTTTATTACATAATAACGTTTTCTTATAAAACTCAATAGTTTAACACCAGTTCAAAGTTATTTGTCGTTCACTAGTAACCAATAATATAATATTTGGCACCATACGAAAAATTACAAAACAACTAAATTTTATTTTATGAGAATTATTTCGAACACGTATTCAATTCGGTTTATATCTTAACGCGTAATATATTATTTCTTTTGGAGGAGAGCTTGTGTTCGGGTGTGGCTCGCGAGGAGGCACACACCCGACTGGCTCGTAAGTTTACGAACAATGCCGAGCCAGTCGGCGAGTACATCGACTTCCTATGGGGGAGTCTGTCGTCTAACTAAGTTCATAGAAAAATCATTATTTTGATAAAATGTTGAGAGGGTTTGAATACTCCATAGGAATTTTGATATTAACTGTAATGACGCGCTTTGACCGTTATAAATTTAAACTTTATGAATTATATATAGGGGCAAGTAGTGTACCTTCGAACAAATTGCATAAAAATGACTTTGAAATTTTTTATCTCAATAAATATCAAACATACAAAAAAATTAAAGACATTGTTAGACAGGTGAAAGAATTCTCTAAGTAATAGTAATTTTTATTTACATTTTAATCTTTAGTAAGTCCCCTCCAAATGATTTTTAATAAAACACTACAATTTTGTTCGAAAGTACACTCGGGTGTTTACCTTCGAACACCTTGACGTGTACCTTCGAACATAAGGTAACTTAAATAAAAAATTGAAACAAAATGATTTGTTATCAAAAAATGCGCTGTTCTTTTATTTAGGAAAATACAAAAAAATTACATAAAATAAAAATAAATGTACAAAAATTGATTCATTCTCCATTTGAACCCCATTTAGGGGCATAGGAAGGCAACAAGAGCTCTCCATTGCACTCGAATATGCAGAAAGTTTCACCAGCTGCCTGAACACTCCTCCTCCCTCTGTTGGGATCCAGGTGTCCGAGGCTTATTTCTTGTGATTTTTTCTGACCTGTAGTGGTTTAGGACACAAGGTGGTCAACCTCGCGATTTCTCAAACTTTTTTCAAATTTCTCGCGAACAGTAAAAATCTTGGGATTTTTCTTTAATATATAAAGAATCTGTGCTCACTCAGCACCAGAATTCGGAGCCACGACTTCAAGGATGTTGAACGTACGAAAGCAGCTGACTGATACCACTGGACTATCAACCACCACAAATGAAAATTGTAATGCTTTTTTTTTCTAGGTGATTGCAAAATGATGCAACATTACTTTGATTAAAACTTGTGGCTCATGCTACTTAGGTCTGGAAACCTTTCCCAGTAGCTCAACTCAACCAATATCTCTTGGACTTTTGTCCCGTATCCACGGTTGTAATATATTTTTAATGCACCAAGACTCCTAACATCTGTTTTGTTAGGCTGTAGTGTAAATATGGAGATTTTTAATATATTCGTAGAGGGGATGATTAACAGCATAGTTAGGGGCATCATATGACATTTCTATTCATTTTTAAATAATTTTAAATATTTAAACACCGTTTTAGACCTTAAGTTGTACTTTCTGTGGTTTTCCCAACTGGAATGGCCTTTCGACATTCTTCAACAACAACACTACCTTTTACACTCCACTCAGGGGCATAGGGAGGCAACAAGAGCTCTTCATTGCGCTCGAATATTCTTCAACAGCCTGCTTAATATTTTCGATACAAGTTTGTGGTCTTTTTTCACTAGTTTTGTTTCTTGGCATTGGAAAAGTCAAAACAATAGTCAATGAAGATTTATATTTCTATGCTCTGAGTGTACCTTCGAACAGTTCGAAGGTACGCTCAAAATAATGTTCGAAGGTACACTCAGAGCATAGAAATAATAAAATGTCAAAAATAAATAATTTTGAGGTCATATTAAACAAAATTAATGTCAAATAATAAGCAAGATAAATTAGTCTGTCAAATTAAATAATATTATTGATTGAAATAGTAAGATTTTGTCCAAAAAAATCTCATAAAAACTGATCAAATATTTACTTTTGGTATAAAAAAACTTTGAAAATAAATGTGATCCGCGCGCTATCAGTTGAACATACCAAACTACACTGAGTGTTACTATAATCGAAAAACGTACGTAAATTCAATACTTTTGTATTTTTTTAACATCTCTAAATAAGATTTTTTGAAACTGTTCGAAGGTACACGCGTTCGATGGTACACCACTTGCCCCTACTATTTCCTTTTATATTTTTAATATTATTTCTTTTATAATTCTCAACAGTATTTCACAATACGACACAAGTCACAACAAAACAAATTTAAAAATTATTAAAAAAAGTGACAAAGAAACTAAATTAAGAAAAAAATTAGTCACAAAGAAATAAAATTAAAAATCACAAAAAAAAAAAAAAAATTTAAATTTTCTGTATAGACATGAGAGAATGAGCCTTTAATTTTCAAATATTTTACTACTTCTAGACGTGAACTTTTTCATAAAATTACCCTGCTATTTTATATTCAATCAGTTATTTTGAATTCGTCTTAGTTTTTCGCCTAAATCTGCATACTATGGTTCAGAATGTTTAACGTTTTGTATGACTTCTAACCATGTATGATTAAATTAACTCTTGTAAGTAAATAATCAGTGATAATTCTCATAGTCTTTTTGTCATTCAACCATGTATTTTGTCTTGGATGCCGTAAAATATTAATTATTATTATGAGTGTGTGTTTGTCGTAAAATTATTGTTTTCTCGCATTGTCCCAGTCGTAGTTATAAGCATCACAGAACTATAAAAATTTTAATTATCACAGTAAACAATGGAACTATAAAACTAACAACTATGCACATAGATTATGTTCTAGCACTGCTTCCATTGTATTGGACTGTGTAGCATTGAATCTACAAACTATAACTACATACATACTTACTCCTTTGTCGTCTTTTGTAAGCTGATATATTTAAACCAACAGGAGGAATATTTGTGAAACGTTCTTAATACGATCTAGTTGTGATCTTATTCAAATTTTCACTCATTCTGACACTATTTAATTGCAAAATATTTTTAAGGAGTCACTGATGGCTTATTTTAAAACGGTACAACATAGATTAAGGCCTTGTCCTAGCTGGTCGCATGATCGTATGAATCTACATAATATTTTAGTCCGTTTATATATATTTTTGTAAGAGCATCAATCATAGAAAACAAACGTAAAGGTCAGATATTAATATGCGAAAAGCCGCGCAAAATTCCAGAGAGCGTTCTTAAATATATTTAACTACATAAGCTTTGATATATTTAAAGCTATTTAAAAAACTCTTATTTTTTTAGGATCTTCATACTACGTTTTCAAAAAAGACAGATGCCATCTTTTGGAAACAAAATTACTCATGTAAACGTTGAATGGAATCTTGGTATTACGGTATGAAAATGTAATAAAATAATTGGATATTGATTTGTTATACATATAAATGTTATTCAAATCTTATTATTCTCAATAAACAAAGATTTAATGAAAAAATTTGCAAAATAATCCTCCATTTTGAAATCTGACACATTTTAGCAAATTTATGGCCACAGTTTTTTTTCAAACTGTCGTAGACAATGTAATAGATAAGTAATTATGTAGGTACCTGAGAAAATTATATTCTAATGTAGATAAGTATTAAATAATTTAGCAACAATTGTTGAATCATTTTATATTCCTGAAATATAAATAATGTTTAAATCTTAAAATCATTGTTGAAAAAGATAAATCTTAAAATCATCGTTGAAATTGGTATGAACATTCCATAGACAAACTGGCCGGTAACAGTGATAAATTAGATCATAAGGTACAGTGAACTTGACAGAATTGTTGAGAGAAAGAAATAAAATTGTTGACAATAATTTAGAATCTTTAAATTAATGTCTTCGGGATTTTAATCAGTTTAATAAAACATTTGTTTTATCCACATAATATTTGTATTCCAATTAATCACACTCAACAACGGTATTATATTGTATCTAAATTAGTATGTAAATAAACTCAAAACCACTTTAGCTTAATTACCTTCAATTCGTTTAAAAAAAATATTCATAGGGTGTCGTATACTTAATCATCGTGTTAAAAGAAGTATTCTTCAAAGACAGCGGCCAGTAAGAGGTTTGATTGGAAGCCTTTCTTGACGACCTTCCAAGGTTTGTAACAAATCATTCATCCTAGAAAAAATACAACATTATTATGATACGACATATAATATCATTCCATCTTCCACATAATTTACGTTATGTAATATCATGTAGGTACATTAATTAAAGTTATAGTAGGTATATAATACATCTATAAGTAGCCAAAATCAACACTCTTTTTATAACAGAGATTTTTTTGAAGTATTTAAATGAACAATTATTGTTAATATTGATTTCATTGTGATCAATATTAACAATAATTGTTAATATTGATTTCATTGTGATCTTATTAATTATTAAGAAATCAAACTAATGCAAAGCTGAATGAAAGACATAGGTAATGCACATTTACTTATAATATATTCTGCATTGCTAGATAATTTAGAAACTTTAATTTATTTGGAAGAGATTACAAACTTACATTTTAAAGATATTCATTAAAACCTTCAGATAGAATGGTGTTTAATTATTCATTTGGGCAGAAATTTTGTTTGAAACCCCATGCCTAGAACATAAAAAATAAACTTTTAAAACAAAGTTAATTAAAAACATACAGTCATTGTACAATAGATGTAAGGTAAATGTCATTAAGACAAAATCATATTTTTATCTACATAATTCACAACAAAATATTTTATATGCAGCTTAATAAATTTAATATTATAAGGTAGGTACCTACTTAGAAAAAAACAGCAGCAATAATATTCCTATATTATAATTTATTCAATGTTATTCAAATTTCGAACAACGAACAAAATTACTTTTTGTTTTGTTTACATGTGGTATGTGTCAAAATTAATGACAGCCATTGAACCATAGACTATGATTAAAAATGAAACATTTTTGTGAATGATAATGATTTTTTTTTTTAATAATCTTTTAATAATTGTGTGAATAATGTATTCTTTAATAAAAATACTCACCTCAAATTATTTACGATACATACCTACGTATTTTTTTACAAAACCTTTTTTTATTATCCAGCCTAATTGTTCGAAAACGACGAAGCACTAAAAAAGAAATATTTTGTTGCGTTGTCTATGGATTCATTGATACTTGACACTTCTTATTTTGTTGTCAAACTAATGAAATAATACAAACGAATGAAATGTAAAAAACTTTCTATTGTCTGGTTATTTTTTAATTATAAATAACAAACAGGAATATTAATGAACAATCTACTGGTAAGCATATTTATTTGTTTCAAAACAATAGAATATTCATAAATATATGGCGGTTATAATTTGTCATTGACAATTTTTTGTGTAACTATATTTTTTACAGGCTCGGTAACATTTTCAACAATAACAACTAACCGGTGAATATCTAAAACGTAAAAACACATATTTCAAGAGAAGATCAACCAAAATCGGTATGTAACGTAGTATCTTATCATTATTTAATTCTATTAATTTTGTGTGTATAACTCATTAATGTTATGTTACAGATTAAATTTTGAGTTCCTAAAAATTTACCAGTTCAATGAGGAGGAAAAATATTCAATGTTTCCAAGTTTGAAATGTAAAAATACAACTATTAAGTCATAATCAGTAATAATGAACTGGCTGTCATAAGGATAAGATATGCTGTGACAATACATAAAAACTTAACATAACAAAGACATCACGGAATCAACATACAGAGGGCGAGTTTCTATCAACTAACCCCGTTTTTTCATTTGTATAGGATTTTTTTTTCTATTTTTTATCTGTTAGATCTTACAATGACATATTGTCAAATGATTGAAATGAAATAAACAAAATTGTTTTATTCATAACCAGAAATATACTAAATGAAATAACATAATATGTTATTATGTTTTTCTTTTTATCAAACATAATAATATATTCTTTCAAAAACCACTAAAATTTAAAAATGATGCCTACAGCAAAAAGAAATTATGAGAATTCGTGGAGTTTTGTAAGTATTTTTACACAAGATATTTATGTTAATGTTAAAATAACTATCAAATAATGTGACATTTTAACACAATTTACTTTATTATTATTAAAAAGATATTCTGTAAATTTGAGATGCAAGAAGATGACATGATGGTCTTATTAGCAAGTCAATTTCATATAAAAAGTCCCACAATGTGCTTTATTCCATTTTTAAATGGAACATCAGTAATGAATTGTTAGAGTTATTAGTTGTTACAAATTAATCATGCTTCGACGTATAAGAATATCTTCTTCGTGTGGTTCTCCTAACTGAAGTTGGTGACCATCACTGCAAACTCTTCATGATTTTGAGACAGCCTTTTCTCAGAAGACTCTCTTCTGCTCAAAACCACTTTTTTCCTTGAATTTTAAGTTGGAAAAGGGAATATTTTTCATTTTATTTATTTAGATACATAAATAGGACAATACATTACGAAACATACACCAGTGAAGTATATACATTTGAACTTATTCATCACAGAGTAATGAGAATTTAGCCAAAGTACGAGGCATTGACAGTGGTCAGGAGCTCTTTTTTTACTTTTGTATCATTTCCAGGACTATAGACACCCTGTCAATACGTGATATGCTCAGCATTCTTCTATACAATCACATCTAGAGAAAATAATCAGTTTATGTAGAGCTAGATGCTGGTTTAAAACTTAACGTGCACCTTAAAATTTGTTCTTCAACAGTTGTGTGCATTAAGTTTTAATAATTAGATATCGACTGCTGATCATGAGGACCTGGGTTCTATTTCTGGAGGAATCAAAGTTTTTATAGATGCTTTCTTATGTAAAACAAAACATTGTTTCAGGGGCTACACTGATTATAATATATTACTACCATATTATTTATAGGAAAAGACAAGTTTCCTTTTATTATATACATAAATTCCATAGAAAGAAGCTTAACTCTACAGTCTTTAGAAAATTCATGCCTACTTTTAGTCAATATTTTTAATGAAGATAGATATTTTAATTGTTTCAGCAATTTTTATTATTTAGATTAATTAAGTACCTATAATTGATCAAATTTTGGAAATATAATCTACATACCTAATAATTCAGTAATGTTTGTTTATTTATTATTGTATATTTATATTTTTGTATATTGGAGCATAAAACCATAGGTTCTGCGTTGAATTTTAATTGTCATGGATCCTTGCAGGCATATTTATGGTAATTCATGTCTACTTTTAGTGAATATTTTTAATGAAGATAGATATTTTAATTGTTTCAGCAATTTTTATTATTTAGATTAATTAAGTACCGTCATGTCGGGTGACTTTATCCCAACATTTGGAAACATTTCACTATTCACTTTGTGGTTTTCACTGTTAAGGATGTATCAGCTCCATATCATTTTGATAAAAACTAAAAGGTGCCCCAGTTGCAATACAATCATTTCAATAATTTTGACTACAAATATATATAAATATTTTTATTTTGGGCCAAAATATATCATCATAGAGGGTGACTTTGGCCCCCGTAAGTTCTGTGATAGAAAATGTACTTTTATTATACTTAAGCTAATGTCACCCGCCCAGTAGGTTCATACATAAACAACTCTTTTAATTATTTGTGGTCACATTTATGTACCACAACTGATTATGGCGGAAATATACAAAAACGGCAAATGCGTGGAGATTTGTGAACTACTAATGCCATCTATCGATTACACGCAAAAGTTTTTCTATATCTCTGATTATTTTGTATCGGCGGGAATTGCAATTTTATTATCATTTTGGGCCAAAGTCACCTGCTAGGGCTAATGTCACCCGACATGACAGTACCTATAATTATTGATCAATTTTTTGAAATATAATCTACATAATAATTCAGTAATGTTTATTTATTTATTATTTTATATCTATTTTTTTGTATATTGGAGCATAAAACCGTAGGTTTTGCATTGGATTTTAATTAATCGTCCTGGATCCTTGCAGGTACATTTATGGTAATCATAGATACAAATTTTTACAAAATCTCAAATATATTTACTGTAATTAATAAATTTCTAAAATTATAAAATCTTCATAGTAAAATCTCCGTAAACACAGATGGCCATCTTTTAAAAACAATATTACTCATGTAAATGCTGCTTAGTACCAAAATTTGACTGAATAAAAATGTATTTAAAAGATTCAAGATTGTTTTGAAATAAAACTAAATGTAATTCAAACCATATAAAACACATTTTATCAACATTGAAATGAAAGTTCAATTTTTACCATTCTACACATAGGTAGAGGGTGTAGCGAATATAGTCAAGACTCAAACCACATTGAGAGTAACACTTGCATATTAACGGAAAGTTTTCCCTTCTATTGAATAGTGAAATTGAATCAAGTATGAGATGTAACATATTATTATACTGCAGTTTTTTCCATGTGTGTGGCAGAATTTTTCTTCTTTCTTTTTTATAAACATTAAAAGTGTTATTCTTCTCTCTTTTTATGAATTGTGAAAGTGTCATTCTTCTTTTCCTGTGCTTATGTCAGTTATAGAGGTCTGTTAAGCAATGAGAAGCTTAATACTTATAAGTAGTCTGTGGAGGCTAGACTAGAACCTGTTTAATTACCTACCGATCAATCCTGACAATCGGAATTAAATAGTTTATTTTTTCTGGAATTAAATACGTTAGGCAAGACGGGTATAAGCTAGTGCATAAATAAATTTGTGATCGCACGATGAAATGCCATGCCATCGTATGATTACGCGTCCACTTTCCTTGACAACGCAAACAAACAAATATGAATGTTAGTAAGTAAGAACTTTTGGCAAGTAGGTGTCGTATTAATTATCGATACAACAGAGCAATACAAGCGACGCGCGATCATTTCAAAGAAGGCACCGTATATTTATGAAAACAATGCAACAAATGAGCGGAACCCGTTATGTCATTGAAATGACTTGTCAACAGGTTCCGCTCACTTCATACAATGTTTATATGTTTGAACAGGGCGTCCGCGTTCATGCGATCATCGCAATCGCACGATCGTGGGATCATGCGACCAGCTAGGACAGGACCTAACATGTGTATTTTGATTTGTCGGCTTAATCATTATTTAAGCAGTTTTGTAGAAGTATTTTTTTTTAATATGGTACTTTTTAATTCAATTAAGCATTCTAGCATGTGCTGAACCTCCAAGCAATTCTCAAGTGATATTGTTAAAAATAATATAGGTATTTATTTATTTATCGTATGGTACCTATATACATTATATCACATCTTAAGTAATTCAAAATAATAGTCATTAGGTAAAGTACATAATAAAAATGTTCGGATGAATTGCGCGCAAGCAACAGGCTTAATTGTGAGATATTTAAAAGGTTTTCTTATATTATATTCTGTCGCTGGCTTATTGAAGGTGAAAAAAATTATAAAAATATAGATTTAGTTGTATTTTTATTCAATAAATGTTATATATTATTATTCCAGAATGCATTTGATCGGAAATGCAAGCTCTAGCATGTAATTTTGGCAGGCTTATAGTAATTATCTACTAACAAAACTACGTTGTATATAGTGAAACCACAACGTTTATATTATTATGTTCGGTTAAGTATTTCATCCAACAGAGCTACAACATCAGGCTTTTAGGCTAATAGTTACGCCCTTCCATTTTCACCCCATTATCGAGTATGGGGTTGCGCCACAAGTATCTATCAAATTGATAACTTAATCAGTAGCAGATTACATAAATATTCCCTCTTTACGCAAATACTATAGACTTTAATTAATTCGGGTGAAATTAGATACAAAAATTTTTTCAACATCATCAATAATCAATCATTTTTTTAGATCGTACTTAATAAGTTAACCATATTATAAAATTTGATGATGAACTTTTCACATCCGACACTTCATGCTGTGTTTGTAACATGTGACAAAATGTGATATTAGACCCTTTGAATCTGGTATCGTACGGCTATTATGAATGTTTGTTTCATGTATTCATGATGATTTTAATATTTTGTTATGTAACATTACAATATGACGTTATAACTGTATTATTTTGAGTACTTTTAGTACCCAAATTTGGTCCTAGAAACGAAAATAAAGAATTAAAATGTTATCTTTATATTACAAAAATGGAGAGCTATTTTCCAATGTCTCGTCAATTCTTCTTTGTCGTGTTGGCTTTTATCAGGTGAAGGTTCTTATGAAAGAAAAATTTAAGAAAGTAGAGTGGAAAATTTCAAAATTAATGAAAACTCTAATCTTCTTAATACTTTTTACAATATATCAAATTTTTTTCTCACTTTGAAATTAAATTGGCGTTTTACAGAAACTGTCAGTTGTTTGATATTTGATGAGATTGAAAAAAAGTTGACGGTCATTATGTGATTTAAAACAGATGCATTGGTCGAAGTAGCATTGTTTAAAGGTAGGTAAGCAATAAATTTATCATTACACAAAGTCGAATTCAATATTCATAGTTAGGAACACGGGATAACGTCTGTCGGGAAAGCTAGTATTGTATAATTATTATTACACACCTCCTCTCCAGCTAGAGTGAACCTTAAATGTTGTATGAAATTTTTGTTTCAATATTTACAAAAGCGCAACTAATAATATTAGGAGAAAGAAAGAAAATGTGAAATAATAAAATGAAATATTAAAATATAAAATGAAAAAGATTTATGAAAAACCTGCCGTACCTATTCAGCATCACCGATTCGTCTCCCCGCAGTCACGTAGATTTGAGCACGTATCGAAATGCCAAGCACGTGAATCTCCGATCATTATGATTGTAATTATTATACGTTGCTAAATCTGACAGAAATACATTACTTATTATTCTTTGAAACGCTTCATGACTGTAATTCAATTTTGCAAAAATATTGCGCTTGTGTCATATTATTTCCACAATTTATACATCAAACTAGCTGACCCGTCGAACTTTGACCCGCCTTAGAATAAATAAAAAAACTGTAAGTATTACATGGTTTGGCTGAAAGAGATCCTTGAGGATTAGTCCTCCATTTGACGCTCTCAATGGTTTTTTTTTCAAAAATTTTATTTTCACTTTCAATAAAACTTTATTTATTTCTTTTATTTCGTTTTTTGATTCGTTAATGCGAATAGCCGTTTAGTGAAATAACCTGAACCCACGTGCGATGCTGTATTCATACTTTCCGAGCTTATCATTTCATCAAATTTATTCATTTATTATTTATCGTAAGTTCATATAATTACATCACATCTTTACAGGTAGAAACAATTCAGATAATTATATTATTATCGATATTAAAATAATATATATTATGAACGTCAATTGTAATGGCGTGTAATTTCATCAAAAAATTTTGTGAAGACTAAGTAAATTTTGTCAAAAATCTGCGTACCTGTATTTTGAAACACAATGATTGCTATGTAATAAAAATTGTGCTGTAAAGGAACTTATCACAGATGGCATTGGTATTAGGAATCATCCCTTCCATACTTTTACAAAAATATTTTATTATTATTATTCCTTGTCATTTTTTCGATGTTTTAATTGTTATTCTATTGTCCAGAGTGGAGAGAAATCCAACAAAACAAACAATTTTAAAATCGGTTCAGTAGTTCTCGAATTTAATGGTCTTTTATATAAATTATTATTTAATGTTTTATTTAGTGCATAAGTTTACAGTCATGGGTAACTATAAGTTTTTTTTTTTGCAGTTCTTGCACTCTTTTATTTAGTACTTGTGACCTATAATTTATTAGTTGCGATTAGCTTTCGGCGAGGTCCATTCCCAGCACTCTCTTTAACTTTTAAAATTTCCATTTTTACATCCCACATCCAAACATCAAATATGTAAAATATCTCATACGCATTAACAGGATTCAAACTCGTGTGCTTAGATTTCAGGCCAAAACCATTATTGTATTTTTAAATGTTCCCCTTTTTACAAAAAAGCACGGTAAAAAAAATGGGACCTCTTGAGTATAATATGAAACTATACCGGAAGTGAATAAGTAAAAATGAAATGTTATTGTCTGATTGATAAGGAAGCCGGAAATAGATAGAATATTGTAGATGTATCTTTACAAAATAATGGTAGTACAAATCGTTATCTAGTATTTGAAATCAGAAAATATTTTTTTGATAGATTTTTTGTGATATCACGTTTTTCTCTTTTTTTCATTCTGTCTTCAAAAAGAAAATTCTATTAAAATGGCGCGGAAGATAGGTATGTACATACCTACTTTAAAATTTTATCCATTTTCACTTATGTAAAAATAAATAAGGAGTCTTCAGTTTATGGAAATAAAGTAATTCGTAGTAGCACAAACTGAAGACTCCTTATTTATTTTTACATAAGTGAAAATGAACTACTACCAAGCACCCTCGGCCGAAACTATCAACAGTTATCCATTTTGTTTGTTTTGAAATGTGAATATGAAAAAAAAAATAACACAAACATATTATTGAGAAACACAATAATTACGTGCAGTAGCGACATAATTGTTGATCCCCTTCTACGTATAGGTGTCTTCATCAAAATATGTACTTTCTTTTACTACGTTACATCGTGACTTTCTGAAACCATCCATAAGTGTGTTAAGAAACTGGTACAAATAACATTCTGGAATCATCTATAATCAATCAGTTATTTTCCTCCAAAAGTGATTTCCCAAACTGTGAATAAAAATTAAAGAATTAAAAAAGAATGAGAAGAGTTCAGCTTGTAATATTTAACCTGAAAAAAGAAAAAAATACGAAAAAACACCCGAGTATAATACAAATACGGCAAGATATGTGGGTGAAATGAACCCTTCAAAAAGCGCAAGTTTGAATATAAAACGCTTTGAGAAAATCAAAATCTAACCCAAATATCTTCCAAGGAATTGAGCTGGGGTTAGGTCATGGGAGGAAATATTGACATGTCTAAGTTGCGGTGAAAAGGGTCATGTAAACATTCAAAACACCACAAAGGTTCATATGGTGTCTCTGACAGGATTATCAGGTACCTTCCTTCATATCAGTTCAATAATCATCATTTATGTTAATTCTTTGACGTTTCAGCGAACTTTTCCTGGATGTAGTCTTCTATCAATGGTTTCCACGTCTCCCTTTATTTATCTTTCTACCCGTCTTATCTTTTCTGTAGTCGACTTACTCCTCTTTTTAACCCATTTAAAAACTATGGGTGCCATTTGGAAACATGATCCGTCCATTACCATCACTCATTTTTTCAACACTTTCAGTAAGTACGATTTCCAGTTTCTTCCTCATATATATTATGCTCCATTCTTCTTCTTTATGTTCCACTCGTATCGGAGGTTGGTGACCATCTGTGAAAATCTCGGGGTCCTGGGCAAGTCTCACCAACTCTGCAGCCTCTGGAACAATAAAACACTGTCTCAAATTCTTCAGAGAGATCATACTCCACAAGTCCTCGCTATTCACCATGTACTCCACAGCTTTTACTGTTTCATGTCGATCGCCAGCATCACCTCGAAGTTCGGCCTGGTATACACATCATTTGCAAATCTACCTCGTCTCCTGTTGCTCTCTGGATCTGGATGTTAGTTGAGTCCAAGATGATCACAATATTTCTTCCACATATCGCCCTATGAACCTTTTTGCATAGGTATTTCTTAGATCGCAACTACTGCTGGTTCCCTTTTCTGGAGGTTTTTTAATTATTTGGATTGTTCATCCAACACAATCATTATACCAGATTATGTTTCTATGCTAGAATTGCTAGAATTTGTTGGAAGTTTACCGTAGAGGTTTCTTAATAAGTTGAATCTGCTGATGATCTTTTTGGATTTGAAGTGGTTTTATTTTTTACGTTCCTCGTATATATGTGAGTTGATAATTTGTGTCCGTTTTTACTTCTGATTCTCCTTTGAATCTTGATACCAATTGATTAAAACATATTTAAGTATTTTTGACCATATTATGTTTTTTTTTATAAATTAGGATGTTGCGAATTCTAAAATTATTTTTAGCTCTAACGTTCCTTTGTACTGGTCCTACGCATACCCTTTCCAAATGTTTTACATAGCAAATGTTAAATTTTATATTTTCGACTAAATCTACAAGCGAGTGTATTATTTCACTTTTCTCTATTTTCCCTACATCTCTTACATTTTAACGTTTTAAGTGCTACCGATGGTTCCCTTTAATTGTTTCTCACATTCCTATAAGTTCCTGAATTTGAATAACGAATATCGCTTTACATTATACGAGAATCTACCGTATTTTCAATGCAGGATTCTACTTGCACTTTATTTTCTCACTAATTATTGATTATTTGTACTTCTATCTCCATAGTGATTTTTTAGATCCCAAAAATTTAACTCTCTACCAAGTGTGTATTAAGTAATTAAGTACTAACGAGGAAAATTACATAACATAATAATATAAAAAAAATTCTTAGGAACCTTCAGGGATAGTAATATTTTATTCAAGTTTTGCTATTGAATTAATATGTATTATGTTTACTGGAATAAAAAACAAAAAGATCACAGCTTATATTATGTACCTAAGTGATAGAACTATCCAAGACTCTTTAATTTTATTTTGAAATTGACTAAGTATCACTAAGCACCTTCTGCCAAAAATATTCAAGATCTTATAACAATATGTTAGTAGTGTTGTGTGATCATTTTAAATCATAGGAATTGCTCCGAAAGAGCGATAATTTTCAAAGGAGCCTTCGGGCATATTTTCTTTTGGGAACCTTCAGGCTTACATACAAAATTTCATATTCAATTTATATAAACTTCTCCCTTTGTTATTTCATCGTATGAGAAAGAAAACACCCAGATTATCATACGTTTGGGATGATTCACGGCAGCCCATTATTTCATAATATGTATACACGACCTGCTAGCCGAGAATCTGTGCAGGTACATAGTACGCACCTCACCAGCCTCCTACCCTCACGGTAGGGGCACTTCTGTGTTAACGGGAACCATTACGTTAACGGCCTGCGGCCTTGTTTAATGGTTGTTGCGCAACGGGAGCTTTCCGTCACATTCTTTGAAGGGGTGCCTGAGTACTCATTGAACATGTTCAACATTATATTATATTTCATATGTTTTTTTTAATATACCTACGATAAAAATAATTGCTTATTGAATACAAACTGTTTTAGATAATGTCTCTGTAAACCCATTCCAGGGGGGCTATTCACGAAACAGTCTCAATACGATCTATTATCTAATCATCGAGAGAATGAATTTTTTACGTTTGTTCACGCCCCTTTTGAAGCGGTATTATAATATTTAGTATCCGCCTGATTGTCAGCTATTTTTCAAATTTGGCTTAAAAACTTTTTTCATTGGTCAACATTTTAAAGATCCGCCTTAATTGCGCAGAAAACTATTAAATTGGTATTTTATTTTGGTCAATCTTAAAATGAACCGACTATAGTTGCGATTTTATTCTAGTCCTACTACATTCAGTCACCAATAGTATATTTTTTAGAGAATCACATCAACTAAATGTATATCGGTTGCGGATTTCTTGACGGTTCTACACATGCCGATGTATTTAAAAAAATACTCCTCACTAATCAATATTTATAGTTAGGACCACAGGACAATGTCTGTCGGGAAAACTAGTTATAAATATATCTGGTTATTGTTGTATAATTTTACGGCTATATAAGTTAATAACATTTGAGTTTATAAAAGGATTTTTCGCTTTCCTTTAGGGACTTGGCTAAAGTCAGGGGAATTGGTATGTGGAATAAAAAAAAATTTTTTTATTTAAATTTTATTATGTGAATAATTCTATTAAAAAATGTAATTCGCTTCGTTAATTATCTTAATCTGGAGTTATTTTAGGAACGGCCGAAATTTGAAGAGCTTTCATTATTTCTGAATTAGATATGAAATTATCTCGATTGTGAATTGGGCATTAAGAAATATCGTCCCCAGCGTGTTCACACTTGAAGGGAGGGTATATTATTTATTGATCGTCTCATTAACATCAAGGCGAACATATGAATATAAATAGAACAGGGATGCTTTAAGGAGAAATTCATTGATTCTTTTCCGACCATCCATCCAGAGAATCCACCCTCGTTGTTTCTTCTTAGCTAAGGGTTAAACCATCTGTGGAATGAACCATAATATTATATTATAGAACAACAATTTCGGAAGTGTGGGGGAAAAATCGTATATCACACTTTTACCAAAATAAATGCTTTTATTCGACATCATCAGTTTTGAGCACTCTTTAATACCAATACCTTCTTCTTTTTAAAGTGCTATTTCTGGTTCGCCAGACTCTGGTTCTTTCTGTGATATTCAAAACATTTTTTTCTTGTTGGATTGTAGTTTAATCTCTCACTCACATATTGAGAAGTTTAGTAGCTTACTCACTCTGCGAATCATACCTATAGATTATTGTTTGGTATTGTCATATTGATAATTTATTCATTATGTTCTCCAATTGAATATGCAATTATATAGTTTCGTACTAGCGAATCGCCATTTTTGTGTGAACCTCACAAAAGAAGCAAGTGAGCCAGCGGCAAGTGACGTTTGGTCATAGCGCTACTTGCCTAGAAAAAATGGCATAAAATGGATTGACTCGACAAATCTACAGAACAAAATTTACACGTTAGTTACTAAATTACTCATAAATACTAAAGTAGTTAGTGTAAACAGGACATCTGTCTTCCACCCACGTTTAAAGCAAAGTGAACTTGCTGTTGAAAGATGCGTCCGTAAAATGCCATGCATTCATCTTCAACTCATCTAGTCCTAGTCCATTTAGGGAAACGCTTAGAGAGTTTTACTTGTCACTCTAACGTTAACTACACCATCAATCCACGTTTGCTCCCAGTGTGGAGCATGTGGACGCCACGAAGTTCCTCCAAGCCTCTCTATCTTGCACCAGTTGCACAGTTTCATCCCAGCTTAGTCCATCATCTTGTAGAATAGCAGTGAATGCCCGCTTGATTGTTAATTTCGCCCTGCCGCGCCTTCTTGTCCCATCCGTATTGTAGAAAAGGCTTGCATATTCAAGACTCTCGGGGGACATGCGGAGAACATGGCTAAGCCAGCTCAATCTGCAGTTCTGGATTACCGAGGTGATTGGCTGTTGTGCTGTTCTGGGGCGCACGGTCTCATTTGAGACATCATTTGAGACATAATGTTACCACCTAATCCCCAAAGTTTTTCGCAGAAATCTTAACTCAACACAAAGGATCTTCTTCACCTGTACCATAGTTTAACCTAAATTTAATATAACGATAAATCGGGTTTTGGAGAAGAAAACTGCTTTTGAAAATTGAAATAATAATAATTTTTGTCACTCGCTTCTTTTCTCAGCCGAACCCCCCAATAAACCGCAGAGCATCACCTACCTCCCTTTGATGTCACTCTGCACAATAATTCTCTGCTTCGTTAAACCTTTGAGTTTCCACAACTTCTACCAATCACGATGATTAAATATTAAACAACATAATAAACACAGTGTTCTCCAAGGATTTTAGTGGTACAAAAAAAGCCATCAGTTTGAATTATTCTTTATTTATTTCACATGTACACAAGGTTGTGGTGGCCCGGATATTTACAGAAAATGCATATATCGAGAGATGGTAAATTGATGATTGATGGCTATTAGATTTGGAGGAATGTGTTATGAATGTAAGCGTACTATTTACGATTCCGTACCTTAGAAAGGCCAGGTTAGAAGCAAAAAAAAATATGGTTTGCGCAATAAAATTTTGACTATAAATTTTTTCACCATGTTCATGGCCCAAGAGAATGTAAGTTTATACGAAAAAAACTAACATCCAAATCGAGAACATTTCTAAGGTCATTCAAATACAGGGTGTTTGGTAGAGCATTAGACAAAATGGTTAGGTATGTAGAGTAGATCATTATTTGGAGCATGCTATGGCTACTGAAAATTTATATAGAACGCTCCCTGAGTTTTTAGGAAGAAAAAAAATCAGGGAACACCTTATATAAATTTTGAGTAGCCACAACACGATCCAAACTATTTCCTTTATCTACCATACCAGTTTGTCTAATGTGTTACCAAACACTCTGTATGAAACATCAGTAATTCATAGTGGTTCTATCAAAGTCCTTGAAAAAATCTGTATGTATTTTTATTTTAGTGTTTATGGTTTATGGGAACATATTCTTTGTCAAATTTTATCCATGCTTAAAGGAAATAATTGCACTTCCTTCTTCTTGTGCCCTATTGTATCCCAGACGTTGGCAATCATTTCTTTACAGGTCTCTATCTCTTGCTACTCGGAACAGTTCTTCCACTCGACCTATTCCTAACCAATCTCGCACATAGCGCAACCAACAGATCTGCTTTCTACTATGCCCACGGTGTCCATCTATCTACCTTGCCCATCAAAATAAGTTGGAGGATTTCTTATTTCATATTATTTCACTGCACTTTATATTGTGAAAATTGAGGAGATCATAATAATATAAGCCTTGAAGTGATCAATATTTTGTCGGTAAAAACTCTGATTATTGTTCATATAGGAAAAAATATTTTTTCCGTTATATTTCTCATAAATCTCTAAGGAATACTACGTCCATATACTGCAGGTATATTGCCGGTTTTGTAAGTAATCCGTCATTGTATAGAATTCCTAAGAATTACGTTGGTTTTTTTAACTAAACTTTGACCAAATATTTTTTTCCTTATATTGTTATCGAAAAATTTGCTATTTTACCATTTATGTATAATGACGATCGATGTATCTGTTTTGTATCGAACAGTTTATTTTGTCAAAAGCACTCTGAGAAATTTATCTATACTTATTAAGTTTTTTTTTCGAATGCTCCTCGCAATTTTCTTCATCCATTCTTTCATAGCCTTTAACTTGCAATAGCAAACACAATAATAATAAAATTAGCGAAATTGGTCCAGCCCGATTTTTAAGCATATGCCTAAATAAAATAAAATTTTCCTACCTACGCTGGTAAGTTCATACGTCATTTCCTAGGAAATGTGTACAGTTTCTAAGATTCATACGTTTCCGGTAACATATACGCACAACATCTTTGATTCTACCCCTACACAATGTAGCTATGTACGAGTACCTATATTATTAATAATCGATGTAGTTACCAACCTATATTTTCTATCAATACAACCTCCTTATACCACCTACTTCCGGTACATGTTCTTCCGGTTTCGTTCATTGATTTTATTTTTAATATCATTTCCTTCAGTACCGTTAGGTCAACTCCAATTCAAAGGATATTTGATCATAAAGAATTTTTTTAACTTTTAATGGACCATTGGCCTCTTTTTAAGTACCTAATATCTTTTATTATAATATTATAAGAGACATGCTTTCTCCATAGACTTTTTCCTTTGTGTTTACTACGAATTTGTATACCTTATGATAAAGTAATTACATATTTAAACGATATATTTAAAACCGATGCATCAGTTTTAAACAATGTTTCCTGGGCACATATAGACAATCGCACCAACCAATTCGGCAGGTGTCATAATTAAAAAATAGAAATGTCTACATTGTCAAAAATACTTTGAAGGTTACCTACGTTAAGCTTTCTTAATATAAAACTAACTTGGGCGAAAAAAATACTGATTGGGTGAATACATTTCTAAGTGAGTGGGCTTATAAAACTCAACATGATATTTGAATCACTTTCAATTCGTTATGACTAGAGACTGGAAAATAGTGGCGCTATTTTTTGTGAATTTTGGTGTTATTTTTTTAAATATTCGGTGTAGGTAATTTTTGCTCTAAAACAGGGAAATTCGCGTTATTTTTTCAATGTTCATTTGTTTAAAATGAAGGTAGATGTTATTGCAAAACAAAAAATAGTAATATTAACAATTAATTAACAATATTTTATAAATATACATTGTCAATTGAATTTCAAAAATCCGATCAACAAGAGATTCACTTAATATACCTACACAAAATATCAATGTAAAAAATATTCAATATGCACACAAATATACAATATTTCAATCAATGTTACAATAATTTAAACTATGCTTCAAAATAAAAATAAATACATTTGTTGACATTAGCGTAAATGATCTGGGACCCTTGGAATTTTTTTTGGGTGGGGTCCCTCCATAAAATTTGCCACAATGGGGTCCTCCTAGCACTTGGGTAGTTATTTTTTGCTTTAAATGATTATTTCTGAGCGAACAATCAAAACAAAGTTTTTCCTTATTCTTTTTTGCACAAAGATGTACAAAGAGAAGAACCCCTCGAAGTCCACATTAAGGTATCCAAATCGCTTCCAAACAATAATGCGCAAAATTATTGTTTGTCATTTTAAGTAATAATTTAAAATAATATGATAATTTCCACTTCGATTATTTTTACAAAATCACATTTTTCGCGTTATTCGCGCAAAAACCTAAAAAAAAACGTTTTATCGCGATCACTAAATTTTCCAGTCTCTAGTTATGATGCAGAAAACTTGGAAAAAAATATAATATGCCAGATCTTGAATATAATTTGAGCTGCAATCAATTGGCTTAATAATTATTTTACTGATCTGAAAAACATTTTACCGACTCGGGGTTTTCAGTATTATGTTCGCCCTCGGTCTTTCAGTAGCCCATAATCAGTATTTTTGACACCCGTAGATTGAGTTTATATTACAAATTTTTCCACCCTTAAATAAAGAAATAAGCATAACAAATACCTCCAGAGAGAATAAACTGGTCAACAATGTTAGAATATGTTCATATTTTTAGAGACACCATAGTTTATTTTTTTTTCTCAAAATATCACCTCATATTTTTTCGAGCTTCAAATTGTATTGGGGTAATTTATATGAGAGAGTACTCTCTTGAAGAACCACCCACATCTCTTGAGTGTAATTTGAGGAAAGTTTTATAATACCATGAAATAGAACTCAATCCAGCTTTGAAAACTTTTATTTTCTTCCCGTTTTAAATTACAAACATTTTTCACCAGTTTTAAGATATTTTATTTTGATACTAGCATTCCCGACAGACGTTGTCCTGTGTTTCGAACTATTAATGTCGAATTCGATGCGATGTCGGAGTCCCGTCTTGGCTTTATATTATAATGCGAGTAAAAATAAATCTCCAAATTCCTTTAATACCTACTATTCTTCCTGGTCTTATTCAATGTATTCTGTTAAGCTTATTGCCTTCTAACCAATATAATTTCGATCGATGCATCTGCTTCAAACCATATATTCTCCATCGACTTTCTGTCAATCCTGTCAAACATTAATTTAATTTCAATTTTTCAAATTTGTTAATAAAAAATATGAATTTTAAATTATAAAAAAGTAACCCATTTACAGATAGCACATTTGTTATATAACATACTATAGTAGTATAAGAATTTAATTTAAGCAACAACAACAACAAAAACAAAAGAAAAGAAGAATTTGGTAAGTATAGAAAACGAATCACAATATACAATGACATATACCTACTTAGTGGCTCATAGAAGGAATGAAAAAAAGAAGTTTGAAAAATCTTAAAAAAACGAAAATACCGCGCGCTACGGACGAACTTCAATACTTGAAGTAGTACAATTATTTATTTTAAAACAAATCTCTTGTCTTGTAATTAATAATAATTGTACCGTATCTCGACTCAGTTCTATTGAAAGTCACACTACGACCACGCTCGAAATCGGGAAATTGAAAATGTCAAATATGCCGTAGGTATGGTATCTTATTTCGATCGAACAATTCAACCTCGCAACAAACTTTGAATCGCTATCTTCTATATTCAGTTATTATCTAACGTCTCTAATAAGACGTATTTACAATCGAAACCATCCAAAGCATCATATTATGTTATAGTAATCCAGAAGACTGACCGACTAACGCTATGACGTCATATACGTGAACCACTCATACACACATCTATGTAATAGTGGATAATTTATGTTGTTTGAAGCGGGAGGATACACACGCAATAGGAACTTGCGGGAATTTGAATGAACAGTTCTTCTCTATATAGGTTTAAAAAAGGACCCTTGGTCATAGCATCACACGTGAACTGCTGGACCAATTTCGCCAATTATTTTTTTGTTGTGTTTGCTTTGTCAGAAAAAAAGAAAAATAAATAAGAAAATTGTGTGAATCATCAGAAAATTTGACGTATTTAAGTAGGTAATTACCTTCTTAGTGCTTTTGACGATATTTATGTATTTATTTTTTTAATATACCGAATCAGTGCAGCAACACAAATAATAGATTCTTTGAATCTTTCACGGTACCCTGAAATATGCCAACATTGCCCGCTATTTACGGAAAATTGCAAATATTTTTCAAAAGTTCTATGATTTGCTCCTCAAATATCAATATCACTAAGTTACGGTCGAATTTCGACCTCTGGGGGACCACTAGTATTGCTTAAATAGTTAATTTATACCTATCATTACACAGATTTGAACTCAATATTCAAAGTAGTAAAGACAGGACGTTTGTTTGGAAAGCTTGTGTACAATAAATTCTCATGATATTTGTGTAGACAGAACATTAATTAATACGAATATGTAACAACTGATGACTCTAACAATTCATTACTGATGTTCGATTTTTAAATGGAACAAACCACTACGACCGTCTTCTACTGTTATTTCGAAGGTTGGCTTAGTGTGATCACTTTACGTTAACAACGTTCGCCATTAGGTGGTAATATTTAAATCTCCGAAACTACTAATCATGAGAATTCTCGACACGCTCAAGATGTCGAAAAATCCCATGTATACAAGTAGATATTCAATAATAATTTATGAAATATAGAGATAAAAGTTGGAAATTATTGAGAACAAGAGAGCAACCAAATTTAAAGACTACGACTGCTGTCATGTATTTGGCGCCAGGACATGAATATATCCATTTTTGTTGATGTCTCATCTTTATTGCCTATTGGCTTTGTTGGTGCACAACGTTCTAATCATGTCTAGATTCTTGTGACCATTTTTCAGGACTAGATCTTAACGAATATGTAACAACTTATGACTTTAATACCCACAGTCATCACTAAAACGCCTCGATCTGAAAATCCAAAAGCGCGCAGCATATGGTATTCATTCATCTAAATTTTCTTACCATTAAATCACTATGTTTACTGCGCAACCCGTAAAAACGGGCGATTCAACCCCTAGTAATTATTTATAATGTCACAACTGGATTTTAATTAAAGCAAACGTCATAAACTTTTCATTGTAAACGAGTTGAAACGTGGGTATTTTCTTACGCAGGTGAATATCGAAGTTGTAACTTCAACCTGTCTACCTCTTACGCACCCATACCACTCGTTAAAAATATTAAGCATTTCCCCCGAATTTATTAAAATAACACAAATAATAGCATCAAAAATTATTATCATTGAACACCAATGCAATCATACAGTCGTCTTCGTTACACTTCGGGTTGGTTCGGTAGTTTCCGGCGACCATGTTACTCGGAAAATGGAGCTCGTTTGAATTTTCCTTCTCCGATTGGCTGCCCGCTTGTCAGCATCAACCAATAAGGCGCATGCTCGATCCATAGACAATTATAATTCAAAATAATATTTATGGTGACCTAATAATATTGGTTTTTAGAACACGGCATAATTCTGAATACGAATTTTAGTTCGAGTGAACTTAATTCTAAATCATTTAGAACGTTCTTAATAAGAACGTTCTAAAATCCGAATAGGGGGTAATATCAAAATGCATTATTATGTTTTCTTGAAATCGTCAAATTAGTAATTTTGTCGTTGCTCCGCTTTGGTAGTTACCTAACGCCGATATGGATAATAATTATTTCATTCTGAGTTTTATTGCTAATTTAAGAAAACTAAATAACCAATTGTTTTGTTAGATTTAATGTATAAATTTTGTTGGCTAATTTAGGTACTATCAGAACTCGGTAGGTATGTATGGTTTTCAGGCGCTATAAAAAAATTAAAAGCGTAAAATCACGTTAATATCCCTCAGAAATATTTTGGCTTCGGTCGCCATAAAGTTAAAATCTTCCATCACCCCATGGAACCTATATAATATCTGACAATCACCAACGATACGCTGCAGGGTTTGGGAAGCAGCTCCACAGTGGCACCGAGGGTCTGAAATATAGCCCCATTTGTGGGGATTCGCAGCGCTTCTAATGCGAATATGTAACAACTAATGACTAACAATTCATTACTGATGTTCGATTTTCAAATGGAACAAACTTCTACGGGCTCGAAGGCTGGCTTAGTGCGATCACTTTACGTTAATAACGTTCGCCGTTAGGTGGTAATGTTTAAATTTCCGAAACTCTTAATCATTAATTCTCAACATGTCAAAATATCTCATTTATACAACAATTAGATATTTATCTAATAATAATTAATGAGATATAGAGATAAAAGTGAGCAACCAAATTTAAATACTGAGACTGCCGTCATGAATTTGTCGCCATAATACGAATATATCCATTTTTGTTACTGTCTCATCTTTATTGCCTATCGGCTTTGTTGGTGCACAACCTTCTAATTATGTCTAGATTCTTGTGACCATTTTTCAGGACCGTTCTAATGCGGTTTAGTCTCACCCACTCCCTACGGTCCAGATCAAACCCATCCAATCGTTTAGTTGGGGTTGCTTTCAGGAACTTGTTCCTAGTATCTACCCTCCTCCACTCATCTCGCCATACCTGTTCCGCAATGAAGTCATTGTTTTCCATCATCTGCGTTCTAGACCAGAACGGTTTCCTTGACTTCAGTCTTTCTGGTGAAGTATCTCTCAAGGCCGTGTTGAGAATGAAGGTGTTGTTAATGCCTTTTGTCCATTCTCTGAGTTTTGCAACATCTCTACGAAGGTCAGGAGCTCAATATTTTCAGGACGGGCAGCCACTGGTACTGGGTGGGCTTTAAGTGCACCAGATATAGTTCTCATAGTGGAGTTAAGTTGGATGTCCACTTTTTTGGCATGACTATACTTCTTCCGTTCCATACTGGAGCGCAATATTCTGCGATGGAGTAACCAAGTGATAGTCCCGCAGCACGTAGTGTCTCAGCGCGAGCCTTCCATCCCGAATCTACTTTCAATACGTTTGTTAAACATGAATTGCTATCTATTTTTCTTTTCTCTTCAGAGTACTCTCAAACAAACTCTTTCTTTGAGAAAAAATAACAACTAATGACTCTAACAATTCATTACTAATGTTCGATTTTTAAATGGAACAAACCACTACGGGCTTACGACCGTCTTCTACTGTTATTTCGAAGGCTGGCTTAGTGTGATCACTTTACGTTAACAACGTTCGCCATTAGGTAGTAATGTTTGTCTCCGAAACTCCTAATCATGAGAATTCTCAACATGTTCAACATGTCGAAAAATCTCATGTATGTAACAAGTAGAAATTTAATAATAAAATGAAAAATAGAGATAAAAGTTGGAAATTGTTGAGAACAAGAGAGCAACCAAATTTAAAGACTGCGACTGCTGTCATGTATTTGGCGCCAGGATATGACTATATCCATTTTTGTTAATGTCTCATATTTATTGCCTATTGGCAATATTGGCAATCTTTGAGACTACCCCAGTAAGCATTATTATCTTTTCGTGTATGTGATGCTTTCAAACATATCCGGACAGTTTTTCATATGTATCGTTTTTCAACATTGTTTCTTTTTCTTCTTATTTTTTTAATTTTAAATTATTTTCGCTACCTCCAAGAAACAAAGTTTCGCTATCGGAGGCAGCACATAATAAAATTTTACATGGTTTGGTACATGATAAAACTTAATAAATAGACTAAAGTCTAGTACATAGGTACTTATGAACTATTTAAACTATAAAATAAAAACATAAAGATAAAAATGAAAGAAGAAAAAAATGAAAACGAAAACCAAGCGAACAATAAAAAAAGCAGAAGAGAAAAAAAAGAAAAGAAAGAAAACATTAAGTCGTTAATAATAAATAAGACAAAATGGCATAGATCCAATCAACTTAAAATTAGAATATAAACAAGACACCAAAATACAAAATGAAATCACAAAATAAGATGATCCCTATGCTTGGTATGATATGACTGCAGAAGACCCAGCTGAGTCCCTATAAAAGTTGCGCAATGCAGTCTTGAACTGATATAGCTCCTTTATTTCTTTTATGTTCTTAGGTAAAGCGTTATAGAACTGCATACCCAGGAACTCGATATTTCGCCTGCCGTAATTAGTTTTGTATTATAATGTATGTTCTTATTTGGAAGTTCTCGGATGTCTTGGAGTGTTGTTCATGCTCTTTGTCTTTTGCGGAAGAGGCTTTTCGTTCTTGATTTGAAATGTTAGAGACCTGACTGTAAGAATCTAAAAATGTAACGCAATAATATTGCGTTTTATAATAATATATTATATTATGAAGACCTATTTCAGAAAATTTTACAATAAAATAATCAAACGGATATCCTTTATTATAAAGCCGTTTGTAATGTCCTGTATTTCGGCGTATAATAAAGAAAGGAAAAATCTGGAACAATCGTTTTCGAGTAATCTGACATTTTGTTCCTTAATATATACAATAATATCTTATTTCTAGCGATTTGAATATTTCAATTAAATTTAAATCAAATTAAAGATACTTTCAGCCCTATAGGGATGTCGACGATATAAGGGTTTATTTAAATCTAACCATCGTTCAAGATAAAATAAATGCGAGCATCATAATTTTCAGTGGTCGATGTTAGTCCATTTGGATCAGTCGACGGCTTTCGCGCGTACAGCCAACTGGTCGTGGATTCGAATCCCGTTGTCGACAATACAAGCTTTGCTTTATTTGAATGTTGGCGAAAGTGTATTTGTGTTCCCTTTGGGTGAGCCAATATTCATTTTTATTAAAAAAATATTTCAAACGAGTAGAGGAAAATAAGAGGGCGAATCCACAGTAAATGGTCTTCCATACCATAATTGGACAATTTCTTATGATCAACTTGAAGTCTAAGAAAGCACCAGTGGCGGATTAACTGTCAACAGCGCTCTAGGCAAAGAGCGCTTGACGCCCCTCTGAGCACAATAGTTGAGGAGTAGGTTACTATATGTATGTATGGGCGATTTACAATGAAATTTGAAACAAAACTCAAATTTATGTAAAAAATAAAAAACGTTTCAAGGAGGTTAGTATTTATTATTTTATTATTTACACATTTTAAAAATGTCGCCGTCTACGTTTCTGTCTTGCGAAACTGTTAATGATCTCATCATACCTAGTCCAAAGAAACCACTAACTTTGATTCGATATAAAACATTGCAAGCGAATTAAATCGGTTATCTGACATCGTTTAACGAAAGTAGTTTTTCACTCTCTTTAGACAAGAAAAGCTCCGCTCACTGCTGCTGCAGTTGGTTATAGCTGTCGCACATTCTTAACGCGATGTCAATGGTTGGATAAATTATTTCCATCTGTTCTCTTCTTACTATCTTCAAAATTGTGTTGGTTGTACGCGGTGGTTCTTTTTCTTGACTTATGGTAATCAAATATGATCACAGATGAATGCATTATTATATAAAGCTTTGTTTCAAGTCCCCAGAATATAATATATTTATCAAGAATTTTGCTTTTTTGTACTTCTTAGATGGACAAATTCGTTAAATCACTCAAAAACGAAAATTTGTCGTAATATTTTTTGTACGCATCACGTCTTTTTTGAAGTTCTGCTACAAGGTTGTCTATTATGACCAAATTGTCAAACTTTTCCTTTTCTTCTGAAATTATATGCATCAGGCCGTCATACATGTGGATAACTGTATAAAATGTCAATATCATTGTACGTTTTTGTTGGTCGTGTTGATGTTAGCCAAATTGAAATCCCAAAACTCGGTCATAAAAGCCGTTTCCAATAGCTCCAATTTCAATCTTATGCTATTTGCTTCGCTGGTGTTGATGATAGCTTATCCTTTAGATTTTGATGATAGCTTATCTGTTACCTTTTTTTTTACTGGCAACTCTACAAAGTGACAATACTGAAAAACAGTTCGTGAAAGAAAAATGCACAATAGCGAGATTTAAGTCTTTCTAAAGCAGTTCAAGCATCATAAAAACCTAATAATCTACTGGTGAGCATTTCTGTCAAGTTATTTTTCAAATATAACTCGGAATAAATCCAGAAACAAAACATTTTGCTCAGACAAGGTGACAGTTCTCTTGTCTCTTTTACACCTACGAAATCTCCAGTAAGCGGCAGAGAGAGATGGACAATAGTGGCGGGAATAGAAAAAACGCATCTTGAGTCTTTTTGGAGTTCTTAAATCCATAATTACAACCTATTTTAGTGCACAAATGTATCAATCTTACATCATCTTGATCACTGGGTAACGTCGGCTAATTTTTCGGATGCCGATAATACATATCACCTCAACACTTGCACACAGAGTCGGCGGAGCGACAATCAACACAAACCAGGAACCCTGCGGTACATAATATTGGAAGTCTCCCGATAAACACCTGATGTTCTTCAGGACTACCAAAGTTTATCGTATTATTTAGAGCTGACTTGGAAGGACTACATACATCGATAACACCAACCGTTAAGATTCACTTGACAGCTGAAACATCAACAACGACGAATAGCCCGGAGTGCCAACACGGCCGCACTAAAATAGTTCTGCCAACCTGGAAACTATAACCTGACTGAAACCATAGATAAACTTATGTACCTACTGAAAAATGTTTTTATTCACTTCAATAATCAGTTCTTTTTTCTGATTGTTTTTTATTAGATAGGTATATTATTTTGCTATATATTTGTTTATATTTTGTTGCCATATATTTATTATATTTTCTATTTTAATAATGTAATTACAATAATTTTATCTTTCTTTGCTTGAAATTGTATTGATTGTATCTTGGACATTTACTAATTATTGAAATATTTATTTCTTGGATTATTTTTTTTCCATTAGTTTTTAACCTATACATGCAAGTCCTTTTTTGTATTGTGTATGCAAAGTATGTTTTATTTTTTCTTGTACCTACCTTTATTTTTCACACGCATACAAGGGGGCGAGAGTTGGGTTGAGATTGGGGTTTGAATTTGAATATTTACATATCCTTTAAGCAATTTTTTTTTTGCTATTTTATATTCGTGAAAATTGATATTTGAGCATTCTCTAACTGACCTTACACACTGATAACTAATAATGTCCGGAAACATCTGCAAGGCGTGTAAGGGTGGTGTTGATGGTGTGGATACCATAAAATGTAGCGCATGCGGCGATCTATATCATCACCTCTGTGTTCAATACAACAACGAATCAAGATCGTCCAAGAGAAAATGGAGGTGTCATGAATGCCTCTCTCGACCTGCCAACGGAGACAACACACCAGTGCGTGGTCTGGTGTCGAACACGCCATCAGAAACTAAGCACGATAGTGGTGGCCTCCTAACTGAGATAGGGAGAGAGATCAGAGAGCAGATCAGGAATGCCTTACTCTCTGAACTTGGCATCTTCAGACAAGAGATGGCACTTAACAATGAGAAACTTATGAAGATTGTAGAAAATCAGTCCGCAATTATTAGTGAAAAATTGAAAATGATCGAGACAATTAAAAAGGAAAACGACGAACTGCGTAGCAGAGTCTCGATCCTGGAAACTAAGTGTGACCCACTCTTACTAGCTGACGAGATAGAAGACAGAGTCAGCAGGGCGAAAAACATAATACTCTGTAACTTGGAAGAGAGTGCTAATGTCATTGACGACGGAAGAAAAGTGGCCGCACTGCTCAGTGGGCTTGACCCTGCAATTACTACAGAAAATATTGGTTGCATTCGCCTGGGAAAAAGCGGTGGTACCAAACCACGACCTCTCAAAGTGTCGTTAAATTCCTCTGAGCGAGCAATATCAATCGTCAAGGGTCGAAGAAGGCTGGATGGCAATCTCCGTGTATATCCTGATCGCACAGTCATGCAGAGGCAGCATATGGCAGATCTGCGCAACCAACTGTTGGAGAGAAAGGCGAAAGGAGAAACTGACGTCTATATTAAGTATTCTCGGGGTAAGCCTATTATCGCGAGGATAGAGGCTTCAGGAGGCAGGATGCACGCTACCAGATATAATTATTCATCGGATACTCCGTCTGGGTAATGAGTTCAGCGAATCTATTGACCGGATCTACCGAGTTGCGTGTTTTTCGAATATTATTTAATCAAATAGTTGGTGATTGATTGTTTATTATTTGATCATATATGTTGTGTTTTATTTGATTTTCTATTTGTGTGTGTTTTTTTTTTTTTTTTGTTCTTTTTGAGGTCATTTTACTTCGCTCCGCTTGATTGTACCCGATTCATCCACAATCTCTCATCCTCTTTTTCTTTTTTAAAGGCGATAATGTGATTTCGTTTCGTTTTATTTGTTTGTTTCGACTGTCTTTTCTAGTAATATTATCAATGCTATTTTTTTTTGTATGGATTTAATTTTATTTCATGTATTTTTTTTTCATTCTCTCAAGCCCCATCATCATTATTTCGAATGTGTTATTTTTTGTGACTGCTTTTTGTGTGTGATTTAACTCGATTTCATTTTTATCCAATGTTATGTTCTGCACCTGCTTTGTTTTTGTTTGATTGCCTTGAAACTATTGTTTATTTATAGTGTTTTTATATTAACCTTCATCCTGGTAATCATTATTTACAAAAAAATAAGTAGGTGTATATTTGTGTATGCTCTAAAACTTGATATGAATAGGTGCATAATTGGTTTTTATTTTATTAAATATTTTACATTTTATTTTAAATTTTATTTGATTTTCTAACGTTTGTTTGGTTTGAATTGGTATATTGAAACCCGTGATCTATTCTATTAATTTCTGTTTCTATATAATGTTAATATTAAAATTTTCTTTTTGATTTTCTTACTTCAAATTTTTCATTAGTTCTTCTTACTTGTTCTGTTTTTTTGTTTGTTTATGTATGTACTATGATACTCTGTTATTTACCTTTATGTTATCTTATTCTATTCCGAATATTGTAATTAATTGCCATATTTCTTTGACATGGCTTTGTGTTTTTTGTTGTTCTCTATTCGTTTATTTAATTTTAACCTTATTTTTTTATTGATTTGGATTTATAATATGTACATATATATTTTCTCTTCTGATTTTCCTGTTTTATATCTTTTTTTTTTATTAGTCTATCTGGACTTTTTGAATTTTGTTTTTTTTTTAAATTTCTTACATTTTGTACCTACTTGTTTGATGTTTTTCTCTCTCTATATAATATTTGCAGATATTAAGTAATTTTACATAGTTTAGTGTGGCATTTTTATATAGCCATACTAGATGTATTTAATGTTTGCTTTATATGCTATGTATTTTTACCTTACTTTGATCTACTATGATTCTTTTAAAGTTATATTTTTCTGTTTTGATTTTTCTTATACAATCATCTCTCTTATATAATGTTACTTTGAAATATCTTATGTGTATTGGTTTTATTATCGCTTACTTTTTCACTTTTTTTGTATAATTATGTGTTGCTGTAAATCTATTATAATTGTTATTTGTTAAAAGGCACATGTGTGCCGTGTACTAATTAAATAAATAAATAAATAAATAAATCATTCGTAGATTTGGTCCACACATATCATTCCACTCATAAAGGTACTTTGCACGTCTTTCAATCAAGATCCTGCCATATATTTTGCCAACAGCGCTCAGCAGACTAGCTTGGTAATTCACCAACCCAAAAAGATGCAAAGACATTTGGAATTCGGCATCCCAGAAACCTTCTTTGTGAAAAGAACAGATCCTTGGATCTACTTCTAGAGTAAGAAAAATATTTTTTTTTGTGTAGGTTGTAGTTTCAAAACAGTTTTAGTCGTCCAATTAAACATGACTTTGAGATATATTTATATGATTTTAGTTTCGATGTGAGAATTCATCGATTATCGTAAGCATCTCTATAATAGTACTTGTGCTTGACGTGCTCAATGATGTATTTTATGAAATGGAAATTTAAGCTATTCAGATTTACCATCATCCTTTTCGTGTTATTAGTGATGTAAATACCGTAATCGAAAACATGTTAACGCGGGAGTCTTCCCCCTACCCCCTTCCTAGCTTTCTTTGTCTCTTTCATCTTCGTCTTCCACGCTTACCCCCTCGGGGAATCCCTTAATGTCATAAATTTGCATGTAAATCGTATCAGTTTGGCTTCAAGTTTTTTTTATTTATCTCAACCGTCTTTGTATGATACGTAGGCAGGCTGTCGGTGACGCAAACTCTTATTTAATAATCGATGGTATTTCACAGGTAAAAAAAGGTTTCCCTTTGATGTTCAATCTAATTTTGTAAATATTTCGTACTTGTAAAATAAGTCAAATCAAAAATTTTATTAGGGGGAATAAATTGTCGATTAGTTTTTTTTTTTGCTCCTTTGCGAATACCTTTTTTCGGTTTCGTTAACTTGGAACTCTTTCCAGAAGCGCTTTCATTTAATCTTTCAGCTTTTTTCAAACTGATTTTCGAACCGATTAAAACACTTTTTATCATAACAATTTGAAAATGTATTATTTTATACTATAATGTAACAGAGCGCTTAAAATTCATGCCTAAAAGAGTTGAGTGTTCATCATTTTTTGCTGTAAAATGAAAAATCAAGTCATGATCCACCCATTGGTAATATAATGTCTGAACTGCTAGATTTCTTTAGTTCAAAGTATACAAACTCAGTAAATTTCTCTCCAGAAACCATATAGAAATTTAAAATACTAAACATTGTGGACACTTCTTATTTGGAGACTTAATTTTTTCTCCATTAACTTATTCAACAGTGCTCGCTCAGTCTTTGACAAATGAATCTTAATAATGTTCAAACTTATAATCTAAATTAGTTATGGTCGAATTTCGAGCACTGGCCGACCATAAGTTAATAAAAAACTGAATGTTTGTGTGTGTACTCGATAGATTCAAAGACCGTCAGTGAACGTATTTCAATGATACTTTGATGATCTGTTCTACTTATGTCTGGGAATGTTTAAGCGGACGATGAGTTCAAGTCCACTCCTTGGAGTATAGTTACAAGTAGAAAAGGTTAAAATGTAACAAACATTCCATAAACCAGGAGTACCTATACTGTCCTATACATTATTTTTTTATTCTGGGTTGGGTCGAAGTTCGACGGGCAGGTCAGCTAGTGTTACATAATGTTACAATGCATATTCAACCTTTTTTCGATGCTACGCGTCATATGAGTAAAGAAACAAGGTGTTTCACAGACCCGCAGTTTGAATTCAATTAAAAACCAATTCCAAACTACATTTGGTTTCTCCTTTGCATGGTATTTGCCAACACCTAAACAAACCAAGCAGGTATAATTAGTTGTAAATAGTTTAAATGGCTCTAAGTTCTAACTTGCTCTCTCTTTAGCGTTCAAATTTCCATAATATACGTTTCGCCTACTATCTCTGTCGAATAACTGGAAAATTGCATACAGTCAGTGACAATTACGCGAGGCAAAATCTTGGAATAATTATAAGTTTGTTAAGCTAGGTTAATTATTATTGTTTTAAATGTCAAAAGTCAAATAATGCAAACGTATGCATTAAAATTATTTGTGGAGTGAACGTCATCAAACTTTATGGTCTTACGTAGCTTTGATATGAAATTGACAGATTAACAAAAATCCCGCGAAAATATTAGTAAACAACCAATGTTTTCCATAGATTTCCATGGTAACACAACAAACTGCTACCAACTTCAAATCAATTTTTTTTCGACATTTCAAACTTTAGCTAAAGTAAGAGGGAATATTTTTTATGAAACGCGTTTAAATTTTTAAAGTAATTTTTTATAGCTTAAGAGTTCTTAAGTCGTTTTTTGAAATCGGACGCTAGAATTTGGTTTATATGCATAAAAATAGTTCCACGAAGGTCTGTTTTGAATCCGGCATTGCTTCACGAAAAAATGGTATAATAAGGATTTAAACAAGTATTTAAAGTAGTGACGGTCGACATTGCGATCGGGATTGAGTTTCAAGAGTAACCCACCTTTGGGTCTTGTTTTAAATCCATTCTTTCAACATTGTCAAACCATAACAAAGTATTAACTTTCCACTTTGGAAATCAATATAATAATAGTAAAAAAGAAATAAGTAACTCAATGAATATTCAATCAATTATTTTATAGAATAATAACATCTTTGACAATGTTTACATCTCTTTCCGGCTTACCCGGAATAACAATAACGAGATATTAAGGTTAATAAGATACTTTAAGATCTTGGAGTTTGTACACGGGAAGTTTTGTTTTGTATAGAACCTCCCAAATATTGAACACCTACCTACTTTGAAACAACAACTACTCACCTCATAATCCTGTATTATAATTGTTAAGTTCGTGTTTAACTTGGTACTTAACCCACCGGAATTTTTTTTCATAGATATGATAAAAACGAGGTCATAAATATTGCGAAATATCGAGCAAAATGAGAGCTCTTGTTACCTCCCTACGCCTCTCAAGTGGGGTGTAAAGGAAGATTTGATTGATTGATGACATAACCGAACTACGTGAAATATTTTTCTTACTTGTGATTCGTCTTAAAGTCCATAATTAGATGGCGAATATGTAATTTCAACTAATGACTCTGATAATACACTTATGATGTTCGATTTTTAAATGGTATGAACAAATCATTACGGGCTTACGACCGTCTTCTAAGACTGTTATTTCGAAGGCTGGCTTAGTGTCAAGGTTTTAAGTTAACGACTTTTGCCATTAGGTGGCAATTTTCAAATCCCCGAAACGCCTAATGATTACGACAATTTTCAGGACTCGAATCTGCGTCTGCGTCCCATTGCAACGCGGTAGGCACTGGATCACAATTACGTGTCTGGGGAAATAATATATTATTTCAATCAAGTATATCGAAGAGAGGTTCCTACATACAACTGATACTACCGAAGGAATGTGGAATTTTCCGCAATCCTAACATCTTTAAGTAAAATTGGGACACTTAAATGGATAACACATTAATGGGACCGTCAAATAATTAATGACGTTTTTCTATGCCTGTCGTCCTACAGGATTTGCTGCTAGTTGAATATAAAACACATCAAATAAATTACAAGCTCATACATGATATTATTACTAAAAACAGATTATATTTTGTACATGTCCCATAAACATAAAGTCGATGATAATATGATGACATAAAATAGGGCTTCAAAACATTACATCGAACTGTAATTACCACATCGAAAATCGGCATTTAATAGAATCATGACTAGCTTAAATGTTTGTAACTTTCAGATACGTTATTTTTGTTATTTAAAATTTGAGAAAAAAAACTTTTAAGAAATAAAGTTTTATATCTAATCTATTTATGAAAAAAAAATATTATTGTCAGTGGTTTTATTCAATAATATTGTGAATGGTTTGTGATTTTTTAATACCATAAGTAATATTTTCTTTGTAGTCTGCCTATTGATTTTTGTGTCTCTTTTCCCACTACTTATATAAAATGTTTTGTAAAAGCAACGTTGTTGTTGCGTGGAATCTCATTAAATAAATAAATAAAAAAAAATTAACTGTCAAAAAGTATACGATTTTGGAACTTTTTGCGTATGTAATAAATGCGAGCCACATCCGTTTATTACACACTTACATTGACATCCGACTGACAAGCTTTTTCATCGGACGAAAGTGCAACGACACGCCTTAAATTGAAATAATAGTAGAAGACGGTCGTAAGCCCGTAGTGGTTTGTTCCATTCAAAAATCTAACATTAGTAATGAATTTTTAGATTCATTAGTTGATACATATTCTGCAAAAAGTTTCTATTTCGTACACTTTTTTATTGTTCTCTCTTGACATAGAGAACTCAACTTTTACTCAACACATACATAAACGAGTGGAAAGTCTAAAAAAATGGACATTATTCTACAGAAGATTCATATTTACTTAGTTACTAAGTATGTATATTAATTGTTTCATACCTATAAAATTGATAACAATAATAGCTTTTAAGACTATTTTTATGCTTATGTATCAACATCAAAATATAACATATTATTCATTTTGTTTCAGGTATGTCCAAACACACAGTTAAGAGAAAATAGCCTAATATTAATTCGGAATGTAAGTTTTTTTTTTTATATATTTATAGATTTCGATTCGTCGATGAAATATTTTATCTGATTGGCAGCCCTAGTTTTGTCTTCTAGCTCAATGATTTGTACTAATATAATACGCGTTCATATAGGATGTCTCAAATTTCATAAATAATTGATGCTTTATAGGCTGCCCCGTTTCTAAACTACATATTGGCGACAACAAAAAAACATACTTAATTTTGGGGTTATTCTTGAAATTTATACCCGATTTTAATGTCGACCGTCAATACCTACTATAAGAAGTACATAATCCTTATGTATTCCTTTTTGCAGACAATATAAAAGAAATTAATGCGGAACTATTTTCATGCACAACAACCAAAATCTAAATGTCATTATGCTATCGTTATTTAACAAATATGTAACAACTAATGATTCTTAATAATACATTAGCGATGCTCGATTTTTAAATGGAACAAACCACTACGGGCTTACGACCGTCTTCTACTGTTATTTCAAAGGCTGGCTTAGTGTGATCATTTTACGTTAACAATCTTCGCCCTTAGGTGGTAATTTTTAAGTCTCCGAAACTCTTAATCATGAGAATTCTCAACAAGTTCAACATGTCGAAAAATATGATGTACTTATACAACAAGTAGATATTTAATAATTAATGAAATATAGAGATAAAAGTTAGAAATTTTGAAGAACAAGAGAGCAACTAATTTTAAATACGACTAAAGCGACTGCTGTCATGTATTTGGCGCCAGTATATGAATATATCCATTTTCGTTAATGTCTCATCTTTATTGCCTATTTGGCATATCGTTATTTAGATTGAAATTGGATCAGTATTGCGATGGAATTGCAGAGTAACCTCCTCAAGTCAATAAAATATGGCAAATAATGCATATTTGACAGCTACAAATTGTTTTTTTTTCTATTATTGATATCATTTAGTTCATTATATATTAAGTCAATGTTATAATCTCTTTTATTTGGGACACGCTTTGGATAAAATATTTAAATATTTTGTAGGGACACCGATAATTATGTCGTATATATATTTCTAAAGTTCAAATTATCGTCTTTCTATAAACCGGATGTTGGTTTGTCATAGAGAATAATAATGTAAAAAAATGGAAAGCCTTAATGGTTTTGGGTTATTTTAATATTTAAAAAAGTGGGTACTTACTCCATACGCAATCGTAAAAAGAAATATTAATTCCCTGAAATATGAATTGGAATTATTCGAAACTGTCGCCTTATTTTGTTCAAATCTCAACTTATAAAAGTACCTACTTACTTAGCCATATTTATGTTTTATTCAACGATTTTTTGATACCCGTGGGAGAAGATTCAAACGCAACGATGATCAGTGTATAGGTCTTGTGTTTTTTTTTTTTTTAATCCAACGATATATTATATTTTAAGTTACTTTCAATGTATATTTTGGTTTGTTTGTCATACACTTATATATTTTATATATGAAACGTACATAATGTGAATCATTTGAACTACTGCGTACCAAGGCATAATTTTTTTGGAACAAAAATTAAAATTTTTATGTAATAGTTTTGTTTATGCAGAATGGGGGGTGGTGGTACTTCGAGAAAAGGGGGAGAAGTAGTGATTGCGTCGAAAAATCACCATAGAAAGTTTTAAAAGCAGCATTTGCAACAAAAAATTCAAAACTTCATGTCATATTTTGGTTCATAAGGCGAATGAAAGGACGTAGAGGAAAGGAGGAAAAGTAGTGATTGCGTCGAAAAATCACTACAGAAAGTTTTGAATCGTAATCATTACTAATTTGTATTTTTATTTATTTATTTATTTATTCTACGCATGTAGGGCATTCGGCCCTTATGGTTATAAGACGAGGGAGGGAGACCCCCTCATACCGTGTTGCGTTGCTTTGAAGCAGAGCTGAGAGATTTGAACATGTTGTGGGAGAAGGTCACTGAAGCATCGCATCAGGATCGAGCGCGTTGGAGGGTTCGTGTTGCCTCCCAAAGTCCCTAAGATGTGTCTCAAATGTAGTATTTTATCGTTGTATTGAGTGATTATTTTAAGGTGTATTTTTCATATTGTTGCTTTAACCAACCAAAATCTTTCGGTCGACCTAAGTTTCTTAATTCAATTTTGAGAAAAAATTGTAGAAAAAATGTTTCTTCATAAAATCGGCTTCTTGCTAGAACAATCTTGAAAAAACACGTTCTGTCTGCGAATACCAGTCAGCGAAAAAATATTCGATTTCTCATGTGTATAAAACAATTGAAAATTAATTTAAAAAAAAATAGATTGATATCTTACTACGCGAACTCTTCGATCATCCTTTTAAAAGACTCGTTCAATTTATTCGTCGAATCGGTCGATTAATAATATCTTTCATTGTTCGTCGGATATCAGTAGAGTAGAGAGCCATCAATTATTCGAAACAAAATCACGTCATCTGCATACAATGAAATTGAAAGTGCGCAAGTAGAAAAACACGCGTGTGCGCATCGGTACCTAATAATTATACCTTATCCCGCCTGCATATACGAGAGATCTACCTACGCCGTAAACACCTATCTTATATATAAAAATAATAATCTGGGTGCGTGTGTCTCCCTCAAACTCGACTGAACACGGCTGAACCGATTTGGATAATTTTGGTTTCATACTCGAATAAGCTCTAAATATTTTTCAAACGGTGGGAAATTATGGAAAAATTGCGAAGAAAATAGAAAAACAACAATTTTGTCTTCCCATCTAAAGCGTTCATCGCTTAGGTATTGTGTCACGGTCATAATACAGAAACGTGACATGTATGGATACTATGTGATAATAACTTTTAATTATTTAAACATACTTTGAGAAGATTCAAATCATTTTCAATCTCATAGGAATGTCTTTGGGGATTCTTAAAAACGAAATTACATTAAAGTTTCCAATAAAAGTAAACAAACTTAATTGTGTACCTACCTGCCTAAGTTTAATAAAATCAGCAATGAAAAGTTTATATTTGAAGCGAGGCGAAGTTCGACGGGTCAGCTAGTATATTATAAAAAAAAAAGAAAGTGAACTTGGAGCACTCTATAATTAGAAAGACATTAAAATGCTGGATCCCGAAATATTTATGCTCGGGTCTAGGCGTTTAGGTACCTACGTTATGCAACAGTGATTTATAATAACAAGATCTATGTATTATGTTGGCTAGATCCCACCCCGGAAAAGATCTCATGCGAGTTAAATGATGTAATACGAGTTAATTGCATTATGTAATCTAATAATTACACCTTTGGTGGATCCATTTTTCTTTTTTTTATGGGATTAGATCTACTTCGAAGGTACAGAATTCATTACCTCGTTTTGTAATAAAGATTGTAACAAAAATGAAATCGTTCTAACAGTAATTTTATGTACTATAGTTTCATTTTTCTTTTAATAATACTCCCTTTTTGACCCAACTTAGGAACATTGGGAGACAACAAGAGCCCTTCACCGCGCTCAATCTAGCGCAGCTTCAATCAACTCCTCTCACACCATTTTAAAATCCCTTTCCTTAGCCAACTGTCATTCCGCATCCTTATCACGTGTCTTAGCCATGTCGCCGACGACATGGGGACGACCGCGACGGGAGTTCCTGCAAGACGTGTACTCCGACGTCTGCTGCTCCTCATATGAGGAGCTCAAGAGGACTGCAATGGACAGAGAGGAATGGAGAATGAGATCCAATGCTATTGCTGCAAACCAATCCCAGGATTGAAACTGCAGAAGAAGCCATGTCGATCTGCGTTAAGCGAAATGTAATAAAATAGGTAAGTCGGGTTTATAAATATTAAATAACTGGAGATTGGCTGAACTGATTCTTCCGATATTTGATTTATTGGATTTTCTTCGCTCCGGATAACAGAATAACTATTAAAAAGTTGTCAAATGCATAAGAAATCATATAAAATATAATATTAAAGTTAGTATGGAACGGATTTCCTGCGACGCCAACGCCATCTATGAAATTTTTTATAACAACAAAATCATTGTTTTTCTGACAACCATTGAGAATAAAAATATAAGTACGCAGATTTTTGATGGAATTTTTTCGAGCTTTCAGAAATAAATTTTTAACATTCAAACATATTATATTGAACGTATTTATGTATAAATTACAAATTTGAAATCAATATTCATAGTAAGGACTACAGGACAACGTCTGTCGGAAAAGCTAGTATTATATTATGACATATATCAAGCCTGAAATAATTCGTGATAAGTGCCTTTTTTACCTTAACTTGTATAAAAATGTATTAAATTCACCAACGAAAAACTCTATGAAACACCGAGGTCAGAATGTAAAGAAAAAAAACAACAAAACCAGTTTTTGTCGTTATAGTACATATCTATGGATAAGATTATCTTTGGGCGATAAACAAAACAAGGATTTCATTCGGTAGGTAGGCACTTCCTGTCATATTTGAAATAATTCTCCGCGGCTAGTAATCATTCTCTATGGTGGTCTGTCAGAAATGTCATTTTTTAATTTTGGAATACAAATAATAATAATAAACACACAAAGAGGGAATCAAATCAAGTAGGCTAAAATCTAATAATATTCTAAAACATACAGTCATTTATCATGCTGCCATCCTTTGAATAATCTTGTTTTGACGTGATGTTATTTTTCTTAAAGAATAAATAATTGTTATTGTTGGTTGAATGATATGTTGCAGGCATAGCGCTGAAATCGTTTTCAAACCAAATGACCAAATAGTTTATTTTTCTTAACGCTTAAAATGAGAGAACGAATCTCAAATAATAGGGTTCTACTTTAGAAGTTAAGTAGGTACCAATTTTCAAAAGTAGAAGAACTATAAAATACATAGGTTTAGTTCAAGAAAAGGTATTCTGGGGCTCATACTTTAGAGATGATGCTCACGAACTCCAATGATCTTTAGTATTATAAAAATGTAGAGCTATTTTGCGTCCTCGTCGTATCACGCCTGAACGGCTGGACCGACTTTGCTAATTCTTTTTTATCGTGTTTAATTTGTCTGAAGATGGTTCTTATGAAAGAAAAAAAAATAAGAAATCTGTGTGGAAAATTTGAAAATGAAAGAAAACTCTAAGTAAAGGCAACCTTATTAGTACTTCTAACCATATCATTTTTTATTCCAATATTGAAATTTCGACAGGAACTGTCAGTTGTTAGATAGTTGGTGCGATTGACAGAATGCGGATGCTAATACATGGTTTAAAACAGACGCATCGGTCGGAATTACATTGGTCAAAAGATAATTAATTCATTACCATACAAATTCGAATTCAATATTCATAACTAGGGCCACAGGACAACATCTGTCGGGAAAGCTAGTTTTTGATAATTCTTCATGTGTCTGTAGCCGGTGGTACATTTCATTACGTCTGGTTCTGAGAATGAAATTGCAGTTGGTAAGTTCTGCGCCTTCTCAGCATTATTTTGGGAAAATTCCATAGAATCTTGGCGAACACAGGTAAAGAACAAAAGAAAAATGATCTGTACCTCTTTGCACGATAAGAATTCGGTAGAATCAAATGGCTCTTTTTCTCTTTTACATAGCAAATTCTCTCCGGTTTTCTACTGTCAAATGTCTCCAGTTGTATATTATAATAGAGTACTTAACCTAACCTATAACCTTAGAAATGTAATTTGTTAATCAAAAGATAGAAGAATTACAATATTATTTTTTATTGGATTATAACAAGAAAAAGATATTGGTCTTAATTATTGACATCTTAATAATTTGTTTTCTAAGTAGAAAAAGTGGATTTATATAAATTTAATTCCGATCTTTTACGGATGGAATTATGCATTCCTATTCTAGTGACATTTTGGTGAGATAAGGTTAAGATAAATCATTTGGCGACACTTATTAAATAATTTTATGAGTGTTTATTCTTCAATATTATTCACGCTGAAGATCTTTCTCCACTATTATTTATTTCGGTGTTTATGTAAGTCAATGGAGAAAATAAAATGGATTTTTAACATCCTAGTGGTATTAACCTATAAATATGATAATCGAAGATGCTCTTCCATTGTAGAAATAATAAAAACTCATAGTTTTTTCTTTGATACACTGAATATTGGAGAAGGCCTTTAACCCGAGCCATTGAAGGTTGTAGGCCCTTAGTCCTATCGTCCTTTTATCGATTCAGTTTTTGAACGAATGAATTAAATTTATGAATGAATGAATGTTGAGTCTATTTCAACACTACGGTTATGTTTAAATCATTTTGTACGAATTAGTAACTAAGCCTGGAACGCATTCGAATTTTTCTTGGTGAACCCATAATGGACATTCTTATAAAGATGGCTCCCACAGGGGGTCTTTTGGGGTCTAAAAAGATCTCTGCCTCATTGCCACGCGCAGGTATAACAAAACTAAATGAGTTTTTATTTTTTTCTTTAAAAAAAAATAAACACGTCAGTTTTATGATTGTGTGGTGTTAAAAATAATAAATTTAATAAAAATATGATTTGCGAAAATGTTGTAGTTTACGTGCCCAAAATGGTTTTTCGTATGCATAGTCACGAAAGATAAAAATAAACTTATTGTTTTTTTTTTTCAATTAGTAGGTAAATACATGAAAGCATTTATTAGATGGATAAAGAGTTTATCGAAAAATCCAATAGGTTTTAAATTTAACCACCCGATAGCGAAATTGATTGACGTAAAGTGAACTTACTAAGCCAGCCTTTGAGGCAACAGAAAAAACGGTCGTATAGTAGTGGTCTAAATTTACCATTAAAAAGTAGAACATTGTTTGTGTTAGTTTTGCATAAATGAGTTGCACACTTCCATATACAACTTTCCTACTTTCATATCTCATTAATTATTACATAATTATCTACTTGTTGTATACATGGGATTTGTTGAGATGTTGAACATGTCAAGAATACTCTTGATTAGGAGTTTCGGAGACTTACCACCTTAAGGCGAACGTTGTTAACGTTAAGTGATCATACTAAAACAGTCTTCGAAATAACAGTAATAGACGTTCGTAAGTCCGTAGTGGTTTGTTCCATTTAAAAATCGAACATCAGTAATGAATTGTTAGAATCATTAGGTGTGACATATTCGCCAATTATGTACGTTTAAAAAGGTTTATTTGTATTTTTTTCTTAACAATTACTGCTGAAAAGACAGTATTATTAATTTGTTCTATGACCTTTCAATTGCCGTAATAAGTATGGCCTTATTCAAGAAAAAATCACGTCATTAATTTGAAATTACGTGTTTCCTTCAATTGAAGTAAAATTACAAACAGGAGTATTCTCATCATACATATTCATCACAATTCTCTTTGTACGGGGAATCGTTGTTTAATAAAGATCCTGAGAAATGGATTTAACAGGATGGGGCAAAAAAAAGGAGAAAATGAAGAAAGAAAACATAAAATACACTCATTTAATGCAAAATATTTGATAACGATTTCAACGCACATTGTTCCATTTTTAAAAGCGAGTGTGTGTCTGTGAGTTCTGTTGTTTGAAATGGGCGGATTATTTTGCAACCGTAAAAATGATCGAAAAAGTCCTTGCGTCCAATAAGTTATCCAGAATTTGCGATATTTTTGGATCTCAAGTTGAAGACAAAAATGTTTTGAGGAACCTACAGCACAGAACAGTGGACATTTTAGGAGTATTTGAAAAGATGTTCCGGATATTGAATGGATTTGACCGCTACTAAGACTATAAAAATGCGTCCAAAAAACGCTGGCAGCCATTTTTGACATTATTTTCAAAAAAAAAGAACGTACCAGTACCAGTAAATAGGTATGTGTACTTATATCGGTGCAATCAATGTTAAAAAATAATATTTCAGTTAGGTGTATTTTTTCATATTTCAAAACATTCCTGCATTTTTCGTCACACCCTATCGCATAAAATAAGTAGTATGTGTCTGTTATATACAACCAACTTATTAGTATTTTCCTTGAAAGATGAAATATATATTACTTTTTGTATAAAAATCCTGGAGCAAAGGTTATATATTTTCCCTTTATACGATTTCTTGTGTATGAAATCATTTTTTGTTTTTTTTTTCAGTTCACGTATTTTGCCTTAGAAGTTTGTCTTGTTTCATGTTGTTCGCTAATACGGGATATGCGTACCTTTGAAAGTATTAGAATATACCTACCTTTTTTTAATATGGATAGGTATAGAATATTGCTAGGGTTTACTAGCTGTTATGATTCCCCCTTTTCTGTATAGTGTTCGCATCAATAAGTTCCATAAAAATGTGTAGTTAGGTATCGATTTTTTTCAAAGGTGAATTGTTTATGAATATGTGAATTGTTCTTTGATAGATCTTCCTTAGATTATTGAAATGCAACCAGTTTCGTTTATCGACGCCTTATTCTGGAATTCAGGGTCCACAGTCTTCGGGGGTGGTCAAATCCAGGTGGTTTGTCAGAGATGCAGGGCAAACAGCGAGCCACCGGGTCCGAAGGCTCCTCCCATCTGGATTTCCAATTCTCGATGATGTTGAAACCTCCATCAAATAGGCCTTTCCCTGTTGCTAGTGGAGGCTTGCGTGATTTCAGCCTGTTATGTGATAAGAGGTATTCGAGATCTGAGCAGGATGGCAATTCAGGGTTTTTGTGCCAATTCAGGGTCAATAAATTTACCTCAAGTACCTACCTATAAGTGTGACTCGAAATGAATGATTTTATTACAACTCTATATGAGCTGTCAAAAATACGTTCATCGTGTAGTAACTCTACGTAATTCGTATTATTAAGATTGAATTATCGACTCGAAAGTCGTTTAAAATTGTGATTCTCATCCACTAGATGTTATTTATGTGAACTGTCATTAAATGCGAGCATCGTTTGGAAACAACATTAATTATTCATACTTTAAGAAGTATCGCCAGAGCTTCATCGTAATTAATTATTTATTTATTTATTTATTAAATTCTTTATGCACATATTATTACAAAATTATTGTATAAAAATAGCAGTGTATAAAAATAGTGGGCAATGGCGGGATTATAGCCGAAACCATCTCTAACATCTAACCACATATGACAAAACACAAATATAGATACACTAGCTTATACCCGTCTTGCTTTACGTTTTTGATTCCGATTGTCAGGCTTGATCGGTAGGTAATTAAACAGATTCTAGTCTAGCATCCCATTGCTTAACATACCACTTTAACTGACATAAGCACAGAAAAAGAAGAATGACACTTTTACAATTTTTGTTTTACCGACCTCATAATATTATACGAACCTATTCAAACCACAGAGCTCTCTCTATGAAAACTTGCAAATTATGTCCACAGATAATATAAATATACTGATTATGTCGGTAGGTTGGTATAATATTTTATTTTTTTTGGAGGTCTATAATAATAAAAAAAATATTATACGAACCTACCGACATAATTTGCAAGTTTTCATAGAGAGAGCTCTGTGGTTTGAATCTTAGCTACATACATTGCCTGCTTGATATTAATTGGGCAACCCACCCATAGAGGGTGATTTGTATCTGTCAAACTTCAAAATCAAACTGCAAATTTTTTCATTAAATCTTTATTTATTGAGAATAATAAGCTTTTAATAACATTTATATGTATAACAAATCAATCTACAATTATTTTATTACATTTTCATACCGTAATACCAAGATCCCATTCAACGTTTACATGAGTAATTTTGTTTCCAAAAGTCTTTTTGAGAAATTTGTATGAAGATCCTAAAAAATACAGTTTTTTTAAATAGATCTAAATATATTAAAGTTAATGCAGCAAATTGTATTTAAGAACCTTCTCCAGCATTTTATACTGCTCTGGGCATATTAATATCTATCTTAGCATTTGTATTTTGAGCGTGATGTTCACATATACGGTTAAAGTATTGTCAAAGGCAAATAAAAAAACATTTCTAAATTATTATATAGATAAACACAAATCACCCTCTATGGGTGGAATGCCTAATTAATTATAAAAAAAAGATACATAAACACATTTTTTTTTTAAATTTTTTTTTTATAAAAATGAATTTGTGCTCACTCAAAGTGAACACATATACACTCCTTGACTCTTTCACAGTAAGCTACTTAAAGCTTGTGTCGTGAAAGAGGAAGACGGTCGATAGATATAGAATACACAAAACTAAATACATATTTGATTACAAATTACTACATATTTGATAAAAAAATATATGAATTCTAATCGAATTGAGTAAAATATTTCCATCTTTGGGTTAACGATTTCAAACAGTTTTTCTACAATTTTGTATCCGGTTCGAAGGACCAAACGTCGCAACAAAAATAACCGTGTTATTTATATGGTATGCGGCTATTATTATTATCATCTAAAAAGGGCGTCCGTATGAAATATGTGCTGTTATGAATTCTCGGAACGAATACTACTCGCTCTCAGGGAGTGAACACATACCAAAAACCTTTGATATTATGACGTGAATCTAATATATTCTAAAACATAGATTTTTTGACGTAATAACACGTCATTTTCTTCTATGACGTGAGCAACTTTCATGAGTTATACCATAAAGAAATACACCTTTTCTCGTATATTAATCTATACTCATATCTACTATATAAATTGAATTCTCAATGGAAAGCCAGCTATATTATTCCAATTTTCAAGAGAGGGGACAGATCGGATGTCGCCAACTATCGTCCGATTTGTATACAGTCTTGCATACCGAAATTGTTTGAGAAAGTTCTTCTGGATAGGATTAAAATGAATTTAGTTCTTGTTTTATCCCACCACCAGCACGGTTTTTTGCAGGGCAGATCCACCTTAACTAACCTTGTAGAGTTTCACATGGACATTATGGATACCCTGGTCCGTAGGCGACAATTAGACTGTATTTATACAGATTATTCTAAGGCTTTTGACCGTGTCTCTCACCCGATTTTGCTGGCTAAGCTTCAATCGTTGGGAGTGGATGGATCACTCCTGTCTTGGTTCAGAAGTTATTTAACTGATAGAAGTCTAACGGTTTCTCTCTCGGGAGTTCATTCTCTTTCATTTGTAGCAGGTAGCGGAGTTCCACAGGGTTCTCACTTGGGACCCATTTTGTTTAATGTCTTTATAAGCGATCTTTTGGAGGAGTTTGAGGGGGTGGAATTTGTCATGTTTGCTGACGATTTAAAGTTATATAGGGAGATTAATGGTGTACATGATTGCCGGATTCTGCAGCGAAACATTGATTCGCTTTACAATTGGTGTCTTAAAAACAAACTATTTTTGAATATTAATAAATGTCAAATAATGAGCTTCTACAAGATTAAAACGCCTATTAGGCATTCTTATTCTATAAATGGAGAAGAGTTGATGTCGGTTTCTGAGATTAGGGATTTGGGTGTATTGATGGATTCAGGGATATCATTTGTTCCACATATAAAGTTCTGCCGGTGCATAGGTGAATACTGTAATGCCGGCTGATGAAAGAATAAACCGAAAATAAATAAATAAATAAATAAATAAATAAACGCGATCATAGAAAGGGCACTCCGGACATTGGGATTCACCTTGCGTCTGTGTGAGAATTTTAGCAATATAAAAACATTTGTCTTATTGTTCACGAGTTTGGTGAGACCCATATTGGAGTACAACTCTGTGTTGTGGTCCCCATACTATGAGGTGCATAAGAGGAACATTGAAAGAGTACAAAAAAGATTTTTGCGCTTCATCAACTATAGGTTAGGCATCCCGGTTCAAGAGATTAACTACGCCTGGCTCCGCGAAGAACTTGGGCTACAGACATTGACTGGTAGACGATGCGTGTCAGATATGGTTTTTCTGCAAAAACTGATAAATGGTAAAATCGATTCTCCAAGATTGTTATCAAGGATCTCGCTGCGTGTTCCACAGAGGAGCACCCGTACTAATGATACATTTAGTGTAAGCACGTGCACTACGAATTACATGTTTAACTCGCCTATACAAAGATTACTGAGGGAGGGAAACGCGTTGTTGCAGGATGTGGATATTTTTTCATTATCACAATATTTCTTTAAAAAAATTTTGCGCGAGAGGATTCCATAATGGATCATACACCCTGTATACATGCAGCTCCATCTTTGAAGTGAGTCGTGGCCCCGCCTACTGTTCCTATATGTGTGTGTGTATGAAGAATGCGTGTGGAGCGAACGTCGCGTGGTATGAGTTTTGATGACAAAATAATATTGTTGTTTCACTAATGGTCAGTGTTTTATATATGTATTTTTATTTTTGTACCAAATAATGTATTTAAATATGGATTGTAAAAGCAACATTGTTGCGTAGAATTATAATAAATAAATAAATAAATAAATAAATAAATAAATTAAAGTCGGGTTAGTGCGAACACTTATAACTCCAGATCGGCTCAACAGATTATACCGATATGTGATTTATTGGATTCTTCTCCGCTCCGGATAATAGAATAACTAATAAAAAGTTGAAAAATGGATAAGAAATAATATAATATTAAAGTTAGTATGGAACGAATCTCATGCGACGCCATCTTTGAAAAATCTAACAACAAAATTATTATCTTCTGCACCCTCTCATTCTCGCATGTACGTGATTGCCACGCTCTTACAGCAGCCCATTTCGCTTACTCCACCGTTTCGGGTGTTTTAGAAAAGAACGACGCTATACTTTTTACCATTATGGAAAGGAGATTGCATGCCGAAGACATTTTAGGGATGCCGAATGACAGTTGGCCGAAGAGAACGCTGTTCTTCCTCCCATCAGGGTCACGAAGACGAGTAAGACCCTCTCATACCGTGTTCCGATCCTTTGAAGTAGACCTGAGGGATATGGACATGGTGTAGGGGGAGGTCATCGAAACTAGGCACTAACGAGCATAGTGGAGAGCTCTTGCTTCCCTAAGCCTCTAAGTGGGGGTCTTAAATGGAGTATATTATTATATAAAATTCTTATGTGGCAGCAATTCATGAGGTATCAGCTAGTTCTTACAGTGAAATTTTTCTATCCCTTTTTTTTAATTAAAATCTCTCTCGCTTGGATGCAAATCCTTCTAACATATTATTTTTTGCGGGAATAACTTAGTCAATTAGCATTTTTAATGAAACAAGTAGAGGTAGGTGTGTGTATCCATTCATTCTTCCTTTAAGCTCCATTTAGGAGCATAGGAAGGCAACAAGAGCTTCATTTCGCCTGATCTTGCGCCATTACTAGGAGGAACACCAGCTGCCTGAACCCATCTCACCCGAGATTCGAAGGATTTCTTGCACCTTCATTTACCTTGTGGGTTTTAAGGACGTGAGTTCTTTCTATTATTATTATATTCTTCATTTGCCATCACTTTAAGATTGATTATTAACAAATTTTCGGGCATAAAGTTTCGCATTTTCAAATTATTTCACAATTGCTACTGACATCTAGTGTTAGTTTTCTACTTTAATAATACTAATTTCTGATACGAGTTAATTTGCACTAGAAAATAGCTACACTAACTTAACTCGTCTATCACGTTTGCGTATACTAAAAAGTTATACATACATTGCTGATTTATTTATTATTTATGAAAATGTTTGCTGAAACAGACCTAAACAACACGGCCCATTATTAAAAAATCAGCAAATATTTTGCACGAATTTACAGAAAAGGGAAAGGTGAAAATATGTCTGTAAAATTCGTATTTGTAGATGAAGATAAAACCTTTCTCCCAATGACGGTCACATTGCTGGTCCGTTGTTTCCTTGTGGTTTGTAAATATTATTCAACTGTTGTTGGAATGCGTCCTTTTTAGTGGTGCAAACTTCTCGTGTATTAATAATCATCGACTGTTTTGTTGCATACTTCGCATCAGAATTCTAAACGTTTACTTTAAATTCTAAATAAGGGCATATTACAACAAAATAAGGGCATATTACAACGAAAAAAGGGCATATTACAACGAAAGAGATGAATAAATCTATAGATTGCAAAAAATATCTCATAAAAACCTTTATGAGATATTTTTTCTCTTTGCGTTGATTTTGCCTTGATGGTGTGCTTTAACTCAGATTTTATGATGCTTGGTTTATTGGAATTTTCTCCTCTCCGGATAACAGAATTATTATTAAAAATTAAAAAAAAATGGAAAGCTAAAATATAATATAAAAGTTAGTATGGATTTAATGACAACAACGCCACCTATGAAAAAATCCATAACGACACAATTTCAAAACGTTGGTATGCAGATTTTTGATAGAATTTCTTTCAAGCTTTCAGAAATATATATTTTTTAACGTTCAAACATACCTTATTTTTTTTTTATTTTAATTACAAATTCGAAATCAATATTTATAGTAAAGACTACAAGACAACGTCTGTCGGGAATGCTAGTATATTATAAACAACGCTATGTACTAGTCTCAAAAATACTGCATTCGTAGTGCTACTGCAGCTTTTCTTTTCTAGGAAAATAAATCATATGGACCGTTATAGATGTTTCGTGTAATGAAAATTTCGATGTGGCACGTTGACATCACTAGAACGCGCCAACCTCGGGCAAGGTCGTCCAGGTTCGGGTGCAAACTCGGCCCCTACTAGAAAAGGATATTATTAAAACAAACAAAACAAAATTCATAGAACCAACCAACTTTTTAGACTAATAATATTGCGGTAATTTGTGAAAAGGTCCTAAATATTAACATACTAACGATTTGTTTACATAGGTAGATCTACACACTTACTACTCGAAGGTTCGTATTATTTATCTATGCAAACATTTCGCTTTTAGTCCTTTAATAATTTATTGTTGATTCCCAACTAATTATCATGTATTTTGTTTAAAATAATTTGACATCCAAACAGAAAATTATGATGGGATTTTGTTTGGCTTACGTTTTGTATAATTACGGATATAAAATCTAGGACAGAGGAAAAACAATTATGAAATTAAATTAATATAAAAGCAGACGATATAAACCAAAATAATTTATTAATATATTTAATTATTGTTATGATTTGTATAACCCGAGCAGCAGAGGTAAGAGAAAAATTATTAATATAGAAGGGAATAAAATTTCTTTGCAAACTTTGCCATTTGGGACATGCAGACTTTCCGTTACATTGAAATGAAAGAATAAAAACAAATGAATCAACAATTGTGTAAAAAATAATGCACACACAATCAATCGATCACTTTGTAAATTAGTTAATAAAGGAAAAAGTAAACCAGTAGACAGTGAGCCAGATCTAAAACAGTAGGGCTGAAGTCCGACAAATTTTTTTACTTTCTTTTTACCTCTAGCAATGATTACCGATTCGCAAGTTGTGTTTAGTCGACTTATGCCGTTTTTCTCGCATCTCACTGTCTTGCAGCAGAAAGTTATTAATTAAAAATGATTATACTTATTAATAAATACAATTGACATAGGTCATTTTGTCATCCACCGGCAGTTAACAGGTTTTATTTTCCTGTTTAACCCCATAAACTTATCAAGGAAAATAATAATAAGTATATCAAATCGATATCCTCCGACAGTAACGAGATTAACCTCATTGCTTTGCTCCAGAAAGTTATTAATTAAGATAGAAGAATGTATTAAGTCGACTTTCAGCATTTTGTCGACGTTCAGCCGTAACGGATTAAATCTTGTTGTTATGTATCAGGAAGCTTTGTATAAAAATTAAGATAGAAAAAATACGCTTAACCGAGATAGGCGATTTCTTGAAATTAGTCAACGAATATGGAGAAAAATATGTTAAGTCGACATTAACAATTTTGTAATACTCTGGTAGGTAATGGGTTTAATCTCATTGTTTCCTACATAATAATATTGACTCTACCTCGTCGAAGATTTCAAATTAACCCCCCAACCACCCATTCAAAAACAATTTGTCTCTCCACCATTTCAAAAGAAAGGAAATTAAAGAAGATGGGATTGGAAATAATGATTAGAACGGAAGTTGTAAAGAAAATATCCGTTTATCTGGAAATTGCTTAAGGTTATTCATTAGCGGTTGTTATGTGACGTCAAATGTTTGGTTCCTAATTAGGTTTTATGATCTTGAAACGACAAATCGAAATTGCTCGTAAAATTTGACTTTTTTCTATAGGTTTTTTTTTGTAATTTATTGAAGTTTTCTATGTCAATTTTCGACAGTTTCATTTTTTGGTCTATATCCTTCAATGGTTTATAATTGTAATGGATGAAAATTTTAACCAAACTAAACACGCATGATTTTGTTTTGCTTACAAATTACAATTGTCATTCATCAGAGCCGCCAATATATGAAGCGAAATTTCGAATTACCATAACAAAATATTTATGAACACAAATATATTTATGGCACGTATCAAAATAAAATATTACCAATTATGTAACAACTACGACCTTACGGGCGTACGACCGTCTTCTACTGTTATTTCGAAGGCTGGCTTAGTGTGTTCACTTTACATTGACAATGTTCGCCATTAGGTGGTAATATTTAAGTCACCGAAACTCCTTATCACGAGAATTCTCATCATGTTCAACATGTCAAAAAATCCCATGTATACAATAAGTAGATATTTAATAAATTAATGAGATAAAAGTTGGAAATTATTGAGAACCAGAGAGCAACCGAATTTATTAACTGCGACTTCTATCATATATTTGGCGCCGGAATATGACTACATATATCCATTTTTGTTAATGTCTCATCTTTATTACCTATTGGCTTTATTGGTACACAAGCACTGCGTTCTAATGTTGGCTAGATTAAGTACGATCTAGCCCCGAAAATGGTCACAAGAATCTAGACATAAAAAGTCATTGTTTTAACTTGTTTTCATATTTGGAAACATCAACCTCTTTATAATAGGTATATACTTTCAATATTATTCTTAAGGAATAAAGGCTCCTTAAATGGTCCATAGATCCGTTCCACGTGTTTAATCTTTCATTCCTGTCTTTTGTCTTTGTCCTGGATTATTCTATTATGGCGAAGAGTCTTAGGGTGACGTACCAATGATTGGAACTTCTTCATTAAGCCCTGATTGATCGTCTACTTAAAGACACAAAGGGATTACATTGATTGCCGCACCTCTTTCCTTCCTCAACTGTTCTCCAACAGGACAAAACTTCCCAATAATAATTATTATTTCTTTCCGGACGAAGGTAAAGAATTGACAAGTCCTTTTTCTCGTCGCGTTTTTTCTACTTTCTTTCTCATCGATTTCTTTCCTCCCATAACCCCCACAAAAATAACCAGAATTTTTTTTCTAGTAGAGGTCATGCGTCACTTTTACATAATTTCATAAGTTAGTAGTTACTTAAATCTTATGTACCAGCAAGGGCCCATCACCTCTACGATTGTGGAGAGGATATGGACTTGATTGGGGCTTTAGTTAAGGATGCCGAATAACAGTTGGCCGAGGAGAGCGCTGTTATTCCTCCAATCAGGGTCCCGAAAATAAGAAAGACCTTCTCACACTGTCTTTCGCTCATTCGAAGCAGAACTGAGGGATTTGGACATGGTGTGGGAAGAGGTCATAAACATTGCGCAAGATCGAGCGTAATGGAGAACTCTTGTTGCCTCCATATGCTCATGAGTGAGGTGTAAAAGGGAGAACATATGTATTAATTAATGTACAAAAATTTTTAGCTATCTGCTTGTGAAATATTCGTACCTACAAGCTCATGGTATTCTTAAACGGTGAGAAAAAATATAGAAAAATTGCAAGGAAAATAAAAAAACGGAACAATTTAGTTTTATTTTCGTTTACGGAGTCGTCAATTATATATAAAGTACGAAAAAAAATATGTTTTGCTTAAAAGAGAAGTAATAACAGTAAAGTCTTAGTTCAATAAAAATGCACTAAAAACTGAATTTAGCATTGGTTCAAACCGCAAGCGTTACTAAGCTAATGAATGAAGGAATGAATTTTGAGTTTTTTTTACATTCTTTCACATTGAATACTGAACATTGAAATGATGGAGTAGGTTTTTTTCCATATATTCTGAAAATACTTCATTTTATTTGTTTTTTTTTGGTGTCTGATACCAACAATATTCAAAGGCAATCGCTTGTCATCACTTTTTTGAGACTGTATTATTGAGTAGGTCCTTTTATAGTCTGCAATTAATAGGTCTCAAGTTGGACGTTTATCCAAATATTTCTCTTTTTCTATCAGAGATATTCGAAATTGATCCAGAGAGCCTTATTGTATAAACAAAATACCGATATGATAAGGAAAACTATTGTATAAATAAACAATATTCATCTTCCTTTGTATTTCTGCGAATGAAACGAAATTCTATCCTATTCAAAATCAATATTATTGTGTTATTATATTACTGAACTACATATTGTATCAAAAATGTATTATGTTTACGTATTATGCCATATATTTGGGTCGCAGAAGTGTAATAATTACAAATGTTTTTGTCTGACGTCATGATATTAATTGTGTATCCGATAGTCGGACAAAATGGTACAACTCGATTTGTCTTTTTTTTATATTGATGCTTAAAATATCCTCGTATACAATTGCATAAATAGTTGAAAATCAAATATTATTATTGTGCTCCTAAGTGCCCAGGCAGACTCCCCCGACGTTGGCTATCACTTGGGCCAATGCCTTCCTGTCTCTAGCTGCATGAATCAGTTTTCCGATATTTTGGATTCCAGTTCCCGCCCTTATATTTTGGGGCCATGGCACTTGTCTTCTACCCACACTACGTCATCCCTCGATTATTAGCCGCAGAAGATAGTTGTATTTATCGCATTTGAGAACCTGGCCAAAGTATGAGTTGCTTTACGGATCTTAATGTTTGTCAACAATCTTTTATCAATATTTATCCTATTCAGGACCTCCGAATTGCTGAACATTCTGCGATGCATCCACATCTCAACAGCTTCTATTCTGTTCATCGTATTTACCTTGAAGGTCCAATTTTCAGCTCCGTAAAGAAGCACCATTACAACTTACAAATTTAGAAACACGTACCACAATTTAAATTTTCCTGTGGGTTGGTAATACGAGTAGGTTTTTTGTGTCCTTTTTGTAGCAGAACAAGATGTACTTAAGTCGTGTAACTAAGTCTCATTGCAATATTACATTAAAAGTATAATAAGTAGATTAGCCGCGGACAGTAGTAGGCCTTATGAAGTTGGTCGTTGTAGTACAATCGGACCCCGTTTACTTCTGTTTTGTGTTTTTTTTTCAACTGTCCTTTTACCAATTTGTTCATAATAATTCTATTTTTTAACGATGTGACCGAAGTTTACCCTTTAAAACAAAACAATCATTGAATATGTGAAATGATTTTTTTTAAACTGTAGTTTTGCAGTTATGCAATTATGTCCGCTTTTAAAAGATATTATACTGAAACAACTTAGATAATTTTGTGTAACATCCGCTATTTTCCTCTGTAAGTCATAAAGTACTTAATTGAAATGTGACCGAACGGTAAACGAAAAGGATGATCGCCTGTTATTCTTAGTTCGAATATTGATTTGAAATTATATCTGTTCTACATTTAAACATAATATGTTCTGCTGTGTTGCATGTCAATATCTCAAAGAGAATATCGTAGGTATAAACTTAAGACCTCTACCCTTTAAAAGACGCCCCAAATAATATTAATGTTATTTCCTGTTTGATCCCTTAGCTGATATTTTATTGGCAAGTGTGGATGTTATCGATAGGTCAAATTAATCTATTCTTCTTTATAACATTCGACTAATTTCTTAAGTAGGTGGTTTCGGCATACTTCGGAACCATTCGTGATAAGTCGTAATAATTTGCTCAATTCCCATTGGACGTCTGAAAAGGAAATGAACATTAAATGAACAATAAATTTGGAATCGAAAGCTAATGAAATATTAAAAAGAATTCCGATACGTTACAAATATTAACGAGACGGTTATTAATAAATCAATGAAGAATTTTCTTTGGAATAAAAAAAAATCAGTTTCAAACGTTCATGTTTATTTAAAAGTATTGTAAACTGATGGTATCACCGCATCACGAACAATGTGATAAATATGGCTCATATAATGAAGAGTTGCTATCATTTTCTTCTTTTCGGTTCCTAGATATAGAGCAAAGGACTTTGCAAGTCTTCATCCTGTCCTCTGTAACCCTCACCGCTTCATCCTAGTTGACTCTGGCATTCTGAAGATCTTCCTCGTGTAATCTTCAAATCTAGAGAGATGTTCTACTGCTTATTTTAATTGTTCTGGCAAAAGTTATGCTGAGAACAATTTTTGATTTCTGTGGGCTCAACTCAACACATGACCAAACTATAAGGGTGTTAATATATGGTCGATCGTCTAAGGACTAAATTTTTTGATGGCTTAGTTACTTTTTTCAAAGATTTCAACCCGATCTCTAATGATTTTGGGAATTGATTATTTTGGTCAGAACAGAAGATAGATAATATGGATATAATATTAATTATTGTTCCAAACGGGAATTCCCTGTAGGGAATAGGAAGTAACAATATTCCTGACAAGCTGCTAATGTGATGGAAACCGGGAGAGCGGAAATAGGTGCCACTTGTCTTACTTCCTGCTTCATCCTCTTATCCTTCACAATTTCCACACACTTACTTTTTTTCCGACGATCATAAGCGAGTTAGACAGTGGCGTGGAGTGAGAACATTTTCTTAGTGTTCAAGAAAAAATATCGTCTTACACCTAAGGGTGAGTTTACTCCAAATGAGTATAGAGACAAAGCTGTAAATAAATTATATTTTCTTAATCGTTGATAATATGGACAACAAGGAAACAACAACGAGAAAGAACCAGCACTCATCGCCAATTAATTAGTCCTTACTCGACTCCCTTGAGCAAATTTAATAAAAAAATATGTTTTATAATATTATGAAGTGCACTCAGCGTGAACCTATCACTTCTACCATTATGGGGAGGAGATGGACTTGGCTGAGACATGCGTTAAGGATGCCGAATGACAGTTGGCCGAGGAGCGCGCTGTTCTTTCTCCTATCAGGGTGCCGAAGACAAGGAAGTTCCTCTCATACTGTATTCCGCTCCTTCGAAGCAGAGCTGAGGAATCTGGACAGAGTGTGTGAGGAGATCATAAACATTGTGCAAGATCGAGCGGAATGGAGAACTATTGTTGACTCCCTATGCCCCTAAGGGAGTTTAGATTGGAATACGATGATATTAAGGAATAAGAGTTTGTCTGGTTAGTTATTGGTAAATGTTGGAAGTCTCGTACTGTGAAGTATTTTTCGCGAACTTTTTTAATATTATTAATAGCCTTCCACTCATCATTGAGTGATTGAGGATTCGCGAACATTCTATGTTTGAAAAAAAAAATTATTAATAGCCTTCCACTCATCATTGAGTGATTGAGGATTCGCGAACATTCTAAGTTTGAAAACAAAATTATTAATAGCCTTCCACTCATCATTGAGTGATTGAGGATTCGCGAACATTCTAAGTTTGAAAACAAAATTATCAATAGCCTTCCACTCATCATTGAGTGATTGAGGATTCGCGAACATTCTAAGTTTGAAAACAAAATTATTAATAGCCTTCCACTCATCATTGAGTGATTGAGGATTCGCGAACATTCTAAGTTTGAAAACAAAATTATTAATAGCCTTCCACTCATCATTGAGTGATTGAGGATTCGCGAACATTCTAAGTTTGAAAACAAAATTACAACGCTAGCCGTGAAAGCTCCAGAGATGAGTTTACTCAATGGTAGACCAGTGATAGTTACTTCTAAGAAGTCAGTCTTAATATCTGAGGGCTTAAAACTTTCGGGGTCTTTGACCAAAGGAGTACTGTTCAGTAAACCACTTGTGCCCTATAATTTGCATTTGCATACCCTATCAGGTTTCCACGACGTTTTAGCAATCACGTCTTTAAAGGCCTCTCTATCTCTTGCTGCTCGGAACTGAACCGGCACTCGTCCTTGTCAACCCCAAACTTACATTTGTTTTATTTTTAAACATTTAACTAATAATTTATTTTTCTTTTTTGTTTCAGGTTTGTTTTGGTGCATATTATAATATATTTACTTGAGTATTCTGGCAATGGACATTTCTTGAAAGCAAACACTTTAGGGAGGTACGTAAATATATAAATAAATTTAATTAGTAAATATTAAAAACTTTCCCGTACGAAAGTATCGGCGTAACTTAATTTCTTAAGAATTTCTCCCATTCGGCCAGTTTTGTCCACCTTTTCCATTTAAGTAATTTCAAGTGTTACTGATTTAAGCCCCTAGATTTTTCTCTTCAAGACAACCAAACAACCAGGGGCAGGGTATAAATAATTTTCGTTTTTCTTTCTAAGCAGTCATTTCTTCAACATACGCACAAGCTGTAATAACTATTGTTATATTTAATCTCCATAACACAACATTCTTCTACTACATACTACACTTTCATCACACTTATTTCTTATCTTGCTCCACAAATCTGTTCTTTTCAACAAAGACGGTCTCAATCTTGATTGAATTTTATTTACTTACATATTTACATACATCTCTCTTTTAAATAAAATGATAACTGTAATAACACACTTTGACGCTACGCCACTGGAATGTATACAATAATATACATTCCGTTTATTCTTCTTCATCTCAACCAGTCAATACAAATAATAGTATTAAAGTATCTACTTTGTTTCAGTACACGATATTAGTTGTATGCGTATACCAGCGTGTTTCCTATGAATACCAATTTATTTCGATATATCTGGATGTTACCCTCGATAAAGGTTCTGCCTGTATACTTAATAGACTCCTTTTTGACTGAATCTGTCTAAACCCATCCACTAAACCTTTCTCTTTTCTCTCTGATGGACTAAGGAAATATTAAAGATGATCGTTTAATCCAAACTTTAAAAATATTATATTCATTACAGGGCTTTATTTGTGTGGGGCCGACTTTTTGGCTTGGTTGCTTCGATCAAACTAGGGCAGAGGTTTCCAAACTTTTTCAGCTCACGGCGCACTTGCAAGCTTAGTATGCGAATTGGAATAGATATACATGTGTATACAAATTGCGGGAAGCAATCTTGATCGCTGCTATCATTCAGTTTTTTATTCAAACTGCAGTTTCTTTCTAAACGTCGCTCCGACAGTTTCAAAATGAGCGTGTTACCTTGTAAAGAAATATAATACTAATTATTCAGTTAACAAATATATCGCAGAAATGCGCTAGTTTTAGCACTGGTTCAGTAAATTTTTTGTTGCTTTATAGGTACCCGCGATTTTTTTTTGGTTTCGAATAGTGATCGGTGACTTCGGATAATGATAGATGATTGACTCACGGCGCCCCTCTTCACTTTCTACGGCGCACACTTTGAGAACCCCTAGACTAGGTGGTTGGTTTCGTGCGGGTCGAGTTTGCTGCGGATCGGTCTACTCCGGACTGACTTGCGGTGTGCGGGGGGCCTCAAGGGATGTATGTATGTAATGCCAAAAGCCGTAATAGAATCCGACTTGCCTTGACGCAAAATTTTGTGTATAAACAAATGAATGTTGTTGTGTTTTGTTTCTTAGAATAAACGATATTGAAATGTTGTGACTTAAGCCCGGTCAACTGTTCTTCGAAGTGACTCGATAAACATTCTCTGTATAGTTCCCGGTATAAACTCATAATACTATTATTATTATTAAACAGTTTAAGTCAACGAATATACTTACTAAATCCTACTACTGTAAATGGTGAAAAATGTTATTCATGTGTCATCAGTTCTACGAAATATTTTTTAGTAAAATATTTTAAGTATCAAACAAAAGTTTCTTATTTTTCTTAGGCACATATTTTTTACTGTGATTTCGATGGGCTTCATTTTTGAAAATCGGCGAAATCCAATATTTCTTATCTATCTTTATCTAAGGTGCACGAAGTCAATTTTTGTTTACACAAAATTCACAACTGAACTGACGCGGCACCCGTATGAGGTTTGTACGTATGTGTGTCCCGCGGGGAATTTTTCGGGTAGGCGGCGTGGGTTAGTCGATCACTGACTTATTCTGTCAATCTGTCAGTGTCCTTTACCCCTATTCTAAGTCTCCGTGATATTTACGAAGTTACAAAATGTAATATGGAAATGTGTATAGCGCCCCTTCAGTATAGTTTAAAAAGCTCCGCAGCCCATACAAAATTCCCGTGAGTTTCTCACTTATTGCCTTTTAGCTAGTACCTTTTATTCGGAATGGAATAGTGGTACTGGGCAATTCGTATAGTATGCATTTACACCAAACAAGCATAGAGCCGAGAGAAGTAGAGTATACTTTCTTTTATCGTTGATATGGACACCGTGGAAACAAAAACAACAACCAGCAAGAACTGATGCGATTGCAGATTATGCGCGCCAGAGTTATGATTCTTTCTCGTTGTTATTTCTTTGGTGACCATTTATCAACGATCAAGAAATTATATTCTGTTTTCCAGCTCTGGTACTATGTTCGTTTAGTATAAGCACGCACCTTCATACAAATTTTATGTCACTCATAGGTTAGGTTCTTACATTGTACCTACCTATGTGTGGCTCGCTTCTTTATAACAACCATTACCTACTGTTCAAAGATAACAAACACCGCTGTAAAAACACGGCGATCTTTACGTAATTATCTGTGGTCTAAAGTGATGTCGTTGTGCAAGTCCAGTGTGCATACATTCAGCACGGCAAATATCTAAACCAAACATGAGGTCTTCGTGTTATGAAGAAAAATTCCACAATACACGCGGTCCACTAGAATGCTGTCCGTCCGTGAGTCCCTTATTACTCATAGTATATGGAATATACATGAGTCTTGTGATCGGATTTCAAAAAAAAAAAAAAATAGATTTCGCTGAAATTAATTTTCTCGACGTTTTCGAGGGTGTAGATTCCAAAAATGCATAAAAAAATTTTTTTTTTAAATTTCCGCGTACCCGTACGCCAAAAATGTGTGCGCACCCATAACTCATAGTAATTCTTATCCGATTTGATTGAAATTTGGTAGAACGGTTAGACCCTTGATGTAGATGAGTCAGTAAAATGTTGAGATCTGTACCTTCAGGAGAACCCTCTTAAAGTATCCAAAGGAAAATTTCACTTGTTCTAGAAAAAGGGCTAAAAAAGAAAAAAGAAATTCTTCGATTTTCATAAAATTTGGTATACGGGTTGGTCTTATGCTCCTACACAAGCATGTAAATTTGAGTCAATTTGAGGTCCGTAACTTCAGTGGGTCCCCCTTAAAGTACCGATTAATATTGAATATGTAGTTCTAAAGCAGATAATAAAAAGCTCCAATAGTCGATATCATTTTAAAGTTTCTATAATAATTCCAAGGATAAATTCATTTTAATCGTAAAATTATGAATTTTTATGCAAAGATATGTTTTACACGAAAAGCCTGTGATAATATACTATGAGATCTGGGCGACCCTAGGTTAGCAGCTTTTTATGGTAGTGTTGTAACTGCAAATTAGTAGATATAAAATTATTGAGTGTGTATCAATTTTTTAATGCGACTTTTATATTTTTAACCTTTTTTATTATAGAAAAATAAATTATTTTGACAAAAGTACGCGAAATTTCGAAAGTAGAATTTATTAAGACGTTTAAATTTTGTGTCAACAAATCTTGAATGGAAATGGAATTATCGTACAGTCAATAAGTTTAATCTGAGCCATGATAAACTAACTGTGGGTAGAATTTAAGCAAAACTATTGTTTTTAAGTCCTGCACTCCTTGTTTTAGTGATACGGCTAAAAAAGAACTTAAGGTGTGATTCCTAAGCGACGACTGCAGCTACTAAAGACTATGACGTATACCGGACAGCCAAAACGTCATAGAAATGGATTTCATATTATTATATTTTGTGCATACGAAGCAGTATGAGACCGGCTCGAGTCGTGCGGCTGGAGTCGCTACAGTTGTCGCTTAGGAACTCCACCTTTTCTTGAAAAAAGGTACTAGTTTGATAAATAAAAACAGTTATAAATAGGGCGACTCTTTTACTCTTTCACGGCACATTTAGTTGCTCTCTGTCTAAAATATCAAAAAAAAAATGTTTTCATATATGCTAACATAATATCAACTTTTCGAAAGCCTAAAGTCGACAGCATTTGTCAGCGAGACGTTCTTTATAAGGAAATTCTAACCTGGGATATTTTGTTCTACAGTAACTATACAAAGAGTTAAAACTTTTATCTAAAACTTGCGTGATAATGAAGGCTTTCGATAGTGTCTACCACAGATACGACGAAAGCGCTCGAGCTAATTTTAAAGATATCGTTAAAGTTTAACAACATTGTATAAAATCTTGCTGTATGAGAACAAACGGATACTAGAACAAATATTTCAGAAATAGAAGTACAGATAATAGTTCTATTAGACACCAGTCAGTTTTATTTGTTCAACTGTCGTATTGAATCAAGTGGATCTACTATGGAGACTTATGTCACAACTCTTGTCCAACACTTGAATGAAAGACCACCAACTCGGTAACACTTACCTATCTTCATGTTGTCAAGCTGTAGGTATTTTATGTTCATGTTTGTTTTACTGTAAAGAACTGTCTCTTGTTTAATATTATGTAGAACTCTCTTCCTTAAGATAACAAGTATCGAAGCAAGAAACTTGAATTAGTCTTTCTTTCCATATCGGTACTTAGGTATAATTTAAAACATTGTATATGTTTTCTTGACATTTGATCGAAAGAAATGTGCGAATAAAAGAATTTATCCATGAAAATGTGATAATGTTTTCGTCATGAGTCTTTTAACCCTTATCTTTTGCTACATAATATAGAGGGTGATTAGTAATTCGACATGTTCCTTGAAAGGGGTTGTACAAGAGCTAATTTACAATAATTTTGTTCCCATTAACTAGGGATCCCCTGATTAATGGGGAAAAAATATTGCAAATTAGTTCTAGTATTCTTATATACCTAGTATACTTAGTCCTTTCAAAGAATTGATCGAATTAACAGTCAACCTATATTATTAATCTAAAATACATAAGACATGCACCTTACCTTACCGCCCCATAATGACATACGGAATGGAAACACGAGTAGATACAATCTGAACTAAACATCTTCTAAGGATAACGGAAATGAAAACTCTTTGTTAGACCCATTGTTGGAAGAACTCTAAGAGATGGGATCAGAAATAGCGAAAGCTGCAAATTAGAATAATATGTAGCAGACAAAGAAAGCATTTTTGGAGGGTTCGTGTGCAAAGAATGGACCGCTCAGGAATAGTCAAAGAGGCAATAGTGAAGATTTTTAAGACGACCGCCGAAGAGATGGAGATGGACCTCGTTGTCCAAGAACCGGTAACAAGTTGAACAAACATCATATTCTAGCGGAAAATACATGACAGCAGTCGCAGTCTTTAAATTTGGTTGCTCTCTTGTTGTCAATAATTTCCAACTTTTATCTGCATATTATTATATCATTAATTATTTAATATCTACTTGTTGTATACATGGCACTTTTTGACATTTTGAACATGTCGAGAATTCCCATGATGAGGAGTTTCGGAGACTTAAACGTAACCACATTATGGCGAACGTTGTTAACGTAAAGTGATTACGCTAAACCAGCCTTCGAAATAACAGTAGAAGACGGTGTAAGCCCGGTGTGATTTGAATGTTCCATTTAAAAATCGAACATCGGTAGGTAACGAATTGTTAGAGTTATAACAAATTCACCATGAACAAGTTCCTGAAAAACAGGTCTTGAGACGATGTGATATCAGTTTTGTCTAGAAGTGAACATAATAGAAAAAGTTGGAAATGGTTTATTCAGCGACATAAAGAATAGAATCAAGGATTTTTGATCTTGACTAATCCCCTAGGAGACACAGATTTAGAAAAAACAAACAGGATTTTAACCTGCCCTTTGACACCTACGTACAGTGACTCATGGTGGGTGTAGAAAGTGTCAAAAATAATATCAAGTGTCCACTAGATCCTGCGCGAAATAAAGTTGTTAATACGATTCACTCGAAAAAATATTGTTGCCATCATAAAAAAATATAATTTCGCCACACGAGCCGTAAAAAAACACTTTTTATCGCGTAGTTGTGGAATGTCGCCTTTAATTTATGGCCATATCATTATTGTGGTGTGATGCTTCTTTTTCTTCTTCTTACGATCATTTTTATAGATTGTTAAAATCTCATTCAAATAAATTATGTGTTATGTTTATTTCTCTTTTATTAATTATCCACTTAATATTGTTTCATAACGATTTATCTCTTTAAGTTGAGGTGTTGTCAAAAATTTATTTATTTTTAAGCTTTGGGTTTGTTTTTTCAAAAACTAGATAGGTATATATTATGTAATTTTAGCATAGTTTATGGCAAAAAACACTCAACACTACAATGAAGCAGTCATATGTCAGGCAGTAGGCCAGAGTTCTGCAAACCTTAGTTTACCTTGGTTGAGAAATCGTTAGAAATTTTAAAACTGATCTATGTTTGTAATGCTATAAAAATATCGTTATTATTATATGTTTTTTTGTACCCACCAAGTTCTATTAGGGGTATAGGCAGAAAGAATGAACCTCCCTCCTTTTTTATCAAAGCACATATTTTGGTAACATGTACCAAGTACATGTGTTCGAGCTACAACATTCTTGGACGACTACGCCTTCTCCCAATTTTCCTTTCAGCCTACTCAATTCTTTTTGTAATCCCATATTTGCATCCCATCCATTCTTTCACTCTTTCATCCTGTAAACATCGTTCAAAACAGACGCATCAATCGGAATTATATTGGATAAATAGTAAAATAATTTATCACTAGCTGACCCGCCCGCAGAACTTCGATCTAACCCAAAAAAAATTACTTATTTTATTACACGACATAAAAACTGCAGGGTTATTCTCGTAGCGCTTGAATTGCAATCTAGTTGAAAAGATATCTTAAAGGGCGGCTCAGATAAGGATCGGACCAATCAGAGAGAAAGAGGGAGTGTCTACAATACGATGTAGCCAATCGTGGAACGATCATGACACTCCCCTGAATTAAATTTAACTGATAATTTATTGCAATATGCAATAATTATTGTTGATTCGGTTGCGGGTTGAAGTTCTACAGGTCACGAGTTTCACATAAAATCATTTCCTTTATAATCGCGTAACTTTTAAAAAGTCCAAGAGATGGCGGTGTAGTATGAAATAAGTTCCATATGAAACACGTAACGTAATTGCATATTTTTTGATATAGTAGACTCCCTGAAAAACCAAATTTAACCGAATTATTATGGATAGATTATACAAATTTGAATTATTCGGGGTAAAAAATAGGATATCGTATGTCGGAAAGGCGATTCGCATACAAATAAAACATTTTATGTCTCTTTTCTATATTTTTTTCAAATGAAGTCAAATTATTTAAAAAAAATACATGTGAATATTTTTGTGTGAAAATACCTCCGGTTATCGAATCAATATTTCAATCAATTAATTAGTTTATGTAGTAAATTATCGGTAATTTATGTACTTAACATTATTTACAAAAATTACCGTCCGTAGGTACTTTATATTGCACAATAATGACTCTCTCAAAATGTATCGGGGGCCCGGGGCAGAGAAACGCTTACTCTGATCCACTCGTAAAAACTTCCTATTTTATCGTAACCGGGCGAAACTTTAACATCAGTGTTGCATTTCGGGTTAATTTATCGATTTGATAATAAGTATGTAAAAAAATAATAAAATGCATTAAATGAAAGGCACAAATGTAGGGGTGTCGTTTTATTATTTACTAGTGGTAGACCAGTGCTCAAAAATTCGACCATAACTTATTTCAATTATAAGTTTGAACATGATTAAAGCTCCTTTGTCAGAGACTGAGCGAGCGCTATTTCACAATGTTATTTCAAAAACAATGTACGGATACGTCAACTTTGAAATGTTGATATGTTCAAAGTTTTTCTATTAGGTATTATTACAGACAAACAATATTGATCTATACTCAATTTGACCACGCACAGATAAACAAAAGAATATACAATTGCGTCTGTGTTATCGAAGTGTTATCAAATACAAAACATTACAGTTAGTGTTTTTAATGTTTTTTTATTGATTTAATGCTTTTTTATACATAATTTAAATAAATAATATTAGCATACGCCATTCCTTCTCTATATGTGTGTGCGAAATTTCATACTCCTACATCTACAGTTTCCGTAAAAATGGTCACAAAGTTTTTCCTTCACGTATTAATATAAAGACGTCGCGCACAATATTAGTAAATGATTCTCTGCATAGTATAAAATGTACGTATTTACCGAGAGAATGGCATAAAATGTATAAAGGTTCTACGGATTTCCCTCAATCATAGGCTGGTCCTTGCTCTTTCGTCCAATAAAAATGCTTGACAGTCAGATATCAACATTGGGTGGATACGTATCACACCGTTTTTTTTACAAATATGTAAATACATAGATATCTAAAACTTATTTATTTTACACGTTCTATCACGCCGTTTCCCAAAGGGGCTAGGCAGACTAGACTCCAGACAAACCTCTTTTGCTTCTTTCAACTCCATAATGTTCCGCATACATTGTAGCATATTCCTTGTACCTCTGACGGCACGTGCTCCCATCAGTCCCATCCGTGGTCCTTTTTGTCATTCTATCTCTCAACATGTCCGAAACACCCTAATTCATTCACTCTGATTCTATTCAGAACGCTAACATTCACTCCACATGCCTTTCTAACATACTATTATCATTCTTCACTTTATCTAGGTACATAAAACGCATCAATCAACAAAAAAAATCCGATTAGATAAATATTGACAGGGAATCTACAAAACTGATGTCTTCCTATTTATGTAGAGGTTTTATATATTCCTCCCTGTGTTCCCAAGAGGATAAGGTTTGACAGCAACCGCTCCCCCCGCAGCGTGGCTGCTTCAAAGACATTCCTCGCCCGCTCCTTACCAGACTGCGAATAATTTTATTTCTTCACGCCCGTGTGATTCGTAAAAGAATATTTCTCAAGACCACACCTGACAAAGGAAGTATCTGCAAAATATTACTTTACTTTTTCTAAAAGTTCCAGTACGAAATAAACGGCAGTTTTATAGATGATTTTTTTTATACTCAAAGCGATCAAAATGAGTCCGTTTCTTATCTTTTGTTTGGGTATAGATTTAGCATTTTCTTCTTCGCCGACCCACGAAATCGGTCGAACTACGGTATGCTTATTTTATTTTTGAAGACAATAATACCTAATTATTGTCCTTATTGTCTCTCGTATTGTTGATTTGCCTGACAGCTGTCTACTTTGGGGGTTGGCAGTGCAGGCTATCTGAGATAGTCTAGATGAGTCAATTTCTCCTCATTTTTGCATCCGGAACCTTCTTAGTTGCCTTCCCATCTCATTCTGTCTTTGACCTCTCATATTTCCCTTACCCAAGTAGTTCTTACTCTGTATTTGGGGGTCTCAAGCTATGCTCCAAAGCCAACAATTTGATAAAAGCAGAAGTTATATTGAGCGCTTCTACATTGATAAATGTACACAAAATACGAAATCAAATATTTTGATATTTTTGTATTGTGTTTAAAGGACTATTATTTATATTATACCCGAGTATTTTTATATGTATTATCAAAGAAGAAAAAAACATTATGTTACACTAATTTATTATCTTCAACTTTATTTTTAATTTAAATTTCAGCACCAATAACTCACGACTGTTTTCTTTGTTTGACTGTGTGTGATCACTTTTACATCAATCGATGGTCAAATTTCAACTCCCCGACTCATGATAAGAGTCTTCCAAATATAGAAATATCTCATGCTTTGATCAGGATTCGAACTTCAAACCGCATCCAGACAGGTGTTGTATGTATCTAAAGCATCAATTCTACCTGCAGTTGAATATTTATTTAAACTCAAATCTTATATCTTATCTAAACTTAAGCTTTAGCTACTTTTTTATTTTTTGTAAAAATAATTCAATTTTATCATTATTTTGCAGATAACCCACACGGTTGCCTGAGCGTTAAAATATTCCTGTAAAATCACATTTGATGTACGTAATCACATTCCTTCTTCCAAGGATGTATATTTTTTACGTCGCCTGTTACGGTGGTACTTGCTTAAGGAAGTGTTGTATTCTCGTGTGTGTGAAATGTCCTTATGCGTAATTTTTGAGACGATATAATATTATTTACAGATACGTTTTCTGAATGTAACCTGTCTTGGCTACATTATAGAAAAGTTTTGTTCAATTGATAAAGGCTTTCGATAGGGTATTTCATGATGTGTAACTAAACTGAATTTTCTTCTGAAAAAGGCTTTCATCCATAGATGAATTCAAATATTTTTTTTTGGATTCACGGGCCTTTCGATTTTTCTTAAGAGACCAGCAGCCCTAGACAAATTGCATTTGGCGATCGACTACAAACGATTTTTTCGGAATTTTTAGTTTTTTTTAATAAAATGAATCTGTGCTCACTCAAAGTGAACACATATACACTATTTGACTCTTTCACAGTAAGCTACTAAATCTTGTGTCGTGAAAGAGGAAGATGGTCGGCACCTGGGATCGAACCCACGACCTCCGAACGGAACAGTACGAAAGCCGGCGTTTAACCGCTGCGCTACCAACCACCTCAATTCGTTAGTTGTCTCATCTTTGTAAATATTTTTTTTTACTTTTATTATGTACCTATCGATGATACAACCGTTCTCGCCACGGGCAAGTTTTTGTAATTCATATTTAAGGAGCGTACTTAAAATTTCGTCTCGACACCTCGTATATTTTATCGCCACCAAAACCTTACTTCTGTGTGTTCGCACCTTTTTCAACAATCGTCTTCGCAGCGATATTATACAAATTCTTGACTGACAACGCCCTATGTCAAATCACCAGTTATCATCAATTGCGTGATTTTTGTCAAAATTCAACAACTCCAAGCTTTTTGACAGCCGACGTCAAATTCTCGTGCTGAAATCAGCGTTTCTTGAAATTTGTCATTGACTGCACTGTTTACCTATTACATTTTCAAATGGCATTGGTAAAGTTATTAAAATCCATACGTATTATAATGGCGTAGTAAAAATTCACCATTAGATAAGTAAAAACGCTTGGTGTGTATTATAAGAAGTGCCTTAAGGACCGTTGACACTAGTTAAGTGCCAAATTCCGGTGTTAAGTGAAATGTGTTTGGCAGTTGAGCACATGTATAGACACTGGACAGCAACTGATAAGAGTGATAATTAATCAAGTTCGAAGTGATTACTACTAAACACTAAACAGTGTACTCAAAATGTACTCCTGTTTCCTGATATTGTGAACTGTAATATTATTTTTAATGAGAGATAAATAAAGATAAAGTGGATAGAAACGGGAGCCATGTCCAGTGCTTATGCACGTGCGCATTGCGCAGCATGTCGCAAATTAAGTAGCGTGCACTGTTTGTCAGTGTTTTCCCCGGTAGCGATAAAGAAAACAGCTAAACGGAGGTACTAAACAGTAATGTGGACATATCATTAACATTAATTACATACATACATATGTACATACATACATACTCCCTTTATGGCCCCCCGCACAACGAAAGCCAGCCCGGAGGAGACCAATCCGCAGCAAACCCGACCCGCATGAAACCGACCTCCAAGACCTCCAAGCGCGATCGAAGAAATCAAACCGAAAAGCCGGCCCCACACAAATCAAGCCCAAAGCGGATCCCCTCCAAACCAACAATGCGGGAGGCCTAAGCCCCACTCAGGAGCATAGGGAGGCATCAAGAGCTCTCCATTGCGCTTAAAGGCGTTCGAGGCTCATTGTGCCTTTTCTGACCGGTTGAAGTGTAAGGACGTGAGGTGGTCAACCTCACGGTCCAGATCTGAGTTTTCGATTTCCTGCCTCTTACAGGATGCTCGAAAAACCAGCAAAAAGAGCAGAGGTGCTATTCTTAGCCGGCAACCCCACGGAACATTAATTACTTTACACTTATTCATTCATTTATACTCTACTGTACATTGAGTGATTTTAAAACAATAGAAATTTCATATTACTAACATACAGAAGGCAAGCACACACACTTCGATGTCTTTGACATTATTTGGCACAGATCTTTTGTTTATCTATGGTCAAATTGAGAATACATTAATATTTTGTGTTTGTATTAAATAACCATTGAAAAAATTTGAACGTATCCATGTCATTATTTTTTTAAAGAAAAATGTGAAAGCTCTGAGCTCCCGCTCAGTTTTTAAATAAAAAGGTTCAAACTTATAATCTAGGTAAATTAGTTATGGTCGAAATTCGAACACTGGCCGACCACTAGTATAATATAAAATAATGAAAAAAAAAACAACGATAAACAACTAAAATAAAATAAAGAAAAAATGTTAAAAGAAACTGATAAATTCAAAAGGAGACTCAAAAAAGGAAAATAGAAGGTAGACGGAAGGGAGCGGGGAAGTGGGAAGGAAAAATAGGGTTTCAGGCTATAGAGACTGTTTTAGAGGAAATAATTATCACTTATGACCTGCACTAAAAAAACACCCAACCAAATGTCCACGAGTCATACGAAATAAAGTTCTTTCAGCATTACTACTTGACACTCTGAAAAAATGAATTAATATCTTGAAAGCGAACTTTCAGATAGTAATGATTTGTTTGCAACCAATCAAGTTAATCGAAATGTCAGTTAGAAAACATTTTTATTTGAAACGCTATGCTACAATTTTGTTGACGATACGGTTTAACTACAAAGAAGAAGAAGAATTCCATCAAAATTTAGAAATTATTCAAAAAAGGAACCTCGTTTAAAATGCTGTCACTCGCACATTCCATTTCTGCAGTGTTGTCATACGAATAAAAAAATAATATTTCATCCGAGTGTCGCCAGTAGTGTTGAATATTACATATTATTTTGACATGTCACCAAGTGTATGCAAACATTTTACCTTCCTACAACAAGCGTATTACATTTCACAAGTATTTTTTTATTTACATTTTATTACGTGGTACGAACCGATGCATGGTCCCTGTATTTATTGTTATGAGAGCGAGAGGATACAGGAAAATTAAAAATATATAAATTTGAAAAAAAAAATACCTTCGCTGTACAAACAAATCCCGAATATTTTTAAGGGATTGACAACATTTTGAATTTGATTCCGTCCGTATTGCATTAATTTATGATTTTACAAACTATTTCTCGAACGCATTTGATCTATTTTGATTGTCATTCGTTTAAAATATACAAAAGCTAATTTTTATTCCATTTTTCATATTTTAAGTCATCTTAATTAATCTGCATTTGGCTGTGCCCTTGACACTTAACCCGTGTAATCCTATATTTTCATCTCCTTACATGTTCCAAAAGCTGTCTTTTTATGCGATCTTTATTTCTAAAATTATCTTAACTATTCTAATTTTCAGGCCAAGGACTACCCTATTCTGGAATGTCAATCGATGAGTTTTCTAATACAATTTTTATGATTGTCGTATGTTTTCTTAAAGAACTCATACGAATGTCATAAAATATTCTATTAGAAAATACATCGATCGACATTCGTGTATGTATAGGGTCCCAGTCGTCTGATGTTTTGACTTATTCTTTTTTGGATTTTCCCCGTTTCGTATCCCTACAAGATGTTCTATTTTCTCTTGCTTTATTTCACAGCCTTTTTTTCTATAAAGTGTTCGACTCTTGGATTTGGGATCTCGATAACCAGCTATTTTTTTCTTAACGTAAAAGTTTAAAAATTGTTCTCTCTTTTAAACAAAAAAAATCGATGATAAATTAGGTAAGTACTATATAAACCGAACTTGAATTCTTTCGTTATAAATAATTAAGGACAATATAATTCCGATCGATGCATCTGTTTTAAACACTGTTTACAATAAATATTCTGAGAATTGCACCAACTATCAAAAAATGACGAATAAAATTTAATAGTAGAAAAAAGTGTACTTACTGCGAAAAGCACTAAGAAGGTTGTTTCTTTCATAGAATGAACCTTCTCCTGAAAATAGCAAACACAATAATTTTCTTGCTGCTTCAGCCGCTCTCGCTTGATGCGATGAAAGGAAATAGGGCTCCATTTGTTATAAAATTCGATAGATGGCAGTAGTGTATTTTAAGACTTTCAACGTGAAATATTTCCCATGCTGGTTTAGCACCCCTTTTGCATTCCAGCCTTTTTAACTTGTTTGAAAATAAAATCGTTGACAAATCGTTGTTTCGGTCACCCGGCCCTGCGACCTTCAGCTGGATAATCCTAATTTATGAACACAATGCCAGGCAGCGGGCTCAAAGTCATAATATGTACGCAAGTAAACATTATACTTAACGTTTTTAAGTATTAGGAATCTACGCTTTGGCATGTAGGAACGAGATTACTGTACATACCTACAGACAACTAAAAAATCCTTTAATTACAAAGTTTTTTGTCGCATCATCCTTTACTTCTTGAGGCGTAGGCAGAGAGAACTGACCTCTAGATTGCTTCTTTCTTTTCTACATATTATGTCACAGAATCTCTCCAATTTCTTTTAATTCTGAAGAAGGAACTTACCCTACATTTACATCCCGATTCCGATTCGATTCTATACTTTATTTACTTTTCGAATCGAAAATCAACGGGAAAACGGGTTACGAAGTCCGTCATTTGTTGACGGATAAACAATAGTTGGAAATATTATTCCGATTAGGCAATTAAAAAAGACTTGTGAAGGATTTTTGTTTAATAAGTAATTAAAAATGTATTCTTTGAAACATCTAGGATTAAAATCGCAAGCCCGTAAACCTTTCTTCGGAGTTCCTTCTGTTGTGTCTCGAGTTTACATAATAATAATCTGTTTAGGCTGCGTCAAAGCCTTTTCTCCCGGCTCCAAAGCACGAATCGTTAATAATTGTTTTAGTTCCGAGGAGATTTTAAACTGGTGTTTATAATATTATGTAATGTCTAAGACTAGGAGCGACGGTCACTTGTCACTGTGTGACGGACTTCATCACGTTCCAAAACCATCTTCATTCATCATTTTTGCTGTACAAATTTCCAAATATAATTTTGGTATATCTGTATTCCGACTTAACCTCAAAATTATGGGAAAAAGGTTAATCCGTTTAGAACCGCGCACTGTGACTTACAATAATTATTAATTGTCATTGCAATGGACGCATCCAAGCCGTATCAAAACCATTCTCCTATCATTGATTTATATGTACCTACTACAAAATTACTAAATGTGATTATGGATCAAAATTGTTAAAATTTTGTGTCACATTTTTAACGAGGTACAGAGATGAAGGGACGTCGAAGGAAAGGAGATGTAGCTGAACTGCGTCAAAATAATAATGTAAGTGTTAATTAATAAAATGTTTGTTTCAAAAACTGATACGAAAGTATCCAAGTAAAAAATGTACAAGAAATATTAGATTTGCAAAATCAACGTATTTTGAAAGAGTGGCCGCTCGTAAACAATTCATTTTGTAGTCTCGAAACAACTTAATCAAATACCTCACATAAAATTTCTCGAAAATCTATTCAGTAGCTAGTGAATAACAGCAAAATATTATTACACAGTACACACCGACATCAGAAATTTATATATTAAGATAGGTAGAGTTTGGCCGCTCAAAGCAGACCTGTTATGCAAATTTCGAAACGCTAGCGACACCAGCGCCCTTTATAACGAGGATATTTAATTAACAAACTAATTTAAAGTAAAATGTTCTTCATTAACTACTAGCTCTAGCATAAAACGCACTATGGAATATTATTTTGCCAAACTTTTAGTCAATTTGCAAAACGAGTTGACTTTACTTGTCGAATATTCTCATTTCCTTGTACATACAGCCCTAATATTATTTTCAAAAATGTATAGGAAAGTAAAAGACAAATTGCGGAAAAAAACGTAAACGGTAATATTATATTATGTAAGCTCAGTTTGGTCTATGCGATGTAGGCTTCGGGTGAGGGACAGGAATCAATAAGGGAGTTGGGTACCGTTAGACATCTCTGGATTTATGGAATACCTATTGATCTTTTAATTTACGAGTAGGTACGGACCTCTGCCACTCCAGTATGCAGCGACGGATATCGCTTTGTCATTCGACAATTTAAGGTCTTCCATTTCACCACCTGCATAAACGGGGACGCCAACAAAATGCGAATCGTTTTGTCCGTGTCTATTTTTTTTTTCAAATTTTAACCTCGGTGTTTCGTCTGTGAAGTTTCTTACATTCTTGCTGAGCGACATTTCATAATGTCAACTAGTTATAATGTGAAATTACATAAAGAGACATGTCACATTTGTGTCTAAAGATTTATCAATAACCAATCATTTTATTAGACGAGTTACTATGGTGTAACTCACAATTACAACTTCAACACCTAACATGTGTCAGTACAGGGTGACATATAAATAGGTGACATATTATATGGTTTTGTATACCTATTTTTTATTAATTCTTTAATTGCAATAATTGTTTTTTTTTTATACAGTAAGAATATTACTTAAAATCAAGTATTATTGGGTTAGTTATGAAAAACAATACCTCGCAATCGGTGGCTATTTTCTACTTCGCATATACGGGCTCTTTCCAAAGTATTTCCCATAATCTTTCACAAAATTTCATGTGTTATGGCGGCGAATTCTCTGCGAATTAACACTTTTAAATGTGCATTTATACCAAACGAAAAAAGACCCAGAACTTGAAAATAGAGTATATTTTCCTAATCGTTGATAATATGGTCACAAAGGAAATAAAAACCAGAAAGAACTGTCATCGCCTACTAATAAGTATTGTTGTTTCAATGGTGTCCAGTATCACAATATACTATATTTTCAAGCTCTGGCTCTTTGTTCGGTTGATATGAATGCACCCTAACGTAGGTATATTTTATGATGAAAACTGAGCAAAATAATATTCGTACTGGAAATAATACACTATTTCGTTATAATTTTTTGTTTTCAATGGAGGTATCTGAGAAAAAAATGACACAAGACATAAAAATGGATATAGTCATATCCTGGCGCCAAATATATGACAGCAGTCGCAGTCTTTAAATTTGGTTGCTCTCTTGTTCTCAATAATTTCCAACTTTTTTTGTTTCATTAATTATTAAATTTCTACATGAATCATACATGAGATTTTTCGACATGTTGAACATGTTGAGAATTCTCATGATTAAGAGTTTCGGAGTCAAACATTACCACATAATGGCGAACGTTGTTAACGTAAAGTGATCACACTAAGCCAGCCTTCGAAATAACAGTAGAAGACGGTCGTAAGCCCGTAGTGGTTTGTTCCATTTAAAAATCGAACTTGTTAGAGTCATTAGTTGTTACATATTCGCTATATTTTTTCAATAAGGAGGGATATTTGGGTTTTCCGTGGTAAGAACGTGAGACTCCATTATTTTGCCACGAAACGGTTGACTGACTATACATAGAAACATTCCATATTCACAACGTATAAAAAGAAATTAGTCAAATTTGAGATGAAGTAGGTACTTACTGATATATCGATTCGGTCCACAGCACGACATACAGCTTACCTTGCCTCTTGCCTCCAAGATATTGAGTTACCCATTATACCTCACATTATCCTTGCTAACTTCATTATTCATCGTCAAACGTACGTATGTATTTACCTTCATCATTCCTTAATGAATATCGAAATATCTTCCTTAGTGCTTACCTGAAGCATGTCTATTATCTACATAGCTTGATTGTTTCATTGATTATTATCATAATAATAATATTTGAAACTGGATTTTCCAATCAAACCATAGTATTGAAAAATATAGGTACGTGAACAGAAAACAAATCTGCAGGTCTTGGACAGTAGGGCTGAAGGCTGAAAACTTCCAATGGGTCGGTTAAAGGGCCTTTAAACCCTACTATCGATTGTAAGTTAGTTTATCCCTTCCAATTTTATCATGAATGATTTTTGCCTTAATTACATATTTTGTTAATTTTGATTTAGTTAATCATTCATCAATTCATAATCAAAATCTTAATAAACACTTCTTGGTCTCACATAGTGCGGTGAAACTCTGATTGAAGTTTTTTTCTCGAAATATCTTGATAAATATTTGAAGTATCTACCCAACGCTTCATGATAATATCCTTGACAACAATCAATCGTATCACATTATAGCAAATATAGAGATTTAAGGAAAATTTCATGTCAGAGGGGGTAAAATCAATTGGATGATGTGGATTGTGGAGTGATAGAATGAGTCAGATATCCATCAGTTCAATTTCAATCGTGTCAAGCCATTCGTCCATCACTCCAAACGGCTCGTCAATGGGGGAACTCAAGTGCGTGTAGTCCTCACGTCACTTGATTTTCAGTGCTAAAAACTTGAACCGAATTTGTCTCATTTTGTCATAATACATACACGTGTTGCTGTTAGAAATTTAATGATAGCAAAATTCAAGGCTAAATTTATCCAATTACGGAACAGAACCAATCTCCATAATATTCTTGGCGATCATAATAAATTCTTCAAAGTCTCCCATAAAAGGATATCAATTTTCATTTGACTCCAGGAAGGATATCTAAACATATTATTGTTATTCTATTAGGGGTATTTTTCTGAAACATTTCTATAAATTGAATTTCGAACTTTCCAATTCCACCCCCTCCCCCTCCCCCTCCCCACTTTTTTACATTCCGTCGTATAATAGACGAGTAATTGGAAATTCATTTAGGAGAGATGTAGGCAATGTTGGAACAGATCCTTAGATAAACAAGCCATTTCAATTCCGTTGGAGTCTGGTGGTTTGTTTACACGCTTCAAGTACTGCGGTATATTTGGTGTGAACTCGCAATCGGTATATCATTTTAGTATTCGATTTTTAAGAGATCGACTAGTTGAAAGCCAAACAGGAACAAGAATCAAAATAATGCTATTGAGAAAAACTATTATTTATGTATATTTTCGGAGATTTTCATTAAAAAATTGAGAGGATAATTTTTAACATTAATTACTTGAAATTGATTTTCTCATTTTTTAAATAAAAATCTCATAAAATATAGAATATATTTTGGCCTTGTGTACCTATACTAGTCTGATTTACGAACATTCTTTTAATACAATTTTTAACCACTGGGAGCTTACAACCGTTTTCTCCTGCTGTTTCGAAGGCCAGGTTAGTGTGATTACTCTGCGTTATAAACGTTCGCCATTCATGCCTAACGGTAACAACGCCGGCTTTCGAACTTTTTCTTATCGGAGGTCGTGGGTTCGATCCCAGGTGCTGACCATCTTCCTCTTTCACGACACAAGCTTTAAGTAGCTTACTGTGAAAGAGTCAAAGAGTGTATTTGTGTTCGCTCTGAGTGAGCACAGATTCATTTTTAATTAAAAAAAAATGTTGGTGGTCAAATCTGTCGAAATAAACGAAATTCCAACTCATGGAAGTCTTGACATAACATACTTATTTTTATCGTATATGTATATCTTTAAAAATACAAGAATCTCGTGGCTTTTTCTACTTGTATGAACCCACTTACTTGACACAGTCACTGTCCTCGTTCAAACGCGGCTTTTCACCGAACTCTCGTGAGGAAACTTCGATTCCAACTTAAATTTGTTCAATATAAGCGGTCTGGCCTAAAATACCTTTTGTTCAAAAGTTTCATCGTCGGTCGGGCCTCTCAATCTGAGAATTTCTTCCAGACATTCTAACAATAATAAATATGCATAATATGATATTCCATTATGTGCTGACTATTCCGAAAATAGATTGGGTCAGATAAATTCAAGCGTAGTCAACGAATGGTGGATAAAATATACCAATTCTGAAGTAAATCTTAATCCGACATAATTTTGCAAAATAAAAATTTGTAGTGAAAATAAAAAAAAACAATGTCTACAGGTTAAGGTAACAGTATAATGAATATGAACCTTACAAGGTTGGTATATAAAAAGTTGACTAACGAAGTGTGTGCATCTTTTCCAAGTTTGTCTGTTTCTCAGTACCATATAAAAAAATGTACGACGAAATTGTTAAGATAGATCTGAACATGTTTTGTTTTTTTTTGATATACCTATTATAGAATCATTTTATGTTAACAACGTACAAATTAAAAATTAGTATACGAACGAAAACTTTAAATTGTCAATAACAAGCTCTTGACTGGATTTTAGTAAACAATATAGCTCGTTGCTTATTATAGGGCATGTGTTTTAGATTTAAGACACATAAAAATATAAAAAGAATAGATTATAAAAAAGCTAATTATATTCTTTGTAGTAATAAAAATACCAAGGATAAATAATCATACCCGTATTATACAGAGTAGAATAAAAAATAATGATTTCTTCCTTTGACAAAATAAATTTAAATTAGGTAGGTACTTTTTATGTTTTGTTATATTTTTTTTATTGTGTCCTCACAGTGCACATCCTGTCATATTTCAAATTTTTAGAACTACACCTTGATTGAACTAGCCTTTTTTCCACGCGAGCTCATTTGATGGATAAGTTATCACGGAGCCTTTATCTTAGAGTTACGCTACCTATCTTCTCATATCGGAGAAGTATCTTTGTTGACAGGATACTTGGAAGTGAATTGATTGTGCTGTATCCGAAATGGTTACCTGGCGTCGCAAAAAGGCTGATTTGAATTCGGAATTTCCGCCGTTTCTTGAGTCCCAGAGGAAGGATTTATAAGCTGTCCTCAATAAACTAACTAAATCTTCTTCATAGATCTTATGTCTCTTCTTTAAGGATCTTCAATCTTGTTCATGGGATTCGAATGTCCAACTTCATCGCCATTTGTTCGGGGGTCGACTTCCCTTTGGTGTCTTGCCTATATTTTAATATTTAGGCAGTTTCAGAACCCATTCCGCCAATATTATCTTTCCAAAATCGCCTTCTTTTACTGCCTCATCTAACGTCCAACTCAACGTTCCTCATTTTTATTTCAGTAATTCTGAGTATCTAAATGCATAGATCACTCTCTCGAGAGTGGATTGCCGCGTTGAAAGAAAGAAGAAGAAGAAGAGTATCTAAATAAACTAACATACACATAAATTTATAAAAAAGTTGATACTTATTTGTAATATTATATGCGATAAAACGTTTTATAAATAGAATAAAATTCTGTCATATTTGATTAAGGAATCTATTCTCAATTCGAATTCAATTTACATACACCGACAGCTACATCTATGCATTCCGACTCGGTTGTCCGGTATGATCTTGTAAGAAACTTCTATTTGATTTATTTATTCTATTTAATACCTCATTGTATTTAAACATTATTATAGCTTCTTCCGTACCTTATATTTTTAACAATTTCCACCATAATATGTCTCAGTATGACGTTAAAAAATAATGTATAGCTACAATCTGTACTATAAAGCCCTTTACACTTAACAATTATAATTTAACGTACCTAACAAAAGCTGCTAACCTAGGGTAGCCCAGAACTCATAGTATATTATAACAGCCTTTTCGTGTAAAACATATCTTTGCATAAAAATTCATAATTTTACGATTAAAATGAATTTATCCTTGGAATTATTATAGAAACTTTAAAATGATATCGACTATTGGAGTTTTTTATTATCTGCTTTAGAACTACATATTCAATATTAATCGGTACTTTAAGGGGGACCCACTGAAGTTACGGACCTCAAATTTTACGTGCTTGTGTAGGAGCATAAGAACACCCCGTATACCAAATTTTATGAAAATCGAAGAAATTTTTATTTTAGCCCTTTTTCTAGAACAAGTGAAATTTTCTTTTGAAATTTTAAGAGGGTTCCCCTGAAGGTACAGATCTCAACATTTTACTGACTCATCTGCCTCGAGGGTCTAACCGTTCTACCAAATTTCAATCATATCGGATAAGAATTACTATGAGTTATGGGTGCGCACACATTTTTGGTACGGGTACGCATAAATTTAAAAAAAAAATATTTTTTTTGCATTTATGGAATCTACACCCTCGAAGACGTCGAGAAAATTAATTTCAGCGAAATCTATTTTTTTTTTTTTGAAATCACAAGACTCTATTCCATATACTATCTACATAATAATTCAGAAATGTTTGTATTTTTATTTGCCTTTGACAATACTTTCCGTTATGTCGGAGCATCACGCTCAAAATACAAATGCTACGTCAGATATGAATCTGCGCAGAGCGGTGAAATTTGCTCGAGAACGTTCTAAGATACAATTGGCAACGTTAACTTTAATATATTAAGCGCTATTTAAAAAACTTTATTTTTTTAGGATCTTCATACAAATTTTTCAAAAAAGACAGTAAGCCATCGTTTGGAAACAAAATTACTCATGTAAACGTTGAATGGAATCTTGGTATTACGGTATGAAAATGTAATAAAATAATTGGAGATTGATTCGTTCTACATATAAATGTTATTCAAATCTTATTATTCTCAATAAATAAAGATTTAATGCAAAATTTTGGAAATATAATTCCTCCATTTTGTAATTTGACACATTTAAAAAAATTTATGGCCGCAGTTTGTGTAAATCTGTCGTGGCCATTAGATGAGTAAGTACCTGATAAAATCATATTAAATGTTGGTAAATAATAAAGATACATGAAATTAAATTCATAATACATTTAAATATATTAATCGTAAAAATGATTTTTGAAAATTGAAATGAGTATAAAAATTCTTTAGTAGATTTGGTCGATAAAACAGAACTCTGAAAGAAAGCGAATCTGACAGGAACTAATGACGTTCCTGTTTATCAAAATCATAATGGATTTGTCAGGTATGTGTGCATGTTTATTATAGTAAAAAATATATTTGTTTTATCCACATCATAATAAATAAGAAATACTGTATAATATTCATATCTGAACTAATCACATAAAACAGATCGTTGTGTATAGAATCATCGAATATCACTTTATTTGAAGATCACTTTATTTGAAAAAAAATATTTTAACAAAATTATCTAAATTCTTAATTAATAGGTATGAAGATAAATTAAAAACAGTGTTAAATAATATATATTAATATTTTATTACGTTAATATAACAATCTTCACGTATGTTTCATAATACGACAAGAAGCATTATATTAAAAAACTATGGAATGGGATTATATTTGTAGTAGTTTCTTCCGTCAACAACATATTCTCTTTACACATCTCAAACATGATCCTGTAGAATAAAGAATCCTTGAAAGACCAAAACTGCAATCGTTGGATGTAGTCTGTGCAGCAGGTTTTGACGCAAAAAAACCCAAAGGTGTCTCAGTCACAGCACAATTTGATGACAGATAAAACCAACCAAGGTTTGTGACACTGAAAATGAATAAATTTATCATCAGTCAATAAATATTTGCGTTTATTTTTCTTTACTAACCCCTTTGCACTAATGGTTGAATTTAAAATCAAATCTTATAGTTTAGCATAAATCATATTGCTTATATATTTTGAAAAAGAGTATGGAAGTCTTAGCTCATTTGTTTCCAATTCGGTTAACATTTCAAAGTGATTTTCATGCATTCTTAAACTAAAAAAATAAAATCCTAAGGGATGGAAAGTCACAGAAAAGGTCGTCATTTTTTATGTTTCTGAGTCAGTACTTAAAAATTACAAAGAACTGATTATATAATAAATCTTAATAAACAACATTAGGTACCTACCGAAAATATCTACTGAGCAGCAAATAAATGCTTCCAATATTTTGAAATTGGAAGCATTTAGCATTCCATCACTCTCTTATTTTTTTTGACAGATCAATATTTATCAATATTGAGTGACATTGACAATGAATTCTACTAATCTATGTATTAGTAAATCTATGGTTGGTGTGGCGCACTATAATTAAAATAAAGCAGCGTATTTTTCACAAATCATTCTTCCAGGATGGGTTGGCTAAGAATAATAAAATAATAATATTGCTTAACCAATTTATATATTATATTTTGTGTGTAAATGACATCTACTTCATATTATATTTTTATGAAGGTTGGTTTTACAGACACTATCAAATGAAAATATGTATAGCGGAATAAAATGTCGCCTATAATTAATTAGTAACTTTGCTACGTCATAATTAATTATTAAATAAAAAAAGGTTTTAATTATTTATATGAATAAAAAATATATTTTCAATAATCAATTTTATAAAAAATATATACAATATTAAAATGAATTATTTCTGTACTGTATGCACTGTCTTCATCTATGGTATTTTGCTTTCGTATGAGCTGTCAAATTTTATGCGCAAATACACAAATACACGATAATAATTGTAGAGATTGCCGGTAACGATATTATTGTCCTAGATAATATAATAATATACTGTATTATTGTGTTTGTGTTGACATTAAGTAATGACTTTTGTGTAATGTTGAGTTATTTTTTGTGTAATGTTTAGTACAAAATATATATTTTAATTGTAAGAGTGGTTTGTCGAAAATAGACATTAAAACTGATTCATTCCTTGGAAAAACATATGTCAGTATGTGTTTGATGGATGGACTAAGATTTAAATTCATTAATTTGGATTTCTGGTCTTCAGGTACGTAACCTATTTCATAGTTTCAAAAAACATATAATTTATAACCTAAAAATAATTATCAATACAGATTCAAACATCACCTTCATTTTCAACCTGTGGAACATTATTCCAAATTCCTTCCAATGTTTTATTGGAAATTATAAAAAGAAATAGACATTAAATGCAGCAAATTTAAAAGGCTAAATAAAAACATTTGTCAACACACATATTTTTTTTGTTGCAGATAAGTATCTAGCCTGATAGAATGAAAGAGCCAGTCATTGCAAGGAATCACAGAGACGGCAGAGCAATAGGTATCTGATAATATTTTGACAAGGGGATGAACTGATGAGAACGATGAATATAACTTTGCTTGAACACAAATCAATTCTAAGTAAGTATTGAATCTTCTCAATAATAACTTATCAATATCAACGTTTGTTTAAAATTATAGATTTATTTTAGAATTTATTATTCAGTACATTTAATTTTACTTCTCACTCCTAAAATATGTTCTTTTTATTAAACTCATGTTATATCCATTACTTTATTTAAAAAGTGTAATCTCTTATTTGTTTTAAAATTATGCGTAAGATAATTTTGAGATACCTGTCTAACCTTAGAAAGTCCCATCCTAATATTGGTTTTATTATTATAGATAAAGACTACGCTGGGCCAGACATGAGCAGATAATGCCATCATTGCGAGCACCAAAGAGAATTATGGGTGGACATCCGGCCGAATTGGAAGACCTAGGCTGCAATGAGAGAATGAAGTCAGGAGGGATGCCGAGCAACTTTTTGACCCACGAAATCAGGACAGATGTAGAGACAGGGTTAACTCTAGGCGTCGAGTATTGGAAGCCAAGGCTGAATTAGGCTGTAGCGCCATCGGAAGAAGAAATATTTATAGATATTATGTTAAAATAACCAACACCAGGCCGATTAAAACGTCATTTACTCATAAACTTTTCACAATTTTTAATATTATTCTTATGAATATGAAGATTACCTATGTATATTTAATTTGCAGATTATGTGTATTAAGTAAATACTAAAAAGAGCATTCATAGATTTGTTAAAAGAACCTGGAGGGCGATTATTGTTAACTAAATTCCAAACTATTAATTTTTTTTAAATTTAGATATATTATTATTTTAATTTCAGAATTATTATTATTGTAAACCTGTTTTTTTTTTTTGTTGAAATTTAGTTGAAGTTTCTATAATCAGACCTCTTTTCCTGTAACATAGAAAAAATTCATATTATTACAGACTGATATATTAAACATTACACCGTTATTTATGGTCAATTTTAAAATGCCATTTTTTTTTAACATTTGACCAGTACTAACTGGATTATGACTTTCTTCTCTTGCTATTTCGAATGGCTTTGTGTGATGACTTCACGTTAACAACGTTCCTTATTTAGGTGGTCAAATTGAAATCCTTGAGTATTCGACAAATTCAACAATCTGCCAAGATGCTAGCGGCCCGTTGCATTTATGCCTTCCATAATTCGTCTATGGAGCTGAGATTCCTAGGATTATATCTTATAATGAATGCAATGCCAAAATGTCTACAGAATTTTAAAATGTGTCAAAATTTTCAAGATATTTTCTCACAACAATAACATTTACATGTTTTGTATATCTCTTATTAAATGTCAACTCTTGGTATGACTTATATTAAGCACCTATGAGAGATGAGAGTTCTAATTCTCTAGAAGTACCTAAATATTTATACTCAAAATTATCATTAATTAAAAAGTGTTACCCTGTTAAATGAAGTTTATCAACTGCAAAATACCTTAGTTATTTATTATAAAAGTATGTTTCTTTACCAATTGTATTGATTGTTTTATTAATGTAAGTAAAATTAATTTTTGAAATCGAAACTCCCTTTACGCCCCACTTAGGGGCATAGGGATTTAATAAATTGGTGGTATTATTGCCATAGCAACTTGAAATTTTTATTATTACCCTATTCCTTATATTTTTAATAAGCAATCTACACTGATTTTTCTATTCACACGAAGGCTGGATGTGAGGTGCAGGTTCGAATCCTTGGCCACAAAATTCTTTACTATGCTCAAAATAATTAACACCCACTTCTGGTAAGAAATTTCTGGTTCCAATTCCCAGATGGGTCAGAATATTTATAGGAGTTTTTTATGCAATTTTATGCAGACAATTTTTCATACAAAAGATTTTCAGGTACAAAATCACTGGCTCGGGTAGAGGTCTTAACACTTAAAATAATTATGTACCTACCTGTTAAATTTGATATTAAGAATAAATAAAGCTTTGTAGGTACATAATTATATTTTTGCAGAAGAACAACTAAAGCATTTACAGAAATCAAGTGTTCTATCTAAATGTACTAGAAGGGGAAGGTATAGAAGAGATAAAAATGCTATGTTTATGACTCACCTTTGCTGCCTCCACAGCAATTCTACAAATTTCTCATACTATCTAATTATATCTACCTATTTACCAATTCAAATCCTCAGACTTATAGGTAATACAAACTCGATCAGTCAATCAATTCTCCATTTTTTGACCCCACTTAGGGACATACTTTATAGGTACCATATTTTATTAATCCATAAATCAGGTTCTGTAATTCACATTTTTCTCAACAAACTTCATCAACAATTTTATGGACGGGTAAAAAGGCTAGTGAGTAATAACGGTGTGTTTTATTCTTCTTCTACCAGGCATTCTGGTTTTATTATAAAACCAGAATGCCTCGTAGAAGATTGCCATACTGTGATTTTGAATATTTTTACACCAAGAAAAGATATCGTATGACTAAATAGGATCGTTTAGAAGAGCTGTTTTAACAATACAAGATAAATTTGGTACAAAATGGATCTGGAATATATTCCTTTTGACCCAGTCCTTTCCAGACGAACGAGCCGCATACGTGCCGTCGTGTCGGGTCGGAACTCTTTTTATTGAATCGTTTCTCTGTCACTTCTTATTTGAATTCCTCTTTTTATATTCAATTAGATGTATCATTGAATGGTGTCGTGGTTCTGGGAGGAATTCCTAATACTGTGGCATCATACATCAAAGGATATTATAATAATTCTAAATGATATATCCATTTTTGTTCGTAAACTTTTATAGCCAGATCATTTCAAAACTCGGATGTCAGTCATTAACATAATGAGCAGTTGATTGTAAAGGATGTGTGCTGTTTTGTTAAAATGGATTTAATGTTTATTTTTTTTTTCACGCAGCCGCATTGAATATACTTTTTTTTACCCTCGAGAGTACGGACTTCCATTCTTTCCTATCCATACAAACCTCTTTCGCTTCTTCCAAACGCATAACATTCCGCATACGTGCTCTTCTATTCCTTTTGCTCCTGACTTGGCTCTCCTCTAAGACGGCACCGATATGCCGTTTTTATATTATTAGTATTTTTTTTATCAATAATGTTGAAGAAAAATTAAGGTTTTCTTGAAAACTCTTTTTTCTGAAATTATATTTTTCAATACATCGTCAATGTTAAGTTTTACTTTGCCAATCTCTTTACCTATGTGGACCAATTTCGTTAAGTGGTAGACCAGCTGTATATATTTCGTACGTCCAGCGAACTGTTACCGACTTTTACCATTTTCACAAAACTATAAGCTTTGCTTTATGTGAAAGATGTCGAATGTGTATTTGTGTTCGCTTTGAGCGATTTTCTTAATACTTGTAGTTTTAGTGAAGGTTTAATCATTAGCATCAGTGTACAGATGGAAAAAGTATGTCTGAACGTAAAAGAGTGGAAAGATGTTCTCTCTCTATAACCTGAAAGGAGGCGGATAAATAAGGTTCCTATGTAGGAAACATGGTGTCTACAAACTTACCATAGAGTAGAAACCATAGACACCTAAAGTGCAAAAATAGATTTTCTCAAAATGAAAAGAAAGTTTAAAAATAGAACAAACGTGTGTTTATGCCTGGCTTTTAAATGTCAAATCTTATTTTTTATGAATCTCCTTTATTTATTTCGATGCGAGATAAAAAAAATCTTTCTACTATTTTCGAATAGAACGTTTTTCAAATTCAATTTTATTCAAAACGAATTTGGTCTTAATATAGCTACACTATCTTTTTATTTCATCATTTTTTTATATTTTATTTCCTTTTTATTCTTACTGGAACACAAATAAGATAAGCAAAATAACTGTAAATAAAAAAGTTGGATATTTTAATACGTTTTATTAAGCTTGGCTTAAAAGATTAGAAAGAAGAAATAACGCATCACATGAAAAAAACGTTAAATAATATACATTGTTTTGTTAGTATCCATATTCATCATTTTTCCATGCGAAATGTAAAATAATCTCTAAGCAAAGTAGCTTGCAAGCCGTCGGCCCTAGAATTACCTGTGTCGAGAATTTTATAAATTAAAATTTTCTTACTAATTTTCTAGCTAAGAATGTTCTAACTTGCAACAAAACTTGTCCAAAGACATGCATAGAAAAAAAAAACATTGGTTATTGTTTGATTATTCAATAAAGCAGTTATATATTGTCACTTTTCAAGCGTTCACATTTTACTTTACCACATTGGGGATTGCGCACAATTCGACATTTCTTTCCGTAGCAACGGGTTAAACAATTATATTATAGGATACCATGTTTTAAGAAATATCATTCAAACTAACATTTTTCTTCATTTTTTTTTCAGAAATCGAAGCCGCTGAAGCATGTAAATGGTTAAGAGCAGCCGGTTTCCCACAGTATGCACAAATGTATGAAGGTAAGTGTCTCGATACAAGCTTTTTCTAGTGAGATCCTTTCCTTATAGCAACATTGTATCGTATAGTATTAAATTACTTGTTGTCAGATACGTTTTTTTACCCTCTGATAAAACTGCAAGATAACAATATTATGATTCATAAATATTAAATCGAAAACAACCCGCCAAGTATGGAATATTTATCAGATTAAAACAGTCATTTTTTTCTTTACATTGTAACATTCCATTTTTAAAATCGTCACGAACGACGCTGTACTCCGATGCACCCGGCGAACACTCATCACTTTTACCATGATGAAGATGGGATGGCCATAGTTGGGACATGTGCTAAGAATGCCGAATGACAATAATTTGCCAAGGAGAGTACTATTCTCCTTTCTATCAGGGTTCCAAATAGGAAGACCCTCTTAAACAAATTTCCGTTCATGTTTGGCATGCATGTCAAAAAACTCACAATTGAGAATTTCGTGGATTTGAACTTTACCCTAAGTAGGTAATCACAATTATTAGCGTTCGAAACAACAGTAAAAGATGGACGTAAGCCTGTAGTATCAAAAATATTGAATTAACCGTGTGTAATTCGAACTTCTTATGCAATGGTTTCCTAAAAACGCGGACCACCAATTGAACGGCCGTCTATCAAAGAAAAATCTAATTCACAATATTACTACCTAACTAATGTTGTTAAACGTTTTTGAATTTAACCTTTCTACTTATTTAATACATTCTATTTCAGTGGTCATCTTGTTTACACCGGTATCCAAGCTACGCTAACTGATACTAAACGTCAAAATCGCACTTTCTCTTTCCCGCTTCCATAATAATAGCCGGCAGTGAAAGAGATAAATAATAACATAGAAAGCTTTGTACTTATCTCAAACAATAGGTACTGTGTTCGTAGTAACATGGCTGGCTGTTTTTTTAAAGCATTTGAGAAATATTAAAATCGCTAGTTATACCTATATTCGTCAATTTAAGAAGGTAATTCCACCTAAATGCTATTTTTGTAAGCAAGTAGTAAGTGTTGTATAGTTTGACTCTTCATCTACGGCCACGTTACATCTACCTGTCAATCACTTAGAGGATTAACAATTATAATTTAAAATAAAAATAAAATGACTATACGAAAACCAGTTCCTCGACTCTTGTAAAGGATTCCCATACTGTGATGTTGAAACTTTTACACCCTTCCCGTCAACCGTATGTGTCGATATGAGGATTTATAATTTTATTGGACATAGATGGTGATAAATGATAAATTAAATGATAATAATAATACGATCGATAACTTGTTATGATAAATCAATCTACACATACATGGGGATCTATGATATTTAGTGATGGCAAATCATCTAATCGAATTTCCCGGATCTATCTATGGTCTGACCTATGTCCGTTATGTACTTTAAAACCATCCACCCGATGTGCCTAAATCCGGTTTCATTTGAAAGGTAACTATGCGAAGTTGGTTTTATTGTAGACCAGTAAAGTAAGGAACGAAAATGTAGTTTTTTAGCGCAGTAAACTTCCCGGCTATCGTTCATCAAAAGGTACCGTAACTTATTATTTGCACGTTCGCTCCCGATATGGACCATGTGGATGCCACCAAATTCTTTCAAGCCTCTCTATCTTACGCCACTTGCACCGCTTCATCCCAGTTTTGTCCGGCCTCCTGTAAAACTGCAGTGAGTGCTCGCTTGATTGTTGATTTTAATCGGCCTCGCCTTCTATTATGATCCGAATTTTAAAAAAGGCTTGCGTATCATGACTCTCGGGGACATGAAGAGAACATGGCCAAGCCAACTCAATCTGCGGTGATTGGCTGTTATGCTGTTCTGGCACTTAAGGCTGCCGTTAAAGTGATCACATCAAGCTAGCCTTGAGAATCGCATTAACGCAAAAGTCGGGATTGCTTGAAATTCAAAATTCATCACCACAACGAAAAAATAGTAATGTATTGTGAGAAGTACCTACCTGTAACACGATAACAAACAACAGTAACAAAATAATCGAAGTATAAAATTATACGTTCTAAATTTGAATTTTAGCGATACCCGGAAAATACCGTTTCGATTTTGTTTTTTATAAAACACTTGACATCACTATATTATGAACTTTTAATCCGTCATTACATCTCTTAGAATAGACAAGAAGTTTTTGATTCAGCTTCATATTTGATAAAAAAAAATCCTATTAATAATAATTTATTTATTTATTTTTATCCGTGAGTCAGGCGTGAGAGTGATACGTAACGATCATCATAGTTTATTCCTATTGATCGTTGATCCATCACGATAAATTTATCGATGATTGATAATTTATAGATTTCTTAAAAGTAATATTGATCTTTTCCAAGTGGGTCTGACACTCAAGCCAGACTGTATGACGCATCAAATATAATGATTCCTTCCTCTTTCATGTTTTGATCGATGTATTTTATTTATTTTTTTATCAAATAGAATTTGAATGAATTATTTATGAACTGATTTTTTTAAATTTTGATATTGAACATCAAGGAAATTAGAATGTTGCTTAACTTAGGTGAAAATATATGATTATAGGTTGTTAGCCTACAAAATATGCTGCAAAATAGATTCTTAGTTTTTTTTCTCTTCGTCTCTTTTGGAAAAGTTTCATCTGAATCATTACAAATGATTTTTATAGTAATTGCCATTAAAAACAACATCATCAGTGATATGTTTTATGATAAAAGTAATGTTCTTTAAATTTGCTACCAGTGTATGAAATTAATTGTCAAATTTTATTACTGAGTATTTTGTTAAGGCTGAGCTACACAGACGACTTTAGTTAAATTGAAAATTGCATGCGACCTACCCTCCCTTCTTTCTTTAGTCTATGGGTAATCAGCGACATAATATGTAATAATTGTTTAACTTCGTCAACGTCATACTGAACAAAAAATGACAGTAAAATGTAGACAAAAATCGCGGGACTGTATTTTTTTATACAGCCTCATATGTTTCATTTCCTTTGATTTAGTCTTTTTTAGGATGAAGTTCATCAGGAGTCTTAAGTCAGATACAACAATACGACCGCCGCGCCAGGGTGACGGTTCAGCATAAACGATTAATAATTGTCAATTTTATATCTGAAACTTCTGTTGAATTTTATTGCATCTGACTTGGACTCATATTATTTCACTCGAGTCATTAATTCTCCCTTTTAACCTCGTTTAGGAGCATAGGGAGGCAACAAGAGCTCTTTTTTGCGCCATCACAGCTGATTCACCAGCCATTTCTGACATTTCATTTAAGTACTTGAGGTGGTCAACCTCACAGCTTCATATGAAATAACAGTAGAAGACGGTCGTAAGCCCGTAGTGGTTTGTCCCATTTAAAAATTGAACATCAGTAATGAATTCTTGAGATTTTTGTTGTTATAATATATTCGTTAAGATCTAGTCACAAGAATCTAGACATAATTAGAACGTTGTGCACCAACAAAGCCAAAAAGCAATAAAGATGAGACATTTACAAAAATGGATATAGTCATATTATCCTGGCGCCAAATACATGACAGCAGTCGCAGTCTTTAAATTTGGTTGCTCCTTGTTCTCAATAATTTCCAACGATTATCTCTATATTTCATGAGTAATTACTAAATATCTACTTGTTGTATGCATGGGATTTTTCAACATGTTGAACATATTGAGAATTTTCATGATTAGGAGTTTCGGAGACTTAAACAATACCACCTAATGGCAAACGTTGTTAATCTAAAGTGATCACACTAAGCCAGCCTTCGAAATAAAACAGTAGAAGACGGTCGTAAGCCCGTAGTGGTTTGTTCCATTTAAAAATTGAACATCAGTAATGAATTCTTAAAGTTTTTAGTTGTAATAATATATTTTTCATATGAGTAGGTACCTACTTTATGTTCTCATTACTTTCCTTATCTCGTAGAGTGCTTCCGTAGATTCTACGCAATGTTCACAAAACTCCGACAAGAACGAGTTTAAAAATCGAACAATTTTAAATGTGAAATTCGCCTGCGACTTTGTCTTTGTGATTCAGTCGCCTTGTGTGACTTTATCTTCGAGATAATAATATTGTTCACGGTATTTTGATTGACAAACTTATTTGCTTGTTTATTTATTATGCAGTTGCGCATATTTGCATAACATTATAATCCGGTGCTGCACAGTTGACAGCAGGCCAACGTTATATCGAATTTATTTCAGCATTTTGACACCGATGCATACATTTACATTAAATAAATATCTACCGACGTTTGCTAAAACCCGTTTTCAGAGACAACGTTCAAATTAAACATTATTTTGTATAATGATTTTGAATTCACCACATTTTACAAAATATGTACGAAAATGATTACTTTTACAAATTTTTTATATCTACCTGCAACTAGCAGCAAAACCTGTGGATCGGTTTTTGTCTTCTTTTTTTATGCATTTCCACTCACAAATGAGTGATTTTGTATGAAAAATATTTCGAGTGGGGTTAGTTTTTTAACGAATATTCTGAACTACGCACGTACTTGATAAGATAGAGCTAGTATAATATAAAGAATCACATTGATAATATATTTTTATGCACCAAAATTGGTTCGGCTTTCGTTTTTTTTAAACCGCATGAAAACACTTGATATTTATTACTCTCCGATCGAATTTAACGAATGGTTTATTATGTTTTTTTATTCCATTAAAAATTCTTTTGTTTACATGCCGATGTTCAACTGTTCCCAATAATAATTGATGTTCAATTGTTTTTTTCGTACCAATGAGAACAACGCACTTTTAAAACGATACCGGAAGGACAAGATATTCCGAAAATGATGCGAGTGCGTCTACTTATTGACGTCAGTACTTTTTTTTTACCCATCACCATTCTTTGAAAGAAAGCATCCTGCACGCTTTGTCTCCGGACCAGTTTTTCCTCCATTCATGCATCCGAGCATCATCATGCTCCTGTAAGTTGAACAATGGCTGGAATAATTTGGCGTACTCCTCGTTATGTTCTTGTGCTTTGCACAGTCCCGACATTATGTTGGATCCGGGAGACTGATGACAAAACAGGGTTGTCTAAGGTTATAAAGCAGAAATTACTTTTTTTATATACATATAACCAAATGCAGTCGTACTAATAGAACGTTATTACTTGAATAAGCGCGGAATCCTCCACAACAACAGTGTCCCAAATGGAATGTCACATTATAATAGTACTTCAACTTCTTATACCTAGGTTTGACAGTCTTATTTGGGCGTTGTCACGGAAGATATTTGCTTTTGCCGCGGTTATTCGAGGAATAGTGTTCTATTGGTACGGCTGTAGATGTTTACTTCGCGGTTATTCGAGGAATAGTGTTCTATTGGTACGGCTGTAGATGTTTACTTCGCGGTTATTCGAGGAATAGTGTTCTATTGGTACGGCTGTAGATGTTTATTTCGCGGTTATTCGAGGAATAGTGTTCTATTGGTACGGCTGTAGATGTTTACTTCGCGGTTATTCGAGGAATAGTGTTCTATTGGTACGGCTGTAGATGTTTACTTCGCGGTTATTCGAGGAATAGTGTTCTATTGGTACGGCTGTAGATGTTTGTTTCGCGGTTATTCGAGGAATAGTGTTCTATTGGTACGGCTGTAGATGTTTACTTCGCGGTTATTCGAGGAATAGTGTTCTATTGGTACGGCTGTAGATGTTTATTTCGCGGTTATTCGAGGAATAGTGTTCTATTGGTACGGCTGTAGATGTTTACTTCGCGGTTATTCGAGGAATAGTGTTCTATTGGTACGGCTGTAGATGTTTACTTCGCGGTTATTCGAGGAATAGTGTTCTATTGGTACGGCTGTAGATGTTTACTTCGCGGTTATTCGAGGAATAGTGTTCTATTGGTACGGCTGTAGATGTTTATTTCGCGGTTATTCGAGGAATAGTGTTCTATTGGTACGGCTGTAGATGTTTACTTCGCGGTTATTCGAGGAATAGTGTTCTATTGGTACGGCTGTAGATGTTTACTTCGCGGTTATTCGAGGAATAGTGTTCTATTGGTACGGCTGTAGATGTTTATTTCGCGGTTATTCGAGGAATAGTGTTCTATTGGTACGGCTGTAGATGTTTACTTCGCGGTTATTCGAGGAATAGTGTTCTATTGGTACGGCTGTAGATGTTTATTTCGCGGTTATTCGAGGAATAGTGTTCTATTGGTACGGCTGTAGATGTTTACTTCGCGGTTATTCGAGGAATAGTGTTCTATTGGTACGGCTGTAGATGTTTATTTCGCGGTTATTCGAGGAATAGTGTTCTATTGGTACGGCTGTAGATGTTTACTTCGCGGTTATTCGAGGAATAGTGTTCTATTGGTACGGCTGTAGATGTTTACTTCGCGGTTATTCGAGGAATAGTGTTCTATTGGTACGGCTGTAGATGTTTATTTCGCGGTTATTCGAGGAATAGTGTTCTATTGGTACGGCTGTAGATGTTTACTTCGCGGTTATTCGAGGAATAGTGTTCTATTGGTACGGCTGTAGATGTTTATTTCGCGGTTATTCGAGGAATAGTGTTCTATTGGTACGGCTGTAGATGTTTATTTCGCGGTTATTCGAGGAATAGTGTTCTATTGGTACGGCTGTAGATGTTTACTTCGCGGTTATTCGAGGAATAGTGTTCTATTGGTACGACTTGCTGTCCGACATACCTATGTTGTTCTGTCTTAATATTGAATTTGAATTGGTATATTAAGTAATGATTTTAGAATATATAATATAAAAAAAATATTACCTCCGCTATATTATGTAATGATTTTAGAATTAAATATAAAAAAAATATTACCTCCGCTATATTATGTAATGATTTTAGAATTAAATATAAAAAAAATATTACCTCCGCTATATTATGTAATGATTTTAGAATTAAATATAAAAAAATATTACCTCCGCTCAAGCATTAAGTTGCTTATGGAGGAATACTGTGTATAATGTTGTGTTGTCCTTTAATTGATTATTGTATTTAAATGTATATGTATTAATAAAATTAAAAAAAATAATAATAAAAAAAAATAGAAAAAATATAGGTGGTTAGTTATATGGTCGTTAATAATTCTTGAGGTTGAAATGGCCTGATGCGAAGAAATTGTGAAAATTGAAAATGTATCCGGCTTGAAGGACCAAATTTCTATACTTCGTCAATTCATAATCCTTCGACGTGGTTCTAAGTCGACATCGTTTTAAAATAATATAATGATTTAACGTATTCTTGTTTTTTTTTTGATATCACAGTTAGTTGTAGCCCTGCGCATCAACTTGATGGTATATTCTGTTGTACTTAAAGTAAAAAAAAAACTACATTCATTTGTTCGTGAGGCAATGATGATGAGAAGAGGACGACTGCCACAATTAAGGTTTATTCGCTTACCGCAATCAGTTTTCCAATTGCGATATTGAAGTAGAGATCGTGGAAAACTTTTAAACATATCTTGGAAGTTTGTCAAGTGTTAATAAAATCGTACTTGCGTGAAAATCTTATACTAGTTTTCTTCCTGTTAAGTAGTTGTTCGATGCCATCCTAGAAAAATCACATTACTCATCTTTATGTATAAACCAGCTTTCGCGGGTTTCGGAGGTTGTCCTGTAATCCTTACTATAAATTATTATGATGTCGAATTTGTAACTAATACAAAAAGCTTACGTTTAAATAATGTTTAAATGTTGAAAAAATATATCTGAAAGCTCGAAAGAAATTCTCTCGAAAATCCGCATAGTTTCTACCAATGTTTTGAAACTCAATGTTTGTCAAGTAAGTTTTTTTTATATTAGATAGATATCTTCTGCTCTTGTGTATATTATGAGTGAGCTCTAAAACTGCTGAATTGATTTTTAAAAATTTAAATGTGTGTATTTTAATGTTAATTTAATGATTGTTAAACTTAATCCAATATAAAAACTCTTTTTTGGTCCGTCTGGGAGCCGTCTTCCATGGGGTTGGCCGGCCAATTCCATGAGATGGATGTCGGAATGAGGCACTTCTCCTCACATGTGGATAGCAGAACCTTCCTCTTCCCCATCTCACTATACATATCTTCGACCTCACAATAATGCCCCGCACCCTCGTGTTTCTTGCCCTATCTCTGACATTTCTTCTGACAGTTTTCACTGCTGGAACAGTAATGTTCATTGTACTGATTTGAATGGTTCGAAATAAGAGATTTTTTTATCCATAAATCAATTGAAGTTACAGTCAAATCAACTACCAAATCTCTTTCGGTCTTCTTACAAAACGCCCTTTAGCGTTACTGTCTGCAACTTTTGTGTCTATAGTATGTGCCGTTCTAGGAGTATGTCAACACGCAACATGCCTACTCCCAAGAGAATGAAATCTTACACGGGTCCCCCTACCATCCCGTTGAGGTACCTTGGAGGCAACACATCTACTTCCACACTGAACATGTTGTTTGCGGGTGTGATGTTATTTTCATGAATAAAGTAAGCAAACAACACGTTTCGAAACTGTGTAGTTTTTTCATACCACCAACGATACTCCAAATGAGGATATTAGGCACTCTCAAATTTGTTGCCGTTTTTTGACATATCCTTCTTTTTTTCCTCTAAAGCCTAGTTCAGACAAGTTCGAGTAAGGAGTAATTTAGTAGCTACACTACTCGTAAAAACACACACTATAACCGAGTAGAGTATGAAACAACATTCTTCTTGAAACTATTACGAGACATAAAAAATGGATATATATTCATATCCTGGCGCTAACTACATGACAGCAGTCGCTACCTATCTATAAATTTGGTTGCCTTAGTTGTTCGATTGATTAAGTAATTGATCTACATTTTTCTCTATGGAAGCTCTCTTACCTTCCTTCTAAGCTATTTATTGGATAGCTTTTTATTATTTAGGATGTCAAATCCGTATTAAAATCAATGAAAAGTTTATATTATCAAAAGCTCTATGAATGTTACGTACTGCAGTTGAGGTTTCTTAAAATTACCTTTTTTTCTTTCATAAGAACCTGACAATAATAAACAAAAGAAAATAGAGCGAAATTGGTCCAGACGTTATAAGGCTCCATATCTTTTATATAAAAATGGAGAGCTACTTTCCGTGGTCATCTCATCACGCCTAAGCGGCTGGACCGATTTCGCTAATTATTTTTTTTTGTGTTATCTTTTATCAGGAGAAGGTTCTTATGAAAGAAAAAATTAAGAAAGTTCTTTGGAAAATTAGAAAATTAAAGAAAACTCTACGTAGGCAACCTTATTAGTACTTTTTACCATATAATTTCTATTCCAATTTTGACAAAAACTGTCAATTGTTAGATAGTTGGTGCAATTGACAGAATGCAGATGAAATATACATTCTTTAAAACAGACGCATCGGTCGAAATTACATTGGTCAAATGATAATTAATTCATCGCTATACAAATTCGGGCCATGTGGCCAGTTGCCCGGATGACAGATGGACCAAAAGAGTAGTGGAGGGGCAGCCTAGACAAGGCAGAAGAAATGTCGGCAGACCCCAGGCCAGATGGGCGGATGACATCGCAAAGATTGCAGGCCGCACATGGATGAGAGAGGCTCAGGACAGGAATGATTGGAAGGAGAGGGGGGAGGCCTATGTTCAGCAATGGACGGAGACAGGCTGACGAAGAAGAAGATACAAATTCGAATTCAAAATTCATAGTTAGGAACACAGGACAACGTCTGTCTGGAAAGCTAGTTAAATATAAAGATACTGATTTTAAATGAATTAAAACATCAAACTGTCTCATTGGACTCTCTTGGAATATCTTTATATTTTTGTAACATTATTTATCATACTTGTCAAAATGATGTAAGTATTTTGGATTACAAAAAAACTGGTCGCGGCACCCAGTTTCACAACCACAGATGGAATGAGAGAAACGAACCTACTGTTTCTACTTTTCAATTGCGGGTAAAAACTCAGCGACCACAATATTGTGACAATCCCGCTTGACTGGTTGACGATGTTATGCGCAGTGCCTTTCAGTCTGGCGTTCATCACGGACTCACCGCCATTCAGTTGTCATTCATTCTTTAAACACGATCCATACTGCAATATCTCCAGCACTTACACCACAACAGTATTGCATGCTTTTTGAATGAGGTTTATTATTATAATTACTTACCTCATCCAACTGTAACGCTCATATCGTAAACCGTACTTGTTATGGAGACGAATCCTGGCACTTTTCTTAGAAGCTAAAAAAAGGAACAGTGCCCTTATTCTCGTAGCGGTCTTAATACGCTCTTATCTTGATTGACAATCATAAAATGGCGGATTGGTATTCACAAAACAAGATATCTAGTAGATATCTTAAAAATTCGTTATGTTTGAAATATCAGTATGAAAATGATCCAGTTCAAGATAGGATTAACATTAGATTCCGATAGTTTTGTGAATACGACTGCTTGCGATCGTGTCTTAATCTTATCGTTAAGTGATTTTTAAAAGCGATTGATGACGAGAATAGCCCTACTGGCGTATATTATATAGAGAAGCATATTTTTATGCAATTATGGCCTGTGGTTCTGGGTTCGACCATAATCTTTGTGTGGGTACTCTGTGATATCTGAAGCTCCAGGGATTAGATAATAGCAATTGAATAGAATAGAGGTTTCTTTTAATATGATTGTTAAGACTGGTGTTTGAGTTCAGAAGGGATAAAACTCTCTTATAAAGCATATTATTTGTAAACATTTGGTCTCAACAAATAATACCATGTGACTACTCGTAGGTCATAAGCATTGCGCAAGATCGAGCACAATGGAGAGCTCTTGTTGCCTCCCTATGCTCCTAAGTGGAGTTCAAAGGGAGATTTGATTTGATTTGATTGCTCGTATAATAACGTATATATAATTTGTGGCCACGTAGATTCGTTTAAAATTAATTTCACCTCTTTTCATTATAAACAATGACGCTAATCTCCTTTTATAAATTTTCTTTGTGACATTCAATATATTAATACCTAACTGACAAATTGCCCTATATAATTTATAAAAATAATTAAATAAATAAATAGACGTCTTAGTACGAATAAAAAATATTGCGTTCTAAAAAAAATATCGTAATTTGCGTCAGGTTTCCGTTTCAAGAACGAGCACAGTATAATACATATAAAAACTTGACGGTATGATTCCGTTGTATCCGAGCTGCTTGTTTTTTGTATATTTTATAACTAGCTGTCACCCGGCGCATCCCTTCCAAACAAAAAATATCAAATCACAAAATTTTATTAGTCAAATTAATATGTAAACTTTTCAACAGTGATTTTCTTTAAAAAATAAATTTAGAAATCAATATTTTGAGATCTTAGAATAGAGCTGTCATAAAAATATTATATTGCCAAATATAAGATGATGTCAATTTGTTGACACAATTCTTCTTCTTTTTTCTTTTTAGCTTATCACCCCTAAGTGGGGTGTTCCTCCTATAAGCACATAAATAATCCTAAAATCTCACACTGTTATGATAGCAATCTGATTCTACTTGTTCTTATGGTCACTCACAATAATTTTGAAACTGTTAGAAGTCTACTGTTGGCTGGTGAAAGTCACCGTAGGACTAAGAAGCAATAATCGTACGGAATGAGTAAATGGAAGAACAGATGTCACATTGCATATGTTCTTAATTTAAACCTTTTCTTGAATTATGTTCTACGTGTTTTCGCCCTAAGCCGTGCAACCAGATGAAATGTTTTACAGCGTTTTATAAAAGAACATACAACATTGAATTTTTATATATGAGATTTAATTCCAGTTCCGTAGGCACTCTTTCTTTGAGTCAACATAAATACGTATTTATTCCTTGTCTTTGAATAGTAATTATTTTTGCTTCGGTAGGGGGTCCGGGGAAATGTCATTCGCTACGATAAGAAAACTTTTAGCGTGTGGCTTTTTTTTCATTATTAATAATTATTATTATTTATAATTTCAAAACGTTGGTGGTCTCCTTTTTCCTCGACGTTTGCTAAATCAAAACCTTTTCAAAAAAAAAAAAATACTAAGACATTTTTTTGAATCACGCTAATTAATTTTTGAAGGGAAACGCTGTCACGTACGTACATGACAAATAAGTATATAGATAATCTATATCTTAATACGTGAAGCAAAAAAATTTATACACTATGAAAATTTGCACACTTATAGTTTATATAGAGAAGGAGTAGCAAAAACAGTATAAGACGGTCGTAAGCACGTAGTGGTTTTTATTTTCATTTAAAAATAAAAACCACTACGGGCTTACGACCGTCTTCTACTGTTATTTCGAAGGTTGGCTTAGTGTGATCACTTTACGTTAACAACGTTCGCCATTGGGTGGTAATGTTTGAGTCTTCGAAACTCCTAATCATGAGAATTCTCGACATGTTTAACATGTCGAAAAATCCCATGTATACAACAAGTAGATTTTTAATAATTAATGAAATTGAAATTACACTATGTTCAGTTAGTTTTTTTTTTGTTATTTTATATTCCAATATTTATAAATCATACCTTATTTCATTTAATTTCGTTCAAAAATGTAGATCTGAGTTTTTAATTTGTTCATTTTCATCATTTCATTTCGTTGTATATATTCTGACATATTGTGACATCTGTCACTGTGTTGCAAGTTGAAAAAATAATACTCCACCATAAATATTCGTAATTAAGTACATGATTAAACTCTGCAATGATGTAGGTACATAAATCATGCACGTATTTAATAACTTTTAAGTTGGCAATGATTTATTAACAAAATATGAAGAAAATAACGGTTAGCCTGCCGTACTAGAATAATATGTCTTCGTTTTTGACTTATATTAATTATTTCGAGTGTCCTGTAAGAATTGGCTAAATAATAGGTATTTATTTTTACATTTTCAACATCTGGAAGATTCCTATGGTTTGGATTTTCGGAAATTCAACGAATCTGACTTACCTAAATTGCGAACGTTTTCAAAACGTAAAAAGGGGACACTAAGCAACACTTTGACACAGAGGTAGAAGGCGTACGTTAGGCCGTAATGGTTCGAATTCAAAAATTTAAAAGAAATACTCGTTTAAAATCGAACACTAATTATTATTAATGATAGTATCAAATTATTAGCGCTCGACCAAAGCCCAGCCTTTCGAAACGAAGTGCCTCAGGATCTTTTTGGGTATAAGAGGTTCCACGGCTTCACGAACAACGCTTTACACCACCACACCCAGCGTAGGCCCATTACTTGTACTATTATGGGGTGGAGATGAACTTGGCTGAGACATGTGTTAAGGATGCCGATTAACAGTTAGCCGAGGAGTGCGCTGTTCTTCCTCCCATCAGGGTCCCGAAGACGAGAAAGAACCTTCATACCGTCTTCCGCTATTTTGAATCAGAGCTGAGGGATTGGAACATATGGGAAGATTGATCACAACGGAGAGCTCTTGTTGCCTCCCTATGCCCCTTGCGTAAAGGGAGATTGGATTGGATCAACTTATTTTTTCTATGATATCTTTTTGCTCTTTTTGTCAAGATCGATCCAAGATTTTTGAATGCTTAGTTGTGAACCTTGCTCATGTCTGATATAAAAGACAGCCAGTCTTATATATAAAAATGGAGAGCTATTTCCCGATGTCATCGCATCACGCCTAAACGACTGGACCGATTTCGCTAATTCTTTTTTTGACGTGTAAGCTTTTATCAGGAGAATGTCCTTTTAGAAGAAAAAAATTAAGAAAAATGCATGGAAAATTGAAAAATTAAAGAAAACTCTACGTAGACAACTTATTAGTACTTTTTACCTTATAATTTTTATTCCAATTTTGAAATTTTGACAGAAATTGTCAATTGGTGCGAATGACAGAATGCGGATGGAATATATATGGTTTAAAACAGACGCATCGTTCGGAATCACATTGGTCAAATGATAATTAATTCATCACCATACAGATTTGAATTCAATATTCATAGTTAGCAACACAGAACAACGTCTGTCGGGAAAACTAGTATTTTATAATAATACTAGTTGTCCCGTCGAACTTCGTCCCTCCTCTGAACCCATGATTATTTTTTATTTATTAGCTAAACTGCATTCACTTTATTGAGTATTCAACAGATAGTACATACCTACCTATATCTTTCTCTCAATATAAAAAAAAACCTTAACATAATACCTGCTTAGAAAACGTACAAATAATTTTATGACGTTTTAAATAAAACTCAAACGATTCTTAGGTCTTATGTACGCTCTTTAGAAATAAAATCACCCTTTTTATGAACGTAGTTGTTGAACGTTGTTGTTATCAGTTGAAATGGGAGCAAAAAACGCAAAAACTAAAAACTTAAATTAAACCCGAAATAAAGTAGCTAGAAAGCCCGTGTTTTCATCTAAACCATCCTTGGGTAACCCTCGACATATCCAATTTTTTTTCATCGAAATCCGTCCAGTAATAAAGGAGGAGTTAGGTAACAATTAAAACGGCTAGATTTTTATAGAGTAAGATTTTGCCAACATTTTTCGTTTCAAAAACATCGAAAGATTTGCTGTTGTGTTCACACTAAGTACGAGATCTGTCAGATTTCTTCATCGATAAAGAATTTATGACATTGGATACCATCGAAATTGCTGCTTTTAATTAGGCAATATCGCGCCAATTACTATACCAGCCGTCTTTTAATAATTAATAGCCGAAACCTTACATCGGTGCACATGAAAAGCCAAGCGGCACACATCACACATCTACAAGGACCGCGAATTGCACTCGTGTATGTATGTTAAATCGAAAAGGATTATTTAGCCGGTAAGTGCAGTCAGTGGTTTAAAAACGAAGTGATGTCAATCAAATATCTATGGATTTTAAATTCCATCGAATAACGTCAGGCATTATCTTCATAATTAGCATTTTGTGATATTGGCTTACTAGGTCAAAAATTTACTCGATGTTAATTTACTTTTGGTACCTACGGTAATCTCTCGGACTTTGCCACACTGACAGACAGAGCAATAAACTATATTCGAGAGCAAGATTTAATCAATGTGACAAGCAAGAAAATTTCCCCTACGCCCCAATCCTTTCTATTATTTTGACTGTATAGCAAAAAAAATGTTCGTCGTAATGAATTTGAACATTATCACCTAATGGCGAACGTTGTTAACGTAAAGTGATCACACTAAGCTAGCCTTCGAAATAACAGTAGAAGACGGTAGTAAGCCCGTGGTGGTTTGTTCATATATACCATTTAAAAATCGAACAGTAGGTATTAGTCAGTCATCAGTTGTTGATATAGGCTAAAAAAATGTACCTATCTCTTATTAATTTGTATTATTATATTGTATTGAACTATACAGGGTTACAGGAAAAGTCGTACTGAATATTAAAAGACGTTATTATTTAGGTCATTTCTGATGGATTTTATTCCATAATATGGTGTCCGAAACTTAACCGTTATGGAGATATTGAACTTTAAAGATTTTGAAAAAAATCCTTTATTTTTTGCCTCGATTTTTCGATTTTTTCGGATTAGAGGTCCTAGGGTCCAGTTTTTTTATGTGTCTAGTGAGAGGACATATTGTCAATTAATAAAAATGATTAACAACAACTAAACATACTACTAACAGCTTAAAAAGACAGCTCGACAACGGTTAGGATTTTAAAAAATTCACTAAGTGTTTTCAACTTTGAAGCGCTTTTTTTTTTATTTATGGAACTTGTACTGCAAATAATTTTAAAAACTTCTACGTCTCTTTAGCTATTCAAAAAGGTATAACACTTGCTATTAAATAGGCAAAACATTGACCAAATAACAGTTAAAGTAGTAGAGGGTTCATTTTTAGTTTGTTTAATCGAACATGAATTATTATAAAATGTTGTTCTGTTTTTGTTTTGTTTTATTTATTAATTCACATGTCTTCTCACTAGGCACATAAAAAACTGGACCCTATAGGACCTCAAATCCGAAAAAATCGAAAAATCGAGGCAAAAAATAAAGGATTTTTTTCAAAATCTTTAAAGTTCAATATCTCCATAACGGTTAAGTTTCGGACACCATATTATGGAATAAAATCCATCAGAAATGACCTAAATAATAACGTCCTTTAATATTCAGTACGACTTTTCCTGTAACCCTGTATATATTGTGATGAATTTTTCTTTGATTTTGATGATTTTTTCTGTTTGCCTCCATACAAATCATTTTTTTATATAATAGTATGGCATGATTTGTGTAGTATGCGCTGTCACCACTGAAGGCGCCATAGCGCTAGCGTAGCCCTTTGAGTGAAGTATTTGGTTGGATCACAGACAGTAGTAATAGTATTGTAGTTTTCTTCTTTTCTTAATTATAGACCTCCACCCGGAATCGAGTGATTTTAGTATTGTAGTTACCTACCTACTTATAATGATATTGAATTTGCTAAGCACACAGTGTTTATTTGTGTGTGTGTGTCACGCAATGGAAGTTATAAACCACATAGATTTTAGGTTAAGTTTTTGTAATTCATAACAAACTGTCAAGTGTTGCTATTGTTGTTGTTTTTTATTTTATTGTTTTTTTTGTTGTAGTTTTTTGTATGTTTAAAAAATAATTATCCAATGTAAAAGGCTCTAAAGCCGCAAATCTTTGAATAAATAAATAAAATAAATAAATAAATGAATTGGCCATACGCTAAATAAATAAATGGTTCCTAGTCAGTCGTCCAGCAGTTTTTGCTGCTAGTAGTGTAAAAATCACCGTAGGTTAATTGTATACTTGAATCATAATAATATGCTTTCAAAAATGTGAGCAAAAACAAAACAATTTTTAAAAAAAGTTCTTAATTTAAAATTTGATTCTTTCTATCCATCGATTAAATATCTAATAACAGCTTAACTCCCCTAGTATAGGATATTAAACCAGGAGTACGTGCAAAAGGGTACCTACGCGATACATTCCTATGCACGTTCGTTATCTCGGAGTTAATAAAACTCCCGACAATGTATCTTTGGAATCTCAATTATTTTGCGTTAATATAAAACAAAATAATAATTGTAATGCCTATATAAAATTTTATTGCGTAATATTAAATGCGCAAAGAAAAAATAATGTATACGAAAACATTTTGAATTCTCCAGAATCGAAATATTTAAAAAAATTACCAAACGTCATACAGTGGTTATACCATAGATAAATTGAGCTATATCTATCCAACTATGTTTTAGATATTTTGATTATGTATTATTGTCTGTTAAATTCTTAAAATTGTCGCTAGAGGCGCTTGACTTGCGAATTGCTTTGACGTTTCTTAAATTCAATTTTTTAACTGAAATTAATTATTTTGTTAATATACTGTAAAGAAAGTAATTGTTTTTATCCTAGTAGTAACATATTATCTAACATCTTCGTCTTTCTCGACATAGTATTATCTTAGTATGAAAAATGTCTGAAGTGAATTTGTCTTCACATTGGGTGAGCTTAAAATCAAAGTAAAATCGTCATTCATGCATGTAATATTAATTGTAAACAAACGCCGCCATTTTATAGCATAATATCAACAGCTGTCATTTGACGTTAAAATATTCTAATTGACTTCACTAATATTTTATTCGAAAATCGAATACTCTTGCTAGAAAATATTTATCCATGAGTTAACTTTGACAGTTTAAATTATAATATAACCATGTATTGATATTGTCTATAGTGTTATTATCTATGATTCTCGTTGTTCTATGCATCTGTATTTCAACACAACATAAATCAACATTTTTTTACGACACACTCTTTTTAACGATCGCATCTCTACAGATTCGTTGTTTTTATTGGCTGTTTTATGTTTATTCAATTGTGATACCTCATTGAACACAATAATGACGTATCGAGTTAATCATAGCAGAAGGCATCTGTCGAGATAATATGTAAATAATGTATTTGCTCACCAAATTAAACCAGTAATAAAATATATTAAACGGTTATATAATAATGATCGTCGATTCGCTGTGGCGATGCAACAGTGTTATATCTCTGAAAACTGATTTAATTGTTTTTTATAATTATTACAACATGTGTTTTCATCGTTTTTTTCCAAGATGAATGACCTGTGGATTAACTGTGTCCAGTATTCGAAAGCGAAACGCTTCGCCGAATAATAGAACCTACATGTTGAAAAGGTTGCCAAACTTTATTCATCCAAGATATCAGCGTAAGATTGTTTAAGGTTATCAGGTGCTTTGACTGTACACATACACCTTACGGGGGATCTGAAGCTTGCTTTCTCAAGTTGCTGTTGAAAGAACGCCTGGAATGAAGCTTTAAACTCAGTTTTTTTTTTAATTTAAGCTTTTTTGCTTTTATGCGAGATTTCATATGAGACTTTATCTATCACATACAAGCCTAGCATAGTTGAAACAAATTTATTGTGGCATCTTCTTTCGGGTGTTAATATATTGATTGCTTGTAACCCATCACTACTTTTCTCCATATCTCCCTGTCGTTGTCTAAACCTCTTCATTTTTCCGTACGAACCACACGTTTTTCTTCATTAATTCATTCTCCGCATAAACCCCATTTGGGAGCGTAGGGAGGCAAAAAGAGCTCTGATTGCGCCTGATCTTGTGCCATCACAGAAGACACCAACAAACTGCCTGAACTCCCCATCCGTGTTTTCCCCATAGTATTTCTTGGGATGATTTTAACGGCATACATATTGAAGTTTTCCCCTACTTTCCGTAATTTTTAATATCGTCATCTCTTTTTATGTAACTGATTATTTATTTTTTATTTATTTACCAAAATGAAGTAGTTGATATTCCAGTAGCTCGTAGTAGTAGTATTCGACGGCTTTCGTTCTCACAACGTACTGAAGATCATGAGTTCGAATCCCAGTGCCGACCATTTGTACGTACACGGCACAACCCTTTGGTTAGTAAGAAAGATGTCGAAAGTGTATTGGTTTCACTCTGAGTGAGCCCAGATTCATAATAAAAACACACAGTTAATATTTTTGGATTAAATTTAATTATTGCAGATACCTTAGTCTTGCACCTGCTCAACGATTTGCAGCTCGGATGTTTCTCCACCAAAATATTGACGCTCTCTGATTTATCGGCATTACCAACGTGACACTCCGATGGTAAAGAATTGACCTCAATGGGAGGCAAAGTCTTCCACACCAGACGGCTTGGCAGCGTCTCTCGCAGATTCACGATGTACCCACTCTTTACATCGAGGGTCGTAGATATTTACCACACTTCGTCGTCTTGTAAAATCACTGCCAACAAACATATCTGATGAAACCTTTAAATCTAGTACTAACCATAGTTGATGAATTATCAACACTTGTATTTACAAATAAATTGAGATCTTAGTTGCAGTACATTAAACAAGTTTAATGCTTTTTGAAAAAAAAAATCAGGAGCGATTCTCTATTACATATTAGACTCATTCATTAAACAATTTTGAAGTATAGTTTTGATCTTAAAAATTGCTGGTAAAAGTAATTTGCTATTTTTCAATAGGTACTTGCAATGGTATTTTATGTCTTTAAAGAATTTGCTTAATGAAACCCTCTCTGTTGTAATAATGTCTCAATAAGCAAGTAGCAATTTTTTATTGTAGTTTTTTGATTTACGTTGGATGGTTGCTTTACTTTTTCAACGTTTTAAGATGATTTCGTCAGCATGAGTAACTTCCAAGAATTCATGAAAAGTGGGCCTACAATTACAGTAAATTTCATGAAAAAGTAAAAAATATGACTATTAGACATGGTTCTTAAACCACAGAGTAATGAAAATTAAGCGTTGCCTTCACTCCTTCCTACACACCCTAATTTAATGTTCTATTTTTGAAATTTGATTTTAAAGTACTTATTCTTCCAAAAGCAGGTAGTTTTTTCATAAGATTATAGAATCAATCCTGTTTACAGTAACCTTACAGAGTTCTTGGAAACAGGCGTGATGTTCGTTACACTTCTCCCAGCAATTTGTAGCAGTGACTGGAAACATTTCGCAAGAGTAGCAGCGGATAATAGCTCACTTGTTCTCGATAATCTAACAACAAACTAGTATAAATTACTCTTACAAATCCATACCATTATAAAGGTTGTAGCGATTTATTAAAAGAGCATGCACTGTTATTTTTTTCTACAAAATTGACAGTTGCACCTGTCAAATTATTCTTATGGTTACTCCAGAGATCGAAACCAATGGATTGCGTAATTCAACAGTACAATTAAATCCTTAATGAATACGTGAATAAACATTATGTAGATAGAAGGTAATGAAATAGTGGACCAGTTGGCTAAGGAAGCTGCGAGAATGAATACTGCCTCTCGCTGGCGGGTTCCCTTCGCGGACCTTTTTTCTATATGCAGGTTTAAAATGTACGAAGACTGGCAGAAAACATGGGAGAGTGACCGTTCAAAATATAGGACCCTCAATGATACCATTACTCGCGTGCCTTGGTTTAACAAATTGACGTTACCTAGACAGAGTTCGTCTGTCATTTGCCGAATCAAGTTTGGACATGTTTGTACAAAAAGTTTTTTGTTTAAAATTAATATAGCAGACTCAAACATGTGTGATTGTGGACTAGAGGAGGAAACCATAAACCACATATTTTTTAATTGTATCTTGAGAAATTCATACCCAGGTTTTTGCACTGATTTAGCCAAATGCGGCGTAAAATTTCCAACTACGGTTGAGCTTTTGCTCTCTAAATTTGACCCTTCCGTTTTTAAGATAATATCAAGTTTTATTATTAAAAACAATGTTCAGATTTAAATAAGTTTTTAGATCTTCTTTGCTTGTGTTTCTTATCTGTGTGTAATGTTTAAAACATGACAATGGCAGATAACACTCTCAATTAAAGAGTGAATGCCAAAAAAAAAGAAAAAAAAAAAAAAAAAAAAACATTATGTAATAAAAATCTTAGATATGAACCAAAAATAGAGATATTCAAAATGCAAGTAACTAACTTACTTTCTATAATAAGTATATCGGCAGATGAAATTCATAATAATTACACAATCTTTGAATGACTGTACACATGTTAGGAAATTCATCAACTTTTTTATTGACACCTTTCTTTGGTTTCATAAACAGTTTTAAATCGAATAATAATAATATAATTCCTTTATTGATAATTATTATCTGAGTATAAATATTAATACAAAATAAAATTGAGACAAAATCGCTATCATTGATATTCTCCCCGAAAATGAGTAAAACTCGTGCTTCGGGGAGGAGTTCATATAACAATATTATATAATCTCAAATGATAAATAAAAAACAAAAGAAAACAAAAAAGAAAAAAAAAACACAAATACATAATATTATATACCTACCTACAAAGGCAGAAATATACCCTGCCGTAATGTCAAACAAAGAACATATAAGCTTATATAAGACGGAAATGGAAAAAGGAGGAAAATCCTCCTCATGCAGATTGATAAAACTAAAAAACCTAAAAAAAAATAATAATAAAAATAAAAAGTTCTTATATATTCATAATAAAAACTGCTAACCCAGAACTCATAGTATATTATAACAGCCTTTTCGTGTAAAACATATCTTTGCATAAAAATTCATAATTTTACGATTAAAATGAATTTATCCTTGGAATTATTATAGAAACTTTAAAATGATATCGACTATTGGAGCTTTTTATTATCTGCTTTAGAACTACATATTCAATATTAATCGGTACTTTAAGGGGGACCAACTGAAGTTACGGACCTCAAATTTTACGTGCTTGTGTAGGAGCATAAGACCAACCCGTATAACAAATTTTATGAAAATCTAAGTTTTTTTTTCTTTTTAGCCCTTTTTCTAGAACAAGTGAAATTTTCTTGGGATACTTTAAGAGGGTTCCCCTGAAGGTACAGATCTCATTATTTTACTGACTCATCTACATCAAGGGGCTAACCGTTCTACCAAATTTCAATCAAATCGGATGAGAATTACTATGAGTTATGGGTGCGCACATATTTTTGACGTACGCGTACGGGTACGGGTACGCGGAAATTAAAAAAAAATGAGTAATACATCGAAATTACCCATAACTCAACCTAGTCTTAACTAGGCATTACGGAGACGTCATGAACTAGCAATGTTTGTATGCATAATATCGGAAAGCTTTGAAATTATTGCTACTGTTCTTGTCTATCTAAGTTAAACAGTTTCTTTATGACTGATTGCTGTTGATTGCTTCTGTACAGAACGTGGTATAAGGTACCTACTTGCAGCATTCCTACTAAAGGAACCATGTTACACACTCATAAACTAACTACATTTCTGAGGTTTAAACAGGCTTTGAATCACCTTCCTCTGTCATGCTTCCATATCTGCGGAAACACGACTGTGTTTCAGGAGTGTTTATAAGCAGTGTTTATAAGGTAAAATTACTCCTTGATCTTTAAATCGTTTGGCCTACAAAAAATAAAAACGTCATTTGTGTATTTTCTAAGCACCTAAATGATTTTTTAAATTTAAATATTTTCTTCTGTATTAAGTATGTAGTTAATGAGAACTTAGGTTCCTGAAACAATAAGGGACGTAAAAGGCACAACCCTATATAAAAAGTACCAAAAAAACACTTCTAAAATCAAGATCTTAATAAGTAGGTACTTAAGACTTTTATTAAAGGAGATGATGTACTTTTTATCTATTAAATTTTGTAATGTGATTATCTTATTTCATTTCATATTTTTCTTATCTAACCATAACAGCTAGAAAGATAATAATGTTTTTATTATTGATTACAAGAACTAAATAATTTGACAGGCGTAGATAAACCATCAACAATAATTGTTATTGTGAGAAGAATAGATAACAATACCAGCAGACGACACAAGAATAAGATAATGAGAAAAATAATATTATCTATGATTGCATGCGACCTAATCGCGCGCGTCTTCCATGTATTTATTTTTCTTTTAACTTTCACTCGTACGAGATGGTAAATCACACCGAACCATCTATGGTCAGAGAAATGAAACGTCACATTTCCTCCATCTTGTTTATTCCTACGCCCCAGAGATAATAAATTCGAAAAGAAATGATCATTGTTGATTAATGATAGCGATCAATCTTTATCACTTTAGTAGCCTTAAATTACTTTCGATAACTGCTCGTAATATATTATTATTTTTCATAGTATTATTATTTGCCTTAGGACCTTCTTTTGTCGGACGCATTAATTTTCTCGAACGTTCTGTTCAGGCATTTTTTGATATTTATTTATTATTGTTCTCAAAATTACATTGACATTCGAACAAACTGAATCTCTTTAGTTCTGAGTTATTGGGAAGTCTCAAAGGTAGTTATTTTTTAATATATCACAGTTATATAGACTACAGACTATCAAAATTACATTGACATTCGAACAAACTGAATCTGTTTAGTTCTGAGTTATTGGGAAGTCTCAAAGGTAGTTATTTTTTAATATATCACAGTTATATAGACTACAGACTATCAAAATTACATTGACATTCGAACAAACTGAATCTGTTTAGTTCTGAGTTATTGGGAAGTCTCAAAGGTAGTTATTTTTTAATATATCACAGTTATATAGACTACAGACTATCAAAATTACATTGACATTCGAACAAACTGAATCTGTTTAGTTCTGAGTTATTGGGAAGTCTCAAAGGTAGTTATTTTTTTAATACATCATAGTTATATAGACTACAGACTATCAAAAGGTGTTTTTTCATCCTTCGAGCGAAATCTACAGGCGAGCTTGTCTTATAATCCAATTTTGTACATATTATTATGTTTCCGTAGTCTACACATTACACTTCCATGTAATGATCCAATTTTGTACATATTATTATGTTTCCGTAGTCTACACACTACACTTCCATGTAATGATCCAATTTTGTACATATTATTATGTTTCCGTAGTCTACACACTACACTTCCATGTAATGATCCAATTTTGTACATATTATTATGTTTCCGTAGTCTACACACTACACTTCCATGTAATGATCCAATTTTGTACATATTATTATGTTTCCGTAGTCTACACACTACACTTCCATGTAATGATCCAATTTTGTACATATTATTATGTTTCCGTAGTCTACACACTACACTTCCATGTAATGATCCAATTTTGTACATATTATTATGTTTCCGTAGTCTACACACTACACTTCCATGTAATGATCCAATTTTGTACATATTATTATGTTTCCGTAGTCTACACACTACACTTCCATGTAATGATCCAATTTTGTACATATTATTATGTTTCCGTAGTCTACACACTACACTTCCATGTAATGATCCAATTTTGTACATATTATTATGTTTCCGTAGTCTACACACTACACTTCCATGTAATGATCCATTATTTTAGCTTTTGGAATCTTAAAAAATTCGCTGGTGAACTTTAGCGATTACCCTGTATCCAGGGGCCCTAGAAATTTGAATTTTGCGAACGACTACAAAATAATGAATTTTTCGACAAAGTAGAGTAGGAATAAAAATTATCTGTCTACTTTTTATATTTTTATATAAGTGTCATTGTTTGGTTTAAATAATTGTTTATATGTTCCAGTGGACAGTTCATTTTTTCGCACTATACATTGAAATAATCTTCGTTTGTAGTCGAACGCCAATTTTAAATTGTCTGGGGACGGGCAGGTCCTTAGACTACACAAATATCATCATCTTCATCATTTTCTCTTTAAATGGGCATTGGGAGGCAAAAAAAAGGAAGTTACAGGGAGGACACCTGCTGTCTGAAACCCTCCCCCCTCTGATGGGTCCAAGCGTCCGAAGGTTAATTCTTGCTCCTTTTCCGAACTGCGAAGGTTTTTAACGACTTGGGAAGGTCAAAATCACGGTCACGATATAATTTTTAGATTTTCTGCCTTTTACAGAATGCTGAGACCAGCAAAAAAGAACAGAAAATTTCTGTCCAAGAAATTTAGAATTCGCTATTAACAAACAAAAAACATATTTTCAATTTTTTTTACTCAGCTTTTTAACGGCCAAGAGGATAACTTAAAGTCTAATATTTTGTAAGTCAATGAAGGCAGTCTTTAAACATCAATCAGTTGTTATTGTCATTAAATATGAGACTATTCACTTTTAAGGTTACCTACCCTGTTTGATGGCCAATAAAACTTTGACAGATACCAACAATTCTAGATAGGTACACATCAAAGTGATTTATCGCTGTTTGAATAAGCTTTGCTATTCATGGAACAATGAAATGGAATCACTGTAGAATTGGCAGACATGTAGCTTACCATTATTTTATGATTTTAAACAGGCCTGAGGTAACCACCAGATTGTTGAATAGAGCGAGTATAGGTTGAATACCTTACCCATATTATCTTTCCACGTAGAGATTCACAATGTTTAGCTACATAAATGGCGATATTTTCCATACTTTGATACTTAATCAAGATTTTGAGTGTTTTGGAGAAAACTTTCCAAGTATGAAAAATGGAAAAACACAAGGCCAGTATTTCACAGAACATACCTATTTTTTTATTGTTCAATCGGCTGACAAAAATCAATAACTTCCCGACTATAGTGTTCTATTTTTAAATGTTTAATTTTGATGATTCATTCGGCTGATATGTACCTGTCCTATAGTGTTCCATTTTTAAATAGTTCATTTTGGAGATTCATTCGGCTGACAATAACAATAACTTTCCGACTCACATGTAGTGTTCCATGTTTAAATAGTTAATTTTGGAGATTCATTCGGCTGACAAAAATTACAATTTTCTGACTCAAATGTATAGTGTTCCATTTTTAATAGTTCATTTTGGAGATTCATTCGGTCGACAAAACTCAATTACTGGCATGAAAATTGTTCCATTTATTTAAGGCTAAACAACTGTGGGCTTACAACTACTTTTTACTACAATTTCAAAGGCTGACGGCCGGTTTCATAAAAAATAAAGGAGACTTTAAACTCTCTTTAAAAAATAACGGTTTCATAACAAAAAAACGCCATTTAAAACCGACTTTTAGCTAAAGTACCGTTGTTGATTATTATTTTTAGTTAAAGTCGATATTAGGTAGTTCAAATTTTTACCACCGGAGTTCATAGAAAATTTCGTGGCGCTTTCTCTGTCACAAAGATAAACATTTTGTATGCGGTGACACTGTGGACAAAAATGACTAAAATAGGGCGGAAAACATAGCAAAACGGGAAGAATATTATTGTTTACAGATTTCGTTTACTAATAATTCATAAACCATAATAATAAATTAACACAAAAATGCTCTATTGAGAAATGAAATTGACAGATCAACAGAAATTCCGCGAAAATATTAGTAAACAACCTATGTTTTCCATAGATTTCCATGGTAACACTACCAACTGCTACCAACTTTAAAATATTTTTTTGACATTTCAAATTTTAGCTGGAATATTTTTTATGAAACGCGTCTTTAAATTTTAAAAGGAACTTTAACTAAAGTGTTCTTTTGAAGCTTTTTATGAAACCGGCTGTGAATGAATAAGGTGGTAAATTTAAAATCTACAATTCATATGTAATGATTTTCTTCAACATTTTGTGTGGTCATAAATACTTTATATATGCATCAAAAAGTTGGCAGTATGATTATGCATATATAAAGAAAGTTTTATTGCAAGTCAATCATATTCTTTTGTCCGACATTCCCTAACAACTAGAATAAAGATGATTCACACCGAACAGAATAACATGATCTACAGACTCTCGAGTCTACATTATGTATGTGAGTTAGTGGATTATGACTATCTAGATGCTGTTAATTATTTCATTTTATTACAGCGATTATTCACCATCCTACAAACACGTATCTCTTACACACTGATCTACATAGATCATGGATCATTGCGAGGCGTGTGATTTTAATAGCATTACTTCTAATATATCCGGAAAATCGAACCTACATATTAACTTTTATGTGTTGTAGGTTAATATTATATTTCGTGCTGTGGGACATCGGCCGAGAATAGGGTCCGTATACTTTTTAATAGATTTTCATATAGATCGAGCTTGTTGAGCAACGTGGGTAAATTATACAGTAGAATTTTAGTAGAAAGGGTTAGAACAATAACTGAAAATAAAGTTTGGGATGCACAAGGGGCATTTATGAATGGGAGGGGGTGTGCCGATCAGATCTTCGCTCTGCGGATGATTACGGAGAAGCTTTTGAGTAAACATCAGAAGCTTTTCTGTGCATTCGTAGATTTGGAAAAGGCATATGATAGGGTAGACAGGGGTAAATTATGGGAAGTTCTATCAATTTATGGAGTGAATAACCGGTTGATTCGTGCCATTGCTTCGCTATATTCGGAAAGTACTGCGTGTGTGAAGGTGAACAGTCACCTTTCACCGGAGTTCTATCTTACGAAAGGTGTGAAGCAAGGGTGCGTCATGTCACCCTGGTTGTTCAATTTGTTCTTTGATTTTTGCGTCAGTGGGTTAAAAGATATAAATATAGGGGTTGAACTAAATGGAATAAAGGTATGTGCGCTTATGTATGCAGATGATTTAGTACTTATGGCTGAGTGTGAAAATGATTTGCAAGAACTTGTGTCAAGTGTGTTTGAAAATTGTGCAAAAAATGGTCTAAAAATGAATGTAAGCAAAACAAAGGTGTTGGTATTTGAAAGGGATGAAGCAAGAACGAATTGCAAAGTAACCGTAGAAAATGAATGTCTTGAGCAAGTGAATGAGTATGTGTATTTAGGAAGCATGTTTAGTCGTGATGGAAAGTGTGAAAAGAAATCGAACGTAGGAAAGTTGCTGGTCGCAGGGTGGGCGGTGCATTAAGACCTATAATGAGAAACAACAACGTCTCACTACAAGCAAAGAAACTAGTGCATAACGCAATCCTGCTACCATGGATGATGTATGGTTGTGAAACGTGGACATGGACGAAAAAAGAAGAATGTAGTATAAATGCAGTAGAGATGAAATCTCTACGAAGAATATGTGGAAAAACTTTATGGGATATGGAAAGGAATGAAAATATTAGGAAAGAATGTGGTATGGAAGTAAGTGTTGTGACAAAGATGAAAGTTAATAAGTTGAGATGGTTTGGGCATGTGGAAAGAATGGATGCAAACAGAATGACAAAGAAAATTCATAAGGCTGAAAGGAATGGTGTAAGAAAGCGTGGGCGACCGAGAATGACGTGGATCGAACACATCGATTCCGTCCTCAAGGAAGGCCAGGTAAGAAGTAAGAGAAATAGGAGAAGCTGTATGAGAAATGATATGTCGGTGGAAGAAGCGAAAGAAGTATGCTTGGATAGAAAAGAGTGGAGGTCCGTTCTCTCTGCCTACCCCTTACGGGACACGGCGTGATGGGTAAAAAAAAAAAAAAAAAAAAAATATAGATCGATTGATATGTTTTTAATATGGAACGAATTTTGATACAACAACGCCATCTGTGAAAAATTCTATAGAAAAACAATTTTTATTTACCTACCTGACAACCATTGACATTAAAAATATTGGCACGCAGTTATTTGATGGATGTACAACAACGCCATCTGTGAGAAATTCTATAGAAACACAATTTTTATTTACCTGACAACCATTGACATTAAAAATATTGGCACGCAGTTATTTGATGGATGTACAACAACGCCATCTGTGAGAAATTCTATAGAAACACAATTTTTATTTACCTGACAACCATTGACATTAAAAATATTGGCACGCAGTTATTTGATGGATTTTTTTCAAGCTTTCTTCTAATTTGTTAACATTGATTCGCATTTTTTTATAAAAATTAAAACACGAAAAGTGAATAAATCTAATTTTGAAATTAAATTGTCATTTGACACAAACTGTCAGTTGCTTGGATTGACAGGATTCATAGAAATTTTCAGAAAATATGTGGTTTAAAACAGATGCATCGGTCGGAATGACATTGGTTAAAAGTCATTTTTATCATTCTTTTAAATTCGAATACAGTATTCATAGTTAGAACACAGGACAACGTCTGTCGGGAAAATTAGTAATTAATTAATTAGAAAATTGATTGCTCACTACGATCATTTCACCAGAAAGAAAAACATCATACACTCGTACTAACAAAAAATAAGAGGCTGTCTAATACAGTGTTCCGCAAACTTTTTGTGTTCAAGGCACACCTAACAAACAAAAAAATTCAGAGGTACACCAATGATTTTTTTATATGCCGCCCCCCCCCCCCCATGAAACACGCCGTAACGTTTTATTTTTTGTGCCCCCCCCCCCCCCACTCCCCCTTTCCTTCCCCTAAACACCCATGTGGCTAGCCAATCATTGATCGTCCTCAGCCATTCTTTTTTTTTCGATTTAATAATAGTCCAGAGTTGAAAATCGCAATTCGCATTAGTATGTTGTGGCAAAATAGTGATGGCATTTCAACAGCACGCTTTGAATGCAGAGATACTTAGGATTATGGCCAGCTCTTCCGATCCAGTCCCATTGGTTGCTGGTCACACATTGGAAAGTAAAAGTTCACTTTTTCTGCTAATAGCTCCAACTATTTCCCTATCATGCCGGCAATGTTTTCTTGTTGAAAGATTTCATAAGGTACCACCATTGACAGCGTCACACACACTCATAGCGCGAAAGCTTTCAATTTTGTTCAGGGGACGTTAAAATATTAGAATTCCTGCCTTCCATTTTTCTGTTGAGCTCATTTAAAGGAGTGAATGTGTCCGGCAGATAAACAAGTTTTACCAACCATTCTTTTCTTCTGAACACAGAAGACAAATTTAAATAACGAGCTTCTGACAATATTTAGGTCTAAATTTTTCGCGGCACACCAACTGAAGACCACGGAACACCAGTGTGCCGCGGCACACCGTTTGCGGAACACTGCTCTAATACATTGGTATCCTAAAAGTTTAAATTATGAGTATGCCAAAGTATAGTTTGCTTCTGAAATTACATTCTCAATTATTTATAATTGGTTGGGGATACTTTGCTCAGGGCTAACCGTTCCATGGAATTCCCCAGTGGCGAAGTTAATTATCTAATCTATTATTCACCGCAAAGATGAAATGGATCAGAAATGGGAGATAGATAGATGATAGATCCTTCCATTAATGTCTAATAGACTACTCAAATAATAGTAATAATATGCATTAGTAGTTCATAATAGCTTGTTAATTGATATTCAAACTCGTGGCTAACTATTGTTTTGCTACTCAACTAGTAGTATAGGGGGCAAAATGAAGCATAGTTTGAGCTTGGTCGATCAAAATGTTTAAGACTTGTCACAATTTAAGAATATTTTGAAGAGGGCTGATACCTCTACGACCAAAAATGCGTATACTGTGTATGCTAATGATATTTGTACATGGACCAAAAAAATAATGTTGTATTAATGCAGAAAAGATGAGAGCTATAGGAAGAATAATATGTGGAAAGACTTTGTGCGACATGGAAATGAATGAGGATATTGGGAAGGATTTTAGTAAATAAGTGTTGTGACAAAGATGAATGTTAATAAGTTGAGATGCTTTGGGCTTGTAGAATGACAAAGTGAATTTATAAGGCTGAAAGGAAAGGTGTAAGAAGACTTGGACTGGAAGATGGTGGCCGGGAATCGGGACTGTTGAAGGTGAACGAACGGAGTCCAAGACTTGATATGGACTGTAGCGCCGTCCGACTTAGTGAATGATTAGTTTTGAACGTAAAGAGCAGAGATTTGATGGTGAACATTTTTAACATGGGGTTATAAAAGTTTATTGGCATACTAAGCCAGCTTTCGAAACAGCAATAAAAGACATTCATCGTCGTTTATTGCTTCTTATTCAAAAGTCGTCCTCGGGTCATTTATAAATTCGAACCAGAACTACGAACGTCTTCTACTATAGTTGAAGTTTACTATGTGCCATTATAAGAATACTTATCAAATAATAGAAAAATTGCACGCAACAACAGAATTCGAACCCTCTGAAAGAAGCCAACACAAGCCAATACACTTAATTGGTGAAAATTAAAGATAGTTAGTCGGCTAACTGCTGAAGGTGATAGTATAATACCTACGTTGAAACGACTTCTGATAAATCTTTGATATACCAACATTTACTGAGTACCATATTTCTTACAAAGTGCCTACAGCTAGTCAATTTTCCATGAAAAAACTCCCATCCAGTTTATCTGGTTGCTGGAAGATATGTGGGCAAGTGTCATCAAGAGATGGGATTGCTAGCATTCCAAGAATTCTCTGTGATGATTCTACTCTTAATCACGACGTTTGCAATCTTAAAGTAACATCTTTCGTTGAAGAAATAGCAGGTACCCAGAGCTTTTTAAAATCAATGAAGCTGTTTTCAAAATATTGTGGACAAGTGATATTGCTACTGATTTTCAATTAGATGAACCACTTTTTGTCAAGCTTATTTAGGTAAATTTCCCAACTAAACTTTGCCTTTAAATCAACATTAGATATCCTAAATAGCGTTGGCGTCGTATGCTGGGGATCCTCTGGACTTTCAGAGAGATCAATGTTCCTCATCTTCTCCTTCTGTTTCTTCACAATTCGACTTCTACAGACCGAGGCCATTGCGCCGTGTTAGCTGTTAGTGCGTAAACTTAATTGCGTAAAAAGGTTTCACATAGTTGCCTCTATTACCAGTGGATGCTGAGTTTTAGAGGTATCAAACGGAAATAGCCCTCCATATCTACAAGTCTTTAATTCATTGAAAAAGCTTTCTCTTTCATCTCTCGCTGGTTATTCCTCTTTATAGGATGCTAGATATTGATGTTAGTAGGGCAGAGATCTTACTGTGAAAGAAACACATTCTCAAAACTACAAAGTTGTGTAAGTCTGCTGATGTAACTGTGGAAGGAAAAGAGTTTGTATCTCAATATGACAATAGGCACATCATACCGGTATGTTATTTACTTGTAAATTAGGTACTGTGCGCTTTGTAGGATGGTATACCAGTTAAACCGTGACCACACACATACTGGCACCATGTGTTACCTGTGCTATGGCGGTGAAGTTTTATACAGCCAGTTCGGCTATAAACCTATTGACTAAGTATTCATTCATAGAAATAATATGTTCTTTTCAAACTCCAAAACTCATACAAAACTTGCAATTACTTCTCTCCTGACAAAGCTAGTAGGTAGTGTACGTGCTAAATGTGCAGTTTCTTCAATCAATATCTTTTACTAACTCTGCGAAAATTCTATGTTAGCCGTTCCTTTTTCTAGCAAAAGTCTGAATTTATAAATATTACTACGGAAATGATAATTTGCATACAATGTTTCTCGCATTCTTGCGAATTTCGAGAGATTGACTTAACTTTTATCAAAATTATAATCATGTAATTATTGGTCGTTTGATTTTGTATTAAAGTAACGGACACAAAAACAATCCCTTAGGAAGACCAAAACTAACATTTATATCTTTGGTCTGATGGGTTCTTTCTAATCTCTTGCTGAGAAATAAAACAAAATTCGCAGAGTATGCTTTAGTACCTAATTTGATCACTTTACCAGATTCTTTAGGGCTGTTTTCAAAATGCTGATGTTTCGAAAACAATAACTCCTTGTGGAAGACCAAATTATATTTTTTATCTATTGTTTTAAAAAACCTTCGTGATGGTATCAGAAATATAGGCGTGTCGTCATTATTGCAGCAATCATCACAGAACACAGAAATCATCGTTCCATAATGGTAAAGATCCAACAAGATACCCTGTGGTAGACCCAATTTTCACATTTACATCAATTATGATTACAATTAATTCTTAACATGGCGCAGTTGGACCATTACACAGTTCACATCTCCTTTCCATCCGTTCTGTCATCACTAGTATACATCGTCCAATGAAAGAAGACTGCATGACTAATGGATTATTTTGATTCATAAAAACATTTCTTTTCCGACTATTATTTTAGAATCTTAATTTTTTCTTTCCATACAGATTTCGTTCGTGTTTTATCAATGGACTCGATGTCATTTATCCTCGTTAATATAATCGACCACGCTTTACCACAATCTTCCTAATTACTTCAATTTTCGAATTGGTTAGCTGGAAGATAATGATTCAGTGGTTATGCCACCGGTGTACTGAACATCGTATTTACATAAGTTAAAGCTTCTTCAACAGATTATAATCTTATAATATAAAAGAAAGTGGGGTTATTGCGAACACTTATAAATCGCGATCTGCTGAGCAGATTCTTCCTATGTTTGATTTATTGGATTCTTCTCCGCTCCGGATTGCAGAATAACTATTAAAAATTTGAAAAATGCATAGGTAATAAATAATATAAAATATAATATTAAAGTAGGTATGGAACGAATTTCGATACAACAACGCCATCTGTGAAAATTTCCAAAACAACATAATTTTTATTATCTGGGATTCATTGAGTCACAAAACATTGGTAAGCAGATTTTTGATGGAATTTCTTTCAAGCTTTCAGAAATATTTTTTTTAAATCAAACATATTTTAAACATATTTTTGTATAAATTACAAATTTGAAATCAATATTCATATTAAAGACTACAGGACAACGTCTGTCGGTAAAGCTAGTAATGAAATAAATGAAGAAAATTAAATGTATTTTTTTTCTTCACTAATCAAAGCGTTCATAGCTCGTCGGCCCGACTATACTGCAGTACAACCAAATACTAGTTACTCTTGTAATATATTGTTATTTTGTACATTACAAACTCTAACCATTTAAAAGTACACGAACCTTTTAATACGTCGCTCTCTAAAGTCTAACCTCTATTCAAATACACATAATATCTCTCAGTACTTTTTTTCTACTAATGCGGTCTATCGTAAAAAATGACGGAAATTAAATATCTATATGTTTATTAATAGGTACGTGAAAGAAAATCTTTTGTAACTCTTTATGGCGTATGCTAATATTTTTTTTTAAATATGCATAAAAAAGCATTAAATCATTAAAAAAAACATTACACACACTACTGTAATCAAATAATGTATTTCATACCCACACTTGGATGTATTTGACATTATTTGACACAGATCATTTGTTTATCTGTGGTCAAATTTAGAATAGATTAATATTTTTTGTTTTAAATAATCATAGAATTATTTTAAATAAACATACGTAGGTACCTAGGGAAGAAAAGTATTTTTTTTTTATAATTTATTGCAAATTCGGATACCTCATGTTGGTTAACCAACAAATGATAAAGATATTGATTACGTGTACCTACTGAACTCAGCTTATCTGAACTTTAACATGTTGGTTGTAATTTGCAAAAATATAACGGTCCTGCCCGCTCCGCGGTTGTCCATTGAGTAAAAACTTATGTAAACACGGTTTCAACATTCATTTGTCATTTCCACTATCATTAATCCCCTGTACCGTATTCAAACTGACGTGGCGAGCAACGAAATGTCCCGTTTATCAGCAGGATACCATAACATAATATGATAATATTAAGATTTCGATTCCGAAAGTAATAACGGTATATTATTTTTATAGGTGATTTTGAAATGTCTGGCGGTTGAAAGGTTAATGTCAAAAATATGATTAACCCTACAATGATTCGATGTAATGTATTTTTTTTTTGTAATTTCCAAAAGTAATAAATTATAATTATTTATCGTGTCAAAAACCCAGAAAACTGATCAATCTGATCTCTTGTACTGTGCAAAATGCGCAGCCCTTGGATATGCGTTAAAAATGTTCTTTTTATAGTCCATAGAGACTATAAAAATTATGGCATTTCGTAATTAACTAGCTTTCCCGACAGATCTTGTCCTTTATTTACTATGAATATTGAATTCGAATTTGTGTAAAGATAAATTAATTAATTACGTATTTAATTTAAACGATTTTTGCTGGGCACATTCTTGTTTGAATCTGTTTCCATTAAAATGTCCGTATTGTCCTGTTTTTTTTATGAATAAAAATAATATTGTTATTCTGTCAATCACATCACCTATCCTATAATACAACCGAATTATATGTCGAACAATAAATGCGAAAAGCGTCTAGCTACGAATTTATTGCGTCTCCTGTAAAAAAAATACATTTTTAATCCTTTATATTACAAATCTATTAAAAATCATAGAAATATTCGTCTGCCACGACAGTTAAAATGTAGAAAGGCTACCAAAATTATGGGTAAACGTAAAAAAAATCATCTATAGGAATGCGTTACGCAATGAAGACGTGTGATCGAATTAAAATACTAAACTTGATGTATTAACGGTAAATATTCTTGTAACAATTGGTTTTAATCGCGCAGCCATTTTTGGATTATTTCGTCATTTTTTATTTTATATCAAATCCTATTATTGTATATTACAGTTATTTATCTTGTCAATCGAAAGCAACTGTCAGACGCAAGAATGTTGCCATGCTTCGTGGATTGTCAACAGGGTATCTAATAAAAATTTATCGCCGTTTTTTTTTCCAAATGTTGCAACACTGATATCAATTAAATATTGTAGTTTTCTTCAACCATACGCATTAGGTAGGTACATACAAAGTTGTTTTTTTTTTATATCGAAATACTGTTTGCTTTTTCTGGAAGTTGGAATAAATGCTGTGGAAATGAGATCACTGCGTGGGATATGCGGAAAGATACTGATTGATAAGGTGAGGATTGATAATATTAGTAAGGAATGTGGAGTGGATGTTAGCGTAGTGACTAGAATGAAAGTGAATAAATTAAGGTGGTTTGGGTATGTAGAGAGAATAAACGAAGAGAGAATGACTAAAAGGATATATAAATCTGAAAGAATGGGTGCACGCAGACGAGGACGACATCGAATGACATGGTCCGACCATATCGGTGCCGTCTTACAGGAGGGCCAAGTCAGCAGCAAAACAAACAGAAGAGCATGTATGCGGAATGTTATGCGTTTGGAGGAATCGAAAGAGGTTGGTTTGAATAGGAAAGAATGAAAGTCCGTACTCTCTGCCTACCCCCTTCGGGAAACGACGTGATGGGTAAAAAAAAACTTTCTTTTTTATCGAAATAACCTGAAAAAATCAATTGATCAGCTGAGTGAATTATTATTTAAAAAGGAATGTGGAGTGAATGTAAGCGGAGTTACAAGAATGAATGTATAAAAATTGAGATAGTTCGGGCATGTTAAGAGAATTAACGGCTAAAATGATAATATTATGAATCTGAAAGAATGGATACACGGAGACATAGCCGATCATGATTGACGTACACCGATCAAGTCGATGCCATATTTAAAGGGTCAATTTCAAAGAATTTGTCTGGTAAAGAAAGAGTAGAAGTCCGTACTCTCTGCCTGTCTCCTCAGAAAATTCCAATTTAGACTACTACGTTGGGGGTTGATAATTATTATTTGAATGATAATATTTTATTGATTTTTTTCTCGGAAAATGTCTTCACTCTTGTTATACTGCCGATTTTGGGTTACTTAATTGCGTAAATCTATGTTCAAAATTCTATTGCCCGTGTAATTGGCAGATGTTTCCGCTATTGAATACTGTAAAATGGCTTCTCCGCATTCCCTGAAGGCCTTCAAAGGGGAATTAATTTGAACAATAAAAGTCAAAATTACTCGAAAATATTACCAACTCATAAAATAGTTGTTGTTTATGTAGGCACGGCCGACCATAGATAATAGACAAAGTACTCCGAAATGATATTAATAAGTATTATTATTACAACACTATTGGATATTTTGTTCCTTAGTCTATGGCCTCGGGCTTCATGTAACACCACAGACAAATTTATGTAGGAAGATGGGAAGTAGGCATTAATACCAACATTGCGTGATTACAATATCGTTATTACCCGTTGGTAAAAATAGGTACTAAATAGTTATCATACGTAATGAATGCTTTTTAATGTGTGACAGATAATATAACATGAAGATAGCTACAAGAGAGAAATGTTTTTTCTATTTTTTTTTAAATTAATAGCTGTCTATTTTGAAATTAACTAGCCAGTCACCCCTGGAAAATTTACAGTATTAAGGTTTGAAAAATAATTAATTGTCTTTTGAATTCTAATGATGTTCTATTGCCAGTCGCATAAAAGAGTTTTTATTTTTATTATTTTTTTTGGTTGAGAGTGACTAAAAATGAATTAATATAAATAATATGTTGTCTTCATGTAGGATGTTAAGAAAGTTCCTTTCTCTACAGTTCGAAGGTCCCTCATGATTAAATTACATCGTGATGTTGGTAATAGATAATAATGTTGGTAAAACAATATTTAACAGATCTTGTGATTAATGATATGTATATCTACAAATTTTCTGTTTTATATATCTATAGGTTGAAAATAATATTACAAAATTAACAAAGTGTAAACAACAATTACATTTGACAAAATACCGAAGTAATTTGGCGTAATTTTGTTAATTAGTAACGTTCCTTTGACGAAGTAATGAGGAATCATTAAAAAGTTTTCTCCTCCTAAACGTGTGTTTCTTCGAGTGTTCGCTAATTCGAAAATAAGTGGGCAACTTTACTTTAGTGATAATCCCGTAATACGACCAGGTACTGTTTATATATCCATTTTTTTTAATAATTCTTCGCAATTTTGCCAAAATTTAACTGAATCCTAGAAAATATGTACTAAAAGGGGTTAAAAATGAAATTAGTCAAAGATAAAAAGTTACATTTTAGTTGTTTATTGAAAATAGGTATTATTTTAACATGTTAAACAACCAAACATTTTTGATTCTATCATAATACCTAAAAAAAGCCATTTGGGGAAAACCTGTTATTGGAACACTGAAGATTCTATGTTTTTGTTTCGTTTGTAATGCTCTGTTGGTTTTATCAGATTGATAAATAGGTAGATACTAATAAAAAAATAATTCGATTGAAAATTCATTTTTCGTTTAAATCACAACGGGCTTACGACAGTTTTATACTTGTTTGCACTTTAGGTGGTCAAATTTATACTTACCATTCCCAAAATTTTAAATAGTAATCATTGTCATGTTCAAAATCTCGAATGATCCCATCTTTCTGGCAGGATTTGAATCACCATATCTTGCCTTCAAAGCGGATATGTTAGTCATTATTCCAACCGACCAGTCCCTAATTCCTTCGTAAAAACGTGTAGGTATAACAAAAAAAAAGACTCAAAACCTACTTGACAGTCTTGACACCGATAAAAATGACGCGAAAAAAACACACCGTAAAAGTTCTTGCCTCATATTATGACCAAACTTTTCAGGCAATCAGCTACTATTTGCGTGTTGTTTTAAGATGAAAAAAATAGAATTTTTTTTTCAAAATAAAAAAAAAACACTTTTTTTCAAATTTTACTATAAAAAAAAACTTAACCGTACTTTTTTAAATGAATATCACAGCGGAACACTGTTGAAACTTGGAAAAAACTCAATGAAAGATATAAACATTCCCTAATGCCTGAAATACCCGTAATAATGTTAATATTTAAAAGGTTACAGTGTACCATTATATCGACATGAATATTTGACGAGTCTTGGGTGTTGGGGATGAAAGCTTAACATTCTCCCTCGCAACAGGCGTGTTGGTGGTTGGGTCGTTGCGGCTGTGGTGTAGATACGAGTAGAGTTTCAGAACTCTTCTTCATCTTCTTGCGGTCCATTTATATATTTTCAATTGCTGGAAAAAACACGTTAAAAATGTTTCATACGAGATATCATATTGCTTTAACTAGGCCAATTGTAATAAGTTCGAAAAAATTTTTCTATTCTTTTCAGAAACTCTTATCTATTTTCTCCCTTTATTCCTTTTTTCTAGTTTCTTCTATTTCTTTAACTTCTTGTTTGCTCTTCGTAGAGGTCGAAATCAATGTAATCACATATTTCACTCTTTTTTTTTCATTTGTGTTCTATTATTAATACTAATTCTATCAACTTCAAACATTGATAATTTTCATATTTTTGTTACATTACTTACTTTCATTAGGTACACGAATGTGAAGTGGAACCAGCCCCCGTAGACAAATTCAATGTGACGTTCGACTACAAAAGAAGATTTCGCCAATGTATAGTACGAAAAAATTAACTGTCCACTGGAACATAATATAAACAATTATTTAAACCAAACAATGACACTTATATAAAAATATAAAAAGTGGACAGTTAATTTTCTTCCTACTCTACATTGTCGAAGAATTCGTTTGTAGTCGATCGCCAAATGCATTTTGTCTAGGCCACCAGATATGGCTTGTTCGATAGACAATTTTGGCGCAACAGGACAAGGAGAGCCGACCCTAAATAATGGGACAAAGGCGAGGGAAGAAGACTTACTTTCATTACACATTATTGCCTAATACTCTTTTTTTTCACAACCCACAAAGCCCTTTTTCATATTCAACGTAAAGTACTATAGGTATTCAATTGGTATGCCGGATATCAACGTTGGCAATTAAAGTAAAGATTTACATTCATTGTTTATCATTTATTAAACTTTCGATATTAATTTCATTTTTACTGAAATAAAATAAACGAAATTTAAATGAAACCGTGAGCATTCTGTGATATTTTTTACGAGAATGTCAAAAGACCTTTAACCTACCTTTTGTGTCACTGCAATCCGAATAAAGGGTGTATTATGACAGCTTTCAACCATAACCATTCGTTCTCAAATCCGATGTCCGTCAATTGGCTCACAATCTATCTTTGTACGAGTGGTCTTGCTTTCTATGATTTAAGACATTTAACCAGAGCATGACTTCTTTTGCGTGCGAGTCTGTCACAGTTATACAAAGGATTTAATGATTATTTAATTATCCTTTGAGCAAAATCTACACTCGCAGTCTGGGGTGCTTACTGTCGATGTATGAAAACATAAAGAACACCGATCGCCGAAAAGAATGTTGTCTATGGTTTCAATTCAAATTTAAATGGGCATGCCGGAAAGCGGGTTCCTACTTTTGCTGTGCGTATCTCCATTCAAATGCATAGAAACATTATTTACGCCGGTCGGAATCAGCGTTCAACGTGTTTTCAACAGGGTTGCCAGGTTTTTTCCAAAAATATACCGAACCAATGTTCCCACTTGGTATCCGAAAAAAGGTTATTCCCAAAATTTCCTACTTCGTGTTTTTTCAGTTTTTTGAAACTTTTTCTTAAAAAAAAGTCATTCTCGAAATTTGCTGTCCGGAAAGTTATAAATTCACTGAAAAAATTACAAAATCATTCAGAAAATAAAAACACTTTAAGTTCGGTATTTTTTTCATACCGAACACCGAACATGGTGCAAAATACCGAACGCCTGGCAACCCTGGTTTTCACCCTATGGATATACGTATTTCCGCAGTCAAGTTCCTTGTTAGACTCATCTAATTTTTTGGAACGCTTCTTAGTATTTGGTGATGAATTTTGGCCTATAAGCATATTTCAAACCATTCGATGCTTTAAAATATTTAAAGTTTTAACTAGTTAAGATATTAGGTACAATATTTTATCAAGGGGTTAAACAAAAGACAAATAATTATCACTAAACCGCCCTTTAACCTCGGTAAACCTTAAAACCGCGTTTTGACTATCAACCCCCAGTGTAATGAACGTGGTAATGATATTCTTGGAATAAATAATGGGCCAATGTTTCGTCACCCCGTTAAGCCTTTAGCAATAACGTTTAAATAATAATCATAATTTCATACCAAAATATTTAGAAGTTAGTCACACTAAAACACGAATATACGCCTAAGTATTAAAAACTCTATACGAAATAATATATTGTAATCATCGCAGTTTTACGCTTCATATGCATTGAATTATATGTTCTAGATTCTAGAAAGGGCATCTCTTCAAAAAGCGTGAGAGCCGTTTATTCACCTAGTAGGTAAGCAATTACTATGCAAAGCATCTGTGTTCGATAAAAGGACGGTGCATTTCCAAATATATTTTTTTCTGGGATATTTTTGTGTAGACACCTTTTTTCAAAAGTCTAAAAAAATACATAAAAGTTTGTTATTTGCTATCCCGCTTATCAAAGTAAATTAAAACAGTAAGATGGAAAGAGACAAAAAACCTTGACGGATAGTTCGAACAACAGAACGATAGTTGGCAACACTTTTAACAAAGATTACAATTATTATGTTCCTAATTTAAAATTATTATTTATACTTCAATTCAACCACCAATAGAAAAACTGACAAAAGCTCAACGTGTTATACCTAGTGAATAATTATTGTTGTCAAGATTAAACTTTGGCATCAGCCTGTTCGTTCACCATTATTGGCTATTGAATTTCAAAAATGGAATGTGTTCGCAAATTGAAATTTTCTTCTCCATGGGCGTCCGTAACCCCGAGCAGATGTTGTTGTTTTCAAATAATAATGAAACGACTCTTTGCGGGCGGCGTCGTCTGTCATAAATTTTAAAATACGACCATAGACTAGAAAATAATTTACAAAGTTTTAATATTTACTAGACGTTATTATGAGACTTTCTCGTATATTGTGGGAACATGAAGCTTTTGATCATAAACAAAACCCAGAAGAGAAATTAAAAAAAGCAACAATCAAACATCTTTTATGTTTTCTTTAAGTTTAATAAGGACTCAAGTGTGTTGTAAAGATTATGTTCAAACAGAATGGCTCCGTATTGGATCATTAAGCATCTAATTTCGAGGACAGATTGAAAAACTGAATATATTATTATTAAACAACTATATTAACACAGCAATCCGATTGATCATTAAAATGGTCCAATGGCGGGAAAAACTGACATTTCGTTAAAATTGTAGGTTATGTAGAAAGTTAATCTTTCAATCACATCATTCGAATTTCAAATCAACCGTACATTTTGAGATCTGTGAAATTTAGTTCTTGATTTATATGCTACTGCGAACAACTGGCGCTTTAAGATGTATACTGTCATTATTTCGATATTGCCATAAACAACTATGTAACCGATTCGTCGTATCAATTACTGATTTAATAATAATGGTATGTAACAAAATACCCGGAATATTATTTAACAAAATTGTTTAAACTATTATTATCATTATATTTTTTCTATGATTTTATCTGCGCAGTGTTTTGGTCAGCATGCGAATGACTAATTTGCAATATGACTCAGCATACATTATGACAAGAGGGCCAATATGCAAACAAGTATAAACAGTATTGGGTAGGTATATAGAAATATGAATATGTATGAACACACAAGTGATTCGTGTTGATGTTAATTATTTGTCAGTTGTTGATTGTTTTAGTACAATGGTTCGATTAACAAAAGTAATACAATATCGGTTTAATGAAATTGAAACTTCGACAATATATTCAACGTTTGAATCACTATAATTAAATAATATTATTATTTTTACTACATAGAAGAATTTGCCGTGTTATTTTTTTCATTATTGGTATTATAATAGTTGATGAAATTGATGAAAAATTATGTCTCCCTGCCTACTAGTGAAACATCTAAAATTTGAAACAATGCTTAATGACGAGTGATTCAAAGTCATTCAAATATAACAAAAATGTACATAACGTACCTAATACCAGTGCATATTTTTTTTCTATTAGGTATTAATAATGACAAACAACGGATCTGAACAGGGTTGCCACCCGTCCCGATTCTGCCGGGACAGTCCCGATTTCGATGCTATTTTCCCGCGTCCCGACGACCTCTGAATTTTGTCCCGATTTTTTATAACACGCCACTCGACAATTTTTGGTTAATTCACTCAGATCCGTAGCACACAGTGATCACACAATGACATAGGTACCTATCTATACCTACTTATCAAGATTCACATGGACAACTGGACAAGGTCAAACTCCGTGTGTTGGACTAGGTTAGTCAATTACGTGAACTTTGCAAAAAGATTATTTTATTAATAGGTAACGGTGCAAAAATTAGATCGAAGAATTGTGAATACTTTCTCTTAAATGAGAGGATATTATTTGTTAATATTAATGCGAATTTTATACACGAAAAAGGTAAAATTTTTAATGAATAATTAGGTAGGTACTGAACGGCTAGTCCAATATCGCTAATTCTTTTTTTCTCGTGTTTGCTTTTGCCAGGAGAAGGTTTTTATGATATAAATTAGACATTCAAACTTACGACCATACCAACAATAATAAATCAATGTGAAAGATATAAATTGAAATGTTTAAAAAAGGTTTGTAGCTTGAAAAATGCCCAAAGCAGATTGAATTGAGTATTTTAAAGATGACTTATTTAATTGCTTTTCGAGACCTGAATATTTTTTTATTCATATCCAGCAATATAAATGACGTCATTTGGTGCAATAAAAGTCATTCGAGTTATTTTTTGGGATTCTCATAGGACAATGTTGGTCAAGTTAGCAAAATATGGTGTTTTTTAAGTTTTCGGGCTGATTGTATTTGAATAGAAACACATATTTAATTTAAATACAGATTGATAATGACAAAACTATAATAAAATTATAGTACCTAGGTAATTAGGTTATTTAATGGAAATTTTAGAATATAAATTAAAAAAGAAATACTCAGTCTTGGAAATGGGACAAGATGTTTTTTTATTATAATTAATTTTGATGAGAATATAATTCTGCATTGTTTAGGAAAAGAAACCAAATAATACAGTAACATGTGAGCGAAGCCACAGGTAACTGCTAGTCTGGGGGCGTCCATTAATCACGTGAGCCCAAAATGGGGAGGGGGGGGGTCTGGAAAAAAATCACGAAAGATCACGTAAGGGGAGGGGGGAGTCTAGTGAGAAAATCACGTGCATTTATTTTTCAGATGAATTTGAAGAAAAACAATTCAGAAATTTAAAAAATTGACGAAGTTTAAAATCATTGTTTCGTAATTCTTTGTACTAAAAAAGTACACGTGATTTTCGGGGAGGGGGAGGGGGGGGTTCCTGAAACATCACCAAATATCACCAGGGGGGAGGGGGGTCTAAAAAGTTGCAAAAAAACATCACGTGATTAATGGACGCCCCCTCTCCTATAATCGGCTGAATGTCCCGATTTTATTTTTTCAAAAGGTGGCAACCCTGGATCTGAATGGCATGTATACGTGGTGCGTCAACAATGGTTTAGATCTCAACGCATCCAAATGCCAGGTGATTATGTTCCATAAGTCTAAGTCTGTCATCCAATGCGAATATAGTCTTGGTGGAGTCGCTCTGGAACAGGTCCAGAGTATACGAGACCTAGGCGTCACCTTTTGTGGAGATTGTTCTTCGCTTCAACATATTAGAGACAGGGCGGATGGAGCTGTTAGGAGGCTTGGCTTTTTGCTTAGATTGTCTCGTGACTTGAATATAACGTCTCTGAGAACACTATATGTTTCAATCGTTAGACCTCTAGTGGAGTACAATACGCCTATTTGGACACCACATTACATCACACATATTAATATTATTGAGAGAATTCAACGTAAGTTTCTCAGGTTTATCAATTTTTTTTTTTTTTTTTTTTTTATTCATTGGAAAAAATCACATTAGATACATTTTCATATCTCCCTCCACTAGGCATAGCCTGTCTTAGAGAGGAGATGTCACATAAGCATACATATTATATTATTAGTCGACATAGATAAAAATAAGGTAAAAAGACTATGGTACACAATATTATGTTTGTACATAGTGTAAAAAAAAAATTTTAGTAAAAATAAAACAAAGATTATAGTAATACCTAATAATAAAAAATAATAATAATGTCAGAATATAATTTAAAAAATAAAAAATGATGAAAGAATGAATATATGTAAATTATAAGAAGGGAATTCCTGTTAGGGATATTGATTACGGTGATTTGATGAGGGAGCTGGGATTGCTGTCACTGAGTGATCGTCGAACTATCAATGACCTCTGTTTTTTGTATAAATTGGTAAATAGTGGAATCGATTGCCCTGATTTGATCCGACTTATCCAATATAGGGTTCCCCAACGCGATACAAGAACGGATTCGGTTTTCCATGTCGTCGGCTCTAGAACTAACTATCATCAACAGTCTCTGATGCCCAGGATCCACCGCTTGGGGAATAATTATGGGTCCGTGGTGGACATTTTTTGCGACAGTGTGCACGCAATTAAGCAGAAGTTGTTCTCGTTTTTCGTTGAGCGTCAATAGGTTGTTTGTTTTTGCCTAAGTTTTTGTTAATGCATAATGTGCTTTTTTTTTCTTTCTATCAATACTTAGTGTATATTATCAATCAATCCCCAACTGTTCAGCCAATTTTTACTTTTTGTTGTTCTTATCGTTTTTAATTATGTTATCTTGTATTTTACTATTTTAAATCATTGTAACTCTGTCAAAGCATAATGTATAGTTTTCACTCAATTTCCTATTTCAGGTTTTTGCCTTGATTATTTTATTTATACGCCATTTTGCACATACATTTTATATCGTTTTCAATGTTTTTTGTTTGTATTTTACTGTCGTGAATTGTAATTCTGTCAATGGATAATGTGTAGGTACTCTCATTCAATTTCCATTGTCTGTGTACATTTTACTTTTGATTTTTCTATTTATATGCCGTTTTGTACATACATTTTAAATCGTTTTCAATGTTTTTATTTGTGTTTTTCTATTTTAAATTGTAATTCAATTTTGAAAATGCATAATGTATACTTTCATTCAATTTCTTTATTCTACATTTCACTTTTATTTTATTTATATGCCATTTTGCACATATATTTTATATCGTTTTTAATGTTTTTTAATTGTATTTTACTATTGTATATTCTGTCAATGCATATTGTATACTCTCATTCAATTTCCAATTTCCATTATCTACACTTTACTTTTGATTTCGCCATTTATATGCCATTTTGTACATACATTTTATATAGTTTTCAATGTTTTTATTTGTGTTTTTCTATTTTAAAGTTGTAATTTGATTTTGACAATGCATAATGTATGCTTTCATTTAATTTCCAATTTCTATATTTTACATTTTAACTTTTATTTTATTTATGTGACGTTTTGTGCATGCATTTTGTTTTTAATTATTTCATTTTGCATGCCCTATCCATTTGTCATGTATCCATCACACCAAAAATTTGGAATTTGATTAGTGTTATTTATGGTTTTTGTTGTGATTTATACTTTGATTTAAGTTTTGAGGAATATACTTGCATTTTATAAATTTTTAGGAGTTTACCAGTTTGTGTAGTGTGTTTGATTTGTTTTTTAACATGTAATAGGCGTTTTTTCGCCGTATATTGTATTAAATAAATAAATAAATATTAATATACTCTCAAATTGACCACATAATGACTGGTATTCTCAAATTCACGTTCCAACTCAACGCAAGAAGATCTTGCCTAGAACTTAATCGGTTGCCAGTAGTTACGTAACTAATGTATTGGATAAAACATTTTCAGAATACAGAAATGTCAAAAGTCTCAATAAAAATTGGATACGACGCAACTCAATCGTCTGTTTTTCATTTCAGAATAGCCGTCAAAAGCAAAAGAATATATGCGTCTGTGCCTATTTGAATTTACCGCCTTCACAAAACTTTCTGCGCCCATTATGAGGCGCTTTTCATTTTACATTTGTTTGTATGAAGTTGATGATCTCCATAAGTAGTTTGTGAAAGTGCGTGTGAGTATCATTATAACATTACAGTAGTGTTTGTTATGTTTTTTTTTTTCTTAAATGAACATCCTATTACCCACTGTTCTCTCATGCTGGTATGAGTCAAACCTATTGACTCAAGTGGTTATATCTTCAAACATATGGCCGGATTCATATAAAGTGTTTTAACATGTTGTTAATAATAACACAATCTAAATTTCTTATAATAATAATAATTTGTATATTATATTATTTTATTGTAAAATCTTTATATTGTTTTGCATAGGATGCTAAAAAGAGTGCACTTTTAAAATTCATTCTTTTTTTCCTGCAATTGGGAATTCTAAAATTTAACAGTTTTTTGTCATCTACTTCGTAAAAATCGTAAACTTTGCGAAAAAATAATGCATTTTAATTCGACTAAATTTCCTACTCGGAATTTTCAGTCGAGAAAGAGCAATTAATTTTGTCAACCATTGGAACAGAGTGGCCTAAAAATTGACAAAACTGATCGATTATGGATATTGAGAGTCATTTGCGTCAATTTTGTTGCTATAAATAAGACTGTCGTCAAAAATCCGAAAACATCAATTTGACATTCAATAAAATATCTCGATGGAAATTACATGAAAAAAGTCACGGCCTGTAATCAGAGATCTGGGGGTCATTTGCCGGATATAATTTTCGTTACTTAATCGGAACATGTATTTTTTATTATTAAGATTGATTAACTAGACTACCTTATATACTAGCTTTCCCGACAGACGTTGTCCTATGGTCCTAACTATGAATATTCAATTCGAATTTTTATAATGATAAATTAATCACCATCTAACCAACGTAATTTCGAATAATGCATCTGCTTTAAACCGTATATTTTCCATCCACATTCTCTCAATCGCACCAACTATCTAACAACAAACAGTTCCTGACAAACGCCAATTTAAATTCAAAATTAGTAATGTGTTATATTCCAAAATGCACTAATAATGTGAACTCTTATTGTGACACCCTATATATCTTGGCTTTAGCAGCTGTTTAAATTAACCCAAATCTTCAAATAATTTACTGCTATTCATCATATTTTACATATAAATAATAATAACAGAATGTATTGCATAACGAGAAAATATTATAACTAATGTGATGACAAAAAGATGCATAAAATAAAACCTAACCTTTTAAAATTTACTATCCTTTGGTTTTATAATTATTAATTTATAATGACACATAAGTGTCAGTTTACATTAAGAACTTTCTCTTTTTAAAATATTGTGAGTTAAATTTATTGTTTACACCTTTACATAATAAATTATATAATAATTATAGCGAGGTACGAACGAACTTACCAAAATTATAATACAGAATTATTATATATTATAATTGGTTTGTTCGTTCGTAGCTCGCTATTTTCATTGAAACACAAACCCCACGCGAAATATTTCTCATACATATTATGACAAAAACAATCAAACTTTGGTAAATATTTTCCATACGTCATATTATTCCTCTAAAAGTATCTATTCTTGCTTAAGCAATAATAATACCAGGTGGAGAATATTATATCGAAGAAATAGTTGATATTTTATGAGAGTTTCCTGCATACAACTGTTGCTACGGGAAACAATGTCAAATGTTATGTTAATTTGTTCTCTTTCATTTGCTTGAAATGTCTTATAAATTGTACTTTGAAAATGTAAATGCAACTTTCGTTGCGTAGATTAAATAAATAAATAAATTATGTTGAACGCCGTTGTAACAAAGAAAACGTAAAATTAGTTTTTTCAATCACATCCATGACTAAGAAGCACCTTAACATATGTTATTTAGAAGGCTATTGACAACTTATTCTAGTCTAATTCTTCTTCTGTAGTTTAAATGATCCTGTGGATTGGTTTACAACATTTCCTCTTCCATTCCTCTCGGTTCTCCGCTGTTCTCTTCTTCAGTTCTACGTATGAACTGCACTCCATGTCCTGGCATATCTGTTACAAATATTCCTCTATCAATCGAACCCATTAAATTATCTTGTCTCACTACATGCCCCAGCTATCTTGCGCATCTTTCTGATTTGCTTATTAGGTAATTATATTTAATATTGTCTTTTTTAATTGTTCCAGACATGCAGTTCCCTATAAATGTGGCAGGTGTGCAGAGCGACCATCCATTCCTGGACAATGATTCTTTGCAGTCCCTCTTCAGAAGACTGACGGCCCTCAACAGGTGCGCGGATATGAAGCTGGAACATTCACATCCCACCAAACATACGGTAAGCTTCAACAATAATTCAATACAATTTTCTTTCTTTTTCCAGGTTTCTAAGACTATCAATTACAGACTGTGTATCACCTTACTTAGTTTAATAAACGACAGACCAATCCGTTTGTAAGAAAACGTTATTTTTACTGTTTGTTACTATGGCTTCAAATTGTAACTAGGGAATTCTGCCGCACTATGGAGTAAAAGTTCTAAAGAACTGTTCAAAATTATTTTATTCATGTTTTCCTCATTTTCGCAACTTTTCATCGTTTTTTTTTTTGTTTTGAAAAGTTTAAGCAACCAAATTTTTAATCAGTCCCTACTTATAAAAAGAAGCTGCATTTCTCAAACTTTTTCTTAATGATACGATTCATTATCAACTATTTTGGTTTATTTAATCTACTAGATTTCCCGACAGACGTTGTCCTGTAGTCCTAGTATAAAATATTGAATTAAAATTTATAATTTATACAAATATATGTTTGAATATTAATAAAATATTTCTGAAAGCTTGAAAAAACATTCATCAAAAATCTGTATATCGATATTTTTAATGTCAATGATTGTCAGATAAGCAATAATTTTGATGTTGTATACCTAATAATTTTTCATATATGACCATGTTGTCAGTAAATCCGTTCCATACTAACTGTAATATTATAATTTATATTTTTTGCTATCCATTTTTCGAATTTTTAATATTAAGTATTATTGTGTTATCCGGAGCGGAGTAAGAATCCAATAAATCAAACATCGGAATAATCTGTTCCGAACCGATTTCGAGTTATAAGTGTTTGAACAAACCCAAATTTCTTTTATATTGTAGATTGTGTTGTTAAGTTTTAAGGTAAATCAATAAAAATACAAAATTGTACTTAATAATTTCAACCAAGCAAAAACATCGAAGTAGGTAGCTACCTACAACAGTTCATTCATAAAATCGAATGATACAATCTTTACTCAAACACATTATCTTGGTATTCATTGCGTAAAGCTCACAAGTTCATTTTTCAATAACGAAAAGCGCCTTTGACACTAATAAAGACGTCGGCGTATTTGTTTCAAATTTTCTTCTTCCTGTTTTGCCACTACAATTGGAAACTATCAATAGTAATAGTAAATATAAATCTCTAGATCTCTGGTCTTTTCGATGCTGAATTACTGGACCAGTTTTATAAGATTAAGATTTTCAAAGCCTAATTCGCATTGCTTTGTATTTTAATCGAAAAGCAATCAATGTTTATCCGTTAGGATGTTAGTTGTTTATGAACATTTTATATTTAGTGGAGGTCATTAGTTGCAACAAAAAAATGGCGTAGAGAAAAACTGTTTTGTTTTTAGGACTGTATAAACAAGGCATAAGTCAAGCAGCTCTTTTACGCATTATACATACACCAGTCACCATCTTCTTTTAAAAAATTTGCAGGTATATTTCTATTGCGAAATAATTACTTTTATTTTTTCTTCTTTTGAGGTTTCTCATGTACGGGGGTTAAATTCATCGATTGTGGCTGTACTACTTACTCTCCACATTACACAACAGCACTGAAGGAACACCTTTTGTCATTGCTTTAATCTCAGAAAATTATACCTATAAATTAAGTTTTTTTCAAAAACTCCTAACTTTTAAAATATTTGAAAGATATTTGAGAGTTTGTTCCGAAAGGCGCATGCTGTTGTTAGCACTAACTTCACGATGACCTGAAGAAAAAGAAGAACGAATTTTGTAAAAAATTGTAGATAGGGAATACATACATACATATAGGTGTCGAGTATTCTGAAAAACGTGAAAATGTCTAGTCAAAGCCGCATAAGTAACTATATAAAAAAAAAGAGTTTTGCAGGTCTGTACCTATAAGTATAATAATTAAAGCGAAAAAAAAAACTGTAAAAGAGTGAGAGAAATTGTATCGCAATTAGGTACAGAAAAAAACGTAAAGGTAAACTGCCATAAACAACAGAATGTTTCAAAGACAAAAAAAACTTTTTATTACCAACAAAACAAAAAAGTACTTACATTTTAAATATTTTGACAACGAATTCACCGGAAATTGTAATAATATTGTTTTCATAATAATAAAGCTCCTTTGCTCGCATTCTTTTGACGTTCCAAATTTGAAAATTGTTCTCTTTGATATTTCAAAATATTTACCAAATTCAAAAAATTAACTCCGTTCTATGGTTTGTAGCTTGGTCTTGTACCTACGTTCCGGTTTGATCGGCTGGTCTAGTAATTTCCGCGAAACTCTTCATCCGTCTCTTGAATACCCACATTATACGTTTTGATTGATATCTTTTGATGTAAAATTCACCAAGGTTTCGTGTCTTGTTTATTGTCAATGTCGTATTTAAAATTTGATGTTCGCAAAATAAATAAAAATGTTGCGGATAGTCTATCTAAAACCGGCATTTTATCAATTTCCTAGTTTTATAATTTTGATTCACTTTCAGCCACTTGTGTTTTGAATATTCTCGTAACTATTTAAAAGGTTTTCGGGAGTTTTCTAAAGAATCTCGGGGTTCTGATCTCTTCGAGCACTGGGCAGCTGATGTTATGTTTTAATGCATTTCGTCACAGTTGCCTTAGGATGCGATGAAGGATGAATCTCCGCTATATTCAAAATAGTAGCAAATCATCAGGGCCACGTTCCACCGTCATACCATACCTCGTAACTTTGCAGTTTTTCAAATTATAGAATCGTTTTTGTTCTAGAGGATAAACAGTTTTGTTTCACCATAGACACTATTCATTAAGAAAATATATACGACTTTGCGAATCTATTGAAAAAACTATTTTGACAACTCAATATTGCGTTGTGTTTCAACACGCACCACCCTAGATACCAATGTACAATTGAAAAGAGTTTTCAAATGATCTAGACGCCACCGCCAAGCGAATATTTTGTTTTCATGGAACTAGATTGTTTTGCGCTAGGCGATTTTCGCATAATGAAATGTTACAATGTGCAAAGTATGATGGCGGAATAGGGCCGGGGCCAAGGGGCCCAGTTTTTTTTTAAATTCAATTAAGATATAACGATAAACGACAGTTTTCGGAAGAACTCTGTAACAAGATCGGAAATTTAACTGTCAATAATATTATTGCGAATACCAAAATAAATACACGCAGAAGACAGACGCTTATAAATAAATAAATAATAATATAATGATTTGATTTTGTACAAAGGAGACTTTTTGAGGACAAGACGAAACATCCGAGATGCCTATCTGGACCCAAAGTAAGTACACGCTGGCCTTAATGTCCCCGGTTCTGGGCCCATTACAGCCTTATCTTGCCTTGTGAAAAACACGAACCTCTCTGATGAAGATAAAAGAAAATATACCTGCATGTACGTTTCTACATAATTAATAATTATTTTGAATGAAAATGTTCAATACTTGATCTTATCGACAAGATTGTGTTGTACCTAGGTACTTATATGAATTTGTGCGTTGAGAAAAAGATAGAATTCGTCCTGTCCTGAAAACTTGTCATAAGAATCTAGAGACATAAACAAAAATGGATATAGTCATATTCTGGCGCCAAATACATGATAGTTGTCGCAGTCTTTAAATTTGGTTGCTCTCTTATTCTCAATAATTTCCAACTTTTCTCTATATATCTCATTAATAATTATTAAATATCTACTTTTTGTATACATGGGATTTTTTTACATCTCGAGAAGTCTCATGATTAGGAGTTTCGGAGACTTAAACATTATGGCGAACGTTATTAACGTAAAGTGATCCCGCTACTAAATAACAGTAGAAGACGGTCGTAAGCCCGCAGTGGTTTGTTCCGTTTAAAAATCGAACATCAGTATTGAATCGTTAGTCAATAGTTGTTACACATTCGTAAAGATAGATATAAAGATGTTTGGGAATATAGAAAGAATGGCTGCAAGCAGACTTACAAAAATAATTTATAAGCCGAAAATGATACAGGTGTAAGAAGGCGTGTTCGACCGAAAAATGACGTGGATCGAAGTGTAATGTTGGCGGAAGAAGTGATAGAACTGAGGATATGAAAGTGTGGGAGTCTGTTGGTACTCGATGACTACCCCTTAAGAATACGGCGTGAGGGGTATAAAATAACAACATAACCCACATATACCCACCTACCTATAGTTTTTTTTTTATATTCCACCCATTTTCAGATTATCGCATGACTAGCTTATACCCGTCTTGCTTGACGTTTTTGATTCCGATTGTCAGGCTTGATCGGTAGGTAATTAAACAGGTTCTAGTCTAGCTTCCCATTGCATTGTAGACCTCTATAACTGACATAAGCGCAGAAAAAGAAGAATGACACTTTTAATGTTTATTAAAATTTTGTATGAAGATCCTAAAAAATAGGGTTTTTTAATTAGCTCTAAATATATTAAAGTTAATGCAGCAAATTGTATTAAAGAACCTTCTCCGGCATTTTGCACGGCTCTGTGCAGATTCATATCTGACGTAGCATTTGTATTTTGAGCGTGATGCTATGACATACGGTAAAAAGCAAAATAAAAAAACATTTCTGAATTATTATGTAGATAGAGAAGGAGGGGCTAATGCGAGTTTTATTTAATTTCCCAATTTACCACGCAACTTTCTTATTTTTTTCTTTCATAAGAACCTTCTACTGATAAAAGCCAACACGACAAAAAAAGAATTAGTGAAATCGGTTCAGCCGTTTAGGCGTGATGCTCACATATACGGTAAAGCAACGACAAAAGGCAAATAAAAAAACATTTCTAAATTATTATGTAGAAGATATAGTTAGTTTCTGAACAAAATGTCGTACAAATATATACATCTCACCACCTGCTGGTGAAATATCTCCACGTAATAAGAAAAATCAATAAATGTTTATATTAAGGTAGGTAATTAAACGACGATTAATTGAATCTTGTTCTGAATCTGTTTTCTCTAATCCAATTCTAATTTTTGGTGCATGGCTTCGACGGCTCTTTAATTAATTATTAAACCCCTTAATAAAAATAATTCTTTATCACTCAGAAATCCAACTACTGTTCAGTTAAGTATAGTGTTTTCCGTAAATATATTTTAACGACATTTTACCCCGTATTCGCCAATGTTGACAATATTATTTTTTAATTATATTAGGCAATTTCAGTATCGTACAATCTATCATAATAATATTATTCTTATGATCCGATTTGAAAATATACACAAGTTGTATTGTAATGAGAGCAGCTTTTGTATACAAAAAAAATCAATATAAATGTATCGTATGCGCCAACTAGGCCGTGGATACTTGATTGCCATTTTAAATTGACAGGTATTGAATCCGATTACTCTTTCAATACTTATTGTTTGCGATATTTTTAATTCTATTTTTTTTTTATTAACTCAGCTTAACCGCTATGGAAAAAAAAATTCAATATTACTCTAGTCTACTAGCTGTCCCGCCCGTCGACTTTCGACCTAACCCATTTAAAAATATAATGTTGACTTATTACATGAATAAAATGCAATTTACGACATAAAATCTTATATAAATGTAGCCAATAATGTATTGCACCGTGTAATTTCAATATTCTTGGAAGCACGAAGGGGATCCTCGACTCCGAGGCCCAGCTACAACAACAAACCACTGTGTAATAGTTATCGTAGATTCGGATACGGGATGAAGTTCGATGGGTCATAAGTTTGAAATCAAAACAAATCCTCTATTTTAAAAAAATCTAAGAGATGGAGGTGTTGTAGTATATACATCACACGTGATATATATTTACTTGTTGTATACATTGTTGAAAGAATAGACCCCATTTAAACCAAATTTACTCAATTATTATGGTAAGAAGATTTCTGGTGAAAATAACCAAAAATGTACATAAATTTAAAAAGTTTTGAACAAATTATACTTCTCTATACAAAGATGTCAGTATAGCCGGAGGGCGTATTGCCTGAGGCAATCTCTTAGGTAGAAATTTCAAGTGAAAAACTCTGCCTCGACCGCGAATCGAACCCAGAACCTCTTTATCTGCAGTCCAACCACTGGGCCACCAAGGTCGGACATTTATATCTATGAAAATGTTTCCTGTATAGTTCGATTAGTTTTCTCACATTATGTATGTGTGAAGATGTGTCACATGGGGTTCAGAATATTAACGAAAAAAGCCGCGTTACGGACGAACTTAACAATTATTATACATAATTTTCAGACTGCTTAAAAGAGAATCTTATAAAATCTTCAACGCCCACGGCAGGATTCGAACTTATTTTTGTGAATGGCAAAAAAATAATAAAACTTGATTAAATTCGAGTCCGAAATAATTAAAATCAATTCGATTTCATGACGTAAAAAAATAAAACCCGGAACCAAGCCTCGCTGAATGTTTTCAGGTGGTAACGTAATCTTGTTGTTTTGACAGATGTTTGACATACTCTTGTCTCTGGTAGTCCACCCTTCCACGATACATCAATCATTGGCCAATTGAAGGGATAAGCTGACCAAGTCGGATCATTTGTCGGATTATATTAATAATTCTGACCATCAATTGAGTCCATATTGTTGGTATCAATATTCAAAATGAATTAATTTTATTTAACTCTTTTTCAACCAGTGTCGTTTTTTAATGACGAAATTTTTATTTGCGTAAGAAATGTTTATTGTTTTTTTTTTTCAATGTAGGTAATATATTGTTTTATTCATCACATCGTGTTCCTAAAGGGTTAGGCAGAGAAAATGGAACTTTACTCTTTTCTATACAAACATCTTCTCTCAATAACCTCTTCTTTAACTTTCTCAACGTATTTGAGTAATAATATCTGCTACCGTTATGGGGTTGTCTATTAATCACGTGAGCTCAAAAGAGAGAAGGGGGGTCTGGAAAAAATAACGATGGATCACGTAGGGGGAGGAGGGTTTAGTAAGATAATAATTACGTGTATTTATTTTTTTATGATGAATTTGAAGAAACACAGTTGCACTTTCAAAATTTAACAAAATTGACAAAAAAAAGGCAACTTAATAAAGAACACGGATTTCATGGGGTTGGGGAGGAGGGGGGGGGTATTTGTTAACATAACCAAATAACACCAGGGGAGAGGGAGGTCATAACAGTTGTAAAAACACATCACGTGATTAATGGATGGCACAAATATTGGCATTAAAAACGTTACATTTGTATTTATTCATTTTATTAATCGATTATTGGGAAAGCAAAATTCATATGAAATGAACTGATTGGTAGCAGAGCCATTCTGTTGCATACTTTCGTTCTTAAGCTCATTGGTTCGATCCCTGGTGCTGATCATATTTCTCTTCCACGACACACGTTAACTTTGGTACCTGTGAGAGATCTCAAAATTTTTATAATATATTTTTTTTAAATTAATAAGTAGATATCTTCTCAGTTTCAGCTTATACCGTAAGGCTGCAAAAATATAGTGAAACTCTCATCATCATTATTCATATTCATTAATTCATTCTCCCTTTAAGCCCGAATGACCCGACCCCCCATCAGTTCGATCGAAGCAATCAAACGAAAAAGCCGGCCCCACACAAAACAAGTCCGCCACGGATCCCCCCAAAACCAACCCGCAACGCGAGCATACTTAGGAGCATACAGAGGCATCAAGAGCTCTCCATTGCGCTCGAAGGCGTCCGAGGCTCATTGTGCCTTTTCTGGCCGGTTGAGGTTTAAGGACGTGAGGTGGTCAACCTCACGGTCCCGATCTGATTTTTCGATTTCCTGTCTCTTACAGGATGCTCGAAAAACCAGCAAAAAGAGCAGAGGTGCTATTCTTAGCCGGCAACCCCACGGCATCGGTTAACCCCAAATCGGTTAAGCGCTTGTAGAAATAATAATAATCTTTAACGAAGAGGGGAAGGCAACGAAGAAGGTTCTGGTATGTCCATGTGAGGATAATGGACTCCAGACTCCCTCACATGGCATTCCACGGCCATCCCCATGGAAGACGCCACCCATGCAGACCACCAAAGAGGTGGAAGGATAGTTGGGAGTCGACCTAGCAAGAGGCCAAGCCCACCTCTTGAGGCCACAACACAGGCCACAAGACCTAAGAAATTAAATTAAGAAGAAGAAGATCTTTATTTCACATTTTTTTTTACAATTATTTTAATAAACAAAAACTGCAGCCCCACTAGACAAACTAGTCTGTGTTGAGGCATACAGTGTATCATTAGGTAAGTATACATGCTTGAAATGCAATATAATAATAATAATAATAAAAAAAATATATTATTAAAGCACCTGATATAATTGATAAATGTCGTGCATGTGGCCAAACAGGAGAAACACTCAGACATATTTTGTCTGGGTGTTCTCTCCTGTGTGGTTCTGAGTATCTGCACAGACATAACGATGTGGCTAAAATAGTTCATCAAAAACTTGCCTTGAAATATGGTTTGCTCGATCTTGAAGTACCTTATTATAGGTACACCCCAATTTCGGTAATGCAAAACAGTAATACAAAGTTGTATTGGGATATACCAATACAAACTGACCGAACGATTAACGCAAATCGTCCGGACATTGTATTGGTTGATCGTAGGAACGGGATAACGTATCTCGTGGATATCACTATTCCGTATGACGAAAATTTGAAAAAAGCCGAGCAAGATAAGATAATTAAATATCTTGATCTTGCTCACGAAATCAAGGATATGTGGCATACACCAACCACGTACATAATACCTATAGTGATATCGACGAATGGAGTTATTCCTAAGTCTCTTAAAGACAATCTAGGGAAACTTGGCATCTGTTGTGGTCTCAGATATGTCCAAAAGGCAGTTCTGTTGTCCTCATGTAGGATGTTAAGAAGGTTCCTTTCTCTGTAGTTCGAGGATCTCTCATGATTACATTACATCGTGATGTATCATGAGAGATAATACCGATATTTTTATATTTAGTATATAGCATTGTATTTAATTTTAATTTATTTTTATTAATTTTTTTTTACAATGATGTATACTTCATATGATATATTGTGATTTAATGAACAAATGATTTGAAATAATAATAATAAACTTAATAAAATTTTAATAAAGGAAACTAAAGAAAAAAGTGTAAGTTCTTAAAAGTGAAAAAAAGGAGAGCTTGCAAAAAATAATACAGTATAATAATAAAACAAAAAAAATGTCTTGAGGACTTGTAGAAATGACTTGTACTGACAATTACAATTCTCCCTTTTAAACCCCACTCAGGGGCATAGGGAGGCAACAAGAGCTCTCCATTGCGCTCGATCTTGCGCAATGTTTATGACCTCCTCCCACACCACACCATGTCCAATTTATATTACTAGAAGAAAAAAGTGTAATCTCTCAAAAATCAATAATTTCAATTATTGCTTTTCGTATTCAATTGTAAACACAATTAAAAAATAAGATGAACGAGTTCTGCTATTTATGTAGTAAGTACTCATTTTATATTTATTACTTATGTTGCAATGTAACTTGATAAAAAAAGTTGTTTATTTAATTATTTTACAACTGCACTGGACTTATTTCAGGTACAATAAAAAGCAATTAAATGCTGTAAACATCAGATTGTAATAAAATACTTGGACGAGAGAATGACCTACATAATAATTAACTGTAATAAAATAAATAAATAAATAAATAGTGAATAAATAACCGAAATTTTGTATCAAAACTATGTAGGTACGTTTAGGAATAAATAGGTTAATATCTCCAAAAAATATTTTTGAAATAAAAGTCCGATTTGAAAATCTCAGTTTTAGTTACTTACTTCTTGTCTGCTTATACTAACTTCAACCACTACGGTCTTACGACTACCGATTTGAGGGGTTAAATAAAACTTTGCAGTATTACGATATTTTTTTTTTATCCGAAATATATTTTCGGCCGACTATGCGACCATCTTCAGCGGAGAGTTATTATAAACTATTATTTTATAGTTTTATTTAACCCCTCAAATCGGTAAAATGGCTAAGTATTACAAAGTTTCAAGTAACGTTTTTGAAGAATTGGTCTTACGACTGTTTTCTAGTGCTGTGTCTATAGTGTGAACACGTTTATGTCAAACAAAGTACATTATTTAGGAGGTTAAATTTTATAAACCCCCAAATTTCTAATCATGGAAATATTATAGTATTTCGAATTTGTAATTTATTCAAAAATAGTTTGAATGTTAAAAATAATTTTATTCCATCAAAAATCTGCGTACCAATGTTATGAAACTCAATAGTTGTGAAGTAAATAAAAATTGTGTTATTATGGAATTTGTCATACTTACTAATGTTAATATGATTTTTTATCCTGTTTTCGGTGTTTTATTGGTTATTCTGTTAACCGGATCGAAGAAGAATCCAATAAACCAAGTATTATAAAAATCTGTTCAGCCGATCTCCAGTTATAAGTGTTCGCACTAATCCGACTTTCTTTTATATTATAAGGTGTTCAGTGTAGTAAAAATTCCATACCCCTGATATGATTTGAACCTGTATGAAAATGACGAAACTACCAAAATTTTTCGATGATGAATAAAAAAAGCTAAGTTGTTGCATACCTAAATCGAGTTTTAATTGAAAAAGTTTTCGATTTTCGTTGGTCAATACTTCTGTAGAAATGTCTTTGGCTCGTATCTCGTTTCATGGCAGTTTCGTGACATTAATGACCAGGCGGCGTAATAACCTCGTTACATTTCGTAACATCCCATTGTTCTCTGGAGCACTTGCACGCACGTCCGCAGGTAGGAGATGCTCCGTTGATTTCGAAATAAATATAAAAAAATACACAAAGAAATGCCGGATCTTGTTAAAATTTGATTTTAGGGCACGGGCTGTTCGTATTATAATAAAGAGCAGTCACTTTTTTGTAGTCCGTGATTCTATAAGATACGCCATTCACCGCATTAACTAATAATAAATTACATATTATGTTAGTAGAAGTAACATAACAATCACAAAAAGGCAATAAAAGAAGAAATAAGGGTTAGTAGAAGAACTGGTTGATTGACTTTCCCTAACCTAAACTTAAAGTTAATACAATTACGTATGTCGTTGGCTTGCCGAGGAGTATTAAATTCGACGCGCACTGTAACTAATTCTCGTCCGTCCTGGATCGCTCGGAACACATATTCACGATTCTGAAGCCGGATCATGGCCTAGTATTCCGCATGCACTTTGTCTTCATCCAGCCTATTTGCGGCCCTCGATTTTATCTTTCAATATAATATGGATGGTTCAATGATTGTTTTCACCATCTTGCCCTCTTCGCCTGGGTCTCTCCGCTTTTATTCTCCCAACGGGATGTTTGTTCATAATTCCTTTGGAACACTTAGTCCTGGCCGATTCATTTTGGGAGTCGTGATTCAGTGGCACAATAATCACTTTAAATAATTTCGTAACAAAGTCTTCAGGTTAAGTTTAGATCGGATGTCCACGGCGCACACAAGGCCAAGGAGCTACATTAGGACGACAAAAATATAAAATGGTAGCTTATTCCATATTCTGATCAACTTTTTTTATTGTGAGACTACTTCATAATAATCTTTCACAAAAAATACCTTTTTAGGGTAGATTGGGGTAAAATAGGGCATACCAATATAGGTTAGATGGGGGTAATAGTACTCCGATTTGAAAATGAAACAATAAAAATGTAATATATATCTGTATTTTATTACCGAGGTCGTATATTTTTATGATTCTTACCAGTATTCTCGTCGTCTTCATCATACTTCGTTTATGTACAACCCACAAGAAATTACCGTAAGAATTCTGCATTAATTCCAGTTATTTCAGAAAGTTCACTAATAACAAACCCCAATATATATTAAAAATCGTTCGTTGCACTTTAATGATGAAAATTAATGAAACAATTCATTGCTCAGCACTAAAAATAATTATCTTTTCTTCACCTTAACTTCGTGTAGAAAAGCGTCACCCTCAGTAAAGATTACATACGATTAAACAAAACGGTGGAAACAGGGGGACGTGTTTTTTACTTTTTTACGTTAATTATAAAGTGTTTTAATAAACTATTAAAAATTTATAGCGGTACTCTGTGAAACTTTTTACATAAATCTAGCTATTTTTAATATTTGGATATTTTTAAGAACAAAAACAGCATTTGATAAAACATATTTTATCAAGACTAATTAAAATTGTTATGCCAAAACAAAAATTGCATATTAAAGTACACACCTGTTGCTTCAATATCCAAATTAAAATTGTAAGAAAAACAACTTAGGGAAAACAGCACGAACGCAACTAGTACATCAATTATTGGAGCACAACTAAGCGATTTCGGCCCTGTGAATGTTCATCATCTTTGTACGCATGCTGAGACGATGCTGTTAGATCGGCATCAAAAATTCTTATGGTTTATAATGGAATGGTTAATGAAAAAATATCTTGACGAATTTCTGATTGGTTGGAAGAAAGTGTGTTTTTTTATTTTTGTCGTCCCAATGTAGCTCCTTGGGCTTGTGTGCGGCGCCTTAATTTCGTAGACGCATACTCGGAGTACGCAAACTCTGTAAACAGAGTAGCTATGGTGTCGCGGACACAACGTTGACGTTTTCACTGCTATTTTCCATGTTCCTCAAAATACCCGCCTGCCCTAGCAGTGCATAAACCGTATCACAATAAAACAGCGTTGATATCGATTTTTTTGTTTATTGTAATATCGTGCTTTTGATCTTTTGTTTATTGAAAGAAAAAACCGATCGATCCTCGGCATTCTTTTCACTGTTGTTTTTATGACGAGGCGACGACGGATTTTCACGCGAACGAAAGCTCTTATGAAGTATTTTTTAATGGCGTTTCGATTTTATTTTATTACCCGAAAATAAAACAAATAAAAATATTGATTGAATATTCGTTTCGATTGAAAAAATGTTTTGCGTGTTACAAAGGTGTGAACATTGATAACAACTTCGATGGCAACGATGGTTTTATTTAATTAAAAAAAAAAAAACAAAAAGCGCACCAATTCGCCTAAGTATGGAAAGCTGGAAAATTATCAAATCACATCAAAATGTCTATTTACTTAGCTGAAATTGGGACAAAAGAAGCCTCTGATAAACCTTGAATTTGCGTATTTAAACGACGTTGCATTCTAAAGATTTCATGGAAGATATTTACCGAATCGATCCTCAATAATATGTTTAACAATCCCGTAATAGTGTTTGATATTCGACTTTTTTGGAAACATTTTCCGTAAACCTGGAAAGAACACAAAATTACATGAAACGTGACAGGCAAGAGAAGCGATGAATGAGCAGCTGCGAGAGCAAGAGATAAAGGAATTCATTATGCCCATTCGCTTTGCTTATCATCGGATGCATCATTCAATAAGCAGAACTTTTAAAACGTTTTTTATTTGCTTCTTCTCCTCTTCGTTCGTTAAGGGTCTAGCTTTCGTTAATGGTCTGTCTAACTTTCGTTAATGGTCTGTCTAACTTCCGTTAATGGTCCGTCTAGCTTTCGTTAATGGTCCGTCTAGCTTTCAGTCCATTTTTATCTCTTTCGAATAGGTACTAGTCTCACAGCCCTTCAACCTCTATACGTCTTTATAAGGAGGAGTCTAAGTTTTATACTTATCGATATTGTTGGACTCGATTTTCGAAAAAGCACGATTTTCAAGATTCTCAAACTGATTCGATGATTATGAATAATATATTTTCTTCAGTGTTTATTCTTTATTATGATGACGAATTTATTAAACAAACCACAGTATTATCTGGATAGCAGTTGGCACAAGTGTATGACCATTATTTCATGGTAGATTGCACAATGGTTGTATCTGCAAACTTGATCCCGTTACGGAAAATGTCGGTATTTAAACCTTACGCTAAATATCTAGGCTACCATTTTTTTCAAAAAGTAAAAGAATTTATGAAAGCCAAGAATAATGATTAAAAAAATGCAGATTTTTATTAAATAAAAAAAAAATTACCATCTGTTTGAACATAGAACTAGTGTCAACCGTCATCGACAGGCCGCTTCAAACTCTCCTTTCACATTGAAAATTATAAAAATAATGTGAGAATCCCTAAAAAAACAATCAATAAATCAATTATTTCACCCATTTTGACCCCATTTAGGGGCAACCAACAACAGTACTCCACAGCGGTCGATCTTGTGCAGTATCAATGACCTCCTTCAATGGCCGTGTGTTTGAGGGCGTTGAATAGCACCTCTCTAAGAAAAGATGTTTATGTAGATATAGTTGTATAAAAGCGTTTTGAAAGCTTCCCGATTTAATGACTTTAACTGCCACATGATTCACGCTATTAATTTATGTTATGTTTTGTATCTAATGTTTTGATAATGTTAATTAATTATAAATAATCCTCAAGTGGCGATGGTCAGTGCATTAATTTATTATACATATATGCATAAATAATATTACAATATAATATTATGGTATGTGTACCTACCTATAGCGTATAACCCCATGCAATCCCATGGCTTTGTCGTAACGTAATTCCCCATCCCATTTTACCCTGGACACAACACAACTACTTGCTTGTTAAGTGGGTAATCAATAATTAAAATAACATGGATAACTACCTCCCATAGAGTCCCAGATGTAAAAAAGACCATGTCATAGTGTGCTACATATTCCTTCGAATGATAGACATGGGAAAGAGTACCTAAGTGATTTGTTATCTAGTTGTCCGGTTTCCTATCCAGACGCATACATATATTCTTTTGTTTATATGCGGTCAAATTGAGAATAATTAGTATTGTTTGTCTTTAATAATAATGGAAAAAACTTTGTACATATCTACATTTGAAATTTGACTTAGGTATCCATTCATTGTTTTTAAAAGAAAATTTTGAAATAGCGCTCGCTCAGCTTTTTGACAATGGAACTATTATAATGTTGAAACTTATAATTTAAATAAGTTATGGTTAGCCTATTGACAATAGCCAATAGGCAATAAAGATGAGACAGTAACAAAAATGGATATAGTCATATCCTGGCGCCAAATACATGACAGCAATCGCAGTCTTTAAATTTGGTTGCTCTCTTGTTCTCAATAATTTCCAACTTTTATCTCTATATTTCATTTATTATTAAATTTCTACTTGTTGCATACATGAGATTTTTCAACATGTTGAACATGTTGAGAATTCTCATGATTAGCTGTTTCGGAAACTCAAACATTACCACCTAATGGCGAACGTTGTTAACGTAAAGTGATCACACTAAGCCAGCCTTCAAATAACAGTAGAAGACAGTCTTAAGGCCCGAGTGGTTTGTTGCATTTAAAAATCGAACATTAGTAATGAATTGTTGGAGTCATTAGTTGTTTTTCCTTTAAGTTATGGTTGAATTTCGAGCACTGGTCGACAACTAGTATAACGAATACCAAATGACGCCTGCAGAAAATGAGAAAAAATATTAAGATATAAGGAAAGATTATATCGTGTAAATACAGTACACATCAATAATTTATACATACATACCTACGCCTATCGCTGGTAGCCCCACATTTTCAATATAATGTGAAATATTCAGGTCTAAGATTTTACCTCAAAACCCACTTAAAAAATAATAATAATTGGCCTAATTATAAAAAAGGTAGATCTGTATTACGGGTCTCAGTTAATCACCTTTGTGTAATTAAAAATATACAGTAATTAATTAGTTCCAGGTTTATCCAGGCGCCATTTAATGTGTGGGAAGTCCCCACAAAGGCGCTTCCTATTATAATGGACGTCTCTCATTTCTCCCGAGTTAATTTCAAACGAGATCGTAAATTACTGGTTTCAATTTTGAAATATGAAGACATACACCTTCTAAGTTTTTTAAAGGGCAATGAAATAAAAATATACAAGTAGGTACTATTATTTCTTTAAATCGAAAGGGCACTGATGGTTTATTTTTAAAAAAAGAATTGGTGCGGTTATTAAGTGTTTAAAAACACATTGATTAATGCGAATTCAGATGCGGATGAACAAATTAATGGGGATTCTCCACCTTTGCGGATGCGGATGTCCGCATCATCCCTAATTTGAATCTCAATTTTACTGGTTACACTATCTACATAATATTTCAGAAATGTTTGTTTTTTTATTTGCCTTTAACAATACCTACTTTTACCTTATATGTGAACATCACGCTCAAAATACAAATGCTACGTCAGATATTAATATGCCCAGAGCCGTACAAAATGCTGGAGAAGGTTCATAAATACAATTTGCTGCATTAACTTTAATATATTTAGAGCTATTTAAAAAAATCTTTTTTTTAGGATCTTCATACAAATTTCTCAAAAAGACTTTTGGAAACAAAATTACTCATGTAAACGTTGAATGGAATCTTGGTATTACGGTATGAAAATGTAATAAAATAATTGTAGATTGATTTGTTATACATATAAATGTTATTCAAATCTTATTATTCTCAATAAATAAAGATTTAATGAAAAAATTTGCAAAATGATTCCTCCATTTTGAAGTTTGACAGATAGCGCAAATCACCCTCTATGGGTGGAATGCCCAATTAATTATCAAAGTAGGGAATGTAGCTAAGATTCAAACCACAGAGCTCTCTATGAAAACTTGCAAATTATGTCGGTAGGTTCGTATAATATTATAAGGTCGGTAAAAAAGTCATTCTTCTTTTTCTGTGCTTATGTCAGTTATAGAGGTCTGTTAAGCAAAGGGAAGCTAGACTAGAACCTGTTTAATTACCTACCGATCAAGCCTGACACTCGGAATCAAAAACGTAAAGCAAGACGGGTATAAGCTAGTTTATTATAAATGATTGAAAATACAGTTATGTATATCGTATGTTTCATTTATTTAAATAATATTTATTATCCTGATTAAAAATTGATTAATTTTCATTTATTACGAGGATCGATAATATGTAAAGTCCATTAAGTAACCGATGGCCTTAAGACACAAACTGGCGCCGGCAGTTTTTTTTTATAATTAATTTAAGACATTTGGATGATTTGTGACTTAAATTAATTAAGTTGTGTACCGGTTTAGTATTAATAAAACTAATAAGTGAAACTATAGTAACAACACTGGGCCCAGGGGCTATCTCAGAACATGTAATATCCATCTGCCATCATAAATAATAATTTGATAAGTTCGTCCGTAACGTGATACTGATTGCTATAAAATTAAATAGTGACGACTCGCTTATGAAAATCAGTCATCCACTTGCAGTGCTGTATAAAGAATAAAATCATTAAACAAAAACGCTAAAAGACGAGTTGCAGTATTTAAAAAAATGCGGCTTACAAAAATTCGTTTAATGTGTAGTCTATACTCATATTATTATAAAGAGGAAAGATTTTATTGTTTGTTTGTTTGTTTGCATTGAATAGGCTCCGAAACTACTGAACCCATTTGAAAAAATCTTTCACTGTTGGGAAGCTACACAATTCTCGGGTAACATAGGCTATATTATGTTTTCGAAAAAATGAAGGATCTTTGCTAAACCTCCAATAATATAACCCAAGGTCTAAAAAATTTGCAAAAATATTCTTTACATCGCGTGCGCTGCTAAAACTATTGTCTATACTAATATATAAAGAGGAAAGATTTGATTTTTTGTTTGTTTGTTTATTTGTTTGTTTGTTTGTTTGTTTGTTTGCATCGAATAGGCTCCAAAACTACTGAACCGATTTGAAAAATTCTTTCACTTTTGGGAAGCTACAATATCGGCGGTGAACATAGGCTATATTTAATTTCCAAAAAAAATTGGGTAACCTACGAAAACTTCAATAATGTAACCCAAGGTGTAAAAAATTTACCTAAAATATTCTTTTTATCGCGAACGCTGTGAAAACTAATGATGATAGAATAAAACAATGTACTACAATTTTGTAGAAGACATCATTATTTACAAAAAGTATCGCGACAGCATATATCTAACTATTATAGTTATGCCACAATAAGTGTTTTTTTATTTTAAAAAAATCAATAAAATGTCACCTCTAGAAAAGGCTCTTTATTGGTATCTTAGTATTACTCCTTATTAAAATAAATTAGTTCATATTCAAGTCTGCTTCAATATGTTTGTATAACTTTTTGAATTATTCAATTCGGACATTCCATTCGAAAGTTATCACGAGTTTAAAAATGTGAGTATTGGAAAAAAAAGCATAGTCTCTTATCATCTCAACTTATCCGATGCAGAGTGCGTACGGGAGCGGACTGAGGGTCAAGTTTAGTAGAAATACCGCGCAAAGTAGTCACGGTGGTAAAGTGACGTGACACGATACATTGCAATGCAATTATTCCAGATTAACATAATATGCTATAAAATATTTTGAAAAAGTTAGGGATCTGTAAAATTATTTTTAAGTATCTTATCTACCCGTGCGAAGCTGGGGCGGACCTCTAGTGATATAATAAACTAACTCACTTAGTACGACTTTTTATAACACATTTTATTTACAAAAAGTATTGCAACAGCATATTACCTATGTCTAACTATTATAATTATGCCACAACAAATAAGTGTCCTTCCATTTTTGAAATTTAATTGGGCGTCACTGGGTACGAGCCGTACGGGAGGGGACCATTGGATAGGCTGTAAGAATATTTTGAAAAAATTAGGGATCTTTATGAAGACTATTTTTTTTTAATATGCATCTACCCACGTAAAGCTGTAGCATACCTCTAGTTTATAATGGATTGATTTCACATCTTTAAAAATGTTGTTGTGCGTGTCGTCTGGCAGGTTTTCTGCTAGTTTCTGAATAATGCACTCAGGCGTTCTAAACATCGCGCGTGCATTCTTGGTAATTACAAGGCAATTTATATAAATTTTGAAATAAATTTGTTTTTTTTTTTATATATATTACGTAAGAATTTTTTCTTCGGGTGTTATTTCAAATAATAAAATCTAATTATATGTATTTTTTAATGACTTGTAAACATGGTTCTAACCCTTTTTACCACAGCGACGACGTATTAAAAAACAAATAATTTTTTATTTATTGAATTTAGAATTAAAATTTTATCTGATGCTGTAAGCTGTAAGTACCTTTACCTTAATTTTTACATGTAATCTCTTACGATTTTGAAATAATATGAAGGAAAACATCGTTAATTTGTTTAAAAATATATCCCTGTATTTTTTATTATGAAAGCAGGTATATCGACCTCGGTAGCCTAGTGGCAAAGGCTCCGACTTCAGATCAAGAGGTTCCGAGCTCGATTCCTGGTCTGGTCAAAAATTTTCAATGTGTTTTTTCATTTGAAATTTCTAATCTGTGTTGGAATCCTGTCTCAGATTGGACGGGACCGGTTGACTGGTAGGGAATGCTTCAAGAATTAAGTTCCGCCGCCTATACTGACACCTAATGTATAGAAGAGTGTTATTTATTTATTATTATTTATTTATTTATACAGATGAAGATAATATCTATGTTCAACAAATCAAGATAGACACTCTCATAATGTGTTACTTTCCTTAAAAACAAAGCAGAGAGATTTATTTTATTTATTAGAGACTGTAAAAGAACACTGAACAACACAAAAAAATCATGAAACATAGAAAAACATAGAATCTCCAGTGTTCCAACAACAGTTATCTCAGGTAATCAATACGTTTAATTTTGTAGGTATACGAGAGGGTCATCTTTGTCGAACTTCACTGGTTATCATTGTTAAGAATACGGAAATTTTTTGATAAAACTTTCATTGGGCATAAAAGGGTTAAGGGTATCTCATTCTGAACTTATGTAAGATTCAATAACAGCAATTAGTTTTTTTCTAATATGACTTAAGCTATTTGAATAACGGAAGTCGGCAATTTGTTTAAAATACTCTCGAGTAATAATGTTCGACAAGCTAATTTATTACATATCATCCAAAGTATGATAGTTTGGTTATCGACTAGCCCATGTAGGAATTATATGACTTTCAAAGTACTGAAAAATGTAGATTAATCTATAATAGTGATCGACCAGGGCCGCAAATTCGACCATATTATATATTTTCATAATATATATTTTTCTGTATTTAATTTTCTGTATTGTATTTTTTTGTTTTGTTTATGTATATTTCAATAAAAAAAAAACTAAAAAAAAAATACCTTATTTAGATTATAATTTTGAACAAAGAATGAGCGAGCGCCATTTCAAAATTTTCTTTCAAAAACAATGACATGGCTACTTACAAAGCTTTTACTATTATTATTAAATACAAACAATATTAATTTATTCTCAATTTGATCACAGAAAAACAAAAGAATATATGGATCTGTGTCAATGTCAAATACACAGTAGTGTTTGTAATGTTTTTTATTGATTTCATCTATTTTAATGCATAATTTAAAAAAAAAGCATTCGCCACTCCTTTTTATATAAACTATATGTGTGCGAAATTTCATTCTGCTCTATCATATTAATATGCAGATTACATAATATAGCGTCATATTTCAAATGTTCGCCTTTCCATGCCGACGAAGCTTTTCAGTATGATGTAACGAACAAGGGGTTAATCGGACCGCAATAGGCAACTTTATATATAATGCTACATTTACACGCTTGCCAGGGTTTGGTAAACCACCACATACACCAACGTGTAAACGGGGTGTTTGCCTTGCCGTGTGTGAGCTTGAGACAACCGTCGGTTTTTACACAGATCAAAGGAATTTGCGGCAAATGTATGAAAATACCGAGGCGCACGACAACGTGTAAACGGCGCCCAAGCGTTTGTGAAGGCTTGGAGCTTGTGGTGGCTTGCCAAGCCATGGCAAGCGTGTAAATGTAGCATAAGAGATGACTCGAATGTGGATTGCAACTTGTGATCAATGGTGGTGTTGGTGCTTGGAGCAAGCGTGTAATTGTAGCATAAAGAATAGTACAACGCAAGATGATTTTGAAGCGAACGGATCGGACGGCTCCACCTAGCACAGGATAAAAATATGCTATAGATAAAACTATGAATCTGGACCAAGTTGGCAATACTGTTCATAAATGTATGGTTTTTATCAACAATACAATCTGGGTCTAAAATATATCTCCTGGGGAACTCCTTTGATTCCAAGATTTTGTACAGTAAAGATCGATCCCACGACTTCATCCCATTTTCTCGGAGCTGTCAAAATATTGATCTATTACCTAGGAAGACCGCTCGATGTTTACCTCCGCAGAGGTTAGTCACGTTGCTAGATCATAACGACTGTCCGCCATGTTTCGTCATGTCTCAAGAGTGTTGCCAGCACGATTATTCGTAAATAAATAATTTGCATGACAATATTAAGTACTTTAACCCTATAGTATTACAAAAATTTCCTGTACTTTAGGTATATAAAATTGAAAGTAACATTTTAATTTGTATTTAGAATGCAGTTGCAAGATTTAAAAAAAAAAAGAACGAAACTAACAACATATCACTTACCCATACTTGATTGATCAATTCTATTTTCAAATCTAAAATGTTTCAACAAATCCATCTGAGCAATAGTTTGTTTTTTTTTTGAAAGATTATCTATTGAAAGTTTTAAAATCTTGTCTTAATGTCTATGTATATTAAGCGCCAAAGACAAAGTGATAAGAAATGTTTGTGTATTTATATATCCATATATTGAGAGTACAAGGCTCTTAGGTCGTGAATCATCCGTCATCGCGGAAGTGAGAATATTTTTTGACAAAGAACAATAACATGACATACTAATATTATATTGTAATAATAGTATTTGAGTATACTTATTCAATTTAATAATGTCATATTTCGACTTACTCACGCAGATGTTTTTGTTCCGTTGTGACAAAGCAGTATATAATAGGTATAGCGGCACTAGTAAATCTGCACCGAAATGTGAGCGGCACAAACAAAATGATGCCGTTTATTCCGTAACTGTCTGGTTAGCTCTCATTCGTTATTATAGATGAAAGTAGGTACTGAAAGATTTTAACGCCAAATATTTTTATTATAGGTATGCCTATTAGGTACTGAAAGATTTTAACGCCAAGGATTTTTATAATATGCCTATTATTATTAATATCTCATCTCTCCCATACGGGTTCCTTTTTTCGTTCCTTCGAATTGGAGCTGAAAAGCTTGGACTTAGCTCGATACAAGGTCTTTGGCATTGCGAAAAATTGAGCGCAAGGGAAGGTTTTTGTATGTGTGTAACCTTTTTATAACCCTAATCGGGATCACACGACTGAAAAATTTAATTGAACTCACCAACGTTTTACTAGTACATACTAACAAATATTGTTTGTAGAGATTGACAATATTTTTTTTATATTTTGTCCCGAATTCGACTATGCCGTTCACGATTTAATACAGATTTTACAAGAAGTGCCGTTTTTTTAATTATATGAAATTGTCGGTTTCGTGTTCGGACCGTTAATTGCGTACAAAAATTAACTCATTTTTGTACAGGAAATATGCACTTTCAAAATGGAAAGAAACACAGACGACAGAACTGCTCGTGTCGCCCTTTAAGGCAACCCTGAAGGAACAAGACCCCCGGGAAGACCACCAAAGCTATGGATAGATAGTTGGCAATCGACCTCCCAAGAGGCTGAAACGGCGGCACAATCAGATCCGCAGGATCTATGAAGAGAGGGAGAAGAATATAAAACACAACATTTTAGTTAGATATAATATTAGATACCTAGTCACAGTATTTCATATTGGTATTAACTTTACCCGAATTTGATAGTTCCGTTCTCGATTCAATGCAGATTTACAAGTGCCGCTGCTGTATTATGTAGCTCCGTAGTGTTATTTGAAACGATAATGACGGTTTAATGTGGGTTCCGTTCTCGGACCGTTTAGTGCATTTCAAATACCCAAATAAGGTCCGTCGACGGTTTCATAAGGGCCCCCAGGTAATGAACGATTTCATGATATCGTGGATATACCACAGTACTGCGACTGTGGGCTGATTTATACCCAGCGTCCTAATTGTCAACATCCTAACCATGCAATATTATTAAATATAATCTTGCCAAGTACAAACGAATATTGCATGGTTTGTAATTAATTATGATGTAATTTATGAAATAGGTATTAAACATAAATTACATCATAATTAATATCTATTTACTGAATGAATATCTAGGCTCAGTGTTAGTAATAGAAGAGCATGTATGCGGAATGTTATGCGTTTGGAGGAAACGAAAGAGGTTTGTTTGGATAGGACAGAATGGAAGTCCGTACTCTCTGCCTACCCCCTTCGGGAAACTACGTGATGGGTAAAAAAAAATGAAAAATATAAATATACATATATGTAGGTATTTTTATAAAATATATAGTTCATGAATTATTATGATATTGTTTGTAAAACGTATGATTCATTTACTAACGCATTTATAAGCTAATAAAGTACATAATAGGTACACAAGATTTTTTACGAATAATAAAACGGTAAATCCATGTAGTAGCGTTGAATTAATACGTGATTAATATGTGTTTGAAGGGGGCAATAAAATAATTTTGGCGGGACCATATATTATGTTCATGGAGAAATTGTGATAGTTTTAGCGTAACTTACAGTTTCATGTAATTTTTTAAATGATTCTAAGATTCAGCGGATTTTTTACGGAATCAACCTTCATATCTGTCGAAAATACAAGATATCAAAATATGTTTTACTTAATCTATGGTCGTATAGCATTGTGTCATCGTATTTTAACACCGCATAAGAAATGTTCTTTTTTATTGTAGTGACGCCTATGAATGCGTATGACATTGACATAAAAATGTCACACATGTCAATAAAACAAGTTTTACTTCTTGGATAGGTAGTTAGGTAGGTACCTTCCTACGGACTTCTTTGAAAGACATTGTTTATGTGTCACGCTATTTGTTTATGATTATTGTGCGTGCGCTGTTCACGCTGCGGCTGTCAAAAACAATAGTTGTTGACTTGGACGTAGGAGCACTGCTCATAATCTTATATATAAATAAAAATGACCATCTGTTCGTGTGTCTCGCAACTCTCGAGAACGGCTGGACCAATTTGGGTAATTCTGATATGGAAATATTTGGAAAAATCAAGGTGAATAAATATGGAATAATTGCAAAGAAAATGGAAAAAACAAACATTTCCTTTTCCCCCCATAGAGTATTTTTACCTGTCAGATGTGTCACAACAAAGCATCGTAGGTTTTCTGCTTTCAATTGACTGGAAATGAAGTAGATAGTGATACGAAATTTTCTTGGTCTTGTGTTATGTAAAAAAAAATAACTTTTATATTTTTTCTGTCGAATCATCTTAATTTGTCATTTTTCTTTGTGTAGGTACACTTAAATTCGATCGAAGCATCTATAACTTTGAAATTTAATAAAATGTTCAATGTCAGAACTAAATTTCTGATGTACAAAACAAATTGACTGAAAATTAATCCTTTTCTGCTAAAAGATGGCCAATAGTATTGATTGATCAAATGTAGGCAGAAATCTTATTTAATTTTTCTTTTATAAACCTTAATCAAAATTAGATATTTACTGAACACTTGAATAAAAGTTTTTGCATTTATTAGATTGTTATTTTAAAATCTATGATAGTGAATTGATAAAATTGATCACAGATCCGTTAATCCGGTAGTGTCTATAGGGCTGCTAGTATTAACATAATACTATTACGTATGAAGGCGTGTAAAAGATTGTTTAATATAATAATTCATTTTAAATCTTCCGCAGAAATGTTTTTTTTTTCATCCTTTTAAGGATTTTCTTTTCAATGTCAGGTCTCCCCGAAAATGGAGATCGAGATATCTGTAAAAACTACTTCACACTTCTAATTCCGTTCTAGTTTTTAAGATTGCGAAGGCAAGACATCTGTCTTCTCTTGACTTTTCATCTTTCCTCTGTCTTCCCCCTTAATAATAATAATCTTATATTTTTTTAAGGAAGGATATTTGGCGTTTTTTTTTATAAATCTGTATATTCCGTCAAAATCCCTTCACATCAATCGGCTTTTACTCTATATTCAAAAATAAAAAATAAAAAAATTCTAGTACCTAAGTAAATATGTCTGAATTCGTGACGATAGACCAATAACGACCACGTGGATTTTGACATTAGCCGGGAGGCATAAACATTAACAAAAAGTTTAAGAGTTGGTATGAGTGTGTTTATACATAAACCCATCACTATGGTTTGTGTATGTGTGGTGTGTGTGTGTGTGTCTCCATGGCCGCCATTTTTCCTAATGTCAGATGACGTCATCCTTTAATGGTCTATTGAATATCAAAATTTTACTATAGGTACTACATTTTGATGGATGTATTTTATTTTTTTTTTCATTGGCATATCTACCTACATGTTGATTACAATTTTTTTACAAATTAAAATTTTTAAATAAATTCTAAAAAAGTTTCTTCAAAAATTCTAAAAACTACTACCGATAGAACATTTTTTTTATCTAATATTAACTAATTATAGCAAGATATGATGTTAAATTTGCAAAAAAAGAAAATGGTATAGCCAACAAAAAAAAAATAAAGAAACGATGAGTGGCCATATTTTTACAAAATGCCGTCTTTAATGAGATAGTTAGGTATTTAAAAATATATTTAATGCGCGAAAAAGATTTTTCATTTTCTGTTCCTATTTTTCAGTGGCAAAGATTTCATACTAGCAAATTTCTCATGGCTTCTCCAGAATTATCAGAAAATATTGTTTTATTTTTTTTTTCAACAAAAATAAATTTTATTATTTAATAGCTTTCCCGGCAGACATTGTCCTGTAGTCCTTACTATGAATATTGATTTCAAATTTATACAAAAATACGTTTAAGATATGTTTGAGTGTTTCAAAATTATTTCTTAAAGCTCGAAAAAAATTCTACCAAAAATCTGCGTACCAATGTTTTGAAACTCAATGGTTGTCAAAGTAAATAAAAATTGTGTTGTTATGGAATTTTTCACAGATGGCATTGTTGTCAGTAAATCCGTTCCATACTAATTTTAATATTATAGGTATTTTATTTTTTTTTATCCTTTTTTCGATGTTTTATTAGTTATTCTGTTAACCGAATCGAAGAAGAATCCAATAAACCAAGCATCATAAAATCTGTTTAGCCGATCTCGATAAGTGTTTTCACTAATCCGACTTTCTTTTATATTACAGATGATATTCAATCTGGTTAACTTTTTCTTCATAGCATTAATTTTTTCTACCGTTTTCAGTCTTCTTCCACTTCTAATTCCTCCTCCAACAAAATTTATCATTATTTCTTTTTCACAATTCTTCAAATGCAATGGTTTTTAACATCTTGATGTTTTGAACAAGATATTTTTAAAGTGTTTTATTTATCTTATTCGGGCAGTTCTACAAGAGAATTCAGAATATAGTAATGAAGTCACAATATCGAATGCCTGTGTCCGGTTTCTATATTGTGATGTCACTGCTTGTCTATTATGCATCACCTTTTACCATTTCATAACATGCGTAAGAGGTGACAAACCTTTTTTCTAGCGTACACTTGTAACAGGTGATTTTAGATATTTTTTTTTAACTACAAACAATTTTATAGAATACTAGCTGACCCGCCCTTCGACCTTCGACCTATCCCAGAATAAAAAAAATAATTTTGACTTATTACATGAATAAAATGTGATTTACGACATTAAAACTTAATTAAATTTAGCTAATAATTTATTGCATTATGTAATAGTTATCGTTGATTCGGATGCGGGATGAAGTTCGACGAGTCAGAAGTTTGAAATCAAAACAATTCCTCTATAATTGCTTTACTTTTTAAGAAATCCAAGAGATGGCGGTGTAGTAGAAAATTATTCACATGTGAAACCTGTTAACTTATTGTATATATTGTTGAAAGAATAGACCCCACTTAAACCAAATTTTACTGAATTATTATGGAAAGATTAGGAAGGAGTGTGGTATGGAAGTAAGTATTGTGACAAATATGAAAATCAATAAGTAGAGATGGTTTGGGCATGTGGAAGGAATGGATGCAAACAGAATGACAAAGAAAATTCATAAGACTGAATGGAAAGGTGTAAAAAAGCGTGGCCGATCCAGAATGACGTTGATCGAACACATCGATTTCGTCCTCAAAGAAGGCCAGGTCACAAGTAAGAGAAATAGGAGAGATAGGGTGTATGAGAAATACTATGTCGATGGAGGAAGCGAAAGAATTATTATGCTTGGATAGAAAAGAGTGGAGGTCTGTTCTCTTTGCCTACCACTTACGAGACACGGCGTGATGGATGTCGCAAAAACATTATTGATTTTCGAACCAAATTCGAACAATAAGATTTAAATTTCGAATACTTATAAAAAAAATTACATACGAACCTCATTTTATGTTCATTCATTATCAAACAAATAATTCATTAATTATTGTCAAAAAAAAATAAAATTCAATTTTGAAGGTTTTTACCAGTTTTACACAGTTTTTACTACCTAAAAAGATTTCGTAGGTGACAGGTGTATACCTTACATAATCACATAATATTTTGAAACTTAATTTATTGTTTCATTTAATAATCTAAGGATTTAATATGCGATACAAAATATCACGTCATATTATTATCTTACTAAAAGTCATATTATTAAATTTAATTGAACTGTCTCTTGATTAAGAAAAGGTTGTGTATACCTGCAAGAAACTTCACAATATTATGAAGGCATATCAAATAGCAGAAATGCATTACGCATATGCGTAATTCTGTAATGGTTTTATTATTTTATTCCCATAATTTACATAGCCTTGTTGACAGTGTTATCGTAAAGTGCATCTAACTTGAATAATGTTGTCTTTAATTACTTAAAAAAATATTTTTTTAAAAGTAACTAGTCTATTCCAAATAAATTTAATTCGAATTAAATAAAAATAGTCATTATTTTGGTTCATTAAATATATTCGGCTGTGTAATAATGTAAAATAAGTAGATAAATAAATTTGGATGACTTTTTCAATATCCAATATTGTCTGTGGTGTATTTCTTCGTTTCTATGAAATAACGGTACGGTTTTTAATGGATTTTATTCTTTATTTTTCCAAAACTGGGTTTGAGCAAATTGAAAAAAAAATCTATTTTGTAATTTTTAACGGTTAGCAAAGCTTGTGTCGTACCTATAAGACAAAGATCTGGTTCAGAGTTTCAAATTCAAGGCTTTCGAATAGCAGAAAATAAACTTGTTTATTCTGAAACGGTTATTGCACGTATTTTTTTTATTTTAAATCCTATAATATACTTGAAATAAACTTGTTATATTTTATACTCGTATGTATGTAATTTAAATTTAATAAAGTTTTACAACGATACTGCAAAAATCTTGAACAAGTTTCTTTTATCGACCCCGGAAATTCATGACACAGATTTTTTTTAAATTCATAATTCTATTCTAAGGATTTTGCCTGTCAAAAGGTTTAAAATCAAGTATTGAAATTAGTTCTGATGTAATTTAAAAGGATCTTCATACCTGACTTTTTACAGAATCCGTATATTTCATTCAAATCAATTCAGTTTTTTTTTACTTAACGCATTTGTAGACTTCACGCATTCTAAGGAGTTCTTATGTTAATAGAAATTGAAGATCAAACCATTGAATTGACAACTATACCTATATAGACAATAACATTTCGTGGTTACGTAGTTTCTACTGCTAAACCATTAACCATTTAATTTAAAAAGAGTGAATCAAGTTCCTGTATGAATCATATTTATTTGTCAACTTGTATTCTTATTTCAATAGTTTCCTAGATTCTGAGAATAGTGATCTATGGGTTATCTGTAAAGATTACGAGTTTTGTATGTTTAATCACTCATTTTGTTTTCTTTCGCTTTTGTCCACAGCACGAAGAGTCTGATGAAGAGAATCAGTGCGCCCTTTCAGACAATTGGCAGTATGAGAGGAAGTCGAGGAGATGGTCCAGGGTGGTGGACATCACACCGCAGGCTCAGCAGAGACTCCAAGCCATCGCTGACAGGGCCATTGCGGAGCAGAATGCCAGAGATAGGGCAGCCGGTATTACTGAAAATCCGCCAGATCTGTAAGTCACATTTTCTTTCAATTTTTCAACAGTTGTTCCTCTTGTCAGTTTTTATCATAGTTAGCAAGTCCAAGCCTTTGTGTATTGGACTTGGTCATTTGAAGAATACATTGAATTACAAAGACAGCTTGATTACCATGTTGGTGTCGACATCTTTTCAATTTTGCCACCAATACCAAACAACTATACCAATTGTAGGTGTCCATCAAGGATCGCTCTTTGGTCCCTAACTATATGACATCGCACGTCTCCCAAGGGAGATTGATATATGTGTATAGTGGATATATTTTTTACTTAAATATGATCCCTTTTATCATCTGAGAAATAGAGGAACAATACTAAAAATAATAATTCATGAAGATTACTTACTAAATTCACGTTCGCTCCCAGTTTGGAGCATGCATTCTGCGTCACGAAAAACCTCTAAGGCTCTCTATTTTGCACCAGGTACACAACATATCCCAGATTAGGCCAGCTTGGTATCAATCTGCAGATAATGCCCGCTTCACAGTTAATTTTGACCTGCCTCACTTCTTCTTGTCGCATCGTGATTGAAGAAAAAGCTTGCATATTCAAGACTCTCAGGGGACATTTGGTGACATCCATAAAGATTATTTAGTAAAAATAACGAGGCGATTCCTGGGCTTTTTGTCGATGTTTGTTATTATCGCCATTTCAACTATGTTGTATTTATTGTTTTTTTATGCGTTTCTTTCTCAGACTCGCGGTTCCTGGTCAGGAGTTACCAACTGGAGATGGATCGGAGGAGCCCTCTCGTTTCAGACGAACAGGATCAGAGCGATTGAGGGACGGCGCCAAAGCCTTCCTGCGACGGGTGGAGTCGATCAAATCCAAGAGAAGAAAGCGCCAGAACAGAGAGAATGTCATCATATCATCACCACAAGTTTTCGACGTCATATCAATGCAAGAAAAAATGAAAGACTTAAATTGTATAGACATATCACCGACTGCGCATATCAAGTACATAGACTTCCCTTCACCAACGAATTTCCCATGCTCCCCAGCCAGATCCCAACCCCATTCCCCATTATCCACTATGCCACCTTCTCCCATGACATCAAATGCTCCTCTCTTTGTCGGACAGCACAAGTTGAGTCCAGCTCCATTTGGAGACGACAGTTCCAGCTATTATTCTGACGGCAGTCAAAGTTCAGCTCATAGATCTTCTTCTAAATCTAAATTCGGGCGTGCCAAAAAGTTGCTTCATAGAAATATACGTCAGGAAGATCCTGGAGCCCTGAGTGACTCGGAATGTCAACCCTCAAGTTGGAGACACCACTATTTTAAAGATGCCAACAGTAATAATACAAAAGTAAGTAAACTTAAAACCATTACCTATTGTGCCCTAACTCCTCAAGCTCTACTGTCAGGAATACAGAGAATGCTAATAAATATAAAATAAAATATACGCCGTGTAAACAGGCTGAAAAATTTCCTAATAACGCTGCCAGTGCAGGTGAAAAGAAGGCCATACTATTGACTCATTAGCTAAGCGACAAAAATATTATCCACACCACCACAATGATTCGCAAAGTTATTGTCGCTTGAGAAATTGTGTAAGAGACACCACAAGTAAGTACATACATACATAGTGATGAATTGAAACCACAAGATTGATTGATAATTTACAATAATAAAAACGATAGATCTATTTCGAGTGGATGGTAGCAAATACCATCAGCTAAAACCACCGTATAGATAGACAAATATCTTTTCACTTGTCACTAAGCAAATTAATAATTACTAAACCCGAGCAAATTTCCACCACATATTTTTTACGGATTTTGCGTAGGTGGTTTTGTGTGAATAAGACGGTTATACTGAATCGTGTAGAGTGTAGAGGTTTGTGATAAGTTACGTCTAATGCTGCATTTACACACTTGCCATGGTTTGGCAAACCACCACAAACACCAACGCGTAAACGGGGTGTTTGCCTTGGCTTGTGTGAGAGAGAGAACGAGTGTCGGTTTTTGACACAGATCAAAGGAATATGCGGCAAATGTATGAAAATACCGACGCACACGCCAACGTGTAAATGGCATCCAAGCGTTTGTGAAGGCTTGGAGTTTGTGGTGGCTTGCCAAGCCATGGCAAGCGTGTAAATGTAGCATAAGAGCTTACTCGAATGTGTATTGCAACTTGTGATCAATGGTCTAAACTGCTACTGGGATGATAATATACATTTATGTATCTAAGAATTTTCTGAAAGAGTGTAGTTTTTTGGCTGTATTAATATATTTTTTTATTAAATTGTCTCTTAATACAGTATTTAGGAAATCAGATTCTGATTCTAAATCATCCTTGAATAACCTTTTCAATTTGTTTGAGTTGAGATGCCATGAAACTTGTTTGTAATTAATCGATTTCTTTTTATCCTGTTTAGGTCGTTCTTGTAGAACCCCCTTCGCCACCGGAGATTCCAAGAATTGCGACCCAACTGCCATCGCCACCAACGTCACCACAACCAAGAGGTCGATCACGTAGTCCTGGACACAGACCAGCAATGAGGGCTGGATCCTTAAATTTAGGCAAAGACAGGTTAGTCAAAATTCTAAAATCATCAATTATTTAGTTATGATAATCAGATTTCCCAAGCCTTGGAGGATAGAGAGTCAAAATAATGCAACAAAGTTGACAATATGACATGATAGCATAATATATAAACTTTTTTTTCTACAAAGTACACTTTTGACACCTAAAGCAAAGCTTGTGCTGTGAAAGTGGAAATGGTCGGCACATTATATACATAGGATTAGCCCTTCTAAACATTTACAAGTGATTTATGATTATTATTGTTTTTAACCAAATTTCTGAAATCATAGCCGTCATTGGTCCATATTTTTCTAATCTTGTCAAATCGCCTACGAGGCAATCGTTAACTTTTTGTCAAAATCATGACAATTTGTATGCCTATAACTCGCTTATACCGATAAGAAATTTGCCCTTATACTTTTGTATGGAATTACATTATGTGTCTGCACTGTAATATAGATGTGCTCATACAAGTTATCGTTACTTTATAGATGCAGCGTTAATGTCACCGAGATTTAGAATACCTACGGGTGCTGTTAGATTTTCTAAGCACTTTTCTTTGAAAATGCATTTTCATTGTCTATGATCTATGTTTGTTATTTTTTTTTGAACATTCGAACTGTGCATATGGTGATAGTGCCTCAAATACTATTAGGTACCATAATTGCATTCCTTACACTTTTTTTAAATATTATTGAGTAATCTTTCCATTTTTGCTTGTACGAATGTGTTTCTGTTACTTATTGCGTTGTTTAATCATACTATAACAATAAGCCTTAGTTTAACTCATTCGTTAAAACATTAGTAGATAAGTACCTAAGCGATAGTGGTAGGTCCCTAAGTAGTATTATATTATTAAAATTTGCATTTCTTGCGTGTCTCAATAGGTAGGTACCGTATTCCTCAACTTGTCTCTGTATAGTAAGGTGACCAGTTTGTACGCATTGAAGAAAAAGCGCATAGGTTTTTTTTTTTGAAACCCTCTAGTGCTTTCTTCACGTCAACTGTATTAGTTCATTGTGAATTAGCGCACAGGTTAGGAAAAAAAAATGAATTTATCGTATCAAACAAAACTTTCACAACATTTATTTTGAAATTCTGATACCTACGTAGGTAATAAATACATTCTAAGAACTCCTAAACATGTCTTTAAGTAGAAAATTCATTATACAGAACGATAGGAGTTAAAACTTGAAACAAAATTGAATTCTAGACAAATTGTCAGCTCCTATGACGCGTCGTGTTAAAATATTGTTTACCTATACGAAGATCAGACTTCGTTGCATATAAAATTCATCTTAATGACCTTAATGCATTGTAATGAATAACTAAGTAGATGATTTGCTAAACGTTCTACATTCTAAAAACCTACATTAGAGGTCTATTTACTTCATTTAAATTCAGGCAAAACAACAAAAAATTAACGATCGCTGTTTGTGACACATCTGATGGTTATTTCACTTAGGTAGATTAATAAACTAAGTACATTATTGTTATTTTTTTATATTTTCCTCGCAATTATTCCATATATTCTCCAATGTTCCTATATATTTATTTTTGAAACCGAAACTCGCAAAATCGGTCCAGCCGATCTCGAGTTTTAGCGAGACTAACGAACAGCGATCCATTTAATAATTACGATTTTCGGGGCCAAATCGAATGTAGGTATTATTTTTAACAACATTTGAAACCATTTTCTATGGTAAAGATAACAAGAAGAAGATATGAAATTTAAGAGCTAGAAATATCTTTCATAACAGAAATTATTAACAATTAGATAATTTTAAAATATCAGAGAGAAGGACAGTCCTGTCTAATACAGGACGATTGGTCACCTTAGTAAAACTTACCACTTTTACGACGCTAATTTGAAACAAGACAAGCTACCGACGTCATTTTGAATAACAATTGTCACCTTTAAAACACCTTGACATTTCGTATTCATTTTGCATTTCCATCTCATCTTAACTTCATCAAAGAACTTAATCTTAGTTCACACTTGTCTAGTGTTTTATTCAAGTTCCGAGTAATTTAGTAACTAAGCGTGTCTAAACATTTTGCTGAGTGGAGTGAGTTGAGTCAGTCTGCAGTTTAGTTGAGTCGATCCATTTTGTTATATATTTTGGAAGAGTAGCCTCCCACGTTTTAGTCTAATTCATTAAATGGCATTTCGCTGGACTAAAACTACATAATATACAATATCATTTAATATTATCTTGTTTTTTTTTTTTACTATTTTGTGAGAGTACTGTTGACAAGTCATTGAATGACGCTGTTTCTGTGTATATATTCTGTATTTAAGTATCTTTATCGTATTTTTTGTTTTGTTTGCTTATGTATATTTGTTTATTTCAATAAAAGTTATATAATTTATTTACTGAAAAATTGTCAGATTGTTGATGGGTTTTGAGAAATCAATAACACTATTCTTTATACTCCGTTCCGTTCCTAAACACGAGTTCTGCTCAAGCGAGGAGTTAACAATTTGCCTTGGTTTATTATTTTATACCTTACTCCACAGTGTACATTGGTTATCACATCAACACAAAACAATGGTGTTATAATATACGATGTCTTTGAACTAACCCCTATATCTTGTGTTGCGGGCTGTTCCTTTTCAAAACCTTCTCACTAACGAACTCTACTCGAATATGGTGTGAACGATTTTGGTCGAGTGGCGAGTAATTTAGTTTTGAATTTCTTCCTACTCGACTTAGTGTGAACTACAATATGAACTCCGAGATATCGTGACTAAATTAATTTCTGTAAAATCAATAATAATTAGTCTTATTTTCATTTCAGAAGTAGAGATAAAAAAAGAGAAAAATCGGCTTCAAGGAGCGAACTAAGTGGTAGTCAGGATTCCGGCGGTTCACATTCCCACGAAGAGACTGAAGACAAGGTCGTCTCTGAAGTCACACCAAGAACAAAGTAAGTCGCATTCTGTTTCATATCATATTAAGCCCGCCATTTTGTTTATGTGTAAGTATTATGTAAATCGAGATGGCGGACATTTTGATTGTGTACCATATAATATAATGTTTGCATTTTAGGGGGACAGTTCAGAGATGGCATTCCTTTCAAAGGAGTTCTTCCCTTGGCAGCAGACCCTCTTCGCATGTCTCCATTCCTGTGCCAATTGCCCAACCAGAAGGAGAAGATACTGGTGCTGCATTCCCGATGGCTGCCATGTCCTGTGGACAACTCCATGTTCTTAGGAAACTTGCTCTCTTGAAACTCACAGCCTGCATGGAGAAGCACTGTCCCTCGCACAGGAGTGGGTGGAATTGGGAGCTGCCGAAGTTCATACGGAAAATCAAAGCTCCAGATTATAAAGGTTAATTTTCTACCATTAAGTACCTAAACCATAAATTGTTGCTCTACAAGACATATCTGATATAGGCTTCTCCTGATTATTCCCTATAATTGGAGGTCCATGACAGCAATCTTGCCAACCAACTAGGTACCAACCTCGTTAGCCTAGTGGCATAGGCGCCGACTTTAAATCAAGAAGCATCGGGCTTGGTTCCCGATCGGATCAGAAATGTTCGATATAACAATTTGCAAGAAAAAAATTTATTGTCGGGAAGTCTGATTTCAACCGCTTGAAAAATGTTAATTCTTAATTGTTATTTTTTTTTTCAGATAAGACTGTTTTTGGTGTTCCACTGCTAGTTTCCTTACAACGTTCGGGTCACGCGTTACCAAAACCTATACAGACTGCTCTCAGGTGGCTGAGAAATAATGCTTTAGATCAGGTATGGACGCCCAGCATTATTAATCACATCATTACTTTGTATGATGTTGTTTAAGTGCTTACTTATATTAGGTTTTGTTGTTTTTTCTAATTGTATATACTCAACAATACTTTTCCAGGTTGGTCTATTCCGTAAAGCTGGTGTACGGTCGAGAACCCTCAGGCTCAGACAACTTGCCGAAAGTGCGGGCGCTTCTAACATCAGTGGCTATTCTTCATCATCTCCACCACCTCCACCAGCCACTCTGGCCCCGTACGATGAGCAGCAAGCTCACGATGTTGCAGACATGGTGAAGCAATACTTCAGAGAATTACCAGATGCCTTATTAACCAATAAATTGAGTGAAACTTTCATAGCAATCTTCCAACGTAAGTTAAAGCCAATGATACATTATACATAATAATTCAGTTATGTCCATATTTTCTTATAGCATCGCATCAGGCATCTGCAGAGTAGGTATAGTTCAATTTCAATAATCGCTGAATCTTGCATTTATAATTGTAGTAAAGTTAGATACAAATTATTCCATTTTGTTGAATATAGGTATTTAAAGTTTTTTTTATGATTTTCTAGAATTGTTGTTGTTTGTGTAGTTATACATAAAAGGAATAATAGTGGTCCAAGAATGGTACCTTGGGGAACACCATTCATATATTGTAACTATGTTCATTTTTATTTAGCTTATTTGATTTTCTTCGCTGATATAGGATATTAAAACTTCTTTTCATTATTATGGATCCAGAACTGCCTGAGTTTGAAATAGGATAAGATCTTTATAGTAAAATTTCAGTAAAAGAGATAGTTATCTTATGAAAATTTAATCATCTTTGAAGATGTAAAGCAAAATGTTAAGAGCAACTGCCATGTTTTAATCTAATTTTCTTAACTTAACTTTTTTCAACATAGTTTTATTTTTTGTTATAACAGATGTTCCGCCTCAACTCAGAGAAGACGCTGTCCAGTGTGCACTCTTATTGTTGCCTGAAGAACATAGAGAGGCTCTACAAGTCTTCCTAGCTTTCCTACAACAAGTATGAATTCAAACCATTATCTTATATTCTATATTCGATAATATTGTTAATTTTATACATACTTATTACTTAAAAATTTCCAGGTTGCAGATCATTCAGCAACAAATCAAATGACCGCATCCAATTTAGCTGTTTGCCTGGCTCCAACATTATTGAGACTTCATCACAGTCCGCAAGGACAGGGCAGCAGCGGTAAAGAAGGAAACAGCAATCGGTAATTACAATTTTTTAATGCATAATAACATTTCTCCAAAGGGATATGTAGAGAGAGTGGATCTTCATTCTTCTATAATCCACTTTGCTTCTACACTTTCTCTTACAGTTTCAGTTATTAACTTTACTTCTTGACTTGGTTCTTCTTGAGAACGATGTGGTTATTCCACCACATCTTACACCTTTCCTTCTTATAATAATATGTTCTTTCTGTTACTAACAATCCTTATGCCAAAATTTTGCACACGATTTCAACAATCCATTCATTTTCCATTTCAGATCAGCTTCAGCATCCCCCAGAAGAAAACGTGGTGGTGCCGCTGGTAACGCTACCGGAGCAGCACCTGACCCTAAAGAACTCAACGAGAGTAGAGCGGCCCATGACTGTCTTCTGATGCTGATCAAAAGGCATAGAGAACTCTTCACAATATCAGCGGAAACTTTACACGGATGCAAGTTCAATAGTTTAGATGAGAGCATTCCCGTAAGTGATATAGCTTATAACACTTTCTCATTCAAATTCCCTCCGACAATCAATTAATACTTTGACAATATATTGTTAATTTATTTGGTCTAATCTTTTTGCAGCTTACGCTTGACGAACTAGGATCTGAATTGGATCAGGATTGGCAGGGATTCCAACAAGCTAGCATTCAAGCACTCTTAAAGGAAGCTAGAGAAAAGTAAGTATCGAATTTCAAAAACTCGCTTTTATTCAATATGAATATTATTATTGAAAATCTTTAATCAACTCAAAAATTTACTGCTTGTTTTCAAAGACTCGCATTTTCTGCTGAAATTCCGTTTTCTGTTGTAAATGTTTCTCAATTTTCTTCTAATTTATTGCTTGCATTACACATTGAATTCCACAAAATTTCTACTTATCCTTCTCTCTCTACTTCTTATCTTAAAAACAAACAAGAAAACATTGTACAAATGAATTCGAATTACTTTTTTATTAAAAATAAATCATGTGAACATTTTATTCAATATTTTCTTGTTCATTACTTTAAAACCAGGTAATTTTTGTGTAAATAAATTTATACTGTTACAAATTATTACATTTTTGATACTAATAATTGGATAAAGATTGAGAAATTAATGACAAATTTCTTTTATCTGTGTTCGATATCAACTGACACTTTACATAACCTAAATTAGTTTTTAAACAGTTTGATATTTTTCATTCTTTATCCAAAATAATATTTTCTTAAGTCAACATGTAAATAGTTTTAAACCTTTTTAATTGTTATCTTGTACAATTGTTGTCCTTCGTCAATATGAAGAGTTTCTGGCAAATCTTCTTCCTCCAAAAGGTGAGATAAATGTCAGTAGCGTGACCATAGACAATGTAAATCCTCATTTCTACTTCAACCATAGACAGAAATGGAATACGGAATATTTCTGTACCTACCCCTATGAATGAATGTGTGTTTAGTTTTTCCAAAATAATCAAAATTAAATTTCATAATACTGTAACCCCTGTAGAAAATGAACTCATTCAAAACATGCATGGAGATTAAATGGTGTTTAAATCAGTCAGTTTCATGTTTTAATTAGCGAATTGTTTGTTTCTCAAAAACTGTCCCCAAAGATTTATATCTAAAAACTTCAATAATGATGTTTAAAAAAAATAAAAAAGTGTAACAAAATGAATATTATAATATTATTACATTGTGTTTAGTAATGAAGAGTTGCAAGCCACAAAAATTCATTTCAAGAAACGGGGAAATTTTTTTTGTAGAAAATGTTAAGATTTCGAAAAACTGTATTTTTACAAAAAGGAGTTAACATGCCACAAAATTATAACTTGACACTCTTCAGCACTAATATGGACACAAATTAGCTACCCCTAAAACCACACGTAATCATTGTCATAGAACCCGTACACTTTTTCATTTATTAGAATTATTAGAGTACATATTATGTAAAATTATAAAATACAATTTCACAATCAGTTAATTACAATGTGAGCTACCCCCTTAAATATTATTTTTCCTCGTCCATTCTGCAAAATATTATAGACATCCAATTAATGCACCATAGCCAATTTTAATATTTATGCATGTAAATGTAATGTCAAAAGTGTCATTAAAATAAAACAATAATTTTTCAGATCAAGAGGTTGGGTGTCTGTGACAACCCACGAGCCCCATGTTGACCTGTGCTACCGTAAAGTCGGAGACGGTCACCCGTTGAGACTTTGGAGAATCACCACCGAAGTTGAAGCACCACCAACTGAAGTTTTAAATAGGTTTGCACTTTTGTTTGATAAACTATTTTGGTTTTAAATCTTAACAAAGTAGGTACCGAATCTAGTTCGAATTTATCTTGATAATTCTCTGTGAATACCGTGAATTAAATCTAGTCATATTTTGGCCCGATTTCCTGGCTAAACAAGATGGTAGCTAAAAATTTAAAAAATAATACATATTTCTTACTTACTTACTCTTGCATGTCTGTATAAGTTGGAGAATCAAAGTTTTATCACACCACTAAATAAATTTTAATTACAGCATTTTTATTTTTAAATAATTGAATCTGTGCTCACTCAAAGTGAATACAATTATGTTCATTCTTTTACTCCTTCACAGTAAGCTACTTAAAGTTTGTGTCGAAAGCTTGTCCTGGGATCGAACCCACGACCTCCAGTACAAACAATATGAAAGTCGCCATCGTAATCACTAGGCTACCAACCAGTTCAAAATTACTGCTTAACTGACTTTTGTATGAACTATGTAAATGTTGCCATTCTTATTTTTTCATTGTTCAAAATCAGATCTTCAAACATATAGCAATACTACACTGTTGGACAGTTTCTAAAATTTACCAAATCAATGACATTTCTCAATAAAATCTTAACCTATAATTTTATTTTAGAATACTCCGTGAGAGGCACATATGGGATGATTCCTTATTGAAATGGAGAGTTGTGGAAAGACTGAACCCACAGGCGGAAGTGTTCCAATACTTGACGGCTAGTATGGCTCCGTTACAGGCTAAAGATTACTGTGTTCTCAGGTATGTATAAAAATTAACCTCATTCTCTTATGGGTTGTTTTCCTACGGATACGCCGCTACTTTTAACAGCGGTGAATGTGTCGTTGAGACCGTTGTCAATATTGTTTCCGTAGTAACAAAAAACATTGTCATATTATAATTTTGAAAGACGCCGTCTTGTCAGACGACAGACCGTTCCCTAGGAACCCACTGCATTATCGATTCATTCTGAATATCTACAATATAAAAGAAAGTCGGGTTAGTGCAAACACTTATGATTCGAGAACGCCTGAACAGATTTTTTTGATGCTTGCCTAATTGGGTTTTTTGTCTGCTCCGGATAACAGAATAACTAATAAAAAATCAAAAAATGGATAGCAAAAAAAATAAAATTAATATTGAAGTTAGTATGGAAAGGACTTCCTACCAACAACGCCATCTACGAAAAATTCCATAACAACACAATTTTTTTTTTAACGAGACAATTATTGAGTTTCAAAACATTGGAACGCAGATTTTTTATCGAATTTCTTTTGAGCTTTCAAAACGTATTTTTGCATAAATTACAAATTTGAAATCAATATTCATAGTAAGGACTACAGGACAACGTCTGTACGGAAAGCTAGTGATATATAATTTAATGTCTTTCTGTTTTCAGAACCTGGCAGTCGGATCTTCCAAGAGGCGGATGCTGTGTGGTGGAAACATCAGTTTCTCATGCCGGCGCTCCCATCCTCCTCGGAGGAGTCAGAGCCGTGGTTTTAGCGAGCAGATATCTTATAGAACCAGCCGGAAAAGGAAGATCTAGATTGATGCATTTAGCAAGAGTAGATACAAAGTTAGTATAAAATCAATTTATTTCATTAAACCATTGATTTATATTAGTTACGGCATCAAAAAAAATAATCGCAGATAGTCTTAATTAGAAATAATGATAATGCTAGGCAATACCTACACTTTTGTTTTGAACATATTATTTATTTTGAGTGTAAGCCGATTTTATTTGAACGGTTTCTTTATCTTTCGTTTGTCTCTTTCCATCATGTTATTATGAATGATTTTTCAATCGAGATAGCAATAAAACAATTAATTGGCGTTAGTATCTACAGACTTTTGAAAAAGGTATCTAAATTAAATATAATAGAAGAGTAAGTAAATTTGAAAATACTACAAGACCAAAGATGCAAGGGCGATGACCATTTTCATTTCACTATTTTTATAGGAGACGCAGCTTTTAGTACGTAGTCTATCTTTCTTAATATATATAAATCTCGTGTCACAATGTTTGTCCTCAATGGACTCCTAAACCACTTAACCGATTATAATAAAATTCGCACACCATGTGCAGTTCGATCCAACTTGAGAGATAGGATAGTTTAAATCTCAAATTATAGTCGCAATTTTAATTTATTGCTAATTATTTGTCTGTTATTATTTGACAGTCACAATTATCTGTTAACTCCAAATGATTCAAACAGATGTCGATACCTTTCGACTGGGTTGAGTAAGTAATCAATAGATGGCGCTGCTATGGTAAATCTACGAACGTGTCATATAAGCTACATTTTAACAGCATAATTACCACGTGTTGTTGACGCTATAAATTTAATTAAATTTATAGTATGCTATAAAATATTTTGAAAAAGTTAGGGATCTGTATGAAAACTAAATTATTTTTAAGTATCTATCTACCCGTGCGAAGCTGGGGCGGACCTCTAGTATATATATATATATATTATATAAAACTGAATGTTTGTGTGTGTGTGTACTCGATAGATTCAAAGACCAATGAACGTATTTCAATGAAACTTTGGTGATCTATTCTACTAATGTCTGGGAAGGTTTAAGCGGAGTATGAGTTCAATACCACTCCTTAGAGGGTAGTTACAAGTGGAAAAGATTAAAACGTAACAAACCAGGAGTTAATTTTTTTTATTCTGGGTTAGGTCGAAGTTTGACAGGCGGGTCAACTAGTACATAATATGTAATTCAGTGTATTAAAGGAACTTTAAGGATTTTGATAGTCTATTTATAAAATTTTTAAACAAATGTTTTTTTTTCAGGGGTAGAACACCAGAATGGTATAACAAAAATTACGGCCACATATGCGCACTTTATTCGGCCAGAATGAGAGCTTCGTTCAAGCATAACACTGACGGACCTGAATCAAATGTATGATCTTTGCATTTGCCTTAAGCGGTTGCTTAAGGCAAATAATTTTAAGCGTATATTCCTTTATTTTTATAAAATTACGACTTAATATTATCGACAAAGCACTAAGTACATATTTTACCTTAAAAATTATTCGAATATAAATTTAATTTATTCGCCGCATCACTCGAAAACGAGTGCAAGGCTTGAAAAGATAAAATGATTTTTTTTCAATACTTACATAAATCTCATCTTTCATTCATCAAAATATTTTAAAACGCATTTTTTTTTCATGTGTTATGTAAGTTAATTAAGAAATGAAATAATAAATGGGAAAACAATAAGACAAATAGTGAAAAATGAGTAGAAATTCCTCTTAACAATGTTAACCATACATTTCCCTAGAGTTTGTAGTTTTATAATCCAACTTTTTTTCTGAGATAACTTCGGTTGTAAATCTCACTCGGTCCCATTGTAATTACTATTACTATGCATGTGCATAAGGATCATAAGTGCGAGAGAGATAGTCCGAGTGAGATGATTTACAACCAAAATTATATCAGAAAAAGAATTGGATGATTGTAGGTTAGGTTTTTTTCATTCAGTTTGTACTTAATGTTGAAATTGTGATTCAAATACCACATACCTACTCAAATGTTTTTACCGTCATGAAATTTTATTCAATTTCTCTGAAAATTTTCTAAGTAATTTCGTTAATCATTAACGATAGGCAATCATTGATCATGAAATTTTTTAAATCTAGTCTATTCAATTTTTTTTTTTTTTAATAATATCTACCTACCTAGTTGAAGTTTTTTTTAACATCATTAATTTTTAAAATTTCTCCCTAATGCTGAGCGATGGAGTATTCTTTCCACATAAAGTAATACTTATATATTTTTTTAATCATTTACTTGTTTTAATTGCGGTTTTGTTAATATTAGGAAAAACAAACGTAATCGCTTCTTACATTTTCATTAGGGTCAATATTTTTTAAAAGTATTTTAATTTTCTTAATTACTTTTAATTAATTAGATTATTATTTTGGTGTATACAATGATGATTCCAAAGATATGAAATAAAAATATTTTAATATATATAAGTACCTATGTTATTATTAGTATAAAAAATTATTAGGGTAGTTTTATGTGTGGAAAATTGCCACTGTTTCCGAATTATGATGAAAATGCCTTATGTAAATATGTTTAAGTATAAAGGCTAATTATATTTGACAAACAAAATGTCAAAATAAATCTTTATTTTTATTCGTAATTTTAAGTACAAACATGTAGATAAAAAGTGGTTGAAAATTCATTGTTGCAATAGGGTTACAACCGTATAGTATTCATCAATATCGATAAATGTTACAGGAATAACCTAAAATAATCATAATATTATTATCTATGACAAAATGGCAGCTATATAACTGAATTATCGCCATTGTGTAAAAAAAAGCAAACCATATTTTCTATACTATGGCAACTATTATAATTGTTACCAAAATAATGATTTGTCTACCAAGATATTACGCCTAATGTGTCAGTTTTGAAGGCATTATTTTTATGTATATAATAATATGTATATTATCAAATTATACCACATATTTCAAATATTCACAATTTATTATTGTAGGTAATAGTGTGTTGTGTTCGTAATACATATTATGTATGTTTGTAAATGTGTTGTTTTATATTAATTATGTGTCTATGAAATCAAATTCATGCTCTATAAATGTCATGTGCTTCTTCTTCTTCTTTTCGATAGCCTTACATCCCTATTCTAGCCTCGGACTCCATTATTCACAATTAGACAACCCTTTCTTCTGATTTTTTGACTGTATGTGCATATTAGTTTGTCCCAATAGACCATTAAAGGATGACGTCATCTGACATTGGCTGGTGGGACAATGGCTGCCATGGCGACACACACACACCACACATGCATAAACCATAGTGATGGTTATCAAAGTATTTTGCATAGCGACACACTCATACCAACTCTTAAACTTTTTGTTTATGTTTATCCCTCCAGGCTAATGTCAAAATCCACGTGGCCGTTAATAGTCTATATACCAACTTCCTCTGTGGCGTTGGATGGATGTTGTACTAATATATTTTGTTCTTTTGGATACACTACTTCAACTTGATTACACCAATTCATACACACTTTTACATGAATAAATTATAATCCTCACATATTTCTGATATTCTTAAGACATGACCAACTAATAAAAATAACATTTTATTGAGAATTAATAAACAGAAGGGCACAATTTTATTAATTAAAATATCAAATTGAAATTGATCATGCAAAATTTTAAATATCAAACCATATCCCTATTTCAAATTTAAGCCATTTTGATGTGTTTGTAAAAGACATTTATTGCCGTATATAATCATAGATAGAAGTAAATAAATCACAAATTGACGCATGTCCCGTATTTGAGATGGAATCAGAAAACCAAAATTATACTTATGCTCTACAACGGATTATCCCCAAATCACATTTTATCATATAAATATATCGGAACATTTATATGTGTCTTCTCAAATGTCGATAATTGAACTTTTAATAATAAGTAATTACCTATATAATGTGTATACAAAAACTTTTTTTCTTTGAATAAGGACCCTCATACATTTTACTTAACTTAAAATGAGTCGTTAAAAGTAATTTGACTCAGAAATTTTTGTTGGTAGGTACCTACATAATATAAAAACCATAGACATAATTGTCGTTCTATTGTCTATGACATTTTAAACAATACGCCCGATTCTGTTTGAATTTAAGTGCGCACTAACTAATATAAGAACGTTCCAATTTTAGTCAGTGCACATCGGTATTCTATAAAAATTAAGAGCGTTCTTAATGTGACTAATATTGAAATTAGTTCATTTTGGTATTCTACAACACTATTTAAGTCGATTTTAGTGCGTTCTTATGTCAAAACGTTCTTAATTTTAGTGCACACCTAATTGTATGCGACTTAAAATATATCTGATGATATTTTTATAATAAAAGTATTATTTTAACCTAATAAGTTTAAAAAAAGTGTTAAATATCTTTATTAAGGTAAATAAAATCATAAAATTGATTATTTGCGCGTGTTTCATTATGCCGAAATCGAAAATTGGAGGTTAGATCAAAATCACTACTTTCATAAAATACTCTTGCGTATATTACAACACGAGATTTGCACTAAAAATAATTATACTTATTTATTTCAAAAGGAAATCTAAGAGTTGGTCTGATAAAAAGGCTAATTTGATATGCCTCTAACCCATTTGGTCACTGCTTTGACACTCGTATTATTTTTAATAAACAAACATGACCAATTGCGCATGCGCGATATAGACCATAGACAATTATAATTCATATTTTTGTTTATGGTGAACTAATTTAAGCCATTTTAGTTTTTAGAACACATCGCTTTATAGAATACGAATTTTAATCCATATGACCTTAATTCTTAAATTTTGGAACGTTCTTATTTTAGGTCGAACAAATCCAGAATAGGGGGTAATATGTGTAATTTAAAGCACAGCTGATGTTAAAAAATGATCGTTTTAATCAACGAACCTGCAACTTTCTGTCATTTTTTACCTACATACCCTTATATTGTGATAATTAATAATAATAATTTAATTGCATATAAAATGACTGACCAATTTATCCAGATTCCAATATTTATATTTATATATACCTATGGTGTGTTATTATGTTAGGTGATGAAAAATAAAATGAATATAATTGTTGATAGGAAAGTATATATTTAATTTATCGCCAAGTCTAAAAAATTTCTCACACAAACTGCACCTATTTCCTGTCAATATATCAATATAACTTGTATAAGACTTAATTTTAGTTTGTAATTATTTGTGAAAAAAGAAATTATACAATACCTACATTATTTGTGTGGTGAAGTTGTCTATGATAAAATATGGCGAATATTCTGTTGTTTGAAAGGTAGTTGATGTGTTCTAATATTCCTCGGAGAGTTGGCCAACCTGAATGTTTGAATTGTTCATGGCCAATTCTATGGAATCTGTGTTTTCGTAATAGGTATAATAATTATTGAAGAGAATAACCATAGAGAATTTATGACAAATGATGTCAAAAAGTATCTAATAATGTTATGTGTTTATAATTACAATATTATATTATTATTATTGTATATGAGAAGAAAAAAAAAAGATATTTATATTTGAAATGAAAAAAAAATTACCTAAAATATGCAAAGAATAAAGTAATTTACCCGATAATTTGTTTTAAAATTCACCGTTTCTTCCTAATTAAATATTACCAAGTAACCTCAAGCCACTTTATAACTCATTCACAATCACTCCAAATTGATGTCGTCCATTGTGACGGGTGAAACTTGAGTTCTTTTTTAATCATTATAACGAAATTTCAATACTGTATTTTGCTATTAATTTAAACAGCAACACATGTACCCTGGTGCAAAAATGACAAAATGAGACAAACTTACACCATATCCATTTGAGAGAACGAACGGGTTGAGGCGATTGAATTTTGGGCTGATGGATATCCGACTCACCTTATCACACCACATCATCCATTTTGGTTTTCCCCACTCACTGTCATTTTCTGGAGTGCCACGCTTCATTTGGACAGATAGAGTGATAGTGAATGGCAGGCCTTTGATTGGGGAAACGTCTCAAACATTTATTTTAGCTGAAACATGAAAATCGTTAAATGCAACCAAGAACTTTAGCAGAGTTTATCAAGACAACTTATTATTTCTGAGGGCAGTGCAACTAACCAATTACAGTTGAATGATATTCTGCCTACTAAATTATATATAGATTTGGCTAAATAAAAATAAAACATTTAATAAAATTCATAAATAAATTTAATACTTCAAAAATATACATCATAAACACTGTGTATAATCACAATTTGTACAATTTGACTTATATCCTAGTATAAAAATAAATTAAAACCTATTATAACAATCTCAAATATAAAATAAACCAACTGGTAAAAACTCTGAATAACATAAAGGTTGAGTTTCGACGTCTTGACATAAATTCTAGTAATGTAAATAGAAACAGTTCAAACATTACATTTAAATATTAGGAATTGATCTTGACAGGACACGTCTATCAGGTCTCAAACAGCAGAAACAAAGGATACAAAATTTTTGGTCATCAAGACTTACGCTGCTCAGACATTTTACCAAATTACAAACATATTCGTATTTACAAAAAAATAAAATGCTCTAGAGCAGGGATTGGCAGTTTGGAAACTGGAGTAGAGCCAAATCGTGATGGAAAGAGGATAACAAAGGAACCAAAGAGCTGCATATATATATGAAATAATAGAGGTCAAACCAGAGGTTCCCAAACCTTTTCCCCTCTTAGTTATGTTTTTCATTTTTTTTTTTAACTTATTTTAAAAGATTTCAATTTGTAAAATTTCAAAATTATAAAATGAATAAGCTAAAAAAAATTTCACGACCCGTAATTTTTTTTAGCTGTCAGACACTCGTGGGTCGATTTATACCACTTTGGAAACCACTATTCTAGGCAAAGAGAGTTTAATTCATTAATAATAGATATCTTTCTATTGTATCACAACCGGTTTTATATTATGAAATCCAAACATCCATTAGGTACATATACATAGGACATTACATATAGGATTATAATTTAATTATGAAGTTCATACAATTTTATCCACTTAATTTCCACAAACTTAACACTTTAAAATGTTTCTTATGATAAAAAAAAGAAAAATGAAACTCAAATTAAACCATAAATTTTTTGAAAAATGTACATACAGGAGCTATATTTAAAAGAAAATATGTCAAATGCTGGAAAACATGAGGTTAAAACAAATACTGGAGTACACCAAAAGTATATTTAGCCTCAGAATAAAATATATCTTACCATAATAATTTAGTAAAATTTGGTTTAAGAGCCGGACACTCGAAAATGGCTGTTTTTATATAAATGTTGTTCCCTTAATAGGTATCGTAGCACAACAAAAAAGTAAGTGTGCTTTAAGTTAGAGCTTTGGCTATCAAGTCTTAGTTTAAAATTTGTATTTTACAAATTTAGCTCGGTAGAAAAAATTTTCAAAGTTTGCTCTATATTTTTATAAATCATAATGGTATAGGCAATCTACTCAATAAACAACGCTTTAAAATATACCAAAATGTGTATCTTTTAATTTTCTTTAAATCCATTGTCTTTTTTTATTTCTATTTAACATAGTTTATTAATTAATCGGTAAAAAGTTATTGGGCGCTTAGGACCTTTTCCTTTAGAAATAAAAACTGTATAGGCTCCATACAAATCGAATATTTCTCATTCGTGAGAGAACTTTGTGGCGGGCGGACGTGTCGCTCTTTGCTCTGTAGTTTTTTTCTGCAGAAACCTTCCACTTTCTAATGTTGGTCATTTGGGGCTAAATGCAATATTTGTGAGAATCCATGGTTGTCAAAAATTTTATATACTTTATTTTTTTACATGTTTTTTTTCCCTTTTATATTTTTTGCTTTACAAATATTTTTAAATACATAATCCTTTTTTTCATAAAATGATATTAAGAATTACGTTTTGACGTAATGTTTTTAACGTAGGTAATATCTTAATTAGGTATAATCGTTTTTTTTTCACATAATTCTTGATTTTAATCGGTACCTAAGTCAAAGAACCTACCATAAACAAAATAACGAAAATAGTACTTGATAATATAGTTATTGGTTCATAACTATAATATATACCTACGTACCTACAATATTATATGAACAAAAAAGTTTTTATGTTACACAAAAAATAAAAACAAAATTAACTAAAACGAAGCCAACCTCTATTCGGGGTTTGAATCTTGTCTTAGATTGGACGGGACCGATTGATTGGTAGAAAACGCTTCAAGCATTACCTTCCGCCGGCTATACCTACCGAGAAGAGTGTACTTTAGTAAAACAAAACTTGTGTGCGTTTATTCAATAAGCTATTAAAAAGTTGGTTTTATTAATGTCACTCAACTTCGTCAAAATACGCGCTAAGAACTCAAATAGTACTTATAGAACTTCATTATATTTAATTTGAAAAATATCCATTAAGTATTTGACATGACACCAAATTTTAAATTTATTAATAAACCTGATATTTACGGTTTGGCTGCCAACCCTGACTCCCATTGCATTTTAACTAAGAATAAAGAAATGAACAAAATATCATTGTGTCAGAAAGGTAGTTATGTGACAGAGACAGCGAGAAGAAAGTTCAACCTGTCTCATGCACAATATCACGAGGTATGCGCGGGGAAGCGGGGACAAAACTCAGTTCGGTGATTTGAGTGTCCGGCTCTTAAATGGGGTCTATTCTTTCAACAACATATACAATAAGTTAACAGGCTTCACATGTGATTTATTTCCTACTACACCACCATCTCTTGGATTTTTTAAAAAGTAAAACAATTATTAGCTAAATTTAATTCATTTTTATGTAGTAAATCACATTTTATTCATGTAAAAGTAAAAATTATTTATTTATTCTGGGTTAGGTCGAAAGTCGACGGGCCGGTCACCTAGTAAAATAATAACCTTAGAAAAAATAATTTATGGTACAAAATAAACATTCACAAAAGTGATTTCGTACAAATAAATGAGTACAATATGATGATTAGGGGGGAAAATACCTTATAAAAAAATATACATGTAATAATACTTCAAAAGAAATACTTATATAAAATAACTAAAATACGTCAGTCATTCTTAGAGTAGTAGAAATGTTTGAGGGCTAAAACTGGGTACAAAAGGCACACAGCACCCGTCATATAAGTAGCAAAGGCCCCAAAACTCCAGTAAGCTGAAAAATAAATAATCAAATTACAAAATAGTGATTCATCCCACTTGGCCAGAATTGAAAACTTCTTTTTGAAAATTGAAAATTCTTACCGAAAGACGCTACTACCGGCCCGAGCGCTCTGGCAAGCGCACCCAACGATCTGAATACTCCCAATGTGACGCCTCTCTGATCTGCACCGCCAATCTGGGAAACCAGCGTCGTCAAGCAGGAGACCACAAACGCCGTAGCTGGTGAAAAAGTAGTTGAAAATTAGCACAAATTAGAATTATAACAAGTTGCAAAGATATTTCATACTAATAAAATCTTGGGCTGTGAAAGAATGAAATGTTAGAAATTCAAATCTTTCAAAATCAGGCTGCTAGGGGTCTACCAAAAACTGGAAAACTTCATAAGGGGTCTACAAGAAAAAAATGTTTGGGAACCTCTAACCTTGACAGTTCAGTCTCAACCATTAACAAATTTTTTAGTTTTTTTAAGACTATGTAAAACTGCATCTTTTGTTAACGAATAAAAGATGAATTAATTTATAATTTAGTATAGACATATGTATATAAAACTCATACTTACACACAGCATACAAAAACAATCCGATGTACAAGAAATGAATAGCATTAATAGAACCAAAAACAGCTATATCCTTGACGGACGACAATGCAACACAAGCAAAAGAGATTGGTATTATCCAGAGACCGAATTCGGTTGCCGGAACTATGCTTTTAGGCGGCAGACGTCGCACAACACCTCCTTGAAGTATTGCCATTATCACACCTGTAATAAAAAATATTTTATTTGAGTTGCCAGCATAGAAAGAATGTTTAAAATTAAAAAATAGAGACTATTTTCAGAACATATTTGCAGTTATGTGGATGAAGTTAACCCATTGAATGCCAAAATACTTTTATATACCGAAATGTGGCCACCAGGGACAACTACGTGAGACTACATACGTGGCTTGGCCGATATAAAGCTTATGCAATATTCCCTAAGCACGGCACACAGGACAATACAATATGTATTGGTGAGTGTCAACTATGTTATATTACTTACATTATGGTTCGATTTACTGGTAGAGAATGCTTCAAGCATTTAATTCCAATGTGTGTTTTATTTAGGATGCCTAACTATCTAAAAAAGGAAATTCTGGGTGTCTGAACTATGCATTTGTGATATATGAATGTACTACTAAGAATTCCGTAATTGCTAATACCTGAATACTAGCTAATACTGTCTTGCTTTACGTTGTTATAGAGGGTGATTTGTGAATCGTAGCTACATTATCCATATTTAAAGAGTACTGTTTTACCAACCGAACATGAAGTATAAGAGGATACTTAATGTTTTAATTCAAAAAGGTTATAAAATATGGATTATAGCATTCGAATTACATTTTTTGTATTTCAAATCAACCTTCAATCTTTTATTACATTTTCATACCATAATACTACAATTCCATGCACATTTAAATGAGTAAAATATGGCTAGCTATATCAAGATAATAAAAAATGGAATCTCTTAAAAGCATTATATATATCTATCAGTTTCATTTCAATAAACTATATCTAACAGCATTTTATGTTTAAATATAAAGTAACTAATTTTTTCTTTTTTTTGAAATCTGACATAACTATACATATTTTTAACTTGTATTTTTTTATCTTTTCTACAGATAGGCACCTGATTGTTAAAATGTATATTATAATTATTTATTTTATTCCTATAATATATAACTTGTGCTGAATAATCTCTTTCAGTTTCATACTATCATTGTGACTGCATCACCCAAAAAAATGGATGCAAGCCAACTATTAACAGATAGATAGATATAATCTTACATCAGTCGGAAGAGTTTTGCACGACTCTGCGACGAAAAAAAAAGTAACGATAGGTTTGTTCTTACCAATGACAAAGAACATTTTGCCCTGTTGCATGGATGTAAAACCAAATGTGTTGTGAGTGAGAAAAGTAACTGTGAATTCTAATCCTGAATAAATGAACAGGTACACAAAATATATATGGCCGAGTTTTTTCAATTCGTTCAACTCCGTCCAGAGAATGTTTTCGACGGCTTTGAACCGGAAGAGATCCGTCACTAAAATGAAGCTGGAAGCTCTGGAAAGGGACAATGCGACACCGTGCGATCTTTGCTCCTGAAAAAAAAATTGCACCCATTTGAAAAAATTTTATCATCAAAATATGTTGATTCAATATGAAAGTATTAAGAATTCGTATTGACTGCGTTTTGGTCGAAGACATTAAACCTACATTAATGAAATTTAGCACCAGAAGCAAAAAGCATAAATGGACCAATATATTTTTTCATTGCACGTTAATATATACTTTCTTACTAACCATATTTCGAAATTTAATACTAAAAAATTAATAAGTCATCGAGATATTATAAAAAACATGATTAAAATGCTGTTTAAGTCCTTTTGCCTCGCCACTGATATTCATGAATGCCATAGAAATTACTTTTTTTCATACATCAGACTTCATGTGGCTTAATCGATTGTTGTGACTTAACTCCTTTGACATGGTTGCGTTATGCATTTAAGCCTTCTCTTTTATAATAATTGTGTTTTTAAAAAATAAATAAATGTTTGCAACTTAAATCCTTTGACCAGAATGTGTCTAAGAGACATAAAATTAAATTTAAAATAATAAAACACTCTTGGAAAATAAGTGGCCTTTGAACAAAACTCAGACGAATATTAGTAAATCATTAGAAATGAATCAATATAAAATGTAATGTGATAATCTATAAGTTTGATATCGGGTATTAATTATATCCGAATGAAAAATGTGATCATAATATATCGGAATATTTAATTTAAAAAAAATTTATTGTAATGTAAATACCTTTGGTAGTGTTTCTTTCAAACAGAATATGACAAACAGCAAATCGGCTATTGACAAAATGAAGGCAAACACAGCTGGGTAAATGTACCAGTTCAAAGATGATTTGTCGGACCATAACGAGAAGCCAGCTCCAATTATAGGACCCATTATGAAACCTAGAGAGAACGCAATACCAACCAAAGCCTGGAAAAAACACAGAATTAATAAAAATGTTTGAATATTAAGAGTAGAAATCTAAATAAATAACACATCATTTTCCATATTGACCTAACTCTCTCCTATCTTTTGTTAAAATTCTACCTATCTTCCCTGGTGTTTCAGTAAACAAAGACAAGATATAATTTCTATCCGAATTTTGTATCTATCTTTAGGAGTGCAGCGAGTTATGAATTCTATAGAAATCAGTGATAAATCACTTCAATAACCTACATATATCTCTAGTAGTTTGTGAAATATTGTGATTACTATTTTTTTATGGTTTTACTATCCCTTGATTTTGACGGTTTTATGTCACTTTTGTATTTTGTTTTGTTATTAACTTTTTCAATTGATGAGAGTGATTTAAAATTGTTCGAGGGCGGAGTCTTTGACTCTGACTTCGAGGACGAAGGTCCTGGATGGAATATTCAGGAATTAATCGTACTTTCGGCATTGTAAAAAAGTCAATATTTCTTGTATTGGTTTCGCTAGAAAAAATTGTAAATTTTTGTTCAATATTTGATCAAATTAATGCCAAATTTGCGCATGTTTTTACATTAAGTAACCTAACGTATATGACACAAAATAGAACAAAGATGTTGGATGTACATGCATACAAAATACACAGTTTTAATTACAGCTCATAGGGCTGCCATTCTATCTGTCTTTGTTTTAACGACCATAAGATCCTCCACAGCACCTGAATATTCGAGCTATTACATTTACTTCTGATTGCAATAAGTAATGAAAGGATAAAGCGCCAATTTGGCACTAAAAAGAGAAGTTATTAAGTTAACTACGACGCTGACGAATTTCATTTCTTAGTTATGAAGTTCATTCAACTACTGATCTTATCATAATATTTACTTAACAAATGACGACCTATGACTATAATCACGTGTAAGTAAAAATATAAATAATAAAACACGTTAAAAGCAAAAAGCAACACGTACCAACTGATAAGATGCGAGTTAAAAGATTTTATACCCCTTTGTGAATAAACAGCACGAAACTATCACAAGATTAGCATGTCACAATCATGTGGGTATATCTTTTCAATGTTGAGATTTTGATCCGGAAAAACAATAAACGTACAATAAGGGAGTTTTCAGATTGTTGCTGTGAGCTAAGTTTTAATGTTAATAAGAAAGAACTTAGTTGCTCAAAATAGGAGAAACACTTCAAAATAAAAATTGAATAATTATTGAATTACCAACTGTGTCCCGCAGGGACGACGGAAGGTGGAGTAGAAGAGTGACGAACTGGAGACCAGAGACTGGCCGAAGGAGTGTGGGAAGACAGCCGATGAGGTGGAGCGACGACATCGTGCGTGCCGTTGGGACAGAGTGGATGGGGATGACCAGGGACAGAGAGGAGTGGCGTGAGCGTGAGGAGGCCTATGTCCTGCAGTGGATAATTACGGGCTAATATGAATTACCAACTAATTCAAATGTAGGAACCTACACGAAAAATAATCCTAGTTGTGGGACACCGAACAAGGATTTTTTTATACCAATCTGCAGTGTCCCTTAAGGGGTAAGCAGAGAGAATGGACCTCCACTCTTTTCTATTCGAACTGCTTTAGCTTCTTCTATCAATATAACATTCTTTTAGAACCTTTCCTATTTCTTTTACTTCTGACCTGACCTTCCTTGAGGAGTAAATCAATATACCTACAACACTCTCGGTCTAATACAACTTTTCTTAGTCTATAAGTACTGGTTTTTTCATCTTCCCCCTCCTCCTCCTCAAAACATAGAAAGCAACCTATCCTCTTAGTTTAGTATAGTTTAGGTTACTGACGATGGACGGTAGTCCAAAAACGTTATAATCTAATATATTCAAAAATAAAAAGGAGAACATACAAAGTTTTTCATTTTTAAAATTATTTTAAAATGTTCTACAACGTTACTCACGACAACAAATTTGAAGATTTACTTCATCTTTATTATACCTAATAACAAATTAACACTTTTCTATACAAAGGTGTCATTTTAGCCAGCAGAACTCGCTGCCTGAGACAACTTTTTCCAGTCAGTCTGTCCGATATGAGACTGGTCAACACCAGGTAAAAAGTTCTGGTTCCAACCAGGAGTTGAACCTGGGACCACTTGATCATACTTGAGTTACCACTAGGTCATCGAGGTATATAGAATCTTTATCCATTAAAAATTTACTATGAATAATAGATGCGTTATATAAAAGCGTTTAATACTTTCAATTAATACAATACAATAGTAAAAGTAATTATTCACATAATTACTTAAAATTCACGAGAATATGCCCAATTTATTATATAATTTTGTTTAATTTACCATTCCTTTCCCTCGATTATTCTGATTGGAGACGTCTGATATGACAGCCATGGCAAGACTGATGTTACCCTTGCTGATTCCGCCGACAAATCTCGCCAAAACGAATAGTGTGAAATTGTGTGAGAAAATCCATAACAAATATGACAACGATATTCCAACCTGTTGATAAAAAGAAATCGAAACATAGTAGATACAAGTTAACTCATTGCCTACTACAGGTAAAATTCGGTATATAACGAAATACATGGGATCAAGAAAAACATTTCGTTACATGGAAAAATTTTCATACAAAATGTTAAAATATGAGATTATAGATTTTACAATAATTTTACAAATCTTCTTTAAATTCATTATTTGTAGCAATTTTCAATATCAAAAGGTTTTGGAAAATATTTGTCAGGAAATTAGTTTAGGCAGATTGAAGGTGAATTTATTTATCTACTCCTAAATATTTTATATTTATGATAATAACAATACTTCATGAAGTAAATATTCAAAAGTTAACCTTAAGGTGAAATGATTCATGAATATTTCAAATTGAAAATAGTCTGATGCGATAAAAGCAAACTTTCATGAAATATAGGTATATTGTGCCCTTTCTTTAATTGCTCTGATTTGAAAAAGGGCACAAAATTGTCACATTGTACCTATTATTCGAACAGTTCTATTTCGAATGTGTTCTAATTTTTTTTTTTAATATGGTGGTGGTTTTTTTTTTTAAATTAAGAACAAATTTCTCAAATAATATTGTCTCTTCTCTTACACACATATATGAAAAAACAGAGACAAGACTGAATTCCATGAAATCACATATTGTTTTTCAAATATGTAATTCATATGACTATGAAAAACAAAAGATATCATAAAATGTAAAATAAATTTTTAACAATGACATACCAGACATATCAACATGATCCGTTTTCTCCCATATACATCGGACAAACCACCGACAATCGGACTTGCTATGAATTGTAAGAAACTGAACATAGATCCCAAAACTCCGCCAAACAATACAGAGTTGAATTGTTCAGGAGCTCCAATCCTTTCTTGAAAACTCTTGACATTCAGAGAAAGCCAATGATACAATCCACCCTTGTCATTTAATCTATAGTGGTCCAGCAAGGAAGGTAAAAGTGGAAGAATCATAGTAAATGCCATCAAATCAAGTAACAAAGAAAAGAAAACCAAATAAACTGTGGAATCAGTTTTCCCCAAAGCATTCGCATCATACGAAACTTTTCTTCTCAAAGTATTTTTCATCTCATGTTTGATTTTATCATTACTTTCTGCTTCCTCATGTCTGAGTTTACTTTCTGGGACGTTTCTTTTCAAAATAGAGGAACCGTTCATTTCTGTAGCTAGTTTTGATTGAGGTTTGGGCGTTTTAAATCCGTTTTGTTTGCTATTACTATTCACTTCATTAACAAGTGGTGAATAATTTGTTGATCTCGTTCGAACCATTTCAGATTAATCCACAATAAATAATAAAAAACAACTAGGTATTTAAAAGTTTTTAAGTAGATTTGTTTACACTAAAATATTTATGCAGAAACCGGATACATTTTTTTTCATCAATATGCTGCTAATAAGTTGACTTAATAATACGTAATGACATCACGAGCAACTTTTTACTTTTATAAAACTTTCACTTTTACTAGAATAAGATGAAATTATTATTAGGCGACCCGCCAAACCGGAGCGGTGAATCAAACGCCAAAACGAAAACAGCGACGACACGAAGAAATAAGAATTCATAAACAACTTGTAACTGTCAAGTTTTTGTTGCCAGCATTTTGAAAAAACCACAACTATTTGGATATAATAATTTTCGTCGAATAAATAACTGTATATTTATTTACTAAACTGCTGTTACTATTTTTTTTACATATGTGTAAAAGACTTCGGACGTATATTTTTCGAAATTAAATACAAATACAGTCATTTTATTATTGCTCATTTACAAGTTTTGTTTTTCTTCTTTTTTAATACTTGAAATAAATCTGGGCTCACACAAAAAGTTATATCCCAAATACTCTATTTTTGATTCACCGAAAGCAAAACCTATTTTGTGAAAGATGAATATGGTCGGCACCGGCACCAAGGATTGAATCCCTATCATCCTTATCTAAATCACTATCAATCATCCCCAATCCAAATCCAAACTCCCTTAAGACTTACGGGCATAGGCAGACAACAAGAACTCTCCATTGCGCTCGATCTTGCGCAACGTTTATGACCTCCTCCCACACCATTTCCAGATTTCTCAGCTCTGCTTCAAAGGAGCGGAACACAGTATGAGAGGGTCTTTCTCGTCTTCTGGACCCTGATGGGAGGAAGAACAGCAGAGCGCTCTCCTCGACCATCTGTCATTCGGCATCCTTAACACATGTCCCAGACAAGTCAATCTCCTCCACATAATGGTAGAAGTGATGGGCTCACGCTGGGTGCGCCGACGTATAGCGTCGTTCGTGATGCGGTGGTACCATCTTACACCCAAAAATCTCCTGAGGCACTTCATTTCGAAACCTGAGACTTGTTGTGCCTAGGCTTTCGTCAGGTGCCAGGACTCACACCCATACGGGAGAATGGGCAACACACACGCATCAAACAGCTTACATTTCGTCTCAACACTAAACGCCGACGCTTTCCATATTTTGGTCATGTTGTTAAAGGCGCCACTTGCCATACCGATACGTATCGGGAGCTCAGCTCCGAGGTTACCAGTGGTGGTAATGTTTGCTCCCAGATATTTAAATGTATCCACCCGGGAGACCTGGTGACCATCGATGGTTATCGGTAGCTGTTTATCGGGGCAGGTATTATTCGTCATGAGCTCCGTCTTACTGGCATTGATATAATAAATATTTAATTTTTCGACCATTATCATACTCGTATACTTCTTCACGGAATATCGAGATATTTGGGTGAATATAATATTAAAACACAATCAAAGTTAATGGAAATTTTGCAGGTTGTTGTCCCGTGTTTGGGGCGCATTCAGAAAATCGCCCACACTTATAAGAAGTACTTATATTATAAAGTGTTTGAGTTTGTGCAGGGAACCGTTTTCTGTCCTTTTTCAGTGTTTTTGCTTATATAAATGAAAATAAACATTACTAGGTCCAATAATAACGGATATATACAACCGATCAATAAATAAGTTTCATACCCTATAACGACTTCTTTCCATAGCCTCTTATCTTATTATCTTGGCCAAATATTCCTTCTCACATCTTTTCAGACATTATAATAGGGAAATTTCTCATTTTTTTTATTTTTGATAATTCGGTTCATTTTGACTCAGGAATAATAAAACTCTTTGATTTTTATTTTTATTCGCATTTTTCAGAGAGTTATTTGTGTTTAAAAATTACATTTTCAAAAAGCGCGCTAAAAAGGCATACCTAGACCGTGACGTCACATGTCTCTAGCAAAGTGACATTGACAGGCGTCATTCTCGTTTTGTTTGCTTCTGTTTGCGGTGTTGGTGTATAGTGCTTCTTGTTTTTGGATTTTCGACTCGGCTTTGCTTTTGGACTGTTTTTGAGAATATATATGCATATTTAGACTTGGCTCCTTCATTTGGTTTTCGACTTGGATCATTAGTGTTAGCAGTTAATAATCACTTTCCATTTTGAAATGTATATAAGCTTAACAATATATATTTTCTTTTAATAATAACAAAAACTAATCAGCAACAACAAACAGCAAGCCGTTATCGTATTTGTATGCAGAACAGTGAGTATCAATAATTTGATGTTTGAATACCATAGAATGGCTAGAGACATGTTACGTCATAGTGCGTTTAAAATGACAGCTCTTTTTCAGGATTTTATTTTTTAAATTAAAATTCACATAATTTTTTTCAACCATTTTCACTGAAATATTTGAATTCCTTGCAAAATTTTCAACAAGAATCATATATTTTTTATTACATAACTCACACATGCAAGTACCCTATTTAAAATTTTGGTCTATCATCATGCTTTCAATATCGAATCTTGGATGTGATCAGAAAATCAGCATTGTCTTTAAACTGTGCTGTTTAAATTATTTTCACTCTCAAATTCTAATCTGCTCAATTTTAACAATGCCGATTGTTCTACTATAGAAATTTTCAAAGATCATATTAAAATGACAAAGAATAACTCAATTTTTGAAAAAAGTAATATTATGACTGATCAAATTGAATCTTCTTAAATTTTCGTTTTTTAAATCTAAATGAAATGAGGAAACGGGATTTCCAAGCTGGTAACTTTGGTTCGCGTAACCGTCATCGACACATTGTCAAATTAATGTCAAAATTTTCGTTTTGTTTTGGTGCATGTTCATATGTCGGTTAAATTTATTTTAACTTATTAATGTGACTTGTTAACTTGAAATATTGTGCTCAAAATGATAGCTTCTAAAACGTTTCTTTCAATAACAAAACGGGGAAATATTCTAAAGGTGTGTTTGTAAAATTCATGAGATATTTTGAGGTTATGTTTCTCAACCAATATTTCTATGTGATATTATTTGTTTTATAGGTCGTGCGTGAACATTATTTACGAGATGACTTGTGGTGTGGCTCGCATTTATGTGTTGTTTGTCATCAATCTGAAGACGATATGATTTTGGATAAGAATCCCGCTTCAAAAAACACCACTTACCAATTTCCTCATTATATTGTTTTGGATACAAATGTAATTTTGAATCAAATCGATGTTTTGGAAGAGGATGTATTTTGCAATATCATAATTTTAAGTACTGTCTTGAGTGAAGTAAAACGACGCAGTACCAACATATATAAAAGACTTCTAGATATAATGGGAAATCCTAGAAGAAATTTTTATACATTCATTAACGAACATCACAAGTGAGTTTATTTTATTATTATAAAGATTGGTAATTATTTACTTCGCGGGCTTCTTCGATTTTTTACAAAACCCTTTAAAATTAATATGTTTCAACCTAACAGAGTGTAGTGTTATCATTCGGGGAGGTGTCCAGAGAGGTACAGGGGGTTCCACTCCCTCTAAACCCACCTAAAGAACTACGTTTCAACCTTAACCTAACTTATTCAAATCGTAGTGTTATCATTTGAGGATGTTATCAAATCTCCTAATCTATCCAAATTGACTACCTAAACGACAATGACCAACAGTATCTTCATTTTTCAGACAAAAACACCAATTTTAGAATCAAAAAATAAAATGTCACAAAGTAAATAAAATGTAAATGATAGAAAAGTTTGTATGAGAAAATAGGCCACTTTTAAAATTGACTTTTACTTAAAATTGGTTGATAAAATACTTCAAAATCTGCATATAAATTTGACTTGTTTAATATAGAAGCCCGCGAAGTTAACAATTACTCAAAGTTTTAATCAACTCATATTTCACTAGGTGATTTTTTTTGTATGTATTTGTTTAGCATTAACCACCTAAGTGACAGTTTACACCAAATGAACATAGAGACTGAGCTAGAAATGGAACATACTTTCTTTTATCATTGATGATATTGGACACCACGGAATAAAAAGCAAGAACTAATTAATGGGCGATGACAGATTACGTGCCAGAGCTCTGGTTCTTTCTCATTGTTGTTTCCTTAGTGTCCATATCAACGATCAAGAAAATATAGTCTGTTTCCAACTCTGGCTCTATGTTCGTTCGGTGTAAATGCTCCTTCTGCCAAGTGGCACCTAGATCAAATTCTTATATGTCATATTACACAACTCTATCATATCGGTCATCTTGTTTCTAATCTATCTCTACAGGTGTCAATGGCTGCTTCATTTAAATGATTATTTTTTATCACACAAAATTGCAAGTTTATGTGATTCAGTTTTTTTTAACTTATAATTATTGTTTTTACTTTCAAAATTATTTTCTTAAGATATTGTGCTTATTTTACAGAGATACATACATAGAAAGACAGCCGGGTGAATCTGCTAATGACAGAAATGACAGGGCAATAAGGACAGCTACTCTTTGGTACGATAAGCACGTATCACTCAGTATGAGTTCTAAAGTCAAGGAAGATAAAAAGTTGCGGGTGATACTAATCACTGATGACAATGAAAATCTCAAGAAAGCTTTAAATGAAGGGATTATTGCATCAAAAGGTTTAATTTTTTTAGACGTTCACTCTTTTCTGATTTTATTTTTATCTTTTACGCCGTTTCCTGGATGTTACGGACTTCCGTTCTTTCCTATCCGGACAAGCCTCTTTCTCTTCATCTAACAACATAATGTTCCGCATATATTTCCTCCATCTACTTGTGGAATGAACATCTAGAAATGAAATTGGATTTTCAGTTGGAAAAAAAAATGATTCCGTATTCTTCGAACAGATGTCGCTGTCTTAGAACTTTAGTAGGTTCTAGCCTAATGGATTCTATCAAAATGTTGTATGATTTCACCAGTAAATGTCACTAGCCTAGAAAAGTTTCAAAGAAATGACATTTCACAGCAGGGAACCACAAATGTTTCCTAGGAATAGAAAGGAGATTGTCAGTATTCTGCCCTGCTGTCTCATATCTGATAGACTCATTGTTGAGATTTTTTTTTTTACCCATCACACCGTTTCCCGAAGGGGGTAGGCAGAGTACGGATTTCCATTCTTTCATAACCAAACAAACCTCTTTCGCTTCCTCCAAACGCATAACATTCCGCATACATGCTCTTCTATTCCTTTGCTCCTGACTTGACCCTCCTGTAAGATGGCACTAATATGGTCGGACCATGTCATTCGAGGTTGGCCTCGTCTGCGTGCCCTTATTCTTTCAGAGTTATATATTCTTTTAGTCATTCTCTCTTCGTTCATTCTCTATATGAAAATATACGAAAATACCCACAATTTGGACTCTAAAATTTGATTTCGAGAAGTTTAAGTTATTATTCCTTTCAGTACGAGATTATGTATCCACAATAGACGGATGTATCGGTCTGGTGGACAAACTTTCTCATAAAGACTTCTCTAAGGAAGACAGTAATAAGGAAGCTCTGTTTCCTCCTCATCTAACCCCCCAGCAGATCCACGATGCCATCAAGAATGGAAAACTGTTACAAGGATCATTTTTGGCATCCAGAGACAATTTCTTAGAAGGATCTGTCAATGTCGAAGGAATGGACAAATTCGTGAGTTTTTATTTTGTTGTATTGCTTCTCTATATAATTAACTAGCTTTCCCGACAAACATTGTCCTTATGAAAATTGCATAAACCAGGAGTAAATTATTTTTTTTTATTCTGGGTTAGATTGAAGTTCGAAGAGTGGGTCAGCTAGTCAACTCTAATCTTTGTAACAATATTGAATTCCATGTCACATATTTTCCTAAAATTGTCATTTTTTTCCATATCCCACAGAGTTATTCCACATACATATTCTTCATAGAGCTCTCATCTCTACTGTATTTAAAGTACATTCTTTTTTGTCTATGTCCACATCCATACATCATCGATGGTAACAGGATTTCATTATGCACTAGTTTTTTAGCTTGTAGTAATAGAAATATTTATTCGCTCATAAAACCAAAAAACTGCATAAATTTCTATTAAGTGTTTGTGTTTTTGTTAAAGGTATTGGTCCAAGGGCGTATGGGCTTAAACAGAGCCGTAGATGGAGATCTAGTTGCACTGGAACTCCTGCCTGAAGAAGAATGGAGCGCGCCTAGTGAAGTGGTCTTAGAAGATGTGGAAGAGGATCCTGGCGATATTTTAGAAGATGAAAAACAAGTTTTATTAGAAGAGAAGAAATCCAAAAAGAAAGCGGTGGAGAAACAGCCAACTGGGAGAGTAGTCGGGATTATAAGAAGAAAATGGAGACAGTACTGTGGCATTTTACAGCCAAGCATCATCAAAGGTAGGTAACTCTATGTATACTCCCTTTCTGAATCCACTCCACTTGGAGGTACTGATCTTGCCTCATGTAAATAACCTCCTCCCACACCATATCCAAAATTATTAGCTCAACTCCCAAGGAATAGAGTTCAGAGAGATACCTCTCATTTTTGAAAACCTGAAGAGGAAGAGCAGGACATTCATTCGGTATCATTGACGTGTGACCCAACCACGTCCACCTTCTGATGATTGCACTGGTGTTAGCTCTTACCGCTTTCGCCAATCTAAACATGTTTAGACATCAGTCCTAAACATTTCTTTAAGAGTTGGTAGGCTTAATTCATGTAAAGGACTTTTCAACGTATACAAATACTCGAGATAAAATAAATAGCCCAGGACGCCTATCTCTAACTTACACGCTAGGATTACCTTTCACGACTGCCTTTCATTCCTGCGCTTTTCTCGGCCAGCCATCTCTTGCATACTACTTACGCACCCTTATCTCAACTATACCCCCTAGAGTCGTCTCTTTCACACATTCACTTATCTGAATGCTCCCCTCGTACTCACACTCAGCTCTGCATTCAAAATCCTTGGAATCTGGGAGCATCTATCACACACAAACACACCCTCACATACTTTTGCATTTGAAATCATTGGAAATATCTAACACTTGTATATAGTGTGTTTTGTGAACCAGGGGTACCATCATAAAATTTAAGAAAGGCCAACAAATCTTCATAGTATACTTCATCTTCAAAGGCACGGCAGACTCTTCTTTTATGTCATGTTTGGAGATTGCTCAGAAATCACCTTAATAAACCTGTGATGAAAGGTCGAACTTTATAAGGAGTGTATGTTTACTGGCTATAGAAAAAATTTTCAAAATGTATAATAAAATTTATTAAAATAAAATATTTATAAATTTTTTCGATTGTTCACATTGAATTTATTATTTTGCAGGCAACACCAGACATCTGTTTGTTCCCGCAGAACGTAAAATACCAAAGGTCAGAATAGAAACAAGACAATCTGAAATTTTGGCGACACAACGCATCATAGTGGCCATAGACTCGTGGCCACGCAATTCGAGATATCCGCTCGGACATTTCGTCAGAGCGCTCGGCAAAATTGGTGATAAAGAGACAGAGAACGAGGTTCTTCTCCTGGAACACGATGTCCCTCACAGCAAATTTAGCGAAGCAGTTTTGAGTTTCCTCCCCAAACTACCGTGGATCATTACAGACGAGGTTTGTTTTGTATTTTTTTTCTATTCATCATATCTTTGTTAGTTTGTCATTTCTCTCGCTTGACATATAGGGTTAGTCGTATAACTGGCAGGCATAACTATAAAAGAAAAATATTTTTCGCGATCTTTAGATTGGTCATAAAACAGCTTTAAATGACATTTCATCATAAATTGTTATTACTTTGATAACTCACTTGCATGGGTTTCTGTGACTGGCCCGCTTGCGCTTCTGAATCTTTTATTCATGTAGTTTAGTTTCGCCTTTCTGTTTTTAACCAAGATTTCCAAATTTTTCAACGCTTCTTGGTTGCTCTAAAATAAATAACAAAAAAATAATAGTATTAAATAAACATATAATGTATATTATTTAAGTTTAAAAACATAGTGTTGCACTAACGTGTATATCCTTCATGAGCTTTTCAAACGATTCTGGCGTTTTCGATCTTTTGGTTTTCTCCCAAGACTTGTATAATGGAGTATCGTGAATGTTTATGGACTTCTCGATTTCTTCAAACTCTGAAAACTCATCAAAACTATCTCATTTCTCGTCATTCTCCTTATGTTATCCATCAAAAATAGCATGTAATTGTACGCATCATAATGTTGCACAAAAACTCCGTCAAATAATATATAGTTTATTTTTAAAACAAAGTGGAATTTATTGCTAGAAACAATATTTTTTAACCAATTGATCCGGCCCAGACAGAATTTCAATCTCTGGGAAAAATATCTAGTGAAAATACCTGGAAAAATTCTTCCATGCCTAACTGGCAATCTTACCCATTGCTAAATAAATACTTCACACTTTCTTTAATTTCATAAATAACAAATACAAAAATATTATTGTCCAGTTAGGAAATATGTCTTTGAACTCCTGTACCCGTATTCTAAGTTTTATTGGAAGGTAGTCACGGAAGTAAAGTAACTATTACACGATACATTTTGTATGGAAAACGTCTATATGTATAGAATGCGAGAATTGCTTTTGTTTCAAGAAATATCTTTGTGGCAGTGCTATACACATTTCCCATACAAAATGTATCGGATCATTCTCACTTTACTTGCATGACTACCTTCCGATAAAACTTAGAATAGGGGTACTGAATTAGTGATTTGTCATTTTATCATCTAAAACTTACTCAACACTTAGCTTACTACAAGTCCGATCACCCATCCACTAGACCACTCACTACAACCTCAATGGACGAGGTTTTTAACCTAATCATGTTGAGGTGTAAACCCATAATTTAGATAAACCTAGATTGATTGAAATTAAAATTATTATCAAGGACAGTTCGTATTTAAGAGTACTAGAAGACAATCGTACCTTCATTCTCCAATATAGTCAACTGGTTCATGGCTTCCAATTTCCCACTTGTCACAAGTTCTCTCTGCTTCTTTATTTGTTCTATCGTGGTCCTGATGCATCTGATTTCAGCATATATGAGCTCCAGTTCTTTAGCGTCATTCTCCAACGCTTGTTGGAGGTCCCTAAAAATATAATTTCTAATAGAGTAATAGAAATTTTACAACATTCAATTTTTTTTATATATTTCTTTCCATTCAGATTTTAAAATATTATAAGACTGATAGATAAGGTGAGGAATGATAATATTAGAAAAGAATGTGAAGTGAATGTTGGCATAGTGGCTAGAATGAAAGTGAATAAATTGATGTAGTTTGGGCATGTAGAGAGAGTGACAAAAAGGATCTATAAATCTGAATAAATACCGTCTTAAAGTAAGGTCAAGTTAGGATTACAAGGAATGGGAGAATATTCTCTCTAAGAAACGGCGTGATTGTTCAGTCTGATAGCTTAGTAAAGATTGGATCATCCGACTTGTTTTATTTGTACCTACAATACTTAGGTTTGTAATAAGATTAACGAATTGAACGTGCATTCTTGGTGGAATTATTTAAATACAATAATTTAAATAAAACAATTAATTTGTTATTCCACAGTATTTATTTACCTGACTAGTTTCGCAGGAACAGGTCCTGCATGGTCACAGGTGACTTAGAAAAAAATAGATAGTTTCTAAGTCACCTGTGACCATGCAGGACCTGTTCCTGCGTAACTAGTCAGGTTAATAAATATTGTGGAATAACAAATCAATTGTTTTATTTAAATTATTGTACTTAGGTTTGTACCTTGGATACTTCCCGAATACTTGGTTGCTTCCTTGAACGTTTCGTACAACATCCAGTAGGCTGTGTAACTGATCGCAAAACTGCGGCAATTGATCATCTCGAAATTCCTGTCCAGCGTATCTAGAAAGTTTCATATTCGTTTAACTCGTATCTCAAGAACTACATTTTTCCGGGACTCAGAATGTAAAACATACCTGGTGTCTATTTGAATTGGCAAAACTTGTAAATTTTCCGCATCGCAATTTTGTGTACTAGATGCTTCGTACGGCGTTAGATTCTTTATTTCCTCGGCTTCTAAAGTTAGCTCAGACTCTCGTCTAAAATTACGAAATCGATCTCAGATATTAATATAAGTTTTTGAATGGAAGAGGTGATAGTTTAGTATTCAAACAAAATTTTTCTTTTCTCTAAAACTTTATTGAAAATTTATTAATAATAAATAATAGTATAATATGAAAATAAGATATTTTAAAAATTATCTAAACTATTTAATATTACTAGAAAAATTACATTTTTTTTTAACAAATCACATCAGAATTATTTCAAGTAATATTAGCAATCATTGATCTTGTGTCATAATGGGTTAGGAATAGATTTCAAACCTTTTCAGTCCATATCAGCCTCATAGTACATTCACTAATAAATAATTTAAACAACTTTTTAATATATTAACCCACCTGACACGGGTGTTAATGGGTTAATTTGTAAATGAAAGACACTAAACAAAAATACAATTATAAAGCTTTTTGTTAAGGATACTTTTGCATCTGAAAATGGTCAAATCTATTCCTCGATCTCACTCAATACATTATAGTCAAATTATTGTTTTCTCACATTTTAATAGGTTCGATGTCGACAACAGTCTCGATGATATTAGTTTCTTCCTCCGCTGCGATAAGTTCGACGTCTTTCCCAATCGGATCGAGTTCTAGATCTGAATGATCCGAAGGCTTCTCGACAACAACTTTTGGTGGCTTCCATTCCTCGTCTTCGATATCCGTTACTAATATTTCAATGTCTGAATTTGGTTCCGCTCTTTTATTAATAACTTCTGCGTCTATTTCTTCTTCCTCGGCCTGTTCTTCATCTTCGTTCAGATCGAGGTTCTCCTCTGTGCTGTATTCCTCATCTTCAGCACTTTCTCTGAATTTAACTGTAGAAGCATTCGCGCTTTTCGTTCTTCTAAATAATTTTGCAAAAACACTGATAAAGGATTTTTTTGACTTAGTTGTGCTACTTGAACTGATTTCTGATGTGGTGTCCATTGTCGGATTAGAAAAATTCAAAATTTGTATGGCTCAGTACTACAGTAATTTTGACATTTTGTGTTGTGAGGTTTTTATTATTTTTTTGTTGTTTCATTTTCAAATTTTCAAAAAGAGAACATTTTTCATAAACTTTTAATTATTATTATCTTTGTTCAAGTACTAACCCAAACAGATATAAGTAGGTACTACGTAGGACACAATCACCTGTCATCCACTGATGTAGATTTTGAAAAATCTTTCACTGGAGTTAGATGACGCAATATCCAAATATGACACTTAACAGTCTTTATATTTTATATTATTCTCTACATTCCTATTTTAACCTATATAAATGAATGCAAAAGATGGTAACTTCTTAAACCTTGTTTATTTCAATTGTTATTTTAATGTGTGTCTTATCATGTAAGCTATCAAATTCTTGCATATTTTTTCCAACTCTGGATTGTGATCCAAGGTCAAAAAAAATTCACAGGCAACCTACTGTCCCTTAGCAGGAATAACTTATGCAACATTACAAGATCCTTAACGGAGCACTGTAGGCTGAACAAGCACATGTGCACTATAGGGATCCTGGACTCTGGCATACGTAGGGTGTATGGAAAATCACTGGAGACCCCAATGCACCTCCTTTGTGAGTGCCTACCAATAATAGACACAGAAACCTGGGCAAATTCTTGATGTGTCCAGATGTAATCAAAAGTCTGTCTCCAATAAGGCCCTCCGATTCTTCCAGGAGGCTGGACTAATAACAATAGTTCCATAATTATCTTTTTGGCTACCGATGTTGATTTTTGCTTTCATGAAATTTTGTTTATATATAACTGTCGAGTTTTATTCTTTTCAGGACGTTGCACAGCGTGTTGATCTCCGTCACATAGACGTTTGCTCCGTGGATCCTCCCGGTTGCACGGATATCGATGACGCGTTGCATTGTAGAGACTTACCCAATGGTAATTTGGAAGTTGGTGTACACATCGCGGATGTTTCACATTTCATAAGACCTGGCACAGCTCTGGATAAGGAGGCTGCACACAGAGCGACGACAGTTTATCTCGTTGACAAGAGGATTGATATGGTTCCGGGTTAGTTTCTATTTTACTTGATTAACCAAAGTTGTATCTATTTAATTTCTCTCAGTAATGACCCATTATCCACATTCCCTAAATCATGAATTTTTTTTAGTCATTCTCAATTTCCTACTGTCAAGGTCTTGACAGTAGGAAACGTTGACACTTTGTTAAATACACAACTTTCTAAGTTTGTCTAGATTCTTGCGTCCATTTTTTAAGTTTCAACAAGTCCGAGCTGTCAATGAATCGAATCGACCTTCGGGAATATTCTTACCAATTCGTACATACTCGCGATATTTCGCGCAAGAACTTTCTCGAGGGTCTAATCGGGTTCATAGAGAATGCTTAGAAATCAACCCAATAGTATGGAACAGCAATAAGCTTCATCGATAACTGCAAGGTTGCTAAAGTATTCTGTGGTATACTTATGATACGATATAGGGATGATTATTACTAGCGTGTGGTGTAAGCGATTTATGCCGTAATAACTATTTCCGTCATAACAGTGTTATAACGCAGTTTCCTATCCTGACCAAATCTAGGTAAATATCTAACACGAAAAAGTGACTGGTACTTTTTATAATTTCAGATTTGCTTAGTTCTAACCTGTGTTCTCTGCGAGGCGGAGAAGAAAGATTTGCCTTCTCGTGCATATGGGAAATGGATCACAACGCCAAAATCATCAATACTAAATTTCACAAGAGCATAATCAGATCGCGGCGCGCCATGACCTATGAGGAAGCTCAGTTGAAAATAGACGATGCGTCTCAAAATGACGCTTTGGCAAAATCGTTGAGATGGTTAAATAAATTGGCGAAAATACTAAAAAAAAGAAGAATGGAGAACGGTGCCTTGGTTTTGGCATCGATGGAGATTAGGTTCCAGGTAGATTCGGAGACCCATGATCCCATTGAGGTTGAGGCGAAAAAGATGCGGGAGACGAACTCAATGGTCGAGGAATTCATGTTGTTGGCGAATATTTCGGTTGCTGAAAAGATTGAATCGGAGTTTCCTGAATGTGCCATGTTGCGAAGGCATCCAGAGCCACCACAAGCCAATTTCGATCCCTTGATCAAAGCTGGACTTAATAGGGTAAAACTATTTTCATATTCAATTATATTGATATTTTCCTCAATTTAAGGGTGCATTTAAAACAACCTAAATATATCACCAATACGTAATAAAGAGTGTTAGCATCTAGAAACTGTTTTCTTAGATAATTCGGTAATCAAAATAAAATACGTATACAAAATATAGAACTTTATTAAATAAAATATATTTAAAAAAATATTTCTAGGAAACTTCAACGTAAATCAATTATTTAATTTATATGCAATAGTTCATTAATGCTTAAGTAAAAATCATATTGTGTATGAACTTCATGGGCATATTTTTGCATATGACTCATTTTGAATAAAATACTGAAGAAAAAATAATGTCTACAAAACGAGTCATAGGTATGCTATGATACCTAATACCTATATTATAGTAACGACCATATTGTGGGTTTATATTTTTAAGACGTCTGCGTATGACTCATATTAGTAAAACTATTGACAGTATTGGCATATCTCATATTGTAGATGAGCGAAAAATAAATAATTTGCCTAAAAGTGTAGTTGTTCCTTTATATAGTATCCACATACTTTGGTATATAAAACTATCTTAGCATTCAGTGAGTCAACATAGTGTTTACATAGTAGTCGAAATTTCTGTATAAAAGTGATAGCATTGTTACGCCTTGATTAATGGTTCGCAAAACGCACCACTTAATGTCGTTTGGTGCCGGCAAATATAATGCGTAGCTATGGCCCCTTATGGAAACTATATTGGCTTTCTGTGTGCTTTTCCAGGGTTTCACTATTCAGACTAACTCCGGTGGAATGCTGGCTCAGTCCTTGAATGAATCCGTACTGTCCGACAATCCCTTCTTCAACACCATGCTGAGAATTTTAGCCACAAGGTGTATGATGCAAGCCGTATATTTTGCCAGTGGTACTATGTCCAAACCTGAATTCTCCCATTATGGTCTGGCCTGCCCAATTTATACTCACTTCACATCGCCCATTCGAAGGTATGATTAAATTTTTGTGTTAATATTGATATTAGATTAAAATTTGAAAATTTTGTTGTGATGTTAATGGTTTTCGATGTTTTGGGTAGAAGGTGCTTGGTGATAGTCCATTTCAAAATAAAAATGAAAGAGTCTTGTAAAGTTCTATCACAAATTTTTTTTTTTTTGATAGAACTTGATTGATGAGAGAAAAATTTTGTGATAGAACTATACAAGACTCTTTCATTTTTATTTTGTGATGTAAATGGATCCAAAATAATCGTCCCATTCACTATCGCTCCATGGAGCAATGTCACTCCATTTTTACAGATGTGAAACTTAAGTTTTTTTTCAAATATTTTAACAAAATTTCACTATGTTAATGTAAGTATTTTACTATTATTATTATTAAATTTAAAACAGCAACACGTGTACTCTGGTGGAAGAATCATGACGAAATGAGACAAATTTGGACCAAGTTTTTGACACTGACAATCAACTGACATAAAGACTTAGAGCACGCCCACTCAAGTTTCGCAATCGATGATCCGTTTGGAGTGATGGACGAATAGCTTAGCCGTCATTATTCTGAAATTAATGAAAAACAGACGATTGAGTTGCGTCGTATCCAATTTTTATTGAGACTTGACATTTCTGTATTCTGAAAATGTTTTATTCAATACATACATTAGATGCGTGGCAACTACTGGCAACCGATTAAGTTCTAAGCAAGAGCTTCTTGCATTGAGATGGAACGTGAATTTGAGAATACCAATCAAAACATTGTTGGTTTGTTATTGAATTAGTCCAAATAAATCTGAAATTATTGTATGTAAGTGTAATAGTTGCAAAAAAAGTTGATACATAATTTTTTTTGAAGGTACGCTGATATAATAGTGCATCGCCTTCTGGCTGCTTGTATAGGAGCTGACAGTACCTACCCTGATCTCTTGGACAAAAGAGTCACATCCAAGCTGTGTGAGAATCTGAATTATCGCAATAGGATGGCTCAGTATGCGGGTAGAGCTTCTGTTGGTCTTAATACGCATGTAAGTATATTAAATCTTGTTCTGAATCCGTTTTCTATAAGGGTGCATTTATACCAAATGAACATAGAGCCAGAGCTGGAAGTGAGTATATTTTCTTGATCGTTGATATTGTCACCAATCTGTCATCTCGCCCATTGATTAGTTCTTACTTGTGTCCGACATCATCTGCAGCGCCCTCAATTATTTTCTACTCTTTTTAGCCAGACTGTTATATTAATACAATTATATTTTACATCAAGTTATTTGTGTTTCCAGCTTTTCTTCAGAGGTAAAGTTCAAAGGGAAGAGGGCTACATTCTGTTTGTTAGAAAGAATGCTTTGCAGATCCTCATACCCAAGTTTGGGCTGGAAGGAGTCTTGTATCTGACCAGTAAGAAACTGAAAAGCGACCCAAAAGCTCCGCAGTTTACCTACAGTGAAGAGGTTTGTATGATTTACTAATACAAGTTGTTATAAGCATTGATTTATAACTAGTGGTTCGACCAGTGCTCGAAATTCGACCATAACTCATTTAAATTATAAGTTTGAACATTATTAAGGTTCCATTGTCAAAGACTGAGCGAACGCTATTTTAGGATTTTCTTTCAAAAACAATGACTTGGATACATCAAATCAGAAAGTTTTTTCTATCACTATTAAAGACAATATTAATCTATTCTCAATTTATATCCCGCCATTTCCAGCTCCACCTTCCATTTGAATATACCGCCTTCAAAAAGCTTTGTGCGCCCATTATGAGGCGCTTTTCATTTTACATTTGTTTCTATGAAGTTGATGATCTTTATAAGTATGTATGTAGTCTGTGGAAGTGTGTGTGAGTCTCAAATACACAACATTACAGTAGTGTTTGTAGTGTTTTTTTTCTTGATTTAATCTATTTTTTATGCATAATTTAAAAAAATATTAGCATACAATGATAGTTAAAAAGGACCTAAATGGAAAACCCAACCATGTCAAAGGGCTTAACCCACAATAATATAATTTGATTAGGTGAAAGGCATTAAACTGCACGATGTACAAAAAAGTAGTTTTTTTATAGCGGACACAAATGTAAAAGGACTTAAAAAACATTTTAATAATGTTTTTGCTAATATTTCGATTATTTATTCATTTTTTAGTCTTAAATTGCGCTATATGGTAAAGAAAGAAATATGTTTTTATATGTTTTTTTTATTGTGTAAATACACACAATAAAAAAAAAATTTCTTCATTTTCTTTAATATATCGGTCCGCATATGATTTTTGTTTCTGGTGTAAAATTTTACAAATGTTAGTGAAAGCCTTTGACCTAAACACAGTCGATACGGTTTAAGAGTTTAATAATTATGTTCTGTAAATGACATTTTTTTACATTGATAAATGGGGAATAAAAGGCAGAATCATTTCTTGGCTAAAAAAATAATTTTATATATTTCAGGAACACACGCAAAGATGCGGCAACATTGTATTCCACTCATTTGACCCTGTCGTCGTTCAACTCAGCTTGGATTCCAGTAACGTACAACACGAGAAATTGGTCTTCCAACTGGTGACTCCCTATATAGAAGGATTCAGCGTACCGCCCGATACCGGTACAGATGTGGAGATGAAAGACGCCAACACTAGTCCTAAACGTAAAGAAGAAAGCGAAGTCCAGGAATCCGGTTCAAACACGAAAAATAAGAAAAAGAGAAAAAAATAAGCAGAATATTATGTTTTATTAAAGATAATTTTGTTGATATGGCAACATTATTTGGTGAAACCTTCCTTCCATCTTTGTATTATTTTATACAATATAATTCTGTTGTTGTTGTAAATGAAAATTGGCTGGTATACCTGACTTATTTCTACATTAAGTACAATAATATAATGTTTTTGTAACAATAACTTAGTATTTTTTTTAAATCACTTTGTATTTTTACATAATATACCTACTCATAAAATTATCATGATTATTACAGATCAAATCTTGTTATACATTTGTTGGTATTGTCTGCCTCTTACGAGAAGATGATCAGAAACAACTTTGGTGTATCGAAATCAGTCAAATCAAAAAATGAAACATTTTTAGATGTGTGCGGAGAATGCATGAACCACAAGGATGGCAGAAGTTTGACAGACCAAGTTCCAACTTCTCTAGAATCGAAATTGGACGATCGAGCCCGTTGGATTGTCCAAGAGCACAAGCTTTGAATGGGACTGCAGTGGCATCGGAAAAGATGTAGAAATTGCATCTATAGTAAATGAAAAACAGTGTTGCCCTTTCACAATATTTATCAAGAATAACAATATTGGACGCGAAAATTCACACGGCTGTTTTACACGATTTTTGCAACAATTTGCATTTTTAAACTATTAACCCATTTTTTTTTACAAAAATTTAAATGGAACCTACTTTAATGCGACGCTGTGCACTAGAGATTTGCACAATAAAACAAGCGAAAGATTGAGAAAATGGAACATTATTTGATTTAAATTATTTGGTTTTTTGACTAACAACACTAATTTTGACAGACGTAGTATTTTTGCTCCAACAATTTAAAATAATTATTGTGTTTTTTAATGTGTTTTGAGGTGTTAAAAGTTGCACAGCAGTCAATTGAAGCACCGCGCATCTTCTGAACAGACACATTTCTTCATACCATTCATATAAGGTACCAAATCTTGTCTTGATTTATTCACTGAAGAGCCAACACCAATAATATCAAAATACATCCAGTGGGTAGCTGAATATTTTGTACTGTATCATCCAAATTATATGTACTGGATATTTCTCAACGACGTCACGCGCTGTCATAGCTGAGATACTTGAGGCGGCGTCCCTACAAAGCGTGTCTGTTTGGTGGGCCTGAGTTCGATCCCCGGTGTGGTCGCTTCGTGCTCTTGATTTTTTTTCAAGATAATTTAAAAAAAATCACCACAATGGATTTAAATAATTCATCCAAGATCCAAACCAGAGCAAAAACGATTATAACAAAAAATAATTCACCAGCGACATCTAGCGCAAAGATCAATAAGAACAAGGGCGACGTTTCCGTTGGTAAAAATAAACCATCAGTGCCATCTAGCGACAGAAGAAAGAGACAAAGTGTAGACAGAGACGTCTCTATGAACGACGTCATCACCATAGATGAGAAATTGAAACAAAATTTGAGCAGCTTACACCATAGCGTTAATGATGTGAAAGAAGAAATGATGTCTCAAAATAGAAATATCATCACTAAAATGAACGAGCTAACATCCAAATTATTAATCATCGATGAACTAGTCGCCGAAAATCTACTTTTAAAAGAGAGAATAAATAATTTAGAAAAGAAAATCGATAAATTAGAGAGTAGTAAAAAAGCTGACGTCACAGAGATGAACTCAATAGCTAATGAAATTGAAGAGAGAAGCCTCAGAAAGAGCAATGTAATAGTTTGCAATATGGAGGAAAGTTCATTAGCGGAGCGGACTGAGATCATAAATGAAGATAGGATGAAGGTGTACAACTATCTTAAAGATGCTGATAGCTCGATATCCCTTTCCGATTTAAGGTGTTTTAGATTGGGAAAAAGTAACAACAAACCAAGACCTATCAAAGTTGTACTAAAGAGTCCAATTCAAGTTGCGGAAGTGATGAAGAATAAGATGAATTTGTCAAGCCATTATAGGATCTACAGAGACCAAACCGTAATCCAAAGAAATCAATATATACAATTGAAGGAAGAATTAAATACCAGAGCCAAGAGTGGGGAAAAGAATTTATTTATTAAGTTCATAAAAGGTTGTCCCAAAATTGTGAGTAGCAGTAACTCAAAAAACTCCTATGCTACTTACAAAACGTTCGCGGTATAAACACGAAACTACAGGAACTTCGCCAGTCTCTTCCTCACTTTTCTTACGAAATTATTTTACTCACAGAGACTTGGCTAAGTCCTAGCATTGGTAACTCTGAAATTGGTTTCTCCAGCAATTTCAATGTATTTAGATGCGATAGAAATTCGTGTACTAGTGGCAAGTCGAGGGGTGGGGGTGTGCTGATAGCAGTATCCAAAAATATATCAAGTAGAAAGTTATCGACAAAGCATAAGAACCTTGAACAGGTGTTTGTTTTAGTTAAGCTCCCCCTGGAGTCAATTATATTTGGCTGTGTATATATTCCGCCAGGCGCGGATGCAACACTATACAAAAACTATCACGAGGAGGTTGAAATCTTGAGATCCAAATTTAAAAAGCATAAACTTATTTTAACGGGCGATTTTAATCTTCCTGAATGTGACTGGAGAACTGTAGACGTTGCCGACAATGATCATGGTCCTGCCGAGCTACAGATCTCCAATAGTAATGGTAGTGAAAGGGCTTCTGAGATTGTTGACCTGGTTAACTTTCTTGGTCTCCTGCAAGTAAATGATGTTGCTAATAGCCTTGGTAGGACCTTGGATCTTGTATTTACATCGGATCCCAATTTAACATCTGTCAGTAAGTCTACCTCAATTCTCCTACCTGCCGATGCTTACCATCCTCCTCTCGATATTGCTATAACTTCATGTTTGCAAAATACGGGCAACAGAAAAATCCTTAAAAGAAATTTCCATGGAGCTGATTACCCATATATAAATACTTGTTTAGAAAAAATTAACTTTGACTTTTTACACAGTGAGGCTGATTTGAACACTGCTGTTGGTCTTTTTTATAAAAATATACAATCTTGTATTGACGCTAATATTCCAGAACGATGTGTGAAGCCTTCACTTTATCCCAAGTGGTTTAGTGAAGAGCTGAAACATCTGGTAATAAATAAGAAGCTTGCGCATAAGAAATATAAGGAGACTGGAGATGAGAATGATTATGCTTATTTTTCTAGTTTACGCAAGCAGTGTTCTATGTTAGCCAAACAGTGTTATGCAGAGCACATTGAGAAAATTGAAAATAATATGCCGGGTGAATCTCAAAACTTATGGAAGTTTGTTAATGGAATGAGAGAAGATCGGGTTGAAATACCATCTAAGGTATTTTACAATAATCAGCATTCTGATTCCGCCCAAGATGCGACTAATCTGTTTGCTTCTTTTTTTCAGAGTGTATATGATTTACCATCTTCACATACATGTAATCATCCTGATTTTCTCTCCAACAGGATTATCGATCTGCCCAGCATTTACATTACAGTGGACGAGGTAAAAAGCGCGATCCTTGCCTTAGATGCTTCAAAAACGCCGGGTCCTGATGGCATCCCCAATGTATTTATTAAGAATTGTGTCGACACTTTTGCCATGTGTCTGCATGCCTTGTTTTCTTCATCCTTAAAATCAGGCATATTTCCTGATATTTGGAAAGAAGGATTTATAAATCCAATACTAAAGAAGGGTGATAATAGTCTCGTTACTAATTATAGGCCTATATGTGTTTTGTCGGCAATTCCTAAACTTTTAGAGTCTATTATAGTCGAGAAGATAAAGAAACCCATTAATAACATAATTACTGACTTGCAACATGGTTTCATACCGAACAAGTCAACACTAAGTAACTTAATCATTTACCAGGAGAAAATAATGAAAACTCTTGCACTGAGAGGGCAAGTCGACTCCGTATACACGGACTTTTCTAAAGCTTTTGACAAAATGTCTCATGACATGCTACTCTGCAAGTTACGTGGGTACGGGGTCGACGGCGTATTCTACCACTGGCTAGAAAGTTACCTCAGTGATAGGACTCTGAAGGTTAAGATAGGTAATTGCGTGTCAGATACCATTGATATGAGCTAGTTAGTTGGTGAATCAAAATTGCTGTATAGATATTTGGTTGAGAATCTCTGAGTCGCCATAGTTTGGGAATTGCGTAGAATCGCAGCCGTAGGGATGTTTTCAGATGAAAGACAATAGCTTTGGAATGTGTCAGGGTACGCTGCTAGGCAAACGCACGTGCAAGGAGATAGATGCAACGTCGGGAATTTTTAGTAAGGAGACAAGTTCATCTGGGCAACATATGTTAGTTAGGTGGTACGTAGGCAAGACGAGAGTGGCTGCTAGCTACCCTGAAAACAATAGACAGTCCCGGGTCCGCGTAAAGACAATAGGTGACCATCGCCGGCCGGACACGTAGGGTAACCGATCAGCACAGATGTTATGAAGGCTTGGGAGAACCCAAGTTTGGTAGGTAGAGATTCGCGTGAACAAGAATTGGCGCGAAAAATATTGTTTATGGATTTGGTTTGATAGAAAAGAGACTTCGCGGATTGGATATATTGATAGTAGGATTTTGATATTAGAAGTATTGTCTCCAAATAAATATATGCTCAGACAGGAACGAATAGGGTTGCGAAATAAGGATCTTAGGTAGACAAGTACGACATGGTAATGTTACATAGTAGGTATTCATACGTTAGAATGAAACAGGGTCGTCATCAGAATAAATAAATAATTATTCATAGAATGGTTATTAAGGAAGTAGGTACATGACAATTGCAACGTAGAAGTACATAGGATAATTGTAACGTAAGAGAAAAATGTATGTACCTAGTATTAAGATTTTTTTCCTAGCGCACACAAGAAGAGAAACAAGGATGAAGATATCGGACGTGTCTCACTTACACAGCGCACCCCGGAAGGAGGAAGGGACGCGCTTCAGAGATATTGTATTTAAGAACGGCTGCGCGCCGCTCTCATTCTCTTATTCGCCATTATCCGTCAGCTCTTATTCTCTATCATTGCTCTTACGCGCGCATAGCCTGATTCTGACATTCACTCTGAATTGCACTTGGCTCGTAATTTGGACACACGCACACACACTGGACGCAACGGAAGGACACATTAGACGACCACGATATTATTGAGACGCCCAGCGAGGATTGGAAGCCATCCACTTTTGAAGGACGACACGACGCTGCCATTGAAGGAAGGAAGATCGCCACGTTATTGACACCAGCCTTGCAGGAGACTAGGACTGGACTTCGGAGAAGAAGACGACACCACAGGACGGGAACTGACCAACAACGGAAGCACCTGGATAACCCACAGAGAGGACCCAGCGTGAGGAGACAGGACAGAAGACGCCGAGGGACCCACAGAGAGGACTCGAGTGAATTATAGTGTTAGTTAATAGTGATTCTGAGCTCAGAAAGGTAGTCGTCACTAGGATTTTTAAGGTCAGTAATTTTTATATGTATGTTAAAAGCGAAAGCCCTCCCGCCGAGTAAAATTAATTATTAGTGTCCGCAACCCCTTTGATTTTCGAGCAGCCGGAGCTCATAGAAGAAAGAAGACAGAAGTAGATGCCCTCCTTTTGATAATAAGGTTGTCAGAGAAAAGATCACAAACTCTGGTGGATTGGGAGGGAAAGGGCGAAACGGCTATCGCTTAACCTAATTGATTGTTGATTATTGTTTAAGAAAATTAATATCACAAATACCTAACAATTCTCACACTCGAAGATTTTGATTTGCCATTATTGTAATTTGATATTTTATGTCGATATTTTTTCTGCTTCCACTGAGGAGCGATAATATATGTATCAAACTGCCTTGATTCTTTCTCCTCAGTAGTGATTAGTAAATCCACCAACCCTTTCTTTATTTCAGAGCCCCCTCATCTCCAAAGAGTAATTATTTTATTTTTTAACAGAGAATTTAAATAAAACCCCCCATACCAATCTTCTTATTAATTGGCGCCAACGTGTGTGATCAGTATATCTGATCATTTTGCCTAATCCATACCCTGAGATAAATTGTTTAATTGTTGATTTTTAATTAATTTGGCAAGTTGCATATTTTTTGTGATTCTCCACAGTGATTGGCTATAGGCTAATCTGTTTAAATTTGTACGGAGAAATCAGTAGAGTCTTTGTTTAAATAATTGCATTTGAATTGCTTTATTAATAATTGTAGTTTGTCAATAATTTTATTGGTGGTAAATTATTGACGTTGTAGGCTTTGAGTGTGAATTGTTATATTTTTTATTGTGATATTTTGTTTAGGTAAACGAGTATTCCGTTGCAATATTGTCAGTGTGCATTTTATTTTGTGTATTTTTATTGTCGTGTGCGTTTAGGTATTTTATTGTGTTTATTGTCGTCAGTCGTTTAGCTCAAGATGTTTATTTTTAACTTGTGGGGTTTATTAGTAACTTTGTGTAGATACCTTATGTTTAGCGTAGTTCAAAATGGCGCGGGAAAAAGATCGAATAGGAATAATGGCGGGAACTCATCGCAAAGTAATAGCCCTTCAGAAAATGTTAGTGGGGACACGATTAGTAGTGAATTTCAGTCGGCATCGAGGCCAAATAGGACAGGTCCGCAAATTGTTTATGTTAGAGACGAGGTATTAAATGATAATTTTTATTTCTCTGGGACACCAAGTGAGTGTCCAGAACAGTTCTTAAATGATTGTGAGGAATATTTTGCAATGCGAAATATTAGGGATACGGAAAAGGTTAGAATCGCGGAATTAAAGTTGAGAGGTTCGGTTAGCAATTGGTGGCGAACCAAAGGTTGCGAATCAGTTAGATGGGCCACGTTCAGGCATTTATTGATAAATAGATACGGGGTTGAAAATACCAGGATGTCCCTTACTGGTCATTTGCTCTCGGATACGCAGAAATCCGAAGAGTCAGGAGCAGCTTTTCTAGGAAGAAAAGCCAAGGTACACGATAGGGTGTATGGCTCCAGTACGCAGTATTCAGCAGAGTTTGCGCTGCATATTTTAAATTTAATGTTGCCGAAGTATACAAGCATTTTAAGGCGGGAATTAACTAAGGATAATATAACTTTTGATTTACTTGAGGCTAGAGTTAGCGAAATAGATTTCCCAATAGAAATGGTTTACGCTGTGAATGCTGAACCACTCACTGTTCGACCGAGGTCGCCAGTTAGTTGTTATACGTGTGGAGGACCTCACCTCCAGAGAAACTGTAGGAAGTATAGGCGCGATAATCGAAGAAGTAGTGATAGGAATATTAGACAAGAGAGATCACCGGGAAATAGACAGGAAAATCAGTTTAGACAGAACAATTATTTTGATAATAACAGGCAGCGTAATTATAATAGTAATGGGCAGAATAGGCCACAGAGAAATTTTGGTAATGGAAATAATAGGCAGAATAGTCCTCAGAGAAGGTTTGATAATGGTTACAGGCAGAATAATCCTCGAGTAAATTTTGAAAATAGGAATAGGAGTCCAAATGGATTTTATAATAATGGGTATAGGAATCAGAACAGTGGGCAGAATATGAATAACAGGCAGGTTAGGTTTGATATAAATCAGGCTCCGAATAATAGAAATAGATGGCAGAATAGGCAGAATAATTTCAATGAATCGCGAAATGCTTATCAGAATGGTGCAAACTCGCCGCGAAATAATGGCAATTTTAATTTGAATGGTACGAATAACGCAAGAGGTAATGGTAGGAATTTTAACCGCGAAGCGAATTTAAGCCCGCAAGCCCTGGGTCACGCAGTAGGACGGTCGATCCAGGGGTAGATATTAGGAAATATAGGAACCTAGAGATTGAAAAATCAGCTGAAGTGATTTTTCAATCTAAGTCGGTGGGGAGGAGGCAGCCTCTTGCGTCGGCTGTAGGTAATTTTGATATTGGACCTAGTGAGGAAATTACGGATGATGTGTTAACAGGGTTAGATATTGAGAATGATTCTCACAGAATTGAGGTACAGGCAGAGGTATATAGAGATCACCAGAGTATAGATTCAGAATGTGTTATTGCAAAGGAAGTCCCGCGAAATTTGAATAGGTTACGTATCAGTGATGTGAACTTAGATGCAATTGAGTTATGTGATGAATAGGCCGACAAGTATAGAGTATACGGATAGGTATTTTGGTCGAGTTATTTTGTGTGATAAATGGATAGTGTAGGGATGTACGTGAAATAGTATATTGTGAGTGTGTCATTGTATTAAAAAGTGGTTAATTTTGTCGACAATGTAGTTCAGTGAATGCTCAGGAGAAGCATTCAGAAGAGGTCATGTGGCAAAGAGAATTTGTTGTTGTTTATTATGGAGTTAGCAATTTGAGTTGGGGATTTTGGTTATGTAGTACGAATAGGTAATGTTCAGGAGAAACATTACCAATACGTTGATAGGTAGAAAGGGTTAGTGGAAGATATCGCGTCATTGTAGGTCATGTAGTGAGTTTTATTGAGTAGGTAAATTTTGTTTCGAATTTTGATGTATATGGATAGTGCGAAATAATTTTTTTATGAAAAGTGGTTTATCGTATGTGCAGGATGTGTTAGGAAGATTTAAGTTTTCGTACGTTTGATAGGTGACATGCGGGATTAATTATTGATCTATGATTAATAATTAAACCCCTGCGTAGCCACGGGGAGGGTGAAGAATATGGCTACCACCTTTTTTTTCGTAAGTGATTTTTTTCGGTGTGCTGTAAGAGGCAGAAAAGAAAAGAAAATCACATTAGAGGGGTCTAGTTAGAAAAAAAATTATAATAGACAGGTTAATGGAAAAGTCAGAAAAATTACATTAGAGGTACCTAGGTTGACATTATATTACGATAGGTTATTTTACGTATGAGCAGGATAGCTTTTGAGAAAGTTGTGGATTTTGTATATTTTATAGTCGCACGCGGGTTTAATTAATCGGTGATTAATTAAACACCCGCGTAGTCACGGGGAGGAACAAGAATATGGCTACCACCTTTTTTTTAGTTGGTGATTTTTTCGGTGTGCTGTAAGAGGCAGAAAAGAAAGAAAAATCACAGTAGGGCAGTGTAGATGCGATAGTAGAGTTTTTAGTAAGGATATGAAATGCTCATGGTTGAGATGTGTGTTGTTGAAGTGATTTAGTTTTGAGGGAAAGGATAGTAATGTGATGTATAGATCGAGGAAGATTTTGGAACTAGAAGAGGGAGATTAATTTAGTACGTATATGTTAGATACCTATTGGTTTTAGGAATATTTTTTTTTATACGTACGGGTGATGGCTAGTCTTAAGAATAGGCTCATAATATGCATGGTAAGCTAAGGTTATATTATATCGATAGGTGTAAGCATATAAGATTATTAATACATGCGAAAGGTGAGCAGCTTGCGCGTTCATACTTACCTTTCATCAAGCATTCTTAAATCGAACGTCGCTGGCGCCCTTAGACGGTAGATTTTTTTTTGGGAATTTCGATTAATAAGGAATTTTGATTAGTTGAGGTATCGTGTAATTAAAGGTTGATAGTTTTTATAGATTTTATACATCATTTTGATTCAAAAAGAGGGGGTCGATTGATATGAGCTAGTTAGTTGGTGAATCAAAATTGCTGTATAGATATTTGGTTGAGAATCTCTGAGTCGCCATAGTTTGGGAATTGCGTAGAATCGCAGCCGTAGGGATGTTTTTAGATGAAAGACAATAGCTTTGGAATGTGTCAGGGTACGCTGCTAGGCAAACGCACGTGCAAGGAGATAGATGCAACGTCGGGAATTTTTAGTAAGGAGACAAGTTCATCTGGGCAACATATGTTAGTTAGGTGGTACGTAGGCAAGACGAGAGTGGCTGCTAGCTACCCTGAAAACAATAGACAGTCCCGGGTCCGCGTAAAGACAATAGGTGACCATCGCCGGCCGGACACGTAGGGTAACCGATCAGCACAGATGTTATGAAGGCTTGGGAGAACCCAAGTTTGGTAGGTAGAGATTCGCGTCAACAAGAATTGGCGCGAAAAATATTGTTTATGGATTTGGTTTGATAGAAAAGAGACTTCGCGGATTGGATATATTGATAGTAGGATTTTGATATTAGAAGTATTGTCTCCAAATAAATATATGCTCAGACAGGAACGAATAGGGTTGCGAAATAAGGATCTTAGGTAGACAAGTACGACATGGTAATGTTACATAGTAGGTATTCATACGTTAGAATGAAACAGGGTCGTCATCAGAATAAATAAATAATTATTCATAGAATGGTTATTAAGGAAGTAGGTACATGACAATTGCAACGTAGAAGTACATAGGATAATTGTAACGTAAGAGAAAAATGTATGTACCTAGTATTAAGATTTTTTTCCTAGCGCACACAAGAAGAGAAACAAGGATGAAGATATCGGACGTGTCTCACTTACACAGCGCACCCCGGAAGGAGGAAGGGACGCGCTTCAGAGATATTGTATTTAAGAACGGCTGCGCGCCGCTCTCATTCTCTTATTCGCCATTATCCGTCAGCTCTTATTCTCTATCATTGCTCTTACGCGCGCATAGCCTGATTCTGACATTCACTCTGAATTGCACTTGGCTCGTAATTTGGACACACGCACACACACTGGACGCAACGGAAGGACACATTAGACGACCACGATATTATTGAGACGCCCAGCGAGGATTGGAAGCCATCCACTTTTGAAGGACGACACGACGCTGCCATTGAAGGAAGGAAGATCGCCACGTTATTGACACCAGCCTTGCAGGAGACTAGGACTGGACTTCGGAGAAGAAGACGACACCACAGGACGGGAACTGACCAACAACGGAAGCACCTGGATAACCCACAGAGAGGACCCAGCGTGAGGAGACAGGACAGAAGACGCCGAGGGACCCACAGAGAGGACTCGAGTGAATTATAGTGTTAGTTAATAGTGATTCTGAGCTCAGAAAGGTAGTCGTCACTAGGATTTTTAAGGTCAGTAATTTTTATATGTATGTTAAAAGCGAAAGCCCTCCCGCCGAGTAAAATTAATTATTAGTGTCCGCAACCCCTTTGATTTTCGAGCAGCCGGAGCTCATAGAAGAAAGAAGACAGAAGTAGATGCCCTCCTTTTGATAATAAGGTTGTCAGAGAAAAGATCACAAACTCTGGTGGATTGGGAGGGAAAGGGCGAAACGGCTATCGCTTAACCTAATTGATTGTTGATTATTGTTTAAGAAAATTAATATCACAAATACCTAACAATTCTCACACTCGAAGATTTTGATTTGCCATTATTGTAATTTGATATTTTATGTCGATATTTTTTCTGCTTCCACTGAGGAGCGATAATATATGTATCAAACTGCCTTGATTCTTTCTCCTCAGTAGTGATTAGTAAATCCACCAACCCTTTCTTTATTTCAGAGCCCCCTCATCTCCAAAGAGTAATTATTTTATTTTTTAACAGAGAATTTAAATAAAACCCCCCTTATCAACTTATTTTATATTACCATATATGCATATAGTGGTGTACCGCAGGGATCGCACTTGGGACCAATATTATTTAATATCTTTATAAATGACATAGTCGAGATCTTCGGAGATATAGAGGTATTATTATTTGCTGATGATTTAAAACTATATAAATCCATAAAGAGTACGGAAGACTGTAAAGTCCTGCAACACAATCTTGACTCTTTGAATGATTGGTGCAAGAAAAATAAACTTCACCTTAATATAGCCAAATGTCAAGTCATTAGATTTCACAAAACTAGATCTCTAATTTCTTTCAACTACACAATTGATGGTATTTCACTCGAGTGTGTCTCGAACTTGAGAGATCTAGGCATTACCTTCTCCGAGGATCTGACTTTTAATTTACACATTGAGGAAATTGTCAACAGGGCTATGAGGACTCTGGGATTCATTTTTAGACTCGTCTCCGATCTCCGGTTGATTCGGTCTTATAGATTGCTTTTTGTCTCTCTCGTGAGACCATTATTGGAGTACAATACTGTAGTATGGTCCCCAAATTATGCTGTCCATATCAAAAGCATAGAGAGAGTTCAGAGAAAGTTTTTGAGAGTAATTAATTTCAAACTCGGTATACCCATTGAAAACATTGATTACTCGGCTCTGATGAATGATCTTAGACTCCCCAGCCTGGAAAACCGAAGAACACTGTTTGACCTTTGCTTCCTTTACAAACTCGTTAATGGTGTAATTGATTCTCCTGAATTGCTAGAATTAATCAAATTCAGTATCCCCACGAGAAGTACTAGACAGGCAGTGTTATTTCGGGAGCCTTTTACCAGAAACAATTACACGTTCTATTCTCCCATGGTCAGAATACACAGACTGGGAAATCTGGTAGGCAATATCACCGATATTTTTGTTGACAGTTTACCTAAGGTCAAAATTGACGTAATTAATTTTCTAAATGTTTAAAATTGACATTGGGCATTTCGAAGTTGTTTGTGTTTGTATATGCATGAGAATGTATTTATTTATGTGTACATGTACCTATGTATTTTTGTTTGACTATGTGCATTTTTTTCTTTTTCGTTATTTTGACCACAATATTTAATTTCTTTCTAAATTTCATCGACATTTATTCACCTTTCTGACCAGAATTTGATCATATCCTAATGACATTGATATTTTTATGATAATTTCCTTTTTTGACATTAGTATTACCTGACATCCTGCTATTATTGACATTAAATTTGTATTATTTGACTGCCTACTCCGTTATGGCCGATTATATTTTTTTAATACTATTCAATGTTGACATTTTTATTTGCGTTTGTGATTGTACAATATTTATTATTTGTTGATATTATATTATTATTTGTTGAAATTATATATTACTTATATATATTGCTGTGTTGTTGGAGTGTAAGATATTATGATTGTTATTTTTTTTAACATGTAAAAGGCTATTGCCGTTGATCGAATAAAATAAAAATAAATAAAATAAATTCTTACATCCTAACTTTGTTGTGTTTTATATCCAATTTTTTTTTCAACCATTTTTTAAAACAAACTTAAATTATTACAAAATTACAAACCAACTTTTTTTTTTTTTTTTGACAGATTTTTGAGGATAATTTTTTCGTTCTTCGATATTCCTTATAACCAGACTTGACCTGCATATTGTCAATTAAAAAATATATTTCAAATGTTCGCACATGTTACATAATACATTGTGTGATCATTACATTTACTTCATTAATTGGTCATTAGATGTTTCAATTCCTACTTACATTTAACAAGCAGTGGCGTAACTATACAATCTGAGACCTGTAGCAATTTTTTTGGATTGGGCCCCCCCAGTATAAATCCTCACGTAATTTGTATAGTGGAAATAAAATACGCACTAAACGCCAAAAACTTCATTTTGAGATAATCTAATAAAACTGATTTTTCCCCCATACAGACTTAGTACTATGATGATTTTTTGATCTGTTTTTTTACGCCTTTAGATCATCGATATGGACTTAGTGCAATATTTAGGCTATAGACAATGGTTTATAGAACATTTCCTCATACTCAACTCATTTTTTTCATTTTTGGCGTTTAGTGCGTATTTTATTTCCACTATACATTTACTTTCAATAAACCACTTAAGTACCTAGTTTGAATTTCTAGATAGTTTTAGTTGTTGAAATTTACAGTAATTGAAAAAATTATATAGGTACTTATTAGAAAATTTTGTTAAATAAATCTGGTTGCTTCTAATTTCGTGACCTCTGGGCCTAGGCCCTCTCGCTTTTGGCATTTTGCCAGCCCTGCCTCCCTGTAGTTACACCACTGATAACGAGTTAGATTACATACATAACTATGATAAAATTTTAATTTTTTAGCATAACTGAGTAAGTTCATCACTAGATCTAGAGAGAAGATCACTCGTTTACAAATATTTAAAAATATAAAATAATATTTTTATTCTACAATAATTAAGTATAAATTATCTATGCTTTTATTATTACAAAATAACGTTGCTTTATAAATAATTATTTTCATCCATCATGGATGCAATTATTCTATTAATTAACCCATTCAATGCCGACAATGTTATATTCTGAAGTGGCTAGCATTTATGTTGGATGTCAACTAAAGAATTGTATGTAGTTCATTCATTTATCATCAATTCATAGTTTGGCACCATAAAAGATGCAATTAAAATTTAGTAACATAAAATATATATCATATTTTACGTCAAATAAATTTAGTAGGTACTAAAAACCATGAAACTATAAATAATTTTGCAGAAACATGAAGAACAAAGTGGGTAAGGAAGTAAAAAAAGGTATGTAATTATACATACATCGTTGTCCCTTTGGATTGTGGTCACATTCTTTGTTATATAAAACAATCTTGGCATTTAATGGGTTAACACTATCCTTATATTTTGAGATTTTTTTTTCCTTATAAAAACAATAAACATTTGTTGTAACAATAATTTTTGTATTGTTGGCTGATTGTAGTTTTTTGTGCTTAAAAATATAACACACGGTATTCAAGTAGAGTTACTTAACACTGACCTGCAGCATAAATAATATAAATATATTTTTTTATGGGTTAAAACACTCGCCATTGGCTTGAGTGTTCTCAAAATGTTAATAAACTTAAGAAATGCAATAATGGGTGATTGTTAATAAAAATCATAAATTCATCTTGGATTTTTATGGGACTTTTTCAAGAAGCCTTAAAAAATATACAGTTTTGTTTAGGTGCCATTCTTATAGCATTTATATTTATATCTTATAGCATATTTGTTGAATAAATTGAATTGAATTGAAATAGCATTGCTTTGACATTTTTTCTCATCTTAAAAAAAATAATTAGATAGTAGAGAGCCGGCTCCACGTAAATGGGATAAAGGCTAGGGCAAAGAAGAAGAGACAGATAAAGACTACACAATTATACTATTGTCTTGCATTAGAAATGTTTGCTCTGATCTCAAATGAGAAGAGTTTTGTAGGATTCGCTTTAGACGGCACAGCATAAAATTTGAGTACGAGAACTCTTATCGCATTGATCACTCTTCCGAGAGTGGATTGCCGCGTTACAAAGAAGAAGAATAACTCTTATCGCAAGGAGAAGGAAATCGAGGGTCGCAGTACTGGAAGAAAGCGGATGACCTGGCTACAGAATATAAGATAATTGTCAGGGTTCCATATTGTGGAAAAATTGTTTCAAGCGGCCCAGGACAGAGAGAAATTTGGCACATGGCACCACAAGAAAAACATAAAGATGCTTCATCATCGAAATATTTATGTCTTTAAAATATCATGCAAATTAAGCTTTTCCAATGCAGAATTGTCACCAGATTAATAAATTACTATAATTTACAATAATAAATCAAAAAGATCAATAGAAATTCAGTTATAGAGTGATGTGATTAAAGGATAAGTTCGCGGGCTGATTAGATTTTTGATAAATCCCTTTGAATAAATATGTTTTAAGCTGACAGAGTGTATTGTTATCACTCGGGGAGGTGTCCAAAGAAGTATGGGGGTTCCAAACCCTCCCTCTATGATTTTGTCTCCCCCTTTTTGTCTTTTGACCCCCCCTCTTCATTTTCCAAATATACAGCATTAATTTGAGCATCGAAAAATAAAATGTCAAGGAAAAGTTTGTATGAGAAAATAGTCAAATTTTAAAAATAATGATTTTTTTAAAAACTTCTTTGATGAAATACTTCAAATGTTATCAAATTAATCCACAATATGCTTATTTATTAATCCGTAAAGTTGATATGTGTTTCATATAAAAAATCGAACCAGCTAGCGAACTTAATAATCACCCTGATTAAAATATAAATAATCAAAAATATGGGGTGGATTGCAAATATTAAATAAAAAAAAAATATATAAATAAAGAGGATACATGTAAAAACAAACATTTAAGTACTAAGTAACATAGGCATAAAATTAAATAAAATCATCCTAAAGTTACTGGAATTATGATATTACGTTAACCATCTATCAGATTATTTCATCAATATTGGGGGTCTGGGGCATTTTTGGCATAGCCAAGCCCTTTCAGGACCCTCTTGATGTCCCTGAAAACGGTTGGGTCTTCTATGGTTCCAGGTAACTTCACCAACTTGTTCCTTGCAAGATCTGACATGGCTTTTCTTAAAGTTTTGCCGGATCTTGTTCTTGGCAATGCGGTTACTGCTGCCGCCCTGTGGAACGACGCGATCGGGCCAATCAGCTCACGAACCATGCATACCAATTCGCGTGTAATTTCTGATTCGTTTCTTAGAGCATCTGTAAATAAAGAAAACAAAATCAAATAAATTATCTACTTCAGGTTGTTTGACAGGTGGTCAAAGAGAGTTAGTTTATCCAAAACTTTATTTCCAGACAAAACAACAACCAATGACTCTAATAATTCATGAGTAATGTTCGATTTTTAAATGGAAAAAACCACTACGGGCTTACGACCGTCTTCTAATAACATTTCGCCACAGACTACATAACGTAATAAAGAGCGCTACCCGTACCTTTATATTATTTTATTTATATATTCGGTATGACTTGATATTGGTACCCCACACGAAAATTTTTAAAATTTTGTATTTGCCCCCCTCCCCCTGGCACCCCATTTGGTTTTTTCGCAAAAATAAGTCCAAAAATGAACTCAGCGACACAAAAAACATATATTTTGATACCCCACACGAAAAATTTCGAAATATTAAGATTTTGCCCCCCTCCCCTTGGCACCCCATTTGGTTTTTTCGCAAAGATAAGTCCAAAAATGGACCCAGCGACACAAAAAACATATATTTTGATACCCCACACTAAAAATTCTAAAATGTTAAGATTTGCCCCCCTCCCCTTGGCACCCCATTTGGTTTTTTCGCAAAAATAAGTCCAAAAATGGACTCAGCGCCTCAAAAATCCCCCATAAACCAAAAATCTGAATTTTGGCGCCCTAAATTTCTTTGTGGGACCACTGTGCCGTGGGCTGAAAAAGATTGGGAACCCCTGGGTTAGACTGTAAAAGTACGTAAGAATCTACCTCTCTTACTTTTAAACCGTTTTTAAGTATGATCCCGTAAGAATAGGAAAATGAAATTTACAGGGTAGATACTAAATTAAATAAGAAAATTTTTGAAAAATGTTCGGGAAATTTTTTTATGTGACCTTCTATTTTTAAATCGCCCTCAAACATTTTTGTCAATTTTCTGATTTGACTATTTTTGAGATACAACATTTATTTTTTAAGCTATGGTATAAAGTTGGATAAAACAAATTATTACATCTAAAACGTACACTATTCTATAATTATGTCGTGACAGTCGGAGTTTTTCGAAAAAAATCGAAAAAAAATTGTAACTCGAAAACGACATAAAATCGTTGAACATACATTGAGGTTTTTGGATAGCCCTAGGGGTCCTCTATCCCTGGTTTACCGATTATCCATACTTTTTGGGACACCCTGTATAAAAATACTCAGCAATAAGATTAATCAACACGATGTGATGGGTAAAAAAATATAGTTACATATTTTAATCAAACAAAAAGTATTTGAAACTCACTTGGTCTCATTACGAAAAGGCACAATGGAATTTCTCCTTTGGTTATTTCTGGAACTCCTATAACTGAGGCATCTGCAACATCAGGATGACCTAGGACTACGTCTTCTAAGGCGCTGGTGGACAGCCTGTGACCTGCTACATTTATCACATCGTCATCTCTGGCCGTCACGTAGATGTGTCCGTATTCATCTGCGTAGCCCGCGTCCATAGTATCGTAGTAACCCTGAAATATAGTTTCATCATTTTATAATTTTTTAAAAGATATAATGCAATATTGGCTGACATATCCTAAATGACAGCAGTCACAATCTAAAAATTTGGTTGCGCTAAAAAATCCAACAGATGGCTCTATATCTCATTAATTATTAAAAATACTAGCATTCCCGACCGACATTGTCCTGTGGTTCTAACCCGAGGCGGCTCGTTTATATTATGTGCATAATGTGCAATTCACCCCCAGAAAAAAAACATAATTAATTCGATTGAGTTAAACTAATAAGATTAAAATATTTCCAAAACATCCATATTTCATTTGTATTCAAAGCTCAAGCGGGAACAACGCGAGAATATATGCGCGCGCAGACATTCTACCTCGCCTATGAAGTGCTGATGCTGCGTGTGCACATATTAAGGGCCCGATAATTTTGTTGACTTCGTATGAAAATTGGAGTAAGTGGGATAGGGCTACTGTAAGAGCGGCAATTACGTTTGCGAGAATGAGAGGGAACTACCATCATGCGCAGTAAACAATGATTTTGTTGTTATGGCGTCGCAGGAAATCCGTTCCATACTAACTTTAATATTATATTTTATATTATTTCTTATGTATTTTTCAAGTTTTTATTAGTTATTCTGTTATCCGGAGCGGAGAAGAATCCAATAAATCAAACATCGGAAGAATCTGTCCAGCCGATCTCGAGTTTGAAGTGTTCGCACTAACCCGACTTTCATTTATATTATAAGATTATATCTACGTATTTATTTACACGTATTACGAAGGAACTAATGTCGGGCCAGTTGCCCAGTGACTAGCGTCTCTGCAATGGAGACTATGGACGCAGATTCGAATCCTGCTGGGGGCATGGGATTTTTCAACATGTTGAACATGTTGGAAATTCTCATGAACACTAGCACATAATTGCGAACATTGTTAACGTTAAGTGGTCATACTAAGCCAGCCTTCGAAATAGAAAGGAAATCGAGCACACACTAGTTTGATAAAAAAAAAATATCTGCTTATAATAATAATTGAGACACGTGACTCCAGTTCGAAGCAAAGGGAAACACATATTTGAATCAACACTGGGTGAAAATGGGTTAAATTTATATTTTAACGCAAAGGTTGATAGTACCTAGCTTATAAAATTATTTGAACCTTAAAATAGGTGTTTATTACAGTTAATAAAGTTATACACTTACAGGGTATCTCGAGAAGTAAACTTGTTTGAATCTATCGTCTGCTAAGTACAATGAAGATGCTGTGCCTGGTGGAAGGGGTTGGCGTACAACTATTCTGCCAAGTTCGTTGGCATCTGCCGGACTTCCATCTGGTCTCATGATTTGTACTGGTATAAAAATTGTTGGTGTTAGTTTTAGAGTAAAAAGCTGGGGATAGCCATGGACGAATCAAGTAATCTACTAAATTCTATTATAATGCCTACCATCATATCCAGGGACAGGCAATCCAGCGCAGTACTTGGGAGGAATGTTGTTTCCTTGTCCAAGTCCAACACATGTAGCAGTGATAGCATGCCCGGTTTCTGTCTGCCACCAATGGTTTAATACTGGAACGTTGAACATCTTCTCAGCCCAACTCTGAAAGATTTTACTTCATGAAAATGGGAACTTTTGATTTTGGCAGAAAAATCAAATACCAAGTTCTTTTTGAAATGTCATACCTTTGTTTCATCGTCGCAGTGTTCTCCAGCTACGAATATATTCCTCAGTGTATTTGTGGAATATTTTCTTCCAAACCTCATTTCTGGATCTTCCCTTTTGATCACTCGGAATGCCGTAGGGATGCTGAAAATAGCATTCACTTGATGTTGGTGGATTATCCTTGAAAAAATAAAAAAATAAATCATATTGACAAAACCTATAAGTCAAAAGTAAAAAAAAAAACAATTATTGTTGGAATAAAGCCCAATGGTCATCAGATCAGATCCATAAGTCTTAAGACTTTGGTCACTTGTGAAAAGCCTAAAAAAATAAGCTACCGACTCATCATGAGAGGGCCGCAGAAAGTCGAAAGGAGGCAATTTTCCTGGCTCTGAAGCATTCATGAATAGACCGGACTGAGAACTGTTGGAGATTTGTTCAGGGCAGCTGAAGACAGGGAGGCTTTCTCTCAAGTGGTCGAAGATGTCGTAGAGACCCGATAGAACACCATTAGAAGACTATAAAGTACCTAAAGTATTGTCCTGGATTCGGAGTCCTGTCTGGTTTTCCCTCGTACATGATGGAAGTTATCCCATAGAGCAAGGGTCCGTAGCAAATATACGAATGGCCCACAACCCATCCCAAATCTGATGCTGCCCACCAAACATCACCATCTTTCATGCCATAAATAGCATTCATAGTCCATGCCAGTGTGGCTATGTGACCTCCAACAGGGCGGACGATACCTTTGGGTTTATCTGTAATAAAAAAAGTAGGAAATTTTTTCAGATTGTTACTAAATACGGAATTTCTTCCTCAAAGGACTTCAGTGGTACCTGTAGTTCCTGAAGTATAAAGTATGTAGAGTGGTTCATTGGCCTCAACAGGTACGCAAGGGTGGGGATCTGATAACTGCACAGCTTCCTTCCAATCTAAATCCATTTCTTCATCCAGATCGCAAGCCTCGACATTGTTTCTCTGATAAATGATACACTTGTTTGGTTTGTGCTCTGATGTCTCCAAAGCCTCGTTTAAAATGCCTTTGTACCTGGAATAAATCAAAGCAATGCTTTCTTACTTTACGGGTCCGGATATATACACGATGTCTCAGAAAGTACGACTAAGCGAAAGTCCAGAGATAGAAAACCTCAAGGGTTATTCAAATACCTCATTATAATATTATGTTAAGGCTCTGGGGTAGGGTAATCGCTGTTTTTTGGTGTTTTTTCATGCAATTTTTTATCGTTGTTGTTAAAGATAGCTTCTTGAGAAAAATATTGTGATGTTCTTCTATCTTTCTTCTAGTGCAAACACTTTCAATATTTTAAAAATATTGAATATTTATCATGAAAAAAAATATTTTAAAAATGTCTCTGTCGTGACTTTTCAAGAAGATTTATGCATTAACTACGAGACCTAGAGATGTAATTATTTTTTTAATCGAAGGAGATTTTTAATTTCTAGTGCAAATACGTAGCATAATTGAGTTTTAAATTGTATTTTTTAAAAAAAAACTGAAAAACTACAAATTGTATGAATTTTTTATTGTCTATGGTTTAGAAGATTACAGGCAAAAGAAGCGGTTCGGGGTGCGAGGACTGCGAGGCGTCATATATGGAGAGTTTGTTTCGAAGCGGACGTTGTGTTCCTTTGACTGATTGTCCTTTTTATCGACATTTGGATTATTTTATGCTTATTTCGTGATAAATGATAGTTTTGTGTGCTTGGACAATATATTTTTATTATACTTTATTCGTTTTGAACTTAAACTTTAGTTATTTGGGTTGGCTGGAAGAGATCCTTCGGGATAAGTCCGCCCTTTGAATCTTTGAATGTTTTGTATGAGTTGATTTTTGATACACAATAAAGCTTTATTTATTTATTTATTTATTTATTTATTTGGACTTTTTTATATTTTGTTTATAATTGACAGTGACATTTATATATAAGATATCTTGTTTGTATTTCATGATCAAATATAGTTTTGTGTTTGTGTGTTTGGACATTAAAATGAACAATACAATTCGTAGTTGATCAAGAAAAATCATTATTCGTGTGTATTCGCCACGTATTCGCCACGTATTCGCAATGTTTAGTGGAGTTAAAGCCGGAGAACTGTCTACTAATGTTTTCTAACTAACATCTCAATTGATTGGTAAATACTGTGTTTTTTGTAGATAAAATACTTTTTCATGATTAATTCTAACATTTTCATGTATAAGAAGTTAGTTAGAGCTCATTTAAGGATACTTTATTTGTTTTAAAAATATATGTCAATAAAAGATCACAGGACAGTTTGTTTTGACGATCGAAAAACAAAACACGGTATAGGAAATAATGTTTGTTAAATTGCAATACTATATAAGTTGATTTTTTTTACTTTTTTAATTAAAATAATACTTTACTTTTTTAATTAAAATAATGTATAAACTTATTAAATTATAATACTAATATTAAGAAATCAATCGATAATAGTAAATATGTTTTCGACAGTGTCAGCTCATTGTTTTTATACAATAAAACTTTCATATCAAATAATTAATCTTTATTTTTTTTTTCAGGTATATAATATGTGCGTTCTATTAGGAGAATTGTAAAAGAAGGGAATTCAAATCAATGCAAATTTACCACGCCAGGTAAACGTAGAAAAGGACGACCAAAAAAAGAATTGGATGATTTCGACCGCTGTGCCATAAGGCAAAAAGTTCATTTTTATACAGTAAATAAAGCAATACCCAGTTTGAGAAGCATGTTACAAGTTGTACGAAATTATTTGAATTTTGATGGGAGCTACGAACTTCTACGAAAAACTTTAATAAACATTGGGTTTTCGTACAAAAATGCAATTCAAATAGGAAAGTATTGCGGCTAAAAGAGAAAATTGTCTTAAAATAATCATGGAAAACAGGATGTTGCCAAAAGAACTCCAAGAAATATAGTTTATATAGGTGAAAGCTTAAAAGAATATTACAGTTTGTCTATACTTTATTTAACTTCAATTAATTCATTAAACATCACTTTATTTTAATTATGGCTTTTTATTTTTCATATCCCGAAGTCCAAAATATGTAAATTTTTTGGCAAGTTATTTCAGAGAAAAAACCTGCTAAAGGAACAATAAATCAAAGGAACAAAAAATAATTGTTCAAACACAAAACTTATCATTTATCTTTATTATTTATTTTAAAGTTTTCAAAAAATAATTACAATTTAAAACTTAATTATACTACGTATTTGCACTAGAAATTGAAAATCAGCTTCGATTAGAAAAGTAATTACATCTCTAGGTCTCGAAGTATATGCATAAATCTTCTTGAAAAGTCACGATAGAGACATTTTTAAAATATTTTTTTTCATTATAAATATTCAATATTTCCGTTGCAGTGTTTTATTTTAGCACAGTCATTGTTAATGTGTTACCATGAGCGATAACAGCGCCCTCAATTTTTTGCCAATTTCTTGACAGACTGCAAGTTTTCTTACTTTTTAGTGTTAGGAGATTTAAATTGAGGTAAGTGCAGGAGAAGAGGGGGACAAAGGACATAGACACGCCCATTACCCCAAGGTCATTGGCTTACCCCCTAGCCTTAAGCGATTTTTTATAGTTTGAAAATATAACAACATCTCGTTCACAATTTAGATTTTTATTCCAGATCCTTTGTTTGAAAACCAGCAAATTGGTATCTTTTGTCGATCGTAATTGAAGAAAAATATGATTTGTCCGAAGCTTTAAAATGAAATTCATTATAATATGTATATTTTCTCGTTATTTTTAATGAATATGTATATACCTACGAGTAATTATCATTTCGGTTTATGGAAAAACAAGTCGAAAGTTCTTCACATTCACGTTATTACGGGAGTTTATAAACGTCAGTGAACGCTATTTTGACAGCCATCCTAGAGATAAATCGTTATCCAACAGTTGGAACCTCTTATTAAAAATGGCGTCGGATATCCTAAAGATAAGCGATATCTACGCATTAATGCGGCAAATATCTCAAAGAAAGGTTTTTCTGTAAGATAAAATATCTATCTACTGATTGATGCGTTGGGCCATAGGGGGTTACAAAGACATCATTTTTGACGTACATCTATATAATAATTTAGAAATGTTTTTTTATTTGCCTTTGACAATACTTTAACTGTATATGTGAACATCACGCTCAAAATACAAATGCTAAGATAGATATTAATATGCCCAGAGCAGTATAAAATGCTGGAGAAGGTTCTTAAATACAATTTGCTGCATTAACTTTAATATATTTAGAGCTATTTAAAAAAACTGTATTTTTTAGGATCTTCATACAAATTTCTCAAAAAGACTTTTGGAAACAAAATTACTCATGTAAACGTTGAATGGGATCTTGGTATTACGGTATGAAAATGTAATAAAATAATTGTAGATTGATTTGTTATACATATAAATGTTATTAAAAGCTTATTATTCTCAATAAATAAAGATTTAATGAAAAAATTTGCAGTTTGATTTTGCAGTTTGACAGATATAAATCACCCTCTATGGGTGGGTTGCCCAATTAATATCAAAGCAGGCAATGTATGTAGCTAAGATTCAAACCACAGAGCTCTCTCTATGAAAACTTGCAAATTATGTCGGTAGGTTCGTATAATTTTTTTTTTATTATTATAGACCTCCAAAAAAAATAAAATATTATACGAACCTACCGACATAATCAGTATATTTATATTATCTGTGGACATAATTTGCAAGTTTTCATAGAGAGAGCTCTGTGGTTTGAATAGGTTCGTATAATATTATGAGGTCGGTAAAACAAAAATTGTAAAAGTGTCATTCTTCTTTTTCTGTGCTTATGTCAGTTAAAGTGGTATGTTAAGCAATGGGATGCTAGACTAGAATCTGTTTAATTACCTACCGATCAAGCCTGACAATCGGAATCAAAAACGTAAAGCAAGACGGGTATAAGCTAGTCTTCTATATAATAATTTAGAAATGTTTTTTTATTTGCCTTTGACAATACTTTAACCGTATATGTGAACATCACGCTCAAAATACAAATGCTAAGATAGATATTAATATTCCCAGAGCAGTATAAAATGCTGGAGAAGGTTCTTAAATACAATTTGCTGCATTAACTTTAATATATTTAGAGCTATTTAAAAAAACTGTATTTTTTAGGATCTTCATACAAATTTCTCAAAAAGACTTTTGGAAACAAAATTACTCATGTAAACGTTGAATGGGATCTTGGTATTACGGTATGAAAATGTAATAAAATAATTGTAGATTGATTTGTTATACATATAAATGTTATTAAAAGCTTATTATTCTCAATAAATAAAGATTTAATGAAAAAATTTGCAGTTTGATTTTGAAGTTTGACAGATACAAATCACCCTCTATGGGTGGGTTGCCCAATTAATATCAAAGCAGGCAATGTATGTAGCTAAGATTCAAACCACAGAGCTCTCTCTATGAAAACTTGCAAATTATGTCGGTAGGTTCGTATAATATTTTTTTTATTATTATAGACCTCCAAAAAAAATAAAATATTATACGAACCTACATACCGACATAATCAGTATATTTATATTATCTGTGGACATAATTTGCAAGTTTTCATAGAGAGAGCTCTGTGGTTTGAATAGGTTCGTATAATATTATGAGGTCGGTAAAACAAAAATTGTAAAAGTGTCATTCTTCTTTTTCTGTGCTTATGTCAGTTAAAGTGGTATGTTAAGCAATGGGATGCTAGACTAGAATCTGTTTAATTACCTACCGATCAAGCCTGACAATCGGAATCAAAAACGTAAAGCAAGACGGGTATAAGCTAGTTAAAAATAAAAATGCATAAGGTATAATGGAATAGAGTGTTTTGATAGAGTACAAGGTTTGATAAATTGGATAGTTTAATAAACAAAACTAATAATTTGTTATTTATATCAATGATTATTTTTTCTTATACTTAATTATTTCTTTACCTTAAATTGAAATGTAAGCAATCTTTTACATGATATCTATACTCTTAGATAGAAATTTTCCAAATAATTTTCATTAAAATTCTACCAAATTTTTACCAAATAACACTGTAATGAATTTTGTGCCATTTTTTACACTTAAGCTAAAATAAGATTACTAAACACTAGTAAAGACATGGTTGGATCGCAAACGACAGCGAAATGGGCGTTGAGCAGACGTCCGATAGTGTTGCGACGAATGCAACCGGTTATCCGATGTTACATTCAAATGTGGCTAGTTAGTAGTAAGGGCATGTACAAAAAGTTGGATCCTACGCGACACTATCGGGACGCACACAACTCGATAGGGTCGGATGTTCAGAATAGCCCCCCAATGAGGTATTTGGGTAGCCCTTCGGTTGTCTCTGGACCTGTAAATCCCTTCAGGGACTGGTTTGACCAGTAATCACGAAAACTTACCGTACAACTTTATTCGGTTCCACTCCACAACTGGCAGATATTATAACTTTGGGCTCTGCGTGTTCAATACGAGTAGCCAACTCTCTGGCAGCAAAACCTAGAAATAATTGTATCAGATTACAATGCATACGTTAAAAAGAATTTATTGTTCATAAAGTAGGTGTTTCCAAAAAATGAAGAAATGATCAAACCTCCAAATACTACAGAATGAACAGCTCCAAGTCTTGCTGTGGCCAACATCGCCATTACGGCTTCAGGGATAAGTGGCATGTATAATAATACTCTGTCGCCTTTGGAGACTCCTAGAGATGCGAGGGCACCTGCCAGACGTGATACCTGAAATAAAACAGACCAAATTAAAACTATGGGGTATTTGCAAATTAATCTCATGTTATATGTGCTATCTGTTCAACCACGTTCCTTAAAACAAGTTGGAAATTAAAATTTAAATTAAATTAATCACAATCTTCATATTGATTCATGTCTTATCGTCGTTAGTTTGTTGATTTCGTTGATGACGAGGAAGGGCTTGAATCCAATGGCTGAACAACAATAGATGAAGTGATGCAGTTTGTGTATTGCTGGAAGGCTTGGAGAGGACCTTCAGACTACGACCAGGGAAAACGGTTTGGCTTGTTATTCAGTCTACAATGAAGGAGGCGTCATTAGCACAACACGAAAGGAACATGCATCCAGCATTGCTCATACGATCAAATACAGTGACGCATCTAAATTAATGCCCCACGTTGGGCGCCAAGTGATGTATATACAATGATTGAGTTTTATGTGAGGAATTGAGAATTGGAATGAGCAAGTTACTTTAAAAATGTGCTTATATTATATAGTTGTCAGTAAATAGTCCAATGTGCCCAATATACCAATTTTCAGAACCTTAAAATCTGTCCTTTATCTTATACCGATTGGACAGGTACTTCAGCGGATCGCGGCTTTTTTTCAGCAGAATCATAAGTCTTTTTCATTAATAGCTCGTTTGGCAAGACTTACCGTGTCTTGCATTTCATTGTAGGTGACCCTCCTAATGACCTGTGTCAGAGGACTGTCGTGGATGATGGCCACACGGGATCCTCGCCCGGCCAGCACGTGTCTGTCCACCGCATTGTAACAGGCGTTGATTTCACCTCCCACGTACCTGCAACCGATCAGTCACCAATACAATTTTCATTTCATTGTTTTTATGGAAATGTCATGCTAATTTATATGAAACTATTGAATGCTATTCCTAATTATTATGATTGTCGAGTTATGCTGATAAGTTCATAATGCCGTTTGATTTGATTTACGTCATTAATTTTTAAACGTATTCAAAATTATTTTGAACTAGAGTTTGCATTTGTTTTTGCGTGAAGTTGTCAAAATGAAAAATACTTGGCAAAATAAAAGCTTCTAACAAAGTTTCACATTTCAACGTAAATTTGATATGTTATCCGTTATCCTCAACTGTTAATTAATTTTTATATCCAAACATTTGACTTATTTTTAACTGAATTTGAATGTACATAAGTTACAGTAACATTTTTAATTTGCTGGATCATAAAACCACAACTTTTTCAAATTAGTATGTTTAAAAGAATGTCCCTAGAGGTCGATTCCGTAACTGCTCCGCTAAAATTTAGCGTCCACTAAAAGTTTACCAATTTTACCAATGTGAATTTAGCTGCAAGCTGCATGTTGTCTTTTCGACCAAAATAACATTGCCCAAGCAAATTGTTCGATGTAAATATATAGCTGTAGATGATTTAAACCAAATAATTTACAAAATTTTCGAGGTATGAGCGGTTGAGCGTGCGAAAATTTTCTTTAAAAGATGCGCGAAAAGTTTGTGACGAGGAACCATATCGGCGCACAGTTTACCCCGTACATATCGGCCTCGTGCCGCAATCAAAATATAACGAATAACTTTTTTCTCTAAATTCTGAAAAGAAGAATTAAACCTTCTCAAGACTTTTTAAAGCCTATATATGAAAGTGAGAAAAGAAAGGAAAAGCAAATTAAGTAATAAGACATATCAAGGAACTTTTATAATAAGTAGTACCTTCATCATTTGGGACTAAAAGAATGGCACCTACCTAAGTTAAGAAAAAATAAATTTTCAACATATTATATTTATGTTAAGAAATGACAAAATCATAGAAATACGCATGATTTTCTTAAAATTATTTACAAAGACGTATTTGAATCACAAAATTCTTCACAAAACCCTAGAACCACGGCACGCATTCAAAAGTGAAGACCAAATGTTTCGATGTTTGACAGTTGGGTTGGCAAAAAGCATAGATTTTTATATATAACTACCTAGATGGAGTACTCCTATATCTCTCTTCATAGTAAAAAGGTGAAGCCGATTTGGCCGGCAATTTTGACAGTACGGTAGTCAAAACGGAACGTAAAAAATGAAGTTAACATTTATAAAGAAACTTAATTTTTTTTGGAGAGATTGTGTATTTACGTACCTAGTGAAAGTTCATTCTTATGAATTAAATAACACACAGTTGCACTTTCACAAAATTTATATTGAATTCAGACATTGACCTATGCAGACATTGTCAAGAGACTCTGTCAAACTTGAAAATGATAATTTTTCACTTATTTCAACGTAAAAATACGTTTTATTGTAAAAACACGAGAAAATAACTGAAACTGTCAAAAGTTACAATATTTCGGCTTCACTTTTGAACGCGAGTCGGGATTCTAGGTTATTGTATAGAATTCTGTGGCAAAAAGTGGTAAGTGGATTATACTCTTAAGATGTTGCACATTGCTTTAAATTACTTTGAATTAATTGTATCCCTCTTTTTCTATTAATAAAAATCAAAATTTACCTACAAAATCATTCATTTTTGCTAACCGAGCTGTCAAAAGTGCTGTTGAATGGGGCTTATATACCTACTGATACATGATTTACTTCATCTGGGTAATTATATTTAAAAATCTAGAAAACATCGTGAAAATTCAAGTTAGTCTCTAGGTTTGTGTGGTGTTTAAAAAAGAGAATAAAAAATGTTTGCACATGCATACCACTTTGTGAATGGTTCGTTGGAGTTGTCCAAAACTTTGTCCCATGGCTTGGACCATGTGACAGATTTGCCGACTTCCCCCCAAAAGCTTGCAGGATCTTCTATTGACTTTCTGTAAGCTGCTTCGTATTTGGGAGAAGTGTACGGATTCTGTTTTAGAATCAAATCTGAAAATGAAGAATAGAAAGTGTTATTATAAACTTTGAAGAGGCCTTTGCCTGAGAAACACAGAAAATGAAAAAAAAACGAAAGATCTTATTTTGACGGAACGTTTATAATAAAATGCTACGCACCAAAAAACCTAGACTTGAAAACGTCGTGGGGTCAAAAATGGTGCAACCATGACCTCTGACTAAATTTGTCTAGACGCAACGTCATTAATAATTCGTCAATAATCATACATTAATTATTAATTTCCGATGATAATAATGTTATGTACAAAATATAAATTTTCCCAAAAAGTGTCATTCATAATAATTGTGTGTATTGTAACACAAAAAAACTAGATCAATGGAGGGTAGGTAATATTTTGAAATTAAAACGACGTTTGGTGTCGACTTTAAAAATAAGACACAAAAAAATAAATGCTCATTAAATAATATACCTAGCTTATTAATTTAAATTACGCAACGACAATAACAAGGAACAGTTTTTAATAATAACATATTATAATTAGTTTTATTAAGTTTTTGTAGGTCTAATCCAATTTAAATAAAAAACTTTTTAACTATTCCCCAATTTTATTATACCTGACATGTTTCGAAGGGGTAAAAAGTTTTTTATTTAAATTTGATTATTTAAATTACTTCCACCAAGAAAAATGCACGTTCAACAACTTATAAATTTTTGTAGGTCTGTTTTACAAAACGGTGAATATAATTGATTTTATCTTTTCAATCAAAATATATTAATAATAACATATTATTGCTTTTATCGGAAAATATGAAAATGGTCGACACTGGGGCTAGAACCCACGATTTTCAGTACACCATACGAAAGTCGACGAACGAACCATTGAGGTAAAAATACTAGGAAATGAGTTAATCAATTTTAGGTATAACTTTTCAACAAGAACATCCTCTTCATTTTATCTTGTTCAATCTTCATATGCTATTTCAAAAGTAGTGAGAAGATCTCGGATTTTTTTAGTTTAGTCAAAAATTGATGAATCAATTCTAGAAAAAAATCTAGAATTGATTGATCAATGGATGTAGTCAGCTTTCAGCCCTACCGTTAATATAGAAACTATGCAAACACATCAGAAACACTCTCAATAAGCTTGGGCGGTTGGTCCTTCGAGTGCTTTGTATAAGTGACCGGCGAAATGTAGCAGCGGAAACGGGGAAAAGGACAAAAATATTCTGAGGGAGGCCGGGAATCTGTTTGGTTAAACTTCAGATTATCGGACAGTCCCACAACTAACCTCGATAAACTCCAGGAACGCAGTAAATTATTATGTCAATATACATACAAATACATTCCTTCAGGACCCCCCGTACACTCGCAAGCCAGCCCGGAGGAGACCAATCCGCAGCAAACCCGACCCACACGAAACCGACCCCCTAGCTTGATCGAAGCAATCTAACCAAAAAGCCGGTCACACATAAATCAAGCCCGCCGCGGATCCCCCCCAAACCAACCCGCAATGCGGGAGGCCTAAGCCCCATTCAGGAGCATAAAGAGGCATCAAGAGCTCTCCATTGCGCTCGAAGACGTGCGAGGCTGATTGTGCCTTTTCTGACCGGTTGAGGTTTAAGGACGTGATGTGGTCAACCTCACGGTCCCAATCTAATTTTTCGATTTCCCACCTCTTACAGGATGCTCGAAAAACCAGCAAAAAGAGCAGAGGTGCTACTCTTAGCCGGCAACCCCACGGCATGTCAATAGGTAATTTATTAAAAGTTCAAGGTAAGAGCCTTGAGGAACGCCACAGGTGCGTAGTATGTAAACACAATAAGTAGAAGTGAGTAGCTCCATAACCACACTTGAATATTATCAACACAATGCATCAGGGAATTCAATATTATTCAAAAGAAATTTGTGAGCTACACCATCAAATGCCTTTGACAAATCAGTATACACACATTGTTGATTTCTGTTTTGAAAACATAAAAACTATATTGCTGAGATATGAATCATTTTAATTATGTATGATGTACCTATTTAAATATATATTTGTAAAAATCGAGTTGCTCTGTCCGAAATAATTAAGTATACGTGATTACTTTGACCGATTATCTAATCATATTATTATTGAATACTTTGTTAATCTACATACCCGTCTCATATACTGTTTTAACTCCATTAGACTAACAAATCTATTGTTTTTACTTTTTACCGCATAAAGTTCAAAATTAAAATATGTAGACATAGAAACAAAGGATGTATATGGAATTAGGTATCGAAAGGAGTTTATTTGATTATATAATTACTCACCTGTTTCATTATATTCCCTAACTGCATTATTTAAAAACTACGATCAGTGGAATAAATAGCTCAGCGATAGAAAATATTACGATCAAACTGTCATCGAGATAGTTTAACGCATATTGTTTGATTGTAAGTTGATCTCTGTAGATATTGACCCGCCATATTGTATTTAACGTCAACTGACAGCTGTTTCGAGTATACAAGAACGCTTTTTGTAATAAATACACCGTATTTAAGTTTTTTTCCAGTCCAAATATGTGCCCCCTTTATATTTGGGCCCATTGCATTTTGGTTTATCATCTTTATAATGGGAAATTTAAACAAATAAAGCAAATATGCATTCTTGTAATCATTAGAGGGCTTACAACCATGATGCACCAACTAAATTTAAAAGAAATATAATGACGTTTTTAACTGCGTTACTTTTTTAAGTAGGTACAAATATTTATATTAGTAATTTTAGAATTGAAGTCATCAAACACGAATGAATTCATTTTGACTGAAACATAAAGGTTTCGTATGATTTAATAAGGACATACCTATATTTTGATATAAAATAAATTATTAAAAAATAGGGTACCTATTCTGCATCAATAACTCGAAATCATTTAAATCCGACATAGCGAATATTGGCAGTAACCACTCGCGTTGCCCGGCTACTATTTTATTTGCTTACAACATTTTCTGCAAAATGTCATCTTCATACATAACAGACGCGGATTAAATATTTTTTTATAAGTAAAAACTGATCAGTGAGTTGTACGTAAACTTACGATTAACGATTTTTTTTATAAGAAAGACGGTATGTGTACATTCAAAACGGGCGGTGAGTGTCATAATAACAGTAAGTACCTACCTACTATGATTTTGAGCATATCAAAAACGAAAATCATTACATTCCTTATATATCAACTATATATGCCGCGAAATTTTCGAGAGATATGAAAAAGTGGAATAGGTGGAACAATAATAATTATTGTTATTTGGATATCTCGGAAGTATGTTAAATGAACCTTTTATTCCATAAGTAGAGTTACCTAGAGGTCGATTCCGTAACGGCTCCGCTAAAATTTAGCGTCCACTAAAAGGTTGAATTAAACATCCAATGTGAATTTGGCTGCAGGCTGCACGGTGTCTTTTCGACCAAAATAACATTCTTCTTCTTCTTCAGCCCGTCTTCGTCCATTGCTGAACATAGGCCTCCCCCTCTCCTTCCAATCATTCCTGTCCTGAGCCTCTCTCATCCACGTGTGGCCTGCAACCTTTGCGATGTCGTCCGCCCATCTGGCCTGGGGTCTGCCGACATTTCTTCTGCCTTGTCTAGGCTGCCACTCCACTACTCTTTTGGCCCATCTGTCGTCCGTGCATCTGGCCACATGGCCAGCCCATCCCCACTTCAGGGCAAATTCAAGCAAATTGTTAGATGTGAATAATATATAGATGTAAGTGATTTCAACCAAATAATTTACAAATTTTTCGAGGTATGGGCGGTCGAGCGTGCGAAAATTTGCTTTTAAAGATGCGAGAAAAGTTTGTGACGAGGAACTATATCGGCGCACACTCTGCCGCATTTCACTTATTGTGGCATAACTATAATAGTTAGACATATTATGTTGTCGCGAAACTTTTTGTAAATAAGTCGTAGTACATTATTTTATTCAATCATCAATAGTTTTCGCAGCGCACGCGATGTAAAGAATATTTTAAGTAATTTTTTTACACCTTGGGTTACATTATTGTAGTAATTACATTAATAATTTACAAAATCAAAAATCATTACTTCCCTAAAGATCAGCTATGCTGTGAAATTTTCGAGAGCTTTGAAAAGATGGAATAGGTGGATCAATAATAATAAATATTTAGATATCTCGGAAGTATGTTACATAAATGAACCTTTTATTCCATAAGTAGAGTTACATGTAGAGAAGACTTCAGCCTGCATGCCTGCAGAATTTTCAACGTTCCGCGCAACTTCCTGACTATAGCAAACAACGAAAAAAGAATAATAATTAGAGAAATTTGTTTTAGCCTTTCACGCGTGATACGCTACTACGTTCATTCTTACGTTCTTTCCCTAGGTGGAGCGTGTGGTTGCCACAAAGTCTCGCCAAGCATCTCTGTCCTGGACTAGATCCAGGTCGTCAATTCAATTCATGTCGGCATCCTGAAGGTCTCCATTATGATGGAATGTCTCCGGAGACCTTATTTTTGTCCTGGAAGGTCTCCATTACGCTCTCTTGATTGTGATTCTTGGCTTACTATGTCTTCTTATACCACCCAGTGTGTAAAAAAAGGCTTCCATAATCTATGGACTCGGACGACATGGTCGAGCCAGCTCAGCCTACGATTTAGGATTACCGTTTTCACAGGAGGTTGCAACGTTCGTGATCATGTAATGAGTGCTCCTCTGGAGAAAGAGAGAGAGTATCATTGAGTCCTCCCAGACTCTCTAATAAGTTGGGAGACTCCTTTTCTGGCCATCAGAAAGACTCAAGATAAAATTCTAATTTATTTTTATAAGTGTGCCACAGCTTTTGAGACTCTCTTCAGGGGCGTTATAAATTAACTGAGCAAGGTTCCTTCCATATAAATGGGAATACAATTTAAACTCAAAGATTAATTGACTTATCGAAAATTTAATAAAGATCTTTTATTAACATAAAAACTTCCCATACAATTTCTCCAAGCAAGTTACATTAATAATTAAAAGAAAGAAAACACAGGGATATAAATTCCCAAATTTATGCTATCACATATTATATACCTATCATTGTAACAAAATACAAAGATTGAAGATTTTTCATAATCTTCCCCTACCGAACTAATATTCTTTAGTTTCTCAAATTTTATATCTCAATTTAAAATCGTTTCACTTAAACAATTTTTCACACAAAAGTGACTAAACAACTTGGTAAAATAAATTCTTTCCTTTAAAACTAAATTAATCTTTCATTATCACCCCAACTAATCAACATGAGCGCACCAAATGTTAAAAATTGTAAAAATAAAGTTATAAAAATTTACTCAGCTTAAAAGACTCGATTGCTGCTATCTAGGAATCCTTTTCTGCAGAAGAAGTTGATAAGTGAGGATCATCTAGGCTTCAATATAACAATCGACACATAGAGTGAAGAATGAATTGTTCAGAGGACTGCATACCGTCTCCCCTCTCACTTATGGATATCAAGTTCCTTATATTTCGCCGCAACCATAAACGTCCTTGTATTCCCCAATATTAATTGAAGTGGTATCTCTCGACATATTGAATTAAACATAGTCTCCTTGTCTAAGGGTCTAGCATCTCCCCGGTACTAGGACCGCATTTCTAAAATTTAAATTTCAGAAATACTTTCAATACATTCGAATAAAATTAATAACTCTTAACAATTTCTTGTGAAAAAATTGTCTCTAGTACAATATGTCACATTCTCTGTAACTCGTCGAAATAAAAATGAGAGTTCACATACCTTACTTAATTGCGGTTCGAAAGAATCCGGAGTTTGGTTATTTTATAAATAACAGCACAACAAATGATTTACACGGTTAATCCATGATGGATTACTCGTTTTAATTCACCATTATAACATATAAAGAATAAAACTATGGAGGTAACACAATAGTGTGACCGTTCCCCCGTGCTGCAGAACAAATTCTCGTGTTCAAACGATACTTAACCCCACCGGTACCCCTCTCTTTCTCTCGTATAACGCTCTCCCTTTCTAACCCTACTACGTATGTCGAGTTAAACTCGCCACTGCTTGATTCAAGAAAGTGTCTCGTTACAAATACCCCCTTTCCCCTCTAAATTTTTGTGCAATCTTTTACACAAAAATTTCTTTTACTCTCTAGCACGCTTAATCTACCTAATTGGTACGCTCATATCTAACCTTTACCCTGTTTTACACCTAGGTCCTAAATACATTTCAATAAACAAAGCATCTCACAGCTTTTAACTGATGATAAAATGACAAACTTAGCTTAGGAAAAAGAATCATATACATTTAACTTCGTAATAGACAGATTGCGTTTAATCTTGGGTACCTCTTCGACTAACTCAATGGCATATCATAATTTGCCATATCCCGGGCGCCACCATGGAGCTTTTGATTAATTCAGTGTGATGACTAAGTGAAATACGAAAAGAAACAAACTCATTTCCATGGACCAAAACAAACTTATCGTACTCTCGAGGTAGTATCATTTTTACCTCTACTTGCCTGAGATACCCAACATTCAACACCATCAAATTCAGTTATACATCGCAAATAATAAATCAATCTTAAAATTATTTCTTATGTAAATAATACATGATACTCATATCACAACTTAGGTTTTGGAAGTACCGTCAGTGTTTCAGGAGTCCAAATTAAATCTTTACGCGATTTTATTAACATTATTTAAAGTAACTCAAGTTTCACAAACCGAGTTACAAACTTTAGTTTAACAATATCAGATGTAATAATCTGTAAGTGAGTGTCAGACAACTCTACTAATGACTCAGATGGAGTAACACTGACGTCACTCTACTATACTAGATATATACTACATTATTATTTATACTTTAATTTATATTTACAAAATCAAAAACTTTTGTTCTTCTATTAAAGAAAAATTATATGTGCTGCTCACTACAGAACGGCTGAGCGAATAGGACTTGCGAGACGACACTGCCCTTCAGTCAACACTGTTCTATCAGCCAAATTACATTGACTCAAATTATTCTTTTCCCAATACATCTTCAAACGGGACCAACAAGTTTGCACCACTTTCTGTTCTTTCATCACATCAATCTATCAATAACTGCACTGTTTTACTATAACACTCGCCTATTGCGTTATGTTTTCTACATACTTATATCATTCGGACTTTCACCATTACCGCATTCTAGGTTACAGGACGAATACAGACAAAGCAGCTTCAGACAATATATTTTAACACAATTTTATATCCTCTTTCATACATCAAAACTATTCTGTCCGGTATGGACTATCTTACAAACTCTCTTTCATACATCAACCTCAGTAGTAACCCGGACATCATGCCTTACATAAATCACTCCTACATTACCTCGTTCTTACGTTACCGATCGTACTTCTCTTTCGACTTAGCTACTGGATGGCTATGACTACTGGTAGTGGAATATTTTCTATTTCTTACGATGAATCTACTTTCAAAATATCTCTGACGTGATACCTATTTCTATTTTTACTTTCTACGTCTTCTAATTCATAAATTACGTCCGATATTTTTCTAACTATTCGACTATTCACGAATCTAGGGGCTAATTTCTTTGTAAAATACTCTCCTGCCTTGGACTGAACGAAGTTCTTGCGCCACACGGAGTCACCCTCTTTGAACACCCTTTTTACCCTCCTCAAGTTATAGTTCTTAGCGTATTTCTCATATGCTTGCCATGTATTTTCGGCCACTATTTTAAACGTGGTAGACAGACTTTCCATTCTCTGATTATAGATATACCTATCCTGTTTCAACGTATCTGTTCGAGAAATTTCTTGTACGTCCACTTCGCCGTAAATAGATCCGTTCAAGATGACTTCCCTTCCTTTTGCCAATAAATTCGGGCTGTACCCTGTCGTCATATTTACAGAGCAATTCATGGCTGATTGTACGTGGTCCAAATGATCAGCCCAGCTTCTGTGTTCGTCTTTAACCAGCATTCCTAAAGTATACTGCAAGCCCTGGTGATACCTTTCGACGCAATTATTTTGTGGGAAATATAGAGCATTGTAGAAAATGTTCTGGACACCATAATTTTCCAACAGATTTTTGAATTCATGAGACAAGAACTGTCGGCCGTTGTCTGAAATTATCGTTTGGGGAACGCCTTCATGCAAAAAAATCCCTTTTTCCAAGCAGTCCACGACGGCTTTAGCCGTGGCCTTACGTAATGGGAAGAACCAAGTATATTTACTGAACACGTCCACGACACTCAAAATATTCATGTACCCCCCTCTGGCCTTAGGGAGGGGGCCAAAGAGATCACAACTTAACATCTTCATTGGACGATCTACCCTTTTTCTATTTGTCATAAGACCCCCGGGTGCTACGTTAGATGGCTTGTATTGTTTACAAGTTTTGCACGCCGAAACAAACTTCTTCACCTCGCGATACATATTTGGCCAATAGTAATCTCTTTCTACGGCTTTAAATGTTTTAAAAGTTCCGGTATGTCCAACGTTATGAGCTCGCTCTACGATCCCAAAACGCTGACCTTTCTTTGGCACTTCCTTCCAAGCGAATTCCTTCAGCAGTGGATTATCGTCCTTAGTCAATCTATAAAGGCGGTTATTTTCCACTTGGTAATTCATAAAACTCGTCGGATTCGCGGTACAGCCGTCGAATATCTTTTTATACCATAGATCCTCTTCTTCGTCCTCGACATGTACATTTATTTCATTGATAGAACTTGGCAATCTAGACAAGGCATCAGGTACCCTATGCGCACTGCCCTTACGATGCTCTACGTCGAACTTAAACTGAGACAAGCGAGTGCTCCATCTGGCCAATCGTCCCGAAGGGTTAGACAATTTAGTAAGGAACCGGAGTGCCGCATGATCCGTTATCACTTTAAATTGCATTCCTTCTATGTACGGCCTGAAAAACTCTATTCCGTTTAGTATGGCTAATAATTCCTTTTCGGTGACCGAGTAATTAACTTCTGATTTGGACAAGGACCTGGAAAAAAACGCTATTGGTTTTTCCTCCTCTCCAAACATTTGATGTAGGGCTGCACCGATTTGGTGTTGACTAGCATCCGCGTGGAGAATAAAAGGTCTTGAAAAGTCCGGGCAGGTCAACACGGGCGCGGTGATCAAGGCCTCCTTTAAACTTTTGAACGCTTGTGCCGCTTCTGCGTTCCAACTAAATGTAGAGTCACCTTTTTTTACCCTTAAAAGTTTGTTGAGTGGCTCTGAAAGTTTACTACAATCTTTGATCGATCTGCGGTAAAATCCTACCATACCCAGGAACATCCTCAAATGTTTTAACGATCTTGGTTCCGGGTATTCCGCTATGCATTTTACTTTGTCTGGATCCGGTCTTAACCCATTCCCGTCAATCAGGAAACCTAAGTATTTCAATTTGCTCTTACAAAATTCACACTTTGACAATTTTACTGTCAAACCGGCTTCTTTCAATCTATTCCTCACCTTTTTTAATAATTCGACGTGTGCATCGAAGTCTTCGCTGATTAAAATGAGATCGTCTATATAGCAAAAGACATTCTCATCAAATTTCGGACCGAACAATCGGTCTGCTAATCTTTGCAGTTCGCTAGCGGCGTTGACTAATCCGAAAGGCATCTTCGTAAATTCGAACAACCCTCTTCGCGGTACCACGAATGCCGTTTTCTCGCGCGATGATTTTTCTAACGGTATTTGCCAGAAGGCCTTAGATAAGTCTATGGAAGAGATATATTTAGCGTTCCTTAAATTTGACAGAGTTCTGTTCAAGTTAGGTAAAGGGTAGTTGTCTCGCTTGGTTACGGCATTTAATTTTCTAGAGTCCAAGCAGAATCTACCGGTCCCGTCTTTTTTTTCGACGATTAGCGTCGGGCTAGTCCACGCAGAATTCGATGGAGTTACGACGCCTAAACCTAGCATTTCATCCAACTCCTTCTCCACTTGCTCCTGTTTCGCAGGAGACAATGGGTAGTATCTTTGTCTGATAGGTTCGCCCGTAGTTTCAATTTTGTGTTCGATTAGGTTAGTGCATCCCAACCCATTCTCTTCGAAAGATATTTCGCGGAATTCTTTCTCGATCTCTTCTAACTGCCTTCTTTGGTGCAAGTCAAGACTGTTCCTATCTTCTATTTTCCCTAATTCGTCGATACATTTGAAGTCTCCATATTTTATATCTGCGAATAGGTTCGGTGCAATTTCGAACTTTCTCCAAAAGTCTACCCCCAAAATTACCCCCTGATTTAATTTATCTAATATATAAAAACGCTGAATTTTTACCGTTTCGTTATATTTTACTTGTAGGTCTAAATATCCCCACGTCTTAACTTTGTTGCCATCAGCTAAGGTAACGCACTCTCTCGATGAGCCTACAATCGCCCCTTTATTTACGAAAAACTCCCCAATATTTTGACTCAACGCACTTATGGAAGCGCCCGAGTCAAGTAATCCGGTAAAATTTTCGTTTTCTATTTTTAACTGAAGGTATGGCCTATTATCTCCTCGCTTAGCGCATATTAACGGTGCCAGTTTATGCGTATCGAAGAAAATTTTAACATATTTTAGCCAGTCACTCCATTCTTTCTCCCTTTCTTCGGGAGCTGGCCGACTGACTATCCTAATCTTTTTGTTTTTAATAATATTATTAAATCGCTTTTCCCTTATATTCCTAAATTCACGTTTGTTAACGTTGTTATAACCTCGATGTGTTGGACTAGACTCACCTACTTGATTCAACTTACTGTAACATACAGACTGACGATGTCCCGGCTTATTACAAAAATAACATACTATATTCTTATTCTGTTCGTAGCGACCCTGCGTTCTCCTTACTACGTGTGAATTAATATTATGAGTACTGTTACTCTTCGTTGGATATGATTCACGGCGTACGTAATTTGCGTCGTCTTTTTCGGCCCTTGTATAACCCTTATGTACGAGATCGTTGCTCGCTCTATTGATTTGCTCCGACTGTGTTGCCATTTCGTTTACTTCTGATAACTCCGCGATTTTACCTCCCGAACGATTTCGTTTGGACGATCTTTTGCTAACCAGTGCATCGAATTTCGCGCATAAAAACATAAGTTCTTGAGTACTTGTCACCTTCGTAGTAGCCAAAAGACCCGCGTAATCTTCAGATAACCCGTTTATTACAACCTCTAAAAATTCTGTATCTTCAACTGGACTATCGAGTAACTTATTCTTAGCTTTCAACCCCAGAATAAATTCGCTTGCGGACATGTTATTGTCTTGACTCGCCGAAAGAATTTCCAACTTGAGTTCTTTTTGTTTGTTAGCATTTTCAAATTGGATTAGGAATTTTGCTTTGAAGTCTTCCCATTCAAAATTAAAATCGGTTGCCCTAAACCATATAAGTGCGAAACCAGACAGTAATATAGGCATGAACCTAACGAGAGAATCTAGTTCTACGTCATAAACCCCTGCTAGTTCTTCCAAACGTATTAAGAAATCTCGTGGATCTGATTTGCCAGCGAAGTTCAAGTTCCACTTTCTTACATCTATTTCTTTAGCGCGAGCCGTATGTGTATTGGTAACCCCCGTCTTATTGTAATTGCTAATCGGTTGTTTATCTTTTCTCTTTTGCGTAGGTAATTTCCTAGTGTGTTGTTTGACAGTTATGCTTTCTGGAACCTCAAACCCTAAATCTTGATATTTAATGCCGTCGTCTGATAATGTCGAAGTATGTTCTACAACATCTTTCGGTACTCCCAGTTTAAGCAACGTTTCTTGTTCCATTTTGACTAAATAACTCAACCTTCAATCTACCCGAAAAATTAAAATTGAATATTGATTTACTATAACTTTAAAACAAGTCTAAAAATTCGCTTCCCGTAAATATAATTAATTTCTAATCTAAATTATAACAAAATTTTACGAAAATGTTACCTCAATATATTTGAACACGTTTTACTTAAGTTCTCTCACACTGACCCACTATTATAAAATCAACCAAAATCTGTAACAGCCGATAGTCCGCCTAACTAGATAATATATAAGTATAATAGGTATTGGTTAAAGTTGCTAACTCACCCAGAAATACCAAAGATTTTTTTAAAAATTTAATAATAATAATAACGTAATAATACACCATCCTTCAATATCTCGTCTTAACATTTACTACCTTTAAAATCCAATCTAGGTATATTTTCTTTCATTCATATACATACTTCAAATTAGTCTTCCAAACACAACTATGTTTTTGCCAATCTTACAAACATAAACTCATTAATCCGAGAAGTGCTACTCGTAATACTCAAAAATAAAGTTGATAAAAGGAACCAAATAAAGACTTTAAAAATAAAATAAAAAAAAATTAAATTAACAAACAAAGTTGACCTGCGTTTAAGTTGTATAATATGAATTCTTCTGAATGAAAAATATCTTCGTGTTTTAAAATTATTGCCGTGTGTTGACTAAAATGCGTGCCTCGCCGTTCCACCCGGTCAGAGTTCAGCAGTAATTCAGCAGAAAAATTCATAAACATCAGATGATAACTCTTTATCCGAAAACTAGAACATATAAAAATACAAAACCAGCATTAGTTTAGGTTCCAACATGCAATTTCATACCTAATCAAAAATTAAATAAAAATACAAGTCTGGGCATCATAAAAATTTTCGCAAGTAATAAATTCTTCAATACAACAATTAGTTTCATAAAAATTTTGTTGCCTCCCAGGCTTCAGTAAAGTTAATTCATACCCACATGCATATACGAATTCAACAGAAAAAATTCTACCCACAAAAATTATTGTCAAAATTCTTGATGACTCTGCAGAAAAAATTAAAAGTTACCAAATAAAGTATACCTAATTTTGATTTATGCTCATAGCATAGTACTATGTAAAAATATACACCATATAAAATTGCCCAATAAAATTATAATTTAAAAATAACTTAATAACTAATGGAGAATCTGTTCCGCAGAACAATGGCACAATCAACACTAAAACTTTGTTAACTTCAAAAATTCCCTCACAAAAATTCAAATAAAAATTAACAAACTTGCTCCAGTTAATTACCCCAAAAGATTTATTTATAACAAGTGAGATTTGTGCCTTTCTGACAGCCCCTTAAGTTGGACGCCATTTTGTAATGTGTGCTCCTCTGGAGAAAGAGAGAGAGTATCATTGAGTCCTCCCAGACTCTCTAATAAGTTGGGAGACTCCTTTTCTGGCCATCAGAAAGACTCAAGATAAAATTCTAATTTATTTTTATAAGTGTGCCACAGCTTTTGAGACTCTCTTCAGGGGGGTTATAAATTAACTGAGCAAGGTTCCTTCCATATAAATGGGAATACAATTTAAACTCAAAGATTAATTGACTTATCGAAAATTTAATAAAGATCTTTTATTAACATAAAAACTTCCCATACAATTTCTCCAAGCAAGTTACATTAATAATTAAAAGAAAGAAAACACAGGGATATAAATTCCCAAATTTATGCTATCACATATTATATACCTATCATTGTAACAAAATACAAAGATTGAAGATTTTTCATAATCTTCCCCTACCGAACTAATATTCTTTAGTTTCTCAAATTTTATATCTCAATTTAAAATCGTTTCACTTAAACAATTTTTCACACAAAAGTGACTAAACAACTTGGTAAAATAAATTCTTTCCTTTAAAACTAAATTAATCTTTCATTATCACCCCAACTAATCAACATGAGCGCACCAAATGTTAAAAATTGTAAAAATAAAGTTATAAAAATTTACTCAGCTTAAAAGACTCGATTGCTGCTATCTAGGAATCCTTTTCTGCAGAAGAAGTTGATAAGTGAGGATCATCTAGGCTTCAATATAACAATCGACACATAGAGTGAAGAATGAATTGTTCAGAGGACTGCATACCGTCTCCCCTCTCACTTATGGATATCAAGTTCCTTATATTTCGCCGCAACCATAAACGTCCTTGTATTCCCCAATATTAATTGAAGTGGTATCTCTCGACATATTGAATTAAACATAGTCTCCTTGTCTAAGGGTCTAGCATCTCCCCGGTACTAGGACCGCATTTCTAAAATTTAAATTTCAGAAATACTTTCAATACATTCGAATAAAATTAATAACTCTTAACAATTTCTTGTGAAAAAATTGTCTCTAGTACAATATGTCACATTCTCTGTAACTCGTCGAAATAAAAATGAGAGTTCACATACCTTACTTAATTGCGGTTCGAAAGAATCCGGAGTTTGGTTATTTTATAAATAACAGCACAACAAATGATTTACACGGTTAATCCATGATGGATTACTCGTTTTAATTCACCATTATAACATATAAAGAATAAAACTATGGAGGTAACACAATAGTGTGACCGTTCCCCCGTGCTGCAGAACAAATTCTCGTGTTCAAACGATACTTAACCCCACCGGTACCCCTCTCTTTCTCTCGTATAACGCTCTCCCTTTCTAACCCTACTACGTATGTCGAGTTAAACTCGCCACTGCTTGATTCAAGAAAGTGTCTCGTTACAATCATTTGATCAGTTTCATTGAACACAAAATCGAACCACCTTGAATAGTACCTGATGTGCTTTGCGGGATTTGGTCATGTTTATATTATCTAAGAAATTGACAGCCCTAATGATGCCTACCACAGGCGTAGGGGGAACATCTTCATCATCACCGTTATTTTTTCCTCATTACTGAGGGTCGTGACCTGTCACTCTCTCATAATAACACCATGTATGGTTGTCCTCTACCTCTACCGACACATTGCCGTCCGCAATGATCCAACTTTGTCTGTCCATCTAATGGGTGCTCTTCCTCTGCATCTATATCCTTCAACACCACTAAGGACCACCAATTTTTTTCAGACTGTCTTCATCTCGTCTGGTAATGTGCTGGGCGAAACGTAGGCATAACAATACGCCAAACTAACACGACCAAATCTCGCGAGGCCCTAATAAATATGTCAATTATTGTCAACAGCCGATCGTGAAAGCCTCGAATCGTCTTAGGATTTTTTTGCATTGCGTATGCTTATAATAATATACTGTGTTTTTTTGGTTAAATCTCAAGGCGGCTTTGAACCCGTATAACATCATTGTTTCATATTCCATTTATTTTGTACCATGTAACGATTGACGTGAACGCTGGCCAGAAACTTATACATCCTGCCCAGCATTCGATTACATTGATAGTTCATCATAGATTACATTTCCTAAATTGTGACATTAGCGTATATAGACTACCTGGCAAAATGCTGGTCGAAGCTCTTTAAACTGCAACCAGCATTGCTTTTGTATCATGTTCTGTTGACTGTTCTCTGCCTCTGTATTAATTATTATTTTCCATGTATATTTCTATGTCTATGCTTTTTCTTGGTTATGTCGTTTTTTTATTGGATACATTTTGTTCAAATGACGATTCCTAATGGACCTAAGGATGATAAAATACAATAAACATTTACCCGAGCATTAGATAGACGACATTATTGGTTTTAACTGAGTAGTTGCTCGATAATCACTGATAATATCTTGTTGTTTATTCCGCCATCAGTGGTTTTGTATGACTTTATAGTTTTGCTCATGTTCATTATTTTTAGACCTACTCTTTCCGAGTGCTCTTTAATGATGTTTACAGCTTATTCCACAATTTTAACATCTTTTTCGAGAAGAAGTTCGTCGGCAAATTCGAGGTCGCTCAATTTTAGTTTTTGGGAGATGTCTAGGTCCGTATTTGTAGGGATGGGTAGAAGAATAATATAAGTACATAACAATGATGAAAAGACACGGGACCAGGACACAGCCCTGTGGGACACCCATCGTTACTTTAAACCAGTCAGTTTTGTAATATGTACTTGGTCATTTTCTTTGTAAATAGATTTGATAACGTTTACGGTTTTCTTTGAGATCCCATAATATATCCCATATCCCGTATTTACATCAAAACCTGGAATCATATATGTATGGCGGGCGAGAATTGCAACGTCGGTTAGAAATTTCCAAGCTTAGAAATATTAACCCCACAGCAATATTGTATTTTGAAAATATGTAAAGTAATGAGCTAGTCAATGTATTAAGCGCTATACAGTTCTAAAGGTACTTCCATATATACATACGTGTGAATAAATTATAGTTAGGGTATAGAACTGGGGCAATGGTCAATGTCTAAGGTTACGAATACAGCTTACCTATTTCTATGATGTATGTACTTATATGACCATTTATAACGCAATTGACAACACAAATATTTCGACCAAACTGTACACATAGAGGAATGACGGGGAAATCAATCCTGGAGCAATTTCGGCATTGTCAAATTTATGTTTTATTCAAATGAATCTTCAAAATTGACATATAGGTATATTCAACATCTTTCTCACTACAACATTAATTAATAATGTCGGCACCGGCGCGCGTTCAAAAGAGATTCTAGCTGTGGGATATTGAATAAGTTTTGGCGTTTTACTAAAACTAGTGGTCGCCCAGAGGTCGAAATTTGACCATAACTAATCATTCAATAATCATCAAGAATCATTCTTGGTGTAATGAATTGGGGCAATCTAAATAGACTAGAATTCTCAGCAGCCAAGACCGCGGCACTATTGATGAAAGGAAATTTGACTAGAAATCGTAACCCGGTGCTTAAAATGGGGGATAAGAGTGTGAAAGTTGTTGACTCTTTTAAATATCTTGGAGTCACGTTGGATAGAGGATTTACCTTTCTTCCACATGCAAAATCTGTGTGTGATAGGTCGAAGACTTTGTTTGCACTTCTTCGGAAGCTCAGTAGTAGGACATGGGGATTTAGACCGAGTACCTTGCTTACGGTATATCGTGCAGCGTTTGTTGCCCAGGTAACATACGCATCTCGCGCATGGTCTCACAGACTCCATATTGGATATATTGCCTCAGCTCTTCTAAGAGGACAGAGACCAGTCTTGTTATCTTTAACACAGGCATGTAGGACTGCTGCTAGTGATGGCTTACCAGTAATTGCTGGTGTTTTGCCGGCTGATCTGGAGGTTTTGCAGTCTTCAGCTATTAGATCGCTTAAAGTGGAAGGTATCGTCGAATATTTTGGTGTGATAACTAGAATAAATACAGAACGCGGTAGTTTAAAAAATGCAATCGAAGGCGTTCGTGAAAGAAAAATAGAGGTCTGGCAGGACAAATGGAACTGTGGCTTGTCTGCGAGGCTGGTGTATCGTTTCTTCCCAGACAAGATTGAGCCGTAAATTTATTGTCTTTGATTTTTTGACCTCACAGTTGATAACGGGTCATGGAAATCTGAAAGCAAAGCTCTATGATCTTGGTCTGGCTTCTGATCCATGGTGCCCGTGTGGGGGAGGACGGCAATATTCGGACCATATTCTTTGGGAATGCCCTATGATGAACATCGCGAGAGACGAGCTGATGGCTGAATTCACCCATGACACGCCCAGAGCGATTTGGTTTGGGGAGATTTTTCTGAACCCCACGAACTTTAGGTGTTTTTCGCCTTCGCGGAGGACTGGAGAGAGCAATGGGATAACCTGATGCAGCCTGTCAGCGAGGCACCAGTCTCGTAGTCTCGTTGAGTTGCGTGTTTCAAAATTCATTACCTCTGTAACTTTGCCTATTCAAGAGCGTAAATCTTTAAAGTTGTAAATAGGGTTTTGATCTTTTATTGCGGGTGCATATTTTTGCATTTCTTTTTTTTTTTGGGCGGTATGGGCTTAATCTGGTAACAAACGGTGATGGGTTTATTTTTGGTTTAAGTATGTGTTGTAGCTTGTTTTTTTTTTATTTGGTGGGATTTGGTTATGGTGTAGTTGTTGGGAGGAATCATTAACGGTTGTTAAAATTCAAATTAAACTCAAAATTTCCGCAATTTAATTTAATTATAATTGTCAACTCAATCTGAAGATTTTCTTTAATTTACACTTAAATGAATAATTTGTTGCAAGGATCTTTTTCTTCTTGACATATCAGATGAAGTCCTTCCAACTTTATTCTGAAACCTTGCACTTTTTGTCTACTTTTTTTTCTTTATTTTTTGGCTTATTAAGTCTGGATGAAATGAGAACTTAGGTTCCTGAAACATCCAGGGGTATGGGAGGGCGCAACCCTTAATGATTGACCATAACTAAGTGATATTGAGATTTCATATTAGATAATATTATATTGAGCGAGCGCTATGTTCCAATTTTCATTAAAAAACAATGACAGGAATACGTTATATTTGAAATGTTAATAATATGTATTTAATGTATGTAACTATTTCTGAAACATCTCTATTTCATTCGTATTCAAAGCTCTGGCGGGAACAACTTGAGAAAAATGCGCTCGCGCACACACCCTATTACCAACACGAATATGCCCGATAATATTGTTGACTTTGTATGAAAAATTTCTAAAACTATCGAAACGGTGCGGCGGAGTAAGTGGGATGGGCTACTGTAAGAGCGTATGCGAGAATGAGAGGGAACTACCCGCGATGTCGTGGGCGCGACCCAGGTAACCTTTCCATACAAACTTAAATATTGTATTTTACATCATTTCTTATCCATTTTTTTTACTTTTTATTAGTTATTCTGTTATCCGGAGCGGAGAAGAATCCAATAAATCAAACATCAGAAAAATCTGTTGAGCCAATCTCGAGTTATAAGTGTTCGCACTAACCCGACTTTAATCTATATAGTAGATAGTTAGAACAAAAATAATAGTCAGGTAATATTAAGCAAAAATAATAGCCCCCTATTAATAATATATAGGCAATATTAGGTGAATGAAAATAATACTAATACTACTGATTGAAATTGTGAAAACGATCTAACGACCTTTTTTTGTAGGAAAAAGTTGAGTTTCCAGATTCCAAATGTTCATTTAGGCTTATAAAATAAAATAGCTTTAATTATTTTCAATTAACGAAATTGCTTCGTTTTTGGATTTAAGCCGTTAGTCCCATCTCTAGTTGGAGTCCTGTCTTAGCCTTATATTTTACAAAAAAATAAGGCTATTTTGCAATGCATGTCCTGTCTGGTTGTCCAGGTCCGGTTCGATTCTTATCAGTTCACAATTTTAAATGTATTTTTCACTTCAAATTTCTACCCACAGTTGAGATTTTGTTTCAGTGACAGAGGCCGTGGGTTCGATCCCAGGTGCCGACCATCTTCCTCTTTCACGACACAAGCTTTAAGTAGCTTACTGTGAAAGAGTCAAGGAGTGTATTTGTGTTCACTTTGAGTGAGCACAGATTCATTTAAAAAAAAAAATATTGGTCTGCATTAGCATTCACTTTCAATATTGATTTATAATAATTATTATTCAATTAATAATTATTTGTTGTTGTATTATCAGCTTAAGCTTGTGTAATCATATTATTTCACAAACGAATGAAAAAGTTGTATAATAATAATTATTTTTACATAATTTGAATCAATTTAGGGAGAGATTATCGGAATAGGACAAAAAGCGTTTTTGTATAATTTACACTGTGTTTAAATTTATTTTTTGGAAGAGTATGCCATCGACGGTAAATCGGCGACTAACCTCTGGGTTATCTATACGTGAAGGGAAAACTTTGTGACTATTTTTACGAAAATCGCGCGGACGGAGGAGTATGAAATTTCGCACACTAATAGTTTGTATAGCGAAGAAGTGGTGTATGCTAATATTTTTTTTTTATTACGCATAAACAATAGATTAAATCAATAAAAAAAACATTACAAACACTACTGTAATGTTATGTATTTGATACTCACACACACACTTCCACAGACCACTTCAACTTCAGCATCAATTTCATAGAAACAAAAAATGTGAAACGAATAGCGCCTTATAACGGGCGCAGAAAGCTTTTTCAAGGCGGTATACTCAAATGGAAGGTGGAACCGCAATCGGAAATAAATGGCGGGATTTGATGCTCACACACACTTCGATGTTTTTACATTGACACAGACGCATATATTCATGTGTTTATCTGTGGTCAAATTGGGAATAGATAAATATTGTTTGTCTTTAATAATAATTGAAAAAAAAAACAACATTTTTTACATATCGACATTTCCAAAACGTCAATATGTTTCTTATAAATTTATTTGGTGCATCATGGTTGTAAGCCATCGAATGATTACGGGAATGCACATTTGCTTTATTTTTTTTTAATTTCTCATTATTAAAATGATATGATATATAAAACGAATGACCAAAATACAATGGACCAAAATATGAATGGAGAATATATTTGGACGGGGGGATATTGAATACAGCGTATTTAAATTATTGATGTTTTTGGCGGAAATTTGTGAAATCCCATATTGAATAGGTAAGTACTTATTTTAAATAAAACTGTGTTCACGACATAGTAAAAAAGGTCATTTCCAAAATTTGCTATCTGGAACTACCCTTTTCCTAAAAAAAAGGTCATTTCCATGATCCAAGGGGGGCCGAGATTCGAACCCACGACCTCCAATACGCTGTACGTAGGAAAGCCGCCGTTTGATACCACTGGACTACCAACCACCTCTATTTATCTATGGGTTTTATTTTTGTATATTTCAATGGGGAAAATTATTACTAATAAAACTCGTTTTTCGAGCTATCACTGAATACGGAAACAGATAAATTAGCAAGATACCTACTGAGGCATTCAACGTTGCAGCATTTAATTTCAAAGTCATTGAGGTTGCATAACTCAGAATTCACTGGCACGTGGCCACAAAGGAAGAGTTTTACGGAAGGAGAAAACCCGCAAGATATCTTAAAAACACAGTACTTACTGCTACTTGACATTGAAACTTTGAAATGATTTTGTTTGCATAACGGGCTAATTTTATTATTATGCACTGGAAGGACAAGGGTGCATTGGGATTAAATTATTATAAAATATTTTCACACACCACAACCCAAAAAAAACTAACTTTTGAGATACATCTAACAGGCAGGATCAGTTATACTAGCTAATATACCCGTCTGGCTTTACGTTGTTGATTCCGATTGTCTGGCTTGATTGATAGGTAATTCATCAGGTTCTAGTTAATTTTTTATAGTTCTAGTCTATTTATTATTTTTATAGCTTCCCATTGCTTAAGAGACCTCTATGTAACTGTCATACACACAGAACAAGAAGAATCATACTTTCACAATTCATAAAAAAAAGAGAAGAAAAATTATAGTCTACCACACACATGGAAAAAACCGTTTGTGTAAGTATGTTACATCTTACACTGTTCAATAAACGGGAAAAAATACTTAGGTAGGAATCTACCTAAATAATATGCAAGTTTTATTGAACTCTTTTACTCTCACATGGTTCGAAACTTAACTACATTAGCACCATCTATGTGTGGAATTGTACAAACTTGATGTGAAATCAATTGATAAAGGGAGCTGTTTTACTAACGACGATACGTCAATCTCCGAAAATGCACTATGTACTTCATTTACATGTTAATTATGGTTTGAATTACATTTATTTTTATTTTGAATCAGTGTTTAATTTTCTAATACATTTTCATTGAGTAATACGGTTCTGTGCAACATTTATCATGAGTAATTTTGTTTTCAAAATATGGCTATCTTTACTGGGATGTTACCTACTATGAAGATTCTACAAAAAAATAGATTTTGTTAAACTGCTTTAAAAATATTACAGTAAATGCAGTAAACTGTGTTAACAAACACTCTGAGAGATTTTTCCCGGCTCTGGGATGAAAAAAAATCAACCTTGGGTTTATATTTTAGGCCTGATGCTATGACACATAAAAATACATAACTGAATTATTATGTAGACTAGAAGAAGTCGTAACCAAAAATAACCAAATTTGTCCAGCCGTTTTTGAGTTGAAACGAGACACAAATACAGCTAATCATTTTTATATGACTAGCTGATACTCTTCTTGCTTTGCGACATAGATTCAGATTATCAGGCTTGATCAGTAAATTATTAAACACCTTCTAGTCTAGCTTTTCGTTGCTTAACAGACCAAGATGAAAAGGCTTTAGCAGTAATTTATGTAACTGTCATATACACCACGCAGAAATATTAAAAGAAGAATGTCGCTTTGACCATTCGTAAAAAGAGAGAAGAAAAATAAGAATGTCATTTTCAATATTTACAAAAAAGAAATAGAAAGAGGAAAAATATAGTCTACCACTCACATGGAAAAAAGTGCATTATCTTATATACTTCTATAATAATATTATTATTGGAACCTACCTAATTATAGCTTTTGTTGTACTATTTTATTAATAAAAAATAATTTCTCTCACACGGTTTGAGTCTAAGCTACGTTATCTGCATTTAAAGGAAATAATTGATATTTAATATTTTCAATAATACCTATGTCGGTATTTCTGATTACATACATACATATACTCCCTTTAAGGCCCCCCGCATAACGCAAACCATCCCGGAGGATACCAATCCGCAGCAAACCCGATCCACACGAAACCGACCCCTCAGCTAGATCGAAGTAATCAAACCGAAAAGCCGGCCACACACAAATCAAGCCCGCCGCGGATCCCCCCAGACCAACCCACAATGCGGGAGGCCTAAACCCTACTCAGGAGCATAGGGAGGCAACAAGAGCTCTCCATTGCGCTCGAAGGCGTCCGAGGCTCATTGTGCCTTTTCTGACCAGTTGAGATTTAAGGACGTGAGGTGGTCGATCTCACGGTCCCGATCTGATTTTTCGATTTCCTGCCTCTTACAGGATGCTCTCAAAACCAGCAAAAAGAGCAGAGGTGCTATTCTTAGCCGGCCACCCCACGGCAAATGATTACTTACATTGAATTTATTCGAAAACCAATCGTTCGAATAAAAAAAAATCTGCTGTTCGAAACACAGTTGCACGATGTCTCGTTTGTCAGAAATCACAAATAGTCGATTTTTTACAACGTTTTTTGCAGTAAATATAAAACCAATCCGACTACGGGAAATGTTTTTCATAATTTTCGTCCGTAAATCGATGGTTTCTATGACAATATCATACAGATCTCCGCTGGAATTATTGCTCCTAAATACATACAACAGTTGCTACGGGAAGAAATGTCAAACTGTCCGCATTTCCCGGACATGATTTATAGGACAAAAACAATTAGGTAATGACCCTTTTCAATGCCTGTTATTCGACAGGTTTTGCTGCTACTTTAAAAGGAATCGATAATCATCTTTGTCCCAATGTTACATACCGTTTATTTTGTATTCTTGGTCTGTCTGTACATTTTGTAAAATTTCTACATTTATACGCTTGCCACGGCTTGTCAAGCCACCACAAATTCCGAGCCTTCACAAACGCTTGGACGCCATTAACACGTTGGCGTGCGTGTCGTTATTTAAATACGTTTGCCGAAAATTCCATTGATCTGTGTCGAAAAACCGACACTTGTTCGGATCGGGACATCGTTGGCAACTCGCACAAGCCACGGCAAACACCCCATTTACACGTTGGTGTCTGTGGTGGCTTGCCAAACCATGGCAAGCGTTTAAATGCAGCATTAGACAACTTTTTCTGTATTATAAACATTTTTTGGCGCAAATGTTTTTACCGTCAAGCTAAACAGTGCCATTTTTAACAATCTTATAAGATTACTAAAATGAAAGTCGGGTTAGTGCAAACACTTATAACTCGAGATCGGCAGAACAGATTTTTTCGATGTTTGATCCATTGGATTCTTCTCCGCTCCGTATAACAGAATAACTGATAAAAAGTTGAAAAATGGATAAGAAATAAGATAAAATATAATATTAAAGTTAGTATGGAACAGATTTCATGGGACGCCATAACAACAAATAATTATTGTTCACATGATGGTGTAGTTCCCTCTCATTTTCGCAAACGTATTCGCCGCTTTTACAGTAGCCCATCCCACTTACTCCAACATTCATACAAAGTCAACAAAATTATCGGGCAGTTTCTTAATATATGTGCACACGCAGCATCTGCACTTCATAGGCGAGGTAGAATATCTGAGCGAATATTCTCGCATTGTTGCCGCCTGAGCTTTGAATGTTATTATTTTTATAAGTTTAACTCAATCGAATTAATTATGTTTTCTTTTTCTGGGGGTGAAGTGCACATTATAACGGTCCGCCTCGGGTTAAAACCACAGGACAACGTCTGTCGGGAAAGCTAGTAAATAAATAAATAAACTAGAACATCCAGGCCGTCTTTTCAACTAGCCGACAGATAATGTTGGACAAGCGCGACAGCCCATTATGAATGTAGCATCCTGTTCCACCTGATTCTGACCTGTCTGTTTTACTTTTAGGTATCTGCGCCGAATTCGTAGCCACGGGTTGTTTTTTCTCCTTAATTGTTATTCAAATAATACTAATGATTGGCGAAATAATAATTTATTCTTTGATACGCGTTTATTTTGACTAGCTGACCCGCCCGTCGAACTTCGACCTAATCCAGAATAAAAAAATTTACTTATTTTATGAATTAAAATAAAGTTTATGACATAAAAACTGAATTAAATTTAGCGAATAATTTATTTCATTATGTATGTAATATTTATTGTTGATTCGGATGCGGGATGAAGTTCGACAGGTCGTAAGTTTGTAATAAAAACAATAAAATTCCTCTCTATAGATGTGTAACTTTAAAAAAAATCTAAGAGATGGCGGTGTATTCACACGTTACGATATTCTATAATATGTTGTTGAAAGAATAGACGTTCATCAAAACCAAATTTTACCGAATTTTTATGGTAAGATCTGTTATTTCTGACAAACTTTGGACAAAGGAAATAATTTAAAGGAAACATTTACAAATCACATTGTAGGTATTTCAAATGATTTATTTTAAACAGCACTAGTACGAATACGAAATTAAAAACAAGTGATGATAAGTTTAGTGTTGTTATCGTTTTCGATCAATTTCTACGGATAATCTATGATATAAAAGAAAGTCGGGTTAGTGCGAACACTTATAACTCGAGATCGGCTGAACAGATTTTTATGATGCTAAATTCCATAACAACACTTTTTATATTTACTTGGCAACCGTTGAGTTTCAAAACATTGGTACGCAGATTTTTTATAGAATTTCATTCAAGCTTTCAGATATATTTTTTAACCTTCAAACATATTTTAGACGTAGGTATTTTTGCATGAATTACAAATTCGGTATCAATAATGTTCATATAGTAAGGACTACAGGACAACGTCTGTCGGGAAAGCTAGTTATATAATATGGCTTTCATCGATGACGATTCTTATTTGACCGAACAAGAATAATTCGGTACGATGAGTTTTGGCCATTTTATGGTACGAATAATAATTTTCTAAGCGATGATCACATTTTTTATAAACGTCACAATATAGTTTGAGAATCACTCATATTGATGGACTTTATATCGATTCGATGATCGAATTGAGGCCTAGTGGATGGGCCGCACATCTTGAGAACCGCTAACGTCGTGTAATCATAAAAACTCAACATAACTTAAGTTCAACTTCGAGATCACTAGACTACCGAACTTAACAATTTGACGTATTTCTGTAAGGCTCCCCGCACACTGCAAATTAGTTTGGTGGAGATTAAACCGCAGCAAACTCTATTTGTACGAAGATGTATGGGAGCGCTCATACTGAAGCAATCAGACTAAAAAGTTTGATTAATCTCCTCAGTGTGCGGGGAGCCTAACTCAACATAGGTACCTACATGACACGAAATCAACTTTTGACAAAGAGGCGAAATTACATTTTTTTTAACCATCACGCGCCGTGTCCCGTAAAGGTTATAGGCGAAGAGAGCGGACCTCCACTCTGTTCTATCCAAACACATTTCTTTCGCTTCTTCGAACGACATACCATTTATCATACAACCTCTCCTATTCCTCGTACTTCTTACCTGGCCTTCCTTCAGAACGGAATCGATGTTTTCGATCCATGCAAGTCATTCTCGGTCGGCCACGCTTTCTTTCAGCCTTGTAAATTTTCTTTTTCATCTGTTTTCATCCATTCTTTCCACATGCCCAAACCATCTCAACTTATTGACATTCATCTTTGTCACAACACTAACTTCCATACCAGGGGTCCAAGGAAATGTTACGCGCAATATAAGAGCATTTAATGCCTCTTAGCCACTGCATTTAAACTCGACTCTCACCTACAAGTGGCGGACCCTGTTACGTTGGCCCAGGCTGAAACGGCGGTTACATTCGGTCCCTGTGGATGCTAGGGTCAACAACCCGAAGAGAGTACGGGGTGCCTTGCATGGCTGTCCAACATGCAGGGCATTTCCTACACCTGAATCCAATCCTCCTGCCTTCTATGAACTCTCCCATCCATATTCACCTAGTCCTATCATTCCGGAAGGAAGGAGTAAACCTTTCTGCCCAAAAATCCCCAATCCAAGGTGTCATTCGACCCGTGCCGAGGGATGCGTGTCTAACGGGTAGGTTAGTAACTAACGGAGGCTCCCTAATACCAGGCAACCTCAGGGTGACTTTTTGCCTTACCCCTACATGCAGGAATCTGTAGGGGCGGACTTTTATTTCCCTAGTTCTGGCTATGGAGAATGTACATGGCACCTTTGTAGAGCCGACCTGGTGTGGTGGATATAATAGGTACTTCCGCATCAGTGGTCAAAGTGGACATAAGATCACATGATCAAGGGCATTTGTTGCAACCGAGAGATGGGAATCCTGTTGGGACCTATCTTTCAAAAAGAAGATTAAGGAGACCTTTTACGGAGGGCACGAGCCGGGAAGAGGCACTGTCACTCTGCAAGAGGCCTCTGGAGACGTGGCACAATAAGAGGTAGCGCTCCATGAATTCATTGAAGGATGTCACAATAGATCTAATTTGGTCGCGGTGGCACAAGGGGCATATGGTCCCTTGACCTTCTTTACAAAAAAAAAACTTCCATACCACATTCCTTCCTAATATTCTCATTCCTTTCTATATCGCATAAAGTTTTACCACATATTCTTCGTAGAGATTTCATCTCTACTGCATTTATACTACATTCTTCTTTTTTCGTCCATGTCCACGTTTCACATCCATACATCATTGATGGAGACAGAATTGCGTTATGCACTAGTTTTGTGAGATGGTCCTGACGACTGACGAGACACACGCGCACTATGTCGAAACAATTCATCTTTTTGACGATCCAAACGCATATTCTGGTGATGGGGTGAACCTCGTTCCATATGCAAGTGCAGTATAGCAAAGTCTCTGCCTGACTCTTAGTAGAAATGGAGCAAAACTTACATCATCTATGTCATCGTCGCACCATCTATGTATGTCAACTGTTGTTTTTATTATTTTGTCGAGACAATGAATGACTCTTGTTATTTGGATAAATTTTGTTAGGACTGTTTACTTCATTCTTTTTCACTGGCATACTTGACTAATAATCTGTCATGGTTGATCTATAGAATTGTTCTGCCTACCTTGCTCTATTTTGACGTTCTTCAACGCATAGTAATCCAGCGACCTGAGATACTTCTGTGGATATATCATGCCGCTATCGTCCTGTTTAATCACTTATAGTACCCCAAATACATACCTCTCTTCTTATGTGTCATTTTAAATTAAGATTTCTAATCATCTCTCTGGCAACTGTCGTCAGTCATCCAATAGCCTTTTAAATGTATTCTCATATTGTTGTATTCTCCTACTATACCTACTGAACAAAAATGTCAGACATGTACTTTTTATCGCTGTAATGCTTATGGAAAGAAATTGTGCGTATTGTATTTTTTTTTTGTATTTTTGCTGCTCTCTTTATAATCTTTAAAAGGCAATTTGCCGTTTATTAATTAATAAATAAATAAATAAATCATCATATTGCCTCCTGTGAAAAACTGATGATCTTTTATTGTCTATCGAGATGCATGTTGCTCGCAAGTGTGCCCCTTAGTGGGGTCAAATAAAGGGAGCATTGTTGTTGTTGTGATGTACAAAATGACCATAAGATAAATAAATAAATCGGCTATTATTTAACCCTTCAAAACAACCGAATTCATAATATTATTATTGTTAGCTCACACAATTTAGACTCTTAATTATTATCAAATAAAAAACTTTTAATTAGGAACTTTTTCTCAAGCGATTGATTTTATTTGTATTTTTATTCTTTCTTTGTGTAATTTTTCACGTGAATTTTAATCTCCTTTATTGTTCTATTTATTATGTAACTAAGCCAAGAAACTGCAATAATCTCTTGTATGATTACGATAAAAAATAATTTACGGAATTTACGTTTATTTAGATCCGTGGGAGGACGAAGTGAAGAGAAACGCAGCACAACAGTTGCATGTGAATAATTGGAGAGTGGCTAGGAGTCCCCAGTATGTTACGTACATTGATAGAATTGAGGCAGTACAGAGAAGATTCGTTTAACATCTTGGCTTTTTGAGAGGTAGGTTATTTCGTGATTATGGGGATGCGATGAGATTCCATGGGATGACGTCTCTCGAGAATAGGCGAACACAAACTGACACGATGTATCTCTTTAAGATCATAAATGGTGGTGTTGATTCTTCGAGACTTTTGGGGATGTATATTTTCATTATCCAACTCGTGATACGCGAACGAATTATCTTTTTAAATTGCCTCACTGCTAAACCAATTATCTGCAAAGCTCATTTTTGCAGCGTAGCTGTTCCCTGTATAATACATTTTTCAAGAGTCTGGATATTTTTACTTTGAATAGAAACCAATTTAAGTCTATTGTCTTCCTCGGTCTCATTCTGATCATTTTACTTGAAATATTCGGATGATCTTATTGTGTATTGAACTATCCTTTTTTCTGTGCTCTTTTTACTGTAAAACATATCTGTTAATATTATAATCGTTATTTTTTATTATTTTACTTATTGACTTACTCGTTAGCTGTTTGCTTGCTGTTTTATTGGTTTATCAATGTATGTGTGCTCTTTTTACCATATAATAATATGTCGATTAAATACTTTGAATGATAATACACGACAGATGAGAACTCCAACTGACTGCGCACAAACGCATAGTACAGAATCCTTGAGGTCAGCGGACATTTAAATGGTTTACTCACTCAAGTATGAATCCTAACATTCTGTTGGCCTTTTCCAGAAAAAACTCAACATGGGTTCTGTCCAGCATCTTAGAGTCGAGGACAACACCCAGATCCCTCATCTGCTCACAGCGGGTTAATACCTCACCATCAAATTCTTTATCGAACATGATCGGACGTAAGGTTCAAGTAATCGTCACGCTGTGACATTTGGATATATTTAAGTATAGTTGGTTTGCACGACAATAATTCAACAAACGCCTAAGGTCACTCTGCATTTCCTGACAGTCTCCAATACAGTTAATTTTACGAAAAATCTTGGTATCGTCAGCAAACGTTAAAAATCTGAGCCAAAAAAAACAGCCACCCATGTCACTGAAGTACAAAGAGAACAACAACGGACCCAGTACGGACACAGGAAGAAATGCAGATATCACATGAGACCTAAGTGCCTCGTAGCTGCAATCGAATATAATATCGATTAATTGCGCATAGGTAATTTATTGTCTTGATATTTTAGTTGACATTATTATTTTTACTTTTGTTTTTTTTTTTTTTTTTTTTTCTTCACTGTAGGTATTATGTTTTTTGTAAATTTAATTAATAGGTACATGCGTTGATTGGTTGGTTACATGATTTGATTTGAAGTAGTATTGGCCCAGAACAGACTTTGTCTAGTGGGGCAGTAAATTCCAATAATTATATATGTAAACTGATTATTATAATTGTAGTTGATAATGGAAATAAATAAATATATTGTATAACCTAGGCGATGGATACGCGGCACAAATTTACTTTTCAAGTAATTAGTGTTAAATAATTAACTGTCGCAGGTGGAACACGTGATATGGGTTGAAGCAAGTCAGTGCCGTTGAAGCAGTTTTTGGTAAATTTGTAAGTTTGTACATTACCTAATGCCTGGTCGTAAAGTAGTATGCGACCATTGTAAAGTTTTTCTATGTTACCTAAGTAAGGCGCGCAAGTGATTGTAGGTACATAATAATTATTTATCTCGCTAAGAAATGAGGTTTGTCGTTTATAATTTTTGAGGTTACACCCCCCAAACATCCCTTTTAAAGTAAGTTCCAACCTTAACCTAACCTATTCAAATCGTAAATAAAATAACCTCAAAATCATTAAGAGTGACTAAACTGAAGTTTTATCAAAAAAAAATTACATATAGGTATTGGTTAATTATTCCCCAAACGATTCAACATCTTAAATACAATATTCGTCACAAATTTGAAGGAATTCAGCCCGAGATGTTACAGGTGTCATGAAAAATGCCTTAAAAAGAGCCGAAAGTTGGTCACCATTTAGCCGATATAATTTTCCAATCATAACGAAAAAAATGTAAAGAGCAAAAATAAACTTTTTATGAAAACCAAACCTACTTATCTTTTCTTTGAACAAAGTTATATGCAATCAAAATGATAGCGGGACTTTTGCCCCACCTTATACAAAAATCCAGAACCCGGAATCGAATTTTTGCATTCTAAAAGTTCTCGCGATGAATTATTGTACCCACGATGAATTGTTCGTGATGAATTTACCGACTCACACTTTTTACAATTGTTTGTAGTCTAGTGTGCTTCTTTTGTTTTCAACTGATTTGTCTTTTTGTTTGTTTTCTAAATATCACAAATTGAGTCAATGTCAAAAAGCCAACGCTAAGCCTTCTTTATATCATAATACTCACAATAATAATAGCTCTATTTTTTTTAACAAGAACAATTTAAATAGATCTCGTTGATAAAGTTTCTATAAATCTAGCTGTTTTATTTTGATATTGTTCAAATTAAGGTTTCACAACTAATAATTTATCTAACACCAAAAGTACCATCGGTGGCCAAATTATTAGTTACATTATAATCATTTTTCATGGTATTTATTTCTTGATTTGAATTTTTGTTTTTTTACAAGACTGGCAACTCTTTTTCACACTTTTTCAATGCTGACACTGATTGGTGAAAATATTTTAGCCTTCTTCGATAAATGTAAGGATGATTTAACGTACTTCTTAAAAATATTGTGTATTGGAGTGATAATTTTTGTGAAAAGTGGGAAAAACCAAAGAGATCGGGATAAAATGTGAAAATTTCTGCATTATTGCACCATTAAAATTACTCTTAAAATATATTAACCTACAAATTTATAAAAAATGACAGTGATAAATCGAAAACAAAAAATTCTTAAAGACCTGTAAAATGTGGATTCATGCAAACCACTACACTGGAAAATTACAAAAAGTGACATTACTTGCCAAAAAACAGAATTCAATATTATATTATGAAAGTGTTGAGAAAAATCATGAACAATTGTTCAGAATAACCTCTTTACATACTCACGGCCAACTCCTTACATACTTTTTTATATACAGGTACCTGTGCCTACCAAAACCTATAAAGAATGTATACTGTACAGCATTTCAATTTTTTGTGTAATCGTTGCAATCAATTATGTAATGCAAGTTCGCATAGTTACAATGTAAATTTGGAGCCTATAAATACGGCTGATTGTATATGTATGTATTGAACTCTATTTTTCATTAAATTCTGGTAGAGGACACAGCTCCTACCAAGCAAACAACAGAAGTGAGTGTTTCAGGGCACAACCTCAGTCCACATACCAGACCTATATACAGTCCATGAACAAGGGGGTTTTCTAAGAATGACATCACACCCAATCATCAAAGCCAGCAAATTATTGCAACACATTGCAACAATTCTGATATTAGAATTTCTGCAGGGACAATAATACAGGGTGGGGCATAATGGACTCCCCAGTTTCAAACACTCACTGTAGTGCGCGCAGGTGGGTTAGCAGTGAGTTAGACGGGAAAATTGACGCCATTTTCATTTTGGTAGTCGCCATGCAGTAGGTGAGCATCGAGGCTTTGTCGTGGAAACGTTCGTTGAAAACACTGATAGTGTGGTGGCGACGAAGAGGGTTTTTCGTAGGCTATCATTGTTTTTAAAGAACGTTTCTACGAGAAAGCCTCGATGCTCACCGGACCACTGCATGGCAACTACTTGAAATGAAAATGGCGTCGATTTCCCCACCTAACGACACTACTCTTACTCCGCTAACCCACCTGCGCGATCTACAGTGTTTGAAACTAGGGAGTCCATTATGCCCCATCCTGTACTAGGTGACGTCTTGTAGAAATGGGGTTCATGTCAAGTGTTCAAGCAGCCAAGAAACGAAAAGCTACGCCATGAAATTTAAACGTTTGACTTTCCATATGGAAATTTCTGTTCGGAATCCCATAGGGAAATAATTTTTGACAAATCATCCTCTGGGCGGCGAAGAAATTACGAAAAATATAATCCTGACTTTATCAAAGAAGATAATATTATGAATCATCTTCTGAGAGTAACGTTGTGGTCTACGTATTGTCAGCGAGGGACACTGGATGCCTTTATAAACTACTAGCTTTCCCGACAGACGTTGTTCTGTGGACCCATTGGTCCTAAGCAGAGGCGGCCCGTTCATTGTGCAGTTGTGCACTGCGCCTCCAGAAACAAAAATAAACTAATTAAATAATAACATTAAAATATTAATTCTAAAACGTCCATATTTCATTCGTATTCAAAGCGCAGACGGGACCAACGCGAGAATATAATTATATGCTCGCAATTTGGTTGACTTTGTATGAAAAAATTCTAAAACGCCCGAAACGGTGGAGTAAGTGAAATGGGCTGCTGTAAGAGTAGCAGTTACGTATGCGAGAATGAGAGGGTACAGGTGCAGAAGACAAAAATGTGGTTGTTAGATTTTTTCAAAGATTTCGTCTTACTAACTTTAATATTATATTTTATATTATTTATTATCCATTTTTCAACTTTTTATTAGTTATTCTGTTATCCGGAGAGGAGAAGAATCAAATAAATCACATATCGGAAGAATCTGTTGAGCCAATCTCGAGTTATAAGTGTTCGCACTAAACCGACTTTAATTATTTATATTAGAGATGATGGCATGATGGCTATATCGAAAATTATTTGACATTGATTGGTTTTCAGGTCCTTCCAAAGCCGTAGCTAGAGAAAAGGGGAGGGAGGTTAAAGGGGGCTTAGTAAATACCAATGAAACTTACTATGACACAACTAAACCCCTCCGAAATTATTTCTTTGGTAACGGCCCCGTGTCCTTGTGAATGCATTTTTTGCATGATTCACACATTTTGACATATATAGCTACATAAATTAATAACACTTGGAGTTGAAAAATTCTTATATTTTTACCATGGCCTGATAACTCCTCCTAACAGAGAATTTCTGGGAGCTTCTGAAAACAAAAATCTCCCAATGGATTCCAAAAACAAGCAAAATCTGATAGAGGCGTTGATTAAAGTTTGGCATGGAAATTCAGAAATAATATTAAATGAAAAAAATGAAGATGCAAAAAATATGATTGATGCCCAAAGAAAATCAACAAAACATCCAAATTCAAACTCCCTTTACGCCCCACTTAGGAGTATAGGGAGGCAACAAGAGCTCTCCATTGCGCTCGATCTTGCGCAATGTTTATAACCTCCTCCATCCCACACCATGTCCAGATTCCTCATCTCTGCTTCGAAGGAGCGGAACACAGTATGAGAGGGTCTTCGGGACCCTGATGGGAGGAAGTACAGCGCTCTCCTCGGCCAACTATCATTCGGCATCCTCAACACATGTCCCAGCCAAGTCCATCTCCTCCCCATAATGGTAGAAGTGATGGGCTCACGCTCGGGGCGCCGGCGTACAAAACATATGTACAGAGTTTTCTTTTTGTTATTCGTGTCTTTTTCTTAGCATGAACTTTATAAACACAAAAATAACATTCATTAGAAATACCTACCAAGTTTATCAAAAAAAAACTAAATATTCCCAATACCTGTTTAATTTCAATACGTAATACATAATATTTGAAATGAAAATAATGTAATTTTTATAGGTGTGACTAATAATTTGGCCACCGATTGTAGATCAATCATTTCCTTTATTACGTCTATTAATAATCAAGGCCGAAGCCAGAAAATAATTTCGGATGGGGCTTAGCTTGGTCGCGTTGTTGGTAGAGGTGGAAATAACGGCATAAATTTAAAAAAAAAACGGTTAAGCAGTTTCATTAATTGAAAATAACGTTATTATTACAGATTGTCAAGAAAGAGTTGGTTTTCGATGAGGGCGCTTTATTTTGTTATATTGCAACACCACATTTGTAACCAACTGTAGAAAACAAAAACACTGTTCGCAAAATTTTAAACTTTTTTTTTTTGTTTCGGAAGACTCTCGCACTGTACATAAATTTTATTCTATTGTTTAAAACATGGTGTCCCCCCTGTGAAGGCGCATGATCCAGCGCAATGGGGACCTCTTGATGCCTCCCTATACTCCTGAAGTGGGGTTTAGGCCCCCTGCATTGCGGATTGGTTTGGGGGGGAGGTCCGCTGCGGGCTTGGTCTGTGTGGGGCTGGCTTTTTGGTTTGGTTATTTCGATCAGGCTGGGGAGCTAGTTTCGTGCGGGTTGGGTTTGCTGCGGACTGATCTCCTCTGGGCTGGTTTGCGGTGTGCGGGGGGCTTCAAGGGAGAGATGATGATGATGATGTTTAAAACAATAATCGTGGTGCAGTCTGTCAATACCCAGTGTCTGTATTGTCAAATAAATAAATGCTCTCCTTATTATCATTCATTCATTCATTATAGCTGCAAAAAAATCTTACCTGAAATAAGTCCGCTATATTTATTGTTCCCAAAGAAATTGTCTTAACTAGAACTCTTTTTAAAAAACAGAAATTGGTATTCTACTTTCTAATAATTCTTTGTGAGGAATGTGGAAATAATACAAGCAATCTTAACAGAATAAACTCAAATTTTATTTTTAAATAACAAATACAAAAAAGTAACATATTAGTCTAAATCGGAATCTAAATATTCTTCCAAATATTCTTCGTCTTGGAACTCCATAATAACCTCCTTTTCCTTTAAGGTTCTTTTTCTTCACCTTCAGCCGCCGGAAGAATTTCCCTCATTCACTATTCTTCGTACACTGGACAATGATATGCCTGAAACAATAAAGCAAAAAGCTTGTAAACCAAAAAAAAAACATATGTTTGTTTACGAAAAATAATAATAAAAAAATCGGATACAGTGTTTTGGTTTTCAACAACCAAAGCTTGAATGTCAGAGACCTGTCATTATTATTTATAGGTTAACTTCAATAGATTTTGTGAGATCTTATAAAGTTTTAAAAAAATTGAATCATGTTCTTAAAATGGCGAATATATTAATAGAATGTATAAAAACTCTTAAAGGAGTTAAAATACGTACCAGTTAACTCAGCTGTTCGTTGGAAAACGTGGTTAATGTCAGCGCCTGACTTTCCGTCCATTGCTTCTGATTGACACTTCAGAAACACATTATACACAATTTTTCGTGATCTACTTTGAATCGTTTTATTCATTATTATATTGTTTAAAGTCTTCGGGAGTTAAAAAAATTAAAATCCACACAACAAACAGCTACACAACCTCACTCAAAACGCTCAAAACAACGAACTGTCATTTTAGGGATGGGCAAAAAATATCGATATATAAAAATATCGATATTTTTTTAAAAAATAATCGATATTTTTCGTCGATTTTTTTTATCTGGAAATATCGATATTCGATTTTTATTTCTGAATATCGGAATCGATATTTTTTTAATGGAAATGACCTTTTTTTTTTTTTTTAGGAAAAGATTACCAGACACCAAATTTTGGAAACGACCTTTTTTTTTTTTTTAGGAAAAGTTCAGTTTTCAGATACCAAATTTTGGAAATGACCTTTTTTTTTGCTTTGGGCTAAAAAATATCGATATATCGAAATATCGATATTTTGTCCTCTTCATACATCGATACTTTTTAAAACTATCGAAACGATATATATCGATATATTTTTTTCATTTGCCCATCCCTATGTCATTTGACGACGCGGCCCGTCAGTGTTACCAGTAAGAAGAAAAATTAGTTCCAAATTAATCCGAGACCAACTCTTTCTTGACAATCGTAAAAGCTTTTTTTATTTTACGAACCTAAATGAAGATTTGGTATCTAGAAACTTAACATTTCACTAAAAAAAGTCATTTCCAATATTTGGTATCTGAAAAGGTACGATTTCTAAAAAAACGGCATTCAGTAGTGAGCACGAGCCTAGTATTTTAATTCAACCTATATACTAATATTAGCTGTTATGTAAATGAAATGGGGGTAGACTATTATTTTGGCTTAATATTATTATGACTATTATTTTTGATCAACTAATATTTACAAATATCGTTTAATATAAATTACGTTAGACGCGTTATTTTTATTTATCTAATACTAGCTTTCCCGACAGACATTGTCCTGTGATTCTAACCCGAGGCTGCCCGTTCACTGCGCCCCCATAAAAAAAATACACGGTTAAATCGATTGAGTTAAGCTAATAAAATATGACCATTAAAATATTTACAAAACATCCATATTTCATTCGTATTCAAAACTCAGGCGGGAACAACGCGAGAATATAATATGCGAGCGCAGATATTCTACCTCTATGTTGCCGATGTTGATTTTGTATGAAAATTGGAGTAAATGGATTGGGCTACTGTAAGAGCGGCAATTACGTTTGCAAGAATGAGACGGAACTACCCGCGATGGCGTTGGCGCGTCACAGGTGATCCGCTCCATACTAACTTAAATATTGTATTTTATATCATTTCTAACCCATTTCTTCAACTTATTATTAGTTATTCTGTTATCCGGAGCGGAGAAGAATCCAATAAATCAAACATGGAAAGAATCTGTCAAGCCGATCACGAGTTAAGTGTTCGCACTAACCCGACTTCAATTTATATTAGAGTTTTTTTTATCAGCTATCGTTATAATGCCCATCTCTAGTTGTGGGTGCACCGTATGTTACTGCAGTCTCATCGGTAGATTGTTACTTAGGTACTGAAGAAATATCTTCTTTTTTTTATTTCAGGGGGGGGGTATTGCCTTGGCTATTATTTAAAATAAGGCAACCAGCCGAAGGAGAGCACACATTTTTTATGAAACAGTAAAGGGAATTTGCCTAGTATTTTAAGGATTCATTTTTGAAAGGGAAATACCGTAGGTACTACCCCGAATATATCGCGATATTTTTTTACCATTAAGTTTCCCGTTAAAAAATAACCTCGCGCTAAATTCGGGGTTGAGTGCGCGTCGATACTGTAGTGAGGGTAGGTACCTAAATAGCTACCTATATTATTATGTTTCCGGGTGTTGATATCTCTTGCGCAATTGTTTTGTTACATTACGTGAGATTTTAATTTTTAAATGAATGTACCTACCTGTGTTGTTTTTCTTATTATCACCTAAATAAAGTCTTATGTGTTTGAAATATTCATTCTTTGAATTCTTATATGAATATTGTTTTTTTTTCTAAATATCTTTATGAATATTTCGGAGTCGCGTCAAATTTGTTGTCACATTTTATTCGGGCTTTAATGGTACTAGCTATAATACCCGTCTTGCTTTACGTTTTTGATTCCAATTGTCAGGCTTGATCGGTAGGTAATTAAAGGTCTAGCTTCCCATTACTTAACAGACCTCTATTTATAACTGACATAAGCACAGAAAAAGAAGAAACATATATACTTTAATAATTCATAAAAAAGAGAAAAGAAAAATTATAGTCTGCCACACACATGGAAAAAACCGTCTGTGTCCAGTGGGGGATCTAACGGTACGCGGACTAAGCGGCCGCGGGGGGGCCCCGAGCTTGTGTAGGGCCCCGAAATAAAATGAGATAAAAAATCGGGGCCCCGAGCTTGTGAAGGGAAAATAAATGAGAAAAAAAATCACTAAAATTCTTTAAATTAATAAAACAAAAAAGGAAACTGAGGAGCAAATATTCAAACCGTGTTTTGTCACAAATACAAAAAAAAATAGTTATGAATGCAGAATTACTCGTTATCAACAATAGTATCAAGTAGTATAAACGAAATCAACAAAAGATGATAACTCACACACAAAAACTTATTTGAAAAGTGTTCTTTCAATCAAACAATGTTTTGTGAAATGAAAATTTTCAAACAAAAAGAGTTTTGTCTTCCATTGACCAATCACAGAGCACAAAGCGCCATTTTGTATTGTGACTTAACTGTTTTTTTTTTAACTGTTTTAACTGTTAGTTAAAATTATATAGCTGCTTTTCATACATACATTAATACATTCAAAAAGTGATATGTCCACAAGTTTTAAATTATAAAGCTGCTTTTCATACATTCAAAAAGTGATATGTCCACAAGTTTCAGTCAAAACAAGTTTTGTCCAATTTTTAAACCTTATTTACTCTATATTCCTTAATGATAGATTTATGGCATTTATTTACACATTAATTTTACTAATGACTTACATATAACAGAAGTAAACAACATTCTATGTGTTATACTTTAAGCGGAATTCGTTTTTTGTCTCTATCTTTTTTTCATATCTCTGTGACAAAACACGGTTTGAATGTTTGCTCCTCAATGTTTAATGTTATCTGCGATAAACTATCACTAATGGCCTGTACACGTCTAAACATGCGCGGTAACGTAACCAACGTCACGCTGCATGCAATGTATCAAAACTCCATAGTACGAGATTCGCGGTGGTTCGTAAGAACTCAATCAATTTTGCAGACGACTTGGTTATCACGGTTGTAGGAAAGTTCCAAGGCACCGTATCCAGTCAAATGCAAAAGGCTCTGAAATTGGTGGAAACATGGTGCAAAGACTATGGTCTCTCAGTGAACGCCAATAAAACTATAATAATCCCTTTTATTAACAAAAGAAAGCTGGATGAGCTTAAAGCACCTACTTTCTTTGGTAAAACTCTAACTCTTTCCAAGGAAGTCAAGTATCTAGGCTTAATCCTGGATCAACGACTGACATGGAACCCTCACTTGGAATACATTGCCAAGAAAGCTAAAATGGCTTTAGGTACCAGCTGCAGAATAGCTGGACTGAAATGGGGCCTTTAGCCGAGGCAAACCCTATGGCTGTATCCAGCCATGGTAAGACCGATTGTCACCTATGGCTGCGTAGCCTGGCAGAAAAAAACCCAACAGAAAACGTGTATTGACACGCTAAACAAAGTTCAGAAACATGCATGTCAGAGACTTGCATGTCTGCTCATAACGGGCGCCATGTGCTCGACGCCCACGGTCGCGCTGGAGGCGATGCTGTGCCTGGGCCCACTGCATATACATGTACAGTTGGAGGCTCGCATGGCGCTGCTTCGGGCGGCGGCGGGGGCGGGGACAGGTGGCGCTCCAATGTATTCAGAGGACTAAATGGGGACCTCTACAAAGCCCCCATCATGGGCATGCCTTCGGACACCATGAATGTGGTATACAGCTTTGTTAAACATTACACAATAGAAATACTCGAAAGAGAGACATGGCGAGCAAATGATCCCTACTCCTTCCGAGATGGAGACATTGTATGGTACACAGATGGCTCCAAAAAAGATGACCGAGCAGGGTCTGGAGTATATGGCGTGCGCCCTAGGATGGAAATATCAACCAGCCTGGGAGAATATGCCACTGTCTTCCAGGCAGAAATGAGTGCCTTCATTGACTGCGCTCACATAAACCTGCAACGATCATATTATAACAAAAAAATCTACATCCTCTCAGACAGTCAAGCGGCTCTTAAGGCTCTTGAGTCAGTAGAGGTGAGATCCAAACTAACGATGGAATGTATACAGGCCCTGAATCACCTTGGTGCAAAAAACACGGTGAGACTAGTCTGGGTGCCCGGGCACTGTGGAGTCATGGGCAATGAAAAGGCCGATGAACTTGCCAGAGCTGGCGCAGAAAAACCCGCATTTGGCCCCGAGCCCATCTGCGGACTACCACATAACGCTCTCAGAACCAGCCTAAAGAACTGGGTCAAAGACAAAAGTTACGAAATTTGGGCAAACAACCCAGGGATGAAACATGCGAAGGAACTAATCATAGGGAACTCGCAGAAGTTCACCTTTGAAGCACTCAAGCTTTCCAAAAAACAAATAAGGATCCTGACGAGGACCTTCAGGATACTGCAGACTGCGCAAGCATATGTCCATAATCGGACTCTCAGACACTCCAATCTGCAGATTCTGCTCAGAGGACTACGAAACACCAATTCACATCCTCTGCAGTTGTGAAGCACTCGCTCACAAAAGAAGTCGTACACTCGGTGGGCCACTACTGAACGCTGAGAAGGTAAAACTGCTCGCACCTAGGCAAATTGTGAGCTACATGACTCACATAGGCCTGGATAACGAGCTGTAACATTGGGGGAAGTCACAATATTCCTATTCTGTTCGCAGTGACACAAAGGGCACCTTTGTCCCTTAACCAATTTTCAAAAAAAAAAAAAAAAAAGTGATTCTAGAGCTTTTCAGTAGGCATTGTTTTTCCAGAAATATCAAAAAAAATAAAAACAGAAATCAATAAAAATACATCTAAAAAAGAAAAGTGTCCTGACTGACTGACATACTCACTTATCAACGCACAACCCAAACGGCTAATTGTAGAGATGTGAAATTTGGAAAGCAGGTAGGTTTTAATTCAAAACTTTCCACTAAAAAAGGATTTTTTGAAATTTAAAATTTGAAAAATAGGTTTGAATGTTTTTAAAGTATACGAATATCTCGGAAACTAGATATGGTACGAACTTGAGCTCTCCAATATTACGTTTCCACCGCAAATCAAACTGGATTTTATAACTTGGTTTACCGAGAACCTATTCGTATTAATAAAGATTCAAATAATGTTCATTGATGAAATAAAATTTAATATACCTAAAAATATCTTAATAATAACATTATGGTTTAATTAAAAAGTGCCAAAAGTTGAATAACTATCTTTTACATAATTTCGTTTTACTTGTAGTAGAAATCAGGAGACTGTTTTACAGTATATAAATTAATCTATAAATTAATTTTGGGCCACCTTATTTCTACCGCTTAGGTCCTCCACTTGTCACGATCCGCCACTAGCTGAAGGCTAAAAATGATGGATCGCTTATCACATTGAGGAGTGAAACTGTAAAATTTGGACCCGTAACCATTCGTATCCTTCTTGGCAGAAGTTCAAAACTCGGGGGTTTTTCTTATGCTTAATGTTGCGGCTGATGGAGAAAACTAGATTGTCATCCGAAAATCCTAGACTTGCATTTCTAACTGTTTTAAATTTGTTACTCCTTTCGTGTAAAAACTTCTTTACAGGCCACATCGTCCATTACTGGACAAGGACCTCCCGCTGATCTGGGTTTAGGGGATAGTTGAACAATCACTGAAATTGACACATACCATACTGTCTAGCTGGGTTTGTACAGGTTTTCCTTCCTGTTACTATTAATTATGGGGATTTAGTCCCATAAAGGAAATACGGTTCTACCACCGATGATCGAAGCTGGTTTGGTGTCATCACTTTAGGTTCACAATGTTTGCCAACGGCCCATCATAAGTATTTAGATCCAACCAAACGAGTGGATGGGTTTGAGCTGGACCGCAGGGAGTGGGTGAGACTAAACTGCATCAGAACGGGCTGCAGTAGAAGCGCAGCAGAGCGTTACAAATGGGGCTATATTTCAGACCCGAGATGCGACTGTGGTGCTGCTTCCCAAACCCTGCAGCATGTCGTTGGTGATTGTCCTATATATGGGTTCCACGGGGTGATGGAAGATTTTAGCCTTTTGACGACCGAAGCCAGAACATGGCTGAGGGATATGAATGTAGTTTTATAGTTTTAATTTTTATAGCGCCTGACAACCATACGAGCATATATATAAGTATTTTCAATATGTAATCCTATTCCCCGGAAGAATTCTAGATATTCTTCAAACACATTATATTTGTAACTTTGTAGTATTTAGTCATCATACCAATTTATAAAGGAAACTAATTTTGCAGTATTAGTAATCGTAATACTGCAAAGTTAGTTTCCTTTATAAATTGGTATTCTTAAGATATTCCATGCCGATCCACTAACCTCCAGGCCATCAACTGGGTGTTCGAAAATGATGAAACATTTGCCTTGAAATCGCAGATACTTCGGATCTCCGTGTTTCTAACTCTATCAAAGAGGGTTGTTCCGGAGATATTTCTTAGAATTCACATCTGGCTAGTGCGAAGGAGGTTCTTGGTTCGGACAGTGTCAGCTGTAGATTCTATATTATAGGTCATAATTGGATGGAAGCATATTTTGAATATTCTGAATTTACTGGGGATATTCATTATTCATTTTTCCATATCGCCTCTCTAAGGCATCCTGATATGCCTGCAGCTTTTTGTGTCTGCTCCAGTAAGTACTTCCCCATAAAGGTCACCGTTGGATGGCATGCTGATGCCAAGATATTTGAACTCGGTGACTTGTTCGACTGGATAACAAGTATGAGAACCTTTATTTATTTATTGTTTATTGCCTTTTGGCTTTCACACACACACAAAAACATTCTATATGTTCATAGTTTTCTTCTGCCGTTTTCTTGAGACTAGATCTAAGCAATTATGTTATGACAAGTTTACCAAACACGTGGTCAAAATTGATAAGGATTGCCGGGATGCCGAAATTGAACACAGAAGAGCCTTAGCATGGGCTGTTTTTGATAAATTGTCATATATACTCAACTTCAAACGATTCGAAAACCAATCAAGGATAACCTCACCAAGGATAGGGTATTTGGTATCATTAAGGGTTGCGCCCTCCCATACCTCTGGATGTTTCAGCAACCTTAGTTCTCATTTCATCCAGACTTTGTATATAAAAAAAAAAGTTTAAAAAAGTAGACAAAACAAGACAAGTGCAAGGTTTCAGATAAAAGTCGGAAGGACTTCAACTGATGCACCAAGAAGAAAAAAGATCCTTGCAAACAAATTATTTATTTAAGTGTAAATGAAAGAAAATCTTCAGATCATAGTTTTGAAACTACCACATTTACAAAACGGTTAATTCAAAACTCCAAATAACACAACGAGCGTTAGAAAGAAGCATTTAAACACTAGTCCGATAGACAGGAAGCAAAATGAACGGATTAGAGAGAAAGGACCAAAGTTACCGATCTGAGAAATAATATAGCATCACTAAAATGGAACTGGGCCGGCCATATATTGAGAACAACGATTCACATATGGACCATGAAAACCCTCGAATGGAGACTGAGAACAGTCATTGAAACCCAGGTAGGTGTCTGAGGATATTAGGAAAGTGGCCAGAAAAATGGTACAGAATGAGATGAGACAGAGAATCATCGTGGAAGTTGCGAAGGGAGGCCTATGTTCAATACTGGACGAACGAAGGCTGATGATAACAGAGTTCAAATTATTCGAATGTTAATCAATTAACTGCAACATGTTAACGCATTTCGTTTTTTTAGAACAATAAACATTCCAGCGCTTAAACGCTTGCGTTGTTATTGTACTATTGTTTTTGAGAAAAGATGTAATCGATTTCATAAGGTCAATCGCTCTTAAAATCTAAAGGAAACCTTATAAGTGAGTTTTTATTGTTTTAAATTTTGTTTTTGATATTACGTTTAAAACAATAGATTATTATTTTCATAACCAAAACAAAGATTCACCATATAAAAAAGGATGAAAATATTCTGACCTTGAAAATTAAAGTACCTACCTATCTGCCTCGTTGGTATTGTCTAGATTTCGGATTTCTTAAAATTTGACATGACTGATTGATTGGGAGAAAATAATTATTTATCTTCTTTGAAAACGTCTATTGAATTGTTTTATTTTGGAGCGGACTTTAACACACTTTGGGACACTTAAAAATAAATGATATTATGATCGACGCGATAACCACAATATCCTATTTGGGACACGTTGTGTGCGAGGGGATAAATATGAAATCCATCAACTCTTGCTAAAGCCACGGCTACACTATGGGCCATGCTGGTCCAGGCTGGCCAAATAGGGACTCTGGCCCATCATTGGCAAGTAGCAACATTTGGCAAGTATATTTGTACGCCTGCCTACACTACTGGCCCAACGTTGACAGTTGGCTCGCTTAATTATTATAGATTATTGTAGTAATGTCAATTGATGTTTAGCAAACTTTGTTTACAGATTTTTATCGTGTTTAGTTTATTAGATTCTTTATCGCTCCGGATAACAGAATAACTAATAAAAAAATGAAAAATGTATAACAAATAATATAATATTAAAGTTAGTATGGAACGGACTTCCTATCAACAACGCCATCTTTGAAAATTCCATAACATCATAATTTTTATTTACGTCAACCATTGAGTTTCAAAACACCGGTACCGGTAAAAAGTATTCGATAGAATTTATATAGTAGATTATGGTAAGATAAACAGTAGATAACCTTTACAAATTGAGTATTCTGACAACACGGCAATTTCAAATTTGATCGACGCCATTGAAATCGGGATTGAATTTCAAGAGTGTCCCCCCTGATTTGAATAACTAAGTAGGTACCTGAAGATCATAAATCTTATCTTGTCGAAACCGGTAGAATAAATATTTTTTTAGCCTTTCATAAAAATATATCAACTTTTTGATTCAATTCAAACATGCACATTTTTGTCAAAGAGTTTTCAACCTCTTTACATGACAGCAGTCGCAGTCTTTAAATTTGGTTGCTCCCTTGTTCTCAATAATTTCCAACTTTTATCTCTATATTTCATTCATAATTATTAAATAATAGCTTTCCCGACAGACGTCGTCCTGTGTTCCTAACTATGAATATTGAATTCGAATTTGTATGGTGATGAATTAATTATCATTAAATTTGACCAATGTGATTCCGAACAATGCGTCTGTTTTAAACCATGTATATTCCATGCCTCCCTATGCTCCTGAGTGGGGCTTAGGCCTCCCGCATTGTAGGTTGGTTTGGGGGGGGGGGGGGATCCGCGGCGGGCTTGATTTGTGTGGGGCCGGCTTTTCGGTTTGATTGCTTTGGTCGAGCTGGGGGGTCGGTTTCGTGCGGGTCGGGTTTGCTGCGAATTGGTCTCCTCCGGGCTGGCTTGCGTAGAGTGGGGTACCTTAACGGGAATATGTATGTATGTTTATTCCATCCGCATTCTGTCAATCGCACCAATTGACAATTTCTGTCAAAATTGGAATAAAAATTATTAGGTAAAAATAGCAAGGTTGTCTACGTAGAGTTTTCTTTAATTTTCTAATTTTCCATGCATTTTTCTTATTTTTTTCTTCTAAAATGACATTCTCCTGATTTTTATACGATAAAAAAGAATTAGCGAAATCGGTCCAGACGTTTAGGCGTGATGCGATGACATCGGGAAATAGCTCTCCATTTTTATAATAGGTATATGAGATCTGCTTGTTGCATACATGAGATTTTTCGACATGTTGAACATGTTGAGAATTCTCATGATTAGAAGTTTCGGAGAGTAACTCATTACCACATAATGGCGAACGTTGTTAACGTAAAGTGATCACACTAAGCCAGCCTTCGAAATAACAGTAGAAGACGGTCGTAAGCCCGTAGTGGTTTGTTCCATTTAAAAATCGGACATCAGTAATGAATTCTTAGAGTTTTTAATTGTTACATATTATTCTTTATAAAGGGGGTGGAATGTAACTTAATTCGAATGACTACAAATATAGGTACCTACCTGAAAATGATGATTGGTCTTATCTTTTCGAAACCAGTCGAGAAAATTGTTTATATTTACTCATAATAACGCCTTTACTATAACTTAAATAAATTTTAATTCAATTCAAATAATTGGTAGATTTCAATCAAATGGTTTTGCCAAAAAATTTGTTTCTTTTTGACAACCCTAACTTGGAAAGTTATCTGTTTATATTGTTAAAATATAACCTGTGTAACTTAAGATAAGATAAGAAGTATAATCCTCTCAAAACAAGGTCGAGGAAATATGATCATAGTCAGATTAATGCCTTTTACAAACATTTTATAAATTTTAATCAGTTTAAAAACATTTTTTTGTAAAATTTTGTTTTGTTTTTGGCAACCCTAACTCAACAGGTGGAAAGTAAACTGATTTGAATGTTACTAACTAATATAATGACATCAACGCTTGTTAGGGAGTTCTTATGACATCAACAATAATTATTAATTAACAGCACAATACAAAATATACGATAAAGTATATCTTTCCTCTTTATACTAACTGAAATATAAGAGTGATGAAAAGAGACAAAGCTATATAGTAACAATATCGTACGATCCACAAATACACTGCCATAAATATGATTATTATAATTAGGGGTCAAAATGTTCTATGAATTTGAAAAATTATGATCTATTCAAAATTAACATTGTATTATCGAATAATATTAATATCGTACGTCATAGACAATCAATAATATAATCATAGATAATTAATTTAATGTAAGTGTCAAAGGTTTTTTTTTTTCTTACCTCCACCAGTCTCATCCATTTTCTTTTTGCTTTTCTCAATTTTGATGTTGTTGGTCACAGATTTTTCAGAAAAAATTCTATTTTTCTCTTTTGTGTTACGATCCATAAAATCACTACGAACCGAAGACGATGTATCCAACACGTCGTTTTCCAAAGACCCAACAACCGATTTTAACATATTTAAAAAAAAAAAATCCAAAAAAAAACTTAAAAAAAAAAAAAAAAACCAACAAGAGAGTATGGAGGACTTTTGTTATGAAATTATAGACTTGCGTAAGGATTTTGATAAGGTATTTTCAAAAAAAATCACTTCATCACTGTATTTATTAATATTTTATTCCGAAATAATAAATAAACTTTATGCGCAGTTTATTTATTTTTAATAATTTTATTTTTTCAAATTTCAGTTAATATGTACGTTGTCCGCGATAGTGGCGTTAAAACTGATTTTTTTCAATCTAACGAAGAATATATTTATGCGGTTTAATATCGTTGTGAATAAATTTCAATAACTAATGATTCGGGTTCAAGCATTGAACCGAAGTCCGCTTTAAAGGGAATCAAGTTTGATTCATAACGAACAATGAGTTTGTTGGGAATTGAATGGAACACAAAACCTACCCTGTGGGAGACCTGACCTCTTCCTAAAAATCTTCAATCATGATTGACCTCTAGCAGCTGGAGATTTATTTCAGCAACAATTCATTACTAATGTTCGATTTTTAAATGGAACAAACCACTACGGGCTTACGACCGTCTTCTACTGTTATTTCTAAGGCTGGCTTAGTGTGATCACTTTACGTCAACAACGTTCGCCATTAGGTTGTAATGTTTAAGTCTCCGAAACTCCTAATCATGAGAATTCTCAACATGTTCAACATGTCGAAAAATCCCATGTATGCAACAAGTAGAAATTTGATAATAAATGAAATATAGAGATAAAAGTTATTGAGAACAAGAGAGCAACCAAATTCAAAGACTGCGACTGCTGTCATGTATTTGGCGCCAGGATAGGACTATATCCATTTTTGTTACTGTCTCATCTTTATTGGCTATTGCCTTTGTTGGTGCACAACGTTCTAATAAATATGTCTATATTCTTGTGACCTTTTTCTCAGGACTAGATCTTAAAGAAAAAATAACAACTAATGACTCTAACAATTCATTAATAATGTTCGATTTTTAAATGGAACAAACCACTACGGTTATTTATTGGACCCATTCAGTTAAGTCGAAAGTATACAAATTTTCTGGCATTGGTGTGGTCATATCAGAACTTGTAGACAGTTTCGGAAAAAGAGGCGGCTATGAACATTGCATCTTGTGAACTAGAATAAGGTAAAACGATATGTAATATTACTTAGGTACCTACCTACCATATTCATAAAGCTTCAAAACTCTCCACACGTGTAAGCTCAAACAGACTTCGACTCGGTCAATATGTGTATCGATAGATACGCAAAATTGTATCATTTATGTATGTAAACAAAACCTAATGGTAATTTAATTTGTGACCAAAGTTGATGCTAGAATAATTATCTCTAATCTCTAGTATAAATAAAGAGGAAAGATTTGATTTTTTGTTTGTTTGTTTGCATTGAATAGGCTCCGAAACTACTGAACCGATTTGAAAATTTCTTTCACTTTTGGGAAGCTACACTATCCCCGGTGAACATAGGCTATATTGAATTTTCAAAAAAAATTGGGTAACCTACGAAAACTCCAATAATATAACCCAAGGTGTAAAAAAATTACCTAAAATATTCTTTTTTATCGCGTGCGCCATGAAAACTAATGATGATAGAATAAAACAATGTAGTACAATTTTGTAGAAGACATAATTATTTACAAAAGGTATCGCGACAGCATATGTCTAACTATTATAGTTATGCCACAATAAGTGTTCTTTTATTTAAAAAAAAAAATCAATAAAATGTCACCTCTAGAAAAGGCTCTTTATTGGTATCTTAGTATTACTCCATATTAAAATAAATTAATTCATATTCTACGGCTACGCCATCAGAACGGAGATCGTCGGCACAGGGTCTTAATTATGTCTGTCAGCGGCAGAATACGCATGTCCGGTGTGGCAAAAATCGGTCCACTCTAAACAAGTAGATACGGCAGTAAATGAGATGGCTCGAATAATTTCAGGATGCCTAAAACCATCACCAACCGATAAATTATTAAGGGGGTTGAATTAATTCTCGCCGTTTTTTCTATTATAATAAAAAAAAAAGTTTTTTTTTTAAATTAAAGTTTTATTCAAAATATTGCCCTTCTTTTTCAATTACTTTTGCCCATCTTTCAGGTAAAAGCCTGATGCCTTTGTAAAAAAAACCTTTTCTTTAGAAGCAATCCAATTTGTTACCCATAATTGAACTTCATGTTAACTACGGAAGAATTCGCCAGATAGACCATGCTGCATAGACCGAAAAAGATGGTAATCTGATGGGGCGACGTCAGGGGAGTAGGGCGGGTGGGGTAAAACTTCCCAACCAAAAGAATTTAGCTGGTCTTTGACCACTTTAGCCACATGGGGCCTTGCGTTGTCGTGCTGAATAAGAATCGACTCATGTCTGCCTGCATATTCTGGTCGTTTTTCTTCAATCGCTGCCTTTAACTTGATTAGTTGTTCCCAGGCAAATCACTTTGCGCCTCTTGGGATTGTCAAAAAAGACCACTTCTCATCACTAGTGATGACGCGATGCAGAAAGCCCTTTTTGTGTTGGCGGTCCAAAAGCGTTTGACACATGTGTAGTCGTCTTTCCATATCTCTCTCTTTGAGAGCATAACGAACCCAGTTTCCTTGTCTGTGAACAAGGCCAATAGCCTTAATTCTCATTGAAATTGTTGACTCGTCTATACAGACAAAGATGCTGCGAGCTGGGCCAACGTTTGGCCACGATCTTCCTCAACCAATTCTATCAATTCGATGTCGTCGAACTTTTTTGGCTGGCCAGTTCGTGGCTTGTCGTCTGTATAAAAATCACCATTTCAAAATTCTTGAAACCACTCCCGACATGTTCTAGCAGACAAGGCGTGCTCCCCATAAGCCTCCACAAGCATTTGATAAGTAGCAGCAGCAGTTTTCTTGAGGTGGAAACAGAAAAGCAATGCTTCCCGCAAGTTGTGTTTTGATGGTACAAAGTTTGACATGTCGCAAGCCAAAATCTCGCCGTTTTGAAGGATTTGAGCGGTTGAAAGTACCACGTGGAGATTGCGCAGAGCGAGAAATACTAAAACAAAAAAAACAGTAAAAAATATTAAGAATACAATTATTTCTTTATTTTTTTAGAACGGCGAGATTTAATTCAACCCCCTGGTATCGGAATTGTACCACCCCAAATTCGACGAAGGACAGACGCAGATGCACGCCTATGTATGTATCTTACAAATAAACTCTAAAACTACTCAACCGATTTAATTTTTTTTTATCATTAGAATGCTACATTATTCCAGATTAACATAGGCTATAAAATATTTTGAAAAAGTTAGGGATCTGTATGAAAACTAAATTATTTTTTAAGTACCTATCTACCCGTGCGAAGCCGGGACGGACCTCTAGTCTCTAATATAAATTAAAGTCGAGTTAGTGCGAACACTTATAACTCGAGATCGGCTCAACAGATTCCGATGTTTGATTTATTGGATTCTTCTCCGCTCCGGATAACAGAATAACTAATAAAAATTGAACAAATGGATATGAAATTATATAAATTTATATTAAAGTTAGTATGGAACGGATTCGGCAACGGTACTGCCACCGCCATCTATTGGGGAAATAGGGAGATGTCTGTTAGATTGATATTTTGGTAGAAAGATTCTGTAGACTATAGATCAATGTTTTCCCAATTTGCCACAGATGCTTCTTTTCATTCAAGCTTTCAGAAATATTTTTTTAACATTCAAACATATTTTAAGCATATTTTTGTATTTTTAAACCAATGAATGAATCTTTTTCTGGTGTTTTAATTGTGCAATTAATTTAGTATCATCTGACTTTAAAAAAAAGTCTGTATTATCTGACTTTTTTAGAAATCAGATGATGAAAATTCAATAGAGATATCTAATATAGAAATGGGCGAGTTTTGGTGCTTTTGAAATAACTGATTCAAAATATTATAACCACATAACTTTTTATTTTTTCACAATGAGTAGTCATGTATGTTAGCAATGTTATGTTACCCAGTAATATTTTATTGACTTTAAGGCGGGACGAAGTTCGATGGGTCAGCTAGTTATAACTAAAAGTTCTAGATACTTCTCATTACCTGTTGTTTGTTTTCTTTCCTCACTGCTCACAGTCTTCTTGCAATCTCCTTTCATGTTTGTTCATTTTGTGTTTCTCTTCTCTCTTTTCATATTGAATCTATTCTGTACTAAGAATTTTTCTTCTGCTTTTGTTTGATTTTTTTTAAATTGCCTGTTTTACTTCCCAGTTATATATTTACTTACAAGTGGCACATTTCGATGGGGGACAACTTATTTTAATGACATAACATGCTTATATTATTGTTAAAGAGTTATATTGGTCAAAATAATAAAAATAAAAAATTTATATTATAAAATATACGTGGACTATTCATATACTAACATATTACTATGACATTCTGCATGCAGTGAGTGTGGTGCTTCGCGCCAGAATCGTTGCGACAATAAAATAATATTTATTTTATTATCATACTAGCTGATGTTGTTATATTTTAAAGTATCTCCGTTGATTCTTTCGTTGGCCTGTCTTTATTATTTAACACTAGCTTTCCCGACATACGTTGTCCTGTGGTTCTAGCCCAAAGTGGCCCGTTAATATGTACATGATGTGCACTGCGCCCCCGTTAAACAATATAAAATTAATTCGATTGTAATATGTAAGCTAATAAAATAATAACATTGAAATTTGAAACATCCCTATTTCATTCGTATTCAAAGCTCTGGCGGGAACAACTTGAGAAAAATGCGCTCGCGCACATATCCTACCTCGCCTATTACCAACACAAATGTGCTCGATAATATTGTTGAGTTTGTATGAAAATTTTCTAAAACTATCGAAACGGTGCGGTGGAGTAAGTGGGATGGGCTACTTACTGTAAGAGCCTATGCGAGAATGAGAGGGAACTACCCGCGATGTCGTGGGCGCGTCCCAGTAACCTTTCCATACATACTTAAATATTGTATTTTACATCATATCGTCGGGTAAGTAGAAAAAATGCCTATGTGACTTTTGTCCATTTTACAGGAGAGCAGTTTAAAGATTCCAATACACATTTTTTGAGATTCCTTCATAACTATTTGAGCTATATTCTTCAAACTTAAAATTTGTAATAGAAATAAAACTATTTAATATTAAGCATCTTAAAAAATTCCCTAACGTGTATACTTTTCTAGAAAAATCACATAGGCAGTTATTCTAGGGAAATTTTTCAGCCTATGTGAAGATGTTCCTTTTTTCTACGGACTTCGTCAAGTAAATCTCGTTCCTATGTTACGACGTACCTTTATTCTACGGAAATATTGGTTTATTTGTTCAGTCCTATGTACAACAATCATCGTTTTCTTTAAAATAAACATAAAATATCGTACTTTCAATAATACTCACATTATGATTTGGTTATTTTTTATCAAACGCGCACATAAAATAGCAAAAAATATATATCTATTCAAATAAAATGATGCAACACATAATATACAATATCACTTTTATAAGCATGTTATTTTTTGAAAAATATCAGGTTTTAAATGTGTGTTAATTTTAGAAAAGTCTTCTTCTTCTTTTTTTGGAACCCGGTGATCTGTTATTTTGTTTAGATAACCCCTTCGCGGATATAGACTACCTAATAGATGGGTTTCTACATTTTCAAAAGGTAAAATATTATAAATAAATAAATATAAATTACTCAATTGTGAGTGGAAATATAATAAAGTTAACACGAGTACCATTAAAGATAAAAACGTATTATAAATGGAGGTACTTTATTTCAAGTATATTTTCCTCGATGCTATCCAATATGAATGGTGGAATGCCAGTTATGGTACCAGTAATGCTTTCATGATGTCAAACACAAGTTATTTTTTTATTAATAATACAATAAATAAATATATTGCATTAATTAGGGGCTTATTCCTGAATTATAAATGCTGGTGAGTTCTTTAAATTTATCTTTGAATTGCTGTATTAGCTGAGAACATGCATCAGATAAAGAAATTATAAAATAAAGTGTCTTTTTCGTGTATGGTTTTTTATGCTAATTTCAGATTTAAGGACATATTCATAATTACTTAATTTATGATTATGCCTGGGTTCAAAAAATGTTTCCAGCTATTACCGTTATATATAATTTCAAGTTGTAATTAATATTTTAAATGTATGGAATCTAATTATTCTCTTTCTGTTCATACAGTGTACATATTTGGTCCATTTTATAAGATTTTTTTTATTTCTGGTGTTAAGTAGGTATCTACTTTATCTGCATATGATTCTGAAAAACATAGGCATTTATATTTAATTACTGAATCTACACCTTTTGCTTTTGGAAAGGGTGATTTGGCACACTGCTTTCAACAGGAATGAGGACTCATGGTGAAAACTATTACCTCATCGTTATGATATTGGAAGGAAAACAATAAAGTATATGACTTAAGTCATAACTCTTTGGAACCTTTTTTACTAAAGAATCACGTCATATTAATATCAGCAACACTCTAAATTACATACTTCTTAATTCACAAAGCTTTTCAACATGAAATGTGTATTATGATGAATCCTTTTGCATATTTACAAATTTTGTAAGTATTGTATGTTAACAGTAAGGTTTAAAGCTATGTTCGCGTAGATAGTTTACAATTGAGATGCAATATATTATCTAAGTACTCTTATTTAATCAGTGATGTGCTTAATTTAGATTTTCTCCTCCATAGGATATTTTAATTTTGGTGTTTCTGCACCATTTATGAAAGTTAGCATTTATATGGAAACTATTTTAGTGTTTAGATTTGAATTAACTCTAACGATTATTTGATTCATCAGTCACTGTACAAATTAAAAATTTCCAGACTGCTAATACTTCTTATACTTATTCGAATAAAATATGATGTAATTTTTTGATTAAACTGTGTTTCCAACAGGATTTATGTATTTATAGGACCAGTTGTAATTTCACAATATACTCATATTATTTTTCTACTTCTGATGCATTTTTCAAGGCCTAGTTTTAGGTATTGTTTATATTTCAAGCATTTTAAATAGATTTAGCTTTTCGTGGAATGTTTTAAGAAATATTTATTTTAAAATAACATATTAAAAAAAAGAAACAAAACGTACCTATAACATTAAATTTAATTAAAATTATTAAAGTGTCTTAAAAACTACCACGTATTCATACAAATTAACTTAGGCTTATGTTAGTACCTTTTTATGAACCGTATATATATTCAAATGTATTTAGAAGCGTAATGGCACATATTTACGAAATTTTAGTTGAAGCATCATACGAGTGATTTGTTTCATAAAATATTGAATATAAATTATAAAATATATTAAATGCGTTTGAATTTGTAAAAAAAAAATATCTCAATGAAACACCCCACCAATATACAAGTTTTAATATAAAAACATTCTTAAAAATATATATAATAACGGAAATAGTTAGTAGAAAAAAGGTATATGTTAAAATGTGTCCGTAGAAAAAAGGTCGTTATGAAGATAGGACTATGAAAATGGAAAACAATTCCGTAGAACAAAGGAACATCTACACATTGGGTAGTGGGGTTTCCCTAGAAAAACGGATCATCTGCACTTAGGACATAAAAATTGCAAAAATTATATAATTCTCCAGCGGTAAAAATATTACGATATTTTCACTCAAAATAATGAATACAACTCAAAAAAGGTGGATAACGATGTTTTTAAAAAATACACATTTTAATCATCCTATGTGCACAACGGAAGTTTTTGAATGGAATATTGTTAAAATAAATTATAACTTCACAAATTTTGGTTAAATTTTAATTATTTTAAATAGTTTATAAAATAATGTTTAATTTCTACTTCTCCAATCAATTTTTAACTTGATTCTCATCTGAAGTTAATAATTATCAATACTTTAGTCGGTTTCGCTGAACCAATCCTTTGTACCAAAATACTATTCATAAGACATTTATAATACAAATTTTGTTTTCTTTTATATCTTAAAATATCGCAAGTGTAACTAACATTGTAAATTCTGATAAATATTTAAAAAAATGTGGATACAAAACAAGTTTGCGTTAAAAAGATTCATGAGAAATATATGAGCGTTCGCATCGTATAGACTCCGACGAACAAGTGCGCATGTGTACATGGGTCGTACAATTATGCATCGTTGGTATGAAAATGAGCACAGTAAAACTGCTTAAGTGCATATGTCACTTTTTTCTTCGGAGATTTATTCAAATAGGACGTTTTATAAAAAATATCTCAGAAACTATTAGTGATAGAAAAAAACTAAAAATACAGTTTTGTAGAGCTTTTAATACTAAATTAAACTGCATTAAAAACTCATTTTCGACCTATGATCACATGGACCTTTTTTCTACGGGCACGGCGATATGTTATCCATTTTTTTAACTTTTTATTAGTTATTCTGTTATCCGGAGCGGAGAAGCATCCAATAAATCAAACATCAGAAGAATCTGTTTAGCCAATCTCGAGTTATAAGTGTTCGCACCAACCCGACTTTAATTTGTATAGTAGATGTGATGAGCCAAGATCTATGTTTTTATCGACTCCATTTTTCGTTCTTAAATTATTTATTTATTTTTAAATCATCGTTTTAATTATCCTTTTGTTCTCTTTTTTTCTTTTGAGAATAAACCAATGTAAAGAAATATACATGTTTAGGTATGCACATTGCACATATATTTTCTTTCTTTAATTTTCTCTTAACTAAATGCCTACGCAGTGAAAGGTTTTTTATGAGTTTTATTTAAATGTTCAGACGTTGATTGTACCCACCTAACTATGTACAATAGTTATGCGGGAGATACCTGTTATTGGAGCGCTGGACATTCTATGTGTTTGTTTCATGTTTTTATTTTGTTTGTGTTGTTCAGTATGTTCTGTTGGTGTCTCCATGAAATAAATAAATACATAAATTATGTAAGTATCTATCGTACAACTCGAATCTTTGCTTTAGTTTCAAATAACCTGTGATCATGAAGGGCGTGCCCCTTCGAAACATGTCAGGTGTAATAAAATTGTGGAAGAGTTAAAAGTTTTTTATTTAAATTTGATTATTTAAATTACTCCCACCACGAAAAAATGCACGTACAACAATTTATAAATTTTATGTATTATATTGTTAAAAAGAATAAATAAATAACAATTTGAATATTTCATTAAACAAACAACCACAGACCCAGAGTAAGACCAGGATATATGAAACCCACTGTAGAATTACGCCTTCGAAGATAGATCTGATACTGTGAGGGCTAAGAATCTTCTCCAAACCACACACATGAGAACACCGAACAAACATAACAGGCAGTTGGAGTACTAGTAAGTAAGTAATAACATGGACAGAGTTTGAAATGAATAAATGTAACAGAAGACGATGTAACGTCAATGACGTTGTCTGATGGGGTAGAAAGCAAACACGTTTTTGGAAAGATCGCAGGAGAGTAAAGTATGCAGAAGTCAGGATCCCCAAAATGATCTCCTGAGATAATCCTGATGGTCTTGAAAGACTTAAACGCTGCGCTGGAGTGGTAGTCCACGTCCAAAATGGATACGAAATATGGCAAGAGGAACTTTATCAAACCTCTAATCCTCTCTAGTACCCGTATGAAAGACTTAAACGCTGCGCTGGAGTGGTAGTCCACGTCCAAAATGGATACGAAATATGGCAAGAGGAACTTTATCAAACCTCTAACCCTCTCTAAGTAGTACCCGTATTCTAAGTTTTATCGGAAGCTAATCACGGAAGTAAAATGAGTAATATTATGATACATTTTGTACGGAAAACTTGTATACGCATCGAATGCGAGAATCGCTTTTGTTTCTAGAAATATCCTTTCCATATAAAATGTATCTTGTAATACTCACTTTACTTACATGACAACCTTCCAATAAAACTTAGAATACGGGTACGGTTCAGAATAATTGGACTTGGGACTTCCTTTCCATACCCTTAGTTCTCTGTAGCATTGATGCCCGGTCACTTTCTGTACTCCATCAAACCAACTTTTTGTGTTCTTAAGGGTTTTGTCCTTGCTAACCCAAGGTTCTTTTGGTCCATCTACTAATCTGACCATATTTCCAGCTCAGCTCCATTTTAGTGATGCTATTTTAGAGACCAAGTCTATCCACAATATTGGTCCATTCTCTTAATCCATTAATTGCGGTTCCTATCTCCCAAGCTATGTTTAGATCCTTGGTCGTTTTGGTAGCAGTGGGTCCTTGGTTCATGGATATTTTTGTGAATGTAGGTAAGTTTATAATTATAACACAAAAATATGTTTTCTTATTAATTTATTTATTCGTCAACAGCAAATTGCTTTTTAAAAAGATAGGTACCTACCTAATATAAAAATAAAAAATATTGTCAATATCATTACATCAATAAATGAAGCACACATCAGCAGCCCGATTCACGGAAAAGTTTAAGTCTAAGTTTAGTTCGAAGTTCGAACGAAGTTCGATTCAAACTTTTCCGTGAATAGGGCTGCTGGTAATAATAATTGTAGGCGGCGACTATCTACAGTCTATGTACCTATTCACGGAAAAGTTTGAATCGAACTTCGTTCGAACTTCGAACTAAACTTAGACTTAAACTTTTCCGTGAATCGGGCTGCTGACTTTATTATAAAAAAATGAAACAAATGTTATTTGTTAATAGATGAATGACGATGATTGCAAGAAAGATGAGCAGTTTGATGAATGAATATGTTTTCTTATTAATTTATTTATTCGTCAACAGCAAATTGCCTTTTAAAAAGATACCTACCTAATATAAAAATTAAAAATATTGTCAATATCATTACATCAATAAATGAAGCACACATCTGACTTTATTATAAAAAAATGAAACAAATGTAATTTGTTAATAGATGAATGACGGTGATTGCAAGAAAGATGAGCAGTTTGATGAATGACGAATGACAAGTCTTCTTCAACAAAGCCAATAGACAATAAAGATGAGATATTAAAATTAAAGATGCACACAGATACGAGACAAGACGCAAATACGACATCAGACCCGTCAAACATAGACTGACAAAAACATCTAAAAGCTATATCTGTCAGAGCGTCCGACCGTTCAATGTGCTCCCGGCAGACATCCGAAATCTGGCTGGTTCCGAGTTTGAGAGAGGAGTGAAGTCGTGCATTGTTGAAAAATCATTTTACTCCACTGACGATATGCTAAATGAGGCTAACTAGCTATCAATTTTGTTACTAGGTATCTGCTTATTATTATATTTTACACATTTTTAAATTGATAATAAAAATACAAATGTCAAGGACAATGTGCCGGTTGACCCTTTACATCAACCGGCACTGCAAATCATAGGTACTTCACATTTTATTTACCTATGTCTTCTGCTCTTTGTTTATGATTATTATATTGTCTGTATTGAATTTCCTTGACTAGGTATTGAAAATTAATATTTTGTAATATGTGATATTGACGCCACCAAGTGCCTGCAAGGGTCTATGGATGGAGAAATAAATAAATAAATAAATGGATATATTCATATCCTGGCGCCAAATACATGACAGTAGTCACAGTCTTTAAATTTGGTTGCTCTCTTGTTCTCATTGATTTCCAACTTTTATTACTATATATTTCATTTATTATTATTAGGTAAATATTTATTTGTTGTATACATGGGATTTTTTTCACATGTTGAACATGTCGAGAATGCTCATGATTAGTAGTTTCGAAGATTTAAACATTACCACCTAATGGCGAACGTTGTTAACGTAAAGTGATCACACTAAGCCAGCCTTCGAAATAACAGTAGAAGACGGTCGTAAGCCCGTATTGGTTCGTTCCATTTAAAAATCGAACATCAGTAATGAATTGTTAGTTGTCTTGGTTGTTACATATACGACAAGTCTTCTATTGAGACTTGGCGTGACACAATAGTGGAGTTATTATTGTATATTATATTATCTTGGAATAAATGCTGTGGAAATGAGATCACTGCGTAGGATATGCGGAAAGAGACTGATTGATAAGGTGAGGAATGATTAGATTAGAAAGGAATGTGGAGTGGATGTTAGTGTAGTGACTAGAATGAAAGTGAATAAATTAAGGTGGTTTGGGCATGTAGAGAGAATGAACGAAGAGAGAATGACTAAAAAGGATAAATCAGAAAGAATGGCCAAAAAGTCAGGAGCAAAAGGAATAGAAGAGTATGTATGCGGAATGTTATGCGTTTGGAGCAAGCGAAAGAGGTTTGTTTGGATAGGAAAGAATGGAAATCCGTACTCTCTGCCTACCCCCTTCTGGAAACGGCGTGATGGGTTAAAAAAATTATCTTAAATAAATTTATTTAAAAAAAAAAAGTAATTAATTTTTTAAATAAGTAACTAAACAAGACGATTAAAAAGGTTTGATAATAAACAAAAATGCCTCATATCACTAAAGTAGATACCTACTATAATGTTTACATGGAAGGTAGAAAATTAAACTATTAAGTCAACACTATTTATACCCATGTCAAAATGTGCCAATAAAAATTTGTATGTGCCAATAAAAAATAAGATTGTGTTATTTTCCTCATAATATAGGTATCTTTTAAGGAAACATTAGGATCGATACTGTAGGATTTTTACGTTAAAGTCACGAGCTACAAGCACTAATATGGCAAACAGAATATCGTACTATACATAAAAGTTCGCAGATCCTTTCGCAAAAAAGGTCCTAAGCACCTGTCCGGGTTCGCAAGAGTAGAGGCAGGCCCAAAATTAGATAATATGTATCAACTACTGACTCTAAGGCTCGGTGCTCACTTGCGCCGCGAACGTGTATCGTTATATCAATTTTATCAAAAGGAGGCATGTGTTCCGCTCGTGTTCGCTTTTTGAATCACGTATACACTTAACCTTTCGATTAAATAAAATTTACAGGGCATAACAATTCATTACTGATGTTCGATTTTTAAATGGAACAAACCACTACGGGCTTAATACCGTCTACTACTGTTATTTCGAAGGCTGGCTTAGTGTGAACAACGTTCGCCTTTAAGTGGTAATGTTTAAGTGCCCGAATCACCTAATATATAATATTATACAACGAGTAGATATTTAATAATAATTAATGAAATATAGAGATAAAAGTTGGAAATTAATGAGAACAAGAGAGCAACCAAATTTAAAGACTGCAAATGCTGTCGTGTATTTGGCGCCAGGATATGACTATATCCATTTTTGTTAATGTCTCTAGCTAGATGACACGGAGTACAACCTCAGGGCGATCGGAGTGACGAACTAGAAGAAAGATGCGGACTTAGATGAGTTGAAATTATTTTAAAGAAACCAAGGCGTATAACAGACTAAAGCGTCACTGTTGATTATCATAAGGTCATTTTATTTTATTTTCTTCTTTCTACGGCTTCATTAGCCATTTACAAATTACATACAAAGTTACAACAACAAACAGACACAAGTAAGATGATATAATTTTTCCGTCTCACATGCAACAGACTATAAAAAAGAGAAACAACAATTAAAAGAAAAACATTTCTTTGAATAAAATACACATTTACACACACAAAATAGGAATAACAAGATCACAAAAATAATCTTTATCTATTATACAAGTTTGTGGAAATTATACCTACAATAAAATCAACCTAAAACAGTTGTTAAGAATAAAACAAAAAAATAATCAAAAGTTGGTCATAATAGATAATTTTATTATATAAAGCATTAAAATTCTGTATGATGTGTTATGATCAAATAAAATATGCAACAGACCAGGAAAAAAAGAAACAATAATTAGAAAAATATTTCAATTTGAACACTTCTTTGAATAAAATACACACTTACACACACATAAAATAGTAATAATATGATCGCAAAAATTATCTTTATGTATAGAAATTTATCATGTTACTAAAAATAGACCTGTACTACGGCACAAGAATCTAAAAATATATAAAAGAAAATAAGAAGCTGTTTACAAAAGAAAAATGGCTTTTATTATTAATTTTATTACAAATCTCAGGTTCAAAGATGTTGAACTAAAATTGCAGCGTATTGAAAAATCTCGTAAAGGTTGTCACCTTGTCACGATAAACATCACGCGTTCTGACTCTTTGTTGACGAAATTTGCATCGTACCAGCTATAAATAGCACCGATAAATATTTTAAAATGGTTGGTAGCCAGTAGCGCTATTTCATGAAGAAGATAATTTTACTTGATTGTATTTCTCCCCCAGGAGCAATTGTATAAGACCATGATCCGACCGGTACTCACATACTCCGCGGCAACCTGGCCGCTGAGTAAACGTGACGAGCAAAGGCTTGACATCTTTGAACGGAAAATACTGCGAAGAATCTACGGACCAGTCAGAGAGGGAGAACACTGGCGCATTCGCTATTTAACCGCGAACTTTATGAAATATATTATGATGATGTCAACGCCGCAAAATTCATAAAACTCAGCCGACTCCGCTGGCTGGGCCATGTTCAAAGATCGAGCGAACCGTCCGTCCTCAAGGAAGTTTCCTGTGGGAGACCTGCTGGAAGGAGGAGGATTGGAAGACCCAGAATGAGATGGCTGGACGGAGCGGAGAGGTGTCTTCGATGGCATGGAGATGTCTTCTGGAGGAGGCCAAGACCCACACAGGGTTGTAGCGCCACGGATGTATGTAGGTATGTATTTCTCCCCCTAAAATGTAATCTTTGGGGCTGTGCATTAATCACGTGATGTGTTTTTTTGCAACTTTTTAGACCCCCTCCTTCCCCCCTGGTGATATTTGGTGATGTATCAGAATACCGCACTTTGACTATATTGTGTCACGGGCATTTAGGATGCTTGGATTTATATTTAGAAACACCAAGGTCTTTCATGATCCTATAACACTGACAGTCCTTTTTAATTCTTTTATTCGTTCAATTCTAGAGTTTGGATCCACCGTGTGGAACCCAAACTACATCACACACATCGATTCTATAGAAAAATTGCAAAAAAAGTGTATTAAGCAGTTGAATTTCCGGAAAAGACTGCATTTCGACAATTATGAGAGCGCACTGAGACACCATAAAATACAATCCCTGGAGACACGCCGATTAATTATAGACATGACTTATCTCCATAAAATAGTAAATGGAGAGGTCGAGAGTAGTGTTCTGTTGGAGGCATTACCATTTCACTGTCCAACTAGAGCTGTCAGAAATAAATCTCTATTTTACGTTCCCCACAGCAGGACTAACTATGACAAAAATTCTTTTATAAACAGAGCATGTATAGGATATAATGGAGTCTGCATGAAAGCAAACATTGATTTGTTCTCTACCTCTTCCCGCAAATTTAGGTCTTCTCTGAGAGAACTGGCACCTCTGTAAACGGCGGCACTTGTTTGGTTGTTTGTTCACTTGTTTTGTTTTGGCAGTTTTCTTTCAGTTATGTTTCATTTGTTCTTCCCAAATTCTCCTTTCCCTCCCCTTCCCTCTCCTATTCCTTTCCTTCTTCCCTTTTTCTCAATTATTAGTCATAGATAATAAAATTATTATTATTATCATCAAAAAAAAATGTTGAATACTATCATTGGCGCTGTGAAATATTAATTAATGTATATCAAATATAAATTATTATGTAAAAGCTGTTGTATTCACAATAAAGGAAAATAAAAAAAAAATAAAAAAATACCCCGCCCCCAGAAAGTATAGAGAATTAATAAATTTTCGTCAATTTTTTTATTGTTTGAAAGTGCAACTGAGATTCATTAAATTCATAAGAAAAAATAAATGCACGTTATTTTCTTAGTGCCCCCCACCCTCCCCTTTTCGAGTTCACGTCATTTATGGACGGCTTTCATTAGATTCTAAAACGCTTCCTATAGAAGTAAGTTCATTCAGTTTCGGTTGTAAGGGCCAACGGTCAGCGTGACTCCAAAACCAATTTTAAGCCTAGTTCAGACTAGATCGAGTAGCGAGTAATTAAGTAGCTTTTAAATTACTCGACCCTTGGTTTGAACTAGGCCTTGAGGTTGTAAATATACCATTTTTATACACTAAAAATAGTTACGAAATCACTAGGTTTTCTCTAATTATTTTAATGGAAATACTTAAGTACCTAATTATTCAGCCAAAGAAACCTTAAAAATGTATCTAATTAAATTTCCGCTAACAATTAAGAAATTTAAAAAAATATACGCACATAATAAACACTATGAACGGATTGTTTAGTTTGGTTTGATTGTTGAGTACTGAGTAGTGATGAAATATAATCTATAATATGTAGGTATAAAAGAAAGTAGGGTTAGTGCGAACACTTATTATATAACTCGAGATTGGCTCGGAACAGATTCTTTCGATGTTTGATTTATTGAATTCTCCTCCGCTCCGAATAACAGAATAACTACATATTAAATAAATAATAAATAAATAAATAAATAAACTCTTTATTGGATAAATATTACCCAATTGGCGGGCTTATTGCCTTAGGCAATTTCTTCCAACCAACCAATTGAGAAGAAACTTTCCATTGTTGCTTTTATAATACAAAAAAATAATACTCTTTAAAATACATAAAAAAAAACATAATAATACATGCTAAATGAAAATATATGTAAGATGAGTAGATATATATAAAAAAAATAAACTAATTGTAACATGTTACATTATATAGTCGGGCATAGCGAGGAAAGGGCAGGGATTAGGATAGAGGAGGAGTAGAGGAGAGGAAAAGACGTTTAATTCTGTTCTTGAAAGAGAATAGCGTTGGAGCGAGTCTGATATCACCAGGTAATTGGTTCCATATTAAAATGATGAAAAAAATGCATAAGAAATAATATGAAATATAATATTAAAGTTAGTATGGAACGGATTTCCTGTATCGCCAACGCCATCTATAAAAATTCTATAACAAAGTTATAGTTTACCTGACAACAGTGACAACCATTGACATAAAAAAATACCTATTAGGTAGTACGCAGATTTTTACGCGAGTTTTCAGAAATAATTTTTTAACATTCAAACATATTTTAAATGTATTTTTGTATAAATTACAAATTCGGAAACATAGTATAAGGACTACAGGACAACGTCATTCGGGAATGCTTGTATTAAATATTAATAAACGAGATCCTTAAAATACCTAATATACCTACCTAATCGTACTGAACGGCCGACATTCAGAGCAACGAGTTTGCTTCGAACATTGAATTGAAAGTTTATAACAAACTAGCAGCTAAACCTGTAGGGTTATTCCCGTAATCAATCGCTTTAAAAGTTCACTTAACGGTAAGAATAACAGCCGGTTTCATAAAAAGCTTCAAAAGAACACTTAAGTTAAAGTTCCTAGGTAGGTACATAAGTACCGACGGTGCAACTAAATAATGAGATTTAAATACAGTTTCAAGATACCTGAATTCTAACAAAACGACATGGTATCAAATCGATTTGTGTGGGAATTTTATGAAAAAATATAATATCTTTATGGTTAATTAACGTATTAAAATTATTTGTAGCCTAGAGCGCTAATCCCTGATGAGACCCGGTATAGAGGGTATTATTGTACCTCTTTCTTTCGTGGTTACGGTGTCTACAGGGTTATAGGGTAAGTTGTACGGGATATTAAAGGACGTTATTATTTAGGTCATTTCTGATGGATTTGATTCAATAATATGGTGTCCGAAACTTAACCGTTATGGCGATATTGAACATTAAAGATTTTGAAAAAAAAAATCTTTCTTTTTTGCCTTTTTATCGATTTCTTCGGATTAGAGGTCCTTGGGTCCAGTTTTTTTTATGTATCTAGTGAGAGGACATGTCAATTAATAAAAATGATTAACAAAAACTGAACCTACTACTAACAGCTTAAAAATACAGCTCGACAAAGGTTAGGATTAAAGAATTTTCACTAAGTGTTTTTAAATTTGAAGTGCTTTTTTTTTTTAAATTATAGAACTTTTTCTGCAGATAATTTAAAAAAAATCTACATCTCTTTAGCTATTCAAAAAGGTATAACATTTGCTATTAAATAGGCATAACATTGACCAAAATAACAGTTAAGGTACATAGTAGAGGGTTCATTTTTAGTTTGAGGTGAGCGATATAGGTTTTTTCAGACTTCATTTTATTTATATAGATTATATTTTTTTAAATTTAGAATGGGTAAGTATGGTTATATTATAAAAAAATATTTTTGAAAAATGGAATCGGCACCAGCTGGTCAATAATTTTTTCATTCAAATTCTTAAAACGAAAGACATTCTTATTATTATGATATTAAATTTATTTTATTAAAATATAATTGATAATTTTAATCTGTAAAGGTAAAAAAAAAGTAAAAGAAATTGATAGGAATAAACAAAAAGAGGAAAGCCGTCTAATGTGGGACTCTTTCACATTTAAAACAGTTTTTTTTTTAATTCAAACTTGACGTTTTTCAAATCAAATAGAACATTTACAAATCAAAATGGAACATTCTTTAAATCAACTTTGATTTTTACCAAAAAAATTGTACGCAATACTGCATTTTATATAAAACAGTTACGAAATATTGACTATTATTCTGAAATGAAAAACAGACGATTGAGTTGCGTCGTATCCAATTTTTATTGAGACTTTTGACATTTCTGTATTCCGAAAATATTTTATCCAATTCATTAGTTACGTAACTACTGGCAACCGATTAAGTTGTAAGCAAGAGCTTCTTGCGTTGAGTTGGAATGTGAATTTGAGAATACCAGTCATTATATCGACTGTGATAGGTATTTTTTATTCATCCGGTACCGTCCAAACCTCAATCACAGCGCCATAAGGTCAGCTTGGTAGAGCCTTTTAATAATTTGGAAGGGCCTACCGCGTCTCCGATTGCCTTCTGGATGGTAGTTGAAGCTAAGCCGGGTTATGTCCTCCTGAGTATGTGACCTAGCCAGGTCAGTCGGCGGAACCTTATACGGGTGTAAAGTCAGACAGTAGAGACATCTACAGCCGCGCTCCACGAAGCTATCTGACATTTCGAATCCCATACAAATTCCCATACTAATGAAATTGGGTTTTTTGTTTAATTTTTTTTTTTAACCATAAACGACGTCTTAAGATGTTTTTTGCCCCTGTTTGTTTTCAGTACAATGATAAGCAATAATCCTATTTTTTTTGTTTCTCTAAGAAACAATTTTTTTTCTGGAACTGATTCCATACAAAATGTATGGAAGAGTGGAGTGCAAAGCTGTCAAATGACGTCACACTTTACACGCGTATAGTAGCCGTGACCAGTGGTTGTGATCGGCACATGATCGTTCCAACGTATGCCCAGCATTCTCCTGAGGCACTTGCTCTCGAATCCTGCTATGCGAGTGTTTTGAGCGCAGGTTGGGTGCCAAGATTCACAGCCATAGAGAAGGACCGGTAGGACACAGACCTTGTATAGTCGGTATTTGGTTTTGATGCTGAAAACGTTTGACTTCAGAAATACCGTAGGCATAAGAAATTCTCACATTGTTTGTTTTTGCTTTTAACAATCTGAATGAATCAAATCATAATCAAACGCGACTATTGACTAATGTGCAACTCACAAAATAGACAACGAAGTCCGTCACACGTGACGATTGACTCTCACAACCAATTTGCTTGTAATTGACCCATGTTTGTGGCAGCCGACTTTACTCTTTTGTACAGGGAGTAACATACAAAAGGGATTTTCTTTCTGATTATTATAATAACTGTCACACAAAAATTTTAATAGTGAAAAAGATGATTACAATGGCCCATTCTAAAGGAATTTTATTTTGTATTTGTATGGGCACGTCTCCAGGTGTGCGATTATTTACTTTTCCGCTGAAATATAAAAAATGTTGCCTTATTGTGCGGTCTGAATTAATTCACTTGAAAATCCTACGTGCCGAATCTGCTTGGAATACAAATAAAAGATTTTAATAAGCAGTATATAAAAAAATATTATAATATTTTTTTATTTTTATTTTAGGGATGTAAAAAATAATACAAGCATTGCAGACGTTTGGCCATTCTGCAGACAAAGAGTTTGGCCATTAGATATGAACAGAATTTACAAAACTAAAACTATATATTATCAAAGCGATATCAAATCCATACAAGTGTGGTTGGTAGACCAGTGGTAGTGGTATTGGAGGTCGTGGGTTCGAATTCTGGTGCCGACCATTTCCGCTTTCACAACACAAGTTTTCTTTATGTGAAAGATGTCGAAAGTGTATTTGTGGTTAATTTGGGAGAGCCCAGATTCGTTTAAAAAAAAGAAATGATGGAACTATACGATCGTTTCACAAAGCTAAAAATGAATTGAAATCAAATGCGTTCCAATATTAACAGCACAACAACAAACATCAATTTCATTTACATATATGTAGATACAACGGCTTAAACGTTTCTTCATTAATGTAAAACGTGGACATGGACAAACAGAGGACGACTCAAGAATTCCTGTGTGGTGCAGAGGCGTGACCAAATGTGAAGATTGGGATTGGAAGAGGTGGTGCAGCAGAGACGGACTTATAGCCTAAGAACGAGAAGGGCTGACTCCAACAGTCTACTTAGACGCTAACTTGGGAGCAAGCTAGGGAGAAGAAGAAGAAGAAGTAAAACGCGGACATGGATGAAAAAGAAGAATGTAGTAAAGATGTCTCCGAATGAGTGTACTTTTTAATTTTTGTTAGGTAGTGTATTTTTTTTCGTGGCAACACTGAAATGTCATCTATGTTTACTCTATATTCCGATTATTCGAAATATTGATTTCACGTCCTCCTGCGACAGTGAATTCCATTGCTGGACCAGACTTTGTGTCAAATAATGCTTTCTGAGGTTTGTTGAGAACGATGTTGCCGACAGCTTCATTGTGTGTCCACGTAAGGTGGTGTTCTCATTGAAGGTGAAAAGAGACGGAATGTTTGGACAGGAGTAATGTCCAATCAAGACTTTAAATGTCTCGATTAGACCCCCGCGTTTACGTCTTTCCTCCAGGGTGGGCAGTTTCAACAATTTCAGCCTCTCCTCATTCAAGTCTTGAAAACTCAACTGGCATTTTAGTAGCCCTTCTCTGCACACTCTCTATCAGCTCCATATCCTTTCCGAAATATGGGCTCCATATTTTGAAAACCATATTCCAGCAGCCATTTGAGGTAAAATATAAAATTTTATAGCTTCGATGTTTGAATGAAATTACCACCCCTAACAGCGATAACAATAATGGCCTAACCTAACAATAATCTTATTTTTTGGTGAATAAAAATTCAAATCAATGTTCAAATGTTGCCTAATTAAATTATTGTCACGTAGGGGCGTGAAGTCGAGATAACAACTCGAGGGAGGGAGAATGCGTAGGTAATGTATAAATGGAAAATTTAAAGTGATAATTATTATTTGACTCTGAAAATAATCATTATGTACGATTACATAGGTAATATGTTATATATACAAATATCATCACATTAATGTTCCTTTTAATATACATACATACATACACATACATACTCCCTTTAAGGCCCCCCGCACAACGCAAGCCAGCCCGGAGGAGACCAATCCGCAGCAAACCCGATCCACGCGAAACCGACCCTCCAGCCCGATCGAAGTAATCAAACCGAAAAGCCGGCCCCACACAAACAAAGTCCGCCGCGGATCCCCCCAGACCAACCCACAATGCGGGAGGCCTAAACCCCACTCAGGAGCATAGGGAGGCAACAAGAGCTCTCCATTGCGCTCGAAGGCGTCTGAGGCTCATTGTGCCTTTTCTGACCACTTGAGATTTAAGGACGCGAGGTGGTCAACCTCGCGGTCCCGATCTGATTTTTCGATTTCCTGCCTCTTACAGGATGCTCGAAGAACCAGCAAAAAGAGCAGAGGTGCTATTCTTAGCCGGCAACCTCACGGCAAGCAGAGGTGCTATTCTTAGCCGGCAACCTCACGGCTTTTAATATAAGTAAATATAAAATAATTAATTTCTAACTACAATATATTATTTTGTAGTAAGAAATTAATGAAAACCAACTAATCAATAACGAGAAATAATGAAACCCATAATTATACAATATTAATTACAAAAACACTATACCCCTATTCTGAATATTACTCACTTAAGTTGGTGAGAAACTCAGGCTAACATTGTGTAACACTAAGCCAGCCTTCGAAATAACAGTAGAAGACGGTCGTAAGCCCGTAGTGGTTTGTTCCATTTAAAAATCTAACATCAGTAATGAATTGTTAGAGTAATAATTGGTTGTTACATATTCGTTAAGAACAAAAGCGTTTCTCGCATTCGATACGTACTTATATACGTTCCCATACAACATGTATCGTGTTACTCACTTTACTTCTGTGACTACCTTCCGTTAAAACTTAGAATTCGGGTACAGATCAAACAAAAAATTCGCGCATTCTCAACACATCCCTTTTTGGCCTGTGTTATTTTGTGATTTATTTTTTCGTTCCCCTTCCCCCCTCTCGAATTCATGTAATAAATGGACGACATCTAAATATGTATGTATGACGAAGATTAGGTATAATACTAGTGAATTGTAAAAATAATAGGGTAGGGACTAACTTGAGTGTGTCTTAAAATAAATAATTGCGTCAGTCTAATTATTGTGATACGTGTGGCCATTACGCTGCGGATGCGCAATAAATTATATCAAAGAAACAAACAGGTACCTATAGCGCTAATTTAATGTGCAACAAAGGACGTGACGGAATCATTTCGGGGCGCCAAATCACCACTGTCACAAGTCGAAAATTGTTGACAAACTAAAAAAAAATAATCCTGCATATGGAAGGATTCCCCAAAATATAGGTATTAAAAATATTCCGTGCCGTTGTTGTGTCATACAAAATGATTGTCCACCGCATTAGTCGGACGTGTCGCGATCACTACCCGTATTCTAAGTTTTATCGGAAGGTAGTCACGAAAGTGAGTAACACGATGCATTTTGTATTGTGAATTAAAAAAATACATGCACAATCTACTATATAAATTAAAGTCGGGTTAGTGCGAACACTTATAACTCGAGATTTGCTCAACAGATTCTTCTGATGTTTGATTTATTGGATTCTTCTCCGCTCCGGATAACAGAATAACTAATAAAAAGTTAAAAAAAATGGATAAGAAATTATGTAAAATACAATATTTAAGTTTGTATGGAAAGGATACCTGGGACGCGCCCACGACATCGTGGGTAGTTCCCTCTCATTCTCGCATACGCTCTTACAGTAGCCCATCCACTTACTCCACCGCACCGTTTCGATAGTTTTAAATTTTTTTTATACAAAGTCAACAATATTATCGGGCATATTCGTGTTGGTAATAGGCGAGGTAGGGTGTGTGCGCGAGCGCATTTTTATCAAGTTGTTCCCGCCAGAGCTTTGAATACGAATGAAATAGGGGTGTTTCAGAAATAGTTTAATGTTATTATTTTATTAGCTTATCTAGTCGAATTAATTTTGTATTGTTTAACGGGGGCGCAGTGCACATCATGTACATATTAACGGGCCACTTCGGGCTAGAACCACAGGACAACGTCTGTCGGGAAAGCTAGTTAAATATAAAAAAACGTGGTTACAAATAATTAATTACTAACTATATACATACAAGGTACCTCCCTAATTCCCGGCCCTAAAATTCGTCTCAGAATCCTGTTCTCAATAGTCACAGACGTTGTTGATCTCTGTAAATTTTTCTACATCTACATCATAAAAGGTTTCCCCAAAAAAGGACTAAAGATCGAGCGCAATGGAGAGGTCTAGTTGCCTCCCTATGCCCTTATTTATAGTTTAAAGGGAGATTAGAATAGAATAGAAGTATAATATTATAAAAAATGTGTTAGGACCATATGAAGCTCTTCGTGCATCTATCTTGCATTATAATAATAAATTCACAGTTTTATTTCAATGACAATTTGACGTGACCGATTTTATGAGAATAATTTCAACAAGTAGTTGATAATCTACAGTCTACATTCTAATGGACGCATGAGTCAGTTAATCATAGTTAATGTGGTTACTGTAGTAACAAAAAGCATTGTCGCGAGTTTCAAAGACAGCCCTCCTGTCAGACGACGCACCCCTCTGATTTCTTAAGTAAGCGAGGCAGTAATATAGCAGCTTTAATACAGAAGGGATAATGTCATTTTGATCGATGTCTACGTAAGCCGAATGGCGTGGTTTCCTAGAAAACGGTAATTGCTTTTTTGAAAAGTTAACTGTTTACGATGTCACCGTTTTTCTAAGATCACAGCTTAAGGGCTTCCTTTTTATAGACAGCTTCTAGGAGAAAATGCCGCTTGTATTATATAGTAGGTACGTAATTCAATGAATGAAGTGAAATTGATTTATTGATTAGCGAATTGACAGTTGTTGAAAGTGTTTGACAGGTAGACTGATGTTCGTAAAAGCAATATTGCAGCATATTAACTGAGTGCAGGCGGAGTTGTGTTAGCGAACATCACTCACTCACTACTCAATTAATTGATTTTGTCCGATAATAAATCCATTAGTTCTGCTGATAAAACAATCAACGAATATTGATTTGTTCCTGCGGCTATTGACTTTGTCAGCATGAATGATAGTACCTATCCGTAACTTTGGCAGTCTTTTTTAAAATTGGGTTATTTTAATATAGAAATTAGAATACCTGCATTACCCTGCAGATCTGAACTCGTTAGTATGGTATAAACTCGTCACTGTGACACTGTGTAGGTATTCTTTAAGAAGTATACTCCGAAAAACTTACATATATGCAATACAATGTAATGTGAACTTAGCCTTACTACTTCAAATCAATGACTGATGACTAAAGAATTTCACCTGAAGAAGTCAAAATAGGACTGTGTCAAGAGGGCAAGGCCAAAATAGTATATTGATGTATGTCATGATTTAATATAGATCAATATGTCATGATTATAGATTACTATGTCATGTGACATGATTAACGGTATGCAAATTATTAATATTATTTGAAAATTATAACGACTAGGTATTGCATTTCTCTGTAACGTAAAACGATAAAGTATTATTGTTTATGGAAGTGTGAATTTTTCTTTTCGTTCTAAATTCAAATTCAAATAATTTGAAGGAAAAAAAAAACAAAAAAAGATTATAAATGAAACAAAAACATGTATAAAATTTGAATTTAGAATGAAATGAATGTAATGCCCTACATTCACATCCATTTGATGTGAATGTAGGTCAGGTTGTTCAAGATTTTAAAGAAAAAATCTTCTTCTTATGGTCGCTCACAATCTGACCTCCAGAGACCGAAGCCATTGGATCGCGTCATCCGTCAGTGCGTGCAAGTCCTGTAGTCCTTTTTCAAATGCGTACATGGGGCACTCGTTAATCAGATGGTCGATTGTTTGTGTAATCCCACATGCACATGCTGGTGAGTCCATCCATCCCCATTTATGTAAGTTGGAAGCGGTGCAGCCTACATCACATCGTATTCGGTTAACTCTACACCATATATTTCTGGGTTGCGTTGAGCCAGGCAGTTCTTTTGTGGGGTTAGCTACGAGGTTCTGCAGCCCGATTCACGGAAAAGTTTAAGTCTAAGTTTAGTTCGAAGTTCGAACGAAGTTCGATTCAAACCCTCTGTGAATAGGTACATAGACTATAGATAGTCGCCGCCTACAATAATTATTATTACCAGCAGCCCTATTCACAAAAGTTTGAATCGAACTTCGTTCGAACTTCGAACTAAACTTAGACTTAACTTTTCCGTGAATCGGGCTGCTGGTTCCTTACTGACGATGCGGTCCATACTTGTCTCCATTTGTCTTCGATCGAGTAATCCGTAGTTGTAGCTGCAGCTAACCAGTACGGGTTTCGGAGAAAGAAAGAAAAAATAACAACTAATGACTACTGATGTTCGATTTTTAAATGGAACAAACCACTACGGGCTTACGAACGTCTTCTTCTGTTATTTCGAAGGTTGGCTTAGTGTGAACACTTTACGTTAACAACGTTCGCCATTAGGTGGTAATGTTTAAGTCTCCGAAACTCCTAATCATGAGAATTCTCAACGCGTTCAACATGTCGAAAACTCTCATGTATACAACAAGTAAGTAGATATTTAATAATTAAAGAAATATAGAGATAAAAGTTGGAAATTATTGAGAAGAATACAATATTTTTTTTATGAACTCTTAACAATAAAAAGATAAAGAATTATTTATTTATTATTTTGATCCAGTTCCTCGTTAACCCAATATATATTCCTATGAAAAACAAATAACAATCGCAATTACGTCCGTTTATACAAACGAATATTAGAATCATTTTGATAAGCACTAACGATGTTATTTGACAAAATCTATTATTGTAGGTGCGGTATTTGTCATAAAAATACATGATTATAAGGATGATGTAATCAAGGAGGTTATTGAAGATGAATCAATGACGAAACATAATAAATACATTGATAACCCAATAAAGCGATAGCCAAATCATGATGTTTATAATATAGAGACACGATGAAAACTCTTCAGAGCAATAGTTGGCGCATCATGGTTGTAAGACCTCGATGATTACGGGAATGCAATATTTGCTTTATTGGTTTAAAATTTCTATTATCAAAATGATAAACCGAAACAAAATGGACCAAAATATGAAGGGAGCACCTAATTGGACGGGAAAAAAACCTAAAAAAAGTATATTTATTACAGAAAGCGTTGTTGTACACTCGAAACCATTGTCAGTTGACATAAAATTCAACATGGCGGGCTGAAATCTACAAAGATCAGCTCGCAATCAATCGATATGGGTTAAACTACCTCGACGACGCGACGGCTTGATCGCAAATTTTCTACCGCTGAACTCTTATTTCCACTGATCAGAGTTTTTAAAAAAAGCAGTAATACATTTGAATAATAAATCTATTTTTCATGCACTTGTATTAAATACAGTTAATATATTCACGAAATTTTTGAGTTCGAACTAAAATTGATTATTTTCTTAAGGGGCATTAAAACTAAAAAATTCAAATTACATAGGTATTCTAATATTATCTATATTAAGTTCCGGATATTACGTTTCTATCAAACGGGTAACGCAAATCGTCCGGACATTGTATTGGTTGATCAAATCGAAGGAAAGGTACAGGTATATGATATCAATGATAGAAATTAAAAAAAAAAACCCTTAACAAGACAAGATTACAAAATAACTAGATCTTGAAATTAAAGATATCTATGCGATGTGGCATACACCTTCCACCCGCACATAGTGCCTTTAGTGGCTTTAGCTTTATGCGGTGTTCACACGGGGCGATATAAGGCCAGACGATTTCGCTTGCATAAAAAAAATATCGCTCGGTCGCCCATTGAGTCCACCGACATACATTCAATCTGTCAGGTGCGCTGATAGTTTTAAAAATGGCGGACGTCGAGGTAGAAGTCGCGGAGTAATTGGGGTTAGTTGAAAATATTGTTTTAGACGATATAAGGAGACTCCTAATTGAGGAAAAATAAAAAAACGCAGATATTGGGTGCGCAATTGGATTCTAAGGAGAAATAAATTTAGAGCAGTGCTGTCAACTGTCAAGAAACAGAACATACGGACGCCGCGCATATCTGCGCATGCGTGAATCGTTCCACCATATACAAAAGTTGAAAGGCGTTCAACTTGAGGCGATATCGCTTTCAACCATTTTTATCGCTTCAGATTTATCGACAATCTGTTCACACGGTTTAATTGGCTGGCGATATTTTAGTGTCCTGGCGATATTCGCCTCGTCTGAACACCGCATTAGATGGTTACTGATAGAATAGACTATTTGGGAAGCCAAATGCCCGCAATTTAGACTTCGAATATTTAGTGAATACAGTGATGCTGACATTGTTCACAAATAAATTGTTAAAGCGTCCTTAAAATTCAGAAGTTCGAAGGACAGTTTAAAAAGATATTATCAGGTAAGGTAAGCAGGTACCTAGCTATGATTTTCTTATGAGATTCGACAACAAAGCGATTGCGTAATATCTCATCTTAGTTTTATCACTCTCATGTAACTTTATAATTTCCATTGGTTACGAAACGTAGTATTTTTAAAAGGATTTAAATTGAGTCTATACCTGATGCAACTATACCTAACATTAATTTTGATGTTCATACGTAGACAGATTTCGATTTTGTTGTGCATTAAAAACAAAAAAAAAGATTTATATATTAATACGTGAAGGAAAAACTTTGTGACTATTCCAACTGTCGATTTGTTGAAGAGAAATTATTTCTCGAGACAGATCGGCAGTATCAAGCCAAGATACGTGAGATTTGTATGGCCAGGTCTACATTTTAAACGGTTTTTCAAACTTTGACGACAAAAAACACCAACTTAGAGGCTTTGCAGCATATATGTTCCATACATGGATATACTCAGAATTCGGAGGAGAACATTTAGTGTGTCTGTGTGTCTGAGGGTGTGTCTGTGTGTGTGTCTGAGGGTGTGTCTGTGTGTGTGTCTCTGTGTCCCCCCCCCCCCCCCCTTATAACTTTTGATTCGCTTGATGCAGAGATCCTATAATTTCAGAAAATATTTAATACTTTAAGCCTACAAAACTTGTATACCCAGAATTTTGAAATTTTCTTTCAGTCAGGGGTAATCAACCTTTGAATTTTTACTTAATTTTTTTCATTTATCTCGAAAACTATAAAAGCTAGAACACTAAAAATATGTATGTGTATAGAAAATACAATATCTCAAACTAAATTTAATGAAAAAGTTCCAGGGTTTCTCAAACTTTTTTTATAAAGAAAAATATTTTTTTATGACAAATTTAAGAGTTTCAGTGCCTGTATTTCAGAATTTAATAAAAATATCGAAAAACGCCAAAACACATCAACTAGATAATTTAATTTTCTATAAAAAATACTTACATTATAACAGTATATCTCAAACTTTTCTTAACAATTTTTGTAAAAATTTAATTTATTGACGACATCGTTTCATACAATAAACATACCGACTCAGGCCATCGACAGTTGGATCTCATGTTTACATGCAACTAGTTTTAGTCTCATAATGGGTGCAGAAAGCTTTTTGATGGCGGTATATTCAAATGGAAGGTGGAGCGGGAAATGGATTTTTACATATCAACATTTCAAATTTGACGTATATATTAGAGTGGAACACTTTAGTATGAAAAATTTTTTTAGTTAAAAAGTGGATCTGCCTTCTTGTTCGTCGACCGCAGATGGTTTTAACACATATAAATTCCTCGTTGGAAGAAAATAAAAGACGGCCAAAACTATTTTTGAAGGATCGCAAAAGCCTAGAGTGGTTGTACCAGAGGAACATATTTCGATCATATAGAAGTCAAGTTTTGTTTAGCTTGGGTTCGTTATTTTGGAAAATAAACTATCTCGACCATTGAAATGGATAATTTTTCACATAGGTACACATCAAAGAGTTGCCATTGAAGCGATTGTTTACCTATGCCGTTGGTCCATTTTGATAAGATCTACCTCCACGAATATCAACAGATCTCAACGCACACGAAAAACATTTACAAGAAATTACTACTGCTCTCATAAATGTATCCAGCACTCCTGATTCATTAAACAGAAACACATTTAAGCTATCTCGTACCCGCTGGTTGCCATTTAAAAATATTTGTACCTCTTTTGGCAATTTTTCATCTTTAAAATAAGTACATCTTACAAAATCATTACGTTTACATGCAGATATGTCAAAAACTTTTCTATATTGGACTCTGAATGCTTCTAACTCTACTTCTTTAAGTTTCTACACAGATTTTTATTTTTATTATAACATTTGTCAAACCCATTCATAGAATAACATCACATTTTCATACGTAGGTAGGATTTATTCTATTAACTCTGCACAAAAGTTCTATGAAACCAATTATCGGCCATTTTAACTTTTGTCTCGTAGAAGTCATGTTAATACACTTAAAAACATATATCACCTATTCCTACACACTCGTGGAAATAATTATTGACATGCAACCTTTCACTTTAAGACAATAATCATCCACTGCACTTGATGAAACTAAAATTTCAAATTTTTAAACCGGACCTTGCCGCCACCGTTTTCTCTTGCACTTTGCTCATCTCTCACAGCGCCAAAGACTATTAAATTGATGAAATAGTGAAAGCAACAGCTAATCAACCATGTTTGAATTAGTTTTTGAATAAAATAAACCTATTTAAGTAAATTCTGTAATATTTCGTAGACCGCGAAAACAGCCCCAAAATTGCCGTTTTTGTAAATATTCGAAGTCAAAGCGGGGGCTCTTACCATTCTATGAGAATTTTTATATTTTTTATGTAGATTATTGATGCCAATAGGCAACATAATACAACTATACCAAATCGAAATTTGACAAAAAAAAATTTTTCATACTAAAGTGTTCCACTCTAGTATATATGTCATTGTTTTTGAAAGAAAATTTTGAAATAGCGCTCGCTTTGTCCATGCTTAGTATTTGACAAAGTATCCTTAATAACGTCCAAACTTATAATCTAAATTAGTTATGGTCGATTTTCGAGCACTGGTCGACCACTAGTTATTATTATTACAGAACCAACTAAATTGATGCTAGCATTGCCTTCATTGAAAGGATAATTGATCGTATAGGTATATATGGCTGATACAAATAATTTGTGTAAAACACACTGCTTTCCCAGCAAATGTTTTGTCCATATTAATATGTTGAATTCGAATTTGTATGATGATAAATGAATTAGCTAATAAACACGTATTACATTCCGATCGATGCGTCTGTTTTAATCGACGTTAATCAGCAGCAACTCTTTTCATTTTTCTTTTACCTATAAGAACCTTCTCCTGACAATAGCAAACACGAAAATAATTGGTCTAGCGGTTCACAAGTGATGCCGTGACCAAGAGATAATAAAGTGATTCCTTTTTTATATAATATTATGAAAAATATATTATTTCAGATGTGCTTTTATGTGTTAGTTTTAGGCTAAAATTTAACAGCAAATAGATTAGGTACTAAACGTATGTACATAATATTATTGGAATTATAATACAGGCATCACAAGTAAATCGATCTTTGCAAAGCGCAAGTCCATGAAAACTGTTTAATATTAATGGAAAATTATATTAAAATTATTTTCATATAGGATGTGTACCTACTATGTATGATGATTTTGTTGTTTTAGTATTAAGGTAGGTACCCTTATGAGGCGCCAACCTTATAAATCTGTAAGGAAAATAAAAACAAAACAGTTCTTAGATATATTATCCTATTGTACATCAACTCTACAATATTTCAGTTATCATCTTTGATAGTTCCTTGTTTGATTGCAATAATTAATTACTAGTGGTCGACCAGTGCTCGCAATTCGACCATAACTTATTTGGATTATAAGTTTGAACATTAGACTGAGCGAGTGCTATTTTACAAATTTCTTTCCAAAAGAATGACACGGAAACGTCAAATTTTAAATGTTGATATTATGTATAAAGTTTTTTCTATATTATTAAGACAAACAATATAAATCTATGTATTCTCAATTTAACGCAATTAGTTTGAATATCCCGCTATTTTCAGCTCCACCTTCCATTATTTAAATACCGCCTCGCTATTATGAGGCGTTTTGCATTTTACATTTTTTTCTATGAAGTTGATCTTCTTTATAAGTAGGTAGTCTGTGGAAGTGTGTGCGAGTATCATATACATAACATTACAGTAGTATGCGTAGTGTTTTTTTTTATTGATTTAATCTATTTTTATGCATTATTTTAAGAAAATAATATTAGCATTCGCCACCCCTCCTCTATATAAACTATAAGTGTGTGAAATATCATACTCCTCCGTCCGCGTAAATTTCGTAAAAATAGTCACAAAGTTTATCCTTCACGTATTAATAATAATATATAGATAATTAAAGGTTCCACATCTTTCTTAACCACATTGAGAACTGCAGACTATTTGACATTGCATTCCATAGCAATAGTTTGTTATATGTACGAACAGGGTCCTTAATTTTCAGCACACACGGAATGACAATATAATCTTTTTACGTCTTACTTATAAAAAATTCGTCAATCGTAAGAGTTTGTTTTTTATTGATATTTATTATCCACTGATTAGTTTTTACTTATTTTTATTGAGGCCTTTCACCCGAATTCGAGTGATTTGGCAGTTATTACTTCAATTATAAAAAAAAAAATTAATTCGCGTTTGTTATGTATGAAGATGACATTTCATACAAAATATTGTAAACTGGGCAACGCGAGTGGTAACTGCCAATATTCGCTATGTCAGATTTGAACGAGTTATTGATGCAGAATAGGTACCTTATTTTTTAATTATTTATTTTAAAATATAGTTAAATCCTTATTAAATCATACGAAACCTTTATGTTTGAGCCAAAATAACCAATTCATGTTTGATCACTTCAATTTTAATATTTGTACCTACTTAAAAAGTATTCTTTGAGTATTTTCTTCAAAACGTCATTATATTTCTTATAAATTTAGTTGGTGCATCATGGTTGCCCTCGAATGATTACGGGAATGCATATTTGCTTTATTTGTTTAAATTTTCTATGATTGATATGATAAACCAAAATACAATGGACCTAAATATGAAAGGAGCACATAATTGGAAGGGGAAAAAACCCAAATACAGTGTATTTATTACAGAAAGCGTTCTTGTATACTGGAAATAGCTGTCAGTTGACGTAAAATCCAACATGGCGGGTCAAAATGTACAGAGATCTGTACCACTAGTATAAGTTTTCGATGATCGAATATCGAAACGAACATCGAAAGAGTTTCGTAAAATTTCCATACAAAAATGATCGAATGATTCGATCGTTTGATTTTCGAACACTATTTATTTGCATAATATGCGCTTATTAGCGTGCAAATAGCTTTTGATTAAACTCGTACTAGCCCCACAGCTCACAATCAAGCGATTTGCGTTAAACTATCTCGATGACAGCTTGATCGTAATATTTCCATCGCTGAGCTATTTTTTTCCACTGATCGTAGTTTTTAAATCAAGCAGTGTATGTATGTTCAGTTTATAGACAGCTCCAAATACCTCTAACTTTTGCCCAAACAGTGTACTATGATCCCTTTTCAGCATAACCTGATACATTGTTTTAATAATTTGAACATGCATGTGATTTAGGATTGTTTGAATGAATATTGTAACATAGTAGATAGGTATATTATCTCATTCAAACTCATGTAAAGTTTGAGATGTTAACTGAATAATGAACTGTGAATCAAATTTATAATACTATTGGCCCTGCAGCATACATAACCTACGCTTTTGAAATTCGTAATTTAATGTGTGTAAGTAGTGTAAGATTATAATTTATATGAATTAGTAATAATTATATGATGTTCCATTGTATTATGTACCTGGGTACTTTGAATGTAATTATTATAGGTGTATAAAGTATTGATTACAATCTATCTATTTATTGTATAATAGCTTTTCCGAAAGACGTCCTATGGTCTTGTCTATGAATATTGAATTTGAATTTGTATAATGATAAATTAATTACCTTTTGACTAATAATGTTATTTCGACCGATCCATCTGTTTTAAACCATACATTTCCCATACACATTCTGTCAATCGCACAAACTTTAAAAAAGTTCCAATCCTGTAAAAATCTAGTCCTGTAAAATGGTCAAAAGAATCTACACATAATTAGAACGTTGTGCTCCAACAAAGCCAATTGGCAATAAAGATGAGACATTAACAAAAATGGATGTATTCATATCCTGGCGCCAAATACATGACAGCAGCCACAGTCGTTAAATTTGGTTGCTCTCTTGTTCTCAATAATTTCCATCTTTTATCTCTATATTATCTCATTAATTATTAAATATCTACTTGTTGTAGGTATACATGAGAGTTTTCGACATGTTGATCATGTCGAGAATTCTCATGATTAGGAGTTTCGGAGACTTAAACATTACCACCTAATGGCGAACGTTTTTAACGTAAAGTGATCACACTAAGGCAGCCTTCGAAATAACAGTAGAAGACGGTCGTATGCCCTTAGTGGTTTGTTCCATTTAAAAATGGAACATCAGTAATGAATTTGTTAGAGTCATTAGTTGTTAAAGAAAAAGTAACAACTATCCCCACTGTGTTCAGGTTCTCTCAATCTAATACAAAACCATAAATACTTAGACGGTTAAGTTTCCATACCCTTAGCATATAAAAAATACAAATGGCTGTTGATTTGTAAAAGGAGTAAAACTGTAGTCTGTAGTTCTAAGTAGGTTGATTTTTTTCTCTAACTTTTCTTTATTGGGGTTCCCAATAAAAGTATGTTGCTGGGTCAACAGCCATAGTCACGTTTCAGGCAATGCAACGCCTTAATGCAATCATTTTAATTTATCAATCATGAAAAACAATTTGTAAGATTTCAATTTCCAGTAATTGAACCATTAAAGAGATTCGAATAACTAGAAAATGTATTATTATTAATACAAGAATTTTTTAAATTAGGTACTAACTTATTTGTTGTTGAGATCTACGTAATATTTATAAAAACAATATTGCAGTTCTGGTCAATTAAATTTACAAGGTTTCTTCATAATATAACATTTAATTATTTACCACTGTCCCGCCCGTCGACTTTCGACCTAACCCAATTAATAAAATAATTTTGACTTATTACGTGAATAAAATGCAATTTACGATATAAAAACTTAATTCAATTTAGCTAATAATTTATTGCATTATGACGTAATAGTTATCGTTGATTCGGATGCGGGATGAAGTTCGATGGGTCATAAGTTTGAAATCAAGACAATTCCTCTATAATTGCTTTACTTTTTAAAAAAAATCCAAGAGATGGCGGTGTAGCAGGAAATACATCACATGTGATGTCTCTTTACTTATATTGTTGAAAGAATAGAACCCATTTAAACCAAATTTTACTGAATTATTATGGTAAAGATCTCGTTACTGACGGTTATCGCCATCATATTTTGTGTTCTTCATCTTCAAACCATTGCATGAGAAAGTTTTATTTGCTGCCACGCTGCCAGAAATGTACGTCAGTGTTACGCGTAATTGATGTTTTGCTTTGCTTGATCGATAAATGACGATCACTATCTTGCGTTCTTTCAACCATTATCTTGACTTTAACTGAAACTTTTACTTGAGTTTTACAGAAAAGTGTATGGCTTGCTTAAAGTCTTCTTCATCAGTCTTTCCCGAAACTGAGGATGGTGACCATGATACATTCTCTCCAACCCTCCCCGGTATTCTGTTATTAACACGGATCAATGGAATGCGATCCTCATTCTTACCTACCCCAAATCTTCACCACCTTGATTCGCCTTTCCATTATTTCCATTGTCTACGTATGATGGTGAAAAAATTAAAAAAGGGCGATGTGACCGTCTTTTACGTTTCGATGGACGGCTTAGTTTTAAATCGATATATTAATACGCCAACTAACAACTTTGTGACCATTTTTACGAAAATTGCGTGGACGGAGGAATATGAAATTTCTCACACATTCCTCTGTCGTGAAAGCTAGTAGTTTATATAATAGAGAAGGAGTGGTGAATGCTAATATTTTTTTTTAATTATGCGTAAAAAATACATTAAATCAATAAAAAAACATTACAAACACTACTGTTATATTGTTATGTATTTGATACTCACACACACTTCGATGTATTTGATATTCTATTGTTTGTCATTGGTAAAATTGAGAATATATTAATATTGTTTGTCTTTAATATCTAATAATAGATAAAAACTTTCCACATATTATCAACATTTCAAATTTGATGTATCCATGTCATTCTTTTTGAACGAAAATTGTGAAATAGCTATAATGTTCAAACTTATAATTTAAATAAGTTATGGTCGAATTTCGAGCAGTGGTCGACCATTAGTATACCTATATAAGATCCCATGCCCCGGTAGGACTCGTATCGAGATCTACAGCTATCCTAAGATCGGCTGAAGAGATTTTTATGATGCTTGGTTTATTGGAACAGGATAACGGAATGACTAACAAAAAGATGAAAAAAGGAATAAAAAATAATATAAAATGTAATAATTAAAGTTAGCATGGAACGGATTTCCTGCGACGCCATAACAACAAAATTATTGTTTACTGCACCTGATCGTATAGTTCTCTCTCATTCTCGCAAACGTAATTGCCGCTCTTACAGTAGCCCATCCTACTTAGGTTAGGTACTCCACCGTTTCGATCGTTTTAGAAATTTTCATACAAAGTCAACAAAATAATTATCGGGCACTCTCAAATAATGTTCACACGCAGCATCGGTACTTCATAGGCGAGGTAGAATGACGAGCGCATTCGCGTTGTTTCCACCTGAGCTTTGGATACGAATGAAATATGGATGTTTTAGAATTATTTTAATGTTAATATTTTATTAGTTTATCTCAATCGAATTAAGGATGCATATTACCTGTGCACATATTATGAACGGGCCGCCTCTGGTTAGGATCACAGGACAACGTCTGTCGGGAATTACACTACATCCTCCCTTGAGGCCCCCCGAGATTGACCATCTCACATCCTTAAACCCCAACATGTCAGCAAAGGTACAAGAAGCCTCCGTCGGTAAAGCTAGTCTATACTAATATATAAAGAGGAAAGATTTGATTTATTGTTTGTTTGTTTGTTTGCATCGAATAGGCTCCAAAACTACTGAACCGATTTGAAAAATTCTTTCACTTTTGGGAAGCTACAATATCGGCGGTGAACATAGGCTATATTTAATTTCCAAAAAAAAATGGGTAACCTACGAAAACTTCAATAATGTAACCCAAGGTGTAAAAAATTTACCTAAAATATTATTTTTATCGCGAACGCTGTGAGAACTAATGATGATAGAATAAAACAATGTACTACAATTTTGTAGAAGACATCATTATTTACAAAAAGTATCGCGACAGCATATGTCTAACTATTATAGTTATGCCACAATAAGTGTTTTTTTATTTAAAAAACATCAATAAAATGTCACCTCTAGAAAAGGCTCTTTATTGGTATCTTGGTATTACTCCTTATTAAAATAAATTAGTTCATATTCAAGTCTGCTTCAATATGTTTGTATAACTTTTTGAATTATTCAATTCGGACATTCCATTCGAAAGTTATCACGAGTTTTAAAATGTGAGTATTGGAAAAAAAGCATAGTCTCTTATCATCTCAACTTGTCCGATGCAGAGTGCGTACGGGAGCGGGGAGGGGACTGAGGGGAGTCATGTCAAGTTTAGTAGAAATACCGCGCAAAGTAGTCACTGTGGTAAAGTGAAGTGACACGATACATTGCAATGCAATTATTCCAGATTAACATATGCTATAAAATATTTTGAAAAAGTTAGGGATCTGTATGAAAACTAAATTATTTTTAAGTATCTATCTACCCGTGCGAAGCTGGGGCGGACCTCTAGTATTAAATAAAATAAGATGCATATTAGGGTGGGCCGATTTCCTTTTCTTCCGATATTGATAACTGTTGGTTAGTGGGAAAACAACGGGAAACGCTCTACTTGCATACCACGCACCTATCCAGGTTAACGCGCCATTTATTGACCAGAGAGAATAAATAACAATATACATAGGTCACCAACCGTCATAGACTAACGATAAATATCTGGATAACTACCCGAGACAGGCTTGTCCTAGTGGATTGATTCAATGTAATGTATAACTGATAATAATAATAAAAGAGAATGTTAAAAGAAATTGATTCTAGAAACCGGTAGAGGGATCGATTACAGATTTCTTTTCAAAAAGCAATATGACATTATTTGATTTTTTAATTGTCGTCTGATGTGATGAAAAAGTGTAGGTAAATACCGGAAAACATGATGCATGATGATTTATTTATTTCAACAAATATGATTGAATAATTAGTTTGCAGGAGAAAAGACAAAAAAAAAATACCTCGATACGGGTGCAAACCCAGTGAGATATTTTTAGGTTTTTACAAAAGAACAAAAATAGTGTAATTATTATTATATTATGTACTTCAAACTGTTATGTTTGAATAAATTTATTATTATTAGAATGAATTATTTCCTTATTGCAAACGACAAGTAATCCCAATTGAATGAGTCGAGCGGCAATCTAGAAAAAACAAAAAGTAATTGTTACTTACGTTTTTGTATAATATGTTGATACTGCTTTCTCAAGTCATCATACGCATTCTGACCAAATTGGAAAACAACTGGAAAAATGTGAAAAAAAAACAATATTGATATTTATTTATTTATTTATTATAACACATACGGCCTCTAGGCCAATTACAGTCAATCGACAATATTACAAAATGTAAGTACCTACCCACATTACAAAATCTCAGATAATAAGCAATAACAATAATAATACAAACATAAATAAATTATGGCTTGAAGCTCGCAATAAACATGCGTAGCGAGAAGACATGAAAAATAAAAGAAAATGGATATAATACATTCTAATAAGTAAAAACTATAATAAAATTAATAATAATAATGAAAATTAAAAGCAAACGAATGTAATATATTCTAATAAATAATAATAATAAAAATATATAAAATTTGGATAGAAGCTCGCAATAAACATCCATAGCGAGTAGGCATGAAAAATAAAAGAATATGAGTATAATACATTCTAATAAGTAATAATAATAACAAATTAATAATAATCCGCAATAATAAAAATTTATAAAATATGGATAAAAGTTCCAAGAAGCATGCGCAGTGAGTAGACATGAAAAATGAAAGCAAATGAATATATATTCTAATAAGTACCCAATAATAATACTAAAAATTTACAAAATATGGATAAAAGTTCGCAAGAAGCATACGCATCGAGCAGGCATGAAAAATAAAAGCAAGCGAATATATACCCATTCCCACAGTTGATAATAATAATAATAATAAATGCCAGCGAATATATAATCTTACAAGCAATAATAATATAAATTATACAATATGGATGAAACTCGTAAGAAACATGCAGCAAGCAGATATGAAAATTAAAATTAAACACGTGATACAACACAAACTATTTTATTATTTCATGATCTACGAAAAGATCAATAATTATATTTATTCCAAATTATCACAGTCATACCAACAGGAACATTTTCTAATGATTTAGGCAACAGAGTTTCAAGAAAAATGTTCCATGTTAGATTGCTAAACTATAAGCTAATAGGATTCTGCGACTGCGTTTCTTTCAGAAAATCTGATGACCTTAACTTATCTTCATTGTTAATGTTTGTGCGCCGACTTAGTTCGCAATTAAGATGGATCCCGTTACCTATGGAAGTTTATCAGATTTATCAGATGAACAAATATTTAATATAAACTGTAATTACTAAAAGAAATAGCTATTTCGCTCAAACTACAATAGTAAGATAATAAGCCGCTCGCCGGATAGTGAAAGCTTGTATCACCCGAAAACATGCACCTATGATCATTGGAATACCGACAGTAAATTTTGAAGCATCCTTTTACGAGAACTACCTTATAGACAGACAGCAAAATGTAAGAGAAACACCAATCGACAAGTATCCGACGAAGATCTTACGGCATTCATTACATACAATGGCGAAGATGAATAAATACATTTTCCTGAATTTTCCCTGTCATATCCAAGCAGATGGACGATCTGTGAAATTGTCAAAGAACCTTTATGCAGAAATTTATCAGGAGAACATCATGTCAAAGCTAAGAAAGCAACGAGTAAAAAAATATCAAACCCCATTTATCGAAAATAATCACTGCAAAATAACATGATTTCATATACTTACTTTAGGTACATAAAAAATGTAAAGGTTTTATTTATTATGTTGTGTAATTAAATAAATTGAAATATGTACTTGAATGATCTGTAGTACAATAAAAAAATTAAAAAAAAAAACAAAACCGTAATCATTGTGTAACAACCAAATTTGGTCAACAATAACAAAACAAGTGTTAGAAATATTTCTTAATATAATATTATTAGATGGTTGATAAGGAATTCTGTTCTGTTAATTATTGTGTTTTTTTTCGTCAAGAATGGGGTGTCGTCAGTGGTGGGTGACGTCATAGCCATTACTGAAAATAAACCCACACAAGACCAGATACCGCGTCTCAAGATGGTCTAGATAACGACCACTATCTTTTACTCGGAACAGTCGATTGAGTAATGTGCTCTTTAATCAACTCTTAATAGGGCAGATGTGAAAGAAAGTTTTCAGCTCAATTGATTGGCGATTGATGGCAATGCATCGTCCAAAGGGGCGAACTCTCTTCTATGTACCTAATGAGGAAAACAATTAAGTTGTCTTTTCTACGCAGTTGGATAATATTGTTTTTTTTTAGTTCCATTTAACACACAATTTGCCATTTTTGTGGTTATCATTAATTGTTATTCACTGACAGATTTAACTAATATATTCTAGAGATGCCTGATTGACTCTTGTTGATTTATATTATGTGTTTAATATACCTAATATAAATTTTATTTACATAAGCAAACGAAAAAAATACAATAAAAAGACTTAAAAACAGAATATATACACAGAAACAGCGCAACAAATGAGCGGAGCCCGTTATTTTTTCTATTCACAAATTTATCTACTTTTTCATAATATTTTTTGATTAAATGACACTTGGTCACACTCTTTCAGAAACACATGCAGTTTCTGTGAATCCTGTACTTTTTTAATATTGCTTTTATTCAACATTTGCAAACTACACAATTTTAATAATATCTATAATATACTTACCTATTTCAGTTCATTTTTTCGCAATTGAAGAGTTCGAAAAAAAATGAATTGTCCACTGGAACATATAAACAATTATTTAAACCAAACAATGACAAACATATAAAAATTGGACAGTTATTTTTTTCCTATACAACGGCCACTCAACTGAATGCATTCTTTTATTTCCGTAGATTTCCTTCAGGATTTACAACACCATAAATACCATTTCATATAACTGAATAACAATTCCTTCAGTTTCATGAACTTGTAATCTTTCTTGAAGATAGTGATAGATATATTCTTCTTCTTCTCTATCAAAATTGTTTCGTGGTTGACCACGCATTTCCTTTCTTTCGGCCTTATGCCTACCTAATAAATGCACTTCCGTTGGAACTTAAGGAAGATGCCGGCTCAAATCATATTTAAGTCAACTATTTCAGGTCTTTAATTTAAGCCCAATACTCCTCTAAACTTAGATCATCATACTTATAATACTGGAAGTAAACGAGATGTAAGGCCGTTGGAACATAGATTGGCAAAGGTTTCAAAAAGTTACATATGTAATAGTATACGTTTGTTTAACAAGTTGCCTCATAGTGTCAGAGCACTTAATTCATTGGGGTTTCAGAGAGAGGTGAAGAAGTATCTTGTTGAACAGGCATTTTACAATATTGACGATATGCTAAATAGGACTGTTGACTCTATTTGATATTTAAGTTAAATTTTTTGTTTTGTTCTACTTTTTGTTACTTGGTGCCCATTTTTTTTCCTTTTTTTAAATCGGTTGACGTAAAGATATTTTGAGCCCTTTACACTCAAAATAGCTTTTATATTATTCTTTAATCTTTAACGGCCGGTTTCATAAAAAATAAAGGAGACTTTAAACTCCTTTTAAAAAATAACGGGTTTCATAACAACAAAACGACATTTAAAACCGACTTTTAGCTAAAGTACCGTTATTGATTATTATTTTTAGTTAAAGTCGACTTTAGGTAGATCAAATTTTTACCACCGGAGATCATAGAAAATTTCGTGGCGCTTTCTCTGCCACAAAGATAAACATTTTGTATGCGGTGACACTGTGGACAAAAATGACTAAAATAGGGCGGAAAACATAGCAAACGGGAAGAATATTATTGTTTACAAATTTCGTTTACTAATTCATAAACCATAATAATAAAATTAACACAAAAAACGGCACTTTGATGCACTATTGAGAAATGAAATTGACAGATCAACAGAAATTCCGCGAAAATATTAGTAAATAACCTATGTTTTCCATAGATTTCCATGGTAACACTACCAACTGCTACCAACTTTAAAATATTTTTTTGACATTTCAAATTTTAGCTGGAATATTTTTTTATGAAACGCGTCAACTTAAAGGAGTCTTTAAATTTTAAAAGGAACTTTAACTAAAGTGTTCTTTTGAAGCTTTTTATGAAACCGGCCGTGAATGTGTTTTTTATTTCTTCATATTTCTGAACCTGATGCAAGTTGGAAATTATGTATATAGTATTTTTATTATGTATACCTATTGTGTTTTTATTGTTTACTTTTTTATACTTTGACGATTCCAAGCGCCAAACCAATGGCCTAAGAATAATAAGAAAGAATAAGAAGCAAAAAAATCTGATACGAGGATGATCAGCTTTAAAAGCAATTTCTTATCGTCTAGTTCGAAAGAAAAGTTATTCCGGTTCTGTTAAAGCGGAAAATTTTTATTCAAACAATCTTCCCAAAATAATAATAGACACGTACCTACTCTCAGTAAGTCAAAAGGGGTGAGTCTATAGGGTTGGCTTGTGTTGGGGGTGTCCGCCTATAATGCGGTAATGTCCCGCTTACTCTAGAAGAACAACCGAGCTGCAATATATAAGGGCGGGACGCGCTCAGTCCAAGCTCACTCACTTGTTGAACAACGTACTGTAAGCTTTGTCTTTAAGGGCGAAAAGTTCCAGGGTGAAATTAATTTTGTTTTTTTGGTGGCAGCAGTTTCGCGAGGGTTCTCAGCGTCCGACTCCTACAAAGCATCAAAGAAATTAACCGTAAGTTTTTTAAATTTGTTTGTGAAACATGATTAATTAACGAGTGGAGATTTAATTGGACTTGAAAACTTATAACTACTTGAAGAACTAAACGAATCTACCATTTATGTTACGACTTCGTGAAGAAAATGCAAATTTTCTGAAAGTTTAGTATAAAAAAGTGTACATTTTTTTGGTTATGTAATTAGGTAATTAAGAATTATTATTACACAAATTAAATAAATTTATAAAATTTGGTTTTTCAAATCGGATTTTTTTTTAATTTTATTTTGGACGTATATTTTCGAATGTTTTGAGGAATATTATATTTTCAAATATTTATTTAAATCGTATGTACCTATAGTTTGCAAATTAAAACCTTTACTAAACGATGTACCTACTTCTATTTCATTTTACTTAGGCACTGAAGACGTTTTAAATACAAAAGAAGCGTGCAATTTTTTATAAGTAGGTACTAAAACTAACCTTTTAAATTAATTGTGTTTATTCCTCCTTTTTTTGCTTAACAGTAAATGGGATGTAAAAATGGGAAAATGATTAATAATAAATATCATACAGAATATTATACTTATACAAAATTGAGGTTGAAAAATAAATAAAATATAAGGTTAAGCGTAAAATTATTATTCTCATATATGTGCCTTTTTTTTTAAATGGAAGAATATTTTTGGGAATGTCATATTTCTTAAAAAAATTGTACTTAGTTATAATTTTACAGCCATAATTATTTTTCTTAATCTTTGATGATGGGAATAAAATAAGTATAGGATGTAATATCATAGAAATAATACATTTATTTATTATGTAAACTATTATAGTGCGGTTAATTTTTTTTATTATTATCTTTTTTTTTTAAATTTATTTAATATCGTGTAGTCTTTATTAGAAATGCGGAAATTTTGTAAACGGTTAACCTGGTTTAATCAGAAAAAAAGTGTAATTTTTAAACCTAATAAAATTTACTCCTAAAACTTTCATTAAGTATAGGTATTTAAAATAAATTTCCACATAAAAAAACAGTTCTAAACCCAATGAAATATATCGGGTTTACTTGTTAATTACTATCCCAAACAAAATAGTCAAAATCTAGAAACAAATAAAAAAAATAATAAATTGATAAATTTTTTTCGACTAGTTTCCCATATAGGTCTTTTTTCAATTTTCATCACCTTATGACATATGACTGGTGACTTATGACATGATATAACTTAAATAATGTCACTATACGGATTTATGAATGAAGAGATGCACAGAAAGCGAGGAAGTTTTTGTAAAAGTGTAGTGCCTATAGTTTCTGGATTTTAAACTGTTTACCTTCTTCTTCTTCTTCCTCTCTTCATAGATCCTGCGGATCTGTTTGTGCCGTCGTTTCAGCCTCTTGGGAGGTCGACTGCCAACTATCTCTCCATCGCTTTGGTGGTCTTCCTGGGGGTCTTCTTCCTTCAGGGTTGCCTTGAAGGGCGACACGAGGAGTTCTGTCGTCTGACATTCTATTAACGTGCTCGTTTCAGTGTCACCTTCGTTGCCTTCCCCATTTGACGATGTCCTCCGTGTTGCACATGCTGCGGATGGTATTACTGTTTACCGATCTTTCAAATTATTGCTGTATATACCTACAGGCGTTTTATTTCAAATTGAAATTTTTAGTAAGTCTTATTGGACTTTTACAAATCGATCAGAACATTTTTCTAATTTAATTTAATTTAATTTCATACATAGGTACCTACCTAGATATATTACAAAATAAATCTGACCCATTGATGAATATGATGTACCTACTTACAGGTAGGTACCTACATATTCTGTGAAAAAGAAAGATTATAAAAAAATATATACCTACCTATTCATATTTTTAGAACTTCATTATTCCATCCTGAATAAAAATTAATTTTTTACTTCTCTAAGTTATACATAAATAACAATATACAGTGCATAATATTTTCTAATTATGTACCTACTCTAAAAATCTTAATTACATTTACTACTATAGGTACGTACAGTTCATTATTATTCTCTGACTAAAGCTGTGCTTTTGAGTGGAAAAATATTATTATAGGTATTGAAAAAAAAGCCGAAGCCATACAAATAATAATAATAATAACGTAATCAACTTCTCTCTATACAAAGGTGTACAAAAATGTATTACTAAATGTAATGTTTGAGTCAAAAAGTTTCCTATTTGTACATAAAAGTCACACCTACCTATCTGTCTTAAGTTCAATTAAATTACATTAGGTTAATGCGGTACGACTCATGAATATTTACATCAAAACTTTTGTTCCATAGCTGAATTCATTCCGATGCTTCGGAATTTCTGTAAAGTTTAGTCAAATGATCTACTCATTCCTCGAAACTGGAAACAGACAGTTCACTGAGAAGGTCTTTGGTGACGATTAATTATTCAAGAACATACCTATTAGGCACTCAGAATATGGAAAATTTTGATATTGTAACTTGGATCAGAATATTAAAGAATATTGAAATATGTGCATTCTGGAATGAGTAATCTAAAATTAAACCATACTATTTATTGGTCGCAAGGTATACGTCATGCAATCAGTCAGTGCTAATACAAAACTTAAGCCGTGGGATTGCTGGCAAAGAATAGCACCTCTTTGGGGCTAGTACGAGTTTTATCGAAAACTAATTGCACGCTTATAAGCGGTTTTAGTCTGAAAATAGTGTTCTAACTTCAAAAGATGGAATCGTTCGATTATTTTGTATGGATTTTTTTTCGAAACTCTTTCGATCGATATTCGATCATCGAAAGCTTTTACTAGTGGTAAGTACCTACTGTTATTTTTGTCGGTTTTTTCGTTTAATTGGTGAGTGACTGAAAAATCCGATTGCGACTATGAGGTTGAATATTATTCCATAACCTTAAAATCCTCGCAGCGAGCTCTTTGTGGCCTTCCTACGCCTTTTCGGCCCGATACCTTTAGTTACATTTCAGCCTATATGTCAGGTTAGCCATTCGTCAACTGACAGTTCTTTGTTTCCGTACCAATTTTAACTTATTGAGTGATTTATCCTTGTAATGGTATGGAGTATTAAATTTTTATTTTATTTATTGTCCATTGACCTTCATTAAGGTACGTACTTGGCAACAGTAAAAAAATATTACTAGTCAAGTTATTGACAAAATATAGACGGCGCACAATGGGTTATTTGCCATAAAAAACAGATGAAAAGTTGCGAAAACAGTTATAAAATAATTTTGTCCGATTTTTTAGAGCTCTTAATTCATAGTTCGATCTGCTGTCCAGTGTCCAAATCCATAGGTACTATTTTGAACTATAGATACCAACAATAAAATAACATTTATGACATACTGATTTTTGGCCTGTCGTTTATTTTTACAACTGCCCTTTAGATGTATAGGTATTGAATTCTACAAAGTTTGCATGGCACTACTTATAAAATGAATCTAGAACTAGAGTCACCTAATATTAATAGCATAGCGTTTACATAACAAGCACATAACCGTGTACATATCATTTTAATATATAACTCAAATGAAAAAAAAAAGATTGAGTTTATTATACGTTATGCACTGAATAAAATACGTTCAAAAATTAGTTTCACAGAGTTTAATATGTTACCGCCAAAATACATTGAAGAAATTAGCATTAATTATATTATTATTAATCTTTTTTTTTTTTTTTTTGTTTAGTACCTATTTAAAAAAAAAACAAGGAAGACATGTTTGCATAAAAATCATTGTCTATGTTATCCGCGATATCCAGATAACATATCATTAGATAATTTTTGATTCAACATTGTTAGGTACAACTTATCGGATACTCAATAAATAATATAATATTATAATCTAACCAAAAAAAGCCATCCCCATAACTCATTGACTTGTCCAGCAGTTTATAATTTTCAATGAACTCTTTAACATATTTTGTATCTAGAATAGAAAAGGAGTGACTAAAATGATAAAGAACACGATAAAAATAACTTTTTATAGTATTTTTTTTTTCAGATTTTCTTGGCAATAGTAGCTATTGTTTTTTGCTATGATTAAGTAATTTTAGTAGTCTACTAAGACCTGTGGGGCTAGTACGAATTTTATCGAAAGCTAATTCAGGCTAATAAGCGCTTATTGGCTAATAAGCGATGATCGTTTCGATATTCGATCATCGAAAACTTATACTGGGAAATGTTTCAATATTTTTTGTGCTTTTCTCCTTGTCAATACACAATTAATAATGTCTCTTTAATTCATACAATAAGGATTTACACATATGAATAATACCTAGATATTTTTTTTTATTATTTTTTTATTTATCGTCCTTGGGCCCTTATTTTGCAGGCGCTTGGACTCATCATGCAAAATATTCAAATTCATATCAAACAATAAGTTATAAATAGTTGAAAAGAAAGATTTAAAACAAAGGCATTGAACATTGGGTACCTACATTTATGCAGTCGCGGATGTAAAGAGTCCGGATCTGCAACGTCAAAATATATAAAACTAAGTAGATACATAATTATTCAATTAAAAAAGCAAGAAAATATATTGTTTATTCATTTAGCGTTTCGTCAATAGTGTAAAATGATTTATCGACCAGATACGATTTCACTGTTCTCAGGAAGACCAATACATTGTCACTTTTTATTGTGTCTGAAAGCTTGTTATACAATATTACACGTGACATGGAAAACTACGATCCAGCTTAGAGAGCCTGTGTTTTATAGGTCTGATTTTATGTTTTATCCTAGTATTATAGCTATGAAAATCTTTGTTATGTGGTGTGCTATCCAAATGTTTCTGTGCATAGCATAAACATTCATAGATATAGAGCGATGCCATAGGTAGGATTCCATGCTCTCTGAATATCTCATTATATATTTTGTAATAATTATATGCAAAAAGAATTTTCAAAGTCAGTTTCGGTGTGCTATAAAGGCTTTTAAAGTAAATTATTTATTGCAAATTTAAAAGTATGTAAACTTGCACGGGTTTTTTTTCGTTATAAATGGGCAAATTTAAGATATTAAGAGTTAGGATATGGTGTGAAAAACGTAAAAACTTCCTCAAGAATTGGGATATCAAATGCAAAAGTAATTATATAATAAATTGTTGCTTTTTTCATCCACGTACGGCAATTTTATTTTCAATTATTTCATAGGAAATTGTCCTCGTCCTGTTTCTAGAAAGTTTCATTAAAGTGCGATTTCTTTTAATTCAATTTTTTGTCATAATTAAACAAATATTTATAGAAAATGAAGTTATTTTGTTCAACTTATTCAATTCAATATTAGGGATGCAGTTGTCGACTTTCGATTTGAAAGACGTGGGATCGATCCCTTGTGCTGACTGTCTTCCACTTTCACAAAACATGCTTAATTTTCTTTGCAAGGTTTAGAAAATGTTTTTGTGTAGGTACTCTTTAAGTAAGCCCAGATTAATTGAAAAAAACTTTGAATTTTTTTTCTAATAAAATGAATCTGGGCTCACTCAAAGTGATACACATTTAAATACACATTCGACATCTTTCACATACAGCAAATGGTCGGCACGGGAATTCGAACCAACAACCTTCATTTCGCTGTACGTACGAAAGTCGTCGACTGATATCACAAGTCTACCAAGAAACCTAATTACCGATAAAAAATGTTGAATCATCAAAATTTGCACCAGTTTTCTAAGAAATATTTTAAATTTAGTACTTGAAGATGATGGTTTCTATAATTAGGTATTATACAATCATGAATAGGGAAGCAAAGACTTGACTGACAATCGACAAGATGACGTGTCGTTAAACCAAATTGTGAAAGTTGTTCCAAAATTTAAAAAAAATAAACTTGCCTTGATTTTTCTAACAGTCTTCATCAGTCGATTGGCTTATTTAACTTATACTAAGTTTATTTCAATAATATGATCATAATTGAACCATATATATATATTGAACCAATAATGTAATAATTTAATTTCTTCTAAATCCTACGCCAAAAATCTTCCACTTCCTCACTATGCCATTCTTTGCGAAATCAGTTTATTAAGAGCAATTTATTCCAAGGATCTCTGGTCCAGAAACACCCTTTAAATTTCAAACAAACAATGATTTATCCTATAAACGCTTAACATTTCAATTAACATCATTTACTTAAAGAAAGACCTCGCGAAATTAATTTTTGATAAACATACCTACTTGACATTTTCGATTAACTCTATGAATAAATTGTTAATTAACTATAATATATCGTACCACGAAAAGAAAGTGAAGCCACGATACAAATATATTAAAAGAAGCCACGATATATAATTTAAAAGAAAGTCGGGTTAGTGCGAACACTTATAACTCGAGACCGGCTGAACAGATTCTTCCGATGTTTATTGGATTCTTCTCCGCTCCGGATAACAGAATAACTATTAAAAAGTTGAAAATTGCATAAGAAATAATATAAAATATAATATTAAAATCAGTATGGAACGGATTTACCGACAGCAACGCAATTTGTGAAAACTTCCATAACTACACAATTTTTATTTACGATTGAGTTTCAAATTATTGGTACGCAGATTTTTGATAGAATAGCCTTTTTAATGCACGCAAAATTATTTTTAAGTGCAAAATTTATAACAAAACATATTCATCCGATTCTGATATTATAAATTATTCAGATTATCCAACAAAACTGATATTCTAAATTATTCTTTTCAAGAAGTAGTATGCGTTACAAAATCATCAATTGTTACAAATTAATTTTGAACTTTCACAAATTAAATGAGTAAGAGCACATTCATCAATCTCGCGTTGAGATTTTCAAGACTAACCTAAGAAATTTCAACTAAGATTCATAATTTTTTTGGTAATTCTTCATCATCATAATATTAATTTATGCCTTGCGGCCTGTAATTTAAGATGTGGGGCCTCTTAGGAGGTATTTTACCGCTCTCCTTCCAACTTTTTGGTGGTCTGCCTGGGAGGAGTCTCTCATGGAGTTGGCTGTGCAATGCCATGTGAGAGAGTCTGGTTGAGTCCATCCTCCTCTCGTGTTCATACCAGAACCTTCTTCGTTTCCTTCCCCATCTTACTATGTCCTCGACCTCGCATATTTCCCGCACCCTCGTATTTCTGACTCTATCTCTGAAACTCTCCCGGGTATGCTCCTGAGAGTTTTCATTTCTTAAACTCTGAGCGCATTTTTGGTCACAGTTGTATCTGCCCTGGACTCGAATCCATTCGTCATGATGGTTCTAACACAAATTTTATAAATCGTAATCTTGTTGTTAATTCTAATATCAGGATTTATCCATATGGAGTTTTTAAGTCATCTTACTCTTGCTTTATATTATTTAGGTTGGTCTGTTGAAAATCTTAACGCGAGATTGACGAAAGTGCTAGAGCTCATTTAATTTCTTGTTAATAAGAAACTGCGTTGTCTAAATCCTTATTAGATTTAGAATATTTGTGGCTAAATAAGATGTGTTCGACCGAGATGACGCGCATCGGACACATCGATTCAGTCTTCAAAGAAGGCTAGGTTGAAAGTAAAGGAAATATGACTGGACTGGCTCCATGAAAAATGTTGTGAAAAGCAAAAGAAATTGATAGATATGGCTGGAGAGGAAAAGAGAGGAAGTTTATTCATTATTCTTTAATTCGTCCACCATAGACCCACTCAGGGGGACTTGGAGATGTCACACTTTTACAAAAATAAACATAAAATCTACAAAAATAAACATAACACAGAATATACAAAATTAAACAGTAAAACACACATGGGTGTAAAGGGCCCAACCATTCTCCTGTCCGAATACATATTACAGAAGTGAAAAATAACAATATAGTGTACTTAAAAAATAAATAAAGTCCAATGTAGGCATCATGTTGGTATACTCTATGCTTGTGACTATATTAAAACTGTCCAATTTAAGCTTTTTTAAATGTTCGTTTAAAAAAATATAAAGATTTATATAAAAAAAATCATGCTAAATGACCCAATGTGGTACATTTAAAATTTCGTCAACTGTTATTTTTTAATTATTGAATTATTTCTGAACACAATAGAAGAATTTTTCCATACCTGATATAGAGGTACTGAGCCCCAAGACCTTCCATTACTGCGTAAAGCTATTAAAAAATATTAATGATGCACTTGGTATTAATTAAATAACTCACAGGAATTCTTAGAAGTTTAAAGAAGAAGAAATAACAATAATGATTGATTGCAATCCTTTTTAAACTTGTGGACTCCTTCGGGAATAATATCCTGTTGGATGGAATATTATACCATACCTACCTCACGGCGACTGCAGAAAAATCAAACAACGGGTTCAATCAATATCTAATCTTCGAGTTGTTGATAAAGTTTGACGTAGTTTAGTAATTAATAAAAATAACTTTAAAGTTAGACAGTTAAGCTTTTAACGAGGTTTTAATAACACTACGGGGGGGCAACGACCTCGGCGAAATAGATATATTTGCTACAAGTTTGTACCATTTCAAAAAAATGTTAAAAGATCAGAGCAGCTAGGCACTTTGTGTTTTCTATGAAGTTGTGATGTTTTCTTTGGCCGCATGTTACAATACTGTATTCATTTAATTTCCATATGTTTATGTATTTGTAACTGTTTGTTTTGTGTCTCTTGTTTGTGTTTAGTTTATTTTCTTTTGGTGTTTGCATCTTGGCATCACCTATTAATTATTTTTTTTAATGTCAAAATTGTTTGTAACAGCAACCGCTGGTTGCGTAGACAATAAATAAATAAATACATTTTTTACAAAATATTTCACATTTTTTCAGCTACCGTTAAAGTATTATAATGGAAGAAGTCTAATTGTGAAAAAAAATCGATTTCCTAATCAAAATGAACGAGAGTAAAATTAACCCAAAACTAGTCAAAATAGGACATAACAGAGACAGAAATTTTAAAGATGTTCTCCACGGAACTTTAAGGTTTCACAATCAATCACATACGCTTTGAACTGTATATTTGTGTGCAACAAGCCTGTCAGGAGGTTTGAGTAGCTATACCCAAAGAACTTACCTACTGCCTGAAAGAGCGATACACTGTAGAAAGTTATCTAGTTAGAGTAGGTTAGTAGGTACTATCTACCTTGACTAGAACTGTATGGTAGGTAGAAAGTAGGTACCTACCTATCCACTGCACAGCTGTTTTTCTCTAGCAAGAGCACCTAGGGCAAATGTTTTATATAAACTGACCATGCCGCGAACAGTGATGTCCAATGGAGTGTTCTAACTAGTGCTAAAGCATCGCCGTGTACCTACCTAAGTATACCGTTAGAAAATTGCTAAATTTAATCTAGACCTCTATTATACCTTGAGCTTGATCCTTGGTTTTACTAGACCGCAGCTTACACTTCTAGACTAAAAGTAGATAGGTCTAGTTAGATCTACTCTAGCTAAAAAAATCTACAATGTATTCCGAATCCGAATCCAAGATAATATTTTTATAATAAATCGACCTCGAGATAACTAGACAGATCGGCTTGTGTTTATTTGATTCGTTTTTTTATCTATATATCAATAGGTGAAGGAAAAACTTTGTGACTATTTTTACGGAAAATGCGCGGACGGAGGAGTATGTAATATCGCACACTTATAGTTTATATAGAGGAGGGGTGGCGAATGCTAATATTTTCTTAAAATTATGCATAAAAATAGATTAAATCAATGAAAAAAAATTACAATCACTATTGTAATGTTATGTATTTGATACTCACACACACTTCCACAGACTACTTATAAAGAAGAACAACTTCATAGAAAAAAATTAAAATGTCAAGCGCTTCATAATGGGCGCAGAAAGGTTTTTGAAGGCGGTATATTTAAATGGAAGGTGGAGCTGAAAATAGATTAATATTGTTTTTATTTTAAATTATGATAGAAAAAACTTTATACATAATATCAACATTTAAAAATTGACGTATCTATGTCATTGTTTTGGAATGAAAATAGCACTCGCTCAGTCTAATGTTCAAACTTATAATCTAAATTAGTTATGGTCGAATTTCGAGCACTGGCCGACCACTAGTTTTAATTAAGTAATTCTCAACATAAATATTATATCAATTTTGTTCCAAAACATTTAAGATTTGAATAAAAGATATAGAAATTACAACTATATAGTTTTTCAAAAAGGTTTCGTCTATGGATAATTTGATCAAAATATTATAGGCAATAAACTTATTACGGTATTTCTTTTTGCAATATTTATTATAGCTGACCTTGCTTGAATGCGGGCGGGGTCCATCGTAAGAGGATGATGGTAATGAAATTACCAAATAAATCAGATCAGATCATTCCGTGCATAAAAAGACAGCCCTTTATTAATACGGATGTAAGGTTCCTAGAATGAATGAAATCGTGATAAATGTTTTACGTTGTTGTAGGTACCACATACTCATTACATGAGTTTTTTTTAGGAGCGATTGAATATTGCTATTGTTTTTAGCATCGAATTTTGTGTTAGGGAGCGTTCAAGTATTACGTAACGCAATATGGGGGGGAGGGGGGGTTTTCTTGTAAAACGTTACTATTGTATTACCGGCGCCGCAACAAAGATATTTAGTGAATTTCCAGTAATAATTGTGATTTGAGGCATAATAAATAATAAATAAATAACACTCTTCTATACATAGGTGTCAGTATAGCCGGCGGAACTTAATGCTTGAAACATTCTCTACCAGTCAACCGGTCCCGTCCAATCTGAGACAGGATTCCAACCCCGAGTAGAAATTTCAAGTGAAAAAACACATTGAAAATTTCTGACCCGACCGGGAATCGAACCCGGGACCTCTTGATCTGAAGTCGGAGCCTTTGCCACTAGGCTACCGAGGTCGGCATACATAGTTGGAATATGTGCGTTAGGCAACGTTTAGAGAATGGGAAGAGGGGTAACAAAGAGCGTTATGGTGCATCTTGGGGGGGGGGGGGGGTCAATAATGTGAAAAAAAAATGCGTTACGTAATACTTGAACGGTCCCTTATCTATAAGTAGGCTCTCACTGAGTAGGCTCTCCTGAATGTGGCTCTGAACGATATCCCACACATGAGACTCGTACCGAGAAAGCCCTTCTGGACTAGGGCCCAGGCTCTAACGAGCGAACAGTTCACCATCGCACGGGCATGGACTGAGGAGTGGCGGAACGCAGACGTGAAGAACAAACACCTTGTTGCAGATCCGTCTAAGGAGGTCTGTGGGTTCCAGCTGGAGCGAAATCAATGGACGACACTTAATCGTGTAAGAAAATAAAAATAAATAAAATATATAGGCGAATCGTAATTTGTAAAAATGACTGTTTGACCTCGACTTTAGTTTTTTTCAAAGGTCTTTATTCGGATTTTTGGTCACCATTTTCTATAGCGTTCAATTTTATAATAGTGAATGAGTATAACTACACAACTCTTTCACTATTATAAAATTTATAATAGTAATAATAAGTGAAAGAATTTCCAGTGAACGCGAATCTGCGTTGTATGAGACCGTGTTTAATTTAGGGTCTCTAAATAAACCTATTGTAATAAATATGTGGCGGTACCTACCTACCTACCTAATTCCGGATTCCCTCTACTGACCTAGCCTGTAAGTAGCAAAATATGTACGTCATATTAATATAAGCCAATTTTCAAGCTACCAAACACGAGCTTTTATGTTTAAAGCAATATGTACAGTGGAGAATAAAGTCAAATAAAGGAGACTTTAAACTCCCTTTAAAAAATAACGGGTTTCATAACAACAAAACGACATTTAAAACCGACTTTTAGCTAAAGTACCATTATTGATTATTATTTTTAGTTAAAGTCGACACTAGGTAGTTCAAATTTTTACCACCGGAGTTCATAGAAAATTTCGTGGCGCTTTCTATGTCACAAAGATAAACATTTTGTATGCGGTGACACTGTGGACAAAAATGAATAAAATAGGACGGAAAACATAGCAAAATGGGTAGAATATTATTGTTTACAGGTTTCGTTTACTAATTCATAAACCATTATAATAAATTAACACAAAAACGGCACTTTGATGCTCTATTGAGAAATGAAATTGACAGATCAACAGAAATTCCGCGAAATTATTAGTAAATAACCTATGTTTTCCATAGATTTCCATGGTAACACTACCAACTGCTACCAACTTTAAAATATTTTTTTGACATTTCAAATTTTAGCTGGGATATTTTTTTATGAAACGCGTCAGCTTAAAGGAGTCTTTAAATTTTAATAGTAACTTTAACTAAAGCGTTCGTTTGAAGCTTTTTATGAAACCGGCTGTTAGAGTGCGTTTTCACCAAACGAACATAGATCCAGAGCTGGAAAATGGAGTAAGTATATTTTCATGACCGTTGATATTGGACAACATGTAAACAACAACTAATTAATGGGCGATATCAGTTCTTTCTCGTTGTTATTTCCTTGGTGACCATATCAACGATCAAGAAAATATACTCTATTTTCCAGCTCTGACTCTAAGTTCGTTTGGTGTAAATGCACCCTTAGAGGAAGTCGGTAGGCACCTTGGATCGAGCCCAGTACGAAAGTTATGTGTCACCAAGGTTGAAAGTTGTAACAATAGTTGAAAATTCCACCAAGAAATGCATGTTACCCTAGTGAATTTTATTTTATACATAACTAGCTTTCCCGACAGACGTTGTCCTGTAGTCCTAACCAGAGGCGGCCCGTTCATATATGCACTGCGCCCTCAGAAACAAAAATACATAATTAATCCGATTAAGTTACTAATAAAATAAATATTTATTAAACTTATCTAATTTAAAAGATTGCACCTCACATTTGGTACAATTAGATTCTGACCCAGTTTTAATAAAACAGTATCTTAAGGGCATAAAATAAAACCCTTAGAGAAGACTCCCTCTGTGCTCGCATTAAATATTATAATCGTTGCACCCTGAGACACCAACTTAATGACTCCTTAAATATTACTTAAAAGGACTTTAGAAGGAGCGCGCTTATGTTCAAAGCATCAAGGGCCATAAATTAATTGTTGCATGATTTTATTTCATTTTCTTAGTGAGTCTTATATATAAAAATGGAGAGCTATTTCCCGATGTCATCGCATCACGCCTAAACGGCTTGACCGATTTCGCTAATTATTTTTTTGTCGTGTAGGCTTTTATCAGGAGAATGTCCTTTTAGAAGAAAAAATTCAAGAAACTTGCTTAGAAGATTAAAGAAAACTCTACGTAGACAACCTTATTAGTACTTTTTACCTTATAATTTTCATTCCAATTTTGAAATTTTGACAGAATTGTCAATTGGTACGATTGACAGAATACGGATGGAATATACATGGTTTAAAACAGACGCATCATTCGGAATCACATTGGTCAAATGATAATTAATTCATCACCATACAAATTCGCTTTCAATATTCATATTTAGGAACACAGGACGACGTCTGTCGGGAAAGCTAGCATCTAATAAAAAACCAGCGTTCGCATCGGCAAAATAATATTTTTTCAATAAATAAAACGAGCTTTGCAGTTTTACGTAATATCGTAATACTTACTGCAAAGTTAATTTTATTTATTAAAATAAGTCATAGCAAAATATGTTTTAGTTTTTTCAAAAATTTTTATGTAATATCGAATAGCCCGAAGAAGAAGAAGACGTTCCGTCTTCGAAAACCGGTAGGCTTAATAGCCCCCATTTAGACGTTCAAGAATCGATATTTCATAAGCTGCAAACTACGACAGTTGGTTGAATTTTTTCAATATTTAGGTATAGAAAATATTGACGACAAAGGACACATCCGCCCGCCACGGCTGAAAACGATGTAGGTATATTTATTTTATGGTTGCTAATTATTAAAATAAAATAAATAACTAAACAATTCAAATCATGGTAATATAGTAAGTATCTTGAAAACTCGTATTTTATATTTTTTAATTTATATCTTAGGCATATCAACAGGAAAAAAATAAGGAAGTTTAAGATTGATATTAAAGAAGCCACAAAAATATGGCTTACATCTTGGGTTAGATTTCTTCTTATCTACATTTATTTGGAATTTACACTTTTCGAATTCACAAATGACATCACGTACCCGCCGCGATATCATGAGCAATTTCATTAGGTTTCAAAATGGAGGCTTCGTGACTCTATCAGCTGTTATAGATCCCCTGACCTTGTGCCACAGAAAAAAAGAAAGTCTTTGTTTTTAGTTTTAAATTTAGCAAACATCGCACTTTCATTAGACTCATTATGCGGTTCGTTTCGGTTATTTTACGGTTGTTTCCGATAAAATGTGAAAATAGTTAAAACAGATGAGCCGTTTCATACTCCCTACACTATATCACTGCCGATTAACGTGAAATTCTGTTTTCACATTTATCGGCAGTGACTGGAAACAAAGCCGAACCGAACGAAACCGCAAAATATGTGAAATAGGCCTTCTGTGTATTTAGTCAACATTGAGCTTGAATGTTTTATTTTATTAGAAAGTTAATATTCTTGGACGTACGTAATAATAATATTGAAACAAAAAAAACCGTTTTACATTTATCTGCAACATTTTTATCAATGTCAATAAATTAACGTGAAAAGTGTTCTTACCTTACGCGGCGAAAGGATTCATATTGCACGCGTTCCACTCACGTCCGATTTGCGAATCACGTACACACTTAACCTTTTGATTAAATTGATGCAACGTTACACATCCAGCGCAAGTTAGTATCTGGCCTATTTTTCACATTTTTCGGCGGTGACCGAAACTGAACGGATTTGAATGGCAAAATATTTGAAATACACGTAGGTATATTTAGTGAATATCGAATTTATGTCGAAGTATTTGAAATCTTTTAATAACTAAGCATTTACCCCTACCAATAAAACTGGAAGGATTCTTACGATTTTCACATTTTTGGCAGTGACCGAAACAGAACCGAACGAAACCGCATAATCTGCGAAATATAGGCCGTGTTTATTTTTAGTTTGAATTATAATAAGATATCGAAGCATGTGACTTTTATTTATCGAAGGCGGGTTTGTGTTTTAAGAAGCGAAGGTTACCGACACATAAGAACTGCTGGCTTTGTCCACTCTAACAGAAAAAAAAATCATTTTTCATAGTTAAACTGTAAAATAAATATTTACCTGCTTGAATCGCGCGTTAGGGTGAAAACACGTAGAACGCCGATTCCGACCCGCCCCGACCGGCGCAAAGAATGTTACTATGCGTTTGAATGGGGATAGGTACGCACAGCAAAAGCAGGAACCCGCTTTCCGGCATGGCCATTTAAATGCATTGAAACGTGTTTCCACCCTTATATTGTACGTCACCATTTTTATCAGATTCATTCATTCATATATAATAAAATTAATAACAAACCATAGTAAATCCGAGTGGTTTAAGTACCATAAATAATAGAAAAGCAGAGATAACAATTCTGTAGGCACTTCAGATTATTGCCTGTAGTTTTTCGTTATCTTTTGTCTATATTTATTTAATTTATCATACGTAATCAATAATATTATATTTAATCTTTATATAAAACCTACATAAATCCATTATGATTTGTGTCAGTTTTATATCATGCTGTCATAGGTTAAGAAAAAAGACTGATTTTGGTATCATTCTCCATAGAAATAAAATTCAGAACGTTTGATTTTATCGATTCTTCTTCTTTCTGTGCCATGTCAGGTTCCCCCGACGTCGGCTACCACTATGGCGTAGGCTTTTTCTCGGTTCGGGTTAACCGGAAGAGTTCTTCCACCCACTGGTTCCGGCCCATTGTCTGATATATTTCTTAGCCAGGGGGGTGAGTACGTAAGGGCTATAGCACGACTAACTACTTCCTAGTGTAGTTAGCGCGAGTACGTAACGTTACAAATGTAGTTAGTGGTGCGTTTCAGCGTGGTTATTATGTAGTTAAGCCGTGGTTATGAGTAGTTAGATTGAAGTGTGGTTAGTCGTGCTATAGCAAAAGTTACGTACTCACTACCCAGGACATCTACTGTCGATCCAGACCTCGACTTCCATCGATTGGCATACTTCAATGTTATTAGTTCAGAAGAAAAGACGAACGACAGAAATGAAATGACTTTTAATAAAATCAAATCAAAACTCCCTTTGAACTCCACTCAGGAGCATAGGACCCTGATGGGAGGAAAACCCGCGCTCTCCTCGGCCAAATAAAAAGCATTTAAAATATCAATATAACTTTTATTGAAATAAACTAATATACATAAACAAACAAAAATACAATAAAGAGACTTAAATAAAGAATATACACGAAAAAACTGCAGAAAATAAGCGGAACAAAGTTATTTTTCATATACATTGCGCTTGTAGTTTATGTGAAATTCTTAAAGCCTAATTTTTTCTAATTTCTTTTATATTATTTTTCAACTAATGCACTGGGTTCCTTTCAAAATATTATATGACAATGTTTTTTGTTACCACGGTAACAATGTTATCAACTAACACATTCACCGCTGTTTATAGTAGCGCCGTATTCGTAGGAAAACAGACCATAAACGAAACTCGAAATCACGAACGTTTTAAGCGTACCTAATGGCCTGTACACATCTGGAGGCCAAGTCGAAATATTAACGACAGCTCCAACGTTAACAATGTGTTGTTGTATCCATAGAGATAACGTAAAAACTGTTGTTCAACGTGCGTTAAACAATGTTGTTCCAAATTCCGAGTCAAAAAAATATAATTCTGACAGTTATTCAAAATTAACGTTAAACGTTACCTCAAAATCTTTGGAAGTATTACGACGCTGCTATTATATTGAAGACGAAACACATTTTTTTTTGGTTTGGAAACCATTTTCAATTTGGTTAACGTTAACGTTCGGAACGTTAACAGTTTTCACGTTTAACGTTATTTATTTCGACTTAGCTCCCTGAACACGTGCGGTAACGTAACCAACGTCACGTTGCACGCAACGTATCAAAATTCCATAGTACGGGATCCGCGGTGGTTCGTTACGTCACCGCGCGTGTTGATGTGTAGGTACAGATCCCAAAACAACATCGCAACCCATCAAAAACTTTGTATTGCGCTAAAGAATTTGATTTAAGAAATTTTGTCGATGATTTTACTGAGAATTCGTTACCTACATAAACCAATTTTAGCCAAAGTCTCAAAGAGAATTTTTATATTATCTTTCATAAGTTACCTGATATAAAGAGATAAGTTTTAAACTTTGTAAAGTGGGATATAAAAATATGGTAATTCAGTTAGATTTTTTTTTCGGGAAAAACCTTTGCTTTTTCTGGAGCTATATACAGCGTTGAAGAAAACTATTGACAAAATACGTACGGGACGAGTGACAGACTTTATGTTGCAACTAGGAACAAAATTAGGGACCATGAACTACAAATTTGCGAAGTGAGCAGAATATATTGGAGGAAATAATGAAGGCTTGGTTGCCACTGTAGAGGTCTAAAAGAGTCTAATGAAAGGTCTAAATTATTTTATCTTTGTTTATTTTCTTGTCTTTATTCTATTTCCTTTCTCTTCTGCCTACAACAAAGCTTCTTTCTTAGTACGTAGAATATTTTATTTATTTGTTGATTTAAAATACGCGTTAAATCATTTTGTCGAATGTTTACGAATCGTCTAACTACCTATCTGAGGTCCTTAGGTATTCATTGTCTGGTGTATATTATATATTATATCTTAATGTTTATGTACTGTCTTATTTTTGTATCAATATCACTGTCTGTATATTAATGTTAAAATAAAATAAAAATAAAATAATATTTCGTGTCCTTCGAATCCCAGCGCATGGTTCTTCATTTTCACTAAACAGGCGGCCATGTTATTAAGTATCTGATGATATCTGACTCGTCGTTTTTATATTATTACTAGCTTTCCCGACAGACGTTGTCCTGTGATCCAACTATGTAAATTGAATTCGAATTTAAAAGAATGATAAATATGAACACCGCATTAGCTCATTGTTTAGAAGTGTTTTGTAGCCTGGCGGTTGGGACCCCAGCTCTCGTGCTGGAAGTCGTGAGTTCGATCCCAGATGCTGACCATCTTCCTCTTACACGAACAAGCTTAAAATAGCTTAATGTGAAAGAGTGTATCTGTATTCACATCGAGTGAGCACAAATTCATTTACAAAAAATAAACATCTATAAAAAAAAGTTTTCAGAATATTATCATACTTATTGCTTTTAAGGTTTTTTTTTCAAGTCAGGCCCACGAAGAAATTTCAAGAAAAAACATTCTGGCCTGACCGTGAATCTGGGAAAAATTTGATAAAATTTTAAAGAGAACATGACATGATAATACATCTTCCTCCAGTACTCCAATAACAGGCATCTCTCACAAAGTTATAATGTAAAATTTCATTTCATTATTTTTCATGATAATAGGAACATGTTTTGACTTTGTAAATGGAGATTATTTCCTATCCCAAAAAAGAACAATGGTGCAGTGAGGGTGGTTAATAGTCTGAAAAAGGGTAATGGGTGGTGTCATTCTTAAACATAGAAAGTACGGTGAAACATTGCTGTAGGCAAGAATATTAGGTACAGAAATATTCCAAATATGTAAAGATAAATTGGCCGTATAATATTCCTAAATTACAACAAATTAAGGTTGTCTGTAAATAATTGTACTACCCATATTCAGTTTACTTGGCGAGATTTGTTTTTTTTTTTCGTGAAAAACATATGAATCTAATTTTTTGATCTCCCTATCATTTATTTAATATATTGCCTAAAAAATATAAACAACAATGTGTAAATGTAAATCAGTGTGGTTCGATTCATAAAGACAAATAATAACAGAATACATTTATAAAATATGAAACTTACAGAATAAAGTAAAATGGGTGAATTAAAAATGAAAAAAAAAAGTAATAATAAAAGGGTGTGTTATTTAAATATTATTTTTTTTTTTTACATTTTTTGTATTTATTTTATACAAATCTTTAAGATTTGGGGTGATTCAATTTGTTATATTTGTAAATATTTATTTGTTATATACTTATTTAAAAAAAAAAAAAACAAACACCACTCACCATAACAGCTTTCGCCTTTGCGATGAGTGATGACATGGTCATGTACATAATATTTGGATATCCTAGACACAATCAAATAGTAAATTGTCATTGGTGTTTACTGTTTATTAATAGCTGATACATGCGTGTACCTACCTAAATCTGTCGAAAAAGACAATAGTCTAACGCCATGATTAAGTTTTGATGAGATATTTTCATGCTGTCTTTGCTCAGGTAACAACGCAAAATAATAGACTATAATTTCGTCTTCCTCTCTTTGTAATAACCCTAATTATTTTATCCAGCATCCAGATGTTACCGTAATCCTGGAGTACCGGCTTATTTGTGGTGAGGTTCACGCCATTCCGGCTATAAAATGTCAGTTAAAATAGAAATAAATTTCGCGTTTGACTGCTCTCGATAAAAGTATGTTCCACAACAATAATTTTTATATTTTTCATAACAACTAGCTTTGATAACACAGACCTCATTTTATTTCCAAAAACGTCCTATGAAACATTATGCCCCCCTTTCTCTATCAGTCTAACGGGCTGTTTTCACCACCTCTGGATAATGTGCCGTATAGACAATCCAGCACAAATCTAACGGATAAAATGAAAAATGCATTTCACGAATCTCTGACAGCTCTATTCGACAGATAAAGTTCTAGATACGTTATCCAGTGAAAAATGTTCGCGATAAGTATTAGATAGTGTTAACTGTCAAAAATTGGTTATATTTGGGTTTGATTTTTTGAGAATGATGAATTTTTATGATCAAAGCGACGATGATATCGTATTTTTACACAATTCGAGACAAAATCGCCGTCAGAGAATATTAATGTACAACCTTTGAGAAGAAATAATACTAGAGAAATAATGTGCTACTGCGCATGGTTCCAACAAGTGACACGTGACTGCTGTTGAACTCATACAAAGTGTGACGTTTGTCGGTAGCGGTTTGTGACGCACGATTTTTTATTTTGAATATTTTAGCGTTAACACAGAGAAATTTTATGTTTTAATCATATAAAAAGGAAGTAGGTACCTATGGGTTTTGGATGAAAGTAAAATGAATTATTATTGATAATTTATCTTCAGTCACGTGATTGTTGAATGAAAGAACCAATTTTCGGTTCTGCGCATACAATAAAGTTCTCTCGTAATATTTTTACTCAGTGTATACAACATTCAACACAGTTGTCAGAATATTACATTTGAATGGTGGAAATATAATTTAGTTATTGAAATCCAAGACATTTTTAACCCTAGCATTCATAGAAAAACATGAATCTTCAACATAACTGTCCTTATGAAAAAAAGATTATTATGCCTTATTTTGACTGACAATACATATCTTTAATTATTATTATTTATTTTTGTTTTATTTTATGTAGGTACCTAATTTTTTTTTTTCTAGATTACCGGCGACTCATTCATTTGCGAACATATTGCGCCGTGGTTTAGGTACCTAATTGATCATTCAAAAAATCTTTTGTTTTTTAATGTCTACCCTGTATAAGCGTACTACTCAACATCAACTTTCATTAATTTATTAATAATAATATGTATTGGGATATACCAATACAAACTGACCGAACGATTAACGCAAATCGTCCGGACATTGTATTGGTTGATCGTAGGAACGGGATAACGTATCTCGTGGATGTCACTGTACCTACCGTATGACGAAATTTTGAAAAAAGCCGAGCAAGACAAGATAATTAAATATCTTGATCTTGCTCACGAAATCAAGGATATGTGGCATACACCAACCACACACATAATACCTATAGTGATATCGACGAATGGAGTTATTCCTAAGTCTCTTAAAGACAATCTAGGGAAACTTGGAATCTGTTGTGGTCTCAGATATGCCATCCAAAAGGCAGTTCTGTTGTCCTCATGTAGGATGTTAAGAAGGTTCCTTTCTCTGTAGTTCGAAGATCTCTCATGATTACATTACATCGTGATGTATCATGAGAGATATTTAATTTTAATTTATTTTTACAATGATGTATACTTCATATGATATATTGTGATTTAATGAATAAATGATTTGAAATAATAATAATTTAAAAAATAAGTTATCATATAAATCTCTTCTGTCCCTATGTGACTGAGCTCCTCCATAACAGTTGGACTGATTATCATTGATTTGGGGTTTTTTTATGTCTTTTGATCAGTTTAATTTCCCGTTCGTTGTAGAATACCTACGTAGAAATTATAAATAACTGCAAACGTTGAAGGAAATTATTGATATATATGTTGCCATCGTCTAAAACTACCATTTATAGTCTATAAATAAATAAATAGTGCGAACACAATTTAATCGTTTTTTTTTTAGTTACAACACATTTGTTTTGACAATCTTTTTTAAGAAGTAAAAATCTACAGTTACCTTCTTATAATATATTTTAATGTAGAATTGGTAGAAAATTAACTGTCCACTTTTTATAAATAAGAGTATTTGTTTGGTTTAAAATAATAATAATTGTTTATACGTTCCAGTGGACAGTTAATTTTTTTCGCACTATATAGGTATAATGACTGGTATTCTCAAATTCACGTTCCAAGTCAACGCAAGAAGCTCTTGCTTAGAACTTAATCGGTTGCCAGTAGTTACGTAACTAATGTATTGGATAAAATATTTTCAGAATACAGAAATGTCAAAAGTCTCAATGAAAATTGTATACGACGCAAGTCAATCGTCTGTTTTTCATTTCAGAATAATAGTCATTGACGAAATCTTCGTTTGTAGTCGAACGCCAATTTCAAATTGTCTACAGGGGCATATTCCTCTTTCACGACACAAGTTTTAAGTAGCTTACTGTGAAAGAGTCAAATAGTGTATTTGTGTTCACTTCGACTCAGTCCAGATTCATTTTTAGAAAAAATAAAACACAATTTATTTTAAAATCTATTGTGTACCTCCTATCTGTCTCTCTTTCACATTGCGAAATTCAAAAATAAATAAACGTGATTTTCTCACGATATCTCCCTCCCCCTGTGATTTATTCTTATTTTTATCAACCCCCTCCTCCTTTCGACGTCAAACGATGAGCGCTCAATCGATTTGGTACCTACGTAGAATAGGCAGTTTTTTTTTTTTGACTTTACAAACTCACCTCATTAAGGTATATCATTTTATTCGGAATGATTATTTGATCGATTGTGAAATAATTAATAAAAACATAAAGTAACAATTAATTGACTCAATATTGTTATTATGACGTAGGTACGTGGCAGTCATTATATGAATATTATCTGTGTCTTATTTGTTAGTAATAGACAATAATTATCACTGTATGAAATTATTCTTTATTTTTTACTATCGGGTACTTATTATTAATAACTAATAATAATAATTATGATCCTTTTTATATTGAAATGAACACATGCAGGGGAGTTCAAAGTATTCTCGGTATGGATATGAAAGAAAAGGCAGCTGAAATATCTGCAATAATTTAATTATTAAAATATAGTCTTTTGCAAGATATGCGCTTCTTAAAACCCGAATTTAGTTTGACTTTCGTCCAATATACATTATATTATGCAGTGGCGAGCGGCTGGTACTAGCTACTGGTCTAGAATTTTCAAGAGAAATGTAAAAATAAAAACATTTCAGAGATTGCTAAAACTCTATATGAAAAACTGCGTTACACCGTACTGCGTTACACCTAACACGGTCCACAGCATTGACATTTGAAATAATTAGTATTGCGCATGTAAGGAGTAATCCTTATCACAATAAATCAGTTCAATTTCAAGACTGCTTCAATGCGTTTATAAAACTTTTTGAATTATTCAATTCGGACATTCCATTCGAAAGATACCACGAGAAATGTAAGAACCTATTAGAAAAAAAGAGTGGTCGCCGCTCTCCGTGGTTCACTCTGCTCATCTAGCTAGGCAGCGATATAGGGCGTCACTGGTCACTGGGGTACGAGCCGTACGGGGGGGAACCATTAGAATGCTACATTTTTCCGTTATTCCAGATTAAAAGGATGTAGGTATATTACTGATTTCAGGGTATTTTTTATTTCACAATATGTTTTTAAATCATTAATCTCAGAATATTTTTAACAGTACCTACCTAGAAAGGTATACAAATTCATATACCTATCTACTTTTTTGGTCATTTTATTCAGAAATTGAGTATAAAAGTCGAATGGGAAGTTTTCTGGGGAGCTTCCGACAATACACACTAGGTGGCAGAACTTCTAATCAGGTCTATTGTCAAATTCAGTGCTGCCAACGTAGAGATGTTTTTTTCAGTGATGCCAACGTTGGGAAGTTTGTTTTTCATTGCGTTGCTAAGAAGTTGTTGATTGAGTTGCTAAGAAGTTGTTGATTTTGTTGCGCATAAATTTGAGAATAAATCTCAGGGGTGCTGTTCTGTATTTTTTAATTTGTATTTAGGTAGGTATATAAAAAAAGATGAACAATTTTATTTGTAATAGTATGTAAAAAATGTACAATGATTACTCTAAACCACTCTAAACCTATTGTAAGTTATCATGTATAATAATATATGTTGTTTAATTTGAAATAAACTAGAATGATATTTTGGAGGTTAGATTGTGAGCGACCATAAGAAGAAGAAGTAAATCGCCCCCGTTGGCAGCACTGAATTTGACAATAGACCGGATTAGCAAGGGCGCCTCTAGCGGCACAAATAGGAAAAAAAACACCCCATTGACCGTTATATATAGGAATAAGTGCCTACTTACTTACTTGCCTTTCAACATAATATTATTATTATATTTTCGCAAATTTTTCTTTTAAACAAACAAAGTTTTCCGTAGAAAAGACGGATTTTGAACGAAAAAAAAAAAGTTTCTTATTTTATTAATTTTACTTTTATTGTGAAAGTAAAAACAATAACAAACAGAAAAGTAGAATGAAAACAAAATTGTTCAAAAAAAAGAAAATAATAAAAACCAATTTTTCGCTTAGCGGGCAGGAAAGTAGTAACAACTCAAATTATAACTAATATTTCAAAATAAACATTGGAGGTAACTTGCATTTTTTTTTATGCTGGAGGATGTCAGAGATTTTGTTCGTTGCGTATCGTTAATTAAATCTAGGTACTTCATTCTATTGGTTTCAATCATGCATAGTAATATGTTAAGTACAGTATGACCAAATGCTTCAATCCAAAAAAAAATGTGGCACTTTTATCAGTCCAGGTGGATTATTCGGGAAATTCAATTCCGATTCCAATGTCGACCAATAGTGTTTGAAATAATTGTCGAGTAACTGTTAGGATATTGTCACACACGATAATATTAGCATATCAATATTTTTAAATGTAAAGGATGTGTTTTTTTTTTCAAATTGATAAAATATAAATAAAACACATAATACAGGAAAAAAGTTTAAAAAAAAAAACGACCAAAGAACTCTTTATCAAAATTCTAAAGGAACTTTTAAATTTCAAACTCTCCTTTATGTAAACGGGTTTCATAATAAAAATATTCCCGCTTAATTTAGCTCAAGTTTGAAATGTCGAAAAATAATTTGAAAGTTGGTAGTGTTACCATGGAAATCTATGGAAAACATAGGTTGTTTACTAATATTTTCGCGAAATTTCTGTTGATCTGTCAATTTCATTTCTCAATAAAGCTTCAATGTGCCGTTATTGTTGTTAATTTATTATTATGGTTTATGAAATATTAAACGAAATCTGTAAACAATAATATTCTTCCCGTTTTGCCATGTTCTCCACTCTATTTTAGTCATTTCTGTGCACAGTGTCATCGAATACAAATGTTCATCATTTGTGACAGAGAGAGCGCCACGAAATTTTCTATGAATTACGGTGGTAAAATATTGAACTACACTAAAGTCGACTTTTAGTCCCGATAACGGGACTTTAACATAAAGTGTCATTTTGTTGTTATGACATGCGCTATTTTTTTAAAGGAAACGTAAAGTCTCCTTTATTTTTTATCAAACCGGCTATAGTTGTACAATTTTTTTTTGCAAATTAATATCGGTTTCTAAATAGACCATCCCCTTTTCATACATGCTTAGCAACCAAAATCTAAAACGTCATAATGACATAATTATTGAGTTTGGAAGCCCCCAAATACATTTGCTTGAGCCCCTTACAATAACTATGTGCTTATAATACCAAAGCTTGTGCAGTTTTTAAGCTAACCCGGTACTTAACGTAGCTTACATAAAAGCAAACAAATAAATACTTTATTTTCTTCTGAAGTTCGATGCAGTAACTCGAACAAAATACGTAACAATCAGTTATAATAATTGATTAAAGTCGTACGTAAATGGGTATGTTCGGCGAAACTCTCTACTAACCCCACGCGAAATATTTCATACAAATGATAAAACCAATCCGACTAAGCGAAATATTTCATCCAAATGATAAAACCAATCCGACTAAGCGAAATATTTTTCATAGTTAAAATTTTCATCGCTAAATCCACAATAGTTAATAATATGCCATTTAATAATAGTATCCGCGAGAAACGTTATATCTATGAAATATGTGAGGCCCTGTCCTATAGCTGGTCGCATGATCGAACGATCGTGCGATTGCGATGAACGCATAAACAAATTTGTGATCGCACGATGAAAAATTGTGTGTCCTAACTGCCATCACATGATCGCGCGTCCACATTCCTTGACAACGCAAACAAATAAATATGAATGTTAGTAAGTAAGAACTATTGGCAAGTAGGTGTCGTATTAATTATCGATACAACAGAGCAATACAAAAGCGACGCGCTATCATTTCAAACAAGGAATTTACGTCTGTCCGTCTGCCCAGTTAGGACACGTTTATACAATGTTATATGTTTGAACATGGCGTCCGCGTACGTGCGATCATGCGACCAGCTAGGACAGGGCCGTATACTTGATTAGAGATTCCTTGTGATTAACAGTGTCAGCTATACTTCCAGCGTTAAGGTGGTCATCCTGGAAGTCTCAATCCTTCTGGTATGTTGTCTCTAGCGATTTTTGCGGCTCCTCTTCTCTGTCCTCCCCTCCTTCCAACATCCTCGACTTCGTAGATCGTTGGGATCTTCGTGTTTCTAACTCTATCATGAAGGTATTTTCCGGAGATGTTTCTAAGAATCTTCATCTCACTAGAACAAAGAATGTTCTTGGTTCGGACAGTTTCGGTTCTAAGTTCTATACTGTAGCTATAGTTCTCAACATAGTAAATTAAAATTGGAACTGTTTAAGGTACGATATACCTAACTAAAAAAATAAGAAGTGGTTGGTAGCCTGGAGGTTACAACGCCGGCTTTCGTACTGGTCGTGGGTTCGATTCCAGGGGTCGACCATCCTCCTCTTTCACTACACAAGCTTTAAGTAGCTTACTGTGAAAGATTTAAAGAATGTTTATGCGTTCACTTTGAGTGAGCACAGATTTTATTTAAAACAAAAAAGTTATACAAAACACCTACCTATTAAGATTTTTCGACAGTTTTATTATTAAGCTAACCGGTTTTCGGAGACCAAACGTCTTCTTCTTCAGGCACCGAGAAGAAGACACATGGTCTTCGAAAATGGGTTAGGTTAATGATGAAACTGTGGAAAAAACTAAACAATGTTTTTTTTTTATTATTAAAATTAAAGATTTACAATGTATATAAAATTCACATGACTCAATACATAACATTTAAATACAAGAACACTCTGTCGATAGAGCAAAGCCCGTGTTCGACAGAGGAGCACAACCAACAGACATCACAACTTACTTACAATATTAGGTAATACATATAAGACAATACAAACATTCTTTCTCTCCATTCCTTATCTTTCCTCCAACATAAACAAATCTTCAGACTCTTCACTCACACAATCATACATCTACACTCACTGATAATCCAAACCTGGACTGCGGCCTTGTAACTCTCGTACCTCTCTATCACTCTAATTCCAGATAGGCTGTTGAAAATTTTTTGTCCGAGGTAAACATAGTGGTGTTGGGCAGTGGATGGATTAATGCCACAATATTTTCCGATAGATCAATGAAACAATTAATGACATACGGGTTTTGCTGCTAGTGTATCAATAATTGCACCGCTCATCAGGATTAGAGATGGGCATTATAACGACAGCTGATAATAATAATAGCTAAATAAAAATAACGTATGTAACGTTATTAATATTAAACGTTATTTATAAATAATAGATGAATGAAAATAATAGCCTACCCCTATTATGTATATGTCAGGTAATATTATGAAAATTTTGTTTTAGGAAAAGTAGAGACCCCAGATACCAAATTTTGGAAACGACCTTTTTTTTTTTTTTTTAGGAAAAGTAAAGATTCCAGATACCAAATTTTGGAAATGACTTTTTTTTTTTTTTTTAGGAATAGTAAAGATTCCAGATACCAAATTTTGGAAACGACCTTTTTTTTTTTTTTTTTAGGAAAAGTAAAGATTCCAGATACCAAAATTTTTTTTTTAGGAATAAGTTAAGATCCCAGATACCAAATATTTTAAAATAGCTTTCAGCTTTTAATATTAACGTTATTTTCAATTAACGAAATGGCTATAACGTTTTTGAATTTAAGCCGTTAGTCCCATCTCTAATCAGGATGAATAATTGGTGCGCCTCTACGAAGGTTCAATAATTACATAACGCTTTTAACCCCCATCCCTCAACCCATTTTACCTTGACGTTTATTGTTAATACGAGTGTACCGCTTACGACTCACGTTGCATGGGTTCGCATCAAAGATTGCCGTATTGAAATAATAATTATGCTGTATGTAATTTATTACCTATGTCTAGAAAATGTACAACTGTTTGCCTACACAGTGTGCTACTTCGACACTTGATCAAACTGTGCGAAAAAGGCTCTACGAATCTAAACCACTAGTATAAGTTTTCGATGATCGAATTTTCGAAAAATATCTTTACAAAAATGATCAAATGATTCGACCGTTTGATTTTCGAACACTATTTGCACGTTGATAAGCGCTTATTAGCGTGCACTTAGCTTTCGATCAAACTCGTACTCGCCACTCGCCCACACTGATTTCCAGGGCGTTGGTTTTGACTGAGGTGCGGTTACTAGGATTGCGCGGGACAGGGAGTCCAAAATATACTCTAATTCGGAGGCGTACATGAATAAAGAAGAAGTCCTAAAAACGGCGCCAGAATCCATAAAAATGTTTGAAACGCTACGTTTGACCAAATTGAGAAATAAAATTGATTTTTTTATAAACAGACAGCCTTGCGTTCGTCAAAACTGTTTCCTACATATTATTTATTTCAAACTAGCTTTCCCGACAGACGTTGTCCTGTGTTACAAACTATGAATATCAAATGTAATTTTAGATCGATTCATCTGTTTCACTTATTTTCCATTCACATTCTGTCAATCGCACCTACTATCAAAAAACTGACAGTTCCTGTCAAACTTTAATTTAATTTCAATTTTTCAAATTTGGAATAAAATTTATATTGTTAAAAGTACTAAGAAGGTTACCTACTTAGAGTTTTCTTTGATTTTCTAATTTTCCACACAACTCTCTTGATTTTTTCTTTCTCCTGACAAAAGCAAACACGCCAAAAAAAGAATTAGCAAAATCGGTCCAGCCGTTTAGGCGTGATGCGATGACATCGTAAAACGTCTCTCCATTTTTATAATATAAAGGTAAATACGTCTTTATACAAAAATAAACACCCTTCATACAGACACAAAAAGCCTGTTGAATAATATTAGGAGGTAGTTCCTGGGGTTATTAAACCTTTTGATGAAAACGGTCTAATTTAATTTCTCTGAAAGGGTGTTTCCTAATAATGTGCTCCGACAGTGTATTGAAAACGTTTAAAAAATAATATTACGAAATCACACCTTTTCATAATATTGTTGATTGTCTCGTAAATAATATCTTTAAAAAAAAATATTTTTATATAATCCTGTATTACCACAGCAAAGGCTATTATGCTATTCTTATAGCTTTGATTGTTTCCTGGGAAAAAAGTAATAGAGTTGTTTCCATCTCTATGCAAGAAAGATCAAAGGATCATAATAGTATGCCCTTTCTGTCACCACGACCAAATTATGTACATTGTGGTATTCTTCAATTTGTTCTCGGAACACTGCCACTTATTATTGGACCTCGTCTCCAGAGGCCTCTTGCAGAGTGACAGTGCCTCTTCCCGAATTCTGTCCGTCGCAAGATATCTTCGTCGTATTTTTTTATGCCTCTAGCTAGTCGTTCACGCGTGATGCTATCACCAATGGGAATAGGGCTCCATTTTTATATAGAGAGTTTTTATAAAAACCGTTAATGTAATATTATAATATAACGAATATGTAACAACTAATGACTCTAACAATTCATTACTGATGTTCGATTTTTAAATGGTAGAAACCCCTACGGGCTTACGACCGTCTTCTACTGTTATTTCGAAGGCTGGCTTAGTGTGATCACTTTACGTTAACAACGTTCGCCATTAGGTGGTAATGTTTAAGTCTCCGAAACTCCTAATCATGAGAATTCTCGACATGTTCAACATATCGAAAAATCTCATGTATAGATAGGTACAACAAGTAGATATTTAATAATTAATGAAATATAGAGAAAAGTTGGAAATTATTGAGAATAAGAGAGCAACCAAATTTAAAGACTGCGACTGCTGTCATGTATTTGGCGCCAGTATATGAATATATCCATTTTTGTTAATGTCTCATCTTTATTGCCTATTGGCTTTGCCTATAATATAAAATTAAATAAATTAATAAACTATTGGATAACATTATAAGTATCGATTTTTTTTTCAGTATATAGCTTAATTTTATATTAATCTAGGTGTATGTTAAGAACAATGTTATGGTCTTGATTCAAATTGCTTAGAAACTTTACAAATATAATATGTTGTAACTTCAGTGAAGTTAAATAAGAGTCATTTTGTATGTTTAAATATTAAATCAAGTCTAAATTATTCTGTCTTTTGCTTTTGGGAAATTAGACAACGAAAAGTTATGCGCAATCAACTATGTAAAACGTATCTACATTAAAACGTTTATAAATTATTTATGATTAAAAATAAAATTCAGCCGGTCATACTTACTAACCACTTTAAAATATGATTGTTTAATTTTATGCTTACATAACTGTATTTGAAATAAAAAGGTCGTCATAATAAGAAAGTAATGTTAAAAGATTCTTTGAAAAAAAAAGAAAAAGAATGAATAATTGATATATTTTCAAGACAAGTAGGTATAGACAAACAACAAAAATTTTATAGTTGGGATTATATGGGATACCTACACAACCTTAAACATATTCCCAGTGAAGCTGAAAGAATTACATGGGCCAAACATGGGCTTAAAAACCTGAGACAAACAACTTATTTGAACGTTATAGGTGCCTACGCAGACACATCAAATTATGTAAGTTCTTCACTTTTACCATTCCTTTTTTTACGATCGCTATTTCTTAATTATTTTTCTATCCGGACACCGCATTCTTCATTCCGGTAACATACAACTTCTTCTGTTTCTTTTACTTCTGACCTAGCCGTGATCGGTGAAAAAGATCTCGTTTATTCAATTCCCTGTAAAATACGCCTTTTTGAAATTTGTCCCGTTTTAAAATATGAATATTCAGAGTTGATGATTTATTACACAAAATTCTTGATAACTTTTATATAATTTCGAATCTCTACTTTAAAAAAAAATCTTACTAAAACAGACAAACTTCACTTATTTAATCCAATTTAACACAATGTTGTTGTTTTAGTTGATAGTAATGAACACGCCGCGGCTGTCAATATTTCATACACCATTTGACTTGCTGTGGTCGAGACAGCTCTTTCATATTTATCTGATGATTATGTTTGACCCTGACTGGGTAGGTACTAGAACCTTTGAAATATCTGTTTTTACGTCTGTATGAAATTGGTTGATGGTTTTTGCGAATAGATTTTATTTGGTTAAATACGTACCTAGTATTAGATTTCCCTTTGCGGCTTAGTTAAAACTTATTTACTGAAAACAAATAGTTTTAATAGAACAGCTGATAATATCCTTTCGCACAAAATGCGGTGAGGACTTTTCGATAATGTAGAAGATAGATTATTCAGGTTAGAGTAACTGAGTAAATTATTCGTTTAAACAACTGTAAAATTGTTTCAATAAAATAGGCCCATTGATTCATTCATTGTCCCTTCATACCCCGCTTAGGGGCATAGGGAGGCAACAAGAGCTCTCGGCCATTGCGCCATCACAGTGAGGACACCGGCTGTCTGAACCCCCCCTGATAGGGTCCAGGCGTCCGAGGCTTATTTATTTTATTGCGCCAAATTCTTATCTGAGGTAATTTTTTCTAGTAAACTGGTGACATTCATGCATCAGAGACAATCCAATCTTGGGAAAAAAAAAATATGTTAAAAACGCATAGAAAAATTGGAAAATTTGTCCTGGCGAGAGATCGTTCTTGGGATTTCTCGCTAATGAATACCTTTGTTACAACTAGGCTACTGAGATTTACTGATTAATGAAATAATGTAATTATATTATTTTAAAAAGTGTCATAACCAACCCAAAAACTTTGAACATTGAAATAGAAACCAACTGAAAAACTTTTTAATTCAGTCTAGACAACCTGAACACCGAGTAAGACATTATTTTAATTTTAAAACTATTTATTACTTTTTTTTTTACTCATCACGCCGTGTCCCGTAAGGGGTAGGCAGAGAGAACAGACCTCCACTCTTTTCTATCCAAGCATACTTCTTTCTCTTCCTCCACCGACATAACATTTCTCATACACCCTCTCCTATTTCTCTTACTTCTTACCTGGCCTTCCTTTTGAGGACGGAATCGATGTGTTCGATCCACGCCATTCTCGGTGGGCCACGCTTTCTTACACCTTTCCTTTCAGCCTTATGAATTATCTTTGTCATTCTGTCTGCATCCATTCTTTCCACATGCCCAAACCATCTCAACTTATTAACTTTCATCTTTGTCACAACACTTACTTCCATACCACATTCCTTTCTAATATTTTCATTCCTTTCCATATCCCATAAGGTTTTTCCACATATGCTTCGTAGAGATTTCATCTCTACTGCATTTATACTACATTCTTCTTTTTTGTTCATGTCCACGTTTCACAACCATACATCATCGATGGTAACAGGATTGCGTTATGCACTAGTTTCTTTGCTTGTAGTGAGACGTTGTTGTTTCTCATTAAAGGTCTTAGTGCACCGCCCACCCTGCAACCAGCAACTTTCCTACGTTCAATTTCTTTTTCACACTTTCCATCCCGACTAAACATGCTTCCTAAATACACACACTCATTCACTTGCTCAAGACATTCATTTCAACGGTTATTTTACAATTCGTTCTCGCTTCATCCCTTTCAAATACCAAAACCTTTGTTTTGCTGACATTGAAAAAAAAAGTTGAAATAATAATATATCAGCTGACAATCAATAGTATAAATACGTGAGCGGAGAAAGGGTAAAGGAAGGTGTAGTAGCGTTCTGTTGATTTTCGCCTTCAAGTGCCGCACCACCGCGACCTTAACCATTTCACGCCTTCGCAATAAAATTAGTTAGATTATTAAATAATAACATTATTTTACTTAACGCTCCGGGTGAGTGAGATGGCAACACAATCACACACACGTCTTCCCTCCCACTCGCACACATATACATATAAACGTAATAGAAAATAATTATTATTACGACTCGGCGTATTAACATTTATATTAGGCAGACAAGCAAAACAATTCAAAACAATATACAGGGAGTCCTTCGGAAGTTCTCAAAATACATACAGTTATATATACAAATAATAACAACCTTATTATGTTTTTAAGTAAAGAAAAATAAATGGAGTAAAATAGATCAATACCTTGATACTACAGTTAGGTACCTGCACTAATTATGTACGATTTTATTAGTTAACTTGTTCAATTTGACCGATGCAGTCGTTTAAATTAATGTAAACTAGTGCTCGACCAGTGCTCGAAATTCGACCATAACTAATTTAAATATTTATAAGTTTGAAAATTATTAAGGTTCCATTGTCAAAGACTGAGCGAGCGCTATCTTACAATTTTCTTTCCAAAACAATGACATGGATTAGATACATTAAATTTGAAATGTTGATATTATGTATGAAGTTTTTTCTATTATTATTAAAAAAAAAAAAAAAACAAAATTCTCAATTTGACGCAATGAGTTTTAATATCCCGCTATTTCCAGCTCCACCTTGCATTTGAATATACCGCCTTCAGAAAGCTTTCTTCGCCCATTATGAGGCGTTTTAAATTTTTTTTTCTATCAAGTTGATGTTCTTTATAAATAGTCTGTGGAAGTGTGTGTGAGTATCAAATACATAACATTACAGTAGTGTTTGTAATGTTCTTTTACTGATTTAATCCATTTTATGCATTATTTTAAGAAAATATTAGCATTTGCCACCCCTCCTCTATATAAACTACAGTGTTATTAAAAATCTTGGTATAAAGTTATACAATGGTTTATACCATGGTCTTAGAAAAGTGATATTAATAATCCAGGTATACCACAGATCTATGGTACAAACCATGGAATAAGCTTATAACATCCACGTTATACCACGGTTTTAGAGATCATACCAGGTTTAGTAATTCTATGGTTTATACCAACACCATCTATATAAGAAGGCCTTAGTGCTGGCGACCATTTTTGGCCTCTCGCGTCACGGCCGCCGGCGTGTAGACAGATATCATAGTGTACAGGTAAGTACATACAGATATAGACAAGCGAACGGTGGGCCTCCCGATGTGACGCTGCACTAAGGCCTTCTTATATAGGTGGTGTTGGTTTATACCAGTAATATTTATTTATTTATTTTTATTTATTTTATTCCCAAAAAATACGCATTTTACAATGTGTGTATATATATATAATTTGTATAAAGGGTTTATTACCTCACTAGACGAGAGTCTGTGCTGAGGCAATACTACTTAATGTAAAAAGAAAAAGAAACCATGCACCCATCAACCATATATGAAGTTTTCAACTTGCATTAGAAAATCGCAAATACAGAATAAGCACGCACACAAAATAGAACACACATACATTCATAAGATGTTTTTTTTTAATAACACTGTAAGTGTACGAAATTTCAGACTCCTCCGTCCGCGCAATTTTCGTAAAAATAGTCACAAACTTTTTCTTACGTATTAATAGATTTATTATATTATCTTTATAATATACTAGTAGTCGAGCAGTTCTCGAAATTCGACCATAACTTATTTAAATTATAAGTTAGAACATTGTCAAAGACTGAGCGAGCGCTATTTCAAAGATTCCCAATTTATAAGAGCTTCCCCACTAATCCCAGACGCTATACGAAGTCCAGCATTAGGAAGGGATCCAAGGCGGCGAAGTCCTCCACCTCATCTATACAATTCATGGATACCCCAGTGTGTGTATGTTTTTTTTTCTTTAGAGGAAGAGAAAATCCTCATTGGACGTTGTGCCGGACTCCTGCACGCAGGCAGACCTACCGACTAAAAACCCCTCCTCTTCATCCCCACTGCAGCGGTACTATCCGTGGATAATGTTTCACGTAAAAAAATACAATATTTGTATATTGAAATATACAAATCAGCCTGTATATTTCCAACTCTCACACTGTATCAAAGTACAGAGGCACATTTCGAACAATAATAATATTAACATACCTACAAGTCCATACTGCAACTGCTCTATATGCCTTAAGACCAAATATGAAATTATGTAATTATTTAAATAATTACTTTGTAATTGTTATTACAAGTTTTATTGTTCGACACAAGCTTTGTGTTTGGAAGAACTAAAGACTTAAAAGCTTTGAGGAAGAGAGATATGTATAAGAGAGTAGTATCTACTTAAAAATTACATTATGATAGTAGATAATTACCGTGTATAACGCACTAGCTTTCCAAACAGATGTTATGTGGTCCTAACTGTGACTATTTAAACAACATACTTCCGATCGAAGCACCTGTCATAAACCGTATATTTTATCATACGCACTCTGTCAATTGCACCAACTATCAAACAGGAACTGACCGTTTCTGTCAAACGCAAATTTAATATTCGAAAAATTTATATTGCAAAAAGTACTAGGCGGAAAAAAAAACACATTCTATGGAATCATTAACTAGGAACATCAATGCGTTTTTTTTTTATTAAAAATAACATACCTACCTATTTATTATGAAGAAAATTCATCAATAATATTTTGTTTTTATTGCTTGAGAGAAATATGTGGCGTGTAAATGACGAAGTATCATGACTTTGTAAATATTTGAACTATAGTAATTTATGCCAAATGTGTGTTAGTAAAACTGTATTTCGGACAATTATTGCTATTCGATAAATTGATTTTCGAATAATTTTCACGTAATTAATGCGATCACGAAGATCGATTTAGTTATCGTTGCAGAAGTAAGTAGGTACCTAAAATCCTAAAAACCAAACGAAATCAGTATTTTGACCGTTATTTTCAACGCAATGCAGACAGAAGTAGTTTATATTCGTTGTTCTTCAAGTTATAACACAAGTTTAATGTCTTATAAACAACGGAATCTGCCTAATTAACCGACATAATAATAATAAACAGTGTATGGAGTTGATATAGCATCCACTATCCTTAAACTTAGTCCCCATAAGGTCGCCGCGTAGCGAGTAAATTAGTAGCTAAATCTCACGCTACTCGTCAAAAGTCGTAGTTTTTTTTTTCGAAAAAGGAATCTGCGATTACTTGAAGTTAACACAAATACACTTTTGACATCTTAAAAACCAAGCAATGGGTTGCGCCGTGAATGTGGAACAAAATGGTTGGCCCCTGCAGCCCGATTCACGGAAAAGTTTAAGTCTAAGTTTAGTTCGAAGTTCGAACGAAGTTCGATTCAAACTTTTCCGTGAATAGGTACATAGACTGTAGATAGTCGCCGCCTACAATTATTATTACCAGCAGCCCTATTCACGAAAAAGTTTGAATCGAACTTCGTTCGAACTTCGAACTAAACTTAGACTTAAACTTTTCCGTGAATCGGGCTGCTGTATTCGAAACCGTAACGTCCACTACCTATGCCGTACGTACGAAAGCGAAACCACCTCAAAATATTCTATTACTAGCGGTCTGTCCCAGCTTCGCACGGGTAGATAGGTATTTAAAAAAAAAAAATCAGATTTCTTATGATCTGTACCTATAGATCCCTAACTTTGTCAAAATATTCTATACCTAGGCTTAGTTAATCTGGAATAACGTAACAATTCTAATGGTCCCCTCCCGTCCGGCTCGTACCCCAGTGACGCCTATATCTCTGCCGCATTTCAATTAAATTTTTCAAATAAATGAACACTTATTGTGGCATAATTATAATAGTTAGACGTATGCTGTTGCGACACTTTTTGTAAATAATTATGTCTTCTACAAAGTCGTAGTACATTATTTTATTATATCATCAATAGTTTTCACAGCGCACGTGAATTAAATAATATTTTAGATAATTGTTTACACATTGGGTTACATTATTGGAGTTTTTCTAAGGATCCTAAATATTTTTATATTCAATATAGCCTATGTTCACCGGGGATAGTGTAGCTTCCCAAAATTGAAAGAATTTTCAAATCGGTTCAGTAGTTTTGGAGCCTATTCAATGCTAACAAATATACAAACAATCAAATCTTTCCTCTTTATATATTAGTATAGAAAATGTATGTTGTAATAAAAACTCTATGTTGTTATTAGGGTAGGTATATTATCTATGAATGGTTTCAGCTGACGAATGGTTCATGGTTCACACACGTTCAGCGCTCTCACCAGCGGCCGGTGAAGGATGGTGGGGGGCGAAGATCGACCAAGAATTTAAAACAAAATGGGTTTTTTAATTTATTTTTATTTTATGTATTAAGAACAATATAGACTCCGTTTCTATGCTTGTGTAAAAAAGGGTTTTGACTCCAACAAAGCGCCAGCTTATCTTACTCAACCAAGTTTAAGGCATTCAGACACGTTTTATTACTAATATACTCGCCACTCGACTAAAATTCTCGACCAATGTGAACTAGGCTTTTTGGCGGTATGGCAGTGATGGATAAGGAATGCGATGTATGTCTGAAACACACAATAATGAAAACACCCCAAATAAAACGATTCAGAGCTTTTGAAGGTCATTTTTGTTCTTTTATAAGTGTTTTATATCCTTCATATGTTCTCATATGTTGTTTTTATCAAAGATTTCGTTGTGTCTTTGAAAGATTGAGATGAAATGAAATGATGAAAGAAAGATTTTTGTTTCTTTCATTTCAATAAGGAATACAAAACAAAAAAGAAGTTGTTTCAAATCATCAATTTCTAAAAAAATGTGTTATTCCAATGTCTCTAAAAGAAGACTTTGGAATATGCATCTGTAGAGGTCGTCTTAGATATGCTATTCAAAAGGCAGTCGAGTCGAGTTGTCCTTGTGTAGAATATTGGAAAGTTCCTCTCTTTGTAGCTCGAATGCCCTTTTCGACCAAGTTTGTATATCATGAGAGATATAATCGATAAAGCTATGTATTTATTTACTGTGATGACTGCAAAATTGGCTTTTTACACCAGAGCAAAAATATTCAGTGTAAATTTGACCACATTTTTATCACACCTGTTTGTAACTAGGTGTATTTTTTATTGTTTTTGTATTGGTGTGCATTTTGCACATTGGATTGTATTACTGTTTTGAAACTCTACAAGTGCTTGAATATGGGTGAAGAAATAAAAATAAATTAAAATAAATTTATTAATTTAATACTTTTTACACACGTTACAATTCATAGAATAAAAGTTAGAAATGGTTTACAAAGAAAGCAAAATTTAGAAATGAAAGATTATTGCCGAAGTATCCGGCATTAATCCGTGCTGCGATATATTTTATCGATAGTTCGTTTTATAATACCCAAGTTTTTTTTTATTTGTTTAGTGGTTTAAACATTGATTTTTATATTGTGTTAAATTCACTGAAAATAATGGACTTACTCATTCTCACATAGCCTTTTCTCTTAAGAAACTAGGTCTACCCTTCTCTCTCCAAACTGCAATCAATGGAGACAGCCACTAACCCAAAACAGTCAGTCTTCTAATTACAGGGTAGCTAGTACATACCATTTAATAAGGGTGGCAGCCGAAGACTCCATGGATAGTTGATGAGCTCCACAGACAAAAGAACTGTCAAAACAAAAGAAGCTAATAGAGTCTATTCGAAATTGGAAGACTGCTGTCACGCCTCTTATAATATAAAACCTACAAAGACGCAGGTCAATTTCTACATAAAATATACTTACTCTATTTCTGGAGATAGTTAGCAAAAGACTTGGAACATTTTGAGAAAATAAAGGTGGGTCGTTTCATTGGACGAAAGTAGGTATAACGACAAGGCTTATTATAACGCAAAAATGTTTCAAATTCGTATATTTTAGACTGTGTAATAATGAAGTAGATTAAGCTCTTTACCTTTTTCCATAGATCATTCTTCAATATTAGAACAAAGGACATTAATGTAATGAGGTGGTTGGTAGACCAGTGGTATCAGTCGACGGCTTTCGGACGTACAGCGTATTGGAGGTCGTGGGTTCGAATCCCGGTGCCGACCAGTTCCACTTTCACAACACAAGCTTTGCTTTATGTGAAAGATGTCGAAAGTGTACCTTTGTGTTCACCTTTTTTTTCATCATATGAACCTTCTCCTGACAAAAGCAAACACAAAAAAATGAAATTGGTTCAGCCGATGACCATGGAATTGGGCTCCATTTTTATATATACATACATACATAACTCCCGTTAAGGCCCCCCACTCTACGCAAGCCAGTCCGGAGGAGACCAATCCACAGCAAACCCGACCCGCATGAACCGACCCCCCAGCTCGATCAAAGCAACCAAACGGAAAAGCCGGCCCCACACAAACCAAGTCTACCGCGGATCCCCCAAACCAACCCACAATGCGGGAGGCCTAAACCCCACTCAGGAGTATAGGGAGGCATCAAGAGCTCCATTGCGCTCGAAGGCGTCCGATGCTCATTGTGCCTTTTTCTGACCAGTTGAGGTTTAAGGACGTGAGGTGGTCAATCTCACGGTCCCGATCTGATTTTTCGATTCCTGCCTCTTACAGGATGCTCGAAAAACCAGCAAAAGAGCAGAGGTGCTATTCTTAGCCGGCAACCCCACGGCAATATATTACATATAGAGATTGAAAAAAAGAAGGCCTAGACAAATTGAATTTGGCGATCGACTACAAACGAATTCTTCGGCAATGTATATAGAGTAGGAAAAAATGAACTACCACTTTTTTTTATATAATATTAAGTGTCTTTGTTTGATTTAAATAATCTCCAATATAAATTAAAGTCGGGTTAGTGCGAACACTTATAACTCGAGATCGGCTCAACAGATTCTTCTGATGTTTGATTTATTGGATTCTTCGCCGCCCCGGATAACAGAATAACTAATAAAAAGTTGAAAAAAAATGGATAAGAAATAATGTAAAATACAATATTTAATTTAATATGGAACGGTTCGACGCGCCTACACCATCGCGGGTAGTTCCCTCTCATTCTCGCATACGTGATTGTAGTACAGTAGCCCATTCCACTTACTCCACCGCACCATTTGCAGAATTTTAGAAAATTTTCATACAAAGTCAACAATATTATCGAGCACATTCATAGGCGAGGTAGGGTGTGTGCGCGAGCGCATTAGTCTTATGTTGTTCCGCCAGAGCTTTGAATACGAATGAAATATGGATGTTTCAGAAATATTTTAATGTTATTATTTTATTACTTTCACTCAATCGAATTAATTTTATATCGTTTTATGGGGGCAAAGTGCACATTATGTACATATCAACGGGCTAGAACTACAGGACAACGTCTGTCGGGAGAGCTAGTTGTTTATATGTTACAGTGAACAGATCATTTTTCGTGCGAATAGTACATTGACGAAATCTTCGTTTGTAGTCGAACGCCAATTTGAATTTGTCTAGACCGGCTGTTAATAAGTACTAAATTAATCAACATTTCACCGGCCCAAATCAACAAAAAGAGAACTCATTAAAAGATCCGACTCGAGATAAATATTATAAAGCGGGATGAACATTTTTTTTTTCTAAAATGGACCCACCCTTGTTCTGAGGAACCTCGTTAATTCTTTCACAAATAATTAATGTTGGACATCCGTGAAATTGTCAGTGTCCTGAAACAAAAGTCCTGAAAAACGGACCGATTTGGTTGGCGGTATAAAACGGTGTTTTACTTAGAAAGGTTTCCCAATAGATATCTCATGATTTTACTTACTACCTACTATAGAGTGGTCGATCAGTGCTCGAAATTCAACCGTAACCAATTTTTAATTTATAAGTTTGAACATTATTGAGGTTCCATTGTCAAAGACAGAGCGAGCGCTATTTCACAATTTTCTTTCCAAAACAATGACATGGATACGTCAAACTTGAAATATTTTTATGCATAATTTTAATAAAATATTAGCATTCGCTACTCCTTCTCTATATAAAATTTCATACCACCACTAAATGGCGAACAGCGTTAAATTAAAAGTGATCACTCAGCCTGCAATAAAAACAACAGTAGATGATGAATTTGCATGTAGAGATTGAGCATTAAAATCGAACATGATTGATGAATATTTGCATTTAAAAGATCGTAGCCTGTAAAAAAAATATTTAAAATGTAGTTCACAATTATTAGATATATTTACGGTTGTTGATATTTTTTTCTTCAGATCACGCTATGTCCCTAAGTGGGTAGGCGGAAATAATCTTCACCCTTTTCTACCCTTTACCTTTACAGTCTCCAATAACATACCTTTTATCATACAGTTTATTCGATTTATTTTACATCGTAATCTAAATGGCGAACGATGTTTACGTAAAGTGATCACAATTGATATATTTAACAATAACTTGTCTCTTGATCCAACTGCCCAACTTGCTGCTTGTTTCTGGCTTGCTGCTTGTTTCTGGCTTGCTGCTTGTTCTTTGCTTGTCGTTCCATCCAATTTTTTACCTATCTTGTTTTTATTTTTGCATTGTTATTTTTTACTTATCCTGACAACAGTTTACTGAATTATTGCATGTTTGTGTACCTATTTATTTGCTTTTATTTATCTTATATATTATGTTAGTTATTTTAATTATCATGAAAATAATTGTACTGATATATTGCAGGTTTGTGTGCCCCATAATATTGTATAATATAATAATATGTATCTGTTGTTTTTTTTATGTATTCTGACTTCCATCACTTGTATTATTAGAGTATATCTGTGCATGTATTTTTATTTTAAATTGAATTTTGATAAAAGTAGACCACTTTATGATTGAATTAATCTGACTATTTTGTATGTTTTTATTATTACTTTGATTTGCTTATGCACAGTTTTGTTAAACATTGATTTTATTATTCTATTGTCATTGTTTCATGTCTTATGATATTTTTACTTTTTTAATTTAAATACTTATATGTGTTTTAACTTCTCGTTTTTCTAATTCTTTTAATTATTTTATACTTTTGCTTATTTTTTTATGGTTTGCTGATTTCATCTTTGATGTTTTCTGTTGCTTGTGTTGTTTTTATTTTTGTCTTCGACATTCAATCGATGTTGTATATTAATTTTTTTTTTATTATATGTTATATTTTTATATTATATTTTTATATTTTATATTATTATCTTAGTATTTTTTGTTAAATTCTGTTAAAGGCAAAGGTTGCCGTGTACTTACTAATAAATAAATAAGCGAAGCTTACGAAGCAGCGTTAATTAGTGATTAAAATTATAAAAAAAGCCTTTAATCAAATGGTTGGCTCTGTAATATGTTAAAACTTGAAAAAATCCTTTAAAGTTCACCATCTGTAAATGTTCCGTTTCGATCACCTAATAATATTCCTAAAACAGAAACGTTATGTGGAGTTCAAAGATTAAATTTTACGCGTTGCAAATTGAAAAATAGACGTCCGCCATCTTGACGTGTTTTTCATCTCGAAACAAGGTTTTTTTCCCTTCTATTTTTATAAAACGATTGCGAGCTTAGAATATTAAATGGACAACATAAAAAAAACAATAATTATTAATTTCTTTCCTTTGTAGACATAAAAATATCAACTCTGTTAGTCATATTCAGAAATATTAAATAATGCCTACTTAATAATATGATGTTGAATTTGCTTATATCTGTGAAAGTTAGTAATTTTAAGGAACTTTGTAAATACCTACCTACAGTAGGTATAAACTCCGTAGAATATAATGAACAAAAATCCAGACGAATAAATAAAACCGTCTTGTTTATATTATGTAAGTATATAAAGCCTAGAAGGGCCGATTTTATAAACTACTAGCATTCACGACAGACACGTTTTCATGTATACTCCTTACTATGAAGATTGATTTCGAATTTGTAATTTATATAAATATACATTTAACTATGTTTGAATATTTCTGAAAGCATGCAAGAAATTCTATCAAATATCTGCGTGCCGATGTTTTAAAACTCAATGCATGGTTATCAAGTAAATAAAAATTGTGTTGTCAAGGAATTTTTCACAGATGGCGTTGGCGTCGCAGGAAATCCGTTCCATACTAACTTTTAAATTAAATTTTATGTTATTTCTTGTGCATTTTTCATCTTTTTAATAGTTATTATATTATCCGGAGCGGAGAAGAATCCAATAAATCAACCATCGGAAGAATCTGTTCAGCCGATCTTGAGTTATAAGTGTTCGCACTAACCCGACTTTCATTTATATTATACTAGCTGACCCATCGAACTTCTTCCCGCATTTAAGTGTTCGTACAGTAACTCTACTTTCTTTTTTTATTATAGCTAGATGTTAACAAATTATAAAAAAGCTTGAAAAAAGTAGCATAAAAAATATTTTCGTACGTAGGTATCAACATTTTGAATTTCAATGGTTGTCACATTACCGCCATCTGTGGAAACATAGGGAAAACATTGATCTATAGAATCTTTATACCTAAATATCAATCCATCAGACATCTCCCTATTTCCCCAACAGATGGCGGTAATGTCTCCAACTGAAAATCCGTTTCATACTTACTTTAATATTAGGTATATTTTTAGTAAGTATTTCTTATGCATTTTTCATCTTTTTAATAGTTATTATGTTATCCGGAGCGGAGAAGAATTCAATAAATCAAACATCGCAAGAATCTGTTCAGCCGATCTCGTGTTATAAGTATTCACACTAACCTAACTTCTTTTATATTAGAGATAGGTATTTGCATTGAATATAAAAAGTTGAAGTCCGTTCTTTCTGCCCCCTTAAAAATAAACAAAATAAACATTTTTAAACAAATCAAGTTGAGGGAGATGGATACGTTAGGTCCTGTATTATGTGGGGGATGGATAATTGAGACTGTAAGGGTGGACAGAAAGAAAGTACATTCTCTCTTCATTGTATTAAGTAAATAAATTGTCCTTATTACATATGTTGACGTTCATACTTGCAACTAATTAAGTAATGTCTTAACCTGTGTCCTAAGCTAAATAGAAGGCAAATACCTTTTTTATATTAAGTGTAATAAGAATTTTGAAGTGGTTGGTGACCCAGCGGTTACAGCGCCGGCTTTCGTACTGCGGACGTCGTGGTTCGATCCCAGGTGCCGACCATCTTCCTCTTTCACGATACAAGCTTTCAGTAGCTTACTGTGAAAGAGTCAAAGAGTGTATTTGTGTTCACTTTGAGTGAGCACAGATTCATTTATAAAAAAAAAAAAAAAATAGAATATGACCCAAGTAACGTAAAATTTCATTGTTCTTTGGTTAATTTTGACCGGAAACGGGTTAACTGTTTACTTAAAAACCTGTTACTATATGAACCTGAATATATGTTAACCCTTTATCAATGGCCATTGTCAACCCTCTGACTTTTTTAAATCATTATATTTACAAAATTATAAATTTTAATAAGTAGATTTTTATTCTCTTTCGTGAGTCTGCGAAGTTAAAATATTTAAGTACCTGCCAATTTCTTATAATATAAAAGAAAGTTGGGTTAGTGCGAACACTTATAACTATATAACTCGAGGCCGGCTGAACAGATTTTTACAATTTTTTGGTTTATTGGATTCTTCAACGCTCCTGATAACAGAATGACTAATGAAATAGAAAATGGGTATCAAATATTATATTCGAGTCAGTAGGGAATGGATTAACAACTGACATCTGTGAAAAATTCCTTAACAACACAATTTTTATTTACATTGAGTTTCAAAATATTGGTACGCAGATTTTTAATATAATTTCTTGGAAGCTTTCAGAAATATTTTTTAACAATCAAGCATATTATTTTAAGCGTATATTTGTATAAATTACAAATACATATTCATTCATAGTACGGACTTCAGGACAACGTCTGTCGACAAAGCTAGTATAAGATTTAAAATTCGAAATGTATTCGAGGTTCTTGGATTGGATGCTTCGGACATTTTCTACCCTTATAAACAGCAGATGTCTGTGGTGTGTGATTCACCACATAACATTCTAACATTAAATCTTGAGAAAGTTTGATGTTCTCGCCAGGGCCGTGAAAAGGGATAAAAATTATTATCTTTCTACTTTTTGTAAAACCCAATTCGACCAAAATTGATCGATTCATTTTATGATTTGTTATTATTTATTCATGATAATAATAATATGTTTTATGATATGATAGGAGGGTATTATTTACATCGCACTTCTGAGAACCTGGGTATTTTTAGGGGCCTTAATACGCTGTTTAAAAACGCGAACTAAGTAGATATGTATCTCGATCTATTGATTCTCATTTAAGTTTAATAAACATTAATAATTTTCTACGAAGATGATGTGTTATATTACCTATATTATATTTTATTCAACACAACCGGACTAGGTCCTTACTACCTACATAAAATCTTCTTCTTCTTCGTTTGCCTCTTCTAACGGAGGTTGGCGACCATCACTTTAAACTCCTCTCAGGTCTTGGGCCAGCACCACATGAGCCCAAAGTATGCCACTTTACGTCCCTTAACAGTGGTCAGGAGATCATATTTCCTTCTGCATCATGTCCAGGACTCTCTCATTAGACACCTCGCCGACCCATAAGATGAATATCTATTGAATGCCACTAGCTTTCCTAGCATTGAAATTTTGAGGGTCTAACTTTCTACTCCATAATATAATAGCACCGATAGAGCAATGCTTTTACAGCTGCTTTCCATTGAGTGCTCAAGCTCAAACCGCAATTGCATAGCAGCTTTTGCATTTTGTAGAAGATGGACCACATTCTGGTTTTGATTTCTTAGTCTGCTTTCCACTCATCGTTCAACCAGCATCCCAAGTGTTTTCCACTTGTTCTATTAGGGCACCATCAACAATAAGATTATCTATATATATGAAACTGAATATTTGTGTGTGTACTCGATAGATTCAAACAGCAATGAACGTATTTCAATGAAACTTTGGTGATCTTTTAGTGATTTTTTTTTATTCTGGTTTAGGTCGGAGTTCGACGGGCGGGTCAGCTAATTTATACTATAATATTTCCTCTCCGTTACAAACAAGCATGGTTTTAGTTTTAACAGAATTTTTGAAAGCCAAACTCCTTTCCAGAATCTTTTATCGCATATCAAATAAAAAAACTTCTTTTTAAAAAAATCGTAGATGATTACTTAATATAGGCCTTTTGACAATGTCTATATGAGTTCAACGAAACCGCTCGAGATTCAATGTTTTTTTCCTTAAAATGCACTTTCACTATATGTAGAGGAAATTGATAAAAAAATACTTTTAATCTAATAAATTATTTCTAATGTTATTAATATCCATTTTGATAATCAAACATTTTTATACATAATGATTCAGGTGAAGTTTTCTACACAACCAGTTCAACTCTGACTCAGAGCCTCTAAAATCACCGGAGATCGAAATCAGCTTAGTCATTTAAACCGGGTTTTGTAAGTTGGGCAAGTTTTGTCAAACAACTTGGAACCTCAACCATATTGTGTTGTGTTGCATTTATTTGTTGACAGCACGAAACAGTTTGTGTGGCCAACAACGTTCTAAAATTCAAATATAAGTTCTGAAAGTTCGGTGTGAAGTGTTATTTTTTTTAAATTTTGATAATGTTCTATTGTAAGCAATGAAGTTCGCTTAGGAAGATGTTAAGAGTTTTTTTTATTTATTTATTTATTGTTTAAAATAAGAACAACTAAAAACAAAAGTGTTTCAGCCATGTAGCCAAAACAATCTGAGGAATAATATTTTTAATATAAAGTAAGTATACCTACCTAAAATACATTTTAATTTTCCTGTCAAACCTTTTATGGGTAGGTAATAAGTAGGTATGTACTTTATTATTATTTAGGTAATAAATTTTTCATGAAAGTAAAAATACTTATGTTTTGATTTATCAAGTTTTTATACAACTCTATGTCAGATTAAAAATGTATGGATATTGTTCAAGTGAGGCCATTGTCCTCAATTGTTATAATATAATAACGTTTATACCTACATAAATCAATACGTAACAAGAAAAAGTTTAATGTTTAACCTACGATTATTTGCGACATAGTGGTGTAGATTTTCATCGGTAAGTAGATCCAAACTTTCCGTCAAATTTTCTAGATGGCATTACTGTATGTATAGTTTTATCGATTTGAATTGCTTTATAAATAGCTTAAGTAATAATTAAGTATTCAAATATTCATAAGCGCTACAAATTGGGATATTTTAAAAAGTCAAAAACGTAATTGCTTTTTCATTACAAATCATTAGTAAAAGTAGGAGTTCGTTTACGTTTTAAAATTTGGTTAACTTAAAATTCTGTTACAATGACGTCTTGTGAATTGGGCCAATCTATAAAATCAAACCGAAAATGTATATCGAATTGCAAACAACATGTAAATTATTAGATTTAATATTCTAACTAATGCTAGTTTTAACGTATGAAAGTATGCCCTTGGCACCTTTTGGTAATTCATAGATAAAAAAAACCGACGATGTCATTATTCACAAAAGGCAAAGATCAATTTATCGGACAGACAATTTTTGATGTTGAATACATTAAAATACACTTTGTTTAAAATGTAGCTACGTGAAATCCACGTACACTAAGTTTTTCGAAGTCATATAGGATTTAAATTTTAGAACGATGTGTCAAATTTCATTGCGTGTTCTAAAACGCGCGAGGTACGAACTCTGATACGAATTTTCAAATGTTTGAATTTTTGTTCTATATGAGTTGTCATAATATCAGCTGTCGATTGACAGCCATCTTGGTTTGATATTTTATTGAAATCGCTTAATTAAGTCTTAAATGTTTGTTTTTTTTTTTTTAAAAACAATAATATAATCACAGAATTCGTTACAAAACCTCGACCCTCGATTGACGTTCAAAATAATTAAAGCCCAAATATTTCAACGTTTGGTTTGTTAGTTATTTATCTCAGTGAAGTAGTTTTTTATTAATTTGAAATAAATACATCCCCTTTTTCTATACTGCGAAAGATATATCGAGCGCGGTGGAGAGCTCTTGAATACTCCCTATATTCCAAACTAGGGTCAAAATGGGAAAATTGATTTACACCAATAATATGTTATGGAACAAAATTTTTGCTTTTGCTGATGGTTGAATCGTTGCACAACCATGGACGAATCTCTTTACAACATTTCTATTAGCCGACAAATCTTTCAAAAAGTGCCAGTCAATGAGGCATCACTTTTTTGCTATGAATAGATATAGCAGTACTCCGTCTAGGTTTATAAAAATCTATGAGTATATGATTATAAAACTTTTAACATATGTAGATTCCATGAAATCTTAAGAAAAACTTGATGAAAATATAAGACTAAACGCAAGACCCAAATAGATATGTAATAAGTCTTTAGTTTCAGCTAATGAGTTCATTGTCCCAAGAAACATTACATTCTCATTAGCTGATGTTTCCTCTGTCTTTAAGAACAGCTTAAAGAGCGTAAACAGTACAAATTCTTTCACTAAGCTTCATTCATAGTCAAATACCCCTACTTCTTGTACCGAAGACTACTATGAGGCATTATTATTGGCATTGTATGTGGGCTGATCTATGTATTTACTCAACTCTCTCCAACTATATTATTTTGGTACAACCAGTTCTGCCCTAGTATAAGTTTTCGATGATCGAATATCGAAACGATCATCGAAAGAGTTTCGAAAATTTTCCATACAAAAATGATCGAACGATTCGATCGTTTGATTTTAGAACACTATTTGCACGTTTATAAGCGCTTATTTGCGTGCACTTACCTTTCGATGAAACTCGTACTAGCCCCTAATCTCCGGTATTGGGTCTAATTTTCATTAACTCAATTCTATTTTTGTCACCCAATATTTTCTTCGTCAAGAATATGAGAATATGTAATGTTAAAGACGGTGATAAATTTGATAATTAATTTGTTTTTTTTTCTGTCCCTTCGTTTTTTAATTCTGGATCATTTCTTCTGAATTACCCCATAACCTAATTCTCTCAGTAATTTAGTCGTCTAGACTGTCGCGTTATTTCAACAGTTTATCAATATATTTGTCTAGTTGAGTATAAGAAAATTTAGTTTAGTCTAGCTATGTAGCTAGACTAAACTAAATTTTATTTATTTTTAAATTAATCTGTGCTCACTCAAATTGAACACAAATACACTCTTTCACAGTAAGCTAATTAAAGCTTGTGTCGTGAAAGAGGAAGATGGTAGGCACCTGGGATCCAAACCACGACCTCCGCACGAAATGCACAAAGGTTTTCTCCTAAAGGTTTTGTAAATCTTGAGTTCAATTAGGTAAATTCCATAAAAAAACGATTTAAAGCGGTTACTTATACTTAGGAATGATGAAATACAGAAATAATAATTGCTATTGCATTAAAAACAACCAATTATCATACACTAAGTATAACATTATTTTTATTCTGTAGCTAGTTCCAATCTTAACGAATTCCATAGTACCTAACGAAATTTTCAGTGTAAAAATAATCGTAAATTGATCGAAATAATGCCGAAATTGCGCGTAATGTTTCTACCTATCCTAATTCCTAATTCATCAATAACATCATACCTACCTAAATTTCTTACGTATTTTCGTACGAAATACGCAATTATTGTTATGATAAATCAGATGGTTACCGGATAGAAATCCACTGTACCTTTAGTGTGGATAACTTTCTTTATTGAAACACGGATAACGGTAGAGTGGTAGTTCTAACCATGGTAAAGTATTGTTGTCGGATAAAATTTAACCGATAACTTAGGATTTTAAGTTATTGAATCCGATCGATAATAAATAAATTAATCAATTACTTAACACTTTTCTATACAAAGGTTAGTTTATAGGTACTAATTGCCTCAGGCATTTTTTTTTCAGTCAACCGGTCCCGTCCAATCTGAGACAGACCAGCCCCGGGTAGAAATTTCAAGTGAAAAAAAACACTTATAAAAACTCTGACTAGACCGTGAATCGAACCCGGGACCTCGTGATCTGGAGTCCACGCCTATAGGTACCGCTAGCCTACCGAGGTCAGTTGGTCTAGACACATTCAAATTGGCGTTCGACTACAAACGAAGATTTCGCAAATGTATAGTGCAAAAAAATTAACTGTTTACTGGTAAATAATGATTAAAACCAAACAAAGACACTTAAAACCAGACATATAAAATTAAAAAAGAGGACAGATAAATTTTTTTCTACTCAACATTGTCGAGGAATTCGTTTGTGGTCGATCGCCAAATGCAATTTATCTAGGCCCCCTGTAATCACTGATTTAAAAACAAAAACCTATAATGCAACTTCCCCGTCTTCAGAACTGCGCGCATAAAAAAAAACAACGAACAGTATTTCTCACAATGTTGTGTGTGTCGCTGTTTCTGCTAATTGTGATTCAATTAAAACGATTCCTTGATTTGTGTACACGCCCGAAAAACGGACAATTTGTGTGAATAACATGTTGTTATTATTTTATTAAAATTTAACGGCACACCTACGTGTTCTTAGGGATGGGACGTGTTGGGTCTAATCATATTCAAATCAAAATGCGTCATCAAATTATTTGACCTATGCCACTCTTTTTCGAACCGTTCCGTTTATTCGATTCTTATCTATAGATAGATATATAAAAAAATGGAGCCCTGTTGCCTTTGGTCGTCGCATCACGAGTGAACAGCTGGATCAATTCCGCCGATTCTTTTTTGTTATGCTTGCTATTGTCATGAAGAAATGTTTTTAGTACTTTCGACATTATGCACTTTTCTATTTTGAAATTAAGTTGACGTTTGACAGAAACTGTGAGTTATTTGACAGTAGGTGCGGTTGTCAAAATATGCCCTGTAACGTAGTTTAAAACAGAATATGCATCGGTGGGAATTGTATTGGTTAAATAGATAATTAATTTGTGAATATAATGATTATATATTATACATTCGAAATCAATATTCAGAATAAAGATAGTACAGCGTTTGTCGGGAAAGCTAGTATTAAAATAAACATCGCAATTCAACAAAACCAATTACGTATTGAAAAATAATATATCATCGAGTAGGTACTTACCTATTTGTTTACATATTATGTGTTTTATCATATCGACATTTTGATCAAATGAAATGAACGAATATTTATCGATGAAAATGCCAAAATTTGTATTAATATAGTGAAAGTTTGTTATAATGATTAAAAAAAAACTCAAGGTTCACATCTGTCAAAATGGGTGACATCCATTTTGAGCGATCGAGAATGGACAATAATTTTTTTTTGGAGTGATAGTATGTATAGATAGAGTTATTTATCGTTACTTTTCTGACCGACACGATGTATTTGAATCTTCACTATTATACCAATATTTTTTGTAGGAATTACTCAAGTAACAGGAAATAGTATAAAAATAATCACGGAAATTACTAAAAGTAAAATGAGTCATTTGATTGGGTTTTTACGCTAACAAAAAACAAATACAAGTTTTGTTTGATGATAGCTGAACAAACCGGAATTGGAAAACAGTTTATTTGGTGTAAACCAATGACTCGTAGGTCAGACAGAACTAGTTGAAAGTAATATATTCGCGGTATGAGGAACACCGATTTTTTGCGACCCGACAAAAGGAAAATTTTACGATTTTCTTATTTTAAAACAACTAAAGGTACGAATTTTATTGTTAAATCTTAATATTATTAGGTCTTTCTGTACTGATCATTTCAAACAACAAAAAAGTTTTGGTTGGCTGTGAATTCTAAATTCAAATTTATTTTGTTTTAAAAAGATGACATTCTTTTTACAAAATTAGTCTTTTGTTTATTGATATGTAAGTGTTGTATTTTCATTACACATGAACATTTTTCGTCTTAACTTAAAACTAACGTACCTAATTATGGATTAAGAGTTGCATCGTCACACCAACGCGTCACAAACGGCGCGCAACATCAACAACGCAACTTGACAAACGAACGCTCAACCCGTTATTGATGGTTTTCCCGGTTCCGTTCTGGAAATTTAGTCCTGAACAATGAACCACGTGGTCGTCCGAACGCTTTGTTCAAAGATGATGAATTAAAGGCGATAGTGGAAGCTGATGATTCTCAATTAGTAACTGAGATAGCAGCAGCTTTTGATGTTAGCATCAAAACAATATTGGTCCATATTGGTCAACAAGATATGTAACATAAAAACATGATTGATACAATACTTAACACAGTGAATTTTGTCACCTCACTAGACCTTAGGTCTGTATCGAGGTTGACAATAGGTAATCATGAGAGAATAATAATATACCTTAATATATGTCCCGTTTTGACGTAATTCCAGAAAAACCCTTTACATTATTCTGGGATTAAATATTTCTTATCAAATTCTTGTTAACTATTGTCAATAATAATTGTTTGGTTTATCATTCTTTGTACGATGAACCCAAGAGTATCTCTCTATATTGTGATGTAAGCAAACATCTAATCTATATTGTGATGTAAGCAAACATCTAATCTATATTGTGATGTAAGCAAACATCTGATTATTTTTCAATCTATTCACTTTTTTAGGTAATTGGGAAACATTAAAATTGTCGTCGGCTCCCTTTCGATGACACCGCAACAAATCGATACAGAAACGTGATTTCCGGAATTTTTCGTACATGTCCGGGAAAATAGAAGGCACTTTGTCCGAAATCACCAAAATAAGGAAATAACCTTCCCAACGACCTTTGGCCTACATCTTATTATATATTTTGAATTACTTCATGTCCGGATTTTTTCCGGACATGACTGAAAAACACAATTGCTTATAATAACCAAAAAAAGGAAGAAAAATAAAGAATCAATTAAATTCAATATGTTTATTAAAAAACACTTCTGAAATTTTCTTTCGAAGTCCGGATTTTTTTTATTTTTTTTGTCGTTATTAGTTTCTTTATGTAACTACCACCATGCCCAATTTTACTCACTTACGTAAGTGAGAAACTCACGAGGATTTTGTATGGACTGCGGAGCTCCGAAGTATTCTCTAGGGATGCTATACACACGTTTCCATGCAAAATGTTGTTACTTTACGCCAGCGTGAATGTCACGGAAACTTAGAATAGGGGTACAGCTGGTGTTCTTAAGTAATTTACATAAAACAGATGTATCAGTGTTGATAGGAAAAATGTTACAACCTGCAGAGGTGTCTTCAGCTAATAAAGACGCTGTACGTGAGGATTACGCGAGCTGATCGTCCTGGAGGAAGGAGGCCTCAGGCTGACAGGACTTGCACGTCTTAGAAGCGGGATTATTGAGGGATCAGATTAATTGTTTTCAATACTGATAGTTTAACAGCGATGTGTTTCGCATACAGATTGGATAGTAGTACTTCTTACTTAGAAGTTAGATTTTTCCGCTGTGTTGTATCAGCGAGTGATAAAAAGGAAGTAAAGGGGTTGAAATAATAGACCGAGAATTATAATGATATTAAATCTCAGACATTGATTTCATTATATAGACAAATGGATGTGACCCAATGATCTTATTGCTTGACTTTTTACGTTTCCAGAGAGAGGTTAAAAAGTATCTTTTACATGTTAGCAACCTAACTTATTATTTATGTGGTGTCCATGTCATTTGATTAACATAATATAAAAATATCGGTATTATCTCTCATGATACATCACGATGTAATGTAATCATGAGAGATCTTCGAACTACAGAGAAATGAAATTTCTTAACATCCTATTATAATATAACTCTTTTCTATACAAAGGTGTCAGTATAGCCGGCGGAACTTATTGCCTGTGACAATTTTTTCCAGTCAACTGGTCCCGTTCAATCTGAGACAGGCCAACCCCGGGTAGAAATTTCAAGTGAAAAAAAAACACTTAGAAAACTCTGACCCGACCTGGAATCGAACCCGGGACCTCGAATATGAAGCCTACGCTAGTACAACTAGGCTACCGAGGTCGGTCCTACGTGAGGACAACAGAACTGCCTTTTGAATGGCATATCTGAGACCACTACAGATGCTAAGATTCCCTAGATTCTCTTTAAGAGGAATAACTCAATTCGTCGATATCACTGTAGGTATTATGTGGGTGGTTGGTGTATGCCACATATCCTTGATTTCGTGAGCAAGCAGCTATGATAAACATTATTATTACTCTTCTCAACTTTGCTCTTGTCGCTACTGCAACAGCTATAGTGTTACACTGTCATATGAAACGAAATATCTATTGTTTTGTAGATTGACGAGATGGCAATGGAACTGTTTACACCCCTTTGGCATTAAATAACATTATTTATAATTATTGTCAATTGCCTATACTGTATTAATTTTGTATAATGATGTATTCCTATTTTATATAATGGGAACAGTAATATTTTTAAGGAACCTGAGTGCCTCGCATAGAGCCTATATGGGAGATAATTAAAGATAGGATTGTGGCAGATGTGAAAAGTGAGGTTTTTTCAAACATTATAACTAATTTTCACTGTTTTTTTTTTTTTTTTTTTTTTTTTTTTTTTTAATTTATTCATATAAAGAAATACAATATTTTTAAACAGCATATCTGATTACCCAACTAGGTGAGACCTGTTCTAGGGTAATCCTATAAGACAGTTTTTGTATGAATACAATCCAAAAAAGACAAGATCATTTATAAGGTAATCCTGATAATACACATTTGAATGATATAAGTCAAACTTATAACCTATCCTTAAGAAAACAAAAGAAAAAGAAAACAAAACAAAAGGAAACACCTCCAATCAACACCACTCACACAACGCACACCCACAGACACATGCTACCCACACCACACCACACCACACCACATAAACACCACACACACATGAACAGCACAACTACACAATTCGGTCCAGAACCCCCTTTAAGTCATCTATATTTAAGTTGATAATCCATTCGGAGATTCTTTGCCTGAAAATATCATTATTATTGGCGATCCCTCGTATGTCCTCGGGCAGACAGTTAAATACTCTTGGAGCAACACATGTAAATTGTCGTTGACCAAAAACTGTGTTCCTAAAGGGAACCTCTAAATTTGTTAATACACGTATTTTGCCAGTATTAAATTCAAAACAACAACATGTGTACCCTGGTGACAAAATGAGCCGATGTTGAACCACGTTTTAAACTAAAAATCAAGTGACGTGACAACTTTTCACTAAGGTACCTAGATATAAATGGGAGCATAATCATACGAAGCTGTCAAACGCTTAACAAAGGGATGGCCACCATTTTAATAGTCGAAGTCGTAAACAGTACCTATATTTCCTTTTGAAACAATTTAGGCCCGCAATATTTTATTACATTACTAGCTTTCCCGACAGACGTTGTCCTGTGTTCCTAACTATGAATATTGAATTCGGATTTGTATAAGGATAAGCTTTTTACCTTTTAACCAAATGTAATTTAGATCTATGCATATTATGTTTCAAACCATATATTTTCCATCGAAATTCTGTCAATCGCACCAACTATCAAACAACTGACAGTTCCTGTCAAACTTTAATTTAATTTCAATTTTTCAAATTTGGAATAAAATCTATATTGTTAAAAGTACTAAGAAGGTTACCTACTTAGGATTTTCTGTGACTTTATAACTATCCGCGCAACTTTCTTATTTTTTTCTATCATTAGAACCTTCTCCTGACAAAAGCAAAGACGCCAAAAAAAGAATTAGTGAAATCGGTCCAGCCGTTTAGGCGTGATGCGATGACCACGCAAAATAGGTCTCCATTTTTATAATATACGTAGATTCGTAATCAATTGTATTTAATTGAGAAAACACAGCACTACAAGATTTTCAGTACAAAAAAAAACAGCACCCTGCAGTGACAGTCAACTTAAAAATGGCGGAGGTCACGTTGACATCCTCCTTTTATCTAGGTTCCCTACAAAAATTGGAAGGCAACAAGAGCTCTCCATTGCGCTCGATCTTTCGCAATGTTTATGACCTCCTCCCACACCATGTCCATGTCCCTCAGCTCTGCTTCGAAGGAGCGGAACACAGTGCGAGAGGGTCTTCCTCGTCTTCGGGACCCTCATGGGAGGAAGAACAGCGCTCTCCTCGGCCAACTGTCATTCGGCATCCTTAACACATGTCCCAGCCAATTGCATATCCTCCCCACAATGGTTGAGGCGATGGGCTCTCGCTGGGTGCGCCGGCGTATAGCGTCGTTCGTGATGCGGTGGTACCATCTTACGCCCAGAATTCTCCTTAGGCACTTCATTTCAAAGGCTGAGACTTTTTGTGCCTGGGCCTTGGTCAGGTGCCAGGACTCACACCCATGGACCACTCGAGTTTCCCCATTGACCATCCGTTTGGAGTGATGGACGAATGACTTGCTCCGATTCAATTTTTGACTAATGGATATCCGACCCACCCTATCACTCCACATCATCCATTTTGTTTTCCCCACTCACGGTCATTTTTTTCATCGCTCCATTTGAACGGATAGAGTGATCGTGAATGGGGGACTTAAAATTATGTTAAAAGAGTTCTCTACGAAAATATGTTAACTTTATTAATAAACTTATTTTCATATCCTTTATTCCAATTTCAACAAATAAATAATCCTTTATTTCATATAATAAATAAATATTGAAGTCAAACTAAAATAAGGAACTAAGGTACAAAGGAAATACATTATATTCCATTATTTAAACAAGAAGAGAAATAAATAAATAAAATTGTACAAATAATCCAAAATATTTTCAATATATGATTATAATCATTGAACAAAAGTTTATATAATGTTTATGCTCACAAAATAATACAACGAAATTCAACAAACAGTTCTTTCTGTTGGCTATGCACGTCTTGAGTTCATTATTATACAAATTAAACTATTTCATTTGAATGTTATACATATTCTTTCATGATTATCTTATTAATACAAGAGCACCTTTGATAATATGAAGGAGTCAGTGGCGTGCGGTGGTTATAAAATAAAATAACAATCAAAAAAGCAAACCAATATGACGTATTGCAAAGTTTTGTTTTCATCTTATCACACCACTTAGGGTGGGTTTTTCGATCGTTAGTAAAAGCAAAGCTTAGCGATAGAAAAGTAATAGCAATATTTTAGTAATTAAAAAATGCAATTTTATCATAATTTTGCTAGATGAAAAAATGTTTTTAAGCATGTTACTAATCGATCATTTACTTTGATATTCCTTACGATCGAGCAACACCTGATAGTGAAAAGTACTGTGCTAATACTTTACTATTACTCGCGGTGTCGAAAAACCCACCCTTAAAGTAACACTTTGCAAAATTGTTATTCTTTTTTATGTTCATTGTTTACGGTTAGTATTTTTATCTTTCTGGCAGCATACTTAATGATTAATGGTGATACAATCCGGTTCAAACATCGAACCCTAATGAAATTCTCTGCCATTCTATCTGAGCCATTTCTTTCCAAATTCTGTTAGTTTTTACCACAATTCGTGATTCTTCTGGAACTCTCTTCAAGATTTTCAGGAAATTCTGTTTTCTTTCATTCGTTGGTTATTTTTTTTTTAATATTTTTTTATTTTTTATTTTCAATAAATATACGGCCGAGGCCTTTTACAATTACAATATAGTCAAAAACAAAATAGTTGGCAACACAATATTAATTTAACGTGTATTAATTGCGCAGCAGAATATTTCGAATTTGGAATCCGTACCTACACTCTCAAATGTTACAAAAGCAACAACAGCGTTTTAAAGAGCGGATAAAATTTGGCGTTTGTCTCCAGTAGTTGGTATTTATCGATACCAAAATATAAGTTGCGTATCCTTCGCAATAAAACGCTCTTTAGTTGATTGCCATTTTCCATCGAGATTTTGCGTGGCATCCTACCCGGCGTTGCCATATTATCTACCAACTTTTCTGTTGATCTACCGATTTTGTCCCTTGTCTACGTATCTACCGATTTCAGTCAAAAATCTACCTATTTTTATAAAATGATCTTTTTTAGCCTACACCAAAAGACAATTTCTACCACTTTTGACAGTTTATATACCTACTTTTTTTAATGTTAGTTGGCAACACTGATCCAACCAAAAACTGTGTTATTTAGGGCATTACGTCATAATGTTAGGTTTCAGTCATAAAAAAGGTATTCCAATCGCAACGTAATTGCGTTTTGAAAAACGGGAAGGGATTGCACGCCACTGCGGGGGTGTAAGCACCATTAGGTTGTGCGTCCGCGAGAGAAGATGTGTCTCGGAGATAGGGCACGAAGTCCTCGTCAAAAGAATGAAGGATTACTCATCAGTGTGACGACTCTTGGTCTTTTAATATTGTTTGTCCAAATACTCCGTTGCCATTTTAATGAAGTCCCACCCTCCGGGGGTGTAATTGCTCAATTTTAATTGAATCTCTCCTCAACTTCTTATAATCATCTACCCCTTTCGAGTGTCTCGCTATCTTATTGCCACTGCTGTGTATTTTATTATGTAGCCCTGTTTGCATGATCTTATTTTCGAGCATAAAATAATTATTATTATATTATTAATAGTACTAGCTGACCCGCCCGTCGAATTTAGATCGTTCTAGAAACTGCGAGTAGCAAGTGAATTTATCAGTGATAAAAGTGAGTTCTATTTTGTGCAAGTAGCCTCCTTCTCCACATGCGCAGCATATCGCCAATCCCCCGGTTGCGAAAAAAGAAAATGAATAACACATTGAAATAAACGGAGCAACTTTGGACTCACATACCAACTCGCACATCACAGATGTGGATCTCACTTTTGACCTGCAATTTTATCCCGAAACTCGCACCTGCAATTTTAGCTTGCTACTTAACAAAGTGGAGACGGCCCTAGATATAATCAACTCTACTTAATCCGTTTTTAGAGACTGACTAAAACTCTGAATAATGATTAATAAATAAGCAACCCCATAGCTATTTTCACTTTTTTTTTATTTACACTTCACTATACATTGTTTACATATTTTTTTCATTTAGCTTTCAAGTGCCTAAAAGATTAATGCTTAGACCTTTTTATCCACCATGGCAGATATTCCACTCCCTTCTTCTATGGATCTTGGCATCTCGTGATTAATAATATATGTAGTAAAACACACGTATTGATTTATCCCAATCCGTTAAAAATTTTCAATGTTAAAAGCATAAATTTATGAAGGAGCAACCACATGATAAATAAAAATGAAGATGGCATAATATATCACATTTTAAAGGGCTGTTATATGATCTCAGATAAAATAATGTGCGCAGGGAAAAAAGAGAATATAAAAATAATAATATTATTTGAACGGAAAAAGAGGCGTTAAGAACATCGAAGTCAAAGGCGAAAAAAATAAATTTCGGTCCACTTTCTTTGTAAAAAAAACTATTCTACTTATGCGATACCAATATCTTCCAATTTCAAAATAAAAAAAAACTAATCGCACAATATGTGATACTAGCTGTCGTAAACCCGTCGTTTTTCCGAACTGAATTTTCAATATCTCTTATATTTAAAGAAAGTCTGGTTAGTGCGAACACTTATAACTCGAGATCGGCTAAACAGATTCTTCCGATGTGTGATTTATTGGATTCTTCTCCGCTCCGGATAACAGAATAACTAATAAAAAATTTAATAAATGGATAAGAAATGATATAAAATATAATATTCAAGTTTGTATGGAACGGACTTCCTAACAACGACGCCATCTTTGAAAATTCCATAATTTTACCCGACAACCATTGAGTAACACCGGTGCGAAGATTAGGTATTGATAGAATTTCTTTCAAGCTTTCAAAAATAATTTTTTAACATTCAAACATATTTAAGCATATTTTTGTATAAAATTAAAACGCAGAAAGGGAATAAAAAGAGATGAATTATTTAATTTGAATTAGATTGGAACGCGAAAAGTGAATTAAAGGTTTGATAATATGTTGTGAGGTTATGCCGTTTGTCATTGGAAGTATTTGTTTTTGTTTATTTGTTTGATGAACGATTTTTTTTACCGTGATGTTTCAGAAAGCAGATATTTTGGAATGAATAATGTTGAACGAAGTTTGACGGGACAGCTTGTTGTGTATAAAAATTCCAAGTTTTTGCTTTATGCTTTTAAGATTAGAAATTTGGGCACACTCAAAGTGAACACAAATTTACTATCGGCATATTTCACTGAAAGCAAAGCTTGTGTTTATAGTTAACTCTAAAAATATATATTTTAATTGTCAAATAAATTGTAGTTTCATGTTTAAGGTTTTACTTTTAAAATATTTTCTCTTCATTGATGTTTGACAGGATATTCGATTTCTCAATGTTGAAATAAGGTTTTTCAATAATAATCAATTCCCTAAAAAACTCTGTTCGGGGGTAAAAATACGGCCCTCAGTATTGCGCTCAATGTCACCGAATCGCATTGACCTTATCTCATTCATATTCACATAGTTCATCCCTGTTTCAACGGCCATTTACCCCAAAAATTTATTATTTTATTGAAAAAAGTTTGCCTACAATTTTTTCATAAACGTTTCCTCGTTTTATCGACAACGGACTTAAAAACCAAATTATTTATTCATACTGATACTGGAATATTTTGATTTTGTAAAATTGATTTTAAAATTGTAATTATTTTTAATGAAAATTTAACCTAGGCTCACTTAAGTTGAATATAAAATACACTATATATACTGAGAAAAGCTTTTTTTTGTGAAAGAAGAAGCTGATCAGCACCGGAATTCGAACCAACGACCTCCAATACGCGGTACGAAAATCGACGACTTGCCACTATTTTAACAACCCTTCAAATCAATCCTCATATATTAAGGAAACACAAAGCAGTATTTTATAGAGCTAAATTTTAGGGCTAACGACGTTCATAATTATTTTATTAGTATGATCACCTTTCGTATTCAACGTTCATCATTTTGAAGGTACCTACTTCAATAGAGAATAATATTGTTTTCCCCACCAGAAGTGTATCAGTGCAAGGTTTCGGATTAATGGCACATTGACAATAGACGTTTACTTAACCGCTAATCTGTCAGCTGTCACCAAATACTGTAACAAATCAGACCTTCATAGCGACCACCTCTGCAGGAGACATAACTACTGCCAGATTCGCAAGAAGACTTCACATCATAAACAACAAGCCAGAAGGTCTATGTAATCAAAGACGAAGAGCAATTTCTCTTTGTGCATGAGAACTGTTGTGGTTGGCAAAAAGTGTCACATTCTTCTGATCTGGAGGTATATATTCTGCCGTTATGAGTTCGGTTCTTCCGTTATGCTATTCATCGACATTGCTTGATTTACTGTGTGATTTGAGGTCTTCGTTTTTTGTGCCCATGCCATCAATAGGCGTTCTTCACATTTACTATGTATTTTAGTAACAACTCTCAGATTGCCACGAATACGTGAAATTTTTATTCTATCTTGAAGACTATTAAGCATTTGCATTTTTGCTGCTTCAAGTTGTCTAGTGTAACTGTTCTACATGATCCAGCAATCGGGCCCGTAGATAAAAATTATTGCGGGTCTGACAATACCCTTCTTTTTTGTTTTATTGGCATTTTTTTGGGTCACGTAAAACTTCAGTAACTGATCTGAACTTCATTCATCCAACTGCTACCCTATGATAGACATCTGCGGCGCAATTTTTTAAAGAGTCCTAATATTTAAGTACATACTTTAATGATTCACAATTCACTTCTCGAGTTAAATAATAATAATATAACTCTTTATTGGACATTTAAATAAAATACACCCAATCGGCGACCGAGAATGACGTGGATCGAACACATCGATTACGTTCTCAAGGAAGGAAATACCTACATACATATAATATACAGTATCATAAAATTCGATAAATCTCGAATAAAAAAAACAACGCTAAAAAAAACAAACAAAAAACAAAGTTAAAATTTTACAATAAAATCAGTTAAAATGAAGCCGTATAAAGTTACCGCGAAATTCCTCTGCGATGTTCTTTTAAAAAGTTTGTATTTTTGCGATACCAAGTTGTGCATTACGTATCAACGGCTATACATACAATCTAACCGCTGATATTATTAGTGGTTATGCGATACATCCATACGTCACAATACATACTACTTAGTACGTACCAAACGTCATGCTTAGTAATAAAAGAGAAAAGTCAATACCTCAAGCCTAAAGAGATCACATTACAAGGGATACATACCAAAGTCACATTTAGATTTTTATTTAAACTGTCGCTTTTATAAGAAATGTCGGGATGATGTATGATATTCTTCTTCTTTTTCTTTTTTTATAGACCGAGGTCGGCCTCTGAATAAAGTTCGTGTTGTAGCCGGTCTCCCCTTGCTATCTGATCTTTTAAAACTTTTTTGCTACTGTGTTGTGTCTTATATTCCCTCAAAATTCGCTTTACATGGACTCCTTTGGTCCCTTCATTGACGCCTTTGGCCTCTCTATTGACGCATTTTCGGCCATCCATCGACGCCTAGGGATCATTTTATTCAGTGTTTTAATATACATACTTCTCGGATGAGAGAAAAACAAGCCACAATTTAATTTGACCACGAGAGACCGAATATCCGTCAGCGAGTGTAAAGGCACCAATACAGTACAATGTCGATTTTTTGAGCTTTAGTTATTCTAATCTCTATTTCTGGAGCGCATGTACGAAAAATATCGAGTTCGACACTTTTTGCGCAATCAAAAGTAGGTAGTTGAACATTCTCCAATGAAAACGCTTGTCATGCAGGTCAATATAGGTGTATAAAAACCGAGTGAAATTGCGCAAAAAGTGTCACATTCGTTTTTGTTTTACGCTTTTAGTCTTTATCTCGAGAAATAGAGTGTAGTTTGAGTTCTAGTCTACTAGAGCGCTCAATTTCTAGACAAAGAGGCCTAGCTCCAGTGTGGTTGGTGGCCCAGCGGTTACAACGCCGGCTTTCGTACTGCGGACGTCGTGGTTCGATCCCAGGTGCCGACCACCTTCCTCTTTCACGACACAAGCTTTCAGTAGCTTACTGTGAAAGAGTCAAGGAGTGTATTTGTGTTCACTTTGAGTGAGCACAGATTCATTTAAAAAAAAAGTTTTTCTCTCACTCTCGTTAGAGCGCTCTATCAGTGTACTCCCGGTCACATTGTCAGTCTCACAACACTAGGTAGATCATAAGGTGCTCCAGCTAGAGATAAACAGCTCTAACTTGCATATACCTACATATACTATATCTATTCTGGTTAGGTACAGTGCCTACTCTACCTAGATAACTCTCTGTATATATGAGGCACTCGTTTACCAGGAGGTCAATAATTATGTCCCATGTTATTTCCGAAAAAAAATTAAAGATGCAGAACTTGATTCAGCCCACATTTACACAACTAGTACATTTTGTACTATTTGCTGAAAGGCGTTGTCGAAACACGCCAATATTGAATCCACGAACCATTTATTGCAAAGTGCCCGGAATATAGATTCTTGAGAACCATTGTACCTAATTCTTCTTCTTTGCAACGAAGCAATCCACTCTCGGGAGAGTGATCAATGTAATTCTTGTTGTATGCTTAAAGTTTGAAGAATAACTCTGTACTATTTCTCTATGCCATCATCGCTTATCGGTGTTTCAATTAACGTATTATCGAATAATATATCGTCGTTGCGTATTCAACAACGTATTCAACATTCAAATTAAGTTTTTTGCGGCAAAATATTCATTTTTTGCTTCTTTACCATCTACAATACGAGTTATGTCAATACTATTAATATACAAATAAAATGAGTCATACTCAGATGTCTTAAAAATAGGGTGCATATGAGCCATTTTCACAGGCATTAGTTTTGTTCAGAATAGAACTTTTTTAAAATGAGTCAAAAATATGCAAATGAAACCATACACAGTATGAGTCATTATGATTTTTTTTTCAAAATAACTTATATATTACTTTGTTTATAATATTAAATCATCTTACGGAATGCTGTAGGTACCATAAGCATTTATTTTTGATGAATTATAGCATATATTTTTTTTATTTTTTTTTTTATTATATAGACCTCCACCCGGACTCGATTGATTTTGGGAAGCATATACGTATTTTTAAAATCTTTTCTAAATATCATAAGAAATACAGTTTTATTTCGAATATCTCGGAATTTTTTTACGCATATGACTCAAATTGAATGTGTAACGACGACATGTTGTTTAAGTGGACGAAATAAACATGTATTCTGAAAGAAACTGACTTTCTTTGTTTACTCTGACCATGTAGGACATATATTTGCGTAACTAGTTAAGATATTAAACTTGCGGAAAAGCGAATAAATAAAAATAGTTCTATTTGATTCAATGTTTATATATGACAAAAAAAAATACCTAAACTTACTGTTAAAGGCACATTTGATTATTTTACATGAGCATATTATGCAGCTTTTGCCGTTTATGTCATATCGCTAAAATCAATTAATATGTATAAGCTACCTACTAACAAAAAAAAAGCTAGAAATACAAGCTGTTCTGGAACGGGGAAAATCCTGCAAATGATTGATGGTCACTTTCACCACTCAACGGTTCCTAACTTTAACGTAGCTTCAATGGATGTAAAATAACACCAATCAATTATGCCTTTTGTATTGGTTTTATTACCTCGTCTGTCAGTTTATTTCGGGGATACTTATCGTAGCGTTCTCCACACGTTAAAACGCTACGCTAAGAGCTACCTAAACGTTAGGAACCGTTGGTGAAAATCACCATAAGCATATTATTATTAGGCGCGTTCTCACCAACATTATTGTTGTCTTCTGATAAAAACTCTGAAGTCAATATTGAACAATATCATTACTTAGGTATTGTCCTATTATTCGTTTAACGATTTAACATTTTCTCGTTCATACAACAATAAAATAATCGATAATCTGGGACTTACTGTTAGTATATCAAGTGTTGATGTTTTGTGATTCACGTCGTGTGATTCAAAAATATATTAAAATATACAAAATGATCCCTGTGGGTAGCTCATTTATATTCATATATAATATGTTAGATACATATTATTGTGACACATCTCGATGGGGTACAATTTAGTTTAAGGCCATTAGATTCTGTTTTTTTTTTTATTATAAACTAGCTTTTCCGACAGACGTTGTCCTGTAGTTCATTTTAAATAGGATAAACGAATTTAAAATCGATGGATATCAGAAAAGCATACAAAAATATACATTAACTCCACATCTATGGCTATTTGAGAGAAATTGTAGTCGATCGTTGGTTATCCCAAAGTCACGATGATTAGATAAAAAAGGTGTAAAATATTTTCCAACTTAAAACTGTGTTTAAAGAAGTTTACTCACACCAAAAAAAATTACCTAAAGTCTAAAAACTTTTTCAGTGGGCAGCGAAAATATTTGAATTAGTCTTTAAAACTTTTAATTGTATTTCAAATTGTTGATCTTTGCAGGCTATTAAATTTTGCTTAAGTGATTTGAACTTTCCGCCGGAAAAAAAGGAAGCGCCAAGTTGATCAGCTCTGAAAAGAAAACTCTACTATCCTTTGTTTGCTAAACATTATATTCTATTATTGCGTTCTTCTATTAAATGATAGTACCTTCTTAAAAATTTTGAACTTTTCTCTTGTGTATTTTGGAGCCCTATCCTGTTTTCATCGATGTTGCTCTTTAGTTTGCAAAGAGATCCATAAAGTACTGCTTTTCGCCAAAATGAACATTTATAGCAATCGAAAAAAAAATCTCGTATATAGGAATAGTTGGATGAGGATCATGAACTTATTGTTCGTAAAATATTCCTTTAAATAATCCTTCTGAGATTTGGCTGGAAGGAGACAGCCTTGGCTATATAAAGTCTGAGAGCCAAGTAACAACCCGTAAACGGGGAAATCTTCCACGTAGAGACTATCCAGCGGTGAATTTATAACCAATTTACATTCGACCCAAATGGAGGTAGCGTATTAAAATTCTCCACATTATGTTCCCATACCCTGGATAAAACATCTCTTAGCCATAATTTTGCATAATCTCCTATCTTCTACACCATTATCTTCACTTTCACTTCGAATGGAGTAACCAGTTTTAATGTTTTTAACCTTTTACCTCGTCACGCAGATCAATAAGCAAAAACCACAAATAGGTTTATTTTTATTTAAACTATTCTTTATTATCGTGGGGGCTTAGATAAACAGGCTGCTCATTCAGGCAATTATCCAAAGGGCTTCCATCTTCCACTGAATCATTTAAAACTTTTGTCTTAATAGAGAAAGGTCTACTTGAAATGTAATGACTTCTGAAAGACGGAATATCAAATAAAAGATGTCTTCTATGTAAATCTATTAAACAACACTAAACCATTGTATCACAAGTTGAAGTTCTCATGAAACAAATTATTACCCTTTTGAGGATGACATTCAACCACCACAATGACATGCTGGATTCTCATCTGTTTTAGTTGGGTCTTGTGTCTTCCCCTAGGTGTGAATGTAGCCAGGACACGAAATTCTTAGATCACGGATTCTTTGGCAGACCGCTGAGGGATGTCTCTCCCTTATCATGTTTTAGATTTTTATTATCCGGTTAATATTCTTCATTTATTAAGTATCAGTTATTATCTTTTGTTGAAAATTAATAATCTGATCCTTATTATTTGATCTCTTTCATTATTACTATTATTTGATCTGTACTATATATTTTATGATTCTTTAGGATTTCAAATACAGGCACAAATCATTCCTTGTGGGATGCGATTGCCGGTAATTGCGAAAAAAAAACATAAAAAACTTTACCTCTATAGCCTGGGTAGTGAGTACGTAACTTTTGCTATAGCACGACTAACCACACATCAAACTAACTACACATAACCACGACTTAACTACATTAGTAGTTAGCGCGAGTACGTAACGCGATAGCGCAATGTAGTTAATTTTTAGAAAACAGTAGGAAATAGTAAGGTTTGCCAACATCTAACACAAAAAATGTTTTTTTTTATTGTATTTTTGAAATTTCACCGCGATTTGCCGTTAATTTGGTACATCGCTCGGAAGATAGAGTAGTGGACGGACACTGCCAAATATTGTGAAGTCGCGCGGAGAGCGAAAAAGCTTATGGCGGCCATCATTCTTTGACATTTTTCATCAAATATATAAAACCAATAATTATGATTTGTGGAATTTTAAGAAGTAAATAATATGTAGGTACACTTCATGTTTCCTGATACTCCGTAAATAAGTACTCTTTTATTTTCCCTATATATTTTTTATCTTAATTATTATTTGTATATCTTTATTGTTTGTAAAATATTTGCTTACGAAAAATAAAGAAAGATTTTATTTTTATTTATTCATTTTTTAATAATTTCCATACAAATGTTCAATATCGTGTATTGTTTTCCCTTTTTTTACAATCTTGAATTGTTCCAATCAGCTGACTTCAAAAAAATATCTTGGCAATATCTCGTGCGATAATAAATCCCAAATAAAAAAATATTAACCTAGTTTTATAAGTACCTATTACTTACAGTATTACTTTTTTGTTATAAAATATTTAATTTAGGAAATAAAAAATATAGGTATACTCGTGATGCATTATTATTAGGTATTTTCAATAAATTTAATATTTAAAACAAACGATACATAAATAATAACAAAGCGCGCAACTTTGACAGCTCTAAACCACATATAAACAGCCTAACTACTGCTAACTACACTGGAACGCCACGCTACAGAATATGCTGGTATAATAACCACGCTGAAACACACAACTAACAACAACGTTACGTACTCGCGCTAACTACACTAGGAGCCCTTGCGTACTCATTCCCCCTGGTTAGTTTTTGATGTCGCTAGACCCTGACTTCTAAACAAAATGTAGGTATTGGGTTCGACTCCCGATCGGTTCAGTATTCGCTCTTTTCTTCCTCCACTTCTGTTAGGACTAAGTACTGTCCTCTCATATTTCTTGTCCTTGGGATTCGGATGTCAAGCCATCCTTCCACTTTTTGGGTGGTCCACCTGGAGCCCTGGAGGTCATTTGCCTAAGGGTATATTATAATCAGCAGATATTTTTATAATCCTTTCAGGATCTGGTCCCTCTACGTGGGAGTGGTCTCTCCATGAATTTCTTCTACATCTACCCCATCGCACAACATCCAGGGCTTTGCAGGTTCTCCTGAAATTGGAGTTCCTTACGCTGTCCTGAAGTCTTGTTTCTGCTATGTGCTTTCTGTTCGTAGGAGACTCTTCGTCCTTGCTGTATCGGCTCTTGATTTTTTTTAATATTTCAGGATTGGTCTGATGCAGGTTTTATAAATTCTAACTTTGCTCTGTTTCAGTATCATTAACTGTCTTTATTTCTCCATAATGTAGCTTTTAAATATCCAGCTACATTGGCAGCTTTATTTGCGTAAATTTTCGTTAGGTATATCTATTCGGAGCTAAAATGCTGTCTTAGATTGGACGGAACCAGTTGACTAGAAATAAGGTCTACATATTAATTAAGTAATTCCCTTACTAGTATGATAATACTACAAATAAATCATAGAAAATCATAAAAAAGAAAGAATTTTATACACCAGTGTCCATTTGGCATCTATTTGGTCATAAAATAACAACTGAAAAATAACTTCTCATATAATCTAGGATGGCTCAAGCTTTTTAATTCTATAGCCTACTTTTATTTCTCTTTTAGTAGAAAAAAGTTCCACCCGCCCAGCGATTTCGAAATCAAATTAGTGTTAAACAATGCCCTACCACCCACTATGAAAGCTGGAAGGGCCTGTAGTGGGCGATAGGGGTTATTTGCCCCTTAATGATTTAAGCAGTACGGGGCATACGACATTTTATAGCAAATAAGTTGCTAATTGAAGTAAAGTAAGTATATTTTTTAAGGAGGCGGTGCACCCAAGTGTGTGGGTGGCCTCGGATATTTCTACAAAATGATTTACATTACACAAGAAAGGCTGTAGGTAAACATGTTACAACTTTATACCATTAGCCGTCATGAATGTGAAAATCTGTTTCAGAACTCGTTGAGATTCCAGAAGAAGCACCTATTAAATTGTCGGGGGACACCCCTTAGGGAGTCGTACATGCCCCTATCAGATCAAATTGGGCATTCAAAGAAGACATGATCCAGGGTCTCGAACTCGAGGGTAATCAATAATGCCTAAACGAAACAAGTGTGGAGCTATGCAAATCGAGACAAGGGTTTTGCAACATCTAATTCTCCGGAACCAATGTGTTACTGGAATCTTAGGTTGGATATTAGTAGAAGCCCCCCCCCCCCCCCTCCCTTAAGTTAGTACATAATGACGGTTATTCTGAAATGAAAAACAGACGATTGAGTTGCGTCGTGTACAATTTTTATTGAGACTTTTGACATTTCTGTATTCTGTGCGCTTATTCTCGTAGCGGTCTTAATACGCTCTTATCTTGATTGACAATCATAAAATGGCGGATTGGTATTCACAAAACAAGATATCTAGTAGATATCTTAAAAATTCGTTATGTTTGAAATATCAGTATGAAAATGATCCAGTTCAAGATAGGATTAACATTAGATTCCGATAGTTTTGTGAATACGACTGCTTGCGATCGTGTCTTAATCTTATCGTTAAGTGATTTTTAAAAGCGATTGATTACGAGAATAGCCCTACTGAAAATGTTTTATCCAATACATTAGTTACGTAACTACTGGCAACCGATTAAGTTCTAAGCAAGGGCTTCTTGCGTTGAGTTGGAACGTGAATTTGAGAATACCATAGACACAGAATAATAGTGGAAGAATTGGCGAAAATGAACGGTTATTGTTGCTTGTTTCAGAAAATGCAAGTGTCCACATTGCTCATCATCTCATGTGTCTGCATCGGTGCTCTGGCCATGCCCAGGCATGTGCCCTGTGTACCGGGAACCATGGAGGACAATCGCACGGGTAAAGTCTGCGGAGCATTGGAAGCCATCCTGGAATATGTTGCGGATACTAACGAAAGAGAATCACCAAGCAGTGCTGCAGAAATACCGAGTAAGTTACTTCTTTGCATTTATTTCTTTAAAAATGCAGTAAGTAAACTGTATTATTTGAACACTCAGAGACATTTTTCACGACTCTGCGCAGAATAATTAATTATTGTTGGAGTATTATAGTGTCTTCTTAGTTCTTATCAGGGTGGATGAGACTAAATAAAATACAAGTTATAATTCACAGACGTGTAGCCAAGGGCGGATCCAGGGGGGGTCTTGACCCCCCCCCCCCCCTAGGCTATGTAATCTCAAGTAGGGCAGTGATATTTATTAATAAAATCTTTATTTTGCTAGCATAATTATAATTTCAAGTGGGCCATGACCCCCCCCTGGAGCAAAAGTACCATATAACAAATTTAGGAATGACCTTTTTTTTTTTTTTAGGAAAAGTGTAGTTTCCAGATACCAAATTTAGGAAATGACCTATTTTTTTTAGGAAAAGTGTAGTTTCCAGATACCAAATTTTTAAGATGACATTTTTTTTTACTTTGTGACCCCCCCCTGGTGACAAGGCTGGATCCGCCCTTGCGTGTAGCGTGTAGCAAAACCAAGCAAACAACATCATAAAGAGAAACAACATCAAGATTATTCTTCGTTTTTTTATTTTACTATATAGGCAATCCACCCGGGGAGGGGGGGGGGGAGATGATGTGAGTCATTATCGAGATTAATACAGTAGACTATAGGACAAAACTACAACAACAACAAAAAACAATAGGTATCATATCCTAAGATTATTCACTGAAATGAATCGGCAATTGTCCCTGTATGTATAGGATTGTATACGTCTACAAATACGTTGAATTTATAGGTCCATTAACGATAATAATATGCTTCCTACCAAAGACGATACTCAAAGGAATTCTTAGAGAGCAATCGAAAAACACATGCTCCAACGTCTCCTCATCCTCCCCGCACTCGCACAAAGGTGTTTTGAGAGGCATTTATGTCCAAGGCGCATTCTGCAAATAATTGTGTTAATGTGATAATTTTGGACAGTCTCGAAAACCATGGTTTAAAATTATTCCTCAGATAATGACGGCTCAGTTGCATAGACAAAAAATTTTATTGCCACAAAAAATAATATTATGATTTAGGTACCTACCTAAATAGGTACGTTTCAACAATATTAATATCTGACGTACTTAGTTACCATCTGTATTTTCGGCGTGATATGTCCATATACAATTATACATCACAGAATTACCTATTATGTAGATTTATAAACAGAGATTTTAAGTAATTATTTTCATTTTTTTTTTCATTTTTTACAGTGGACCTTTACGCTGAAAATCCCGAGTTCAATGTAGCGAGGAAGAGACAAGAACTGATCCACAAATTCCTCAGGTTCGGACGTCGGCGTTAAGAGTGCAAGAACTAAACCATTCTCATTTTTAATCAATCAATAAACTTAATATAAATAATAATAATATGTACCTACATCTTGATGATATACCTAATAACTAAAATAATATTGAAATATGTATTGACAGAATCTTGATCGCTTCTGTATTGTCTCTCAATCTTTTTTCTATAAACTAAACAATATTACCTATCTACATTAATTTATTTACTTACTTAGCTAAAAATAGAATAAATTATTATGGAACTGGCAGCAACTTGTAAAAAAATCTATCAATCTGCGCGGAGAAATGTTACATTAATTTTAAATTATTTAATTACGAGGAAAAACAGTCATATTTTAATTCTATCGTAACAAAAAGGCAAGAAATCTTTTGAAATTTTGCTGAAAAGTATAAAAGTCGTACATTATGTTGATAAATTAATAATTTACGACGGAGTTTTAAAGAATTGATTTAGTTTGAATTAATTTAGTTTATTATAATATTATTCCTAATAAAATGCTGTCAGTTAAATTTGAATTCAATAATTATTATAAATAGGTAAATTATATTGACTGTTATTTTTATTTATTTATAGATTTATTTGTTTAAATATTAAGATTATTTTAATTTAAACAGTATTATAACTATAAATACTACGTGCCAATATGTATAAAAACGAGATTTTTTGATTTATTTTTATAGTATTATGTTATAAAAGGAAATTTGTTTCACACGTATTGCTATGAGATTCTTTTTTAAAAAAAAATATTTAATTTAATTTGATTTGCTGGAAATAATATAAGCTTTTGATAACAGACGTTTTTGAATAACATTTTATTGTTTTTCGTCTAAAGTTGTTTTAATAAAAAACCTTGTTTAAATCCGCAAGACTTATCTAAACCAAAAGAAATTATTTTATAAAGGATTCAATGAAAGAGGTAATTTTTTATTTTGGATTTAGACTCGTTTGAGCACAATAAAAACCTTCCAAATCCAATTTTGTATCACCTTTTTTGGAATATGGATTATTTCTTTCCTATTTTCAAAAGCGTATATTTTAAAACATTTCGTGATGTACTTACTTAACTATACCTATCTATATTTTAAAATATAAACTTATATGTATAAATTATTGATTATTAATTATTGTAAAAAATATATATTTTATTTTGCTAACAATTTATTTTTCAAACTAAATACTTAATTAATAAAACACTGTTTATTTATTTGTTAATATTTATAAATATATAAATGTACGTTATTGATTCATAAAATTTGATTATTGAAATAATATTGAAAAAAATATTAATAAAAAATTACATTCGGACATGATCAATATTTTTTTTCTGTTTGTGAGCCCCTTTTTCCTCTTCATTCTATAACAAGTAACCACATTTCTCCACAAACGTTTCTTAATTGACCATGCATAGCAGTGTGCAAGGAATAATAAATTTACATTAGAATGAATCCAAGAGTTTGGACTGGTAAAAATGTTTCATCTGAAGCCATCTTAAGTATGCTGTTCCAGTTCATTCTTTCAACATGACCCAGCAAATAAGTAACCATATTTTCATGTACAGTGGAACCTCTCATAACGAAAACCTCTTAAAAAATATGAAAATGTTGCTCCCATGCCAAACGACAATAATTCGCATAACGTGTACGACATTCAAGTTTTCACATAAAGGGAAGTCCCGTTTACACGACATATACTTGTGAGCTGCGACTTTCGCGCTCATTAAACACGTGATATTTTTTACAACTTTTTAGACCCTCCCCCCCGAAAATCACGTGTACTTTTTTAGTAGGTACCTACAAAGAATTAAGAAACTTATGATTTTAATTTTCATCAATTTTTTAAATTTCTGAAAGAGCGACTGTGTTTCTTTAAATTCATCAGAAAAAACAAATGCACGTGATTTTCTCACTAGACCCCCCCCCCCCCATTCCCCCTTTTAGGCTCACGTGATTAATGGACGCCCCCTAGTTCTTGTTTATATCACTCATTTTTTTTTCAAATTTGTTTTAGAACATTACTGGAAATTGTTTTCCACCTTTGAAAAAATTTCCCCGAAGAAAAAACCACAATAAGAAAGACCTAATTAATGTAAAATCAGTGAAGTTTTACCAAAATAAAGATGCGGTAATTATTTATTCAATGAAAAAGTACCTATTGATTTTTAAAATGAATCTCTCGCCTATTTTTATTCCCTTTTTATTAAATGTTAGGTGTATTCCAAGTTGTTGCAATCCTCAAAAATTTATAATTAATTTTGTTTGAATAAACTTTGCTAAAAAAAAATTTTTTTCCGCATGGAACGCATTTTACATTGATTAGTATAGGAAAACTTGACAAACATGAGGGACGCAGGTTCGAATCCTGCCCAGGGCATGGGATTTTCCCACATGTTGAAAATTCTCATAATTATCGGGGATTTGAACATTACCACCTAATGGCGAACATTGTTGACGTAAAGTGATCACACTGAGCCAGCCCTCAACATAACAGTAAAAGACGGTTGTAAGGCAGTTGTGGTTTTCTTCATACCATTTAAAAATCGAACAGTATTATTATGCTTGTTATGAGAGGTTCCACTGTACTTGATAATATTGCAGGATACTGTACCTCACACGCTAGCTAAGGTCTTTTTAAATCCACAGATTTCAGAATTTTCTTTTCAAAGATTTTCAGCTAGAGCTTATCTTAGCAGCATAAGCTTAGGCACGAAAAATCAGAAAAATAAGAGTTTTGTTTTTCTATTCATAATGCCAGATTTAGCTGGTTTTGCAGACTAACTGAAAATACCAAAAAACAATAATATCTTTGCAACATTTTGATACCATGGCTGAATCTCCTCAAATAGATTCATTAGCTTGTAACATCTATTATTGAAGATGAACCTCAGCAGGTATCTAGAATCTTCATAACAGGAAAGCTTTTGGCCAGTTTCAAGCAATTAACCACTTTTTTATTGCAACACAGGCAATTGACTTTGTCCTGATGCAGTCATTCAATTCTTGGGCAAATCATTTAACAATAAAGTAAACTGGCACTTGAAACCTTAGGCACTTTATACATCACAGTCCTATCAAATCCGAGAAAAGAAGACAACCTGGATAGTTCAGATAATCCCGCAACAAAGCAATGCTTAGAGGCGGTTCTGCCATAGTAAGATGAAGATTTTCCCCTAGCAAGAAAAAAGTACATACATCCATAAAAAAATCTGTGGACTCTCATTCTACAAAAATGTAAGTGCTTCATAGCAAGGATTAAAATAAAAACAATAAAAAATACTTTACATTAAATTTATTTGTACATTCATTTATATTAGAAATTACTACCGAATAAAATTTAAAAAGTATGACGTAATAAAAATATTTTTATTATTAAAATAGACTTAATTTTTATTATATGTACACCTTATTATAAACTGAGAACAAAAGAATACAAACTGTACCTACTCATCTGTACTCTCTACGCACAACATACTTAAATTGAAAATAATTCTAAATTTGAAAATTTAAATTTGATACACAGTTGTTGCACTTTAACAATATTCATTCCAAATTCAAATATTGTGAAAGTGCAACTTTGTTTTCGATTTAAATTTTAAAAAAGAACATTCACTACAGTTTAAACCAATAATGAATTCCATAGTAAGTCTGTTTCCCTATTCATGTCAATATATGGATTGTATACAATTAATATTTTTCTATTTGAGTTAACACTATTTTTTCGAGATCCCGTATTTAAATACAAATCTTTTGAAAGACAAAACTACAGAATAATAATTCTACTGGAAAATCTTGTTTAGCGAAGTGATATTAACTGAATTAATTTGATGTTTGTTCAATGTTATTAAAAACAAATACGTAGCGGAAACTATAAGTTGAAATTGAAATATAATTGAAACATAATAAACAATTAAGCATTATCATTCAAAACAAATATATTCTTCTTCTCATCTGACAGCGTTAGATGCCGTATTATGTATGTATATTCTTTACATAAATATAATCGGAAATTTTTCACAAAAAAAAAGAACTATATTTAAGTAGAGCCATCTATATAAAAATTCTATTTTAATACAAATACGAGAATACAACACTTAATGAGGAACATTGGGTGCTCTTCATTTTGGAAAATATTACAAAAATACAATATTAAAATTTTCACTAATTTTATTTTATCATGAATCATCAAATGGTGACAAGAGAAAAGATTTGCAGAAATATATAATATTTATTAGGATTCATTATACGCTAATACAAAATTGGAAAGTCAACAGTCAATCAAACCATAGTATCAAGAAACAATCACTAACGTCCGATTTCAATAACCTATATTTTGTAACGCACTATCTATCTTTACATTTTGTTGTTTCAATAAATAAAGATAAGATAGAATTTATATCCGAAATAAGCTATAAAGCATTTCAACAACCTATTTCTCGTATCTTGTGACATTTGTTATTACTGCTTCGTCTGTAGTTTTGCTATCCCTTCATTTGATGATTTTGTGTAGCGACAAGAGAAGGTGATTTCTTAGAACAAACGGCATTCAAGTGTTGGGATTGGTTTAAAATTGCTTGAGGATAGAGGTCATTGACTCTGACTAGGACAAAGATTACGTCTGCATTTCAGTGGTTGATTCACTGACTTTCGTAGCTGAGGTGGTAGGTTCGATCCCATGTGCTGACTATCTTCGTCTTTAACAACACAAGCTTTTCTGTGAAGACTACAAAAGATACATTATTGAATCCGAAATGAGAATATATTTTGATGCTATCGTTTGATTGCCCAGTATTAAGAAAAACCCGGTTTCTCCCACACTTAGTAATTCCTACTATCATATTAAATCGGTAAAAAATAATGTAATATATTTACACTTGATACCTATCGTTTTTGCTTTTTTTTTTAGACAAAAAATAATACTTCAAAGTCTCGTCTATTTAACAAATGTTCAAAATCTTACTTAAACGATTTTGTAGTTGGAATTTACTTATTAGCTTTAATAACACTGTTTGTGTCTAAAACGCTAGTCTTCACGACACCTAGAGCAACGCTACTAGGGGTATGCTCTTCTCACGCAGCCGGTTGGGGCGTTGGTGGCGGAGGTCCAGAGGAAACGGGAGGAGGATGAGAGACTGGAGGCGGGACAGGACCTCCGGGTGCGGTTCCGCTATTGGCAGCTGCCTCAGCTAACCTCTGCTGAGCTTGATGTCTCGCCCTGAACTCAGCGGCCTTCAGTTGTTCCAAGTGAAATTGTTGACGCTCGGTGATCAGCTGCTGTCTTTGATATTCTAACCCTTCCCTCTCCCTCTCCATAGTAGCCTCCAGTTCTTCAAAGTGTCTGAGTTTAATTTCCAGCTTCTTCATTTGGGTCTCCACTAGCAACGCTACCAAGGACTTGATCTTCCTCTCTTCCAAGGCGGCTAGATGTTTGGCTTTAACAGCTGCGGCTGCGAGGGCGGCGGCTGCTGCAGCTTGAACCTTCCCCTCTAAAAAAAGAAAGAGTCAATAAGTAATAATGAATAGCTTTATTATGTACAGCGAACCTCTCACAACAAGCAGTGTTTGCAGTGCTTAGAAATTTTTGCTTTCGAAATGTCAACGTGAGCAACTTTTTCACATTTTTTGCAAACTGCTCATTTAGAGAGGTTTCACTGTATGTTGTGAATATTTTGAAAGCGTTTGACACAAACCTTCAACAACCGGAGATGGTTCAGTCTTGGGAGTTTCCTCTCCCCCTTCAGTCTTAGGAGTGACGGCTTCAGCTGTTGCTGGTGGTTTCTGTTCACCAGCTGGTGGTGGCTGAGTGGCGGCCCCTTCCACCTCCATCGGTTCTGCTCCGGCAGGTTTCGGAGGTGTGGGTGTGCTACCAGTTTGACCGGCTTCAACGCCTTCTTTCTTTTCAGCTATAAGATTCAATAAAAGGTATTAACTTATGGAAAGGGAGATATTGGAGAAAAATCGATAAAGACTTCAAAAGGATAACTAACCTGGATCAGTTCCAGCAATACCACTGGCAGCAAGGGCGGCTGCGGGTCCCACTTGGGTTGCAGCTCTTAAATGCATATCCAACATAGCAGCAGGAACTTCATCCTAAAATGCCACAAGATACAAACATTATGTTTAAAGTCCTCTACAATTGTTTGCAAATTCCCATCAGATATGTATTAGTACGCACCTTGATAGCGGCAAACTCATCCATAGCAGCTTGGGCAGCTGTGGCAGCAACCCTAGGATCCACTACCGAAGCCAAAAAGGCTACCGCACTCATCACTGGATTACCTTGACGACTAAAAGCAATGGGCTGATAGGCCAATGGACCCAAAACACCACCTGATAAAAGCAAATATATACATTATTTCCAAAATTGTCAGTCTTAACATTGCACTTTCACAATAATTTTTAGGTTGCACTTTCACAATAATTATTATAAAAGTGAAATCTAAAATTATTCACATTCTAAAGTATAAATCATTTTCAAATTACCAGCTGAATCTGAATCTAAATAAGGATCTTCGATGGGCAGCCTGAGGAAATGTAATATGCATTCATCCTGGGTTCTAGAGCCCACATGCTGGCACACTCTGTTCCAATCGTCTCTATACAATTCCAAAGCTTCCAATAAGAGGAGTGTTTCTTGTTCTGTCCATGCCCTGCCGCCATTCTTGTGAGGAAGGACACCTCTACCGCCGGGACGACCGTATCTGGAAAAAGTCAAAACAGTCATAGTAAAATTCTAGGTAACAAAACAGCCACATTTTAAGAGTGAGTTCTATGTAAAATACCATTGTTGTGTTCAATTGAAATTCTAAAATACACTTACTGATCTAACTTCAGTCCAAACTGTCCGTTGATATCGACTTGCGGAACTGTCGGGGTTGGCTCAGCTTTGATTGGTACTTCTCCGGGTTCCAGCTTTGGTTGTGGACTGTCAACAGATACTTTAGTGGGATCACCTGAAACATTTACATTTACTATGAAATCATCAAAACATATACATTTTTAATAGACGAGAAACCGTCACCTACGAAAGAATTAATAAGTAAAAGTCAACAGAGTCTCAACGCAAATTGACAGACAGGGGGAAACAAAAGATTATTAACTAAGCAGAAAATGCTTATTTACCTATTTTTCTCTCGCCACACTCCGTACATCTAGAACTAAGTTCTGTACCTGAGAGCCAATTTGTCTTTATGGCCCTGATAGAATATGCGGTGTGTATTTCGAATACGTATGAAAGTCGTTTCATGCAAAAAATGGAGTTGAAACGTGTTGGCTCTCAGGTACACAATTATTCTTTAACTATAACTGAAAATTAACAATTTTTATATTTAAATTGCAAATTTTATAAAACAGCTAAAAGACTCACTTTTACGTTGTCCTGTAGTCCTTAGTATGAATATTGATTTCGAATTTGTAATCTATACAAAAATACGTTTGAAAATGATTTCTGTAATTCTATCAAAAATCTGCGTACCAATGTTTTGAAACTCAATTTTTCACAGATTGCGTTGTTGTCAGTAAATCCGTTCCATACCTACACTTAAATATTATATTTTATATTGTTTGATATCCATTTTTTATTGCTATTCTGTTATCGAAGAGGAGAAGGATCCAATAAACCAATCTCGAATTATAAGTGTTCGCACTAAACCGACTTTCTTTTATATTGTAGATAAAAAGGAAATTACTCACCGATTGTAATGGGTTTCGCTGGCGATGGCTGATTATTTTTGGGAGGGTTGATAGGCTGCAACCCAGATGGCGTATCAGAGAGGACGTGGAAGTGTGAGGTCGGTGGTGGACCCATGGCTGTCGGACGCATATCGGCTTCAATCTGAATAATCCACACAAAACAATATTGAGTATGGTAATGATATAAGAAAGTAAAAGTTTAGAAATGATTGGATTTTCCGCAATACCTGATAGTTCAGTAAGCCCCATTGCTCTAGAAAGGCGTGCACTCTCATTATGGCACAAACGTCTCCGGCTAAATTTCTCCTGCACGCCGTGCTGGTCAAATACTCGTTGGGGTTCAGTCTGTACGTGTCAATCATGAAATTTCTGCAACAATATAAACACAAACAAATTTTTATATCACAGTTGAATATGAATGATATTAACTATGTACTTTGTTTACAAACTGTGTAATAACGATGAAAATAATCCGTTTGAAGAACATAAAATTTAATTTTTATTATACAATCACATTAATATACGTAAAATAAGCGCTGATCACTTTCATTCTAGCTTATTTAGTGTGATCACTTATACTTTGATATCATTTCCAAGTGGTTGGTAGTCTAGCAATCAACGTTCGTACTGGAATTCCAAGATTCAATCCCAGATGCTGAACAGTTTCCTCATAAACAACACAAGTAGCTTACTGTGAAAGACTCAAAGAGTGTATTTGTGTTCACTTTTAGTGAGCAAAGATACATAGGAAATAAAAATGATACATCAATAGAAAAAATAGAAAATAGAAGATATATATATTTCTCACATTTTCAATACAATGTTCAAACAAACAAAATAAAAATGATAATAAAAAAGAAACAATAATTCAGGACTTAGACACTGCTAAATCCCATAAGTTATATATACATAATATAAGATAAATAAGACCAAGAGTACATAAAGGTAAAAGTAAAAAAGAAAATAAAAAAGAAAATAGAACATGTATTGTAAAGTATTCAAAACATGTGATACACAGCTTACGTGAGAAATCCCACCAGGCTTAGCCTGATTGTGGGTATTGCAACAAGGTATTCACCAAACATTACCTCACTCATTCATCCATTACTGCACCAATCACACATATGCTAAAATAAAATTAAAAATAAATAAAAAAACGCATCCTCTTTTTAAACAAATAAACATGTACAATATACATACATATAAATACACACACATATCTTTCGCTCTACAACAGAAATGAATTAATATCCTTTTCTCTCAACCAAGATTTTACATAGGTACTTCAAAAATGTTGTGTAGCAACTATGTCGCTTAATTTCAGTTGGAAGAGCGTTGAGGGTTTTCGGCGCAACAAAACCAGGGCATCTCTGTGCCAATCTGGTTCTGCATTTAGGCAGCCTGAACTCACATCCCAACCTTGTGCTAGTTCTACAAGACTCAGAAGAAAGAAAATTAAAAGGGTTCTTCCTTATAAGTTTCACGCACTGTAACAGGTACAGTCGGCGTAAATCCATCATGCCGCTCATTTCAAAAAGTTCATTGCTAGGGTATCTTATTGGTTTCTTGTATATGATTTTTAAGATTATCCTCTGCAACCTGCTCAAACTTAACATATGGCTGTCGTAGGCCCCACCCCAAGCGATCATCCCGTACGTTAACACAGACTGGGCTAAGCCAAAATAAGTTAAACGAATTACATCTAAGCTAATCACATCCGCCAATCTTCTATAAACGTACAACTGACTTCTGAGTCTCCGTGTTACATTATCAATATGTTTATCCCATCTAAACTGCGAGTCAATATATATTCCCAAGTACTTTGTGTGATCAGCTCTATTTACCATGGCACACTTCGTACAGTCCGCGTCACAAGAAGTATCGTGGAATTCCATTGTAAGTGAGGATCGTGGAGCCCTTCTTTTAGAGATGTAATATGGAACATACAGAGTTTTGTCGAAATTTAAAGAGAGTAAGTTTGAGTTCAGCCAACTTCTTACAACTTTTAAGGATGTGGAAGCATTCAAGAAAGCTTCCTCCCACGTTCGCCCTTTAACTGTAATTGATGTGTCATCAGCAAAAGAAACTATTGTTCCGGGAATACTCAGATCGCAAAGTTGGTTAATGTAGATTAAGAACAAGATAGGCCCCAGTACAGTCCCCTGTGGGACCCCATACAGTACCCCAAGCTTCCCGCTCCAAGAATCAACTATCCTAGTTTTTTGATATCTATTTGACAAATAACTTTTCATTAGCCCTAGACACTTCCCACCGATTCCCAGTTGAGCCATCTTTTTTAAAAGAAGATTATGGTTTACCGTATCGAACGCCTTGCGGAGATCTAAAAATACTGACAGTACACACTCGCCACGATCCAAACATTCACTCACACAAGAAGTCAATGAAAACAATGCATCGTTTGTGCCCAGACCATTCCTAAATCCATACTGGTTTTTTGATAATATTTTACCAGCCTCCAGAAACTTCATCAAGCGAACCTTTATTGCCCTCTCATACACCTTCGCAATCTGGGATACAAGACTTATTGGTCGATAATTATTGAGCACCAGTGAAGATCCACCCTTGTGTATAGGCACAATGGTAGACTCCTTCATCCTATCTGGAAAGACGCCTGTATCGATTGACAGATTCATAATAAATCGCAAAGGCGGAACCACGTACTCTTTTATGTGCTTCAGCAAGTCAGTCCCAATACCATCAGGACCAACCGCTGTCCCACCCCTCAAACCATCAATCAACTTCTTCACCTCACCTTCCGTGATAATTTCTAAATTTGCGAGATGGATCTGATCCGTGACGCAGTCGTCCGGTTCAGAGGTTGAACCCTGAATATCCCCAAGTAAGTCCTTAGCAACATTTGTAAAATAGGAATTGAACAGGGCAGACATTTCTGATTTGTCCGTTACAATTCTGCCATCGATCTCTAGTTTTTCGACGGGCCGCGCCTGACTTACATCTCTACCGGAAATACCATTGACAACATTCCATATTTTCTTCATGTTGCCACTTGCCTTTTTTAGTTGTTCCTCATAATATTCTCTTTTGCATTTTTTAATGAGCAAGTTTAGCATATTACGATAATTCACAAAATTACTTTTCAAAACGTCACAAACTGGTAACCCGGTTCTACGACAATAAGCTTCATGCTTTTTCAAGTCGGCAAAGAGCCTATTTCGACATTGTATAGATAAGACGATTCCGTGTGAGATCCATGGTTTAATTTTTGCAAATTTCTTTTTAACAACATTTCCGGCCACTCTGCAATTATTAATATGTGCGTCAAGAATTTCATAGAAGGAGTCCAGTGCGCTATTTGCATCTGGAGATGTGTATACCCCGAGCCAATTCTCCCCAGACAACGCCTCACCGAGCTTATCCTTATCCACTCTACAGGGGCGCTGTTTACGTACATCTGCACTCGACCCTCCACTATAGCTAACAGAAAGAAACACTGGAAAGTGATCAGTTATATCACAAGTTAATATTAAAGCCTCATGATGTGAGGAATTTCCGGATCTGACCATTATGTGATCCAGACAACTTCCACAATTAGAGTTAGGTCTAGTCGTTTGGTCAACCAAGGAGTCGAACCCCAGAGAAGACAAGGAATCCAGATATGAATTCTGTTCAATATTCAGAACTTGGTCCCTGTGAATATTTATATTAACATCACCGACAAGCAGACAGATGTCATAGTAGCCAGAGGCTCTGTCAACAGTTAAAGTATCACGCAACTCTTCAACATAACCATTTACACTCAGGGATGGAGAGCGGTAGTTCGCGAGGATATTATATTTTTTCCTTTTATGAGTGAATTTTAAAATAATACCATTTGAGTAAACCAATTGGGGAAAAACAAAAGCAACATCACTCAATGTAGATTCATTATAAAAAACAGCCACCCCATCATGTGAAGTATGATTAGAGACTCGCGAGATAAACCTATAGCCCGGTATATGAAACGGCATTTCACACGTAAGCTGCGTCTCAGTCAGAACAATTAAATCACATCTGAAACTTAAGGAGTTTAAAAGTATACATAATTCATCAAAATGTTTTGACAAGCTTCTAATGTTAAAATTGAGCAAAATAAAATCAGTACCAGACACTACATTGTTCAGTTCATTCACATCCTTTAATATCGAGTCAGTAGGCAGTTCGAGATCAAAATTGTATAGATCCACCATTGCTAGAGTACACTATTACCGAGACGGGATATCATCCACATCCCGTACAACTGTTACATTAAAACCCTCATCCTTTTTTATGTGGATCAGCCCATTCTTCACCCAGACGTACTTGTATCCTAAAGATCTTGCTGATTTAGTTAACCAAAGTAAATGCCTGTTAAAAGTTGTGAGCCTCTCGTTTACAAATATTTTACTCCCCTCGCATGACAAGTCTCGCGCTTCAATGCTAATTAATTTCTTTCTGCTAGCCAATACCATGTCTCTCGTTCCCTTTGATGCAAACTTCACCGCAACAACACAGCTACCCCTCTTAGCATGGTTATAGACAAAAACATCTTCCACCTGTTGAACGGCATCCCCGCAATCCATTCTATTTAAAATCGAAGCAATAATGGGCTTGGCCTCAGAGACATCCTTGACCCTGAGACCATGGACCTCCATCGAGGACGCAAGTAATAGCTGCTCAACTCTGTTTAGATCCATTTTCATTTTTTTGTTTTCAGATTGAACGACCTTTAGTTTGGCAATCGTTTTTTCCTGCTCCTCTGTGAGTGTGTCCAATTTGGTAGTAAACTTTTCTATAGTAGTCTTGAGATCGGCCAACTCCTTAGATTGCTTCTCGTATACGTCGCTCACCCTTCTGCTCATCTCCGTAACCTCAGTCTGCAGTGAGGTAAGCAGTGAGACTATCGCCTCAAGCGTAGGCGCGCCTTGCTTTATTGGCGAATGTATGACAGGGGAGGCCTGCGGAGATTGGACTGACTTGCAACTTTGGCATTTCCATTTCATTTTATTCATCTTTAACATATTTTTAAAGTTGGTTTCGCCAATACCTGCGCATTTGTAGTCTGTAGTTCGAAGGCACCTTGTGCACACTATGCAGTCCTCACTAGGGCTCGACAGATCACATTTACAGCAAACACTCCTCTCTGCCATTGTTTATATTGATTACGGTTACCAGGCCCGTGCAACAATAGATTGCAACAGAGAATAAAATCGCGTAGTTCAGTGTTCAATGCAATAAGGATTTGAGTCTTGGCTATGGTAACAATAGGTGTTGACTCTACCTCTGAAATATCAATCAATGGAGAAATTTGTGATATTAGAATCACACATCATTATTTTGAGACATCTATTGAAGGATTTGAGAAATTTTTTAGCAACCCTCTTAATAAAGAAAGGTTTCTGACATGAACACAAAGACGGTTTGTGATTTTAAAAATGTTTATCTAATTACGTAGAATAGCTGAAATATTCCAAAATGTGCAATCTCAAACTAACCTGTAGGCGAGATAAATTTCCGGAGTCTTTGACTTGTTTTTCCCGTTGAAGAATTCCGGCATGGCCCTCTTCTCTATGGTGTGTATGGAGTTATAGTCGAACCAAGCTGAATAGGAAGGAACCACAATGTGATGGGTCTGCTCCGTTACATTATCCTCTAAATCATCCTAGAAATTAATAAAAAAAATAGGGTTGACATTCATCAGTATAGAGCAACCAAACTTGGAGTAAATGGACTGCGTGGAAAGAGACAAAGCATTAACATAATCGGCACAGCAACTGAAAGAGTGGCTGCTAACAGGGCAATGATTGATTACACAAAGAAAAATCTAATTTTCAATATTACTAATCAATATTGCAAAAGTTTTTGAATTTAACCTTTTTACTAAGTTCAGTGGGCATCTTGTTTATTGCTATATCCAAACTACGCTAATTGACACTTAAACGTCAAAATTACACTATCTCTTTCCTACTTTCATGATTTTACTGCCAGTGATTAATATTATTATTATTCTTGTTGGGTAGGCAGCTTTCGCCGTTTGGACACAAATCCCAATTGGGCTGTGTTTACATCCAGTCTATTTTTGAAGGTGTTGATGGTGGGAGCAAGCACCACTGACACCGGCAACTGATTCCGAGCACTGACAGCTCCGTTGGCCAAGAAGTGTTTCTGGGGATTTGAAGAGATAATTTTTTTTTTTAAATGAAACTGTGCTCACTCAAAGTGAACACAAATACACTCTTTGACATCTTTTACAGTAACCAAAGGGTTGTGTCGTGAAAGCGGAAATGGTCGGCACGGCCGGGATTCGAACCTACGACCTCCAATACGCTGTGCGCATGAAAGCCGGCGATTGATACCACTGGACTACCAACCAATTCTAATGCTTTATAATATAGAATGCTTTGTACTCAATGATAGGGCGTTTGTAGCTTTTTGTCCATTTTTGTTTTTTGGGAATTTGTAATGTTCAGTCTTCAGAAGAAGCTGTTGATTATATAGAAATACAATATAATGTATAAATTACCTGAGTATTAGTGTCACTGGCTTTTCCTTGGGAATCTTCGGCCTGTGCGTCTGCTTGTGGTGGTGGACTGGGCGGCTGTTGTGGTGCTGGAGGTGCGGGAGTAGCTGGAGCACTGGGTGCGGCTGGTGGTGCGGGGGATGCCGGGGCAGCAGGGGCGGGAGTGGCCGAGGGAGCGGGTGACGGGGTGGATGATGCCCCAGCTTCTGCAGCACCACTGGCATTGGACTCCTCACCAGCTTCGCGAGATGCTGTATCCTCGTTGTCTACACTCGAACCACCATCGTTTCTACTCGCCCGTACGTTACGACTGAAAGAAAGAAATTAAAATTTATCTAAAACATGCAAATAATTGACTGCGAGAACATAAGGTCAATCATTGTTATGACCATTTCTTTTAAGAAGTAATGTCAGATTCAAATGGGGCAGAATAGTAACCTAGAAAGAGCGGAGAAAATGCCAGGTCATGACAAAATCAACAACCTTCTATAATGTTAAGATCAAAATAATCAATCTTACCTAATGTTGAAATAAACAAAAAATATTTTCAAAATTCACACTATTACTTTTGTCACAAATGCACCACTTAAATAAGCAAGCAAATAAATAACAATCAAATATACAGGGGGGAGTGTAAATTGCAACCAAATAGGACACAAAAGAATAATTGCGGTTACAGCGTCCCGACTAATCAGCCAATTGTGAGTGTCAACGTCCGTCAAATGTGAGTGTGATTGCAGTTGACACAATAAGTAGAAGATAGAGCGGAGAGAACATTCTAGAATTTCAAAATAACATTGACACTTAAGTCGGGGAGGTCACATGGGAAGCTGTTTCTTCACACGGCAAACCATACCGGCTGGATATTATCCAATAATGACCAGACTCCCGACCACCGACCGAATTATGTCATTCGAAATCACTATCAAAGACACATTACATAATACTTAACTCTATGAATATTAACAGTTTAAAGCAACAATGGTAACTGCGTGGTATCAATATATCCTAGTAATAATACATTACAGTTAAGTCAATATTTTACACTTTGTTATTTAAGTGTTGGTCCCAATTTCGAAAGATCATTACTAATACTTTGCGGTGATGGGTAATATACTTAAATTAACCCTTTCCCACCCAACGTACACCTTTTCCAAAATTATTGAAAAAAAAGTATGTACTCAATTAATTTATCATTATTGAATTAGAATCGCCGGTTAATAGAATCAAAACACAAAACAAGAGACAAACGTGATCACAATATCCGGCGCCTACTTTATTTTAAATGTCTTTGATTATTTTACTAAAAACATAACCTAAAAACATCGAAAGCTATCATGCTGATGGTGTTAATATTGTAATTTTGTAAAATAAAATAAAATTAATAAATTAAATGCTAAAAAGAGAAATAAAGTTCTACCACAATAGGATAACCTTTTCTACTGGATATTCAAGAATATTAGAAAAAATAAAAAAGAAGGTTGAAATGTCACCTTTTGCGTTTGCCCTGTTTGACTGGCGGGGGAGAAGGCGATCGTTTTCTCTTATTCTTCTTGCTACTCTTCCCAGAACTGGACGATTCCCTCGTTTCCGAATGACCAGACCCCGTCTGCATCATATCTTCCACGGATAGTCTCAATTTGTGGACCTGACACATGAAAGATATTACACCGTTACATACATGTTTAAAATGTCCGACTGAGAAATGAAGAAGTTAGAAGCCAAATAACCTTCTTCTTTCCGTTGGCGTCCACCTCGTAATCTTCCTCGTTCATCCACTCATTGTACTGAGACAGATCTGTCGCCCACGATGCGGATACTCTCCATGGTTCTGTACGATTCAACTGCGCGTCAAACGCGGGATTCTCAGGTACATCATTCTAAAAAATATTTCAAAATATCCCAACACAATATTAATTAAGATCATTTTATAAATTTAACCCATTGAATGCCAGGGTAAATTTATTTAAGTGTGGTCACCATACAATGTGATTACTATGGACAACCTCCTTCCCAGCTTTAGTAATATGTTTATCATAAATTCAAGCAAACATCTGAGAGGACATCACCTCAAAATCAATCAAACTGAGTTAATTTAAAAAATTGTCCAATCCGGCCTAACATTTCCTCACAAGTTGAGGTGTGGAACGGATTGCCTTGTAAAATTATTAAAGCTTAGAGTGTTAATGTTTTCAAGAATGAATGGGAAAAGTCTTTATTATTGATTGTGCAAACTTGATATGGGCACATCAGCTATAAACTGCCGGCCCATTATCAATAATAATAAAAGTTGCATCATCCATATTCACTATCCAATCCAATCCAAACTCCCTTTAGACCACACTTAGGGGCATAGGGAGGCAACAAGAGCTCTCCATTGCGCTCGATCTTGCGCAACGTTAATGACCTCCTCCCACACCACTATAATTACGTAAAATTTCGTAAGCAAGGCACCCAGGGCAATTTATTATTATTGGCGAGCTTGCTTATGAGAATTATTTTTAGTTTCATATTTATTTGTTTTTTCATTTAGTACCTAATTGATAAATTAATTTGATTGGGCGTTGAATGCGCTAGAAATATATTTTTTTATTCTCATTCAATAAAGTTAGTGTATTATTGCGTGTTTTATTTTGGATGCCAAACTATCTTATAAAACAGTTTCTGGGTTGCTAATACTTATTATTATGCCTTGACGACATATGAGAGAATTTCATAGAATTCCGTAGCTACCATCCAACATCAATATTAGCTGTGGAATATTATGTAGTGGGCGTTGGTTATCAATGGGTTAAATGGATAATGAAGTTTCTTACCGATATATCGGTGGCAATCCAAGAGTCGTGACTGTCTGGTAAATAGTACCAGTGAACAAGGGCATTACGACCTCTCCTCATTACGGGACGTGCAAACTCTTCCTCCAAAGGATCCGCTACCGGATAGATTATATGTGTGGCCTCTTCCTCGTCCTCTGTACAAGAAAAATATGTTCGAATAAGTACATTATTAAAATAGAGATTTTTTTTCTAGTCTACGGCTTTCGTACGCACAGCGTACTGAAGGTCGTGACTTTGATTGAATACCAGGTTAGGTTAGTCAGTCTCGTGGGTTTGGCGGAGGTCAAGACACACACCAAACTCATATTAGGAACTTATCACTGAACCCCTCTTCAATTTAAGAAGAGTTCAGTGAATTCATGTATGATACTGGTGGGGTTCAGTGCCTCCAAAAAGGTTAAGAACCACTGGTCTAATGTATTTAGATAGGCCAAAAACATGAATAAATATGTATAATATCATAAATACCGCATATTTCTCCTTGATGCGCCACTATAATATCTCGTACTCTGGCCGCCGTGGTTCTGTCAACTTCGGATCTCACATAGACACTGGGGAGTCTCAGGCTCTCGGCTTCCAGCAAGGAACTTTCGATTTCCATCATTAGCTGAATATTCAAGTCTTTCCTCGAAGGATTCTATACGAGCATACACAACAAGACACCATGAAAAATATTTATCAATTTATGATAATAGATAATATGTATTTGATAAAAATAGATTCATTCTCCCTTTCATTCGTTCGTCCAAGCGTGATGAATATACACAACATAGAACAAAAGCTTCCCCCAACAGAAAAAAATAAATTCGTTAGTACTCCCAAATCAAATCACCGTTGCACGCAAAATATGGATCATGTTCAAAATTTTAGGGTATGCAAAGTTATCGTAACACACAATTCGTATTTTGCGTGCATCAATGAAAGAAAGAAACATAATAAAGAGAATTCTCAATTCTATAATTTTTCCGCCTGAATCAGATACATAAAAATTAATTGATAAAAAAATTTATAAATTTAACTAGCTTAAAATTAATTAATAAAGTTAGATCCCGAAGTGAATTGTTTAAGGCAGTGAACTAAGTGATGAAAAAATGTATTGACTTCTACAGATAATTTCAAATTTAATTATTATTATTGTATTTCAAATCTAGATAATTTTGTGTGTTGTGATCTTCTCTTAGTTTTATTTACTGACTGACATAATATCTTCACAGTCCAGTTTCGAAAGGTGCCAGTTTCTTTTTTTTGAGACAGTACTGTTTTAGACAGTTTCGCCCCTGAGAGCCATATTCGAGTGTTAAAATCTATTATCAGTCATAAAACAGAATCAGAGAAGACCACATTAAACTAAAAAAAAATTAAAAGATCTAATTTTTGGTCTAGACATAAAGGACCAATACACTCTTAAACTTTACATAGAAACGAGTGGTCGAGTCTATTCTATTTGCACAAATTTTATTAACTAGGTGATTAGTAATTGTAAAACAAACAAAAAATCCATTAGTGATAACAAACACACCGAAATCCACACACAACATTATTTTATTATTAGTAATTTAACCGTATGTAAAGTCCTATATTTAGCCTATGTGCCGTATTCCTAAAGCACTGAAATATATCTATTTTATAAAGCTATTGCGACCAAGCAATGAGAAAGGGATAGAAATCCTCAAGGGTGAATGATGGAAGATATTATTACAGATCGAAGAGAACACGGCAAAATATCATTCTGTATGATACAGTGCATCATGGGACATGGGAAAATACCTTCTAAAATTACATATAGAACACACAGGGATAAATGTCTCCGATGACAGATTTTTATGGCGGGATCTGCGAAGTGAAGTCCATCAGTATTTGAATGGGGTCCAGGATGAATTTTTACCCCCGTCACATAAGAAAGTGTTAGTTTGCTTTGAAAATACGGCATAAATTACATAGGACTAAGACAAGACTCTGCCTACGGGTTATATATAATAATTTTTTAAGATTATTTAACAATAAAACCTGTTTTTTTTTTCAAAACAATGGTTAAAATACACCGAATAAAAAAAAATAGAAAATTTTGAATAAAATTTTAGCCTTAAGTTTTCTCAGGAATGTAAATAAGATTATAGTTTACATATCAAAAGATGAATATTAATTAATCAGACCTCGAATTATTATGGAATAACATACAAAAATGTATCATTGTTTGGAAATGAATAGAAAAATGTATCATTGTTTGGAAATGAATAGATCTCTCATCGTGAGATATTTAATACTAAGATAGTAAGTACCTACCTGACAATGAAGTCCAATCCTTTCAATACAGGTAATTTACCTATTCGTCTTCACTCATTAATTGATAAAACTAACAAAAAAGTTATAAGTAATTTACTTATGTGATAAAAGTTACTGCGAAATCCCTAGATTTTATCGATAGTATATTAGCATAAAGCATCCACTCCCGTCCGATTCACACAAAAAAGCAATTGTTAACATACTTCTGGATTAACTACTTTTTTTTAATGAATCTGTGCTCACTCAAAGTGAACAAAAAATACACTCTTCGACTCTTTCACAGTAAGCTACTGTAATCGTGTGTCGTGAAAGAGGAAGATGGTAGGCAACTGGGATCGAACCCACGACTTCCAGTACGAAAGCCTGCATCGTAACCACAGCTTTATTATTCTAAAAATAACGAAATTTTCGGGACCAAGAAAGTGAGTGAAAAGATTTGAAAAAGTTTTTGAATTCTTTTTTTTGTTTTTCTAATAAATATAATAGTTGCACTGTGTGATCGGGTGAGCGTGGATAAGTTTTCTGGTAACAAAACAGTGTTAAAACAGTTAATGTGAGCATTATTAAAATAACAAAACAAAACAGAGGTATACTTCTTCTATCTTACAAAGAGTCAGGTGACAGCTGTCAAACCCGCACATCAATTATGAAAATTAAAAAAAATGGAAACAAGTCATAATTTCGGTTGTCTCAATCGTCCCAAACTGCATACAAAATTCGTTGTTGGAATGTTTTCTTTTTAAATTTGGAGTTAAATAAGCAATTATAGAAAACATTATACATAGAACCAACTATTTGTAAATTTTTACAAATCTGAAACACTATGGGCTTACGACCGTCTTTTACTGCGGTTTCGAAGGCTGACTTAGTGTGATTACTTTAAATCACGTTCGCCATTTAGGTGGTCAAAATCATAATCGTAGAAATCCCTAAAATTCCTAATCATGGGAATCTTACCACGTGCAGAATTCGAACCCGCAACCTTAGCCGTCCTACACAGATATAATTATTGTTAGAAGTAATTCTATTCTTTATTAATTAAATGCAGAGACATCTGTTGGAAAGTGGTGAAAACATTTTTATCTACCAAATTTTATTAGCAACTGCTAATCAATAGATGGCGTTAGAATACTAACTATATCCATTTTGAGGTGTCTCTACTTATTGCCTATTATGGTGTAACATGGTTCAATAATGGATTTTTTCACAAGACTACAGTAGTCCGACCATCGACCGACTCTTGGTAAGATAGAGGGGGTACAGGTTAAGTGGTGGTGAGAGCTGCGCAAGACAAACAACAGCCGCAGTAGTAGAGGTTGGTGATTGGTGAGTGGCGACACGAACACTCGGGATGCATACCTTACCAACCTGGAAATCAAATTTCCTCCACCTCTGCTCCGCCTTGTAGCGGAACATGGTGGCCAGGATCTGACACAGAATACCCCCCGGCTTCATGTCCAGGAAGCATTTTATCTGCAAACAATAACAAAAAAACACTACATTAGACAATATTACATAACATTTATTGTAAAATCAATACAACATTTTACAGAACGATGATAAAATATTATTATTGGCTTGGTATTCATGACAAAAATGTGGCTTAACATCCCTTGATGTTATAGAACCAACAATTTGATGCTATCATTTAATCAACTAATTCTACAAATTTGAACCGCTACGGGCCTATGACCGTCTTATCCTGCTGTTTCGAAGGCTGGCTCTCACTTGACGTTCACAACATTTGCCATTTGGATGGTCAAGTTCCAAAATTTCTTCAATCAATGTCGGAAAAACCAGAAGGAAGGGAACACAGCGTGAGAGGGTCTTCTTCGTCTTTGGGACCCTGATGGGAGGAAGAACAGCGCTCTCCTCGACCAACTGTCATTCGGCATCCTCTCCATAATTTTAGAAGAGAGTTAATTATTATTACAATATTAACAGATTTTTTTTTTACTTTTGACCGGATTTTTTGTCAGTTACATCAAGCTTTTACTGTTCTTGCTTGTACAATTGGTTAGAGACATACAATTGGCACGGGGTATATCAGATCAACAATGGGAATACTCATCGGACACTATGGTGTCAACAGGATACTATATAAAATGGGACTTGTGGAGGATCCCAAGTGCAGATTTTGCAGCGAGAATTTACTGCTGGGCAATGGGTATCCAAGACCAGAAGAATATCCCTCAATCCCAAGGGGAAGCACAATAAGCTACCTGAAGTCCATCATGGATTAAGTAGGGGGAAGGTATAAAAGACCTCAAGGGTCGAGATGCCACCATATTGCTCAATTTAACAATAACCCCTACACAAGATAAAAAAAAAATAGAGACATACAAGGATAAACCGGGACTTGACTGGAATAGTAAATGCCGTATAAATCTATTGAATGTGGAGGATGGTTTGTCCTTGACTCGGCATACAACAACGGTTTAGTTGCATCAGCGATACGCTTCACTAGGTATAGGCAGTGACAAACAAAACCAAAATAAATAACATTATGCTATACAATTCCGTTAATTGCAATTGTGGACAATTAGATCTATAACGGTATTCAAAGAATGATGTAACTGACATTGCGGTTCTATTTGTTAAACCGTAGCTCAACATGAATCTTTTGTGGGAAACAGTTCCGGTCTAACAAAAGTCATCAAAATTGTTGATTAGTTTCAAAATAACACTGAAACATTCAGATTCAGAAATTTAATTTTAATCTAACAGCCGGTTTCGTACAAAATAACGGAGACTTTAAGTTTCCTTTAAAAAATAACGCGTTTCATAACAACAAAATGACATTTTAAACCCGACTTTATGTTAGTCTCGTTATTGGAACTAAAGTCGACTTTAGTGTAGTTCAATCTTTTAACACCGGAGTTCATAGAAAATATTGTGGCGCTTTAACTGTCACAAATGATGAATATTTGTATATGGTGACACTGTGGACAAAAAATGACCTAATTAGGGCAAAACGGGAAGAATATTATTTTTACTGATTTCATTTACCAAGTCATAAACCATAATAATAAATTAACAACAATAACTACACATTGATGCTTTATTGAGAAACGAAATTGACAGATTAACAGAAATTTCACGAAAATATTAGTAAACAATCTATGTTTTTCCATAGATTTCCATGGTTACACTATCGACTGCTACGAACTTTCAAATATTTTTTTTATGAAACGCGTCTACCTAAAGGAGACTTTAAAATTTGAAGGTTCCTTTAGCTAAAGAGTTCTTTAATCGCTTTTTTTGAAACCGACCGTAAGCTACATAATTACTATGCAAGGTCATGGGACCATTTTATTCCCCTTATAACAGTGTGGCCAACAGAATAGGTCTATTGTGGCATTCTTCAATGGTGTGCTGCCTCTTATTGGTCTCCAGAGGCCTCTTGCAGAGTGACAGTGCCTCTTCCCTATCTGTAAGAAGTCTCCTGAATCGTATTTTTGCTGCCCCCCGACAGATAGGCTGCCCCCCGACAGATAGGTCCAGGCAGAATTCCCATCTTCAGGTTGAGACAATTGTTTTGGGTCATGCGATACGATGAACTGGGTGTAACCTCCGCATCAGGTCATCTGTGTGGAGGTACCACGAGTAACCTTGCTAAAATAAGTCACCCTGAGGTTGCTTGATATCGGAGAGCCTCCGTTAGCTATGAACCTACCCATTATCACCCATATTGGGCACGGGTCTATGGGCAGAAAGGTTTACTTCTTCTGGAATGATAGGACTAGGTACGTATGGATGGGAGATTTCAGAATAGAGGTGTAGGGTATGCCGTGCATGTTGGACGGACATCCACTGGGACCATTTGTACCACAGTTTCAGTCTGGACTGACACAACAGGAGTAAGTCAATAAGTTTGGTACCTAATTATGATATTTTCTAAATAGTTACTTGTAAATATAAACATTTAATATGATTCGTGATCAGATGCGTAGATTACACAAAGTTACATGATTCAAAACCAATGACACACAAACACCGTGATATGCTCACCTTAGGTTTGCCTATTGTAATTTTTCATTCTGACAAATATGTCGGAAACAATGGTGTGATGTCTAATAAACACACGTCACAATGATATTATATAAAATTAGCTCGGAATCTACAAACAAATCTCATAATATAATTTAACACCGATATCATTCATTTGTCGGATTGGAATTACTTAACAAAAATAAGTCTGAACATTTAAAATATAAAAGCAAATTTCATAAGTTTCATTGAAACTGGAGAAGATGTATGTTAACCAGCCCCCTGATTCACAAAAAAGTTTAGTTCGAGCTGAACTTAACTATTTACTTAAGGGGTCGTTTCCTCAAAAAAAATCTTTTTAGGCGAATGAAACAAATTAGGTACAAGTATTATGAAGATTTATTTTCACATTTATTTAATAAGGTATAGTCATTCTACAATAAAACGTTAATTTCAGTTTTGTAAGTTAAAGAAAGGTATAGTCATTCTACAATAAAACGTTAATTTCAGTTTTGTATGTTAAAGAAAGGTATAGTCATTCTACAATAAAACGTTAATTTCAGTTTTGTATGTTAAAGAAAGGTATAGTCATTCTACAATAAAACGTTAATTTCAGTTTTGTATGTTAAAGAAAGGTATAGTCATTCTACAATAAAACGTTAATTTCAGTTTTGTATGTTAAAGAATTGCGGAATCATTAAGTGCCTATAATCGAATAAGAAAAAGTGACAAAAATGGATATTTTGAGAGAATGGGCCCTCAAATATTTGAATAGTTCTAAGATTAAACTTTTTCGTAAAATTTCTGATATTTTCTAAACAAATTGCTATATAAATAAAATAATTGTTATAAATATTATTTTTTTGAAGAGACACCTACCTAGTAGGTAGCATAAGTATAAAAACACCAAGGGTCAAAGTAATTATTGCTAGGTCGAATGATTTGGAAGAAATCGAAGGTTAAAGACGACATTAAAATACAAAAAAGCTGCAATGACAATATCTCCCACCACGTGGAAGAGAAACATTAAAAACAATCCAATTAAATCTGTTATACGATCGAAACCCTAAAGACGCAACCTGAAAAACTATTGAACATAGGTACATAATATTATTGCGCATCCCTCCGAAGTGAAGTATCTCAATATCTCATCAACGATGGTACACAGAAATTTCTGGCTATCAAAAATACAGGGTGTTCGTCAACACGCGGAACGAACCCAATTTTAATGGATACATAATATGTAAGAGTATACATAATATGCTTTCCCTCGTGCATGTATAAAATGCAGGGTGTAGAAGTATCTTCTTGAAGAAAATTTAGAAATTCGGTCAAAATTTTAATCAAACTGGTGGTAGCTTTCCTCGGGTGGAGAACAGAGAAGGAATATGGACGCATTACATAAACTAACACCGGCATTTTACAACTAGAACACAATATTGGGCCATGTTCAATATAATAGGCCACAGAGCGAGGCACTCGCGTTATAAGCGCACAAATACAAAAAGAAGTACTCGCACTTGAAAAAATCTACTTAAAAATCAGTGTCATGTTAGCAAAAGATTGTGTGTTTTTCCGGAAAAACGTATCTCACAGCTTCATAATAATATAGGTAGGTACCTATGTAGCTTCCGACTACTAGCAGGGGATGATAAATCTTGGAAAATGGTGCTAGTTGCTGGAAAAAGTGTATAGGGCCGTCACAAGGATATTTCTAGCAACAAAACCTATTATTCTCGCATTCAATACGTATAGATTTTTTCCATACAAAACGCATCGAGCTACTCGCTTTACTTCCGTGACTACTTTCCGATAAAACTTAGAATACGGGTACTGATCACCACTTGCAAGGGTTGCAGTCTAATCTTCTAGAATCTAGATCGAGTTTGGATTTGCTGGCAAAGATCCTTCGGGATAATTTACTATTTGTGGTATCTTCAATAAAAACTCCCGATCAGGCACACGAGGGCTGGCCCCCGGACCCGAGTATTACAATGCGATGCGATACGCGAGATCACTTAGCAAAAAAATTACATACGAAACGATCGCGATCGCAATGTTGCACTTGGCTTCCGAGTCCCGGTACACCCTGTATATGCAGCTCGCGGATTAGCGGGCACCGCTTCAAGACGAAAAAATATCCGACACCTTCTCGCGTCCGTGAAACATCGCCTCGTCTCGGCGCGAACCAGACACGACCGTCCGCCGGTATATAAAGGTGATTCCGCTCGGTAATTGTCGTCAGTTGTTGTCAAGTAGTGAGGTAACTAAGAACAGTGTCGTCGCGCCATTCACGGGAGATAATCGGTGCACTATAGTAACTAGTAGATAAGACGGCCAGCCGCAGGTGACAATGAGACGGGCGATCGTGTTGTTCGGCTTGCTGGTGGGCGCGACGCTGTCTGCGCTTGCCGAGGTCTCGGATGCCAAGTACGAAAAGGTAAGCGATTCCTGTGGTGCCATCCTCAAATAGTGACGTCCTCCGACAAAAGAGAACCAATCAGTGGAAAACACCATCTTCATCAGTCCATTCCCCGGCTTCATTCCTATCCCTCCCGGATTCCCTCACCCACCAGGCGCGGCCTGCAAATTTGCTAATGTAGCCTGTCCGTCTGACCTTGTGCCGAAATTTCTGCTTATGAATGTCTCGGTTTCATTATCACAAACCCGATCCAATGTCGATTTCGACAGCCTGAATTTCGACCTCATCATGTTCAATTTTCGGGGGATTTTGATATGGTGTGGGGTCATTGTAACTGCGCATGATCGAGCGCAGTTGCTAGCTTTTGTTTTGCGGTGCGGAGTATTGATTGATCGATTTCGATACTTTCGGTTCCACTTTTTTATTCGAACTAATACATGACAAAGTTGAGGGCATCTTCATTTCGTGCTGTAGTTCATGACCGCCAACAATAAGGGCGTTAGTCCATGCTACCACTAGAGCTAAGATTGCCACTTCGGCCAAACAACTTCTTATCATTCCCAAATGCCTCTTGTTCCAAAACCGGTTACTTTAAACATCGTCATTGTCTTCGGGTTGACGATTGATTTTTTATATTATTATAAATTGATATTAATAGCCGTACGGATCGTAAACACAGTGTTAGTATTATTTATAGTTGGTCAACCGAGTTAAAAGGATCCGAGGGCGAATGCAGACCTCGGATGAGACCTCAGGGCACGGATTCTTCCGGTCAACACTTGGTATGATAAATTATGAACTAGACTATGTATAAAGCCTTTGCCCCGTCAGAGCCTGCGCGTCACATGGGAAAACAATGTAGATAATTAATGAACAGTAACATGAAGCAATATGCATGGATCAAATCAATGAACACTGATTTCAAACAACACTAGATTTGCACGGTCGTACGAAAAAAAAAACAGAGAAAGCAACCTATATGTTAAAAGAGAGATATTTTGAAACAAGATAATATTATGGTACACACGCTAGAATCACCTCGTAACAATATACAAAACCATAAATTATACGACAGTGAAATCATTAGGTAAAACACTTAAATTATTTGAATATCAAAAGATCGGGGTCAGTGTTGAGATATTATAACGACGAGGTAAGGCAGAAAACGAGCGAATAAAGACGTCATTGTAGTTGAATTGTTGAAAACTGCTGTTATGTCAAAATTATCGTAATAGATAATCGATCGTGAACAAGAACATAATATGAAAAACTCTGATAGAACATTTGAAAGGAGCCGATACAAGGGAAAGTTGCTGATGGCCACGGAAATGCAAACTATTCGACTAATCACGGCAGAAGAAAATATTCAAAGAACCTCAGAATGATAACAGTGAATATAGGTATCATCAGGCAAACAGATGAAGGCCTAGTAAGCAGCTGATCGCCAGCGTTTCAGAAGCAGAATTCTGGAACGAAAGGAAGGAGAAATTATAACACGAATGATCTAAAAGAAATATAAAAAGCTGGAGAAATCGGAAGGCTTCGGAAAGAGATGAATCAACAAGTGAAAATACGGGTTAACGGGATAATCAGATGGAGAGAGACAGTTGGTTTTTAGTGTCTCAGAAACAGAATAAGAGAACAAAGGGAATGAGAAATTCAAAAACAGAAGATTTGCAATATCAAACTCAACAGGAACAGTGAAAATAATGAATACACCATCAGGCAAACAAATGGAGGGACAACTAGCTGTTGTCTTCCGGAAACAGAACCCGAGAAGACAAGGCGGAAGAAGTATTTTTTATAGTGACAAATCGAATCTTAACGCTTAAATCTAGCTACAAAAATTTGATGAATTTAACACGTAGAATCTTCGAAATTTTGCAGATCTCGGGACAAGTGGTGCACGGTGAGGGTCCTCATTGGAATCCGGCGGACGGCGCGCTCTACTGGGTGGACATAGACAAGGGCGAGGTTTGGAGACATCATGCGGAGACCAATGAAGTTACCAAATGCACCCCAGGTGAGTGAGAACATTTTAATATCTTTGATACCTTGAGAAAATTTCCACTTAAATCCAGATAGGGGCAAAAATGGCATAGGGGGTGTCGAAAGTGTTTTTGTATCCTTAGTAAAGCCCTTTGTACAAAGCGTCTTAACGTAAGCTTAACTTGATACGCCAACAAAGGGTCTAAACTCATTACAACAAAAAGTCAAGAAGGAATCATTATATTGTTATTTTTGTTATTTCACGAGACATTTTCTTTTGCAAACAGGAGGGCAGGTGACGATGGTGGTGCCTGTGGAGGGCATGAAGAACACCTTCATCATCAGCGTGCTGGACGGACTTCAGCAGCTCACGTGGGACGGCAAGAACGACTCCACCATAGCGCTCAGACCGCTCGTGTCTATGGGACCACTGCCAGGTACCACCAGAATGAATGACGGAAAGGCAGACGCCAAGGGAAGACTATGGGTTGGTGAGTTCAATTCAATTTTTACCCATAATTGTTCTATGATCATGATGAACTTTTCAGAAAGAGTATCAATTAGGTACATGTTAATTTAGTGTACAGTAATTGATTGTTTATTGTTGTAATAGGTATGTCAGTTTAGTGTCAACTATAATATTGATGAAGGGATTCTTATTCTGTTTTACATTAGATTATATTTTTTAAATTTTACTATTTTTCTTGTAAGTGCGATAGACGCAAGTAGTTTTTGGAGCTGTAAAATATTTCTTTTAGTAAATAAAATAAATGATGGCAATCTGATTTACTCCCGCAGGAAGCATAGGTCCAGAGGAGAACAACACAGTGGAAGAGAATGTGGCCAAACTGTATCTGGTGTCGTGCGCTCCTAAAGCAACAGAATTGCAGGTCTCCGTTCAGCTGGAGAATGTGACCGTCTCCAACGGAATCGCCTGGTCCGGGGACGGCGCCATCATGTACTACATCGACACGCCAACGAGGAAGATCGACGCTTTTGATTTCGACGCCGAAGAAGGAAAGATCAGTGAGTGACAAATTTTTATTCATTAGAATTTCATCAGAAGAATTTGAGCAATACGGGCATACCAGGAGATGTATCCGTTTTTGGTCGGTAAAAATAACGCGCTAAATGAATTCTAAGATCCAGATTCAGATGCATTGACTGTTTTTGTACGCATTCCGCAGACTTCTGATTTTGCTTTTCAAAAGCTGTCCTAGTGTGAATGCTTTCAAAGGCTGATATAGTGCGATCAAATTAGGTGGACAAAATATACTAGCCTCAAGCCCACTGTGAGAATCGTCACTGTAAAACAAATTCCAAGGGCTTTATCAGAATTTGAACTAGGTCGCCAAGCCTTGGAAAACATGACTTAAGACTTCCAAATCAGATGCCTTTTGATTTGAACAATCTTATATATGAAAATGATTAGCTGTGGGCCGTTATTTTTTGGTTGTAAGTGACTGGAAATGAAGTAGGTACCTATGCTTGGGATGAAGATTATAGGACGTTTAACGAGCCACTTAGTCGTAGATATGAATAATCCCAAATCAAGTCAGATAGGTAGCCCAATACTACGAACGATAACATTTATAACCTACAGAAGATTGGCCTATCTATAATATGATCAACAAGACTCAAGGACAATCATTCTAGTGTCCATTGAAAGCGCGGAAATTCGTAGAGACGTCGCGAAGCTACTTCGATTGCGTACCATATAGCTAATGCAGAGCCTGCCACTCGGGGTGCCATGGAAGGCTAAGGAACCGTTCAAGTATTACGTAACGCTATTTGTTACCCCCTCTTCCTCTTCTCTAAACGTTTCCTAACGCACATATTACAACTATGTATGCCTCAAATCATAATTATTACTGGAAAGTCACTAAATACCTTTATTGCGGCGCCGGTAATACAATAGTAACGTTTTACAAGACTAACCCCCCCTCCCCCCCCTATTGCGTTACGTAATACTTGAACGCTCCCTAATGCGGCGACTCGGGTATCATGGATGGCTAATGCGGCGACTCGGCGTGGTACGTCCAATTATCTCCAAGAGTAGTTATTAGACGGATATCATATTATAATATGCGCAGATCTAACAAAATAAATCACCTAGTTACGCAATCACTGTTTGCATCTGCGAATGTTATAATATCTTGCGCCGTATTGTCAACATAATCCGTTGCGCTGTGGTACCTAGATCAACGTCAAGGTGGCGATGCAGAGAGACGGAAGAATAGGCAATGCCGTGTGGTGCTATATCCAATGTTGTACACCGGGATAAATAAGCAACTTTTAAATCTGAACAACTATATTACGCATCCGGGTCTGTCATAGAAGCTCTCCAAATTAAATAGGTACAATCAGCGTCGCCAACTTTTCAGTAAGTCTGCCGATTTTTGCACCTTGTCTACCGATTTCAGTCAAAAACCTACCTATTTTGGATGCTACCCATATGAAAATCAAGTTTTTTTTATAAAATGACCTATTTTTAGTGAAATGTGACGTTTCTAGGTACAAAATTCTCGGTATTTCTCAAAATTTAGTGAACGTTCACCTTTCCGGATACCAAAAACCAATTTATTTACATGTTTTTTTTTTTTTTTTTTAAATTTGGGTTGGCTAGACTGTATACTATGGTCTGGAACTATTTGTAATTCGGTTATGGTAGATTAGGAAAGGAATTTCCTGCAGGCTATGTAATTGTAGCCCATGGTGTATAAAACTGAACGCAGGGTTCCAGCCAAAATGTTCACGATGAAAAATAATTGAGATGAATGTTGCAGGTAATCGCAGAACAGTGTTTGATCTGAACGCGCACAACATCACAGGCCTACCAGACGGCATGACAATAGACGTCGATGACAATCTATGGATAGCTCTCTATCTGGGAGGTGGTGTAAGTATACTTTTGTCAGACAGTTTTTCTCTAATGGGGTAGGCAGAGAGCAGACAGAAGGGATGTACACTCATTTCTACACTCTATTTTTTGTATTTTTTTATCTCTCGTATATTATTTATTTTATTTATTTATTTATTTGTAATATTTACAATACATTTTTATGGTAACAATGAATTATTCTATCTTATTTTCTAATTTATTTTGACCTCGAAAAGAGTATGACTCGTGCTTCGAGGAGAGTTGCATTTTTTCTTAGTTCTTAAGACCTATTTATATTTTATTTTTACAATATTTATTCCACAATTCCTATATATTTTATTTTCAGTTAAAATTATTCAACATTATAAATATTTTATTAAAAAAAAAATTAATCTACATTAGTTATAATTATTAATAATATGATATGACGTATTTACTATATAACCTATGTATATTTTATTTTTACAATATTTATTCCACAATATATATTTTATTTTTCAGTTAAGATTATTCTACATTATAAAAATTTTAATAATTAAAAATTTATTCTACATTAGTTATAATTATTATTCATATATGTATTTACTATACATTTGCCATATATAAAAGTATAAAAGTCATTATTTCACAAATTATTCTACATTATTATTATTCTAAATTATATAAAATTATTCTAAATTATATAAAAGTATAAAAGTCATTATTTCACAAATTATTCTACATTGGTTATAATTATTAATACTATAAGTATTTATTATACATTTGACTGTATTTTTATTATACATTTGCAATTAATCTAAGTTCTTAAAACCTATTTATATTTTATTATTACAATATTTATTCTACAATATATATTTAATTTTTTAATTTACAATATTTGTTCGACGATATATATTAAATTTTTCAGTTAAAATTATTCGCCATTATAAAAAGTTTCATTAATACATTATTCTACATTAGTTATAATTATTAATGATATGAGTATTTATTATACATATTGCTATATATAAAAGTTTATAATTTATTATTTCACATTCAAATAATGGTTTCATCTAAAATTATTGCACATTAGGCATACAAAAAAAAACAAAAACAAAAAAAAACAATTCAATATGTAATTATCTGGCATTAAAACAATTCTAAATTAGGCATACATAAAAGTTAGATAATTTTAAATTAACTGACACATCAGGTGGGTTGGATTATTTATTTAAAACAATTCTAAATTAGGCATACATAAAAGTTAGATAATTTTAAATTAACCGACACATCAGGTGGGTTGGATTATTTCAATATTTGTGGTTTCGCCATATTAATAAAGATAAATAAATAACATTAACATTAACAATGACTAAGCCTAAAATTAAGAAATTTTATTGTTTACGTACGCAAGGAATTTTTGTTCCTGGTTTGATGATCTGATTGATCTGGGAAGATCATTAAACCATTTAACACCCCAGTAAGTATAATGGTTTTGTCCAAAAGAAGTATTTTTCTTTGGTAATTTTATACATTTTCCTAGTCTAGGATTTTCCCTTATGTTTGTATTCGGTTGGCCATCGTCTTGTGATAATACATTATAATCTTTGTATGTTTGCTTGATCGCAGATTTTTTATACAATGATGTTATTTTTGGAACACAGAATTCCTCATGTAAAAGGTCTGTGGGATAGTCACTCGGCTTGTGTAAAATAATTTTTATTATTTTCCGTTGTACAATATACAAGGGTTCCAAATTGGAAGAATAGGCGCCACCCCATCCCACAATCCCGTATTGCATGATAGACTGACCAAGGGCGTAATATACTGTTTTCAGTACATCGTTCTTCAGGAAGTTCCTCAGCCTGTAGAATATGTAATATATTTTTTGAAGCCTTTCAATTGTCTTATTTATGTGGTCCTTCCATTTCATCTGTGAGTCAATCAGTATACCTAAGTACTTAACTATTCTGTCCGTTTTTAATGGTGTGCATTTTTTATTGGAGCAGTCTTTTGTTTGTAAACATTCTTGGTGGTGAATTTTGATTGATAAATCTTGTGTGTTTTTTTTATCCTTAATTGAAAATGGAACAATAACTGTTTTTTGTGTGTTAAGAGTTAGTAGGTTATAATCAAACCAGGTTTTAATGGTTTTGAGATCCCTGTTTGCAGTTTCTGCCACCTCATCCCACGATCTTCCTCTGCTCAGCATGACTGTGTCGTCAGCAAAGGAGATGATTTCAGACTGTGTCCCAAGGTCAAACAGGTCATTTGCATAAATTAAGAACAACACAGGGCCCAGAACTGTTCCCTGTGGTATTCCGTATTTTGATGTTTTATTGTCGCTTTTCGTATTGTTCAAGTTTACGCATTGTGGTCTTTCATGGAGATAGCTTTTTATCCATGATAATGCGCGGTTTTTTACTCCATTTTTTTTCAGTTTACTGATAAGTTTTTCATGGCTTACGCTATCAAAAGCTTTCTGTAGATCAATGAATAAACCCGCACATTTTTCATGGTTGTCTAACGAATTTGTAATCAACGTTGTTAATTTCGCTATTGCATCATTTGTCCCGATATTTTCTCTAAAGCCAAATTGATTTTTATTTAGTAGATTAGTTTTATTTACAAAGTCGAGTAATCTTTTTTTTATTACCTTCTCATATATTTTTGCGATATTCGATGTAAGAGAAATAGGTCTATAGTTAGTAGGGTTAGTTTTATCACCAGATTTAAATATGGGTATTATTTTGGTTTTCTTGTAAATCTCCGGGAATATACCGTTTTTAATACTTTGGTTTATGATGAAGGTTAGGGGCTTTACAAGGGTGTTGCTATTCTCCTTTATGATGTCTACAGTTACTCCGTCAAACCCAGGTGCAGTGCCTCCTTTCATAGATTTTATGATTTTGCATATCTCGTCTTCCTCAATTATTTTGAATGCATTGAGGCATCCAGTATTTATTGGAGATTCTGTTTGTTGTTCGTCTGATCTATTATGAGATCCGCATTTTATTATTTTATTGGCCAGCTTGTCCCCGACAGAACTAAAGAAATTGTTAAATATGTTCGCCGCTTTTTTTGTTTCTTCTTTAACGTTCACAATGTGTCCTTGTTCGTTTGTTATCTTTACGATGGGTTGGTGGTTTCTCTTTTTGTTTATTGCCGAGTTGATTGTATCCCATACCTTTTTTGGGTTTTTTCCAGCACGTGTTATTTGGTTATGGTAGTATTCGTTTTTAGTATCTTTTATAAGATTTGTAAGCATATTTCGGTATTTCTTAAACAAAACTTTTTTTTCCATATCATTTGGGTATAATAACATTTGTTTGTACATTTGTTCTTTTTGTCTTATTGAGACAATCAGACCATGTGTAATCCATGGTTTTATGGGCCTATATTTCGATTTATTGTTCTTTACTTGGGCGGGTTTTGATGCTTTGCTTATATGTTTATCAAGTATGGAATAAAATATTGCTGCGCTCTCGTCAGATCCTTGGCACTGGTATAGTTGAGCCCAATCTTCTGCCATTAATGTTTCTTTGAGGTTTCCCATATCAATTTTTATATATTTGTTGGGTTTATCATCGTGTTTTTCATGGCTTTCATCGTTTTCTAGTTGTTGTATAAGAATAATTGTATGATGGTCTGTAATTGAGTTTTTCCATATGATCGTTTTAGTTTTATCTAATTGGCTAAGTTCGGCGCTAGTCCAATAGTGATCAAGGCAAGAGGGTGTCTGGCCTGATACTTCACGAGTATAGTTTTTAATGCAGAGTTTCATGTTATTTTCAACGAGGCGGTCAATGTATAAGGTTTTGTCCATTCCGTCATAATCGTCAGCCACATTGATATTTATATCGCCCGTAATGATAATATTTTTACATTTTATGTTTTTCACTACATTTTCTAAGTGATTTATAAATATATTTTTATCTGAGCCATGTGTTCTGTATAACGCGATTATGATAAATTCCGTTTCATTTTTCTCAAGCTTTATTTGTAAGCAATTTACTAGTGGAATACTGATTTCTGTAACATCAATATTGTTGAATTTGTCGTGCGCAAATATAGATATGCCGCTATTTTTATTTATGTGATTCTTTGTGCAGTAATAATTAAAGTTAGGAATATTGTATTTAGGGCTATTTACATTTAGATGGGCTTCAGTTAATATGATTATATCTGGTTTAGTGCGTAGTAAGTTCAAGTGGGTAATAAATTCATCAAAATTCTTTTGTATACTTCTAATGTTTAGTTGCATCACTATCAAACTGCAAACATTGATATTATTGATTATTTCGCTACATTCACTGGTATATTGACATGTAAATTGTTCTATATTATAATTACTATCTACGTACTCTGCTATTGTTTCCATTTGTGTTTATTTATATAGTATTTTACACATGACAAAAATACCATGACCAATGTTATTATACAAATGAATATATTATTATTTTCCTTATCAATGAGGGGTTGACGGTATTGCATTAACATTATATTAAAAATATTACTTATTCTAGTAATAATGTATTTGGGATAATTTTCTATGTACTTAATATAGCTAATATTACTTTTAATCAATATATAGCTAATATTACTTTTAATCAATATAGAGTGACTTATACTAATGATTTTACTTTTGGGATATATTTGTATGGATAGTTTTATTAAAGTTGAATCATTTACTATTATAGGATAACTAACTGTATTACTCATATCTTTAGGATAAATTTGGATAAATCTTTGCATTAAAATAATATTAATAATAAAAATTAGCATTCTAATCATCATACCTTTGGGATACAATATTGTAGATCTTTTTGTAAGACACACATTTTCCTTTGTCAGTCGCTGAGTGGTTAGTTTGTAACGTAAATTTGTTCTTGAGATTTCTTTGTACGCAGTTATGACACTTGGGTTCATGGCCTTTTTTTCCGCATTCACGAAACGTATGGTTCCCACTGCAATGGGGGCACTTAGGTAAACTTTCCTTATTGAGACAGTTGACTGCTGTGTGTCCATAGCCAAGGCAATGGTAGCACTGGATGACTGGATCAGCTTCTTGGACATGGAGGCTTTGAAATCCTAAATTTATTTTTGTCCTATTTAAAATGTGTTTTCTAATTTCTTTAGTTGTTTCAATCAGGAGATGTATCTCAGCTGAGTTTTTGGTTCGAAGCGTTTTCTTAACTGTAAATTTGTTTTCCTTGTGTATGTTAGCAAGAGCAGCGATATCAGCATTTTGTCCTAATAGGTCGTTGGTTAAGTTTTCTTGATTATATTCGGCATCAATATTTTTAATGAGTATCCATGGTGTTTTCTTTTTTAACATTTCAGCTGTCAGGTCCGAGTGAAATTTCTCGTTGATGATTGTTTCGAGGAGTTTGGCATCATTTCCGGTTGTACAGCTAACTATTATTTTGTTGTATTTTGTCTTTTTTATCCCCGCTATCCCCAGACCAAGTGATCCCACCTGTAGGTTTTTTTTAAGGAAGGTTTCAATACTTTCAGATGACATCATATTGTTATCTTGCTGCTTAGCATGAACAATAACTGGAAAAGTTCTGTTTTTCGTTGTGTTTCGGCTGCCTTCATTAGTCATCGATTGATCTATTATTTTTGATAAATTTTTTTCTCGCATATCATTGGTTGTTGACAGTTTTTGTTGGGTTTCTATCAAGTCATCCTTTAGTTTAATTATTTCTCTACTATATAAAACTTCAAGAATACTTAGGTTAGATTCAATATTGTTTTTTATTTTATTGTTAGTAGCACAGTTGGATAGTTTAGTTAGTTCTTGTTTGATCGCTTCAACAGTATTGCTGAACGACATATTTATTAAATTATAATTTATTTATTTCGATGACACTTCACTGAGAACACTTTATATACTACTTTGCGATTCAGAATTTATTTTATTATTTTTTAGATATTTATATTTTAAGGTTTATTTTCTTATTTTTAAATGTATATCTAATAACTTTTTGAGGCACAGGTTTATTTTCTTATTTTTAAATGTATATCTAATAACTTTTTGAGGCACAGACGATGTAATAGCGCGATATTTTATGTAGGTACGAAACGTGCGCACTGCGCAACTGAGTGCGTATAGCTTCCCTACTTTCTTAGCCCTGACCTAAACATGCTTGAGGACGGAATCGATGTGTTCGATCCACAAAATTTTGCAGCAAACATTACACTTTTACATCCAAAATATTCGCCATTTGATGGTCGATTTAAAAATTACAAAAATCATAAAAAATACCACATATTCGACTACAAAGAGGATTTTGCCCAATTGATAGCCAACGTAAGGGGGACCTGAAAGGGCCCTTCAAGAAGAAAAATGTTGAGACATATGTTCGACATTGTTAGAACTACTAAGGAACCAAAATATCGATCAACAACTGCTGATGGTAAATAAAGTTACAATTTTCTATACAAAGGTACAGCTGATGGTTTTTCCATCCAATCTCAGACAAGCCAATCCCGGAGATAGAAATTTCAAGTGAACTCACAATAATTCAAGTGAACTCACAATAATCCAGGGATCGAGCCCGGGACTTCTTGAACAGAAATTAGCGCCTATGCCACTAGACTACCGAGGTGAATATACTTAAATAACATCTACGTCTTATTTGTATTTCAGGTAATTCAAGTGAACCCTCATCTTAGCCGTTTGCTACACATATTCCCCCTCGAGGGAGTCGAGAAAGTCACATCGGTCTCGTGGGGCGGGAAAGATTTGGATGTGCTCTACGTGACATCCTCGTCCAGGGACAGCACGGGCGGAGGAGAACTCTACAAGCTGACGGGAACCGGAATCCACGGGAAACCAGCCAACAACTTCAAGCTGGACACGTGCAAAAAGGAAGAGAAAGCCTGAAAAATCAAAGTTAGCCAAAACCTACAGCCAATGAACAAATACCAAAATGAATAATGTAAAATTTGAACAATGTGCAGAACCGTTAAAAGTAAGTGTTAACAACTAGGTACCCACATAGTAAAATTTTAGGAGGTACCAAAATTTAAAAAATAAATTTGTTGTATTATTATGTACGATATCAAATGTTAATATTATATTTTTTAAATAAATATTTTATACACAATTCTGTTAGGTATATCATTTGATACCACAACTACAAGTTATGTTTTTTTACTATTATAATACTAGAAGTCTGTCCCAGCTTCGCACGGGTAGATAGGTATTTTAAAGAAAATACTTACAAACATATATTCAAATTAAATTATAAAGTTTTGATCAATGAAGCACAAATAAGTAAAAAACAGGATTAATTTCACTGTATTATCTTCATTATAATATGAATTCAATTTACACTTCAGTCTAAGTAACACGTGGCCGGCTATGCTAACACCAAAAATTTAAAAAGTGGAAATAATTGAATTATACGGTATTTCGTTCACTACAAAATAAATTTAATTAAATTTATAGCGTCAACAACACGTGGTAATTATGCTGTTAAAATGTAGCTTATATGACACGTTCGTAGATTTACCGTAGCAGCGCCATCTATTGATTACTTACTCAACCCAGTCGAAAGGTATCGACATCTGTTAGAATCATTTGGAGTTAACAGATAATTGTGACTGTCAAATAATAACAGACAAATAATTAGCAATAAATTAAAATTGCGACTATAATTTGAGATTTAAACTATCCTATCTCTCAAGTTGGATCGAACTGCACATGGTGTGCGAATTTTATTATAATCGGTTAAGTGGTTTAGGAGTCCATTGAGGACAAACATTGTGACACGAGATTTATATATATTAAGATTACTAGCTGACAGGCAGTGTCAACCTTCGACCTTATCCATAATAAAAAAATAATTTTGACATATTACATGAATTAAATACAGTTTCTCACATAAAAACTTAATTAAATATAGCTAATAATTTATTTTATTATGTATGTAATAATGATTGTTGATTCGGATGCGGGATGCAGTTTGACGGGTCATAAGTTTGTAATAAAATGAATAAATATCTCTACAGATGGGTAACTTTTAAAAAAATCTAACATATGGCAGTGTAGTAGGAAGTAAATCACATGTGATACACGTTACGATATTCTATATAATATTGTTGAAAGAATTGAAGTCCATCAAAACCAAATTTTACCGAATAATTATGTAAATGAGATGATCTCCGCTCAATCATAAATGTCTCTATATTCAAGAGCACCTTGTTATCATTTGTGCCCTTCGGGGTCCCAAAACAATGAGAGATTCTTTCATAGTCAAATGGACTTAACACCCGTCCAAACATCCCCTCTCTTTTCACCTTCAATGAAAACACGAAGATACGTGGATACACAGTGAAGCTGTCAACAACAGACTTAAAGAACAATTTTTTGACTAGCGGAGTGATAGAGCAATGGAACTCACTGCAGCAAGAGGTTGTGAAGTCATATATACGACAAACATGTTCAAGAACAGACACCTTGACACTGACAACACAAAATATCAGTATTTTACTGACTGCCCATCATCCAATAATTATAACTAGTGGTCGACCAGTGCTCGCAATTCGACCATAACTTATTTAAATTATAAGTTTGAACATTAGACTGATCGAGTGCTATTTTACAATTTTATTTCCAAAACAATTATGTACATGGATACGTCAATTAATGTTAAATGTTGATATTATGTAGGTATAAAGTTTTTTCTATTATTATTACAAAAAAAAAACAATGTTAATCTATTCTCAATTTGACGCAACGAGTTTGAATATCCCGCTATTTTCAGCGCATTTAAATATACCGCTTTCAAAAAGCCTTCTTTTCATTTTTATCTATGAAGTTGATGTTCTTATATTGTAGTCTATGGAAGTGTGTGTGAGTATCAAATACATAACATTACAGTAGTGTTTGTAATGTTTTTTTTTTATTGATTTAATTTATTGTTATGCGTAATTTTAAGAAAAAATTAGCATTTGCCTCTCCTCTATATAAACTATAATTGTGCGCATTTCATACTCCTCCGTCCGCGCAATTTACGTATAAATAGTCACAAAGTTTTTTCTTCACGTATTAATCAAATCAAATCTCCCTTTGAACTCCACTTAGGAGCATAGGGAGGCAACAAGAGCTCTCCATTGGGCTCGATCTTGCGCAATGCTTATGAACACCTCCAACACCAAGTCCATTTCCCTCAGCTCTGCCTTGAATACGTATTAATATATAGATAATATTGTATTCTGTTCTTTCAAAGCAGGGATTTGGATTATCTTTATTTATAAAAACGGAGCCCCATTATCCGTGGTCATCGCATCGCACAAGAACAGCTGGACCAATCATGCTAATTCTTTTTTTTTTGTCGTATTTGCTTTTGTCAGGAGGAGGTTCTCGTGAAAGAAAAAAATCAAGAAAAAGCACGGAACATAAAATTTAAGAAAACTTAAATAAGGTAACCCCTTTTTAGTTGCTTTTTACAATATAATTTAATTCTTATTTTGAAATTAAATTGGCGTTTGACGGAAACTGTCAGTTGTTTGACATTGGGTGCGATTTGAGAGAATGCGAATCGAAAACATATGGTGAATACAGATGCATCAGTCGGAATTAGGTACATTAGTTAAATAGGTAATTCATTTGGTAACACGTAATTGTTCGAATTACAATTCTTCCAAAATCACAATTCACCTAATGGCAATTGTACGAAATCGCAATTCACCTAATGGCAATTGTACGAAATCACAATTCACCTAATGGCAATTATACGAAATCACACTACTCCTAATGCACAATTCTTCGAAAATTTATATTTTACGTTAGCAAACTTTCTACTATTTACATGATTGAGTGAGGTTAGGTTAGGTTATAATTATTATAGGGGGAGTTTGGGGGGCCATACCTTCTCAGCTGATCCCCAGAATTAATTTAAAGTAATACAAATATTAAAAAAGAAATATATTCGTAGAAATATTCATTCGGATAATTCGATTTAGAACAATTGTACATACATAATTGGAACAATTGATTTTTCGAAGAAATGGGATTAGAAGAATAGTGTTTCGAACAATTTTCATGGAATCATAAATTTATCATTACAAATATTGTAACTAAATATTCATAGTAAATTTATCATTACAAATATTGTAACTAAATATTCATAGTAAATTTATCATTACAAATATTGTAACTAAATATTCATAGTAAAGACCACAGGACTTCTGCCGGAAAGCTTCTTAACCATAATGTACCTAATATAACATTTCAAGACAATTCAATTGCACAAATGAGTAATTCTTGAGGGCAAAAACCAATCAAAACAAAAATATTTTTTTGATGAAACATAAAAAATCCTATTTTAGGATATCAGAGAAGAATATGGTCAATCTGCATATTTTGGCAGATGTGTTACACACAGAGTTAATGTGAGATATAAACAGTTTAGATCATTATTGGGAGTTCAATGTGGTAAAAAAAAATGAGTCAAATTTTAAAAAAATTAATCGGATAATTATTATCCTCAGGCCTGCAAGCACCCCTATACGACTCCCGAGTGTTGGATAATGTATAAGAGCGCTACAATAAACGGCAGAAATGTGCATATTGAGATGTTCCATTGTGTCCTTAAGGGACATATTTGAAAAAGCCTAGGAGTGACTGGTATCAAAAGTAAACTGGAGGAAAGGAAATGGTGAAATGGTATAGACACATAGAACGTTGACTCCAGGAGCATATGGTAAACCAAATTATCAATTCAAGTATGTTTAATCAGCTAAGTGAAAGATAAGCCTAATGTCTCCCTCAGCCTCCCTCAACGCTTGTAGCTATTCACCAACGAAAACTTACAAAACTTAGCTGAGCCTAGACTGATCGTGTGTATCCATAGATAAAACGCAAATGTTTTGAAAAGAAACTGTCATTTATTTACGGAAGCAGTCAATAAAGTAACTAAAATGTATATTTTTGATTATTTAAATAAATATGAATATTTTTTTATCTATTACAAAAATTATATAAAATAATTATGATTTCTTATTTAGTTTAATTCAATGATAACAATCACTTTTATTAACAAAACCCAAACGCGTTCTTTTCAGTCGCCATTAGCTGTCAGTCTTGATCAACGCCATCTATCGATAATAGACCAAAGCTAAATAAAGTGCTACTTTATTACATTTATATATTGTTAAAATACTTATATGTAAATAAGAATTGTAACATGGAGAAAAAAAGGCAACAGAACTTTTCGGTTATTGATAAGTATCGATTTGTCGAGCCGATTAATTTACATATAAAATTATTACATGCCTCCTTACAAATATTGAATAAATTACGAAAAAAACGCAAAAAAATTGGAAGGAAGCGGCAAAAAGTATGGCGAACACTATAGAATAATTTTGACAAATGGACGCTTAGCGTAACGTAAGCCAGCTCTATAGCCAATCAAAATTTGAGGGAAAGGTTCACTCAAATCACGCTGAGGGAGTGTATAATATTTTGGTGAATACCAATTTTGACGTTGATCGTAATTTGAACTGATAGTATGCTCAGTTTCTCTTGGTGAATACAGGCAATACAGACCTAACCTAACCTAAGACTAGACAATATAAAAGGAATTAGACTGATAAACTAGAGAGCAGCAAAGGGCACGAAGGATAAAGAAGATTCACATATGCCATGCCAACATACGCAAGTTTCATTTATGCAGATTCAATCATTTGGTGAACCTAGGGTATGATACCCAAATTTCCAAATACAAATTTATTTTTTTAAATTACAAATCAATGAAAAACTGACAGTAGTTTAATACAGTAACACCTCGATATAACAGACATTGGGTACAAAGGACAAAAAATCAAGTAAAATGTAAAAAAAAATAACTGCCCTGTTAATATTATTATACATGTTTTTTTTTTGTTATACATGGCTTGGTGTGACCTTTAGCCAAATTATACATGTTTGAAATCATGGGTTGCCGCAATAAAGTATAACGCGGCCCCGTTCTGTGGATTTCACTTAGCCATAACAATTGTACAATGTCATATAATAAGAAATAAGGAGAATATGGAATGACTATAATGAAACGTTTGGGATTTCAAAACACAATACATACAAACTCCCTTTATGGCCCCCCGCACAACGCAAGCCAGCCCGGAGAAGACCAATCCGCAGCAAACCAGACCCGCACGAAACCGATCCCCCTAACTCGATCGAAGCAATCAATTCAAAACACAAGCAACAGAAATATTATCAATTTTCTATTCTCAATAATAATATAGCCTTTAGTAATTATTTTCAGAAATTGATTCCATAAAAGTAGTTCTTGGAAAAGAATGACAGGTTAATCCATAATAATAGTAAGTTAACTTAAAAAAACAGCATATGGGGCAAAAACTGAATAATTATTATTAAATAACATATTATAATTATTATCTTTTAATAAATTAATTATTTGGTGAGACAAGGTTCATAAATATGCAGATTTAGAAATGATTACCATTGTCTGTTTAAAATCAATTGAATTGAAATGGCAACAATAGTACTTTGAACAATTTAAAAAAGGAAATTTCATTCAAATTTGGAACACTTAATAGAACAAAAAATATTATTTTTACTGAAATTTGATCATTAAATCAAAATAAAACCTGACACATTATTCGGGGATTGTATCCAAGATGTCACAGGCACAGAAAGAATACTCTTAATTTTTTTCAGATTCATATAAGCAAATTTCTACTTACAGGTAACCTGGTGAATGGTGGTTCACTGGCATTTTTACCCAGCTTGGATTCTTGATACTGCATCAATTGTAAAACCAACTGACATAGGCTTTCCTTAGTTGGTGGTTCTGTTTGGACATACTGTTGGAAAAAAAAAATATTGTAAGGAATGAACAAATATTTGAAAGAGATACCCACACTCTTTCTGCAATTCAATCTAGAATATTTCAATTATAGTTTACGTAAATAATAAAATACATGGCGAAACTCTGAAGCAAGATGGTGAATATAGAAGAGAAATATTACTACTAAAATACTGTTCGAAAACCTGACAAAATATGCTGAAATTGATCATAATAACTACTGCTGTACTATTATGTCGACATTAAAAACCAAAAATACGTAAAACCAGCGGTTTCAATGGATATTGTCTCGAACAAGAGGGACGCCAAAGAGCGGCATTTTGCTCACCTTTTTACAGTTCTTTTGTAGCCAGACTCGGATTGCCTCAAACTGTTGCATTGTTTCGGAGGACTGGAAGAATTCCACATTAGGACTTCCATCCTTTTTAGGCCCAAAAGCCATCATTTTGTTATATTTTATTTTTTGACAACAATTAAATAAAACAACGCGCCGCAACCATAGATAAACTACTAACCCAACTAACCAACATGAAGTTCACAGAACACATATACTCTCTAACGAGAGATGAAGTTAGCAATTAATACGCTACAACCGCCATTTTGAACTCAATGTACTTTCACAAGACGCACAAATTTAGTCAAAAAATTAAAACCAAAGATATAAACATTGGCATACTTATTATTTTTTGAAATGGTTTATTTCTTTTGATAAATAAAACTTTCAGTAAATGATTTCTACCCAACACCACCTATATAAGATTTCTACCATGGCAATATGTAATCAAATTAATTGTAATATTTTCCAAACGAAAGAAATAAACTTTATAGCTCGCTGCATCACTTAATATAGGTAACGAGTTCTTTGGTGTATAAAAAGAAGAAGATAGAAGAATAAATCCCGAATAATATACCTATTTCCGCTTTCACACAAAAATCTATGAAAATTCGAAATGTCATTTTATAAGGGGTAAGAAAATAAGGGCGACAGCTTATAAGATGTTTGATTAAATCTCCAAAGTTTTTTTTATAATTCCTACAATGGCTTAAAATATAACCGTCCATTAATCGGTAAGATATTTTATTCATGAATTGCTATGTTAAATAACAGTGGTTCCGAGGTATTTCAGCGTTTTAATTTTCTTTAACCAAGGGAAAATTCAGTGTAACATGAATGAAAACCATCTGAAATCTTTATTCGTTATCACATAAATGATTTATATGTATGTTAAATAAATTCTCAACACTCCATTTTGCGTGTTGTCCAAAGGTTATTGGGATTTTTTTTACCGGAATATATTTCGTCGTAACTGAGTGTCCTCTGTGCCTACAAATTATTTTCGATCTTTAGCTCCATTCCGTAATATATTGATGGAATAACAGAACTATCCATACTTATACAGCAGCCCAAACCCATTAAAGTAACTCACGATATGGTTATTTTATACATAACATGAGAATTATGATATTGAGAGTGCACTAACTGCTTTTAGTGCCAAGCTGGGGCGATTTTTTGTCTGAATATTTGTATAATACTGCTATGCAGTCCTAAAAATGGACTCCAATACATTATGTTCGTTATTCTCATATCAATTTGTGCTTGTTTTTTTTTCAACTACATATTTGCATGTGATTTACTTTGGTTTTCTCGTCTTTTATTCTCTGCTTATCACTGCATAGTAGTAAAAGAGAATTTCAAGAAGTGACCTAAGCAATGAGTTTCAAATTTATATGATTTATTTTTCATAGATAGGTACTTACATTAAGTTAAAAAATATGTGGGACTTTTATGTTATTGACGTCATTTTGAAGACCTGTCAGAAAAAAATTACAGTTTGTATTAACCTGAATGTTACACAACTACAAAATTAATGCGACTCTGAAATTTTCATAAAAAAATATTGTAGAAAAAATAATATTCACAACAAGCCTTTGCTTTTGAGAAAAATGTCAAAAGTGTATTTGTGTTCACTGTGCGAGACCAGATTTATTTTATTTAAAACATTAAATGAAACAAAACAATACGTTATTTTACAAGATCAAATATACGGAAACATGGGTATTTAGCTGTTCTACAATATTAACTTGAAGCAATCACAATATTTATTTTAACAAGACTCATATTTTATAACAGAAATTCTAAAAGTATTTGTTATTACATTCAGTAAAAACTCACAGAAATACCGTAGATACTTGTTAAAATAACACATTATGGCTAAAACAGTTCGATTAGTGATGCCCAGTTTGAGCCACTTAACCCTCTTGACTTTTTTACCAGGCTGCTCTATCTCGTGGAATCCCATCACTAATTTCTTATTCTTGTTGGACAAATAGGACCTATGTTCTCTCCATAGATTACATAAAGTAAACAATTTAGTCAGAGTAAAAATACCCATTTCCATTATAAAAAGAGACAATATAAAATGAATAGTACATCCATAGACAATAAAATTATTCAGTATCGTCATACATTTGCTAAATGTTATTTTTCAGACCCAAAGAAGGAATATCAGCATGTTCCTTACATTATTTTACATGATAGCAACATGGATGAAAGCATGGCAACTACATTCCATTAGAACTAAGTTACTGCAACATGTTTCCAATGAATCTTGCGTAGTGTTCTATAAAGTTTCCGATGATGTTGAAGGTAAGTTATTGTTTTGACAATATGACCTGTAATATGAAGGTTACATCACAATAGATCTATTTTGGTTGCAGTAACACATGGACCAAAGGCACCTTTCTTTCCAAAGAACAAAAATATAAAAGTTGGGGCTTAACAATCTCAACCTGCGAGTTGACATTAGCTTAACCCCTATATGTATAGACTTTTCTAATCAAAATCAACACAACCTAATGTGAATGCTATGCCTTACTTGAGAAGTGACATCGAGAAGATACACTGATACTTGAGAAATGAGCATGCACTGTTAGGTGCTTGGAAATGATGCAAGAACATCGTACACTTTAACCTTTAGGTTCTATCAATGGTTCCCAAACTGTGAGCCGCGACAAACTTAAGTTTTCCAAATCTCTAAAGGTGTCATAAATATAAAAAAAAAAACTGATGTTTAAAGTTATCAACTGTAAACAGTTGGGAACCTTTATCATTTCTATAATCTATTTTATTATTCTATTTTTGAATTCAGAATGCACTAGAGCGTGTTCGTCTCTGTGTGTAAATCCCCGAGGTGCCCATATATCTGATGTCATCGCCGTCAAAGGACAAGCGTGCGGTTGTGCCCTCCGTCCCACCCGCAGTCTGTGCTTGAACAATTGGAGAGCTCCTCCCCCGTCACCTGCCAGATTGGCTTTGCTGCCCAACCTCCCCAAACTACCATCAAACGTCGCTATCAATAAAGATGAATGTGTTGTTCTTCCAAGCACGTCTAAAGCGAAACCATTATCAAGCGACGAAATCAGTCTCCTACTTGAATGCGACTTAAATAGCGAAGAAGTAGATGAAGAAGATATATTGCCTGTAAGTTATTTTTTCTGCTACTTTTGAATCTTCTTGTCATGGTTTTTTAACACATTCACTGCTGGTGACACGGATCCGTAATCATCACTTTAAAATGCACATTGCGACGGCCCGTGTGTATAAAATGGAATCTGCATTTTATTACATTTGCATAAGAAGGATGTGAAAGTTTTTTTTTTTCTGTTTCCAATGTTGAGTTAAGTGATGTTTTTGACTGCTGAAAATTGACAACCCTATGAACACATTTTGATAGTTTACATTAGGATTTATATAAAGTGTAATTTTTATTATTTTTTATCTTTAATTATGTGAATAAGCAGCTTTCTTCCAGAGTAAATGTTCCTCCCATGATGAATGTTGAAGGGGGTGGAACAACGTCAGATCGCGAAGAGATGGCAAGTATATTTGCGGATCAGTTTCAGAAGGTGTTTATCAGGGAACCGGATGGTCCTCTCCCAGAGGTTGAGGGAATGCAAAGAGTTAGTAACTCATTGTGTGACATAGACATATCTGAGGAACATGTAAAGAAAGTACTGTGTAACCTCGACGAGCATTCATCCATGGGACCAGACAACGTTCCCCCAATTGTCCTGAGGAGATGTGCTGAGTCTCTGTGTGGGCCTGTCACGCACCTGATGAGAAACTCTTATAACACGGGAAGATTGCCTGCGGAGTGGAAGAGGGCTGCTATCACACCAATTTTCAAGAAGGGAAACAGACTGGATCCCGGTAATTACCGTCCTATTAGTTTAACAAGTGTCGTGTGTAAGTGTATGGAGAGGATTATTGTTGATCAGATGCGAACCTTTATCAGAGAGAATAATATTATCGGAGCAGAGCAACATGGATTTATGCCGGGCAGATCTGTTGTGTCTAACTTACTATTGTGCTTGCATCGGTGGACCCTGAGCTTTGACCACCATGATCCGGTGGATGTTGTGTATTTGGATTTTCAGAAGGCATTTGACACTGTACCAATAAGGAGATTGCTTTTAAAGTTGGACTATCTTGGTATACGTGGAAAGCTGCACAGGTGGATTGAGGATTTTCTGAGCAATAGACACTTCCAGGTGAGAGTGGGCGATAAGATATCTTCGGAGAGACCTGTTGTGAGCTCTGTACCGCAGGGATCGGTATTGGGACCTTTGCTATTTATACTGTACATATCAGACCTTACAATGGCCATCCAGAGTCACACGGAGCTTTTTGTGGATGACACCAAGTTCTTTGGAAATCCACTCACTCACTCTCAGCAGCTGCAGGAAGATCTCGAGACAATATTGTCCTGGACCAGGAAATGGTTAATTAAGCTCAATGCCGGTAAATGTGTTGTTCTTCACATTGGTCCAAAGAATCCCATGATGCGATACACACTCGAGGGTACCATTCTCGGATCAGTGAATAGTCAAAAGGATTTGGGTATTACGGTTACCAAGGACTTAATGGGAACAACATATTCTAAGTATTGTAAAGCGAGCTAACAGTATGACATATTTGATACGTAAAGCATTTAACCACATTACTCCGGAGTTGCTCGTGAAGATGTACAAGACTTATGTCCGGCCGCTGCTAGAGTATGGCTTTCAGATCTGGTCCCCATATTTTGAGAAAGATATAGCACTGTTGGAGAGAGTTCAGCGAAGGTTCACCAAACTGGGAGTGGGGCTTAAGGATTTGACATATGAGGAGCGACTGGAAGCCTTGGGACTGACAACGCTTAAAGAAAGAAGAATGAGGGGCGATCTAATCGAGACATTTAAGGTGTTGAATGATCATTATGACTGTCCTGAACTCCCCCAAATCTACACCTACAATCACAATGAGCACCTACGTGGCCATAGCCTTAAGCTGAGTAGAAGTGTGTTCACCCAGAATCCACATAAACACTTCTTAAGTAACAGAGTTGTGGATGCTTGGAATAGGCTGCCTCCAGATTTGGTTGTTGCTGGGAGTGTAAACTCTTTTAAAAATGGACTTGACAGACAGTGACACCTCTAACTCATTCAAGCGTACCAGCTTTGCTGCCTGCTTGATAGCCTAATAATAATAATAATTGTTTTACCAATCTGGAAAATTCAAATTTCAAAACAGATAATTTACCTAATAAAGATGATATGGAAACTTTTTGGAAAAATCTTTGGTCGAATTCTATATCCCATAACACTAATAGTGATTGGTTAGAAGAAATTAATTCTGAACATCCAGAAATGCAAAATTTTAGTATAAATTTGATTGACGTTAAAACTGCATTAAAAAAAATACAAAATTGGAAATCTCCGGGAAAAGATGGGCTACAAAACTTTTGGATTAAAAAATTTACAAATTCACATATAATATTGGCAAGACAGTTTCAATCTGCAATTGAAAATTTGAACTTTCCAGAATTCTTAACAGAAGGATTAACCCACGTGATCCCAAAAATCAATAATGCTTCAACTCCAAATAACTTTAGACCAATTACATGCTTACCAACAATTTATAAACTTTTGACATCTATAATTTCAAACAAAATTCATTCATACTTAATTGAAAATGATATTTTATCTGTCAGACAAAATGGATGTAAAATGGGATCTCGTGGGACAAAGGAATTGCTCTTAATAGACAGTATTATTTGTGAGCAGGTGAAACACAAAAAGAAAAATATCTCTATGGCATGGATTGATTACAAAAAAGCATATGATTCAGTCCCACACTCTTGGCTAATAAAAGTTTTGGAAATATATAAAATTAACAACGAACTCGTAGAATTTCTAAAATTTTTGATGTCAAAATGGAGAACAAAAATATCTGTTTCTCAACCTTCTGGAAAATATATTACCGATTCAATCCATATCAATAGAGGTATTTTTCAAGGAGATAGTCTAAGTCCGCTTTGGTTCTGCTTAGCTCTAAATCCACTGAGTAAATTATTGGAATCCTCAAATTGTGGCTATGAATTAAAAAGGTCTGGTATTAAATTTAGTCATTTACTTTATATGGACGATTTAAAATTATTTGGTAAAAATTTAGTTGAATTAGAAAAATTAATCAAAATTACAAAAAAATTTAGTGATGATATAAAAATGGAATTTGGCTTAGAAAAATGTGCAAAAATTAATGTTCAAAAAGGAATAATCCGAAACAATCATCAAAATAGTTCTTCATCTGTTACAAACATTCCTCTTTTAGATAATCAAAATTACAAATATCTTGGCTTTCAACAAAATCTAGTTTTTGACCACAAAATTATTAAAAATAACATTAAAAATGAGTTTATTAAACGATTAAAAAAAGTTTTGAAAAGTTTTCTCTCCGGGAGAAATAAAATTATGACCATTAATTCATGGGTTGTACCGAAAATTTTGTATTCTTTTGGAATCATTAAGTGGAACCAAACCGAACTAGACAAGATGGATTTAAAGGTACGTAGTTTGCTCACACAATATAGGATGCATCATCCAAGATGTTCCTTGATGAGATTATATTTACCAAGGAAGATTGGTGGTAGAGGCATGTTAAACATCAAAAACATGAATAACAAAGAGATAAACCTCCTCCAATCTTATTTTATCTCATCGAGGAATAAATTGGGTTATGAAGACCTCATTGCGTGTGATTTGAAGTACACGCCCTTAAATTTATCAAATCCTGTTTCACCACCGATAATTGGGGTACAAGATCGGGTTGACATATGGAAAGGCAAGTCTCTTCACGGTCGATTCTTCGAAACTTTAAATTCATCTCATGTAAGTCTTGAAGATTCGACTGGATGGTTGAGGTTTGGTGAACTATTTAGCGAAACAGAAGGTTTTGTCTGTGCAATACAAGACCAGATCATCGTCACTAATAATTATAAAAAATATATTATTAAAACACCTGATATAATTGATAAATGTCGTGCATGTGGCCAAACAGGAGAAACACTCAGACATATTTTGTCTGGGTGTTCTCTCTTGTGTGGTTCTGAGTATCTGCACAGACATAACGATGTGGCTAAAATAGTTCATCAAAAACTTGCCTTGAAATATGGTTTGCTCGATCTTGAAGTACCTTATTATAGGTACACCCCAATTTCGGTAATGCAAAACAGTAATACAAAGTTGTATTGGGATATACCAATACAAACTGACCGAACGATTAACGCAAATCGTCCGGACATTGTATTGGTTGATCGTAGGAACGGGATAACGTATCTCGTGGATATCACTATACCGTATGACGAAAATTTGAAAAAAGCCGAGCAGGATAAGATAATTAAATATCTTGATCTTGCTCACGAAATCAAGGATATGTGGCATACACCAACCACCCACATAATACCTAAAGTGATATCGACGAATGGAGTTATTCCTAAGTCTCTTAAAGACAATCTAGGGAAACTTGGCATCTGTTGTGGTCTCAGATATGCCATCCAAAAGGCAGTTCTGTTGTCCTCATGTAGGATGTTAAGAAGGTTCCTTTCTCTATAGTTCGAAGATCTCTCATGATTACGTTACATCGTGATGTATCATGAGAGATAATACCGATATTTTTATATGTAGTATATTGCATTGTATTTAATTTTAATTTATTTTTATTAATTTTTTTTACAATGATGTATACTTCATATCATATATTGTGATTTAATGAATAAATGATTTGAAATAATAATAATAATAACATATTTCTATATTTTATCTCTTTGTATGGATTTTGATTTTATTTTAGTTTAAGAAAATATTGTTGTTGTTTTGTATTGTATGTGCATTGTTCACCGCAAAGGATTACTCTGTAATGGTGAACAATGCTTAATTTTTGACAGAAAATAAAATAGAAATAAAATAGAAATATTTGTTACTAAAATACCTGAATTTTATACTTGTTACAATATATCTTCCTTTTAAAAAATAATTTTAAGATTTTTCAATTAAATTAGTTACCTAAATGACAGTTAAAGTGTTGCTTTCATTATTTTTACTAATGACTCTTACAAAACTTTTTAGAATAGTGAACATTGGCATATATGTGCTTGGCAAATGGGGGGATCCCGTTTGGCTCTAGCCCTTAAAGGGAACATGGAACATTTCGCCTCGTTAGCTTCAACTTTCTTAAACAGCCGCGGCCCAGTTATTCGTCTGCAAAGTAAGTCACTTTCAAACCCCTGTTATTTGAAACTAATTTAAAAAATTGCTAGAGTATTTTATAAATTTGTTTATATTTTTGTAGCTGTCTGCTTTTCTGGCAATCCAGTGATGTTGAATGATAAAGAAAGCCTCGCTGTATCGAGAGCGACCGTACATGGTTCACCCAGACACCGTTCCAAATATCTGATGACCTTAGAAAAGATCAGCAAGAGCATTCCTAATTCTATCGAGAATACACCAGAGAAAAAGCAAATAGCGGCTAGCAATCTACCAAAAGATATCCCAGATCAACCGATGCCGTCAACATCGAAAAAATCTCCCCCTCCGGAAGAAAATAATGTCAAAGACCCGACCAAAGAAAAAGTTGTGATTGCCGACGATAGTAATAATATAAAACAAGAAGAGAGTGTTGTAACTAATGGGCAATTGAGTGCCAGGAAGTCGGATCTTAAATTAGAATTAAACAACAAATCGGCGCCCGAGAAGCCCCATGCAAAGACTGTGCTAAATTTGTCAGCTGCTAAACCAAGAAGTGCCCCACATAAGAGGAGTTTCACGAAGACATTAGGCAAACGTAGTAGTTCCAAGTCATCAATTTTGGACGAGCCCATTTCTCTCGGAGAAAAGTCCAATAAGGGCGGAGCTTCGTGTCCGAGCTTACCTATCGTGAGACCTCCAAATATATTAGTTTATTCTGACAGTGCTGTGACTAGGGAAAATATAGCTAGGACTTTAAGGAATGTTTTGGACCCAGACAGGTAATTGACCAATCAAATTCAGACAATAAGTTCTGCCACACCTTTGCATTGAAAATTGTTAATGTATGTTTGTGTTGTAGGTATGCGGTGTATTGTTCGGGAGAAGAGAGCACCTTGGAGAGTGTTGGACCCTTGGGCACTTCTCTCATCGTGGTGGGAGGGGCGCTTCCTTCCAGAGCATCTGCGGCATTGCTCGTTGCTCTGCTAGGAGGAGCTAGAGTGCTTTCTCTTTGCTCGGATCTTATCCTAACAGTCTTGCCTTATTACAGGACCGCCGAGGTTTGTACATATATCTTCTACTACTTCTGTTAAGACTGTATCCTGTCTTCTCTCAGATTTTCGTTTTCCTGGAATACGGATGTCCACCTATCCAAGGTCATCGCCAGCCCGGGGCCTAGGGGGAGGCAATTTGACCTATTCATAGGCTATTTTCTATATGGAGGATGAGGAAAATATGAATTGCCTACATTTTTAAAAGTCTAGGGGGGGGCTTTAGGCTCCTAACTTTACTTTATCGTGTTTAGTACTGCGGACAATTCAACATTTTTTCCCGTATGTAGGAACCTCTGACCAAGTATCACATATTTCGTCAATATAATATTTCCCGCGGACACATTTTATTTCAAATGGCTTAGCAACTTATGACTTACAGACTAATAATTTCAGTATAATGTTATTTTAACAAATATACCGAGTTACGCACGAACTTATCAATTATGAAAATGTGCCTATGTCACCCCGAGATAGTCTAACTTCCCAACAGTGAAAGAATTTTTCAAATCGGTTCAGTAGTTTTGGAGCCTATTCAATGCAAACCAACAATCAATCAAATCTTTCTTCTTTATAATATTAGTAGGTATAGATTATTGTTATAAAATCAATAAGTAACAATTTTTTCTATATATTTTGTATGTAAATGTACAATGATTTTAGGTGCGGGAAAGAGAGTTAGCAAGTTTTACCTACGACAAGTGGAGCTCGGTCAAATTGCTTCATCACGTGTTCTGCTATCAGGCATCACCCGCCAGGAAGCAATTCTCCTCCGCTCCAACGGCCCAGTGAGTCTAATCTTAGTCTTAGTGTTGTCGAATAAAAAAAAAAAACATAATATCTCAACACAGTAGAAGACGTCGTAGGCCCGTAGTGGTTTGTTCCATTTAAAAATCGAACATTAGTAATGAATTGTTAGAGTCATTAGTTGTTATTTTTTCTTTATAATATAAATGTTTTTGTGTCTAATTTAGTCCTACAGAGTATAAAGGGCACAATGGGCATATCTTGAATGTGGCAGTTTTGGCAGCTGAACAAACTTGGCACACTCCATCTCTCCTGCAAGCCACAGACGAGCGATCGGGAGGAACTGCAATATTCTCACAGGTATTTCTTTTCCTTTTTTTCCTTTACCGTCTTGTGCTTTCTTCACGTCAACTAATGTAGTTTTGAAATTCCATCAATGATGTAACATTGATGGAATTTGTTTGTCCCTGGTCTGCAGCCACTGTAGCAAAGTTTTATATTATTACAAAGCTTTCTATGTTTATCTCTTTCACTACCGGCAGTAAAATGATGAAAGTGGGAGAGAGACAGTGTAATCTTCAAAGATTAGGATCAGCAAAGTTTCATATCAAAAGTTACTATTCAAAAGGATCTTCTTGTATTGCTGACAATTCAACTTCCGAACCCAATGGATCGCATTAAGTTATGCAGTCACTCTCGAAACGTCTACGTAAAGTGTTATTAAAATGCAGAATCATTGATGGTAATGTTTTATTTAAACTGAAAAACTATATAATTAATCAGAGCAATTGGTTGATGTTTTTAAGAGCAAGAAAAAAAGACATTCAAATTTGGAACAAAAAGAGAATTCACACTTCCATAGACAACAAGATCACAATTTTTTAACATAAAGCACTCTTTTATCAGATAGCAGATCGATTGTTTTGTACTATACCCATTTATTTAAGTTCAAAGCTGTACAGCTGACATTACATCTTAATCGAACTAACTCTCTATTTTATCTATGATGTTGTCTTTCCAATTTAGGTTCATTTAGAACTAGATGCCCGTGAATATCTCAGCGTAGAAAGCACCTCCGCGGAATTGGCCAGGCTGGGCGTCTTGAAGAAACTTTTGACCGCGCTAGGACTGTCCACAGCCCCGTCGCCACTAACCGCGACGCTGCAATCCGAGCCGCAGTATACGCCAGCTTACTTTTTAGGGACATATGAGGTAAATATATCTTCAATAAGTTTTTTATTGTCATAGATCAGCATGCTTTATACTATTAACTCAAATGATTTATATGAAAGTCGTCAATAATTCCCACTAGATTAGTTATAGTAAAAATGAATACTTCTTCAATAAGGCACAAATGCATCCTTTTGTGTATCATTTTTATTTATCTCGTTTCTTTATTTCATTATCACTTTTCACTGTACAATTGACTCTATAGATGTTAAACAAAACGGTTGTATTTTACGACAATAATTGAGGACTGGGTATTATAAAGGTGCTAAGCAACGATTTTTTTTCTTTTAATAATTTTATGCTTGCGAAAGGTGTAAAATATAAAGATTTATAACCGTACAAAAATTGTAAGTGATTGAATGACATTAAGTAAATCAAAATCTGTATTTAACACTTGCTGCTCTGGCACGCGCAAAAGTTTTTCCCTTTTTCACTATTTCATGTTTAACTCACTTAGCACCTTTGAAATGTCCAGTCCTCAATTTATGAATTTAAAAAGTTTAAATTTTATTTTAACATTTAATTAATTTTCAACATCTCTTTGGTTGATTTGTTGGGATTCAAATTGCCTGGGTTCAATTTATAATTAGCTGAAATATTTCTTAACAGTTCGAGTACAAATTTCCCGTACATTTTGTTTCTATGCACCAATTTTCGGTTAATTCTTTATGAATGTGAGGATCTTTTTGTCTGCTCGCATCCTGTATTTCTAACCTTTTTATTTTCATAAGGTTTTTATTAATTTTACGCAAATAATGGATTTATTCGCCATAAGTTTAATATACGATTTGTGTAAATATCATAATTTTATGTTGTTTATTTCGAAACTCAATAGCCAAATAATTATCTATCTGGGTGCTGCCTTATGATAAAGGGGTCTCGGATTCAAATCCTGTCAGGTTTTTTCATTCTAGCATTCCATCTCTGTGGGGTACAACCAGTTGACTAAAAAATTTTCCAAATATTTGCATAGTTAATCAATTTTTTTTAATTATAAATTTCTAGATATAAATGCACTTTCATTTAACTTAGCTATGTATGTAGGTATATATAGATACATTACATATATTTTTTATTTCACTGTCTTGCACTACTTAAGGAATGCATATAGGTACCGGCATGTATACACAATCTTTTATTTTCAATATTTTGAAATATATGCACAAATTTTATTTTATATTTATTCACATGTATTTGTTAATTTAATGTTAAGTATATTTATTTTATAAGTATGATAATTTTTAAAATAGGTACTTACTTTATTTTTTTTTTAATTAAAATTGTAAGCATGTTATATTACTTTTGTAAATAAAATGTCAAACAAGACTATAAATAATTATCATTTTAGAAATAGCTCCATCTTCGTTAAACGTAATTTGTATTTATTTAATTTTACCTGTAGTTTAAATAATGAAGAATTTTTTCTATCATCAAATTTTATGCTTATTTTATGATTTGAACATATTTGATTGATAATAAGTTATTTGGTGTTTTTATAGCAATGAATCAAATCTATGAAGTATGAATGTTTAAAGTTTTGTCAATCTGTATAAAATTTGGTTGTAAAAAGGAACTATTTTATGAAATTCATTACTGTGAGAAATAAACAGAAAACTAAATTGAAATGCTTTTTTATAATAATTTTGAATTTAAAAACAAGTTACCTACTTTGTTTTAATGATACATCTGTTGAATTTTCAAAGCAAAACTAAAATACATCTTAGGATCTCTGCAATGGCACTTATTGGCTCCTATTCTGAAAGTACTATGAGTAAAATAAAAGTGCTTTGAATTGAGTGCTACTATTTCCTTATTGATTTTTTAGATTCAAATTGAATCTTAAAACAAGGTGAGCAGCGTTGTTCGGTTACAAAAATAATTTCAATTGTCAGATTGTGTTTTATGTAAAAAAAAATCTAAAAAATTAAAAAATCAGCGTCTGATGCTATTTTCTTCTTGTAAATGTTTTAATATCAAATAAACTTGTTTTTTTTTCTAGGAATTTTGTATATAAAATATGAATCAAGTGTAATTTCAGAGTACTCAAATGATAATTTTGTGCGAGTTGCAACGAAATTGATTGTGTCGATATTCATCAAATTTACCAAATTTCGCTCTGAACAATTTAGTCAATATGAACATAGTTAAAATATGCACATAAGTCTTATAACTTCGAATGCACTTAGTTTACACATGAGTTTTATCAAAATTTTATGTTAAAATATGATTTATTGTGTGTATTTCATTAATATTTAGAAGTAGAGTATAGAATTTAAAAAAAATTACATTACCTTGAAATTATGTAAAGTGTGAATTGACTCTTTGTAGTTGGCTCTTTTAATATTTTGTATAATTTCGATTAATGTTAATCTTTTTTGATACTTAATAGTAGTTTGTATATTGTCAAACATCACCCACATAACAACTCTTAACAGATAACATCAACACTTTCTTTATCTCTACTTCTTTTTTATTCCATTTCATATTATATTCATAACCTCACATTATTACAATGTTAACCCAAGAAAAAAGTCGACAATTCCTATTTAGAACATTACTTTTCTTACAAGTTCAATTGCCATGGTTATTTAAACATTGTAACTTTCTTAATATGATACAGATCAAATCCTGTTATGATAAGGAAGAAAAGGTAAATTTTTTCAACATAGTTATTTTGAGATAACCTTTAGGCTTCACGATCACTTCATCCATCCAAATGGAGGGATGTCACTCCAAAAAATGACCGTGAGTGGGGAAAACCAAATGGACGATGTGGAGTGACGGGCTGAGTCGGATATCCATCACTCGAAAATTCAATCGCGTCAAGCCATTCGTCCATCACTCCAAATGGATCATCGATTGCGAAACTTGAGCGGACGTAGTCCAAGTCATCACATCACTCGATTGTTAGTGTCAAAAAACTTGGTCCAAATTTGGGCAAAATTGATTTTCAGTGTCATGAACATTTCTAATCGAATTACCCACAATTGTCATTTCTTATGACATTTGGCGTTTCCATAGATTTTTATATATAGGTATTTTTATATATTGTATTTTTTTTTTAAACCCTTTGCACTCGTTGTCGAGTGATTTGGGTTTGGTGCGGCGTAATCAAAATCTATTAAAAGGTTTTAAACTTTTATACCCATCTGTTATGAGTCTTAAGGAACCCTACTAAAATATTATAAACTTTTGTCGATTCCATTGCCAGGAGGCATTTATATATTGTATTACTTTATAAAAATCTATGGAAACACCAAACTTCATAAGAAATGACAATTGTGGGTAATTCGATTAGAAATGTTCATGACGCTGAAAATCAATTTAATCCAAATTTGTCCCATTTTGTCATCATCTTTCCAACTCAAGTTTCACGTCCGTCACATTGGATGACATTCATTTGGAATGATCGTGATTGGGCACTTATTACATTATTAAAAAAATTCAGCCTCCGATGGTTTTGATCTGTGTATCACTTACAGTTATCTTAACAAATTCTCGTCAAAAAATCACATTCATAATATTATATACTTAAAATCATATATGCAATCATTTTAAGATAAAATTTACTTGACACATATCACCATGAAATTCATAAATATTTAATTGATTGTCATTTATAATTGGGTGATATTGTTTCCCACGTCAAGGAGGGAGACTGGGACCCTTGGAGGCGATTACCATCTGGCCGTCTCCCAACTTGATCAACTGTCTCGGTAAGAACAACAACTCTTCGAAACGTTGATTGCATCGCTCGCTAAAAACCTTTTCTTTTATCTGTGTATTTTTTATTCTGTCAGTGCTGTCATTTTGATGATGTCGTTTCATTTCCATTTTGACAATCGTTTCTTCGCTTGAGATTGAATAACGCTAAATTATAATGATTATTATAATATTTTACAACAAATTACAGATTTCAAAAAGCATTTTTGTTTTACAGCAAGGCTTGAAAGGTCAGTTTACAATGGATGATTGCATAATTCGGATAACGAACATAATATGTTTGGATAACTAACTTGAACCAATTCTACCAACTGTCTCTCGTCGTAGTTGATAGCACACAAAACGGTTATGTAATAGGTACAAAGATTTTTTTTTGAATTGTTTAGAATTTTTGTTTTTTAACCCATTCTGACACAAAGCCGGTAAATCGCCAGTCTGTCTTTGATAGATGATCACATTTACAATATTAAATCACTTATGAACGAGTTTATTTTATTCCCGAAAGTTAACCAGCTGTTATTTCAATGACACCCAGACATTTGTCAGTACTTACAAAATAGCCGATAAACCATCTTACATGCAATATTTTGCCAAACTAATGTGTTAAAAAGTTTTAGCATTGAATTTGAATGTTAACTAACTAACTAACTCTCCCTTTTACATCCCTCTAAAGGGAATAGGCAGGCAACAAGACCTATCCATTGCACTCGATCGTACACAATGTTTATGAAATTTTTCTTGGCAATTTGAATTTAAATATAGCGATAATTGTTAATATTAATACGTGAAGCAAGATGATAATATAATATATGAATTAATGCGAGGAGTATGAAATTTCGCACACTTATAGTTTACATAGAGGAGTGGGGAATGCTAATATTTTTTTAAAATTATGCATAAAAAATACATTAAATCATTAAAAAAACATTGCAAACACTTCTGTAATGTTATGTATTTTACACTTTCATACTACGATGTACTTGACATTGACACAGAAGCATATATTATTTTGTTTATCTGTGGTCGATTTGAGAATAGAAATATCATGTTTTACAATAAAATTGTGAAATAGCACTCGCTCAATATATCTAAATCTTACCCCTGTATTCACCAAGAAAAACTAAGATCATCTAAGCAAAAGATAAGCCTAATGTCTCCCTCAACGCTTATAGCTATTCATCAACGAAAACTTACAAAACTTAGCTGAGCCTAGACTGATCGTGTGTCTCCATAGATAAAACTGTCATTTATTTACGGAAACAGTCAATAAAGTAATTAAAATTTATATTTTTAATTATTTATATAAATAATTTTTATCTATAAAAAAAACTATGTTATATAATTATGCCGTGCCGTGTGCCGTGGGGTCCCCGGCTAAGAATAGCACCTCTGCTCTTTTTGCTGGTTTTTCGAGCATCCTGTAAGAGGCAGGAAATCGAAAAATCAGATCGGGACCGTGAGGTTGACCACCTCACGTCCTTAAACCTCAACCGGTCAGAAAAGGCACAATGAGCCTCGGACGCCTTCGAGCGCAATGGTGAGCTCTTGATGCCTCCCTATGATCCTGAGTGGGGCTTGGGCTTCCCGCATTGTGGGTTGGTTTGGGGGGGATCCACGGCGGGCTTGATTTGTGTGGGGCCGGCTTTTCAGTTTGATTGCTTTGATCGAGCTGGGGGGTCGGTTTCGTGCGGGTTGGGTTTGCTGTGGGTTGGTCTTCTCCGGGCTGGCTTGCGTTGTGCGGGGGCCATAAAGGGAGTATGTATGTATGTATATAATTATGATTTCTTATTTAGTTTAATTCAATGATAAAAATCACTTTTATTAACAAAACCCAAACGCGTACTTTTCAGTCGCCATTAGCTGTCAGTCTTGATCAACGCCATCTATCGATAATAGGCCAAAGCTAAATAAAGTACTGTACTTTCTTACATTTATATTGTTAAAATACTTATGTGTACATAAGCATTCTAACATGGAGAAAAAAAGGCAGAAGAACTTTTCGGTTATTGATAAGTGCCGATTTGTCGAGCTGATTAATATACATATAAAATTATTACATGCCTGCTTACAAATATTGAATAAATAACGAAAAAAACGCAAACAATTGGAAGGAGGCGGCAACAAGTATGGCGGACGCTATAGAATATTTTGACAGATGGACGCTTAGCGTAACGTAAGCCAGCTCTATAGCCGATCAAAATTTGAAGGAAAGGTTCACTCAAATCACGCTGAGGGAGTGTATAATATTTTGGTGAATACCAATTTTGACATTGATCGTAATTTGAGCTGATAGTACGCTCAGTTTCTCTTGGTGAATACAGGCGTTAATGTCACTTATATATGGTCGAACCTCCAGGCGATTATTAGTATGTTTTAATCCTCCAAATACTATACAAAATATCCAATATTATCTTAAATGTGTATAATAGAATAGAATAAAATGTTTCCTCGAAGAAAAAAAGGGTAAGTGTGCGAAGACCGAAGCCGTACATTATCCGTCAGTGCGTGCAAGTCCTGCAGTCCCTCTTTGAATGCGTACATGTAGCACTCGTACATCAGATGATTGATTGAATATTTTCATCAGAAACTACTTAAAGATGAAGAATTATGGTTTAGCCAACAATTTTTTTAGTTTTAGTTGAATTGATTCTCTTGAAAAAAACTCTGTTAAAATGAAATGGTATCACATTCTATTGTTATTCAATCTATATGGGTTAACTGTCAGTTTGGTTATTGGGAACACCAATTAGTATGTTGGAGCTTGAAATGTATATAACATTCTATTGTTATTCAATCTCAATTATAAGTTCACCCTCATGAGAGCTGATTTGAATCTTCCAATACTTCATTCTGATGGATACCTAATATCTTCCAATATCTTTGGCTGATTTGTGTGATGTTTTCGTTTTTTTTTCTATGTGTTCATGTTTGACATTATACAAAATGATTCCTTGCTCTACCTCATTCTCTCGTCATCTTATATAATGTAATAATCTATGTTATAAAATCATCATAGATTTAGTTAGATAAGTAGAACTTTATAATATACTAGTGTTAATAGATATTATAATTGATTTGTTCATTTCTTTCATTGACATGAATTATTTTATATAATTTAATTCTAATCTAGAGTAGTGTCTCTCTAGAAATTGATTATTAGTGTAAATAAATCATTTTAAATATATTTTTTTTAACATGACATATGCAATATTATATTACCGTATCGCCCAAATATAATGCGACACCGTAATTTTCTTAAAGATTCTAGAAAAAAAATTATTAATTCGGGACCGTTCAAGTATTACGTAACGCATTTTTTTAACATTATTGACCGCCCCCCTAGATGCATCGTAACGCTCTTTGTTACCCCCTCTTCCCATTCTCCAAACGTTGCCTAACGCACATATTACAACTATGTATGCATCAAATCACAATTATTACTGGAAAGGCACTAAATACCTTTATTGCGGCGCCGGTAATACAATAGTAACGTTTTACAAGAATACCCCCCCCCCCATATTGCGTTACGTAATACTTGAACGCTCCCTAAACACAGATGTCAAATCTTAAATGATCTAAAAAGATCTTGTTATATTTGGGCTAATAGGGTGTTTATTTCCTTTGTTCTGTGATAGATATAAATTTATTTCAGTTCATTTACTTCATCAACCATTTTTTGGCTCCGGAATATCTCCTCATATGGAGGCCGTACATCCATTTCTAATCATTCTTCTGCAAGTTCACTCTATCGTAACACTATAATCGCCCCTTTCAAGTTTATTGAAAGCTCGATTAGCATAAAAATGATTACATCAAGCCAGCTTTTGAAACAACAGTAGAAGAAGGTCGTAAGCCCTCAGTTGCTCGAATTTGAAATTGACCATTAAAAAATCAGACATAATTAACATTATATCAAATAGTCAGCAAATAATCCATTCATTAAACCAAAATATCTAAAGTTATAGTGAAACAGAATGAAAACAGCCATTATTTGTGCCATCCTAGACTTGGTAAAATCTGATTGAATATTTGCTTGTTTGACAGTCCTCCTTATTCGCAACAGATGTTTCAAAAGCTTATTAAAAATAATACTATCTACCAACATGAAAATTTTAAACATCTGGTAATTGGATCGGAGGCCAGAGTCTTGACGTGGCACCATTAGACTTCCTAACATACGGTCAAGGCCTATGAATTTAATTTAAGTCAAAATAAATTATGATATTATTAAAATCATTGACATGGTGTATATTGTCTTTTAGGCCCCATAAGTGTTATCATCGTATTCCATCCTAAGTTTAGTTTTCAAGCACAAATGCACCGTAGTTTAGTGATAAATTAACATCTTGCGCACTGCACAAGTATCGCACTATAGAATCGTGGAACTAATAATTATAATCATTTTCAATCATAAATCAATTCAATCATAAATGATAGCCATGACAGATCTTCGATGTTAGATGTTTTGGGCAGATGATGCTTGGGAGTAGTCTATATCGAATGAAATGAAACAAAATCAGTTGTTTAATGTTATTTGTCATGATGAGCAATAACGATACTGTTTTTATTTTATACTTACTATGTGTGTTGTTTACTTTCCAGCGTAAACTCCAAGCGGCTGAGAGTGTGGCTACCGGCCGCTTGCATCTCATCCAGCCCAAAGACAAAGTTCCGCTCGCTACGTCTACATCTATTCCGCTTATGCTTCACGCCTGTCCCGAGAACTTTTCCACACTTATTTATTTTGAGGTGAGTTAAACTTACTAAGTGCCTTATGGTCACTTTCACCAATGGTTCCTAACTTTTACGTAGCTCTTAGCGTTCTCCACACCATATAAGAGATACCTTAAAGTTAGGAACCATTGGTGAAAGTCACCATTAATATTGCATTTCCCCGTATTAGCTTGTTGACATGACAAAATGTCACTTACTTACTTGTATAGATCACACTGTTACTTACAAAAAAAAATGTGTAAGAGAAATTTGTTTTACTTTTCAGAGAGGTTAAAGAAAAATGACCCAAATTGGATACTTTTAAGACAACTTCATTTTTGTGGAGTTCATTTACGGGATTTTGCAAATTATTTAAAAATTTTGTACATTTTTTTCTTCTGAAATTCCTCAGCTTGTGATATGTTTGTGGTTACCTACTCGCTAGATTCCAGGCTTTGTGCAAGCAGCCTGTTCCACCAGCTTAGACTTAAACTTTTTTATATTATTTTTTAAATGTATGAAACTCAGAAAACAATGACATGCATTCTTTTGATATTTTTGACCATCTTTAAATATAATGTAATTCATTTTCAGTAGGTAGGTAGGTTAAATTGTGTCTTTTTTATGTAAAGGTTCTTCTGAAAAGATCTTTAAAGAGAGGCATTAATCAATTTCAATGTTTGCACATTTGTATAGTGGTGTTTGATGGTAATTTTATATGATTGTTATTACAGGAACTTCATACGGTGGACATTGGACGCCTAGTGGTATACACGGAGATGATATCTAGCACTCAGGACTTGCTGGCTGAAACTGTCAAACATCACGGGTTGGTGGTTGTTGCTGACAGGCAAACAAAGGTGATTCTCCAATTTTTTTTCTTTTTTTTTTTTTTTATTTTCCAAAAGAAAAGTACATAATCTATAATAATAAAGGAAAGTGCCTGACTGACTGACTGATTGACTGACTGACTGATTGACTGACTGACTGACTCATCAACGCACAGCCCAAACGGCTAATCGTAGAGAAGTGAAATTTGGAAATCAGGTAGGTCTCAATACAAAACCTTCCACTAAGAAAGGATTTTTGGAAATTCCACCCCTAAGGGGGTGAAAATAAGGGTTGAATGTTTTTCAAAGTATGCGAATATCTCGGAAACTAGACATGGTACGAACTTGAGATTTGGCATATGAATTCTTCTATAGAAATGAGTGTTAGCGTATTTGGCAATTTTTCCAAAATTTAACTAAAAGGGACGAAAAAGGGCACATATAAAAAGGGATGAATTTTAAGTGCCTCCTAAAAAGTTTAAAACTGGTTTTATCGAAATTTCAAAAAAATGATTTCTTCAGAAAGAGTCAAATTATACTATTTCGTTTTCAAAAGATATCATTAATTAGAGGGTAGGGGGTGAGGGGCACTTTTCCAACGTGTATGTGTGTGTATCCGTCCCCTCTTTATAACTTTTGATTCGCTTGATGCACAGATCCTAAAATTTCAGAAACTATTGAATACTTTAAGCATACAAAATTTGTATACTCAGAATTTTGATTTTTTTTTTCAGTCAGGGGTTATCAACCTTTGAATTTTTATTTAATTTTTCCATATATCTCGAAAACCATAAAATCTAGAACCCTAAAATTGTGTATGTATATAGAAAAATACAATATCTAAAATATAATTTAATGAAGAAGTTCCAGGATTTCTCAAACTTTTTTTATAAAGAAAAATATTTTTTTTATGACAAATTTACGAGTTTCAGTGCCTATATTTCAGAATTTTATAAAAATATCGAAAAACGCCGAAACGCTACAACTAGATAATTTATTTTTCTATAAAAAATACGTACATCATAGCAGTACATCTCAAACTTTTCTTAACAATTTTTGTAAAAATTTAATTTATTGACGACATCGTTTCATACAATAAACATACATACACCGCGAGCTGGTCCGGTGCAGCGTGTATGAATATATTATACGTAGGTAGGTATACCCAACCCAACCTACTTTCTCCAATACACGTGACGAAACTATTACGTAATCTATAATAATAATAATATAGTTTTGAACTAGCCGACCCGTCAAACTTCGTCCCGCCTTGGAATATAAATAATATGTTCGAGATTTTATGTATAACTTTAAGTTGATTTCAGTTTAAAGTTATTTAACACAGACGACGACGTGGTCCTTATATTATTGAATTTGAATTAGTATAATGATACAATTCATTATTACCTTTTTAACTACTGTAACCGCTGCATCTGTTATAAAACATATCATTATATTATTTACTATCAGCATTCCGTGAATCGTATCATTCATCAAACAACTGATTCCTGTCAAACGCCTGATTTAATTTCAAAATTAGAAAAAATCTAATAATAATATGGAAGTTTTATTTTTATTCCGTGCAACTTTTTTCTTTCATAAGACCCTTCAGACAAAAGCAAAAAAATGGGCGATATAAGTTCAGCTGTTCTCATAGGGTAAGAAACACGTAGAATGCCGATTCTGACTAGCGCCAACCGGCGCAAAGAATGTTACTATGCATTTGAATGGGGAAACCCACAGAAAAAGCAGGAACCCGCTTCCTGACATGCCCATTTAAATGCATGGAAACCATAGACAACAATCTTTGAGCTGGTCGGCGCGGATCGTAATCGGCTTTCAACGTGTTCTTACCCATACGATGACCGCGCAAATTAGCGTTCCATTTTTATATAAGAGATAAATAATACACTTTCCGTGAATTCAGACAAACACTTTACGTACCTACCTACTTCAATATATTTTTCGTACCATGCATCCTGTACAGCGATTCTGAATTGTTTTTTTTTACGATCGACATTAAAATCATTATGTAGGTACCTACCTATTTTAGTAAACGTTACCTCAAAATCTTTGGAAGTATTACGACGCTGCTATTATATTGAAGACGAAACGCATTTTTTTTTGTTTGGAAACCATTTTCAATTTGGTAAACGTTAACGTTCGGAACGTTAACAGTTTTCACGTTTAACGTTATTTATTTCGACCTGAACGGCTGGACCGATTTTGTTTATTCTTTTTATGTCGTGTTTGCTCAGGATAAGATATTTATGAACTAAATTTCGAACCTACGACCAGACAAACAACAACAAATCAACGTGAAAGATATAAATTGAAATGTTAAAAAAAACGTCTGTAGCTTGAAAAATGCCCAAAGCAGATAGAAACAAGTGTTTTAAAGATAATTAATTTCATTGCTTTTCGAGACCTGAATATTTTTTTATTCATATCCAGCAATATAAAAATTGATTTCAAATAACGTCATTTGATGGAATAAAAGTTATTCGAGTTATTTTTTGGGATTCTCATAGAACAATGTCAGTCAAGTTAGCGAAATTTTTAAGTTCGCGGGCTGATTCTATTTGTATAAGAAGCACATATTTTTTAAATACAGATTAATAACGACAAATATAAATAAAAATATAGTAATTTAATGGAAATTTTAGAATATATATTTAAAAAAAAAGAAATGTTGATGATGTTTCTTATTATTATTAATTTTGATGCGAATATAATTAATTCTGCATTGTTTAGGAAGAGAAAGCAAATACAGTAACACGTGAGCGAAGCCACGGGTAACTAGCTAGTACAATATAATATAAATATGTGTAATGGGATATATTGCCTCACTAGACCTAAGCCTGTTCCGAGACAATACTAATAAAGATAGTAATGTTCAAAAATGTCGCTGAGAAAAAACAAAATATAAAGTTCTTTTTTTTTTTTAAAAAAATAAGGTATAAGGATTAAAAAAGCAAAAAATAGAACAAAAAAGCAAAAGAGAGAAAACACAAAATAATAGAACGTTGTCAGTTTCGTCAAGTCAAGTCGTGCTATGTATGTAGGTATTTGGTTAGCCTGGTGTCTGTGATCAGTATCACGATTATGTCACTTGAGAATGTGGGTCAAGTCTCTCTCAGATTCCAACCTGCCCCTTTCTAAGAGCCACTTTGTGACTATTTTGTTTAAGTTGGACCCGTTTGGCGATATAACATCTATAATGCCTGGCATAATTTTGTTGTATATTCGTGGCCCCAGACAGGTGAGGAATCTTTGAGCAAATGTCGTGTGAGTGGCAGTTGGTTGTAGAAGTTTATTGTTTCTTGTATTCTTTGTCAGAACGTATTGTGGAATAAAAGGGGTTGGATTTGAGTGAATGTATTTGATAATCGTCCTTATGTATAGTTGTCGCACATCCAATACTGGAAATTCCGCAAATAACTCATTAGATGAGAATCTATAGGGTTTACGGCATATAACTCTAATCAGGGATTTTTGAGCGACGATTGCAGGATAGAGATTTGTTATAGCCATACCACCCCATCCCGTTATTCCATATGAGAGTATGGATTGAGCCAGTGCAAAATAGATAGTTTTTAAAATCTTTACATCAAATATATCCCTAATTTGGCGAAATATGTATGTAAGCTGTCTAGTTTTTTTAGTAACATTATCAATGTGTTCTGTCCACCTTAGATTGTTGTCGATAATAACCCCCAGGTATTTGTATTTTTGTGTTCTTATGAGTTGCGGGCATGAGCAATGATATGAAGATGTGTGTGTTTTGTAATCGTGAACAATTATAGTATATTATAGTATTGTTATTTAAAGAGAGTGGTTGTCCTCTGTTGTCAATAGAGAAAGTCATGTATTTGGTTTTATCTATGTTAAGAGTCAACAAGTTTGACTGCAGCCATTTATACACCCTATTCATTCCCTTTTCGGCTATGTCATAGGTTTCATCCCAGTTATTTGATTTGAATAGCAAGACTGTATCATCAGCGAATGCAATCAGCGAACCACATATATCAATCTCACATATGTCATTTATATATAGTAAGAATAATGTGGGCCCCAGTACACTGCCTTGGGGAACTCCATATGGGTTCTGTAAAAATTCGCTAGAACAGTTTGGAAGTTTAACAGCCTGCATTCTGTTTGCCAAATACGAGCTAAACCATTTTAATGTTTCTGCACTACTCACTCTTTGGACTTTTTTCAGTAGTAATCTATGACAAACTGAGTCGAAGGCCTTTGCAAGGTCTAAGAAGATCGCTATACATTTGTCTTTTTTATCCAAGGCTTCAATCACTTATATATATATATATAAACTAGCTTTCCCGACAGACGTTGCCCTGTAGTCCTTACTATGAATATTGATTTCAAATTACAAGCACTACTGTTATGTTATGTATTTGATACTCACACACACTTCGGTGTATTTGACATTGACAAAGACGCATATATTCTTTTGTTTATCTGTGGTCAAATTGAGAATAGATGAATATAGTTTGTCCGTAATAATAATAGAAAAAACGTCAAATTTGACAAATCCATGTCATTGTTTTTGAAAAATTTTGAAAAAGCGCTCGCTCAGTCTTTGACAATGGAACCTTAAAATGTTCAAACTTATAATTTAAATAAGTTATGGTCGAATTTTAAGCACTGGTCGACCACTAGTATATGGGGATTGGTGTTCATTATAATGAAATATGATGTTTTGAATTTGAAATTTCATTCCAGGGTTCCGGTCGGGGTGGTACCACTTGGCTAAGCCCTCCAGGCTGTCTGATGTTCTCATTGCAGCTGCATAGTTCAACCGAAAGTCCTGTTATCAACCGAGCAAGTCTCATACAACATTTGGCCGCTTTATCTATCGTGGATGCTATAAGATCGCAGTCTGGATACGAGGATTTGGATATCAGGTAATTATGTTTCTACCATATTAATGGCTGAAGCTGTTATTTAAAAAAAAAAAAAACAATAGACAAAGCAGAAAAAGTGTTTAGGGGCCGATTAATATTCCGCAAATCTAAGTTTTTATTTTGTTTCATTCTGAAATAATGAAAAAATTTGAGATTGGCCAGAGAATGCCGAAAAGCAAAGGTCACGAAATATTGATTTCGATTGTTAATTTTAAATTTTTGTTTTTTTTTTTAGAATAAAATGGCCGAATGATATTTACTATGGCAGGTCTGTCAAATTGGGAGGTCTTATCGTCAACACTCAAGTCAACGGTACTCGGATGGTCTTCAACATAGGTTAGTTTATAAAATCATCTTCTGAAATTTTACTAATATCCTCATCAGAGATAGGCAACCATTACTTATCTATTTATGCCCACTTTATTATTTGACATGACGGAAAAGAACACTTGCCGTTGTTCTTTAATCAACCTATCAAACACCAATTCTCGAAGCTTCGTTTTCTTTTACCTTTCAGTGCATTTTTTAAATTAAATTAGTTTCAACAATTCAAGCAAGGTAATGGGTATGTTTATCTATTTAGAAAGTATGTTTAGAATGGATGGAAAGTGTGAAAGTGAAATAGAGCATGGGAAAGTGGCTGGTAACGGGTTGGCGGTGCACTAAGTCCTATTATGAGAAACAACAACGTCTTACTACAAGCTAAAAAACTAGTGTGAACGCAATTCTTTTACCGTCAATGATGTATGGATGTGAAATGTGGATATGGATAGAAAAGAAGGATGTAGTATAAATGCAGTAGAGATGAGAACTCTATGAAGAATATATTGTGGGAAGGGTGTGTGGGATAGGGATAGGAATGAGAATATTAGGAAGGATTGTGGTATGTAAGTTAGTGTTCTGACAAAGATGAACGACAATAGGTTGAGATGATTTTGGGCATGTGGAAAGAATTAAAGCAAACAGAATGACAAAGAGAATCAAGAAGGATGTGGATCGAACACATAGATTCTGTTGTCAAGGAAGGCCAGATCAGAAGTAAGAGAAATAGGAGAGGTTGAAGAAATGGTATGTCAGTGGAAGAAGCTAAAAAAGTGTGCTTGGATAGAAAAGAGTGGAGGTCCGTTCTCTCTGCCTACCCCTTACAAGACACGGAGTCTGTGGGGTCTGTGGTTTTAAATTTGAAAGAGGTCCATGTTTCACACATCATCAAAGTAGCTGGTAGCCTAGCTGATGAATTTGGTCCTTCACAATACTTTCTCAAATTCAATGTGTTTATATATTTATCATATAACTTCGGCAGGAATTGGTTTGAATCTCGACAACAAAACACCCACCAGATGCTTAAACGATCTCATCAGGATGTACAACTCCAAGTTGCCGCCAATGGAGAGAGAGAAACTACTGGCAGTCATCTTGAACAAACTGGAATCACTTTACGTGAATGTGGAAAGAACGGGGGATTTTAACCAGATATTCAGCCTCTATTACAAGTATTGGTTGCACGAGTAAGTTCTCCTATCTAGTTTTTATAAAATAAAGAATGTAGGTATCTTGAATTAAAAAACAAATTAATACATAGAACGTAATAAATTAACCCATTTTGACCTAAAAACGGTGAAACACCGGTCAATATTTAACTGAAAATTTTATATAAAAAATGATAGATAGCATCTTTATTCAGGAAACTTTATTTAGACAACATTATCTAAAATGAGTCCTTGAAGAAAAATAGAGTCTGTTGATGTAGGCGTGCAAATTGCTTTGAAGTTGTGCACATGCCAAAAATTCACATTCTTCAAAAACTTCTTGGGTATAACTTCAAAAAGAATTGTAATTCTAAATGTTCGTTATTTCATGTCAGTTTTAGTAGAATGAATTCTCTAAAAAAAGTGCCAATTTTTTATTGTTGTCAGAATGGGTTAAAATTAAATTATGCATCATTCTATCGGATAAATTCTAATCCGAGCCATAAAAAATTTTTAGGAACGAAACTATACAAGTTGTCAACGAAGACGCCAACGCGGATAAAGAAGTCATCAGCTGTCGTATTTTGGGTCTGGACGAATACGGCTACCTCCGCGCCTTGGGACCTGACGGCGAGATCACGCTCAGACCTGACGGGAATACGTTTGACATGATGAGAGGACTCATAGCACCCAAAGTTCCCAATTAGTCTTTACTTTGAGTTTTATGTATATAGTAAGCTAAAGACTTTTCAATAGCTTTTTTTCGTGTGTGCGTTGTTAAATATTTGAGTATTTATAGAAGTTAAAAGAAAAGTATCTTGTTAAATAAATTATTATCTTCAATCAAAATTTCGTTGTTGTACACAAGATAAGACTTACGTGAAAATTTTAGTGTTTGAACAATTTGGTGTATACAATTGTGTTGACTGTATACAATTATTGTGTTACAAGTGTGTACAACTGAGCACTTGAATCTGATTTTGAATGATTTCAAATTTTGGATTAGCGGGAAACAGAGATGGACATTGGATATAGCTTTGACTTTTATCTATGGAAATATCATATTCCCCATGTCAGTATTGCAGTGTTGCCGTCTCGAAAACATTTTTGGCACTATACCATCGTTTTTTAATTAGTTTCCAAAAATTTTAATATTTGTGCGCGTCATATGGGTGCTCTATAAATGAGTAATTTTTTATCTGATTACAATAAATTTACAAAAAATAGATTATATTTTTTCAGAAAATTATCGTGGAAGTCATAGATACATCTTCTAAATCACGTTTTCTTTTATTATTCCTGGATTTTTATATTTTTTATTTATACGTCATCAACCCGTAGGTCCTTTGCAGGACACTTGGGATCATCATACATTTACAATCATAAATACATAAAATATGAACAACAAAATAATACTATAGAATCAAAGCACAGTAACAGAGGTCACCGAAAGAAAAGACAAACAATGAAAACGAGAAATTTTGTTTTTCAGTACCTACTAGAAAGATGTAAAGGTAAACAACTAGAATTATGCTTGATATTTGTAAGTTAGGGACCGTTCAAGTATTACGTAACGCATTTTTTTAACATTATTCCTCCCGAGATGCACCGTAACGCTCATTGTTAGCCCTCTTCCCATTCTCTAAATGTTGCCTAACGCACATATTACAACTATGTATGCCTCAAATCACGATTATTACTGGAAAGTAACTAAATACCTTTATTGTGGCGCCGGTAATAGAGAAGTAACGTTTTACAAGAATACCCCCCCCCTTCCCCCCTTTTGCGTTATGTAATACTTGAACGCTCCCTTAATAAAAAGTAAAATTTTGAGGTCAGTTATGAGTTAGTTGAACGGCCAATATTTCGTCAATAGAATAAAAAGTGTTGCCAACTAGATACCTTTTCACCTCTCTCTCGAAGCACAGAGTATCGAGGGACTTGAGTATCGAGGAATATATTAAGAAAATGAGATATTATATTTATTTTCCGGACGGCCATCTTTTGCTTGTTCCCGATATAGCCAAATGAGAGGTTACTAAAAAAATGCTCACATAAGCTTTATTTTGTGTCTAATGACAATTCGTGAAAATTTACGACAATTTCTGTAATTATTCTACTGATAAATCATAATTTTTAGAAATTCATATTGTTCTATACAATGTTGTTGTTACATATTATATTATACTTATTATGTTATATTTTATTTTTTTTGCTATCCATGAGCGTTGTAAAGAACGCTGTGTTCCAAATATTTGTTATTGTGCTATTTTTATTTTTTTAAAAGGTGTTTATTTATTTTAGATTCTTGTGTTTTATTTTAAAGTATATTATAGGATGTTTGATAAAAAAAAAACAGCTATGTACTTAATAAAGTCAAAGATGTGTAAGGATATTGTGTATAGTGTATTTGTTTGACCAATAAGGTGTAAAAATATTCCATTCAATATTAATTTGTTTTATTTGTTACTCGAATAATTTGATATTAAGTTTTAAAAGTATATTCTGTATAGTCAATTAAAAATTATTTATTTTTCTAGATGTAAGCATATTTTTTCTATAGTAATTTTTGATACTTTCTTTTTTAATATTTTACAATTTATTTAGTACTCATTATAATAATTTAAATAATACTTTTATATTTTATTTTACCATCAATACAATACTGCTTTTTATATTAAACTCAAAAATGACATTATTAGTCAGTTAATTGAAAATTATATATGATAGTTGGGGCTTTAAACAGTTCACGACACATTTCTTTGAAACTGAAAAGTATTTAATGTCATTTGTAAAAAAAATGTCGGTGCATCTTGAAGTGTGATTAAAAATATTTTGATTCAATATTCATGTTTGTAATTAAAATTGAATACGCTATTGAAACGAATACAGTTCTTCTTTCGTCATATTTTTTAAAGAAATAAAGAATCTATGTGCAGTATTTATATATGTAGATAAAATAATAATAATTTTCTTGTTCTCTTGAATATTGTGATATCATTGTTTTCCTGGGTATGTATGATTGACACATCACATAGAAAAACTTTGAATATTACATTCTGTTAGTGTGCATTTTAAACTTTTGTTCATGCGATGCGTCAATTATTATTAGGACACTGGCAACTGTATTTAATTTTCAGTGGACTACCTTATAAAAATTTGACAGCGTGATGATTTTTTTGAAATAGTTTAAATTTTGCACTATACCTAACGTAAAAAAGCCATAATATAAAAATGTGTTCATTTTCTGTAATCATAGATTCAATAGTTCTACCACTCACAAGATTAGTACCTACGTATTTGTTTAGTTCTAGAGATAAATGTATAAAAAACATTTTAATTTCAAATGAATGAAAAAAATAACTAAAATCATCTTCTCTTTTAAGCCTACCATTAGTACCATTTACGATCACTCCATCTGACCGAATGGAGCAATTTCGCACTCCAAAATATGACCATGAGTGGAGAAAACCAAACGGATGGTGTGGAGTGATAGGATGAACTGGATATCCATTAGTCCAAAATTCAATCGCGTCAAGCGAGCCATTCGACCGTCACTCTAATGGGGAAACTTGAGTGCACATGGTCCAAATCTATCAAAAAACTTGATTGTCAGTGTGAAAAACTTGGTCCAAATATGTCTCATTTTGTCATCATCCTTTCATCAGACATGTTGGAAGTTTTTTATTTAATGTTCACCTGGTGATGTGCATATGAGTCATTGTAGTATTGGAGAGTTGACTTCGCTATGACGTATCAATTGAAAGCCATCAATACTATAGATTATCTACAGCGGAATTAAAATAAGTAACGTTTTGTTAAATTGGTATTTTTTTTTAAATTAAAACACTTTTTTGTTTTAAAAAATTTTTCTTTAATCATACATTTGAACATAATTTTAAATTTTGGTCTGTGTTTTGATCAATCAACATAAAATTCAAAAAACAAAACAATAGTCAACCTTATTCTCTTAAAGACTTAAGTGAAAAAAAATTAATAAAATGAAAATGATGTAGTGTGTTGGTTTCATACAAAACTCAAAATTATGCCTGGTAATACTAAAGGTGACGTAATGTCAAAATGACATTGGGTACCATCTATAACCACAACTATGTGCATGCAACGTCCGTTCCTTGTGTCGGTCGACGCCAAACTGCACTGGAAGCAGCTACTAAGGGGCGCGGTCGCGGGAGGCAAGCCATTTCTGTGAAAAACAGTGTTTTTACGTTGCGAGTGTCAATTTGACAGTACATCATCAGCTGAAGGTTAATATTGTATTAACATTGTGAAATTCTGACAAAAAAAAAACAATATTCATTTCTGTCACAATGGTGCATCCATTTAGAGTGATCATAAATAGTGGGCTTTAAGTTAGTTAGTATACAATAATCTGTATTAGGGTTTAAAAGAAAAAAAATCCTAATTTACCCAATCTTTATCCCTGCCATAGATTCAGCACATTTTTTTCTCGAAACCTAGAAAAATAATTCTAGATAAGGTCATCTTGCCTCAGATTTGACTATGCTGGTTAACTGTTAGAAGCAATAGATAAATTCAAATAAGATGGATAAATGTAAATTTATATCTGTGTTAACTATTTTATTGTTATATTGTATAATATTAGATATATCTATCTATGATTTAGATGCTATTTTATTGTTGTATATTTATTTACAATGTCATCTTGTTGTCAAACAAAAAAACACTTTTTGTACATGCACTACAACAAAAAATATAAATATTGTATGTTGATTCTATACTTTTATTGAAAATCTTTAGTTAATGTAACCAAATACTGTATAAGCCAGAATAATTCCAAAATTTTCAAATACCGGGTGTCTCAAAAAGTACGACGAAGGGGATGTTAGCAGATAGAACATGTTAAGGGCTATCCAAATACCTCAACAATTATATTTAACGATTTTTTATAGTTTTCGAATTATAATTATTTCAGTACTTTTTTGTCAAACCCTCATGTATGCACATCATTTTTTTTTTGAATACCTATCTGAATAGTATACCTAGTAGATACGCAAACAATTATGTGTCTCTCTGATACCACTGTGTCAACAAAAAATCTTAAATCTCAAAATAAGATAAATTCAACATTTTTATAAAAATTTTGAATTTATGGGGAGAATATTACTAACACACACACAGGCAATTTTCTCCTGATACATTTACTATGAAATTTCTTTTCGAAAGCTACCGCATTTTCTGATTTTTTTTTAGCAAACTTCGACATTCTCGGATACCTACTGAATTATTGAAATGACCTTTTTTTTCAATGAACTTAGTAGTTTTAAAACACAATCGATATATTAGTAGAGGTAGGCTTACATAAAGATTTGATTTTTTTACCATACCATCTTAAAAACACGAAAATTTTCTCACCATGAATTGATTGAATGATGCAATGCAACTAGGCTTTGCAAAAAAATGGCTTTACAGAAGACCAAATCCAGAACAGTGGAACATACAACCTCCGGACGAGACGAGCCAACCCCAACAGCCAACAAAAGTGATGTATTGGGAGGGTGCCAGGAAGGCATTACCGTCTTAGAAACAATGATTTTCAAGACTTCATACAAATATTAGTTTGTAAAGGTAAAAAAAATATTTTTGTCCATATTTTCTAGTTTACTTTGTTACGTAATATTATTAAGATATGAATAATTTTTTTTTATTGTTATAAAAAGATAATATTTTTGTTTAGTCAAATATTGTTGCAATCATTATAAACATTTCTGAGATTTTACTTAAACAAATAATTTCAAAAAGTCAATGAAATCTTTTTAAAATATAATTCTTTCCTCTCCGTGAAAGTTTGATCAACTGCTTCATTTCCTAATTGTATACTAATATTTCTAAATGAGAACAAAAGAAAGGTTATTTATTATTATTATATTTAATACTATAAGATGTGCTCTCAGGGATTTCAAAATTTGGTTTGGTAATAAGCACGGACTGCTATATAAGATGCCTGTTCAAAAACTAAATCATATTAGTTTGGAAGCGCTCATCCCAATTTAACAATGGACAGAAGATTTTTTGGTCTCTCTCTTATTATATTAGTAAGTATATTATCTTCTTTATATATTTTCTTCCTTTTTCTAGTGTTTCTACCTTTTACTTGACCAAATGGTTTTGATCCACGTCATTCTCAGGCAACTTGACTTAAATTACACCTTCTCAATCAGCCAATTATATTCTCTCTTTCAAATCGTCAAAGATAGTTCAACTTGTAACATTCATCCTTGTGATCACATAATGATTTTTTATACCTTTTTTCCCCTAAATATATACATGTGATATTCTCATCAACAATTAATCAGTGAATTTCTGCACATACATATGAATAATCCACATTCGAGTTGGTTGGTAGACTGGCGGTTACAACGCCGGCTTTTGCACTGTTTGGTGCAGACGTCGTGGTTCGATCCCAGGTGCCGACCATCTTACTCTTTCACGACACAAGCTTTATGTACCTTACTGTGAAAGAGTCAAGGAGTGTATTTGTGTTCACTTTGAGTGAGCACAGATTCATTTAAAAAAAAAATATATATATATATATATCTCAAATTTCAAACATGTAATTTACTTTTGCAGGTGGCTGTTTGCTGCGACAAAATCTATGGACAAAATTCAACATGTACTAATGGCTTTTTATGTACGAGTTCTACCACATTTTTACAATGTATCAACGTTAATGGGACTCTTATATTTGACAACACGACACAAAATTGTCCAGCAAATACATTTTGCAGTAATAACGACACATTGGAATGTTCCTCTACTAGCCCTCCTAACACAACTACAGCTGCTTCAACAACTACTGTGAGTACGACTCCTGCTTCAACAACAACTACTGCGAGTACGACTCCTGCTTCAACAACTACTGCGAGTACAACTCCTGCTTCAACAACAACTACTGCGAGTACAACACCTGCTTCAACAACTACTGCAAGTACGACTCCTGCTTCAACAACAACTACTGCGAGTACAACTCCTGCTTCAACAACAACTACTGCGAGTACAACACCTGCTTCAACAACTACTGCAAATACGACTCCTGCTTCAATAACTACTGCAAGTACGACACCTGTTTCAACACTTGAAACTATAACTCCAGTTCCAAACATACCTGGATCTAGTATTAGACCAAGTCCACCAGGATGTGTAGCAGCAGGAAGAGTAGCGGATAGCTCTTCAACGAACTGTAAAACCTATTTTGTTTGCATCAAAACATATAATGGATTCATAAGTCGAAAATATTCTTGTCCAGCAAACACCTTCTTTGATCCCTCACGAGGAATGTGTTCCAGCTCATATCGTTGCCCGTCTGTCGTTTCTTGTACGACCCCTGGGAGAATGAGGAATCCTGCTGATCAAACTTGTAAAACTTATTACCTGTGTATTGGAAACAATGGAAGATTCATCAGACAAAAATTTAGCTGTCCAGCACGATCAACTTTTAATCCTAGAATTAGATTTTGTGACCAGAGACATAGATGCCCTTCCTCATCGCAAAGTTCATCTAACTCCCAAAGTTCATCTCATTCCCACAGTTCATCTAATTCCCAAAGTTCATCCAACTCACAAAATCAACCCGGTCTCCCTCCAGCACATCATCCGGGTCATTCTTCTGGCCAAAGACCAGGTCATCAAGCTCATCAACCTGGTCATCATTCTCATGGCCATTAGCTGGAAATTCATATTTGTCCTGCAAATGCCAACAGTTGAAATTTACAATAGCACATTCGGATCCTTCAAAATCCAGTTAATAGTGATGGAAGAACTTATCCAATATTAAAAAATGATAAGTATTCTTCCAATCAAAGACAACATTGTCATCCTGTTTGTACATAAATTGTTTATTTTGTGAAATAATAATAGACTATTATGTAATAATTTATATTGGGTTTATTAAAATAAATCTTATTATTAAACCATATATTCTGTTTTTATTATTTACTAGCTGACCCACCCGTCACACATCGACTTAACCCAGAATAAAAAAATAAATTACTCTTGGTTTATGCAATGTTTGTTACATTTTAACCTTTTCTACTTGCAACTACCCTCCAAGGAGTGGGATTGATCTCATACTCCGCTTAAACTTTTCCGGACTTTAGTAGAACATTCAGTTTTATTTATGACGTATCGCATGAAAGAACGTTAGATATGTATACTAAAAGTTTCAAGAAAAAAGCGTTTAAAGATACCAAAGTAAATTTCAAAGATTTTTTTGGGGTCTATTCAAATTTCTACGAAATATCTTCCAGGTATATAAATAGCCAAGCCCTCAAACTGTGGGGAATTCTCCGTTATTATTGTTATCAGTCTTTGTGGTTATTTCATATTAATTTACTCTGTGTTCTTGTTTCTCAAATATGTCATCATGAATCATCCACCCTACTGCATGGAAAATAAAGTATCTAAAACTGATGAAGTATTTTATTGTTGATACCTATAACAATAAGATACTTATTGTAAACTTTCTTTATAATAATATGTTCTTAGAAATTTATTTCATTTAGCAAAAGAAGTGCCATAAAATAAAAAGACAATGACCATTGTTTATTTTTGTAACAAAAGACATTTACAAAACAAACATTAGGGTACATTAGATAACAAAATAATAATTTTCAGCACCTATAAAGTGTAAATAATAATACACGCTGGTCGTCTATTATATAAACACACGAAATAACATCTTATCTGACCTCTACTATAAATTTGAAATCCTTCCAAGAAATGTGATAAAACTTAAATAAACCCCACGACACAACGTTTAACATTAGCAGGTGCGCTGAGGCCGGGTATGTGTGGCTTAAACAATAGAGCATCTACCAACCAAAGTGAATGTATTTTTATGAAATTTTTGATGAGTTGATTGATTAAAATTTTTTTTTTTTTTTGATTCGATTTTTTGCTGTGTTAGCAGTAGAAATTAGAATTTTAAAAAATGCCAGTAGATAGAGAAAAGCCTACTCTATCGAATGATATAAAAAACCGAAAATCGACCTAATGTATAATATTATTCAACGTTATTCCAGGCGATACATCATATATTGCATTCAAATTTGTATAATGATAGATTAATTATCTATTGAACCAATGTACCTAATTCTGATGCATCTGTTTTAAACTATGCATTTTGCATCCGCATTCTGTCAATCGTACCAACTATCAAACAACAACAACTGATAGTTTATGTCAACGCCAATTTAATTTCAAAATTGAAATAAATTTTACCATAAAAACCTTAAGAAGGTTTTCTTTAATTTTTAAGTTCTGCGCAACTTCTTAATTTTGCCATTCATAAGACCCTTCTGACAAAAGCAAATGCTACAAAAAAAAATTGTGAAATTGGTCCAGACTATCACGCGTGATTAGATGACCATGGGAAATAGAGAGATTATCTGAGTTTTGTCTTGGAATTTCTTAACAAAATTGTAATATTTTTATCGATAAATAACATACTAAAAATATTTTTTGTCAAAAGCATTCATCGCAAATAAAACTTGATATACCTACCTAGATGGCATTCTTTTTCCTTCCGCTTTCCAAGTTAATATGGACACTAGATTAAACGAATTGTGCGAATAAAAGCCAAAAATTTATTGATGATTTTGTGAAATAAAAATTCTTCTCTATTTTTAAACGGGAACTTTATTTGTTTTTTCCTCAAGCAAGCGGCTTATTATCTTCAAATTAGTCTCATTTATTGTCTTGCTCAATCAGTTTCTAACTACCTACTTGAAGAAGTATAAAAATAATGCTACTAAACTTTATATTCTGAGTGCATATTATGCAATGTGCCAAATAAGAAGGTTAATATTAGAAACAATAACTGTTTCATAACAAAAAAACTGATGCTTAAAATATATACCAACACCACAAAATTTTTAAAAAGTACAAGGGTTTTTTTACACATTACACCGTTTCCTGAAGGAGGTAGGCAGAAAGTACGGACTTCCATTATTTCCTAGCCAAACAAACCTCTTTCGCTTCGTTCAAACGCATAACATTCTGCATACATGCTCTTCTATTCCTTTTGCTCCTGACTATGCCCTCCTCTAAGACGGCACCGATATGGTCGGACCATGTCTGCGTGCACCCATTCTTTCAGATTACAAGGGTCCCCTTTTATATTTCAAGATTTGTTTATAAAGGACCATAATACTTAATTGTGTAATTGGTTCTCAAAATGATCACCGTGAAGCTCATAACATTTAGATTGAATCAATAATCGAAGCACTTATTCCACATAAATTGGGGCACTTCTAAAACATGCTTTTTAAATGCATCAATCGCTTCTAAGGGTGTCGAAAAATGTATCCCCTGCATTTTATTCTCAACATGTAAGAAGTCATTGGATGACACATCAAACCGGTGTTTTGACTGCTCAAAAAGTCGCGTGATTGAGCTGACCGGAAAAATACCATTGGATGCTAGGTTTTCCTGATTTCTTCAAAGACATTCTGTAAACAAATGTGAACCAACCATAACAAACAACCATACGAAATTAATTTTCTTTCATTTCTCTAAATTTTGTTTACAGTTTTCCTGAGAAGACTGACGACTATTTGCTTCCACGTGCTTGGTGCACGAGTATCTTTTGTTGCATTAGGTTCATCTTGAAAGACCCACACAGTTGACTACTATGTACTTTCAGCTTATGTTTACTATCATGTATATATTTTTATAGTATTTCTTTTGAACGGTCAAGACGAGTTTCGTTTGGAGCGTTATCAAATTATATGGATCCATCACAAGCATGTCATATTTTTGGATGCCAAATGTTAATAAAAATCGAATGTATTACATAAGTCCTATGATGCCCAAAGATATCTCAATATCCTGTAAAATCAGATCCCGTACATCATCAATGTATTTCTCTATGACAACTGAATTTGGACAATCGTCACAAAATTAATCTTTAAGAAAACAACAATAGCCGTGTCCAGACAGACCGAGCACGGCTCGCGAGGCAGCCTCGCGATCCAATGCCTCGCCCGGTGTGGACATGACTCGAGCTGCTTCAGGGATACGTTGCCTCGGCCAAGCGCCGCTCGACCGCATGCCATTAGGTTTTTGCTTATTTTCAAAGGCGCCTCAGTCTGAGCTGCTCGAGTGGTGTGGACGGATTGATCGATACTCGCAAGCCTGTGCAACATTATGGATAGAGAAGTTTGTATTTGATTGATACATTATTGAAGTTTCAAAATGCTATGGGATCTAAAGATCTAGATCATTCGAATAAAAACAAACGAGAAGATTGCTGGAGAAAAATCGCCAAGGAAATGAACATTGTTGTACAGCCTGAGTTGAAATGCTCAAACTGGCTCGCGAGGCCAGCTCTCAATTTTTTAAATTTGCTTCGGGTGCCACGGCTCGCGAGCAGGAAGTCTGAGCGTGGCTCGCGAGCCGTGCTCGGTCTGTCTGGACCAGAGCTGGGCGGTACTCGAGTACAAGTACTCGTAGATTGTACTCTGAGTACTTTTGGTGTACTCAGTACTCAGTCCACGAGTACATTTCTAAAACCTGTACTTGTACTTGTATTCGGTACGTTTTTGAGCCTAAAATGTACTCGAGTACTTTAGAATGTACTCGAGTACATTCAAAGTACTCGAGTACATCAAAGGTACTCGAGTACATTAAAGGTACTCGAGTACATTTCAAGTTCTCGAGTACATCTTTGGATTTATTGGAATACGTTAAACCTACTATGATACGTAATTTGAATTTATATTGCAAGTAGAGACTTGTTAGGTGTCGTGGTTATTAGTAGTGGTAAAGTGTGAATGTATGGTTCTCGTTTTTAATTCGAGAGTGTTGGTGACGAAATTGTTGTTTTTAAAACCCGTGTATTATGATTGAATTGGTTATTTCAAAAACTAAATAAGTCTTTGAAAAAAAAAAGACGGAATCGTCATTTTATAGAGTATAGTCTGAAATCCTGCTCTGCTATTGCTCCTTTACGTAAAAACTGAAGTAGGTATATTATTTATATGAAAAAATTATGATTTATGATGGGCTCTAATCTGTTGAATAGAATAGAATAGTAAAAATATATATCGTCGATGAGACTGCAATACCGCGGAAACGTCATTTGCGAAACCGCGTAACTACCAAGTATCAAATTTTACAGGAAACACAAAAAACTATTTCATGCCATAACCGCCTTAGCTATAAGGTTCAAATTTACAAACATAAGTTTGTATGGACTTGTCTTAAAATACTGTTATGAATTCAATGTTATAAATTCATAACTACGTATTTTATGACACTTATGCGAAATTGCAATTTCCAAAAGTGCGACAAAATGAGAAGATAAGCGGATTTAAGCACTAAGCTTCTTCGTAATGTGAGCGTTTCGTAGAAATAGAGAATTTTCAGATATAATATTTTTTTATTTAATTATAAGATATAGGTATACAATATAATAACCTACATTCTCCCCAGTGATATGTTAAAAATAATTCTCCCTTTACGACCCCACTTAGTTGCATAGGAAGGCAACAAGAATTGTCCATTGCGATAAATTAAAACTTAAGGTAGGTACATACAAAACAATTTTAATATTTTTTTTGTATTAAATATGACAAATTAAGCATGTAAAAACATTTTATTCAACAATATTCAAGTGGAAAATAAAAAAATGGGTTAGTAATATTATCCAATGTAGACATTGTTTTAATATAGTGAAACAGGTACAATATTAAAAAAAATGGGAAGTACGTGTTATTAGAAATGGTGATGAATGGTGTGATTAGTTCCGACTTCCAAGATTTAAATTGAGTAAATTAAGTTATAGCATTCATAAGGTTAAACAGAATATTAAAATAATAAAAAGGGGGACATGCATTTAAAATGGCGAGTACGGCTATTTGAGTTATTGAAGCTCTCAATATTTTCAGTTTAATGCGGTAAATTATCGTAAGTCATGATATTCAGGAGGGATCACATACTAGTTCCTGGAGATGATCGTATTCAGTTTTGAATATCTTCAGTCCTTCTTGGGTGAAGTTGTTTCAGAATTTCTAACGTTGGCATGATTTTTGGCTTTCTAGATAAATCACTAAATTGATCATGAAATTTTGTCTTGCGTTGTATAATACCGTTTGGATTATACTCCAGTACGCGAAGATCTATCCTTTATTTCCGGATATTGTATTATCAAAGCACGTACACGAAAACCTTTAGGTAGGTATGCATAGATGGGACTTGGAATCAGTGACAGTGTCGTCAGATAAAACACCTGCATTACAGCTTGATTCACACGGTTCTGTCAAAGATTCGTCTATATTACTATCTTCAATAAAAATATTTTTAACATCATCCAGTGCTAACTTTTCCAAATAATAAGGCAATTTGTTTTGGTTCTCCACCAGCCCCTTCAGTTGTAGCTGCTTAACTATTACAACCTCATTTTCCTCGTCACGATCTTCAACAAGAATATTATTAGCATCCCCTATCTTAAAAAAATAATTAACAAAGGAATTTAACAAAATATCAATAAGAACGAATTTCTAAAACCACATAAATATGAATATCACCGATAATCACCATACATGAAATATAAAAGCAATACCGCGTAACAATGTGTTATGGCGATCAGAAGTATATCGAAGCAATACCGCGTAATTGCACCATAAAGAATATTCACGTTTCTGATTGGTTAAAAATGATTGCGTTCAATTTTTAGGGAAGCCCCTTGCTAGAGTGATATCTGCGCGTGAAATCTCAATTTTAGGACAACTTGTAGTTACGCGGTGTTGCAAGTGACGTTTCCGCGGTATTGCAGTCTCATCGACGATATATAAAAAAAAATAAAACAAAAAATTCAGAACTTTGATACTGCTAAATCCCATAATTTGTAGTATTTAGACACAACAAAAAGAAGACGTTGAGAATGAGATGTTCAAGCAACTTGTAGCAGACGGTCTTGCGGAAATTTTTCAGGCTTCTACAAGACCAGCACTTTTAAATTCTTTCGGCAGGTGGCCCGCGGCAAGGATATTCGCAGTGTATTCTTATTAGTAATTATTATGTTAATAATTATTGTCCTCGGTAGCCTAGTTGTACTGGCGTGGACTTCAGATCCGAAGTCATCCGGGTCAGAGTTTTCGTAAGTGTTTTTTCACTTGAAAATTCTACCTGGGGTTGGCCTGTCTCAAATTGGACGGTACCGGTTGACTGGAAAAAATTACCTCAAATAATAAGTTCCGCCGGCAATACTGATACCTTTGTATAGAAAAATATTATATTATTATTATTATGTTAATTGTGAGTTTTTTTTTATTTATCCTTGTACTAATGTGCACTACAACTCTATATTAAAATATAAATTGTAAAAGGCCGGTTGGCCGTTGAACCAAATAAAAAATAATAATAATAAATAAGGCCCGTAATGCGGTGATCAGACGAGGCGAATATCGCCAGGACACTCGCCAGCCAATTGAACCGTGTGAACAGATTGTTGATAAATCTGAAGCGATAAAAATGGTTGAAAGCGATATCGCCTCAAGTTGAACGCCCTTCAACTTTTGTATCTGGTGGAACGATGCACGCATGCGCAGATATGCGCGTCGTCCGTATGTTCTGTTTCTTGACAGTTGACAGAACTGCTTTAAATTTATTTCTCCTTAGAATCCAATTCCGCACCTATTGGGGTGTTCAGACGAGGCGAATATCGCCAGGACACTAAAATATCGCCAGCCAATTGAACCGTATGAACAGATTGTCGATAAATCTGAAGCGATAAAAATGGTTGAAAGCGATATCGTCTCAAGTTGAACGCCTTTCAACTTTTGTATCTGGTGGAACGATGCACGCATGCGCAGATATGCGTGGCGTCCGTATGTTCTGTTTCTTGACAGTTGACAGCACTGCTCTAAATTTATTTCTCCTTAAAATCCAATTCCGCACCCAATATCTGCGTTTTTTTTTATTTTTCCTCAATTAGGAGTCTCCTTATATCGTCTAAAACAATATTATCAACTAACCCCAATTACTGCGTGACTTCTACCTCGACGTCCGCCATTTTTAAAACTATCAGCGCACCTGACAGATTGAATGTATGCCGGTGGACTCGTGTGAACAGATCAGACGATCAATGGGCGACCGAGCGATATTTTTTTTATGCAAGCGAAATCGTCTGGCCTTATATCGCCTCGTGTGAACACCGCATAATCCAGGCAACATGCCATCAGACCCAGCAGCCTTACCGGCTGTTTTAACGTTTAAACGGCTGAAGTCACCTCTGTTTCAGTGAACGGAGCAACCAGGGTAGATCGGTTTGGACAGTCCTTTGTGTTGTGTGGAGCTGTTCCTTAACCTTAGGTTGGAATGTTTTGTCTCCGGGCGCTCTGCCGTTGTCTACTATTTTGTTTGCAACAAGGTTCGCTGAAATCTTTGCTGTGCGGTCTGGTGGTTTAATTTGCCACATTTTACGGAGTAGGGATCATGTCTTACGGAATTAACTGTTGTAGAGATTCTTCTCCTCATGGTATAGACTGTTTGGCGGCCTCTGAAACTGATGTTATAAATTTATGGTAGTTAGTAGGCAGTGGTAGGTACGAGAGACATCAATGTCTCATCGAAATAGGCGGCGAAGATGTCCCATTTGTCCTTTTGGAAGTTCCATCGCGAGACCTTCGAGGACAAGCGCAAGTCCTGGGTGTAGCCATTCCATCTAGCTGATAAAAGGTGTCTCTGTCTTTGTGCATCATAAACGAAGTGAAGATTCTCAGTCTCCATAGTTCTAAATTTTCCCCAGTCCCCATCAGTTGGTGTGATTGCTCCCATTATGACAGATGGATGTGGGAGGGCTGAAGGAATGACTGTATGTGGCCACTGGAGTCTATCAGGTTTTTAAACGTTGACGACTTTTGTGTCCTATTTTGATGGTGACTGGTGACCAAGGACACATTACCTGATTTAAAACAATGTTTTCCAAATCCAAATCAGGCCGTCGCGTACGTTGGTGGCCACGCCGTGGACAGCGCCAGCTAGGCATAAACTAAAAATGAACATTATATGCTACTTTTGCTTCCAACGTACCCCAGACTAATGTCATATTAATAATATGACTTTTTGATTTTTAAGTAGTCGGTAGTTATATCTTTTTATGTTATCTTTTTAATTTATTGTTTATAAGAGTACTTTTTCTTACTATCAATACAAAAATATATCGCCTAAATATTTTGATCGACTTTTGAAACTCCACATAGCGACATTTGGCTTTGTTAGCAACACTGATTTCTTTTTCTTTTTTTCATTTTTCTATGGAATGCAATGCTTCGTTTTCGGCCATCTTTTCGGGTTTTTGCGTGTTTTGCTTTCGATGTTATTTCAATTTTTTAGATTTGTTTTTACTGATGTCTGTTTATCTAAAATTGTTTGTTATTGTGTAAAAATTATCTTATTCGGTCTTAATTCATGTGTGATTATGTTTATAATATCGAAATTTGTTTTGTAAATCATTAAATCAAAGAATGTCAGTCAGGTTAGTTTGATTCCGTGAACAATGTTTAACAAAAAGTCGTTTTTAATGGTATCTGTTTATCTAGAATTATTTGTTATTATGTAAAAATGAACTTTTTCGGTCTTAATTCAAATATATGATTATGTTTATAATATCGAAACTTGTTTTGTAGTACAAAGAATGTTTGGTTAGTTTGAATGCTTGAACAATGATTAACAAAAAGTCGTTTATTTAATTCAAGTCAAAGCACAACGCAACTCACTAATAGGGCACCACTCTTAAGAGCTTATATTATTTCCATGCTGAAATTCATTTTTTTTGTTGGTAAAACCTTCAACTAGGAGAACCCCATTTTATTTTCATTCAAAAGAAATCTAATACAACAATTCACCTTGATACAATAATTTGTAATTTCATGATTTTTAATCTTTGTTTTTATCTTTAAATGTTTTAGATGAGCCATTCTGAGTAACCAACTGACCGCTACATTTGTTGACAATGAAGGATCTAGATAGCCGCATATGTTTTATATACACATATGTAAAGGCTATATAACGTTGGAAATGTTGGAATAAAAAGCGCTCCTGCAACATCATTCCTACACTGTGTCTACTGAGTAGACGGAGGTCAAGTACAGAAGTGTTGTGCGGTACCTCTGTTGTTGCATCTATTGTTTGTTCCTGGATAACCTCATCACTACTTTTCCAGAGATGACTGACTGCTCGCTGTTGCTTCAGTTAATTGAGGGGTCCTAGAAAGTCCAGGCATGTGTTTAATAGTATTTATTCGGCACGTAATCTATTATCATATTTTTCATAGTTTAAATGGGAAAAATTGTTTTGCATAACGAATAAGACTCTGGAACAACTGAGGCTCGTAGTAAGAGGTTCCACTGTACTTAAAGCTTAGATTCCGTTTATACTAGAACAGAATATTATACACTGACCTCAATAGCCTAGTTGTCTTAAGGTTTCCATCCAACTTAATGTGAGGCTCGGGTCTGATTCCCTGTCAATCTAGTCATAATTTCTTCTTCGTGTTATCATCTTCTTCTTTGGAATGTGGCAATCCACTCTAGAGTGAGTGATCCATATACATGTTATATTATACACTTGTAATTTCTACTTATAATTGGCACCCTGTCTAAGGGTGAAAACAAAGAGAACGCTGATTCCGACCGGAGCAAAGAATGTTTCTATACATTTGAATAGGGATACACACATCAAAAGCAGCAAATCTGTTTTCCTGCATGCCCATTGAAATCATAGACAACATTCTTTGAAGCCATCAGCGCCAGTCAGAATCGGCATTCTTTGTGTTTTTACACTAAAGTGAGACAGGTTAAGTTCCCTGAGACTATAGGTTCCATCATCCATTAATATTGTTGAATCTGATTATAATATCTAATCAAAAAGATAATTTATCTTTGTATTATGCTTATTTTATTAATACTTTATATTTCATTTTCTATGTTTTAGATGGGGCAGCCTTTTGCAGTACTCCAAATCCAAACTCCCTTAAGACCCCACTTAGGGGCATAGGGAGGCAACAAGAGATCTCGATCTTGCGCAACGTTAATGACCTCCCACACCATATCCAGATTCCTCAGCTCTGCTTCGAAGGAGCGTAACACAGTATGAGAGGGTCTTCTTCGTCCTCGGGACCCTGATGGGAGGAAGAACAGCGCTCTCCTCGGCCGCTTGCAGTACTAGACTGAGAAAATTTGAACCTCAAGATATGTCCTTGGATTCTACGCTGATCTCTATCTATGTATATACTGCATTATATGTCCTACATCTGTTGCAAATACTACTGTCATTAGCGTCTTTCACCTTTCCATATTATATCTTAATATAAAATAAATTTGTTACATATTCTGTTTTAAATTGTATTTATATTTAAGTAAAAATTCTTAATTTTTTTGTTGCATTGTTCAGTTTCAAGTTTAATGGTTATGTTTTTTTTTCAAGTTTTTGTTGTTTTTAAATAAATTTTGTAATAAAAATGTTTTTGGTTTTATTCTAACCAGAACCCTAAAATTTGAAAAAAGGGAGGGAATGTGAGGGGGTAGGTAGAAGGGAGAGGGAGGAGGGGGGGCCCTCAGTATTATTCTAGCAAATCGATAGATGGTGCTAAACAGGAAATCAAACATTTACGCCGGAAGAGGGGGTCTACTGTCACTTCTATTATCCATTATTTATTCTATGCAGCTAGGTTGAAACCGGGAACCGTAGGTACCTCTGGTGGTGAGTTGGTTTAAGTTTGCTGTGTGGGTTTCCTGTAGAAATATAACATCAATTCATAGCTCTTTTGTCAGTTTTGTCAGATATTCGGTCTTAGAACTACATACTTATTTCTTCTATCTTCTATTTTTCCAAGGTCTCTTGTCTTATTGCCCAGAGAAGAGCTGTTTTTGCGATTTGTATCATTTACCATGCCATGTTCTATTTTCTTGTTTTTAATTCAATCCTCTTTGGCTTATCTGCTTTCTCTCTTCCTTATTGATATAATTTTGCCCTTATAACGTTGCCCGGGGGTGCACCACGTGGAGGCGTTATTTTACCCATTTTTTTTTTAATGTAATAATATTATAGTTATACACGTTTTTTTGTAAAAAAATTATTTCATGCAGTTTGTTGTAATGATCGATTCAATTGCTCGCGATTACATTATGTTTTGAAACATGCGCAAAGTTGTTAGAGGTTTATAAAAGATTTGCGTTTAATTAATCACTCATGTACTCGGTACTTGTACTCGGTATTTTGTACTCGAGTACTTCGATCTGAGTACTTGTACTTGTACTCCGAGTACATTTGTATGCAGTACTTGTACTCAGTACTCGAGTATTTTTTTCCTGTACTCGGAACAGCTCTGGTCTGGACACAGCTAATCACAATTGAAAGTCTGCAAAACCAGTGATAAACAGAGTTCCTGGATGATGTTTCATCTCCAAAACACAAATCAAGTTCATTGATGCTCTGATGTTGGGTTAGTCCAGTCTAAATTGGTAAAAAATATTTTTATTCTTTTTCTTTTACCGTATCAGGTCTCCCCCAAGAGTTGTAGGGCTTCATATTTTTCCATATACACAATGTGTTGTTTCACAATATTTTTTTACTATTAAGAAAATTATTAATTTCTATGACAAAACATAATTAGAACACATTCGTTAAAACTTTCTGAGTTGATTTGAAATTTGTATACCATTTTCGTGTCGAGTAAGCAACAAATATGAATATATAATTTATATTTGAAAAAGACCGTTCTGTACTATTGTATTGCTTCATTCAAGGAGAACTAAGAGATAGATATTGCAATGATGGGCTCTTTTTGCCTCTATGCTTTTCAATACATCCATCTCTTCACATTGATATTTAAACAAAACTTTCTTTAGAGGGTTAGTCTGATCAGTCTTTTGACAAATCGAAATTCGCCTCTGTTTATGTTTATATCTCTACAGGAATAAAAAACATTTTACAATTGCAATTTTTTTTGTATATATTAGAATAAAAAATGTAGCTTTCAACTTTTACATAATCGCTATAACACCCATTAGGCTGTGCACTTGTACATGCTTGGCAACACACACTGTCTTATATTTGGGTTAAAGACATTCCTGGAATAGCAAGTGTACCTGAACATCTGATAGACATTGTTCCGTGGCTCGCAAATGATATATCCTCTGCAATTTGCGACGGTTGGATCAGCAATGGCAACTCGTCGAGAGCTAAAAGGTGGGCATCTGACTACGGGCGGAAGCGTCGGTGCTGGGGTGACTGTAGGAAAAGAGCAAACATAGTTGCTGGCACAGCAGTTGGTTCTGTAGTTGTACACCGTATTACCTGGGCACCGATAAATCCCTCTGCTGAATCCTCCTTCGCGGTTTCGTACACAGAGGTAGTAGGTCTTGCAAGTTGCATCGTTTGTGTTGATCTCCCGCCCAACTTTGACACAACTCGTGAATGACGAGCATTGGTAGCGGTCAGAACAAACTGTTTGGATTGGATCGTACACTAAAAGTCCTGGACACGTAGATTTTACTTGTACAAATGTATTTCCTCGTCTGGAGCATGTAATGTACCCTTTACAGTTGGGGACTGTAGGGTCTGGCATCCTTCCAACCCTCGTACATACAGGTGGGGCTGGTGTTGTAACTGTGGTAGGATTTACCGTAGTTGTCACTGCCGTATTAGGTGTTGTTGTCACTGCTGTATTAGGAGTTGTGGTCACTGATGGATTGGCAGCTGTAGTGGTGACCGCTGAGCTAACGGTCGTGGCAGGTACCGGAGTTAATGTTACATTTTCAGGTATTGTAGCGGATGAACATTCAAAATCATCAGTGTTACTGCAAAATGTGTTGGCAAAACAAGTCCTTTCATCGCTAGGTGATGTTAGCAAAATTCCATTGAAATTGATGCACTGTAAAAATGTGGTCGATGATAGACACACAAACGTCTTGTTCCCATTGTTACAGAGCTGGCCATTACATCCTCCACAAAATAGAATCACCTGCAAAAAACGATTACAAAAAGGTTTATTTTCTTGACATGTTTCTCAAGCGCACACATACAAGTCACAAGACTCTTAAAAACTCTGTAACTATATCCAGCCTCCTGGAAGAATCGGAGAACCTTTTTGGCATTCAACTGTTACATTTCATCTGAGTATATTAGGAATTTGCCCAGGTTTTTGTGTCTGTTATGCATCTTTGGCAAGGACTATAAAATTTTCACTACAAACGATGCGATTTTTCTATAGCGATGTGACAGGTTTTGGCAAGTAAAATAATATTATGAAAATAAATTGAATGAGATAAAGATAAAATTTACTTACAAGCAGGATTAAAAAACAGCTTGCAGATTTTGCTTCCATTGTCGAGGATGTTGAGATGTAAACTAGATAGACACTTCAATACGATCGAAGAAGGTTTTTATACAAATTCATAAACGGAAAGATTATGAAATTGAAAATTATGTAAAAAAAAAAATGTTTAATACAAACAAAACTAACTAACATTTTTCCATTTATTTAAAGAAACAAATAAAAATAAGGAAGATAAATATAAAAAATACTCTAAACAATGCTTACGTGCATGTTATCTCTTATATACATAAAACAGAGTTATGTGTAATACTAATGAATAAAAAAATATGAAAATTTTGCTTAGTCAGCCTTTCATTTATCTCTTGGTCAATGCCCCTTCTCACATAATATTACGTCCAGACTTTTCTGAACTGAACATGACGTATGCGAGAAATGATTGGCATTGCACCACCTGATGTCTAGTAGATTGGAGAGGCTTTGGTCAAAATTATCCATCTAACTTGTCTGTTCAATGTCAAGGTGTTTTTAGAATTGAGATGTGTATAAGTACTTGAAATCAAATCAATCTCCAAGTTCAATATTGACATCAAATGATTGTATCCTGTTACACATTCATCCAATATCTGTTTGGGACATGTCGTGTCATTTAGTTCTGTTTTGGTTAGGTATCTTTTAAGCTGTGTACTCACCTGCGCCGCGCGTGGTAACGCTACCTTGGTTCAGATGTGTACGCGTGTTCACAACAAACTTGGTAACGTTGCATGTCACGTATCTTGCAACGTTACAAATTTCCATAGTACCCGGTGGTTCGTGGCGAACAACCACAAACCACCACGTACTATGATGTGGTAATGTCGCATGATACATGACAAATCGGTGTCTACCTAGTTTTCTGTCGGATCGCTGCATTCCGTTCGAACAACCGCGTACTATGGAAATTTGAGTTGCAGGTGAGTACACAGCTTTATGTATATCCCATTATCCATTCTCTTCACCATAATGGTAAAAGTGATGGGCAAGACAAAATGCAAATATAAATGAAGAAGAAGTAGAAATTTGAAATAAACATAATATTCATTGTAAATTTTTATTGGCACATTGTATTTTTATATTATTTTTTTTATAGACATACTTAACACAAAACATAACGAAAATCAAATAGGTACAAATTATTATTCAACTTTGTTTTTTGGGCTTTTCATATCAGAGTTGTGATATATAGTGGTAATTTCCAATTTTCTAGGTATCCACTGAAAAGCTAGTTATTATCGATAACATGGCCATCTATCTAAATTATTTGAAACAATATTCTTCTCGATAAAAAAATGAAAATCAACAATAATTAGTCTTTTTATATTAAATTTTGACACAAACCATTTTTAAAAACAAAATTCAACAATTTTACCCAATCAAGTATATTATACATAGATCACTCTCTTGAGAGTGAATTGCCACATTGTAAAGAAGAAGAAGAAGTATATTATAATAACTATAGGTAACTAAATACAAGGGGAGGCAGAAAAGTAATAATACGGATTGTTTATTTACCAATTTTTTTATTTATTTCATACATCGATGTTATCTTCTTAAAACTAATTTCCTTGGAGTCGCATTACTTTTCTGCGCCACACCTCATATACATAAAAATTTTCAATATTTTACTTATGAAGCTGGGTTTTATACTCTAGTACGTTAATAGAGTCATATTTCATACAACACACCGACCAGCATATTTCAGTTAGGTATATATATTTTAGGATACAAAATAGTTAACATACACTCTACAACATTCTTCTAAAGAACGATAAAATATTATAAACAATGACAGGTAATAAAAACATTTGACTAGTCATCCTTAAGGATACAACAATATGGTAGAATAAATCTCTTCAATTAAGGCTCTGGGGTAGGGTAATCGCTGTTTTTTGGTGTTTTTTCATGCAATTTTTTATCGTTGTTGTTAAAGATAGCTTCTTGAAAAAAATATTTCAATGTTCTTCAATCTTTCTTCTAGTGCAAACACTTTCAATATCTTAAAAATATTGAATATTTATAATGGAAAAAAATATTTTAAAAATGTCTCTATCGTGACTTTTCAAGAAGATTTATGCATTAACTACGAGACCTAGAAATGTAATTATTTTTCTAATCGAAGGAGATTTTCAATTTCTAGTGCAAATACGTAGCATAATTAAGTTTTAAATTGTATTTTTTTTTTAAAAACTGAAAAACTACAAATTGTATTAATTTTTTATTGTCTATGGTTTATTTTATAGAAGATTACTGGTAAGAGAAGAGCTTCGGGGTGTGGGGCGTCACATGAAGAGTTTATCTCGGAGCGGGCACTGTGTTCTTCTGCCTGTTTTGACATTTAGATTGTTTTATGCTTATTTCGTGATAAAAATGATAGTTTTGTGTGCTTGGACAATATATTTTTATTATAATTTATTCGTTTTGAACTTAAACTTTACTTATTTGGACTTTTTTTTATATTTTGTTTATAATTGACAGTGACATTTGTATATAAGATATCGTAATCTTGTTTGTATTTCATGATCAAAAATAGTTTTGTGTTTGTGTGTTTGGACATTAAAATGAACAATACAATACGTGGTGGATCAAGAAATATCATTATACGTGTGTATTCGCCACGTATTCGGAATGTTTGGTGGAATTAAAGCCGGAGAACTGTCTACTAATGTTTTCTAACTAACATCTCAATTGATTGGTAAATACTGTGTTTTTTGTAGATAAAATACTTTTTAATGATTAATTCTAACATTTTCAAGTATAAGAAGTTAGTTAGAGCTCATTTAAGGATACTTTATTTGTTTTAAAAATATCTGTCAATGAAAGATCACAGGACAGTTTGTTTTGACGATCGAAAAACAAAACACAGTATAGAAAATAATGTTTGTTAAATTGCAATACTATATTGTTACCATTTTATCATTATATTTCGATTTCTTATCCCATTTTAAGATGGAAAATTTTCAGTTATTTTTACTAAAATAATATTTCTATTAAAATACAATAATGGTATTATTTTCCTATCCCATTCTTTATTTAAAGTTGATTATTTTTACTTTTTTAATTAAAATAATACTTTACTTTTTTATATAAAATAATGTTCCTATATATATATACTTATTAAATTATAATACTAATATTAATAAATCAATCGAAAATAGTAAATATGTTTTCGACAGTGTCAGCTCATTGTTTTTATACAGTAAAACTTTCATATCCAATAATTAATCTTTATTTTTTTTCAGGTTTTAATATGTGCGTTCTATTAGGATAATTGTAATAGAAGAGAATTCAAATCAATGCAAATTTACCACGCCAGGTAAACATAGAAAAGGGCGACCAAAAAAAGGATTGGAGGATTCGACCGCTGTGCCGTATTAAGGCAAAAATCATTTTTCAATCATCATTCATTCAAAAAAGCAATACCCAGTTTGAGAAGCATGTTACAAGTTGTACGAAATTATTTGAATTTTGATGGGAGCTACGAACTTCTACGAAAAACTGTAATAAACATTGGGTTTTCGTACAAAAATGCAATTCAAATAGGAAAGTATTGATGTAGACACAAAATATTGCGGCTAAAAGAGAAAATTGTCTTAAAATAATCATGGATCACAGGATGTTGCCAAAAGAACTCCAATAAATATAATTTATATAGATGAAAGCTTATTAAAGAATATTACAGTTTGTCTATACTTTATTTAACTTCAATTAATTCATTAAACATCACTTTATTTTAATTATGGATTTTTATTTTTTCAAATCCCGAAGTCCAAAATATGTAAAAAATTTGGCAAGTTATTTCAGAGAAAAAACCTGCTAAAGGAACAATAAATCAAGGGAACAAAAAATAATTGTTCAAACACAAAACTATCATTTATCTTTATTATTTATTTTTCAGTTTTCAAAAAATAATTACAATTTAAAACTTGATTATACTACGTATTTGCTCTAGAAATTGAAAATCAGCTTCGATTAGAAAAGTAATTACATCTCTAGGTCTCGAAGTATATGCATAAATCTTCTTGAAAAGTCACGATAGAGACATTTTTAAAATATTTTTTTTCATTAAAAATATTCAATATTTCCGTTACAGTGTTTTATTTTAGCACAGTCATTGTTAATGTGTTACCATGAGCGATAACAGCGCCCTCAATTAGTTTGCCAATTTCTTGACATACTGCAAGTTTTCTTACTTTTTAGTGTTATGAGATTTAAATTGAGGTAAGTGCAGGAGAAGAGGGGGACAAAGGATATAGACACGCCCATTACCCCAAGGTCATTGGCTTACCCCCTAGCCTTAATAAATCAATATCCTGTAAATTTGGCAACAATAATAATAATATATTCGAAGCATCAATGACTACTTGAATAGATTATCTTTTACCTATATATAATAGCCCAGGTTACTGGTTTCTTCAATAACCTTCAAGTTTTGTTTAGATTATACTAGTCATGTTGATTTTGATATACCTATAGTGTCCCATAATTAACGCAAGGTTTGAATTCGCCACCATTCGTGCAGTATAGTGACCCATCTTGGAAGCCAGTGGTATAGGTATGGAATTCAGATTACGAGGTCCCGGGTTTGATTCCCAATCAGGTCAGAGTTTTTTCACTTGAAATTTCCACCAGGGATTGGCATGTCTCATATATTCTATAGGAAGTCCGTTCCATACTAACTTTAATATTATATTTCATACTATTTTCCATCCATTTTTTGATTTTTTAATCATTATTCTATTATCTGGAGCGGAGATGATTCTAATAAACTAAACACGATACAAATCTATTCAGCTGATCTCGAGTTATCAGTGTTTGCACTAACCCGACTTTCTTTTATATCTTTAGATTGTGGAAGAAACTAAATATTTAGTTATCATTAAAATATGTTCCACAAAGTATTTACGGTCGAAAAGAAAAATTATCTTAAAAACTCTTTTTTCGTGTAATTAATCTTGCATGAATTTTCGGACATCCTATATTATGCGTGATTTAAAGTTTTCACTATTATGTGATTGATTGCTAAGGGATATTTCACCAGTAGGTTTGCTTATGATAGCTCGTACAGACACAGTGTATGATGACGACGTAAAATCTCATCTAGTAATATAAGTATAATGTAATTCTATTCGTTTTTAAACAATCAGATGAGAAACATCCGGAGTGTATGCCGGTGGTCTGTGAGGTAGGGGCGGTAGAGGTCCTCTCCTAATTCGGGCCACGTTATCCAATGTTCCGGACACAGTGCGTGGTTCCCCCACTCCGTTGACGGGACGGCGCAGACCTACTCCAAGAGAAGCTCGTAATGTCTTTCGTTTCTGTAAATTTAAAGTAAAAAAGATAAAGACACAATATTATAATAATTCTAAAAAAGATGAATATATAAAAAAGAAGGTATAGCTAGGCTGGCAATAGATAATGGACTTATGTAAGTGAAGTTTTTTGGGGGTCAAATAATAACAATTATTTGTATACGATGCAACTCAATCGTCTGTTGGTCATTTCAGAATAATAGTCATTATATAAAATGCGAATTATTGATAACATACTTCAACTTGTCCCCGCCATTTGTCGGCCGCATGTCTGGCCAGCTCCAATCTCTTCTGTTTCTTGATCTGGTGCTTCTTGTAGACCATCTCGATGACTATCAACATGACTCCGCCCGCTATTCCAGCAGCCACCAAAATAAACACTCCAGCCATATTCTTCAAACCCAAGGTGTTCGGAGTCTTTTCAAACTGTTCGCACTGCTGCAGCTGACCTTGCAGAATCCACTGGTTATCTAATGACTCCATAAATCCACCTGCAACCATAGACAAAAAGTGTTACAACATTTTTTAATTTAAGAAATATTATTCTCTTTGGATTCAAAGTACTTGCTTTCATGGAAATCCAATATGGCCAAAGTGACAGCGTCGGCCCATGGCGAACCTCTTTGTAAGCCTATGCCATATCCTGATCGTCCAAATAGCTCTCCAGCCGTGACCAATTCACAATCCTGTGCAGCTTCGAATTCCAATCGAGACGAGTCCCAAATGAAAGCCATTAGTTTTCTGAAAGTATAAAGATAATAAGTTGAGATGCTTTGAATGTGTTAAAAGAATGAGTGGTAATAGAAAAATAAAATAAGAGAGAAAAGTGTTATGTTTTTCGAAGCATTAAGAGAGAATAATGATGATAGGTAAATGATAAAAGAAAGCTTTTTCATAATCCTACCCTAATTTGACATCCCTTATAGCGTCTTCGGCTGTGGCATAATTATTAGCTTCCATGGTGCGATACATGTTGGATAATTCCACTTGGCGTCTGAAGTACATATCAACCGCTGATCCCCTTACGGTGGCACAAGTCAAATTTTCCATTGTATTCCTCAACTGTCAAATTAAAAAAAAAAAATTTTAATTAGAACAATTTGAGGCTTACCATAGTAAAATATCTAAAAGTTTGCAAAATTGAGTTAATTGTCTATGCAGAGAAAAACATACTCTGGCATCGTTGATTCCAGTTAGTTTTGTCTTTGGTCTCTCCAACACGAGGAAAGCAGCCAGGTTGGCAGTGTATGAGGCTACAATGATCATAGCGAATCCGGCCCAAACCATTCCTAACACTCTGGCTGAGAAGCTACGAGGAGTTCCTAAAATTTAAAATCAAAGCATTCATAGTTTTGGAGAGATACATTGGGAATTGATTGATTGATGTGTCAGTCTTACCTTCACCAATTCCACTGTTCAGAAGCACACCCCATGCAAACCAAATGGCGCTGGACAAATTCAAAGCATCCTCCTCTGTACCGTCTGTATTGGCAACCTTGAATCTTCCAAATGGCGAGAATCTATCCAGGAGGTACAACACTAATGCGACAACATGTACCGAGACCATCACGAGGATCCACAGAGTGTTGGAGAAGGGTTGCAAGAAAGACACCAAGGTGGACGATCTCGAAGGTTTCTTCTCCAGAATCGTGATGCCTTGATATTTGAACGGTTTGCTGAATTCTATAAACTCGGCCCTCTCCGGATTGATGGTCAGTGGTGCGACAATCATGTCCGCTCTTTCGTTGACTAGTTCACCTAAAAAATTATAATGAGGAGTTATTTCTTTACTACTTTTTCATGAGTTTTTTTAATTTATTAGTAAAAATCTCACCGATGAGTCCGGTCCATTCCTTTTTCGCTCCAGTCGCAGAGGCATTCTTCATAATGTAGTTCCCAAACTGTCCATCGGGTGACAGCGCCACGTGGTATGTAAAATTAATGGTTTTTGCCAATTCTTTTAGTAAATCCATACAGTATCCTTTGCAACAGAACATATCTGAAAGAAACGCAGAAATTAATATTTGTATGATGCTAAGATATAAATTACGTTTCGACTATTAACAATCCAAAATTTACATTCTTTGATGTTATACCACTATTTGTTAAATTGTAAAGGGATAATTTTACAAAGTCTGTCAAATCCACATAAAAATAGGACTAAAACTATGGTTTGGTTTCAAAACTAGCCATATCTTCATTATCAATATCAGTCAAATACACTACAACCAATCAGAAGCTACTGTAGATACTGTAATTTAGAATACTAATATTTCAGAATACTGTAATTTAGTTTAAAAAATGACCAAATCCAGAGTATCAATGATAAAATGGGTCAAATCCAAGTTGTAATATCAAAATATGTCAAATCCAAATTTCTAATGGCAATCTGTTTTTATTCTACACAAAAGTCATTTAACATAATACTTCTCATTCATTTTTACTTTTTTTACGGAATGTACAGATTTGCAGGTCGCTGTGTCAAAATTGTACGAGTATTCAACAATCATGTTACATGGAGTTGACCACCTTTGCTTCTAACCAACACAATATTCTTTGAATTTAAAAAGAATATATTTACCCGTTTCATCATTACTGGCATTAAAATGTGGGCAAGGAATTTCTTGAAGCGAGCAGGACTCTCCTTCTTCAAGATTTATCTTCCGAACATACACAAACGGCTTCTCCTCAATTGTTAGCACTTTCAGATGAGTCGGTATCATGAAGCCTTCTGGCTTTGTCTTACTTCTGCCCATCCACATTATTTGCGATTCATTCAGTTTGAGTTTCATTTTTTTGGCTTCCTAAAATTCATAATATGAAATTAGCTAACAATCGATGCTACAACTACATAAAAGTGTGATTTGAAGTTCCCAATACAAATAAATTATTTCTTAAAAATGTAAATTACTTGAACAGTGATAAAATACATAGAGTGAAATTGATTGAACAATGATTTTTTGGGCAAACAATACTAAATAGGTTTGTGAAATTTACTGACAATGCAAAAAAATTCAAAATTTGAAATTTATCAACAATGCTAAAAATATAAAATATGAAATTGAAAACATTTGCCAAATAAGATTGAATTATTCAAAGGTTCTATTTTGATTAGCGTACCGATGAATAATAATATCTGCCAACAGCTGGTTGATAATCTGGAGAATGTACATTGACGACTTCATACTCGGCAAAAATCCTGTCCCCATTGTCATCAAAAGCCACCTTACCAGTTGCCCCATTCAATATTTCTTGCTTTTTGATGTACTCGAATAGTATTTTGCCAGTTTCCCAAATGGAACCGGAATTGTCGCAATCTTTGGGAGCCTCGTGGATGTCTTCACTGTTATTCATCTCCTTGATGGCCGAAGCTAAGACATATCTGTAAAAAAAAAAATACTTGTTCGATACAAGTGGAAATGAAGAAACCCGTTGAAACTAGTAAATAACAATGAATCTAAATTCTTCTTTAAAAATAAAGTTAAATAGATACTAATATTAAATAATCAATAGGGGTTGATTCACCAGAGACATATTATTATTATCCTTTATTGCCTATTCACAATTAGGACCTTTTCTAGTGTTTTTAAAAATAACTCTTAACATTCATTCGGCCGGTTTCAAAAAAAGCGACTAAAGTATTCTTTAGCTAAAGGAACCTTTTTTAAATTTTAAAGACTCCTTTAGGAAGACGCGTTTCATAAAAAATATTCCCGCTTTAGCTAAAGTTTGAAATGTCAAAAAAATATTTGAAAGTTGGTAGTGTTACCATGGAAATCTATGGAAAACATCGGCTGTTTACTAATATTTTCGTGGAATTTCTGTTAATCTGTCAATTTCATTTCTCAATAGAGCATCAATGTGCCGTTACTGTTGTTAATTTATTATTATGGTTTATGAATTTGTAAACAAATCCGTACAGAATAATATTCTTCCCGTTTCGCCATGTTTTCCACCCTATTTTAGTCATTATTGTCCACAGTGTCATCGTATACAAATGTTCATCATTTGTGACAGTTAAAGCGCCACGAAATTTTCTATGAACTCCGGTGTTAAAAGATTGAAGTACACTAAAGTTGACTTTAGTGCCAATAACGGGATTTTAACATAAAGTGTCATTTTATTTTTATGAAACGCGTTATTTTTTAAAGAAAACTTAAAAGTCTCCTGTATTTTTTATGAAACCGGCTGATTGTCAGCTTCGTAACATGTGTGGTTTGCAGCTGTGCTAAAAATCATTTATTGAATCGAGTTTCACGGTGTCATCAATAGATGTCTCTGTATAACTGTCATATTCATTAGTTCCCAATGGCTACAATAGTCTATTGGCAAAGGATCAACTTTCATAAAAGCAGTGTAGTGTCAAACAATTGATGACGTAATACAAACTCTTCATACAATTTTAGCGGAAATTTACTTACATACTATCTTGAATGTGGGCCATTTCACTGGTAGCATTGACCAATCTTAGTCCAAGCAAGCCAGCCGGAGTATTGTTGGCAGCCAATGCTTGTTCCGTCACCAGCCACACATATCCGGCTTCGGTCATGTTGAGGTATGCGGCATCTCGGAATATTATTTCTGCGTCGGATTTACTGAAATTTGGTATTACAAAGATTTTACACAAAGTTCGAAAATTACATGAATGGTAACAAAAAAAAGAAGATTCCATATAAGTAATGAAAAGAATATTTAACAACTAATGACTCTAACAATTCATTACTAATGTTCGATTTTTAAATGGAACGACTACGGGCTTACGACCGTCTTCTACTGTTATTTCTAAGGCTGGCTTAGTGTGATCGATTTACGTTAACAACGTTCACCTTTAGGTGGTAAAGTCTCCAAAACTCCTAATCATGAGATTTCTTGACATGTTCAACATGTCAAAAAATCTCATGTATACAACAAGAAGATTTTTAATGATAATTATTAATGAGATATAGAGATAAAAGTTGGAAATTATTGCGAACAAGAGAGCAACCAAATTTAAAGACTGTGACTGCTGTCACGTATTTGGCGCCAAGATATGCATATATCCATTTTTGTTAATGTCTCATCTTTATTGCCTATTGGCTTTGTTGGTACACTTATTATTAGCATTAGTAATGAATTGATAGTCATTAGTTGTTATATATTCATTAAGATCTAGTCCTGAAAGAGGTCACAAGAATCTAGACATAAGAAATGAAAAGGTTAGTTCTCTCTGCCTACCACATTTAGAAGAAAAAACACTAACCTTGCGTACATGAGGTAGACCCTAGCCTGGGCACCTTTTAGATCTTGCAGATGTTCTGTGAAGCTTTCCAGTCCAGGTTCAAACTCAATGACTGATTCTACCATAACTTTCATCTCCACTTCATCTTCAAGACTCTGCGATGTCGTTTGGAATCTGAAATTTATATTAAAAGATTTTAAGGGAAAAGATCCATTTATACATATTTTGTCGTGACACAAAGTTTTTCATATAAAGGTATAGACAAGGAAAAAAAGATAATAGAATTTATCTGTACAGCTTTTAAATCTGGAAAGTATGGTGGTGTCTAAATAAGACATGTTATGACAGGTTTTTAAAATTACCGTTCTGGAATGGTGGACATAAGATCTGTTTAAGACAGCTCTTCACAAATAAGTATATCTCCAGAACAACCCAGTTTATTTGGGAAGCATAGTAAGCACTTTACATGCCTAAGGATAGAAAAAGAAGCAAATTTTTTCAATTACAAATTTTCAACTGATTCCTATTCGGATTTCTTTTGACAAACCATGATTTATATAAGCTGTTAGTTAGTTCAATATCAGAAATCAAAATCTTTAACTATTTAATTGTAAAAAAATTCATTCTAAATTACCTTCCAAGCAATGCCCTTCCATCAGTATCAGAGCTATGGATAAAGATGACTTTCATATAATTCATATGCCTCAAAAGATCAACCCATACATCAGCTTGATGGGAATACGGGGGGACAGTTCTGAGAAATGACACATGAATATTTTTATCGGAGAAAGCAGAATCCCTCGAGGAAATTCCAATGACGGGAATATGATAAAATCCACTTGTGTAAGAGACGGCTGCAGGGGACAATTCTCCGGTTAGAGGATGAGAAACAACTACAGCATACACCTGTAAAAATGGCAACATTTTAACATCACATATTATGGAATGATTTCTTTACATATTTAATTGTATTGTATTGTTTTTATTTGGGATGAGTGTGTACTCCGATGTATGCAAAAGATAATGGCTGAAAGTGCATGTGATTTGCAAGAACTTGTGGCGCAAGCTTATCAAAATTATGAAGTGAAAAAGCCTTGAGGTAATGTTCATAAAACATATATGTTATATTAAGGGAGTTTAGTAAGAAGAGATGATAGGTGTGTAAAGGATATTGAAAGAAGGAATCTGACTGACATCAGAGTTGGCAAAGCACTGCACAATGCAATCCGGATACCATCCATGATGTATTGTATGGGAATGAAACTTGAACACTTGGAAGTTGGTAGAAATAATATCACGATGCAGGATATGCGGAAAAAGACTGATTGATAAGGTGAGGAATGCGAATGTTAGAAAGGAATGCGGAGTGAATATTAAGGAAGTGACTAGAATGAAAGTGAATAAATTCAGGTAGTTTGGGCTTGTAGAGAGAATGGGTAAGAACACGTAGAAAGCCGATTCTGACCCGCGCCGACCGGCTCCTAGATTGTTGTCTATGGTTTCAACGCATTTAAATGAGCGTGCCGGAAAGCGGGTTCCTGCTTTTTCTGTGGGTATCCCCATTCAAATGCATAGTAACATTCTTTGCGCCGGTCGGTGCGGGTCGGAATCCGCTTTCTACGTGTTCTTACCCAATGACAAAAAGATTTATGAATCTGAAAGAATGTGTGCACGGAAACATGGACGGATCATAAGGATGCCATCTTAAAGGAGGGCCAAATTGTGAGTAAAAGAAATAGTTGAAAATGTATGTTGTTCAATAAAGCGAAAGAGGTTAGTCTGGATAGGAAAGAATAGAAGTCCGTACTCTCTCCGGGAAACGACGTAATGGGTAAAAAAATATTGACATTAACTTCTTCTTACCCTTTTAGCAATGAGATCCTTGCAAACATTCAAAGCAGTTCTTATAGGGTTGGGATCCATTAATATAGCATGGTCGTAGTATGTCACTCCTCTATGGACATACTGTTGTTCGAAATTCAAACGCTGAAAGCAAAAAACAAAATTAAAATGTTTGTCTTGAAAACTTTAAGGAATGATATATCTGATTCATAGAACAATCAAACAACTTATGACCCCTTTTCTATCGTCCGACAGGTTTTGCTCCTAGGTTCTAAATAACGTGTTAGTAAACCAAACTGAGCATGTTTCTAACGGAATTGAGATTCTTAATCAAAGTAAAATTATCTAAAAATAAACAAAGAAAAATTCTTATATTTTTTTAATACTTACAGCAATAATTTCTTTAAAATAAAACTGTGATTGGTTGCTCGAAAGAACACCTCCAATGTTGTAATAATTGGGATTGCTGGCATAGCTTGTTTGGGCCAGTAGAAAGTTCCATGTGAAGAAGAAATATGTGTATATAAGCCTGAAACAAAAAGAGAATATGAATAAAAAATTTGTATCCTCAAAGAAATGACAGTTTTTTATGAATTTAATTTTTCTTTCATATAAATTTAAATAAAGCAAAAGTAATTGAATGATTTAAGTATTTAGAAAATCAAATACTTAATATTATTATCTAATACAAACTTTAGTCATTTAGTTACAAATAGAAATATTTAAACAAAAATAATAATAACTATAATAGTAATAGGTATAACACTTTTCTATGACAAAGGTGTCAGTATAGCCGACGGAACTTATTGCCTGAGGCAATTTTTTCCAGTCAACCGGTCCCGTCCAATCTGACAGGCCAACCCCGGGTAGAAATTTCAAGTGAAAAAACTCTGAACCGACCGGGAATCGAACCCGGGACCTCGGATCTGAAGTCCAACCCAGTACAACCAGGCTACCGAGGTCGGTAAACTATAAGTACAAATAATTTTTAAAATTAAAAAAATCGCTGTTGTTTATTATATTTTGTAAATATATCGATACTACTTTGTAAATTGATAAATAATAAACATCTTATATCCATAAAATTACAACTTAAAGCGATCAAAGATCTCATAAAATATTTCTAAAATAATTAATATGCATAAAATCAGTAAATCTCGCACAAACTCACGTATTCATGTTGTAAAATTGTTAAAAGTTGAAATGAAAGATAATTACATCTCAAAAGATGAAATAATCTCAACACCCGAAGTAAAGAAACACCCCCTCTTCAAACAAATTTACATCAGACGGGAGACAATATTATAGGATTTTGCGCAACTGAAAAAGGGCGGGCCGTCATTTGTGGGGATGTTCGTAAAATGGCAACATTTTTAGTTACCATATGAAAAGATTTTTCTCCCAAGTAAATCAGATATTTTTGCAATCAACCATTATTAATTTTAAATTAATTATTGAAATAAATAATTAAATTAATAGTGTTCATATTCAATTGATATTGACAAACTATTAAGTAAGTACTTACATTTTTTTTTAAATATAATATCTAACATAATTTATATTGGTTTTATTGCTGAAGTTTTCATGTATAATATAAGTTTTAAATACTTTACGTATTTAATAATTAAACAGTTTAATATATTTCGTTTATAATTAATTTAATTATTCGCCAATTTTGCAAAAAATAGTTATTGTTTTTTATCGATTTTCGTTGGCAAACTGACAATTCGATTTTCTTCCTGCTGATTTTGACACTTCATTTTGAACATTCGCCGTTTTCTTTGATAAATTACAAGTATTATCTGTCAAATTCGGTTTGTGGAGCGGATGTGCCGTGTATTTCTAGTGAGAGAATATAATTTAATTGTAAATTTATCAATTAAAATAAGCTTATCGTTAGCTTATTTTATATAATCATACAGTTTCATCTTTTGATCAACGAAAATAGTTTTTTATAAACTTATTACTAAGATTTTTCTGTTATACATGTGTGATCAATTTGACCAAGGATAAATAATTAATAAAATACCGATTTTACAAAATCATTTACGTTTCTGTTTTGTATAAGAAATAGTTTTGTGTGTGTAATTTTGAATTTGAAATATGGCATCAAACTCAGAGAAGCCCCAATTTTCGTAAGTACATTTCTTGATTTGTAAAACACGGTTTATGTTATAACATTATTATTATGTATTGCTCTCTAATAAGAAATTATGGACACTCTCTATTTACTTTTTTTTAAATTTAAATTCATTAGAACTTTTCACGAAACCAAGATTGAAAAGCAGTTATAAAAAAAACAAGTATGTATTTCATTTTTATTCATACTTGAAGAACTTGTTAATAAATCTTAAATTCTGATGTCAAATGAACTTTAAAATAAAACCTTAAAGTTAGAGAGAATAATTGTTTACTAAAGGAACTTGGGCGTAAAACCAAAAGGTTACCTAACTACCTAGTTAATATAATTTCTGATATTTTACATAGAGTTTTGATTATATGAAAATGAAAATTTATTGTTTGTGTTTATAAAAGAATACTAAGCTTACATAACAACGGAAGAAAGATTTTTTGCAAAATTTGTTTACCCAATCAGGACATGTCACTTAAGGGGTAGAGAGAGAGAATGAACCTTTAATCTTTTCTATCCAAGATTCAATTTAATTCTCCCACCAACGTACCATTTCTATTTTTTTATTTCTGATGTGAGCTCGATGTATTTGTTGCACGTCATAATCGGCCTATCGAGCTTTCTTGCACCTTTCCTTTCAGCCTTATAAATTTTCTTTGTCTTTCCGTTTACATCCATGCCCAAACCATCTCAACTTATTGACTTTCATCTTTGTCACAACACTAACTTCTATACCACATTCCTTCCTAATATTCTCATTCCTTTCCATATCCCACAGAGTCTTTCCACATATTCTTTGTAGAGCTCTCATCTCTACAGCATTTATACTACATTCTTCTTTTTTCGTCCATGTCCATGTTTCACATCCATACATCGTTGATGGTAACAGGATTACGTTATCCACTAGTTTTTTAACTTGTAGTGAGACATTGTTATTTCTCTTAATAGATCTTAGTGCACCGCCCACCCTTCTACCACTTGTTTTTTGCTAAAAATGTACAGGTGTTTATGTACGTACATATTTCTTTAGGTTGTGAAAAGGGAGTTTGTAAATTAAGCCTAGTATTGTCTATAAACGGATTTTGTGAAAGTGTAATGTTGTATCTTAGAGATATTTTTTTTTTAATACATAAAAATATGCTTTATGAGTCTAACAATATAAAATATGACTAACTTGATTTTATTTAAATTTACGTTTTGAATGAATGCCAATGACATTATTTGCTAGTAGACCCTCTACACTAAACATCAGCCAGCACTGCATTTATCTTCATTTCTTGATTTGTGCATTGTTTATGTTTGAAAATGATTTACGACTGGTTAGAAGAATATGGAGATAAAATCAGATAACGCCGTTTTCACCTTCAAAATAACACATTAAACTGTATTCTAATTTTAAACAACAATTTTTTTTTTTCTCAAAAAGTAAAGCTAGGTTTTTTAAAAATGCAGTTAGGCACCCTACATCACATGATTTTCTTGTTGTCTATGTTTTTCATAAGCTCATAGTAACATCAATAAGATAGGTGATAATCAATTGACAACACACAGTCAACGAGATATATTTAATCACACAAATCAATAATGTTATGTCATTGACTACTTCATAATATATTTACACATCAATCTTTTTTTCTAATAAAAATTTTTCATTATGAAAATGGTTTGTGTACTTAATAAACTAATTATCTAATTGTTACACAAAACTTAATTATTATTTTGTTCTCCAAAATATTGTTTCGCTATATTATGTGAAAACAAATGCACGTTTTGACATCTTTCACAGATAGCAAAGCTTGTATTATGAAAAAGAGTAAAATAGATTGGCTTCGGGGATCTAACCCACGACCTCTACTACGAAAATCGGGGACTGAACCGCTGGGCTATCGACCACTTAATTTTATATTTTTATGATTAAGTACTGAATCTAAATATCTGAAACATTTTTACCAACTTCGCAATCTGTGATAAGATTCTTATCCATAAAAACACTGATTCTGAACAATCATTTCCGATTATAAAATGTGTTTCATTGATTATTTCGATTCTTCTGCATTAGTGTAAGGGGTCATAAATGACTTTATGGATCCCCCTCCATCTTCCTCTGTAATAACAATACTAAAACATATAGGTAATTGTAAGTAGATATCTATTTAGAAATCTCACACTGAAAGAGAAAATGAATACACATGATATTCTCTCTCTCTGTTGCTGTCACTGCGTCCATTTGCGAAACTATAGACCATCAACGGCCACGTGGATTTTGACATTAACCGGGAGGCATAAACATAAACAAAAAGTTTAAGAGTTAGTATGAGTGTGTTTACACATAAACCCATCAATATGGTTTGTGGTGTGTGTGTGTGTCGCCATGGCCGCCATTTTGCATCCAGCCTAATGTCAGATGACGTCATCCTTTAATGGTCTATTAAGACTTCATAGACTTAAAAAAAATAATTACCTATTTCCTGTCTGGGAATGCCTTTTGTCATAATCTATAATATAAAAGAAAGTCGGGTTAGTGCGAATACTTACAACTTGAGATCGGCTGAACACATTTTTATGATGCGTGGTTTATTGGATTCTCCTTTGCCCCGGATAACAGAATAAGTATTGAAAATTCGAAAAATGGATAAAAAACAATATAAAATATAATATTTAAGTTAGTGCGGAATGAATTTCGATACATCAACGCCACCTGTGAAAAATTCTGTAGAAACACAATTTTTATTTACCTGACAACAATTGACATTAAAAATATTGGCACGCATATTTTTGACGGAATTATTTTCACATTGATGCGCATTTTTGAATAAATTAAAAGAAGAAAAGTGAATACATTTCATTTTTAAATTACATTATCGTTTGACACAAACTGTCAGTTGTTTGACAGTTAGTGCGATTGACATGATTCGGATGGAAAATATGCGGTTTAAAACAAATGCATCAGTCGAAATGACATTATAGTTAAATCATTTTTGTCATTCTTTTAAATTCGAATTCAATCATAATATTCATAGTAAGATCACAGCACAACATCTGTCGGGAAAGCTAGTATATTATATTGAGTTAAGATTGTTTTTATTGTTTATACATTGTGATTTTTATGTTTAGTAAATTTGAGTTTGGTTAAGATAAAATAAGATGACCCTTTACCCATAGGTGAAGGTTTTATCTCTACAACAAACAGTACTCGGTTCTCTCCAAACTTCTATTTGTGGTCAATCCCTATATGATAAAAAGGTCTTCTTTGGGACGGCTCCTTCTCTACTTGTACCTGTATTATTGCTTTATCAAATTATCGCAATCTTTCCAATCCACAAGACCAAAATATCATACCAGTTTGTTTGGGGCACACATTAAAGGTTCTGCCGTCATGCCAAAATGGCCAGGAGTCAACTAATCCCCGTCTCTCACCTTTCAAGATATTATCTATTTTCAATTTGACCACAGATAAAAAAAATAGAATATATGCATCTGTGTCAATGTCAAATACATCGAAGTGTGTGTGAGTATCAAATACATAACATTACAGTAGTGTTTGTAATGTTTTTTTATTGATGTACTTAGGGCCGAAATTATAAAAGTCCGTTAGTTTAAGTTACAAAAAATTGGTCCAAAATTTGATATAACTACTCGTTTTTCAGAATTATAAACATCCGTTAGTAATGTTTCGGTAAAATGTTACCATCGGCTTTAACTGACGGCCAGACCACCGATTAAGCGACAGTAACTTCATTGCCGTCTCACTCTTTCACCAAAGAGAGAAAGAAATAGCAATAGGCCGTGGCTGTCAGGCTGTCATTTCATTCTTTTAAATTCGTTGTGCGTATTTTGTGGTGTTTTTGTTGCGCGTTGTTTTGCTATTTTAAAATGTTTTCCAGCAGTGATAGTGATGCCTTTATTAACTATTTCAACACCGAGAGAATAGTTATTAAAAAAAATGATAATAATACAATGTCCCTATTTCGCTAAAACAAAATAATCAATCCTGTCTCGCAAAGTTAATTTCACTTATGATTAAAATAAAGAGTCCTGTCTCACAAAGTTGATTTCACTTACAAAATATTATAAAAGATAAACAACACAAATTACGCACAACAAATTACAACGCTTTTGCGCGTTTTTTTTTTACTGATTTCGTTTGTTTTGACATGGTTTTGACATAAGAGTCGGTAAAATTCCATAGAAGCTTTCGAAAACCATAAACAAATATACGGATAGTTAATTTTGGTTTATAATATGGTCGTTGGTAATCTTTACTAACGAGTCGCCGTTCGTTGGTAACTTTGACATTTACTGACGAAAATATGGTCCAGTCTTTATAATTTCGGCCCTTAATGTATTTTTTATACATAATTTTAAAAAAATATTAGCATTCGCCATTCCTTCTGTATGTAAAGTATAAGTTTGCGAAATTTCATACTCCTCCGTCTGCGCAGTTTTCTTTAAAATGGTCACAAAGTTTTTGCTTCACATATTATTAATATATAGATTTTACCCATAACGCTATGTTCCTTAAAAAGTAGGCAGAGAGAAGAGACCTCTATATTTTTACTACCAGACGAGCTTCCTCCGCCTTTTTAGAGACACCAGCTTCTCCTATATCTTTTACTTCTTACCTAGCCTTCTTAAAAACAGAATCAATAAGTTCAATGAAAGCCTTAAAAATAATCTGTTTAATTAATTTGATCAAATGCAAAAAAACACATAATACAGTTAATATTTTATTAATATTATTCCTGTCCATTGTGGTTGTACTGTATTATTATATTGCTATTGTCTGTATAAATAAATGTATATTTCTATCTGCCTTGGCCGTCAATTTAATAATTTGTTTCAATATGTATCCAACCACTTAATATTATTACTATTCTTATAATGGTGTTGGTAAATGCTGCCATACTCCTATGATACGTGTGTGTGAAAAAATGTACTTATAAAACTTACTAATAAGTTAAATATCGAACACCCTCTCATACTGTGTTCCGCACCTTCGAAGCAGAGCTGAGGGATTTGGACATGGTGTGGGAGGAGGCCATAAACATTGCGCAAGATCGAGCGCAATGGAGAGATATTGTTGTCTCCCTATGCCCCTAAGTGGAGCGTAAAGGGAGTTTGGATTTGGATTAGATATTTAGTGCAATGTTATTATTTAAATGGAAGAGTTGTAGATTTATTATAAACCCATAATAATGACAAAAATCTATGTAGGTTAAAAAATAAAAAAAATGCTCTGAACTATTTAATTGCGACATCGCTTGACTAAGGGATGTAATCCCGCGAGAAAAAAGAAGAAGAAATAATTGTAAAATTGTTTCCTTTTAAAAAAATGTATTTGGGGTTCTTTTCAGTTATGATTTTTCACCCCTCGTTCTCAAGGTTGAAGTTGTTGATTGTCTTCCCATACCAGTGGTTGCCAACCTGAAATCTGTCATGAAATAGGTAATCTTAGTTATCGACTGATAAAAAAATATTCTTATGGCTAGTTTCTGTTTATTAAAATTATTAGTCGATTTGTCTCTGTCAAAACATTTTATGTCAGAGAAAAAGTGGGTGTTTTTTTCTACCACAAAATGGAAGTCAAATTTTCCGATTAAAAAAAATAACAAAATACGTATTAAATTGAATTAAACCTTATTAAAAGTACAAGTACTTACTGTATGCGTACACTACAACTATTTATACTAAACGGATTATGATACACAGATCATACCTAATACTTACATATGTTTATTATTGCTGTCGTCAACTCGAGCGCGCTTGATGTTCAGTGATGTGTAATGAACCAAATTCAATACTCAATTCTGAACCATGATAGTTCACATTCGTTACAGAAAGAACGTAAAGTGAAAAAAAAGTGAATATTGAATTTTGAAATCAAATTGTCCTTTGACACAAACTGTCAGTTGTTTGATAGTTGGTGCGATATACAGAATTCGGATGGAAAATATGTGGTTTAAAACAGATGCATCATTGGTCGGAATGATATTGGTCAAAAGTCATTTTTATCCTTCTATAAACTATGTATGCCTCAAATCACAATTATTCCTGGGAAGTTATTAGGTACCTTTGTTGCGGCGCGCCAGTAATACAATAGTAACGTTTTACAAGAATAACCCCCCCCCCCCCCATTTTGCGTTACGTAATACTTGAACGCTCCCAAAGCTAGTTGTTTATATGTTCCAGTGGACAGTTCATTTTTTTGCACTCTACATTGACGAAACCTTTGTTTGTAGTCGAAAGCCAATTTCAAATGTGCTGAGGGGGGGGGGGGGGGGCTTGGGCAGGTCAAAAGAAATGGATGGGACGAGATAAGAGCACCCAAGAAAACATAACGTGATTAATCGAGACGAAATCATAGCTAACACTTTCTCTATTGTCAATGACGACCATTTTTTTATGTTCGTGGTTAATAGGCAAAAAATCTCTCATAACTGAAACTTGCTAATAATAAATTGGACCGTGAACTTCATAGCATCGTGTTACAAATCTGTGATCAAAATACTGATTGTACACCGCGGCATGTCGCAATGTCACAACAAAGATCTCTGTAAGGTCATTGTCATTATGTGACTGCCAAATATATTATCGTCTTCCGTAACCCTTACCTTTGTTGTTGTCTTTGTGAAACTTCTTTTGTTTTTTGTCTTAAAGTTTTGCTCTTTTTTCTTCATCCTTGATTAGGCCATTGATCTGCTGTTATTCCTGCTAAGGTGTTCTCCTGTGTAGCGATCAGCTATTCCTCCAGCGTTTTTTTTTTCAGGGGATGTTTTGCGCTCCGACCTGTAGTGGTCTATTGTGCTTCCCCTACTTGCTCAATGGTGTTACCCAATTAGAGCTTCCCCACTAATCCCAGACGCTTCACAAAGGATCCAAGGTGGCGAGGTCCTCCACCTCTATCCTGTGTTTACCAAAACTTCTTGCTCTCGCATAAACCACTGCATCGCAGTCTGTAAGTAGGTGGTGAGGCGTTTCCACCCCTTCTTCGCAGAATCTACAGGTTCCATCATCTTCAAGTCCCAGCTTCCTCAGGTGTTCCCTAAGTCTGCAGTGACCCGTTAAGAAACCTGTTAGGGTTTTAAGACCTATTTTACTTAGGCTTAAACATATTTTGGTTCTTCTGGAGTCAAACCCACCAAGAAGATCCTTGGATTGAAGTCCGGGAAGGTTGTTCCACTGTTCTTCTCTTTCTTCCCTTCCCTTCCTTCTTATCTCTTCTTGGAAGAATCTGTTACTTAGACCGCAAAAAGGTTCTGGTCCAACTAGGTGTGTTGCTGCACCTCTTTTCGCTAGCCTATATCTGCTTGTTCGTTGCCCTTCACCCCGACATGTCCCGGGACCCAGAAGAGAGTGACATTATTATTCTTGCCTAATTCATTCAGTTTTGATAGGCATTCCCATACCATTTTAGAGTTGCTCCAACGTTTTAATCATGGTGCCTTTTTTCTTTGGACTACAATGCGTCCTTCGGGGTTTCCTTCAAGGGCGATACGTGGAAGTCTGTCCTCTGACATTCTGTTTACATGTTCATTCCAGTATCGCCTTATTCGTTGTCGTCCCCACCTCACTATGTCTCTTCCGTCTTACACGTGCTCTGGATATCAACATTCCTAACACGGTCACGCAGCGTGTTTCCAGTTATAGATCGGAGAGTTTTCATTTCTTGAAGTTCGCGGCCGGGATTTTGTTCTGGAAGTATCAGCCCGTGCCTCAATTCCATAAGTGGCTATTGGTCGAACATAATATGTTTTGTATATTTTTATCTTACTTTCAATCCTCATGTGTTTGTTCCTACATTATTTAAAAGTAACGTTAAAAATAGCCCTATGTTACCGTTATTGGTCCTATAAATTCAACTTATTTACTCAATCTTTGTAATATGGACATATACAGGGACATTTGCCGTAGTTTGTTTTTCGTTTGCAGATTTGTCCTATGAACTACTATAATCTTGATAATGGCACACATCACCCCCCCCCCCCCCCCGGTAGATTGCCTAATAAAAGAAAAAAAAAACCAAAGCTTTCTCAAACTGTGCGTCTGTGTTTTTTTTTATTTCCGTGAGGTGAAAATTTTCTATAATCTAGGATATTTATATTTTGTTGTCCTCGTATATTTTCTTTGCAAAATTTATCGACATCAATTACATTACAGACTTATAACCGTCAACCACTGATCATTCATGACTTTTTTCAAATTAACAACATTCACATAATATAGTGATTTTTCAGCACATGCATCTTTAGAAAAACATCATCATGACAATAATTGAGAAAAAACTCTTATGATTCTTACGCTTACCGTAATATTATTATAATTCGGAAAGAATATTAATATTTGGCAAACATAGCGGCTCTTTGGAACTTGATAAAATGCTGTTTCCTGATCAAACTCAAGAGATTTTTCTTCAGACCACTATTATTAAGTTTTATCGTTTGGCATCAGTTAATCAAGAAGTAATCGAAGAAGTGTAGGAAGACATCCGATTAGGTGGAGCGACGACATCGTGCGTACCGTTGGGACAGAGTGGATGGGGATGACCAGAGTAAGAGAGGAGTAGCGTGAGCATGAGGAGGCCTATGTCCTGCATGAATCAAAAAGATGGCGTCATCAGAAGACAAGAAAAAAGGAATTCATCCAGGAGACATACTAAAGGGCAACATCCAAAGCATCAAGGATTTGAAGCAAGAGAACGTTCTCAGAAGGCGGTTATCCATGATATGCTGGATACTAGTATTGACTCTCCACTGTTTCTCGCATCTGCCATTTGAGGAGCATTCCAGATCACTATCAACATCCAATGATTCAGTGCTAGGATTTTCAGGCTGTATTAATGAAATCTTTTCAATTATAAGGGTGCTTATTTGCTTAAGTCAAGCAAGATCTCGTGTTGTGTTGTATTTATGTAAACAGTATTCATGGTTTCAGCAAACTGTGACATTAATAACTGCCCGACTATTGACAAAGAACAAACACCCTCCTCCGTACAAACAGTTAGTCACGATACCCACTGTCTAATAAATAAACACTCCAGTTAAAGACAACAAGTCAACAAGGAGACCGAAGCTTTGTTTGTTCAACTAATCACTCCCTCACGCCATCCCGATATTCCTTACCTTATTGGACAGCCAGCAACATGATGGATCCGCCTTCATTTAAAATATGGGATGAATCACACACTTTCTATCTCCGCAATAAATTTTGAAACCGCAACATTATTTTTATGGACTGATTATGTCAATGATTAAAAACGAATCTTTAAGCGCAGACAGCCAGTTATCCCGATTTTTACAAAATTTGCATCATCCATTGCTGTAATGATGACGTCAAATAGTTGGTTCTATTATATGGATTTGCATATAAGAAGATACCCCAATTTCTCAAGGGTTTTTTCCATATCTTGCGACACCAACCCAAACCTGTTGAAGCATTAGCTTCCGCCTCCACAGCCATCTTGTCTTCGGCAATCGTCTTCAATTTGTTGACTTCAAGCTATGTACGATACCATACCTGTACGATATCATTTTCTTTACTCAGTTTATGTTTTCTTTCTTTATTTTCTGCCCCTGGTTAATGTGCATAATCCATTTTATAGCCCGTGTCCTTGGAGTTCTTGATCTCATTCTTACGGTTCCAGGTTTCGTAGTCTTTCGTAGCAAGCCCATCAATTTAAGGAGCCACGGGAATCTTTTTCAAATCATCCCGTGTTTCGGCAGCTTTTGGAGTCAGAATCAATCTTTGCTCCATAAATCATTTTAATTCCTGTTTTTGTTGAAACCCGACTAAGAGGAAAGTAGGTTTTTCTTTGGCGTTTTGATTCTTATTTGATGTTCTGATATCTATATTACAGTTCAATCATGTACCTACTTTTTTCGTATGTCATCGCTTCACGTATAAACCACAGACTTTACGTTCGATTATAAGCATCGGTGAACCTTGCAATTATAATCGTAGTAATGTTAGATACAAATTATTCAATTTTCTCGCATAAATTTAAAGTGCTTGTAAAATTTCTTAATTGATAGGATCTTCATAGTAAAATTTGAGTAAAAGAGGACGCGATCTTTTGAAAATCTATCATTAGACGATGCTAAGCAAGCATTAATATACCATAACAGTGATGTTGTTCTAGGTCAGTGTCTCACAGGACAGAATTTAATGTGATTTGGCATCTGGCGTGGTATTGTACAAAACCCGTAATTAAATTAATTGAGTTGGCCGGCGGCAATGGAAATATTTGCTGTAGGTTAGTAGAGGTGTGAACGTGAACGCAACTTTGTTTGTTCAGAAATAGCGCTCTGCACTCCTGCAATGTTTGCGCGCATTGCCAACATTACTTCTTGTCATTTGATTAAAATACGCATATACAGGGCTGTCAAAAATATTTTTTACACTAGGTGACCCTGTATACTTCACATACATCACTTGCATCATAAGCATATTACCTTCTTCATTTCCAGTAACTCGTAACAAAAAAAAAAATAACGATGCCTCGTCCCACTACCTCTGACATGCAGGAAAACTAAAATTGGTATTTTTTCCATTTAGCTCGCAATTTTTCCATATTTTCTCAGCGTTTAAAAATAATCTAAGCTAATAAAAGTATTTTGATACCAAAATTATCAAAATAGGTCCAGATTTTCTCGCGTTTTAGCGTCATAAACACATAACCAATCACCTCGGTAGCCTAGTAGTGGCAATGGCGCCAACTTCAGACCAAGAGGTCCCGAGTTCGTTGTCCGGTCTGGTCAAAGATTTTCTATTTGTTTTTTTTTTCACTTGATATTTCTACTCGGGGTTGGAATCCTGTATCAGATTGGATGATACCGGTTGACTTGTAGATAATTACTTCAAGTTCCGCCGGCTATACTGGCACCTATGTATACAAGAGTGTTATTTATTTATTTATATTTTTATGAAATTACCTTTTTTACTCAACTTTAACCCTTCAGGATACCAAATTTTTGAAATGACCTCTTTTTAGACAACAACTTTCACCTTTCCGGATACAAACTTATTGAAATGACCTTTTTTAAGTAAATTTTCACCCTTCCGAATGGTACCAAAAAACCGATCTACCAATTTCAACTACTTTTTGACAGTTTATCTACTTACTTGTAAAAGAAACACTGAAATAAGATTATAATACAATTTAAAGGCTTTTTACGACAGTATAAAATAATGCGCCAAAAAGTGAAAACTTTATCGAAATTATTTGAAAAAGAACTCAATTCGAAAAAATAACTTCGCTGGTTTATAATTATTTATTACTTAATTTATAGTTGATTGTATTTTGTAGAATGTATCGATGGTTTAAAGCACACTTATTGTATGTCCAGAATAGGTAGTTCTGAGAAAAACGCATAATATGTATGTTTGACTCGTTGTAATTCTCAAAAATATAAAGATTTACCTAAGATTATCATTTCTAGAGTTAAATAAAATATTAAGGGTTAGAATTATTAAACTTTAATTGATCATGACATAGCTTTGGTGTTCAATTCTGTTTTTTTTTTAGAAAATAGGGGTGGACATACAATATCCGTACACTTAAACCGTGACATACCATAAGTGTACATTAAAATACTGTGAAATTAATATAACTAAAAAAGGGTAGTTTTAATTTAAAATAAAACAATAAAGTTATTAGTGTATTAATACAATATTAGTGTATTAATATTGGCGACAGTATAGAGCACAATCATAGTATTTGGACATCCAATAATTTGTGTCCTATCATTTGTGTCGAATGTCTTAAGTTTCAGTTTTGAAATTGCAATAATTCTAAAATGTATGTATGTGGGTTAAGATTTACAACTTTTGTGCAGTACAAAATATTTATATGAACATTTTAAACTATATAACTCAAATTTACCTAAAAGTGGACATACAATAAGTGTGCTTTTAACCATCGGTATGTTCCTACAAGATTTATTAAAATAAATGAAAACTTATTATGGGCAACAAAATTTTTTTTTCTTGTGGTTTTGTAAAGAGTCGGATGTGCTCTTATTTCCATTCAACACAATAATGTCGTATGTGGACATGCACAATCACAATCAATACGTCATTCCATCTCGGCGATAGTATTATCTTTTAGCGGCCTTCGCGTCAAAATTATTATATTATTGAACATTTTTAGAGATTTAAAGAAAATTCATTGATAAAACGAGTATAAAGATAATACACTATATTATGGTTAAAATATTGTTTGTTGGGCGCTATCAAAAGAAGTAAGTTGTTACACTTTCGGAAATTATTGAGAATAAGAGAGCAACCAAATTTAAAGACTGCGACTGCTGTCATGTTACACTTTCCTCCAACAAAAACGCCGTTAGTCAGATTTTAACGATAAGTGTGTGACAAACGGATGTAGTCCGCCTTCAATTACACAAGAAAAGTTTCTATTTCGTATAATGTTCTAGGTCAGGGCTGGGCAAACTTTTTGGATGGCGGGCCAAATTCAATCTTATATATAAAAATGGAGAGCTATTTCCCGATGTCATCGCATCACGCCTAAACGGCTGGACCGAACTCTACGTAGACAACCTTATTAGTACTTTTTACCTTAGAATTTTTATTATAATTTTGAAATTTTGACAGAAATTGTCAATTGGTGCGATTGTCAGAAAATGCGGATGGAATACACGTGGTTTAAAACAGACGCATCGTTCGGAATCACATTGTTCAAATGATAATTAATTCATCACTATACAAATTCGAATTCAATATTCATATTTAGGAACATAGGACACAACCAGTGGGGAAAGCTAGTAATTTATAATGAGCGGGCGGGCCGCAAAGAAAAAGAAGAAAATATTTTCTCCTTCTTCTTTTTTGAAAAGACGAAAAATCACCCTTTTATGTTACATACATATACCTACTTACATTATTTTATTATCACGAAAAAACATGACAAAAAATATGAGAAGTGAACAACTGATCTTTTGTACTTAGATGCCTAATTTCTTTTTTTTAATCAGTTGTAGTTTGTTTCGATATTCTTAAAACTAATGCTTGTCACAATGAGCATCGGTAAAAATATCGTTAACAATTTAAATTGATGCTCAAGCTAGAAAAGTTTAATACAAATAATAAGTACCTAGTATGTTTTATTTAAAATAAAGTTTCTCAAGATTGGAATAATTATTGTTCGGAATTAATGGCATTATAAAATTTGGAGATATTTTATGACTATAGGTACAATTTATTTAAAGTTCTAAACTTGTGGACTGTACCAACCAGGAAGAATATGTAATTTTTTTTTATATAAATATTTACAAAAATCTTCAGAAGATTTAATAATGAATGGCAGGCCGCATAAATAGATCGACGGGCCGCAGTTTGGCCAGGCCTGTGCCCCTATTCACAGTTTTATCGGAAGGTAGTAAAGCGGTTATTACACGATACATTTTGTATGAAAAACGTGTATACGTATCGAATGCTAGAATCGCTTGTGTTTCTAGAAATATCTCTGTGGCGGCGCTATACACGTTTCCCATACAAAATGTATCGTGTAATACTCACTTTACTACCGTGACTACCTTCCAATAAAACAGAGAATAGGGGTTCTGTTCTAGGTCATTCTCTCCATAAATAGTGTAGGTATATAGTTCTAAAAATGGAGCCATATTTCTTTTGGTCATCGCACCACACTGCTGGACCAATTTCGCGTATTCTTTTTTTTTTGTTATGTTTGCCAGAAGATTATTATCAAAGAAAAAAATTAATAAATGTGCGTGGACCATTGGATTTTTTTTAAGTAGGTACTTTTGAAAATTTAAACATTTCTATTTTTGAACTTTAATTGCCGTTTGACAAACTGTCAGTTGGTGCGACTGTCAGAATGTGCCTTGTAAACATCGTTTAAAACAGATGCAACGGTCGGAATTAAATTGGTTAAATAAGTATGTACCAAATTAATTTATGATTATGAAAATTCGAACTCAATATTCATATGCAATTAAGACAGGACAATGTTTGTCGGGAAAGCTAGGTAGTTAAGTACTATTTACTTGTAAATATTACGCTCTACTGATACTCTATTGTTATCGCGTGTTAACTGGGTTTCGTCACATCTGTCATGGTCTATCATTAACTTGCACCAAAACAATATCAAACAAACAACAATAATTATTAATAGAAGAATAGATACAATGTATATTGTTTTAATCTTTTTTTATTTGTAGCTATGTATTTATCTTTATTGATAGTAAACTGTTTGTCTACACTTTCAAATGTGAGACCTTTTAAGCTCTGGTTTCCTAGGACAGCAGTGCCCATGCCGCAACACAGCGGTGAATGTTTTTGTCCATGAAATCCAAATGGTGCAGTTTTCCTAGAGAACGGTAATTGACACCGTAATATTTACTGTACCCATACATACTCTTTAAGTTTTATCGGAAGGTAGTCACGGAAGTAAAGTTAGTAACACAATACATTTTGTATGGAAAACGTGTATATATGTATCGAATGCGAGAATCGATTTTGTTTCTAGAAATAACCTTGTGGCGGCGCTATACGCGTTTTCCATACAAAATGTATCGTGTAATACCTACTCACTTTACTTCCGTGACTACCGCCCGACAAAACTTATAGATAGAATACGGGTAGGTACTGTTTACTTCCGTTACATTATCATATACATAGGTCCTATATGACTAGGGACCTGAATTTTTCGCATTTGCGATAAACCCTACTTTATCCTTTTTTTTTCTTTATTCTTAATTTTCACATTTTAACAAAATAAAGATGAAATACGATTATATTTTATTAAGAAATAAACATAGCGGAATTCGCGAATAATGACAAATTTAATAGGTACGTATTTAAATTAGATACCAATGTCCTGCGGCTGAAGGTGAATTAGCCAAGGCATTGAATGTTGTGAAGTAACAGTGAAAGAATTTGCCGAAGATGTTAGCATCAGAGTAGTATGGATGCCTTCTGCTAATATCCATCCAGAAAGATAATAATGTCATCTTACATCACGCTATTATCTATGCCTAGGACACCTAGGAAACCAAAGCTTTGCTCTGAAGACATTGTCAAGTGGGGCATGATAAGAAACCACTTTTGGCGCGGCCACGTAGAAAGAATAAACTGTGATAGACCTCCACAGGTAGCAACCCTTTTTCACTGGTGTATGTTTTGCAAATTGTATGTACTGTCTTATTTTTGTATCACTTTCACTGTTCGTATATAAATGTTAAAATAAAAAAATAAATAAAAAACCCACAAATTTATCCAAAAAAGAGAAACACGAACAATATTGAATAGAAAAATATTTTCAATAATTATTACCTACTGTGTTACTTGGCCGTATACTCGGCCGCATAATCCGAGAGCCGATGGTTAATTACCCCAGCAATTACCCAAGAATGTTGTTTACAAGTAGGTACTGCAGGGTTATTGAGGTACAGGTTTGAGTTTAGAACTATGTAGTAGGGTAAGGTTGCGTTAGTCGTACCACAGCCTAAGTCGTACCCCCTCAATATCTTGCCTGATAGTTAACTAATGCACCATCTAGTGACGTCAATCTTAAGTATTTAGTTGAGTGAGCGAACGTAAATTACTGGACGGCCGGCTGTCATCGTGAAGCAAAAATATTGAAAAAGTAAGTTTTTTGTACAGTTTTCATTAAATTTCTTGACTCATTTGTAGTCTTTTTATGGCAGGAATGTGATCCCTACCTATATTATTTGTTAACGTCTATTTGTAAGACTTATCTGGCAATAGTTTTCGCATATTCAAAGGGTAGAACATTTTTAGGTTATGTCAGTGGTTTTAGTTTTAAACATAGAACACCCCGCTGCTTAAGTCGTACCTGTGCAAAATTCCTTACTCGTACCGGTACGACTTAAGTATTAAGAACATTATTTAATAATTTACCTAACTTTTTATCAGGTAATACCTAAATATGGCGAAAGAAAGTACATTACTTAGAAGCAGGAGGATATAAACGAAGCTTTGTAGAAACATCGAAATGGAGAAAATGGATTTAATGAAGCCTGTAGAAAATTTAATATAGGTACCGAAGCCTACACTACGACTACATTTGAAAAAATTTGATAAATAAATCAATCAAATTAGGAAGACCTAATCATATGTTACCAGACATGGAAGAGATATTAGCACAGTATTTGTTGAATTTAGAATCTTGTTTAATCTCATTTTTTTTTAAATTCTATATTCTACATTTTATTTACTTAGTAATACGGTTTGACCACAAAAAAAAGTTTTAAGTTGATCTCAGACCGAATTTAGTTTAGTGTTTTTTTAAGTTATTCAATTGATTTCTGGTTACTAATTACTTTTCTATAGTTTATTATGTTTTCAATAAATTATATTTTCTAAGTACGACTAAGGCTATAGGTGGTACGAATTAGGCGACTAGGCGCCTTAATCGTACCGAAGGTATATTTTTGAAAAACGTTAAAATACCTATTTTGATAAACAAATTTCAAGTTTCTATGATTGTTAATTAAAAGGCAACTAAATAAAGATTTAATAATTGCAGATGATTTTGTTTTATTTTAATTGTATTGAATATTACAGTATTATTTCCTTAGGGGGTACGACATAAGCAACCTTACCCTAGGTAGTCAAATATTTATGTAGTCTAGTGGTATTATAGGTGTGGACTTCAGATCACGAGGTCCCGGGTTCGATTTCCGGTCGGGTCAGATTTTTTTCAGTGTTTTCTCACATGAAATTTATACCCGGGGTTGGCCTCTCTCAGATTAGACGGGACCGTTTGACTGGAAAAAAATGCCTCAGGCAATAAGTTCCGCCGGCTATACTGACACCTTCATATAGAAAAGTGTTAATTTATTTTTGACTTTTTTTGCAATGCACCACCCGTTTTTTGCACTTATCCTTAATGACCGGGAATCAAAAAAGTTAGTGTACCCTCTGTCTTAGTTTAAAAGATATTTTTTTTAAATGAATCTGTGCTCACTCAAAATGAACACAAATACACTCCTTGACTCTTTCACAGTAAGCTACTTAAAGCTTGTGTCGTGTAAGAGGAAGATGGTCGGCACCTGGGATCGAACCACGACGTCCGCACCAAACAGTATGAAAGCCGGCGTTGTAACCGCTAGTCTACCAACCACCTCAAACCTCACCAATATAAAACAATAAAATTAAAATATGTACTTCTAAAACGTCCATATTTCATTCGTATTCAAAGCTCAGGCAGGATGGCGATAGATGGCGTCGTAGGACATCCATTCCATACTAACTTTAATTTCATATTTTATTTAATGTTCTATTCATTTTTCAACATTTTATTAGTTATTCTGTTATCCGGAGCGAAGAAGAATTCAATAAATCAAACATCGAAAGAATCTGTTCAGCCGATCTCGAGTTATAAGTGTTCGCACTAGCCCGACTTTCATTATTATAGATGTCAAAACTACATATCTACGTCTTTTTTTATTTTTTTGTCGTTTTGCTACATAAAAATTGGTATTTCTATTTATGGAATTTGTATAGGTACATAAAATGTTTCAAGCTCCATCTTATACTTAAATGATTACAACTTCAAAAACCAATGACTAACGAATATGAAGGTTTCACTGTGTTATTCTTAACTTCCTAATACTGATAGTACACAATGTGGATTCGTTCCCCATAAGAATATGATTAGTTAGTTATTATCACAATGTAGGTGCGTACACCTGTTATAATTATTATTATTTATTACTATGGTAATTCCACACAATTAATTGATGTACCTACCTATATTAAAAACTAGCTGACGAAGATGTTAAACTTCTTCGTACATTTTCTTTGTGTGATTACTTTAATGTTAATAATGTTCTCAATGAATGAGGTGGTCAAATTTTGAAACGTCGCTAGTCCGAAATAGTCCAAATTAACTATTAAAAATCCCAACAGGATTGGTGTAACGTTAGCATTAAAATCAATCAAATTAATAAAAAAAATTATTTGTTTTCTTTCCTTACAGACTTCTTCCTAAGATTATAAATGGAGGCATCGCAGGTATCATCGGTGTCTCCTGTGTGTTCCCGCTGGACTTGGTCAAGACGAGACTCCAGAATCAAACCATAGGCCCCAAGGGAGAAAAGATGTATAGTTCCATGTAAGTTATGTTTTTCAATCTTACTTTTTTGACAGCCGTGGCAATAAAGAATTGAAAAACATCTCAAGATAAACGGCAAAGATATCAGAAAGGAACACATACATCTGTAAAGTTAAGAGGCATGGAGAACTGATCATTCATCAAATCATCAGCCCTCACTCGTCCAGTATTGTACACAGGCCTCCCTTCCTGACTTCCACGATTCTCTGTCTCTTGCCATTAATAGCATCAGGCTACTTCAGCTGTGACCGGTTTCTACTTTCTTACAATGACATGATGTTTCTATTATCTGACCTTTAACAATTACCAACTGACCCTTATTGATGGCGGAATCAACATGTTTAATCCACATCATTCTCAGTCAGCATTGTCCTCTCACGTTTAATTATTCTGTTAGCACGAAAGGAAGGTTAGTAGCTAACGGAGATTCTCTCAACCTCAAGCAACCTCTGTGACTTTAACGCTAACCCCTACACGTGGTGCTCTGTTATTTTCTTAGCACTTCGTGAAAACAAAATGGAAATTTTATAATAATTAAACATATTGTTGAAGACATGAAGGAGTTGGTTATGGGGGATACACCTGGCACCTGTGTAGAGAATATGGAAGTCGAGGGTACTCCTAGTACCACCACATCAGTGGTCAAAGGGGACATTAGGTGACGAAACCATAAACCATGGTTGTAAACGGGAGATGGGAATCCTGTTGCGACCTATCTTTCAGCAGCAGAAAAAGACGATTAAGGAGACTTCTTACAGTGAGAAAGAGACGGAAAGAGGCACTATCACTCTGCAGGAGGCCTCCGGAGACGAGACGCAATAAGAGGCAGCACTTCATGAATGAATTGAAGGATGTCACAATAGACCTACTTTGGTCGCAGTAACACAAAAGCATAATACTGTCCCTTGACCTAAGTAATTTTGAAAATATCTGTTAACACTCATTCTTCTTTGTTACAACGTTAACTTTCAAACATTCTTTCCTCATAATTATTCTCCTTCATTCATGTTGGCAGAATTTGTAGCTTGTATATTAGGTATATTCATGATCAGTTTTGGCATAGTATGTTGTTATTATATTTTTAGCATCGTGTAGAAGTGAGTTATGTCAATCAATTTTAGTTTGTTGGTTTTTTTTTGTTAGTAATTAAGTAATTATTTTAGTGTTTGTGCCAGATGTTTGTTGCCTTGTGGTAACATTATTGGAACTATTCCAGCAATTCTCTATAACTATTTGTGAATTTTCTGTAAATTTTGTCATATATTGTTGTTTAACTGTTCTATAAATTTTGACACTGCACAAATATGACTGGAGTGCAAAGGGTTAAAAAAAAAGTATGACTGCCACCCCTAATTAACCGGTAGATTGTTGTGTCTCAGGGTGAGATCATGCAGTAAGGGCAAGAGCCATGATTTTTGGCCAACTCAGCGAGGTCCTGTAAAACTGTCTTACCACTGACTGTTTTCCCAATGAATTCTCTTTTTTTACCCATCATGTCATGTTTCTTAATGGGTAGGCAGAGAATGGACCACCACACTCTTATGTCTGAGCAAATCTCATTGGTCCGAGCAGACTTCTTTTGCTTCTGAATTGGCTTTCCTTGAAGACGGAATCGATATGTTTGATCCACATCATTATTTTTGTAATCCTATTAGCATGATTCGGTAGCCTAGCCTAGTGGCACATGCGTGGACTTCAGATCACAAGGTCCCGGGTTCGATTTCCGGTTGCGTCAGAATTTTTCTTTCTGTTTTTTCACTTCGAATTCCTATCCAGGGTCGGCCTGTCTCAGATTGAACGGGACCGGTTGACTGGAAAAAAATTGCCTCAGGCAATAAGTTCCCGCAGCTATACTAAATTCCCCCAGCTATACTGACACCTTTGTATAGAAAAGTGTTAATTTATTTATGCAAATTTATTTCAACATGCCTAAACTATATTACTAGCAGTTCAGTCAGCGACTTTCAATACGAAGGTTGTGGGTTCGATCCCCACTGCCAACCATTTTTCTCTATCACAACACAAGGCCTTGCTTTCTGTAAAAGATTTTTCACAACACTAACTTCCATACCACATTCCTTCCTAATATCCTCATTCCTTTCCCTATCCCACAGAGTCTTTCCACATACATACCTATTCTTCATAGAGCTCTCCTCTCTACTGCATTATTAGTATAATTGTCATTCAGCTTAAAAAAATACTCCCTCGATATCTTTGAAGGAGGAATGTGAGCTAATAATAATGATCTTAGATGCTACATCCCGATGTGAAAGTCGGCCTCCGCTATTGGCTGCCACTCCCGTCCTATTGACTGTGTTCAGTGTGTTGAGGTTCGTTTCGACACAGTCTTTGAAAGATATAAAAATAAATTCAATAATTGTATTTTTTAGGTTGGATTGCTTCAAGAAGACCTACAAAGCCGAGGGCTATTTTGGCATGTACAGGGGATCAGCCGTCAACATTCTGCTCATCACACCAGAGAAGGCCATCAAACTGGCCGCCAATGATTTCTTCAGGCATCACCTACAAACCAAAGAAGGGTAAGAGATCTTTTTAATTTGTTTGACGCTTCCTCATTGCTGAGGATCATGACCATCCCCAAAATTCCCAGTCCAATGCCAATAACAGGGCATCCCATAGTGTCTTTTCATCTGGTCGCTCCGTCTCATCGGAGCCCGACCTCTTCTATCCTTCCCTTTATAAACAGTCTCTCGGAACTATCATCTACATGTCTCGCAATGTGTCCGAAGAATTTTATAACTCGTTTCAGTGCACATCATTCCCTGACATTAAGTTCTATGGATTCATTTGTACTCAAAAGATTTCTACAACATATAGATTCATCGAAAACACCAGGGTTTTCACTAATCTGATTTACGTTGGGAGCCTGAACACTCCGCTCTTTTATATCTTTCCCAGTAGGTTATATAAAATAGATTTAATAAACTATGTTTTGTTTGCAGAACACTCCCAGTTCCGAGACAAATGTTAGCTGGCGGCTTGGCTGGGATGTTCCAGATTATAGTCACCACACCCATGGAGCTTCTGAAAATCCAATTGCAGGATGCTGGCAGAATAGCCGGTAATTATTATCTGCATAATATTAATCATCGCTGAACCTTGCAATTAAACTTGTAGTAATATTAGGGTGTGTTTATACCAAACGAACATAGAGCCAGAGCTGAAAATAGAGTATATTTTCTTGATCGTTGATATGGACACTAATCTGTCCTCACCCGCTAATTAGGTCTTGCTTGTTATTGTTTCCATGGTATCCAATATTAACCATAAACGAAAGTTTGCTCTGTTCTATCGAAAAATATCACATCTGTACTGCGAGGAGAGAAGTACTACCTTCTTCACCTTATACTCAAGGGAAAAATAGAGGGACCAACATGGACCAGGCAGGAGACAGATATCCTGACTGATCTGGGCAGCACAGGACAGGGACAAGTTCACCAATGTGATCACCAACATTGGAGGGACTCGACAAGGTGCGCAAAAAAGAGAGATGATTTTAATTGGACGGGAGGCTGTGTGTGGGCAACAGACAAATAAAGCAATTAGTGTTCAATTTTAAAAGGTTTATTTAAAAAAAAATTAAACCACTACAGTTAATTAACACAAAAAAGTAGATTAACGATAAACGATTTGAGTAGGTACTTCAATAAAATGGTACTGTGTAAAGGAGTTATAATTCTGTTTTCAGGCGCAAAGAAGGAGTCAGCGCTAGAGATTGCAACACGCTTACTGAAAACGGAAGGAATCAAAGGTCTATATCGCGGCACGGGGGCTACTGGCGCCAGAGACGTCAGCTTTAGTATCGTCTACTTCCCGCTGTTTGCGACACTCAACGATCTCGGCCCACGAAAGTCTCCAGGAAGTCAAGAAGCTGTTTTCTGGTATTGCTACGTCTTCTTTTTTTTTTAATATACAAATATAGGTAAAGCTAGCTTTATCAAAATTAAATGTACCTATCTGTTTTAATACTGAGGTAGATTTTGAAAATATTTTCTTAATTTTTCTTATGTGTAGTCTTTCAAACAAATCAACAAAGGCAATAAAGATGAGACATTAACAAAAATGGATATATTCATATCCTGGCGCCAAATACATGACAACAATCGCACTCTTTAAATTTGGTTGCTCTCGTGTTCTCAATAATTTCCAAATTCTATCTCTATATTTCATTAATTATTAAATATCTACTTGTTGTATACATGGGATTTTTCGATATGTTGAACATGTCGAGAATTCTCATGATTTGGAGTTTCGGAGACTTAAACATTAACACCTAATGGCGAACGTTGTTAACGTTAAGTGATCACACTAAGCCAGCCTTCGAAATAACAGTAGAAGACAGTCGTAAGCACGTAGTGGTTTGTTCCATTTAAAAATCGAACATTAATATTGAATTGTTAGAGTCATTAGTTTTAGATATTCATTTCAAACAAACATCTATCCGTATGGTATTAAATCGTATCTATCCTAGGTAGAGTGAATTTACGTTCTGTGGATAATCAATTTGGTGAAACTAGCCTATCACCACTTAAGGTTAAGTTTTAGATAAACTCACTTCATGAACTCCATGTGAAGTTTTACGTCTTGGTCATCCCCTTAATTAGTTCACCCCTTTTTGTAAACCCTCAGGTGGTCATTCCTGTCTGGCTGTGCTGCTGGCTCATCGGCAGCCCTGGCTGTCAATCCATTAGATGTGATCAAGACAAGACTGCAGGATCTCAAGAGAGCTCAGACTAACCCATACAAAGGATTCGCCGATTGCGCTCTGTAAGTAATTTTTATTAAAAAAAACATAGAAGCATAGCTGTTGGACAATGGACAGTTCTTAGTGGTGCGATAAAACGGAACCTAAAGAACCAAGGACAAAAGGAATATAAAAAGATTCTTCATCTTGTACCCTATCAGGTCTCCCTAACATTGTGAATCACTTCTTTCAAGGCACTGTGTCTCTTTCTACCCGGAATAGCTCCTGTACTCGCCCTATTCTGGTCCAATCTCGAACATTGACCAACCATGAGATCTACCAAGCCCGCGGCGTCCATCTATCTTGCCCGTCAAAAAAAGTTGGAGGATTTCATATTTTTCCCAATATACCTACCCCAGATATGAAACCTCATAGACTTTGATATTTTCAGCAAATTTCTGTCGCAGTCTGCTCTCCTAAGTACCTCCGAGTTACAAACTAAATCTGTCCATGATATACGAAGCACTCTTCTGTAAAGCCACACGTCTCATGCTTCCAACGGGTTCGGTGTGCACTTTCAGGGTCCAGGTTTCCAAGCCGTACATCAGAACAAACCATTGTCAGGTAATATTTGTACCTGACATAAAAAATAACCTAAAAGGGAACTTTTGACAGCTAGCAGTGGGATACTAATAGATGAATATCTATGCTTTTTTGACATTTCGTATGAAAGGCACTTTAATCCTTGCTGACGCCTCGTTTCCCGCCCCAGCTCCGATTTTGGCCGTTAAACGAACAAGACACGCATTTTCGTGCTTCGTGTTATAAAATTAATAATTAAAGTGCTAATTTGGCAAAACAGTGAGGCGACATCTCCTTAAGGGTTTTCGCGTCGGTCCTCATAAGTTCTGTGTTCGAAACTTTTGGAATTTCACAAATTTATAAGAGTGCGTCATCGGTGACGAAGCCACGCCAGATCATAAGTGCATTCGCTTGTTAGCGACTCCTCATAAGGTAACATCAACACCTTTCATTTGAAAGCCACTAGAAGCCATACCGTCCTCATCTCTATGATGATGATTTCCTAGTCCTTGTCAGGAAGACTAGCTTCCTCCTATATAGTGCAGCCACTAGAAGCCATACCGTTCTCATCTCTGGATGAGGTTCTTCTAGTTCTCGTCAGGAAGACTGACTACCGCCTATACAGTGTAGCCACTGGAAACCATACCACCCACATCTCTGGATGATGTTTTCCTAGTTCTTGTCAGGCCGCCTAACGTCGCCTCACTTAGCTTGCGGCCAATAGAAATATGGATGATTTCCTGTGTAATAACTTGTACCTTCAGTTCAATATAGTCTCTATGGTAAAGTCACCTTTGTTTGTTTTTACTACAACCCTGCCAACACACACTGGACAAGGATCAACTTAGAGGGAAGAATCCACCCACAGCCTGTAAGAGTCTCATTTAGAAAGTGAGGTTATGTCAAGAACATAGCATTGACCTTTATGAACATGACATTAACCATTAATATCTGACACCATACATAACACTTCAACAATCTCTCCCTTAAATTTAAGATTCAGTTGGATGAGTGACTTTGATCTTGTAAATTCTTACATTTCTTTTTATAAAGATTATACAGTTTCATGCATTAGTAAAGGAAGAATTCACATGATATGTAGGAATTTAACAAACTGTAACTCTTTTTTTTACTTGACTTGCAGCAAAACGTTGAAGGAGGAAGGTCCCAGAGCCTTCTTCAAGGGAGGAGCATGCAGGATGATGGTCATCGCCCCGTTGTTTGGTATTGCTCAGATGGTTTACTTCCTAGGAGTAGCTGAAACTATTCTGGGAGGTATGTATTTTAGGGGCCAGCTTTCATACGCCTTGAAATAAAATCTTCTATACTTTGACATTACTTGGCTGTCGTATATTTACTCTGTTTTTTTTTTCTTCAAATTACCATGGATATTGCATAAAACAACACATCACTTTTTTACTATGAAGAGATAATAATATAGGAGTAGTCTATCTAGGTAGTTATATTATAATAATATTTGTCTTGAACACTGACTCACTGACTGACTGACTGCCTGCCTGACTGACTGACTGACTGATGTCATTAACGCCGCTAGATGGCGCGCCACTCGCACCCTCAAACAAGTTTTGATCCAGCGGATCGGGGATGCTTCTGAGCAACCAATAGCGTTTTGCCGTTATGCGCACGCGCGTTGAACATACAGGTATACTAACTAATATTATTAAGTGTTGCCAACGTGGGCGATTTATCGCCATTTGGGCTACTCGGAACGAGAATTGGCGACGACAAAATGCCCTTTTTTTGGTGAACTTTCACCTCTCCGGCCAGGGGCGCCACGGGCGCCTTTAAAAAACTAGTTTATATATAAAAATTTATGGTTTTGTATAGAATTCTGTGGTGGAGAGTCACAGACAATTTGACATTTATGTCAGTGTTGCTAGTTTACGTTAAGTGAAATTGCCAGAGAGATAAAAATACATATTAATTATTGCTGTCCTTTGCTCCTTAAATGAAAAAACCTTCTCTTTTTCTTTGTGTTTTTTTTTCAAATCCAAATCGATTGACACATTATTAATTTACTGATATTTGAACTTACTTATTTTCAGCTGCAGGCATTATGTAAAGGTCCAATCATCGTTCTATACGACATCGTCAATATTATTAATTTACTTAATTGAATGTTACCATTTTGTAAGCGTATCTCTTTAGAACTTTGTTACAAAGTCAACAGCTGTGAAGTTAATATATTATATTGTATTGTATATTTAATATAATGTAATATCATTAGTGTTAATGTAGGTACATTATTGTATTGTTTTAATACATTTACTTTTTTTCTATCTTAGGCGTTGTATTATTATTTTAAATGTTTTATCGCTGGTTGATTTGACCAAATTGTTAGTAAAAAAAATATATTTTAATATTCTGTTAAATTATGCTTTATTTTTTTATTTTTATTAGCTTTTTTAAAACATATCGATATTAAGTATGTTTATAAACTATTTATATTTTCGACAAAAAAATGTGTTTATTTTGAGAAAACACTTTTATTTAATTCAGCAAAAATTGGAACGTATGTTTGTAATATTTTCAATATCATTCCATTTTGTAAGTTTTAAGTTTTTAAATTTTTCTAATATTAGCTTTTACTGTACATACCACAATTGAATTTGTTTAGATGAAAGTTAATAGTAAAAGTATTTTACCTAATTGTGACATTTAAATCTCATGACAAACTGGGAAACTTATCCATGATGGAACTTTTGACAGAATCGTTGATATTTTAGAAATTTGTATAGTGTTCATTATATAATTATTGTTGATGGCTTTTTGCACATAATGTTATGATATTATTTTAAATAGTTTAAAACTTTGTATAACTCAAAAAAAGATCGTTTGAGACTGTACTTTAATACTTGTCTTAACTGTTTGGTTCTCTTTTATTAGAATTATTTTGATTCTGCGAAGGTATTCTGACTCAGGCTTTGAATGCAAAAAGCAGAATATTTTGCCATATTAATTTGGCCGAAGTGGTTGGTAGACTGGCGGTTACAGCGCCGACTTTCGTACTGTTTGGTGCGGACGTCGTGGTTCCATCCCAGGTGCCGACCATCTTCCTCTTTCACGACACAAGCTTTAAGTAGCTTACTGTGAAAGAGTCAAAATAGTGTATTTGTGTTCACTTTGAGTGAGCACATATTCATTTAAAAAAAAAACAAATTTGAATAAAAAATTATTGTGGGGTCATAAAATCATGACAATATTAATTGATTTTTCTTTTGCCATTATTTTTGGGGCATTTGCTTACATTTTTTTTATTAAATTAAAAAAAAATATATAGGTTCTTTTTATATCGGTTAGCTATAATATATTTTGACACTATGAAACAACTTTTTATTGAGAATGTTCAATAATTTTTTTTTTAAAAAGAATTTAGCACATTATGCATAAGCGATGTAATAACAATCAATAAGTTTGTGGAAACTAAAACCATTTTCGCAAGATTTGACAATAATACTACTAGTTTACTATTTATTAACCATTTTGGTATAAGTTAGCTGTTCTTAGTGTAATTTTTTTTGTAATATTATTATTACACCTTAAGGCCGATTCACGATGACTGCAACCGTCCAAATACAGCGATGTCTCTCCAGAAAATGACCGTGTGAGTGGGGAAAATCAAATGGATGATGTGGAGTGATAGAATGAATCGGATATCCATCACTCCAAAATTCAATTGCGTCAAGCCACTCCAAACGGATCGTTAATGGGGAAACTTGAGTGGGCGAGGTCCAAGTCGTTAAGTCACTTTATTATCAGTTTTAAAAACTTGGTCCAAATTTGTATCATTTTGTCATCCTCCTTCCACCAAGGTACACGTGTTGCTGTTTTCAATTTAATGTGTGTAGTAACATAGTGAAATTTCGTTTTAAATGATTGAAAAAAAAAATTAAGTTTCACATCTGTAAAAAATGGACGCCATGCATTTGGAGTGATCGTGACTGGGGGGCTTAAGGTGTGATTCATTTGTCGTTTTTGTTCTGTTTTATAGATGTTCTCTTCTGAATTATTGTGATATGCTGTTTCTGCCTGTGTGTTTGTATCATTCCAGGAAGTGTACTCGTTTTGATTAGATTCTCAATTCAGGCCTTTTGAAGATTGTAGATAGTCAATTATTATATGATACTAATGTCGTCAATTACTATAAACTCAATTCCTAAAATCAATATCCCTTTAGAAACTCAATATTCAATTAAATAGGTAATAATTTTTTTTTTTCAAAGTGTCTTTATAACTATGCTGTGGCTATATAGGACATGCTCCTACGAAACTAGTTGGAAAAACTGAAAATTGTTACTAAGCATGCTGGAATTTATTTTATTTACTTTTATTTTAACACATTGCAACCCACTGATGGCTATAACCCTTGGGTGTATCTTGTTACCACATGACTTAAACGATACTTCATGCTCTGTATGCCGAATGAGAGAGCGCTCTAGAAGCGCATTTCTAATAATGTAGACGCTTCGCTTCATTGCATCAGCTGTAAAGGTGTATTTACACCGATCGGTGTCCAATATTAACCGTTAAAGAAAGTATACTCTATTTTCCAACTCTGGCTCTATATTCGTTTGATTTTATGCACCCTAACATTTAAACTGTATTGAATATTTTAAATCCATTTTATTTGTTTCAATTTAAAATTTAAAAAAATAGCAGTGATTGACTGGTCCCGTGCATCACAATGTGTTAACATGTTATGGATTGTTCGTAATTCTCCCATTCATACATTATCCTGTAAATTCTTCGTAACTCTTATATTATTGTTACAAAAATCACTAGTAATATTGATTATGCTGAGAGTTTTTATACGTGTAGTTTTGTTATCACAGATATTTTATATTTGTGTTTTTATCCTATATGTAATGCGAGACTTTGAAAAGGCTAAACTATTTTTTACATAGATTGCTTACATTTTGTTAGTGATGTTTAAAGCTTGTAGATATTTCTTATTATCAATGTTGTTTGTTTTATATGGTGCATTTTTACCTATAATGGATAGATATACATAAAACAAAATACTTTAAAATAATTTGCTGTCTTCAACTATAAGTATGTGACAATTTGTGTTTTTTTAGAAATTTCAATGGTAAAAAAAAAAGATTAAAAGTTTGTCACCGACTTAGAATCCTACTGAAACTGTCTTCCTCTTTTGTAACACAAGCTTAGCTTAGTGTGAACAATTTTAAAAGTGCATTTGTGTTCATTTTTAATAAGCACAGATTTATTTGATCGATTTTCAAAAATTATGATTGACATTCAAATAAACTTTTTATGTAAGGTGATTATAAATTTTGTAGATGCATTTCAAAATAATTGATTTTTATTTAATGAATTGCATTAAAAATTTGCATATTTGCAGTTATTTATTAGGAATTTATGGTCAGGAATCATTCCATCCAAACAAAATTAAATACTGTATTTTGGAATTTTTTAAATTCATTGCTAAAATGAAAAATTGTTTGATATTAAAAGTCTATAAAGTTATCAAAAGTAATGACATTTTAATTTGTTATTTCTCAAATCTTAATGAATCAATACTCCCTGCTTGACCCTCTTAGGGGCATAAGGAGGCAACAAGAGCGATCGATCCTTAAATATGTTCCTCAAAACTGTTTGGACTTTTTTAAAATTAGAAATAAAATTATATGAACTTGCTTTCAGTCCAAAGACAACTAACTCAATAGTTTTTATTTAGTTTTGTCTAAACACTGCATGGATCTCTTGATATATTATCTAAAATCACCTTGATATCAGAAACATATGGTTTTGGCCAAGGAAGGTGACAGTATAGTGGGCAGAACTCATTGCCTGAGGCAAGTAAAGAATAGGGAATAAAAAATGAGTGCAATATGCCCATCTCGCTTATATCTTTAAAAGATGACTTATCTCTTGTACTGAAATATTATTTCTATTATTTTAGAAATTCGATAAAATGGAATAACTTGTATCTTAACATTACTGCAAACATAATTGCAAGGATGACATAAGAAAATAAGTTCATAACTGTATTATTATGTAAGTTTGACAAAATGTGGTGTATGAAAACAAAAAATACAGTTAATATGTCAGTGTATGGTATTGTATTTTGTAGCTTAGCAAATGATGTCTAATCTAAAGAAATTTGGTCTCCAACTTTTAGACTAAAGGTTGTGGGATTGAACCCCGAGATCGACCATCTTCCTCTTTCGTGACACAAGCTTTAATTAGCTTAGTGTTTTTGTGTTCACTTTGTGTGAGCTCAGATTCATGGTTTTGTCTTTTTTTCCTTCCACACCTCACACAAGCTTCAATTGTGACTTCCTCAATCTCTGAATATTCTTATTTGTAAATATTGAGCGAGATTTCAATGACAATAACTAGTTAAGTATTTTTTTTTTGTTTCCTGTTTATTTCTCGTGACATTGTTTAGTTATTTTTAAATGTTTAAAGCCTTAAACGAAAATTTATTATCTGCTTATACTGTTTAGTTTTTAGAATATATTTTGTTGATAATATGTGTATATCTTGAATACTTTCCATATTATATAGTCATGATAATAAAAAATATAGTTTATGGATGTTAATAAAAAAAAACTATCAATGCAATACTTTGTTTTTATTACATAATTCAATTTCACATAATAAAAAAAAACAGTTCATTTCTCATCATAAATATACCAAATGTACAATATTCTCAATACAGGTCAAATCTCTTTATACCGAATACCGAAGTAACGAAATTTACAGTTTAACGAATCTTCAATTTGTCCCCGAAAAACTTCCATATAAAATGTACTGAACCAAAATTTTCATTGTAACGAAGTGGATCTCAGTATAGCGAACTTTTTTGTTTTAAAATCTTGTTACAATTAGGCAATAAAATTTCTCCGACTTCAGTTTGTCCTTGACATTGGCGAGTTCTGAAATGTGTTTGCCTAACATATTTCCTTCACATGATTAATAAATCCTTGAAATTTGTTTTTGTTCTTACTTAACCTGTTAACCGGGGAGTTCCCATTCTAATTACGCAACATGTAACGGGCGCGTATTCTGTCACTAGGACTTGTCAACACGCCACGCTCGGAGAACGTCATTTCATAGTACTGTTTTTTTTTTATTTATACTTAAAATAAATAAAAAACTATGAAATATATATTTTATCGTAATTTATATGTATAAAATACAATGGAAAAAAACAAAATTTCTACGAATACAAATAGATACCAACTATAATTCATCATCTCTGATATCGCTCTCATTCATTTTGATGGACACTGAAATAAAGATATTTTTTAAATAAAAGGTTGGACATACAAATAATATATAATAGGAAATATTTTTATAGCCATTGAATGTATTTAAATAAACAAATAAAAAAAATACGTAAGTAAGTATAAGTACGTACCCGTCATTGGTCACACAACACAACCCACCGCTCGCAACAGCGAAATGAAACTGACTCCATCCACGTATTAAATTCATGTTGAGACCCGTATGAATGACGTATTACTATAGTTGTTTGAAAATATAAGTCCCGCACGTTCCAGGGCGCAACATTATTTTCAAGGAGGTATTCATATGTCATACCCGTACCCGATAATTTTTACGTATGACATATTTATACGTTCTGCCCGGTTAATAATAGCAATAATAGTTTATTTGAAATCAGTAGGTGATGAGTATGGCGACTCAAAAAATTAAAAATGTATAATTTCCTACATATCGAAATATTTTTCATGGTCCCGTGAATTTTGTTATACCGAGATTTGACCTGTATATATATATATATTTAACCTTCTGTCTTTTTATACTGAAAATCGTTCTGAAAATAGCCTCAATGATGATTCCAGGCAAACACAGAATTTTATTTAAAGATGTTGGAAATGTACTCCATTGAATATAATTTCTAAAAGGAATTTACTTTGCAGTAAAGAGGGACAAACCAAAAAGTAGATTTCTGAGCAAGTAAGTGCGGGTTTCAATCCCGCCAATGGATCAGAATAATGCAACATGATTTAGATATACAGGGTCCGGCAAAAAGATCTGACGGGTTTTGCCGATGTACTGTTGAGTGAGTAGGTGGTGGGGGGTGGTGGGGATAGGCGCGATCCAGAGCACACACGAGTTAATTTTTTGTAGCCATGGAGCAGTGGTCGGCTGAACACCGTGCGTTTGTTGTAGAGGCGTTTTTTAAAAGTGGTGATTCCTGTGTTTCTGCTCAGCGGCAGTTCCGTAGACGCTTCAATGTGGGGCCAAGAGGAGGAGTTTCAACTCGGAACACAATTTCGTTGTAGGTGAGGAATTTTAGAGCTACCGGCTCAGCATTAAAACGGAAGTCGACAGGCCTTCCAAGGTCAGCCTGGACGCCAGAGAATATCGATCCTGTAAGAGAAGCTATGGAAGCCAGTCCTCAGCGGCCGGCGTGTAAACATGCTGCTGCTTTGCACATGTCTGACCGCTCGGTAAGACGAATATTGCGTAACGTCATTTTCAGATCTTAAACGGAATGAAATAATCAATAAAACCGTTTGTATCACTTTAAATTTTGATGTTGTTTTTATTTTAAAACAGTCCGATCTTTTTGCCGGACCCTGTATATGCCGACTTGGGGATTTGACATTAAACAACTTAATGGCAACATTAAGAACAATGTAAAGTAGAAAATAATATACAAGTTTGAGCAATCAATAGTTTGTTATATTCACTTTTAAATACAAAATTGTTTTCTCACATCTACATTCTAAGTAATTATACATTTGACTAGACATATTTAAATTTATAATAAATTAAATATCTAGATATATTTCAACTAGTTATCACCTATTTCTTTGACGTATCCATTTGAGATTTGAGTAGTCGCATAGATAAAACAAATCTCAACATATTATTATCTATGTAAGAATTTTACGAAACTGTAACATTATTGTCATAAATAATAATATAACTGCAGAAGCCCGAACAAAAATTGGTACCTATAGTTAATTTTTAAAGTGACAAAACAGCAGGGGTATTCATGAAAAAAAAATTGTGCGAACCTTTGCACTCGATTGTCCGGAGACTGGTTTATAAACAACATCATCAAATATTTATTTATTACATATACGGCAAGGCCATTTACATGTTAAAAAATTTTGGAGAAAATTATTTCTTTTAAGGTGTTATTTCCTTAAATTTCAGTTTTGTATGTACACATGATAAGGTTTTTTATTTAAATTTGAAAAAATGGGTGTTCAGATGTAAAAACATCCTTAAGTCTCAAAATATCGTTGTTCTAAACTTAATTTTTTTTATGAATAACCCTGTTGTTAAGTAAGATCTATCAAAAGAAAAAAAAGAAGAAATAGTTGTCACAAATTATTGTAGTATCATCTCTATTCTACCTAGAGACTATATTTAAAGATTTTTGAAATCACATAAGAAGGTCCCTATGTTAAAAAATACTCCCTATTTACGAGTATCAAATGAACATATTTCTATATAGATTATACATTTTACAATATCTCTGAAAAACGGTTGCTAGCCTCACTATAAGACACCAAGTTTTGAGAAGCTGAAAGTCAACTGGTATTCAAAATGACTTTTTGAAAGACAGTCGAAAGGGAATATAATGACCATCACTGCTGCCACTGCAAGGGAAGCAATAGCTATAGAGATTACACAGAAAGAAAAGAAAAATGTTAAGCTGGTAGGTCTTCTTTCAGGCATGAATGAAGCCACTGAGTACAAATATTATTAGAGAACTTTTTTGGATGCGCAGAACCGAAAATTGGTTCCTTTATTCAACAGTCACGTGACTGAAGATAAACTATCAATAATGATTAATTTTACTTTCATCCACGAGCACAAGACAACACAACAAAACCTATAAGTACTTCTTTTAACTAATCATATGATTAAAACATAACATTCCTGTGTTAACGCTAACATATTAAAAATAAAAAATTAATGTCACACACTGCTAGTGACAAATAATGTCACAATTTAACAGCAGTCACGTGGTACATGTTGGGATCATGCGCAATAGCACATTATTTCTTCTCAAAGAATGAAGCACTATTTTTTTTTCTTGTTTACCGGCTTTCCGTCCGATTTCGGACGATTTGAGCCCCAGTAAATGAAGCACTATATATATGAGGATTTTTTCCTTTTCCAAAGAATAAAAAAGACACTAAGCTTTCAAATTCATGACCAGAAGACAAATTTAGTATCCCTAACTAATCATCAATTTGTTCTACAAAGGCAACAAAAGAGCCCGCGTCATCAGAATGTCAATCGTGCAGCAGTTGGTTCTCCTTAGGACCTGTGTATTTGATACTCTATGGAACCAACGTATACGGAGTATTTGACGTAGATGACGTTGCTGGAGCTTTTCTAAGGATTTTGTATGGCGCCTATAGTTCACCCAAGTTTCACAACCATATGTAAGTGTTGAAATGATCACCGCTCTATATACTGCCACCTTGGTGTTTATTGAGAGATCGTGGTTATTGAAGACCCTCGCCCTCAGTTTCCAGAATGCACGAGATGCTGCACTCAGCCTATTCTTAATCTCTTCATTCATGTTTGCTTTATTATTTACGATACTGCCTAGGTAATTGAAGTGCTCAACTTGCTCGATATCTTTGTCATTGGCTTTAAAATCGTAATTAGGTGACCCTGGGGGCACAGACAGAATTTTAGTTTTCGCTTCATTGAGCTTTAGGCCCAGAGCAGAATGTAAAGTGTAAACAATGGTTCAGCTAGTTTATATATGAAAAACTGTACTATTATATAACATCCTCAAGTAATCCTGAGATAAATGGAAATATTCATTCATATTAGGAACATTCATCAAAGATACAAAACTTGGACGTGGCTGACATCTCAAGGCGGTTCTAAAGGCCACCCCAATAGCTGCCACACCAGCAGAAGCTTCCTGGATTCCAGCTGACCAAATCAAACTCTTCTCACTCGCCCATTTCGCAATGGTTTCCCAATTCTTCCAAGTGCTGCCGTACGAGGCTTTATTGAGCAAACAACTCGTGAAAAATCCATCAAAAAATGATCTTCTTATGTGCGACATGTGATCTTCATCTTTCAACTCTCCCAGAAAAAATGAATCTGATTTCGTATCACGTATCGAGTGTTTTCCATTAATTTTCATAACGTTGATCCAATCAGACGAAGGTATAAGATAGGAAGACAGTATATAGATCATAGGGAGATCTTTGCCGGTTATGTTATATCGATAAAGTGATTGCTCTTTTCCATATTGTGATAAAAATATTTTCACATCTTTTTTTACAGACATTACGTTACGTTTCATATAATCCTTTATTGCTATGGATATTTTTATTCCATACGCAGGTGCTAAATGAAATAATAACTTTAAAGTCTGATGTATTCCTGTTGTTTGAGATACCTGTGAGCTAGATAATTTTGAACATCTCAAAAATATCACACCTGCTCCTGAATTATTAGCCAATCTCAAATTCTCCTCGATCAAATTGATTGTACCATTTTTCGTATAACTATTCAAAGAGGTTACTTTACCTTTAGCAGTGGCAGGTAGCACTTCAGAGTAAAATATATGAATACTTTCGTTTCTCCTATGTTCTTGAGCTACAATCTGTACCAAATTCATATTCTTAGAATATTTTCCAGTCAACCTATCTATTCTTCTTTTCATGATAAATGAATAAGCTTGGAGAGGGTCAAGCTTTTGTTTTGATACATTTTTGTTGGTCGCAAGTTCGAGTAAAAGATTCAAGGGGGTTGGTGTTGTTGTGGTGGTGGTTTTGAATCCATTTTGATGTTTATTTGTAACCGTCGCATCTCCTGACGTTAAATTTAAAGTTTTCAACGATGGTGATTTTTTAAATATGACATACGTTGAGATTAAGTATAAAGATGTACCAATAAAACAGTATAGTAAAATATTTTTTTGACAGAATAAACTGATAGCGCGAAAAATCATCGCTTCACTTCTATTGAACCATTTTGTGAATTAAAACATTCGGAAATTTCACTTCTATTTTACGGAATAATTCTAGATTACTGAACAATTTTTTTGAATATTTATTATTACATTTGCAAACTCGCATTCAAGCAAAATTTGATCGAATTGAACTAAAATATTGACAATTCATCCATTATCGCGAATTTATGACAGCTTTTATATGCGCGCGCCTTTTTCGTATGTTTTAGTGATGGAAACCATAGAATAAATAATGGATAAATGGAAACTATAGAAATAGAAAATGTAATTTTGCATATTTACTATTTCCGGTTTAAATATGCACAGACACAGTAGCCAACAGTAGCACAGCACAGTAGGTAGGTAAGAACGTAAAATTTTATTTTCAAATATATTATACAGTAATAAACAAAAATGTTCCCTGTTGTTTTATTTTAATTAAGAGGATTTATCAGACAACAAGCTCTAATTTAATCGAGATTATTAGATTGACGATTCCCATGGGTATTTTGTGTATTACAAAACTCATGGGTTGCGCACTTCCACGCCTATGATGGTTGCTTTTGTAAGTATCTAAAGCTCGATCTTCACAACGCGGTACTTATTCGAATGGGGGATGTGTATCCGCCCGTATCAAACAACAGACTTGCCACTTCATAGATAGCGCCAGATGTGTTTGTTTGTTCCGCGGGTCTTCCTTCAGGTAAGCAGCGTTATTCGATCATTTAGTGTTCCGGGTTATTCTAGCACAGATTCCACGGTGTTTAGTCCATAAAATCACGTAGGTACCTACTCTCTTCTTTATCTAGTCTTTACTATCGCTATTTTGATCTGTTGCCAAATCATCTCAATTTTTTCGATCACTATATGCTGCAGTGGCGTAACATAACAATATTATGATCGTAGATTATATTGATATAGACCCAGATTATGCAAAATTATGTAGGTACTACGTGTTCCACAAATCGTCAACTGTGGGTGGATTTAGGGATGGGCCAAACTAGTATATTATAGTAACAGGTATAACTCAACCTGTTACCAAGAAGTAACTGCTATTTTTAAATGTTATTTTTTTACCTACTTATATTAACCCCCCCCCCCCCTCATATCAATCGATTTTGCTCTCTTGGTATACATGGTATTTTTGTGCAAAGGGAGGAAAACGAAACTTTTTAAATGAGTTTTTATTGGTTTCTACAAATAAAGATGTTTAATAAAACATTTTTAACATAAAATAATAACATTCAGAATATACAAATAAACTAATAAAAGTTCATATTGTAAATATTTGTACTAGAAAGGCTAACGAAAAACATTTTAAATAATCAAATAAAGTAATAACAGTTCAAATATTCTAAAATAATGTACCTACTATAAAGGCTGTTTAAAAACCATTTGAAATAAACAAATAAAATAATAATAGTTATATTCTAAAAAAATATACAACAAAGGCTGTTTAAAAAAAAAAAAGCATTCTAAATAAATAATAACAGTTCAAATATTCTAAAAAAAATTTACCTACTACAAAAGCTGTTTAAAAAAACATTCTAAATAAATAATAACAGTTCAAATATTCTAAAAAATGTACCTAGGTACTACAAAGGCTGTTTAAAAAACATTCGAAATAAATAATAATAGTTCAAATATTCTAAAAAAATATACCTACTACAAAGGCTGTTTAAAAAAACATTTGAAATAAACAAATAAAATAATAATAGTTATATTCTAAAAAAAATATATAACAAAGGCTGTTTAAAAAAACATTCTAAATAATTAATAATCAAATATTCTAAAAAAAATGTACCTAGGTACTACAAAGGCTGTTTAAAAAACATTCGAAATAAATAATAATAGTTCAAATATTCTAAAAATTTGTACAACAAAGGCCGTTTTAAAAAAATCTAAATAAATACATAATAACAGTTCAAATATTCTAAAAAAATGTACCTACTACGAAGGCAAATATAGTTTAAAAAAAATTGAAGTTAAAGTATTTCTTGATGCAGATTAATGGTAATTTGCATTTAGAAAGACTAGTTTACTAACTTTGTTCTGCCCCAATCTTGTCCTTCTGTCACCTAACATTTACCCTGCTTTGGAAAAAATTCGTTCACAAGGAACTGATGTCGCTAATACGTTAAATTGTTTCCGGGCGATTTCAGACAAATTAGGTAACAGAAGGGCATGATCTTTCCACCATTTAAGTGGATCACCTGTTCTTGAAAGAACAGGTTGCTCCAAATATCTTTGAACCTCTAAAATTGCTTTGGAGTCCGCTGTACCTTCGGGTTGGCATTGGGAAACTTTTTTTGTCAAAAGTTGCCCAAATCGAAAATTCATCCGATGACGTTGATGTTGGTTGTATTGATAGATTAGGTGGTGTTTTTCCTCTTATAGCACTGGCAACGGACTTTGTTATAGATTGTTTCACAATCTCAAGAGCTCTCAGATCGTTAACAGAGTGATTTTTATACCTCGGGTCTAGAAATGTTGCCATGCCAAGTGTTAAGCTTGATTCAATATTTTGGAATCTATTAAATAATCCCTTTTGAATTTCAGCAACAAATGGCATGGAACATTGACTGACCCTTTCTTTTAATTTATCCATCAATACAACCAAACCATTCGTAACGGCAAATAAATGGCTCCCGGTGAAATATTTTTCTCCACACATGGCCGTTGTAGCTTCATGGAATGGTTTTAAAATTTTAACCAATTCCTTACATAGCTCCCAATCGGCGCCACACAGGGAATCCTGCACACTGATATTAATGACAGCCATTGTCGATTTAATTGAATCTTCCAGCTCTACAGATCTAGAAATCATCGCATATGCAGAATTCCACCGTGTGGGCACTTCTTGAATTAAGCAATTCAAAATCCATGTTTATATAGTGGGCTGTCACAGCCATATACCCTTGGTTGGCTGATGAGGTCCAACAATCAGTCGTAAGAAATACGCTGATAGCATCATTTATCTTTTCTCTGGTATTATTTTTGAGCCTAATATGCATGCTATCAAGGAGGGTATTTGACAAATACTTCCTTGATGGCAACTGATAACCTGGGTTCAAAGCATTTGTAAAATGCTTGAACCCTTCATCCTCTACGATAGAAAACGGTTGATAATCTTTGATTATCATTGCCATCAAGGAAGTGTCAATAACCTCCTTCTGTGCTGGGGTTACATTTCTTCTTGCATATTCACCCAAAACAGTCTGCCTTTTAAGGCAAACTGTTTTTTCGTTTGTTGGTGGTTGGCAGTCGGATGGCTGATGGATGGGATCTACTTCCACAATAGCAGAAGATGTTGATGGAACTTGCACTTCTTGAACTGTCGATGCAGTCGATGGTTGATTTGATGTCATTGGATTTGTGGGCGGAATTTTCAGTAGGATCAACGGATGTTTTAAATTTTAATCTTTTTTCAGGTTTGTTACTGATGAAGAGTAATTAAAAAATGTTTTACAAATATTGCAAGACGCCTTCTTACTATCGATAATCTCAAAATAATTCCACACTACGCTGCTTTTTTTCTTGATGACATTTCGAATCCTAAAAAGAAAGTTTTTTTTCCTATGTTATAATAATTTACATTTAAATAAAAATACTTTTTGGATATTATAAGTCTTGAACATGTAAATCCTACTTCACAGTTATGGATTATTACAAGCATTTCAAGAATAATAATATAATCATCAGATCAATCAGTATCAAGATTCTAGAGTGTATTAAAGAGATCCGAACATACATCATAACCTTAAAATTATTACGAAAATAATTTAACCACCTAAATGGCGAAGGTTGTTAACATAAAATTAATTATCGCACAAAGCCAACCTTCCAAACAGCAGTAGAAGATGGTCATAACTTTGTAGTAGTTCAAATTTGAAAAATATTTCTTCTTAAATTCGAACACTAATTGATTTAATGATTGAATCAAAAGCGGGGTTTATATTATCAAATATTAAAGTTAAAAAAACATATCATTATGTGCATTGTGTAGAATAAGAAGTAATATAATAAAATGGATCACTTACGGGTTTGTCACTTTTTAATCAATTAACATATTTTGCGGTATATCACTAAAGTGGATGCTTTTAACAGGTACGCGTTTTGTTTTGACAAGACAAGAAGAATGAGCCATAGATAATATAATATGGTGTCCATTCCAATGGACATAATATTTTGATAATATTTTTTTCACAGCCATCTATTGAATGTTTCTAGTATTAATATTAGATGGAATTGACATAAAATCTGTTTTATCGACTAAATTTTATTGGCGCCATTTGTCCATGGTAACAATAATTTTTACTTCATTATTTGTGAACGTGCCTACGTGAGGTGTCACTGTCAGATTTTAGGTTGTGAAAAATCGAGATATTTGAAAAGTTTGTGCTTAGTTTTGCTGGAGTTTATTTTTAAAGGTAAATTTATTCTTCATTTTATGTTTATCAATTAATATATATCAAATAAATATAAATTTACATTCAGAATATTCATTTTTATTTTATGTCCATCCCAATGGACATTTGGACTCTATAGTAACAAAATATGATGTATGGAGAATTTTGTTCTGTACATTTTGTGATTTGTTGAATTGATTTTTTTTCAGATGGCGAACTATTTAGATTCCGCAGGTATTCTAGACCTATTGGAAAATGGTGACATCTCTGATTTTGAAGAATTAGATGAAAATGGAGATGAAGATATTGTCGACATTCCGAATATTCCTAGGCCTAGTGATCACAATATTGGCAGTGAGGTAATATCAACAAACACAGAACTAGAACTCGGAACATCTTTAGAATTAGATGCCGAAGAGTTGCCGGGCCCTATGCTAAATGAATACATACAATTTATTACATTAAAATCAAACATTCAATACAGAAGACGTCCTTTCAGTAGTATATCTTCTGAGTGGCAAGAATCTATTTCTGAAATTGATCACACCCTTACTCCTTTAGAGTATTTCACAAAATATATAAACGAATCTGATTTTGAAAATATGGTGTATTGCACCAATTTATACGCTAACAGAATCAATAAAACTAATTTTGTGCCCACTAACGTTCACGAGCTGCAAGTTTTGTTTGCGCTACATATTATTATTGGTTGTTTGAACAAGTTTCCGAGAATCCGGATGTATTGGGATACTTCATTGGGCATAGAAGTATTTTTAAATAATATGACGAGGGATAGATTCTTTGCCCTAAGAACGTGCCTTCACGTATGCGAACATTTTGAAAGACCCGAAAATTGTAACGATAAAGTTTACAAAATCCGGCCTTTGTTCGATTCCATAAGAAGACGATGTCTCCAACTAAATATGGAAGAAAATTTATGCGTGGATGAGCAGATGGTGCCCTTTACAGGATCCCGTATGGAGATAAAACAATACGTAAAGGGCAAACCACATCCTTGGGGTGCTAAATTGTTTGTTCTATGTGGAAAGAGCGGTATTGCTTACGATTTTATAATATATCAGGGACAAACGACCGAATTAAATAAAAATGATGTAAAAGAATTTGGCTTGGCAGCATCGCTAGTGTTACATTTGTCTAACCGTATCAGTGACGTGGGGTGCAAGCTTTATTTTGACAATTATTTTTCCACATACCATCTCTTTCAAATTTTGAAATCAAAAGGAATTATGGCTGCAGGAACTGTTCGAATCAATCGATTCAACTGTCAATCATTATTGAGCGACAAGGACATGAAAAAAAAGGAACGCGGATTTTCAGATGAAGTTGTCAGTAGAGATGGAGACGTTGTTTTGGTAAAATGGATTGACAACAGAATAGTTACAATGGGATCAAATTTTGTAGGAAAGGGTGAAGAAGATAAGGTGAAGAGATGGGATAAAAAAAACAAATGCTATGTTGAAATCGACAGACCTGAAGTTATCAAGAAATACAACATTAACATGGGAGGGGTTGATTTATTGGATCGTATGATAAGTCTGTATAGAATTTATATAAAGTCTAAAAAGTGGACACTTCGGCTTATCATGCATGGAGTAGACTTAGCAATTTCAAATAGCTGGTTTGAATACCAAAGGGATTGTGATAAGCTCAGTGTGCCAACAAACAAAAGACTTGATCTTTTACATTTCAGGATGCGAGTGGCTGACGGCTTGATAAAAGTGAACAAACCAGTTCAACAACCTAAAAGAGGTAGACCCAGCAACGGTTCTCCTGCGCATATCATCCCCATCAAAATGCAGAGAGGGGAAAAAAGGCCTAATAGTGAGGTTCAGTATGATTATACCGACCACATGCCACAGTTTGATGTGAAAAATGAAGGAACCAGGTGCAAAATGATTGGTTGTAATAAAAAAACTCACGTCTACTGTGATAAGTGCAATGTACACATATGTTTTGTACCAAACCGTAATTGTTTTGCGAATTTTCACCGAAAAAACTAATATAACATAAGTAATTTGTTTAAAAGCACAATAAATAAAGAAGAATTACTGCAAAATATTTTTTTTCATACTAATTTATATACCCCACTTTAGACCCAATGTCCACTCCAATGGACATATTTATTTTCAAAAAACTAGTGAAAAAAAAATTTTTTTTTATTCTAAAATTTGTTATTTGGAAGCTCAATAACAAGTTTTTATAGATAAATATTTTTTTCAAGACACACAATTAATTCAGGTCTGACGAGGTTAAGAAGTTGCTAAAATATTTTCTTTTTACTGGGGTTCCCATGAGTTGATAAAATAGAATTCGCACTTACCATAATGTACCTATTTAATATAGACTACGCAATAATATGTGTACCTAGTCTATATTAAAAATTCTATTCCACTCAATGTCAGTAGGAAAGGGGTTCGACTGGAGCATACGAACAACCCAGTCTATCTTGGGGTAACATTGGATCGCACACTAACCTATAAAGAACACTGCCATAATTTCAAAATGAAAACAAGTGCTCGCAATAACCTCTTACAAATCATGACTGGAAGCACTTGGGGTGCAAAACCACATACTCTACGTACAACTGCGCTGGCATTATGTTACTCTGCTGCAGAATATGCATGTCCAGCATGGGCCCGCTCCCCACATGCAAAACAAGTGGACGTAGCACTGAATCAAACATGCCGACTAATAACTGGCTGCCTGAAACCAACCCCAGTTAATAAGCTATATTGCTTAGCAGGAATTGCTCTCCGAATATCCGACGCAGTATAGCAACAGATAGCGAAAGAACCTCACAGGAGACGAACTCAAAACATCTCCTGTTCAACCATGTCCCTCCACCATAACGACTTAGCTCCAGACGATCCTTTTTAAATTACTCATCACCACTGCAGGGCCCTGCTTCCTCTGAGCGTTTACGTAGGTGGGAGGAGGACCAGCAAATATGTGAGCCTTTCAGAGCCCATCAAGAACATCTTGTTGCTGGAAGCGAACTAGACTATAGAACGTGGGCAACCCTGAACCGGCTGAGGTCTGGTGTGGGCAACTGCCGTGACAATAGGGAACGATGGGGCTTCCTACAGGACGAATCCGCTGCGTGTGACTGCGGCGCGGCGCAGACAATGCCACACTTGCTGGAATGTCCGTTGTGCCCTGTTACATGCACTATGGAGGATATTTTTGACGCATCTCCACGCGCTGTGCATTTTGCGCAGTACTGGAGATCAGTTTAATTGGTTTTACTGGTTTCGACAGTCGACACGATAATAATAATAATAATAAAAAAAAAGTTTTCTCTCCGGGAGAAATAAAATTATGGCCTAATTCATGGGTTGTACCGAAAATTTTGTATTCTTTTGGAATCATTAAGTGGAACCAAACGGAACTAGACAAGATGGATTTAAAGGTACGTAGTTTGCTCACACAATATAGGATCCATCATCCAAGATGTTCCTTGATGAGATTATATATTTACCAAGGAAGATTGGTGGTAGAGGCATGTTAAACATCAAAAACATGAATAACAAAGAGATAAACCTCCTCCAATCTTACTTTATATCATCAAGGAATAAATTGGGTTATGAAGACCTCATTGCGTGTGATTTGAAGTACACGCCCTTAAATTTATCGAATCCTGTTTCACCACCGATAATTGGGGTACAAGATCGGGTTGATATATGGAAAGGCAAGTCTCTCCACGGTCGATTCTTCGAAACTTTAAATTCATCACATGTACGTCTTGAAGATTCGACTGGATAGTTGAGGTTTGGTGAACTATTTAGCGAAACAGAAGGTTTTGTCTGTGCAATACAAGACCAGATCATCGTCACTAATAATTATAAAAAATATATTATTAAAACACCTGATATAATTGATAAATGTCGTGCATGTGGCCAAACAGGAGAAACACTCAGACATATTTTGTCTGGGTGTTCTCTCCTGTGTGGTTCTGAGTATCTGCACAGACATAACGATGTGGCTAAAATAGTTCATCAAAAACTTGCCTTGAAATATGGTTTGCTCGATCTTGAAGTAAGTACCTTATTATAGGTACACCCCAATTTCGGTAATGCAAAACAGTAATACAAAGTTGTATTGGGATATACCAATACAAACTGACCGAACGATTAACGCAAATCGTCCGGACATTGTATTGGTTGATCGTAGGAACGGGATAACGTATCTCGTGGATATCACTATACCGTATGACGAAAATTTGAAAAAAGCCGAGCAGAGGATAAGATAATTAAATATCTTGATCTTGCTCACGAAATCAAGGATATGTGGCATACACCAACCACCCACATAATACCTATAGTGATATCGACGAATGGAGTTATTCCTAAGTCTCTTAAAGACAATCTAGGGAAACTTGGCATCTGTTGTGGTCTCAGATATGCCATCCAAAAGGCAGTTCTGTTGTCCTCATGTAGGATGTTAAGAAGGTTCCTTTCTCTGTAGTTCGAAGATCTCTCATGATTACATTACATCGTGATGTATCATGACTTGAGAGATAATACCGATATTTTTTTATTTAGTATATAGCATTGTATTTAATTTTAATTTATTTTTATTAATTTTTTTTTTACAATGATGTATACTTCATATGATATATTGTGATTTAATGAATAAATGATTTGAAATAATGTTGATATATAATCACATCTGTCTATTTGGGTAGTTATCCATGGTATGTCCATGGTTTTAGCTCATCTGTCATATTCAGGGTTGCCAGGTTTTTTTCAAAAATATACCGAACCAAAACAAAAAAAGGTCATTTTCAAAATTTGCTATCCGGAAAGTAGAATTTTCCCCTTAAAAAAAAAAGAAAAAGGTCATTTTCAAAATTTGCTATCCGGAAAGTAGTAATTTCCCCGGGAAGTTACAAATTCACTAGGAAAAATGAACATTCTTCCCAAAATTTCTTCCCAAAAATGGAAACGCAAAACGTCATAAAAAATGACAGTTATGGATAATTCGAATAGAAATGTTCGCGACGCTAAAACTCATGTTTTTTACCCAATCTCATTACTTTCTATCTTAAAGCTATATTTTCTATCTTTCCATATAGTCAGTTTGAATGCTACTATTCTACTCTCTGTTGTATCAGTGTAAATCCAGGCTTCCACACTGTAACAACTCTGACAAAAGTGGTTGGTAGACCAGCAGTATCAGTAGAAGGCTTTCATACATACAGTGTACTGGAGGTTGTGAGTTGAAACAGTTGGAATCCCGGTGCTGACCATTTCCACTTTTATGACACAAGCCTCTGCTTAATATGCAAAATGTCAAAAGTGTATTTGTGTTCACTTCGAGTGAACCCAGATTTATTTAAAAATAGGTATACATACATAATATGGCAGAATGAAAACCAGTTTTTTTATTTAAATTTTTTTATTAACATAAATACAGCCAAAGGAATGGAAGAGCATGTATGCGGAATGTGTTTTTGAAGGAAGCGGTTTGTTTGGATAGGAAAGAATGGAAATTCGTACTCTCTGCCTACCCCATTCGGGAAACTGCGTGATGGATTAAAAAATATAATACAGCCAATGGCCTTAAATTACATCACAGGATTTTAATCATACCATTATTTCAATAAAAAAGTTTTGATCTCGATATCACAACCACAGAATGATACAATTATTCTATCTGCTGGCATCGTTGTCCACTCCTTGAAATATTTACTCCCACTTGGTATTCCTTTTCAGATTGATAGAGTTGACTGGTATAATAAGAGAACTATGCTACCGAGCACTGTAATTCATCTAGATATTAAATGTCAGATTGATACATGTCTTGAAAATAATAAAATAAATTCCTTTGAATGTTCGATCGCAGTCTGACAAAACTTGAACATCACATTTGTAGGTGTTCTTCAAAATATTTTTTTTTTTATAAAAATGAATCTGTGCTCACTCAAAGTTAACACAAATACACTCCTTGACTCTTTCACAGTAAGCTACTGAAAGCTTGTGTCGTGAAAGAGGAAGATGGTCGGCACCTGGGATTGAACCACGACGTCCGAAGTACGAAAGCCGGCGTTGTAACCGCTGGGCCACCAACCACTTCAAATTATTATATTATTTACACATTCCTCAAAATTCTTTCTTTCTTTGTGTCTATTAAAATTAGGGTCCTTTAATGTCAAGTTACAGCCTGTTGTGTTTCTTATCTTATCCAAAATTAATTTGTAGCACCTAATCTCAACTGTGGGAGGCCCTGCACATGGCAGCGAACCAGGGGCTCTGGGGCAGACTGGTGGGGCTGGTGTGTAATGATGGTCATGATCCTCAGAATTGAGGGACCGACGAAGATGATGATGAATCTCAATTGCTCTTGAGCTTCTTCTTTAATGAGTTGAGGCAACTTGAGTAGCTGCTGCCACAATGCATTCAAATAAGCTTGCGAGGATGCATGGTTATTGCATATTCCTTGTCAGTTGCCACAGTAAAGAATTGTCCACATTTACTAATATGAAGATGGATGGAAGCGGGACAATCTTGCTTACAAGTTGAATTGTTTCTTGTGGAGTTTTCACTTTTTAAACGGATATCGCCTTTAAACACAATTTTTTTCATGTATACAAAAAAATATAACTAAATAATATAAATGATCAAACAGATTCATTAACAATAACACTCAAATTAAACTTTTTGTAAAGACTAAAAAAATTAAAAAAAAAAACAAGGACAGTCACAAAGAAACAAAATTTAAAATTAGTAAAAAAAAACTTTAAACTTTCTGTTAAGACATGCAAATAAAAATTCAAATTTTGAATAATATTGGTGTTTAAATATTATTTCCGGATACTAATAATAGTATCCCATGTATCCCCAATGAGATTCGCACGAAAATTCAAACTTTCCTTTGGTACTAAAACGAAATTCGTGCCAATTCGCGCTATGACATAAGCTGTCATTTGAGTGTTACCATAGTATGAACTGTAATAAAATGGCAACACACAAATCTACGGACGCGGGTACGGGATCCGGCTACGGCTCTAGAGGCACTTCCTAATATTTTTGGTAATTTTTTTGCACCTTGTGTTACATTATTAGAGTTTTAGTAAGGATCCCTAATTTTTTTGTAAATATATAACCTGTGTCACCCGGAAAAAATGTAGCTTCCAAATAGTGAAATGATTTTTCGAATTGGTTCAGTAGATTCGGAGCAAACAATCAACTCTTAATATATTATTGCTATGCTATAGATAAAAAAAGTGGCTAGATAATTTTGTTCAACTCTACTTGTATCCATGTATTTAAAAATATAAATAAAATGTACTGAAGTAAAAGCGTGTATAGGGATGCAAATGTTGTCCCACCTCCTCGCGGTGCATCCTGGGCAGTGTCTGGTGCTGGGTCGCTCATGTGGGGGTGGTTACTTCTACATGAGGGATCGGGCTATGCCGGGACTGGCTAAGAGGACAACACCAATCTAAGGTGTTAAGCGTACCGTGCCGATGGATGAATGGCTGGGGGTTTACCTAGTCTAAACGGTGCATCTCCGATACCTGGGCGCCTCGGAGATTAACCTCAGCCCTTCAGCCGACATGCGGGGCTCTGTGACTTCTTTTCCCTTGCTAAACCTGGGACGGTCGTGAACGTCAATACAATCACTTATAAAGTGAACCCTTTCTCACTGGATGGTCACCCGGCCAGTGAGGAACTGACTCCCTCGGGAGTAACACCATCCACTAGTAACATGGACATCAAAAAAATCCGTAAGGAACCTAGTGTTCCTTAGCAGGAATAATCTATGCACCATCACGAGGTCCCTAACGGGGCACTGCAGGCTGAACAAGCATGCACATGTGCACCATAGGGATATTGGACTGTGGCATGTGCAGGGCGTGTGGGGTATCACTTGAGACCCCAATGCACCTCCTGTGAGTGCCTACCAATGATGCGTAATAGACACAAAAATCTGGGCACTTTCTAGATGTGCCCAGATAAAATTGAGGAGTTCAACGCCAACAAAGTCCTCCGATTCTTCCAGGAGGCTGGACTAAGCGACGAACTCTATACAGGGCCAGTCACAATAGTTCCATTTTGGGACGCAGTGACGGCGACCTCCTTGGAGGCAGCAGGCCTAGTAAATAATAATAATAATAAAAGCGTGTATTACTCAAAAGGGGCTAATAATCATGCTCACGATGCACAAAATTGATACCTAATAATACATCATTTTGACTACGTGTCATTATATTGCCATGTAGGTACACAATAATAGTTCGAATGAATACCCTAATCGGCTTCAATGTAGAAAAAATCTTGATAGCAATAATACCACTTAAAGAAAGTGGCCGTTTGTAATGTATGGGACATCGTTTATTAGTATATTATTGTTTAATACCTTTTTTTAAATTGGCTTATCTAACTTTAATTTTCTCAACCTTTTGCGATCAACTTTATTATGGGGTAACACAAGGAGTTGATTGGGGGAACAAAATGGTAGTTTTTTTACATTAAATATGAAATAAAAAGTTTGTGATGTTTTTTATTTATGAAGAGTATAGTTTGATAACCCAAACCTTTATCTAGTACGGAAGTCTGTCAAGCCAGCTCAATTTTTTGACTTCCCTTTCTGTGAATCTCAATTTCGAACTTGGTTCAAGAAGTCTTAGGTTTGTCAGTCAGAGTTTAGTCATTTCTACCTGTGTTGTCAGAGTTTCTACTGCTCAAGAGTTTTACAGTTTCTACCTGGTGTTGCCATTTATTAAAAAAAGCAGTTTCTATTCCCTGACCCATTGTAGGTACAGCAATATTTTTTTCAAAGGAAAGACTTACAAATTGGATTTTGTAATAATAAAAGAAAAAATAAAGGACATAAATGTAAAACTTTATTGTTAATATCTTTAGCATTTTTATAAAGTGTATTATTAATTATTTTTTACTTAAAATATTTCTTATCATTCAAAATAACTTATATACACAATGGTAACTACAAAACAAAAAAACAAAAGAAAAAAACACAACAGGATTGATTGAACAAAACACAATAATATTAATACACATACATATTACCCAAAACGCCCCCAGCCTACACAAAAGTGTACAACATTTCAAAAAACATTTTTATTTTTATTGATTCCTATAAAATAATTTTTGAATTAGTGTACACATTTGTGTTCCGACAGGCGGGAATGGGTTAATAATCAATTTTTATACCACAGTGACAATAATCTATCAGTTCAAATATGTATTTACAAAACAATCTATTGTTCAAACCACCACACACGGTCACACAGGGTCGCCAAGACCAGGACGAGAATAAAAAATACAAAAATAGGGAAAAAGAAATAATTAGCTGTTATTTTAAATAAAAAAAAATTATGATTAAACTATTAATGACTTTCAAACATTTAAGCACCAGGCCACGGTAGACTTAAGTCACTTCTAATATTGCAACAATAAGGCAATAGAAAACATACTGTAAGAAAAGGATTACGTTTAGCCGTATGCAGATATGTACCTCTTTCCTAATTTAAGCCTAAACTGTGTATTTTCGGATAATGTGTCCTTAAATGTGAAGTATTTTGCTTGATCCATGTGTACTTTGACAATACGATGTTTAACACTTTCAACTGCCATCTAAATAACCCGGTTTATTTAAAAAAAAAATGTCTGATATATTATAACAAATGATCAGTTGTGCGGGTGTCTTGATAAAACTCGGGTATGACTGGACCTGGATTTGGCTATTTTCGGTTTCGAAATATTCGTATAAGTTCAGGGTAGTTTTAAACGGTGAGTGTTTCTCAATTTGAGAATGTCACAAGAAAGGATCGCTATTTTTTGGCTTAGGATGTAGATGATAAAATGTTTTCCGAGTCAGATAAAAAAATTGGTATTTTAAAAACTGCTCACAAATATGTCGAGAATGATTACTCTTGTAAAAGATTCACGCACAAAAACAGCGCTAACAGGATTGTATTTCAAAGCAAAGAACACGGATCTGTGAATTGGGCAGCGAAAGAATTAAGTGAAATTCAGGAAAATGGAGGATCTCTGTGATGCTGTCATCAAGGATTAAATCTACAGTAGCTGTCCACATGTTGCCAACTTTAGGCTAAAAATATGCATATTTATCCTTAACAGCTTGCTAGTAAAATTATGCTTAGCATGCTATAATATAAAATAAGCCATTATTGAACGTTGAATAGATACAGCTGAGAAAAACATTATCGGATACTCAAAAGTTTTCAATTTCACTTTAGCGAGATTAAACATGTAAGATTATTTTATTACAGAAAAAAAATTAATTCACACAATACATATTTTCCGCTTAAAAAATTAAATATTACATTATAATAACATAATACAATAAAAAAATTTTTAATGGTACTTCTGTACATTTCATCAACATGTAAAAAATAAGGGATTTGAAAACGAAAAAAAATAGCGAAACAATTTTATATATTTATTCATTATGGATAACTATGAGAAAATTAGCTCAAAAAACCAATTGAAATCTTACCCAATAACCCAGTTGTAACTTTTTATGGGAGAAGCAAAAAAAAAATGTTAAATATTTTTTTTTAGCAATACTATAGAACCGGCATTCTGAAAACAAACCATTATAATACAAACAACAAAAATAATAGAATGTACGAGTACCACTGCTGTATGTCGGTAATTTTCTTAATGCCTAATTTTTTTTTAACGATTTGATTAGGACCACGTTACACAACACAATTTTAAAACAATTTAATCTTATATTACAATCTTGGTCAACCATCAATATTATTTTAGTATCTAAAGGATCATTACCACATTATTATATCTGAATAAAGCCAGCCCAAATTAATCGTGACCATAGAGGTTAAGAGTCACATCACACAATACCTTATATTGTAATAGGACAGTTTGTCTGTGGTTTGGTCGAAACATTCAACTCCACTAAAATATTTTTCGTACTAATATTATATCAAAGAAATATGCGATACTTGATCAGAGATTCCTATAATATAACAGTTGCAACAGGAAGAAATGTCAAATCGTTCACAGTCCTCAACTTGGTAAAGTTAAATTGGGAACCTTTAACCTATTGGAATCAGAATCGGTAACACATACCGACTGTCAAAAAAGTGCCAAAAATCACAATCGATCATAACGGTAGTTAAAGTACTTAATTGCACCGCGTCATACATATTATGTCAACGGGCCGCCATTACTGATTTTTAGTGTTGCAGTGGGCATCTCAATCCAGTAATTTGTTCGTTTTTACAAATTTTATTTGTTATTATTCTAGATTTGATCAAAATGAATTAGATATTATGTTTGGATTGTTGGTTTTATGTTTTATAACTTCTATTCATTATTATGTAACGAGTTGAATAAAAGTTGAACAAAAATTACAAAAAATATCTCCCATTCACATACAAAAATAATATGAGAGTACACATATATTTTTTTCCTTTAAAAACTAAACCTTAATAATAATTCTCCAAAACACTTCCAAATTTCAGCAGGGATTCTACAATAAACAACTTCTCCATTAGAAAATATAAATGATGAGAACTGATGAAGCTCTGTTGAATACTTTTAAATAGGATTTCTGTGCACATTTTGGTCCAAACAAATCAGATTCCAATGGGTTAAGGGACGATATGCACAACTATTAATAGGATTACACAATATTAATGACCAGGGTCAATACCTGTCATCCAACAGGTTTTGCTGCCAATTTAGATATAACTGCTGGCTATATATTTTAACGACAGGAATGTGGTAATAATATACTTTATTTGTGGGAACTTCATTTGGGAACAACAAAATGGTTTTAAGACATTAATGTGATGAGTGCTACATCCGTCAAATTTCTATTCCTTTATGCTAAACAATTTGTATTATGTAAAAGTATATCTCTTAACAAATTTATGACCACAAATGTTTTACAAAATTTGTTTACGTCACCTCAACGGTCCTTTTCGAAATTAGGCTGTTTAAATCAAAACCATTAACAAACTGCGAATTATTATTTTTTTCAAATTGATTTTTGAACATCAGAAGCGCAGTTGTTTTATTTTGAGATCTTCCATACAATATTGTAATAACTATAATTAATATTTGCACAATAAACCCCTTTTTAGAATAAATATAAACGATACAGACGTCCTCACAAATGACTTATATAACAATTTGTATTGTTCTGTATCTTGTTTTGATCTAAGTGTATTGTAATCACTTTGAATCAACGTTATATATTTATTTTCATACATACAGCGATAACGCCTTTAACAATAGAGTCTAAAAGTTAAGCTCTACATTCACTATCGCTCCATCCGTTCGAATAGAGAGATCAGTCCAAAAAATAACAGTGAATGGGGAAAACCCGAATGGATCATGTGGATTGATAGGGTGAACAAGATATTCAGATATTCATCAGTTCAAAATTCAATCGCGTCAACCCGTTCGTCCATCACTCAAACGGCTCCTTCAAAGAGAAACTTGATTGGTCGTGTTCTAACTTGTTACGTCACTTGATGGTCAACTTGGTCCAAATTTGTCCCAATTTGTCATAATTCTTCCACTAGGGTACACGTGTAACTCTTTTTTATTTAATAATAGCAAAATACATCTACAGGTCAAATCTCTTTATAGCGAATACCAAAGTAACGAAATTTCCAGTATAGCGAATCGTCAATTTGTCCCCGAAAAACTTCCATATAAATTGTACTGAACAAAAATTCGTTGCAATAAAGTCGATTTTTTGTTTTTAAATTTTAAAATCATGTTACAATTAGGCAATAAAATTTCTCGAATTTCAGTTAGTCCTTGGCATTGGCGATTTTGCGAGTGTTTGCCTGACATATTTCCTTCACGTGATTAATAAATCCTTGAGTCCTTGACATCAGTAGGTATAATATGACGACACAAAAAATTGAAAATGTATCATTTCCTATATATCCAGTGTAACGAAATATTTTTTATGGCCCCGTGAAGTTCGTTATACCGAGATTTGACCTGTGTTAAGGTAGTGAAATTTCGTAAAATGGTTAAAAAAACAACTACAGTTTCACATCTGTCAAAATGGAGTGACATGGCTTCATTTGGACGGATGGAGTGATGGTGAATGGGACAATAATTATTTTGGATGACATCCATTGGGAGCGATTGTGAATGTGGGGCTTTAAAAGGCAAGAAATACAGTACAAACTTCAAAAAAGGTTTAGACAATTCGCCCAGCAAGTGAAGTCGATGTCCAAGCGAGTTTGTCCAGTTATGAAAGATTCTACTGTATAAAGTTCACAGCAATAATAATACACTCTTATGTTTCGTTTGCAATAGTGTTAAACAATAATATTATACTATATTAAGTGGAAAAATATTGCGATAAGCTTACTTATAACAAAATTACCCCAATTCCCCATCAGATCTGCGAAAATTTAGCATCAACTAAAATTTTGATTTCGCGGGCAATTCCATGTGATTTCAACCAATATTCCTTAAGAAATCGATCAAAGTGAATATAGCCGCAAGTGATTTAAAAACGAATAATTTCCCCATGTCAAAATTATCATCATGGCCACCTAATTTCCTTTTTCTCAAACAAATTCATCTCGATCAAGAAATATAACACTATTTACGTATCTTTTGTGAGGAAAACAAGAGCAAATACTATATTTACTGAAAATATTAACATATTATGTTTTGATTGTTGTTTTTAAGAGAAGTGACTGAAAAAAAAGACACGATTTTGACACATAAAATTTTGGCGGGTCTTTCTAAGGTGCCACTTAAATTGATTGAATAGCGGGTCATTTTAGAGGAATCATGATAATTTAAGTGGAACAGTTGGTTAAAAGTTACTTTTTTCATGCACTTTTTAGGTGGATTCTTAATTTTAGCGGATCTGATAGCGAATAGGGGTATATAGCTGCTTATTATTACCAAAGAATAGGGGAAATATATATATATATAAAAAGGAGTCAAGAGACAGATTCATAAATTTCAATCTTCGTTCAAATGTACTACTTGAAACTGCAGACTTATATCGGAATGCAGTCATTTCTAAATGTTGGGAAATACAGGGTTAACTCTATGTTAGATATGGAGGCTGCAGGCTAGTATTCAAATAATAATAATATGTTAGATATGACTGCGACTTCGGATAATATTTTATGAGCACTATTTTCCATCCGATTCAATAAATTGGTCATAATCAAACAATTTTAATAATTTTTTTAAAATTAATTTCAGTTTCTTTCTACAAAAATACTATATTTTGAAGTAGGGTTTGAATTGTAAATGTGAAAAATTGGCACTAGAGTTTGAAACCACGATATTCCATTTTAAAGTCAAGTCATCTATCGAATATTTCACGCCATCGTCATTATTTGACAAGCTATTTAGGTATATTGCAAGAATTTATTTCATAACTTTATTAAATTAAGTTAATTTCCTATATGTTCGTAATGAGCATTAATCTTTGGAACGAGATTTCGAGGAACGAGAGCACCTTGAAGGACGAAATCGAAATCAAAGGAAGATTAGCAACTAATTGAAAGGACAAATAAAAATATATATATAATTATCACATTGAAATCGAATTTCGATAAACTCGACTCGTTACAATGAATTTTTTTTTATATGGGACAAAAATATATTATAAAACAAAAATACTATCACATTTTTTTAAAACCTTGTACATACATACTTTTAACCTACTCCCGCCCATCGTACACACTTGTGCGCAGTGGGTGGGAATGGGTCAAGGCATACAAATTGTATTGATATAACAATTATAACCATTGTTTATATGGGTAAATACTAAGCAGGTATACATTAGAGGTGTGTGCTTACATCCATTCGATTAGTATATTTATTATAATATATTAATTTCTACCATTCCGCGTCGCCGTTGGCTTTTTGGAATACATAGTCTTTCCCAGATAAATTCATGATTCCATCTTTCAAATAGAACTTCCATTTGTTCCGACTCCTAGTTATCTGCAATCAAAACAAATATTCTTTTATTTTTTACAAATTGTTCGGTAAATATTTTGAAGTATTGTAAAAGTTTCAAATACCTGGCTAGTAAAAAAAATAACAAGTATTGGACAAACAAACATTACAAAAAGAATGAAAAGATATCCTATATAGCCAAAATATCCTACTCAAATTTTTAGTGGTAACAGGCTTTTTCTATTGTTGTTAGGAAGGCTGGATCGGTGCGATCACTTTGAATTAATAATGTTGGCCATTATAGTGCTTCCAGCGAGTAAGTGCATGCGAGCCTCTGCTATTGATATAACTTCTTTCTGTTGTTGCTATTCCTTCTTCCATCTTGTCCCTAGACCGTTCACTGTGATTGGCGCGTCAGTGGTTGTTAACCAAAAATAGAATGGTCCCTTACTATAATGAGAGAAAGAGACCATCATACTTGACGCGCATTTACTCGCTGGAAGCACTATAGGTGGTAAAATTTCATCCCCCGCCCCCCCCGGTAGGACTCGAACCCTAAATCTGTCTCGCTGAGGCACTAACCTCCAAGTCAACAGCCGAGTGCACGAAACTGCCAGGTAGTTGTATATTATTCTTTAGTAAGTGAAATGATGAGCTATCTATTGGACTTAATGAGAACCTTTTAATCTACCACATGTTTATTCAGTTTCTACTTGACACTAGATGGCGCTAGTATACTGCCATATCCATCTTTGTTAAAAAGGAAGCAGAATAAAATGATAATCACCTTGTCATATTGACAGACAACAACGTTTTCTGTATCAAATAAGTCTAAAGGGTCCTCTTCCGAGACGTCATCTCCAGAGTTCAACGGTTCTTCTTCCGCGCCCCCTTCTCCCTCACCCTCTCCGTCCTCTTCTTCCCCGGCTCCGTCGCTCCCACCTGCAGATCCAACTTCGTCTGCGTCATTATCGCCATCTATATCATCGTCTGAACCACCACCGTCGGAGATCTCGTCATCTGAACTGTCGCAGGCTCCGTCCACTTGTGTCTTGTTGATGGATGTGACTGAACCTTAAAGAATAAATTAATAATCAACTCGGGAAAGCCAGAGGAGTATGGATGTCGAAAAAAGATGTTGTTTTTTAGTATTTGTAATTGTTTAAGGCATGAGTGTTGCCTGTTCTTTCGTAATTATGTGATCTCAGGTAGAGGTGCTACGTGTTCTTTAATAAAAGATCTTTTATCCAGCATGTAAAGGGAATCAATCAATGGCGTCCCAAAATAAGCTCAATATTTTTATTGAAAATGGAATGGAATCCAATGCAGAAATCTGATTTTTGATCGTATTTTAAACAGAAGAATTATTGGGAAGAATCTGCAGAAAACAATGTTGCTATGATAAAAGACATATGCATATAACTTAAGGCATTGGTATGTGACTTACTAATATTGGACTGCTGTCCGGAGAGTGCAGCGTTGATATGTTGCTGTAGGAGAGTAGCGGCCAATTGCTGCGGTAAGTTCATGGTAGCCGTTATAATTGGTCCAGTTAATACCTGAAAGGAAACAACAGAAACACTTAACTTATTATAACCTAAAACATGAGAATCAGGAAAATAAATCTTTATTGGATATAAAAAAATACAGTGTATAAGGGGGCGTTCAAGTATTACGTAACGCAATTTGGGGGGGAGGGGGGGTCTTGTCAAACGTTACTGTGCGTTACGAGGGCGGGAGGGGGGGTTTGAACAACTCGTTACGTAACGGTATTTTTTTCTTAAATAAAAAAAAATTGGGAAATAAATCTTCCAAGTTGGGCAATCCTTTTCGTTTATGTTTTACGGGGAATCCCTCGACTGTATTATACTTACGTCATCTTTATTTTATTTTCGTTGTCAGCATTCGTTAGTGGTCAAAAGGGGGGATTTACATCATCAACTGGACTTGCCAACGCAGCTATGCCAAAATTTGGAAAACAGCAAAAGAAAAAATAAAGATAAATTTATGGAACATATAAATAGTATTTTTTTTTCTCCGAAGTTAGCAAAGGAACCCTTTGAAACCCTTTTATTTTTTTACGAGAGTTCAGTAAAAAAATAGTCTCTTGGGTGTTACGTAACATTTAGGGGGGGGAGGGGGGGGTACAGAAAAACGTTACGGCGCGTTACATGGGGGGGAGGGGGGGTCAAAAATCTTCAAAAATTGCGTTACGTAATACTTGAACGCCCCCTAATACAATTTTACTTTGCGGACTTATTGCTGCAAGCACTGTCTTACAGCCAACCTCAAAATATGTGATGTCGAGGACTTATTGCTGCAAGCACTGTCTTACAGCCAACCTCAAAATATGTGATGTCGAGGATGCGGTAAGATGAGGAAGGCAACAACAAAGTTCTGGTATGCACATGTGTGCTGAATGGTCTCATCCAGACCTCCTCATATACCACTACATAGCAAATCTCATGGAAGATGGCTCTCAGGCAGACCTCCAAAGAGGTGGAAGAACAGCTAAGAGTCGACCTAGTAAAATCCTCTTTCTGTACCCTTATTCTAAGTTTCCGTGACATTTATTCTAGCGTTAAGTAGTGCCCCTACAAAATACTCCGTAACCCATAAAAAATTCCAGTGAGTTTCTCACTTGTGTTACTGAGTAAAATTAAGAATAGGAGTACTGGTTACAATCCTAGGATTGGTCAGCACCAAACATGACAACTCCCACTCCTCCCAATTATCTCTGGGGAAGCCTCCCTGATTTTGGCCTTCAACCATTCCTTCAACGATGGTAGAGCAGACTCATTGTTGGGAAACTGTAGGGAGTTTGTTCTTTCCCCGGCTCTAATCAATACCTCGTCATTTGTAGTATGATCCAATCAATGGACCCCTAGCGTGCATTTGCCACATTAGGTTGAAATAAAGAAGAATAAAAATATAAGTAAATTTGTATGCAGAGTCTGAAACTGCTGTTTTAAATACAAGCGTGTCATTAAATACTGGACTTCACACCTGCGACAGATACAAATTTCACTCAGAGTTTCTGTCTCCGAATACTATCTCAAGATATTTGGTTGCGCAGGATTGCAATCGACTAATGTTTTGCAATAAAAGAAGCTCTGTAATAATTATGTAATTATGCGGTCTTGTTGTAGTGAAAAAACAAATGAGTACCCACATACATAGAAAAAAAAAAACAAAAAAAATACATTTATACTGTAAAAATATAACTTTTTATGATTATTTGATAAAGCTACGAGAAATTTGCTTGTGGAGACGTTCCACTACTGCTGTGTTGTTTGAGATTATTTGAGGTTATTTTCCTCACAATTTTTCCATTTTTCTCATCATTTAAAACCACCCTGACATACAATCATTTCGAAGCCAAAATGAGCTAAATGGGTGCCGCAGTTCTCGAGTTTCAGCGAGACACACACAGCTGTTTACTTTTATATAGTAGATAATAGTGTACAACATACCTGATGTAATTGATTGTTTTGAAGGGCTGACGTTGGAATATGTAAGGTGAAAACTCTGGGCTGTGAACCTGGAACACCCGCTTGAGCTGGCAACGTTAACTGAAAATACAAGAAGATATTTAAATTTTGTATCATAATATTAAAAAACAACTTTTTCAAACAACCAATCGATGGTTAACAAGCAATACCTCCTAACCCACATTGACAAAAATTTACAAGGAGGGCATAAAAACTGTTTCAAATTCGTAATTATGAATTAACAATGACAATTTTGTATTACAGTTTAGTTATAACATTCTAAATGACATTTTGTGAAAAAATGGAGTAAACAGCTCTAATTTTAGTTACACTTTTACACATTTCTGTATACTTAACTCATTTTTTTAATTTTGTGGGTTATGAGGTATTGCAAGTTAACCATCGCAATCCTGTTCAATCTATGACAGGATTCCAGCCGTGGGTAGAAATTGAAGTGAAAAACACTTATCAAACACTATGCCGATCGGGAATCGAACCCAGGACCTCTCGATAAGGACGGAATCAAGTTAATAATTAATGAAAACATAAAAAAGTTTTTCTTACTTAACTTTTATTTTACCATTTAATTAATTAATTTAATTTAAATATTATTTTTACCTGCAATAAGTCCTTAATTTTAAGTGAGAAACTTTTGATAATACGGCATTTAGTAGAGAGGTAGATCTCTGAATATAGGCTTTAGCGTTATACACTGAACTCTTTTTCAATTTCAAAACTATTACTAACATTTGACACCCGTTAATATATTTTGACTCTATCAAAATGAAGATGTGTTTACCTGTACAGGAACTTTATTATTTGGATCGAGCGTGACGATACTGGTGGGGGCCTGATTCTGATTGCTAGAGGCGCTGCCCTGTGACTGGTGCTGCGGCATTGTCGACGCATTATTGTTATTCACTAAACTATTACCGTGTACTTGATTCATTAACATTTGATCCGCCGCATTCGTGGCCGCTTTCTTGTTTCCTAGAAAACAAACATAGTCAATCTATTAGTAAAGGGCTATTTGAGAACAAGCTAAAATCAACGGAAAAAAAGTCCAGGATAAATAAAATCCCGTTACAAATTTTATGCAATGACCTTTTTCACAGTTTGTCAAAAATTTTCCGTTTCCATTTTCCAAAAAAAGGTGGCAATGCTGCATACTTACAAGAAAAAAAAACAACACTGAAGTATTTTGGTTACTACTCATCAGAGTATTTCAAGAGAATTTCGGGAGTTACAATATCGTCATTAGTTGGAAAATGTTTTCATCAATATCATAGACAATGCTTTTAGGAGAATCAGAACTGCACTAAAAGTTAACACAAACATACAAAAATGATAATCTTTCCAAGTAGCAAATTTTGTGCTGTGAAAGGTATATGAATCAAACGTCGAATGTTCTAATTCTTCTGCTGTGTCATCAATATCCATTTAAACCTCTATTATTAATACAAATTCATTATCGTTCATTTTATATTTGAAAACATTTGCCGATTCATTAAAAACAAATTCCACAAAACGCTCAATGTAAAAAACGTTATAACACATACATTTTTTTATTAGCACAAGCATACCTCGAAAAATTTATAACGGAAAAATGTAAAATTCAGACACTAACCTTAGAGAATTTTTTTATAAGCATAGGGCATTAGTATTAGCTGATGATGTCAAAGTAAGAATCAGGAATTGATTTCATATTAACTATGATGTAACTAAACTTTCTACCTTTTGGTCTCCCCACAAACTATGTAATAGAATGGAATTAAGAGTAACCGACTTCCAAGGATAAATAATTTGACCCATGGGCCAATGTGGAAAGCTATTACCCTATACCAACAACCTCTCACATACATCAATTTCAGAAAGGACCTCCATTTATTTCTATCCAAAAAACATTCTTTCACTTTTTCCACTGACATTACGTTTCTTATTCAACATATACACTGTTTTTATTATCCTGTTTATATCCATTCTTTCAACATAACCAAACCGCCTCAACTTATCAACATTCATCTTTATAACAATAACACTAACTTCCATACCACACTCCTTCCTAATGCTCTCATTCTTTTCCATGTTCCAGTGAGTCGTCTTTCCACAATCAATCCATCTGAAACTTAACAGAAGTGTATTTGATCAGAAACCGCATATACATTTCCCGAGTTGCTAAGTTGTGGATGCTTTTAATCAACTGCCCCCGGTTGTTGCAGACACGGTCAATACATTCATTAATGGACTAGACAGGTTGCTGTTATGGCATATGACATGGATGGACTAGACAGATGGCATATGACACGAGGACTCAAACACATCAGTCCTGTGTTGCCTCCTTGATTGCATCAAAAATACATTCTTTGTAGACCTCTTCACCCTTAGAATAAATAAATAAATAAGTTTGTAAAAAATATTCCTCACCAGATTTATTACCATTTGCCTTTAGATTATTAGCAACTATCGGAGGAGGCTGATGTTCGGGCGGTTCCGGATTCTGTTCCACAGCTTTACTGGCTAACAACTTGGATTCCCATAACTGTTTTAATTCTTGCAGTACCGTCTCGTCAACACCGTCATCCAAGAACGTTTCCCTGATTCCGGCTATCACATCTTCCATAACCGTCTGGTACAGTCTTAACTGAAATAATCAAATTTAACAATTGGTTAAGTAAGTTTCTCCGTATATGAACTTGAGACTGACCAAGAACGCCAATAAGGCGAAGGTCAAAAAAAAAAAAAAAAAAGTTTCTCCGTAACTGGGTATTTTCATTGAAACAATCCAACTCAGTGTTTCCCAAACAATGGGCGGGGCTCAAGCGAATATCAGTGGGATTCACTATAAGACAGGAATATACAAGACAGAAATTAAAAAAAAATGGAAAGAAGATGATTTTGAAGAATTATTTTAGAGAGTAGTTAGTAGTAAATTTAATACTCTACAACTAGACGAGTCTACCCACATGCAAGCTTAAATGGTTCGTTTTTATGGGTTATATATGGAAAGAAAAAACTATATATTGAACATCTTATGTGATGTGGAAAAGTTGCATTAAGTTAACAATGTTTCTTATTTTAAAAGTCTTTCATTCATATTGGAAACACTTGTATATTTTTTATACTGTATTTCAATAGGAACAAACAGGCGGATTTGCAGCCTTGGCCGCTCCGGGCCATGTAACCGCCCCTTTCTCAGTTCCTTCATAATTAGACTAAGATATTGAATTATCCCTTTACTGTCAAAACTGTTATCGAAATCAGTTCAGAAATTTAGTTAACTATATGATAGCTGATGTGAGTTTGTAATATTTCACAAGGTTTCAAGAATGATTGAGCATTTAAATAAAACATTTAAAACCGTTTTAGATTTTGTTTATTCTCATATCGAGTTCTATATAATATAACAATGGTCACGTCAATTTCCATACTCTTTTAAGTTTTTTACTTGTAGCGTTAATGCGATTCAGTAAAAATCCCCAAAAAACAGTCATGATGGCAGTTTCAAACAATGCCCATGTCGAATTCGTTAATGCCCAATTCAGTTAAAATTGTGGTGACAGTATTTTGTAATTTGTCGTGATTTATGGCTTGTGTTTGGAATGAACTTGCGGAAACGTTCTACAGGTGATCCATTAGGTAGGACATCTGATTAATTAAGTTATTAAATAAGCTCTAACGACATCAAATAATTTCCACCATGAAATGAACCAAATTTATCATCGCACCCTCTGAAAGGCAAACCATGTGGCAAGTGCTTTTACACACGCAGCTATTTTTTTCGGAATGTTTTTTCAAGCTATTTATTTCTTCTAGTAAGAGTTTTTGGTCACAATTGGCTGCCTCTTAAATTTCGCCGCCCTAGGCCCGGGCCTATTGGGCCTTAGGGTAAATCCGCCAACCAGGACAAATACAACAAGATAAATGAGTTCCACGTCTCCGCATCAGGGAATCTGAACATTTGCAATATTTACATAAGTAGGTGTGTTCTATTTTAAGATAGCTTAAAGCTGGGAATATTTAATTAGATGGGTCAGAACCCAGTTAACTTTGAGAACCACTGCTTTAACCCCAAGCTAAATATTTTTCTTAGAAATGACAAAACTAATCCAACTACAGGAAATATTTTTCATACTCAGTCTGAGAAAGGTCAATTCCGGGTGGAAGTATCATGTGCCCAGGAATCCAACTCGGGACATTTTGATCAGGAGTTAGCACCTAAACCACTAGGCTATCAAGGCCAGCAATCAGAGTAACTGAATAAATATTCAGTTATTTAGTAGGTAATATTGAACTCTGTGCACAGCAGGTTTCAAACAAATCAGACCTCTATCTTCAGGAGCTATTTTAATATAGAACGATTGAAAACGAGAAGGTAGATCCAATCAAAATCGGTTGTTTACAATACAACTAAAAACAACCCTTATAAAATGTTATGACAAACTTCATTCCAATAATTTGAAGCTTATAAATCTTGATTATAATTTCCATTCTTCTACTAATCCACTTTCGAAAAGTGAACTTTTGGACATTTTTCTGCCAAACTTTTAATAGCCGTACTATTTTTAATTGAGAAGCCTCTAATTTAAGTTGTTAAGTAAAAGATAACAATTATATATGCAAGTATATAGGTATAAGTATATCAAGATGAACTTAAAATCAAAAGGTGGAAACATGTAAAAGACCCATGCCGACCGGCGCAAAGAATATTGTCTATGGTTTCAATGCATTTAATTGGGCATGCCAGAAAGCGAGTTCCTGCTTTTGATGTGCGTATCCCCATTCAAATGTATAGAAACATTCTTTTCGGTGCGGATCGGAATCAGCTTTCTACGTGTTTCCACCCATATACATTTTGACAATCTGGGAAAGTCTGCATGAGCAGCAATTTCATATACCTAAGCACATAAAGAAGGAAGTACAATTTGTGGAGATGGAAAATATAAGGAAATTTTCAAATAAAACTGCTTGCACCTAATAGTATGATCACTGTGATAAAATGTAGAAAAAATACTCGACATAACTATGTAAATTAGAAATATATCCAGAAATTAAATGTCGGTACTTAAAAACGCTACATTTTTCTATCTCAAATAATCAGGACACAAATTGAGAAACTTTTGACTTAAATTTATTGAAAAAAAAATGCTCATATTATTTTGTAGATAAATGCAAACTGTTGCTCTTACAAAATTCTCCTGGAACCCATATCAAAGGTAACCTCCAATCATTAAAACACCAACTACAGACAATTACATATTAATCGTTTTGTTTATAAACATTATTTCGATTATCTTTAAAAGTAAATATTTTGACAGTGTCGCATCATTGTAAAGACGGGTTCAACAATCTACAAGACTATAATAAAAGTAACTCAGGTGATGTGTCAAGACATAACATATGGAGGTCGTATGTATTGGTTCCATAAAATAAATCTTACCACTGTTGTTTGGCTGAGAGCCATTATATTTCGTTAATACCGACGTTTTATAAAATCCGCCTTCATCCAACTAATACACCAACCGGGCTCTATATAAAACAAGCCACTGTCACGCACAACACAACGGCTTATATACTTTCCCAACTGTTCCCATTCCACAATTTGCAATCAGCGTGTCGTCACTTCCGCTACTGAATATCCAAAGACAAAGAAAATTATTTAGCCATGGCGCAGTTGATAGCGATAATGGAAAATTAATGTTGTCTTCATGGTCGTGATCACGCGTAATGATTTGAAATAAAAAATCGATAATGTAATGATACTGATAATTTTTAAAATTATAAAAATATATCCAGCTCCGTTCAAACCAAATTCTTTACTATAAACGTTAAATACCGGTGTCTATTATATGTACTAAAACACAATATATTTTTACGCTGAAATTTCTCCTGTCCTCTTGACCGAATAGACGATTAAAGGATCACGTCATCTGACATTGGCTGGTGGGACAACGGCTGCCATGGCGACACACACACACACACACACACACACCACACATGCATAAACCATAGTGATGGGTATCAAAGTATTTTGCATAGCGACACACACATACCAACTCTTAAACTTTTTGTTTATGTTTATCCCTCCAGGCTAATATCAAAATCCACGTGGCCGTTAATGGTCTATAACTTTATTACTATCCTGAGAATCTTCGATAAGTGTGCTCAAGATGATAAAAAATATCAATAAATGCTCATTCCTAGTTGACTGATAATAATATTATTTTATTAAAAAAATAATTCACTAAAATGATCTTCATTAATTTCATTCACTGTTTACTATTTTTTTTTTTTTTTTTTATCGTATTTTGGTGAATCCATTTTTATATCACAAATCAAATCAAACCGTGCGAAACATATACACATCATAGACAAAACACCACCAAAATCTATTTGACAGATATATGACAACCTGTGTTTGGAATTTTGACTTCTAACTTTCTGCGATTCTATTTGCTAAAATAAAAGTACTATGTCGTGTCAACAAAATACTTAATAAGTTAAATTAACACAGTTTTTATGAAAGTTTCATATTCTGTAAACTTAACCTTCGAAGTAGTCACAAAATGGACATTCCAAAACTATCAACTAATACTCTTGCCACAGCCAAAGTATGCCGGCTCTGTGAATCTAAAGATGGACCTTTCTTAAATATATTTGGTCCGGATATGGACATCGCAAAGAAAATTGAAAACGTTGTGCTTATAACCGTAAGTTGACCCTATTAATGCCCATATTTTGTGTGTAAATATTTCAGCTTTAACATCAAACTCTACATACCTACTTGTACTCTTGTTACGACCCCACTAAAAAGCATAGAGAGCCTACAAAACCCATTTATTTTTCGGTCGATTTTGCGTAATTTTAACGATCTCTTTCTAAATCACTTGGCTCTGTTTCAAAGAAGTGGAGAACAGTGTGGTTAGATCTTCTTCGTCTTCGGTTTATAAAATAGCAGTTTTATCCATAGACTTTCATTCGGTATCCTTATCACCATAGATTTACTTATATACATAACTGGATGTACAACTCTCTTTGTATTGAGAATTTTTACCCGGTCCGTTTCCACCATTTTTAAAAGTGGAAGAAAGACAATCGTGCTGTTATAGCGGTGTGTTGTTGTCTTTTATCTATGGTTGTTGTACATACGAGTAATGTACTTTTTACCACTTTCAAAGATGGCGGCGGAAGACCGGCTTATTAGCTCGAGTAGTTCATCCAGTTATGTATATAATATGTAAATCTATGCTTATCACATATACCAGCCATATTTACCTATGATGAGAGCATCAATTGTCAATTTTGATGTGCTTTGTTTCAAGTTGTGAAGATTTTGTATTTTTCAGTACAGTAATACCTATATTATGGAATACAGCTTTGTGTTTGGGGTTTTTTCCTCTTAATCTCCCTGTATATACATATATACTTGGTCTTATCCAATCAAATCTATTTAAGAATTATTGCTTGCAGGTTAATGAGTATGATGATTTACCACACAAAATATGCTACCGATGTTCTGCAAAACTTCAAGACTTTGAAGAATTTGTTCACATGTGTATCCGAACTCAGGAAAATCTCTCTAAACATGTTGGAAAGAAATTTGCTCAGAAAAATCCTACTACTCGGAAAATTAAATATTCGTGGGAGGCAAAGTTAAACGAAAATAAAATATCAAACGAGGAATATTGCGACGAGTTGATTAAGAAAGCTTTGGAGTTAGCAACGGGCATAAAGCCCCCGGACCTGGATCTAGACAAAAAAATGATGTTGAAGCACAACATTAGGAAAAGTGAGATAAGATTGATCCGTTGCAACGAAACTAACTATCCAGGAATAGAGAAAAGAGCTGGAAAATATTATTTGGTTGACTTGAAAAAAATTCCAAAACTAATAACAATCAAAAAATCAAAAGTTACTAAAATTGTTTCTGCGAAAAATTGTACAGAAACAAAAGAGATAGAATCAAAGATGTCCGATTTAAAAAGACTGTCTTCATCTACCAAAATAATTCTAAAAGATGTGAATTCTGTACCAGAAAAAAATCTGAATTTTAACAGACGTAGTGAGGGCGCAAGTTTTAATGTGAAGACTAAATCTATTCCAGACTCATTCACTACAGTCAGACTCTCTGGAGTAGGACCTGTGTACACGTGTAAAAATTGCGATAGTGTTATTGTCGAATTAAAAAAAGTACTTGATCATAAGTGCATCAATTTTAGGAATATGAAAAGCCCATCAGTACCAGTAAGTAAAGAACAAACAATCTCTGTAGCAATTGCTCCAAAACCAAATTCCAGTGTGCAGTTGGCAAGTGGGAATCAGCAACAAAGCGTGACACAAGTTCAAAACAAAAGAAAGCCCGGACCGGCTCGGCACACACAAAAAATACCTCAACCAGAAAAGAATGACGCGGTGATTGATCTTGATAATGAGCCAGACCTGCCACTCAAGAATAATATAATTTCATATGATAGTAATCAATCAAATCCTCCAAGGAATTTTCCCCCCATGACTATGTCAGATTTCAAAATGCCATCAATGGGTATGGGTGACTGTAAAATTCCTAATCAATTTTTCGGTTACCAATTTCCAACGAACCTATTTTTGGTCCCTTCCGGAAATAATACGTTTGCCTTGAAAGCTGGCCCACCCATCGATATGCCACAAACCACGATAAGTATAAGTAACAAACCACAGACAGTTCCAATTAAAGACACCCCACCACCACAGCCTGTAGTTGCACCCAATAATAAACCGTGTGATTCAATTTTACCAGATATAAATGTCTCACTTACAGTAAACACAGAAAAAACTACAGTAAATACTAGTAAAAAAGCTAAAAAAATCAAAGCAGTAATCCCAGCACCTTCTCTACTTTTACCTTCATCCACAACACCATCAGCATTGACTATACAAAAGGTTACAAATGTCCCTAAGCCTAGTCCAACACCTGTAGTAGTTAAAACTAAAAAACCAGTACCAGAAACGAAACTAATAATTAAAACTAAAAAACCAGTACCAGAAACGAAACTAATAATTAAAACTAAAAAACCAGTACTAGAAGCAAAGCCAACACCGGCTCCATACCCCATCGGACTATTGTGTAGAAAATCAGCAGGCGAAAGCCAAATCCAGTCAAGTTCCTCCACGACTAAAGAATCATACCCACAGTATACCATACTCCCACCTAAAACCCCTGGTAAAATTATTATATCTACTCTGCCTTCAAAAAAAATTCCTCCTCCAGAAATACAAGAAACAATTCCAGCAAAAAAACGCAAAAAGCAAGACGATGCAGAACCGAAAACCTTACCTTCCAGGGAAGATAATCAACATTTTTTCACCTACGTTAATTTAGATTCAATGCTGGGACCTCCGTCGATTCTTCCAATAGAACACGTTCAAGAATCCAGCGTTTCCACAACCGTCAAACCGAATAGCGAAATCATTAAAAAACCTAGTAAATCGGTTGTTGTGAAACAAGTGAATAACACTGTGGAAGAAAAATCAAACGAACCGTACACTTGCTCCATTTGCGACTTGACGTTTTCGAGAGAGAAAAAACTCATTGCTCACGTCAGATCACATTACCAAACAATGGATGATGACGATTAAGTACAAAAATCTAATACTCATTTTCATTGATAACTTCACAAAAAATCACTCTTGGAGGGTGGAATGCCGAGTTAAATAAAAACTTTATTGATATTTTTACATCTATCACGTTGATAAAAAGTTTTTTCGTGCTAAAAAAACTTAATGAATGACTTTTTGTTTTTTGATTTGTTTTATTGAATTTTTTTTTTTTTATATAAATTTAAACTATGTTTAATGTTAAAATATTACTACCTGAAAATTTTGTGTTTGTAAATCCATTCTTGTAAATCAAATATTTTCATATAAGTGTGATCAATATACCCATATTAGCCTGAATTCAAGACAAACATTTATTTAATGTGACTCAAACATTTTCGTAAAGATCTTAGAGAAAAAATATATTTATAAACAATTAAAAAAATTTAAAATTCAGTTTGTTTATGTAATTTTAAGTAAAAGCACAAGTTAGATTGATTTCTCGTGCAATGACACAAGACAAATTGCCCAAGAGGTGTCAACACCTAGTACCTATATTATGTATCACAGGATCGAATTGAGGTAAACCCTACAAAACTAAGTAGTAAAAAAATTTTGCATTTTATTCAGGTGAATATGGTAATATTTAGTACTAGGAATATGAAAGCTAACGAATGTTCCAATGTATGTATTTTTAATCTTGTACGTTAAGTGTGTAATAAAATTATGTAATTGTCATACTTAGGATTTTACACAAAAAAAAATTATTCATAATTTTGTAAATAATTCTAGTTTTATATCGCATTGTAAATATTATATTGGCAAGGTGAAGATTTTCTTTTTTTTTTTTTCATATTGATAGTTTTGTATGTATCTATTAATTATTATTTTTTGTCTATTTGAGATCCTTATGTTATTTTACAAAATTCTAATTTGTATGATGGAACATTATTTTTTCGAGAGACTGATAAATAGACATAATCATATTGTTTTCATTGAATTAAAGATTATTTTTTAGCAATCTACTGTGTAGAACTAATCATGTACTATTTAAGATAATGTAGAGATTTTGATTGTGTCATTTTAAAGTAGGTACTTGATTCTTCCTTTTTTTCTGTAGCAATGCACTCGTTTTTGAGTGATTCGGCCAACACTTTTATATCATCAAATTATTGCAGTCAGAGCTTTTCAAGATGGAGTTATTTAATTTGTATATTGGGTTCAACAATCGTATTTGAAGATCCGTGGTAAAGGTCAAATACATGAGTGCCATAAATCAATCAAACCAAAACTCCCTTTGAACTCCACTCAGGAGCATAGGGAGGCAACAAGAGCTCTCCACTGTGCTCGATCTTGCTCAATGCTTATGACCTCCTTCCACACCAAGTCCATTTCGCTCAGCTGTGCCATGAAGGAACGACACGGTATGAGAGGGTCTTCCATGTCTTCGAGACCCTGATGGGAGGAAAAACAGCACTCTCCTCGGCCAACTGTCATTCGGCATCCTCAACACATGTCCCAGCCATGCCCATCTTTTCTCCATAATGGTGGAAGTGATGGGACTGCGCTGGGTGCGCCGCGCCGACGTATAGCGTCGTTCGTGATGCGGTGGTACCATCTTATACCCAAAATTCTCCTGAGGTACTTCGTTTCGAATGCAGATACTTTTTGTGCCTGGGCTTTAGTCAGGTGCCAGGACTTGCACCCATACAGGGGAATGGGCAACACACACGCATCAAACAGAAACAGTAAACCAATAACCATTTTTTTTTTATAAATGAATCTGGGCTCACTCAAAGTGAACACAAATAGACTTTTGATATCTTACACGCTAAGCAAAGCCTTGTGTTGTGAAAGTGGTCGGCACTAGGATTCGAACCCACGACCCTCAATACGCCGTAAGTATAAAAGCCGTCGACTGATACCATTGGGCTATCAATCACTTCGATATTATCATTGTCATATTATATGTGTACACATTCAAGTGGGGTATTACGTTTATTAAATTTTTTATGTTTAATCTGACTACATAATTTTTTTCTCTCCGGAGAGAAAACAATGTACATCTTACCATAATAATTCAGTAAAATTTGGTTTAAATGGGGTCTATATTTCAACAATATATACTATAAGTTGACAGGTTTCACATGTGATTAATTTTCTATTACATCACCATCTCTTGGATTTTTTAAAAAGTAATATAGAGGAATTGTTTTGATTTCAAACTTATGATCCATCGAACTTCATCCCGCATCCAAATCAACGATAACTATTACATAATGCAATAAATTATTAGCTAAATTCAATTAAGTTTTAATGTTGTAAATCACATTTTATTCATGTAATAAGTCAAAATTATTTTTTTATTCTGGGTTAGGTCGAAGGTCGGATCAGCTAGTAAAATTTAACGTGTAAATATGTGGAAAAGTAGATTTTACTAATGTTTAACAGAATCTCTTATTATATTAAACAAGTTTAGTTCTTAAGCTGCATTCTGAGTTCAATTTTGCTAGTATTAAGAATATGCAATTTCATAAATAAGGACGTGTCTGAAAACAGATTTTTTTTTATTTGAATACAATGTTATGTGTGTCGTGTACCTATGTCTGCATTCTTTAATGACTTGTAAATATATAATTTTGTAATAACTTGTTGAATGACTCTTATTTATGAAGATCTTTTCCAATAAACGTCCTGTGGTCCTAACTATGAATATTCCATTCCAATTTATTTATTTGTTACATATACGGCAAGGCCATTTACATGTTAAAAAAGTAGGTATATAGTATAAAATATGACAGACACAATTAATATAATATACAAAAAAAAATCAAATTCAATAGGTTGTATGATAAATTATTAATTACCTTTTGACCTATTTAATTTCGACTGATGCATCTGTTTTAAACCATACATTTTTTGGTAGCAAGCTATTTCCATCTTTTTCAGATTTTATTTTCTGCTTTAGGTTATTTAATTTTTATAAGCAACCATCCGACCATAGAATACCATTCTCGAATTCATTCGATTCCAGCATGCTGACGATCAGATGTGTACAATCTTCTGACTGTTTTGGTGGCCTACCTTCCTTCTATTGGCTTCCGATGGTAGTCATGGCTTAGGCACAGAACAACTTACCAAAAATTACTTAATAGCATGGGTCTTGTAAACATAATATACATATATTCGCTCATACAACTCTAAAGTTGCATGATGAATTGTGTATGCATTTATAGTCCTTCACAGGTTGATGATAAAAAAGGATAATGTAATTAAAAAAAAACGTTAAAATATGTAAATACAAAATGTATTAATTCATAACTGTAAAAACGACTCCTCCGTCAGGTGGTTCATCATCCAAGACTTCATTATCACTGCCCTCGTAGTTATGTTCCGACTCATTATCTGAATCATCACTGTTTACCTCGGCTACATGTCTGTAGTTAGTGACACTAGCTAGATGAGAGATATCTTCAATGTTTTTACCTAATTGCTGAGCCAGTTTTTCTGCAGCATATTTCGCTTGAACCTCCTAAAAAGTATGTGGATAAAAAAATAACATTGGAACATAAGTTGACTCACATTCAAAAGTGAAGCCTAATTATTTCAAATTTGGACAGTTTGGTTGAAAAAGCCGGTTGCGTTTCTTAGTGGAGTTCACTCTAAAGATGTTCTTTATTGCTTTTCTTTTTAAGTATTTTGAACTAAATGTATTTTTTTGTTTTTCTATTAATAAAAATATTTAAATATACTAACAAATCTCTACAACATGCCTTTTTGTCAACCATTCAGTCAAAAGAGCCAGGCAAAGAGGCCTCACTTTTTTGCTATGAAAAGAATAGGAGTAATGAAAATCATCTGCATAATAGATCATTAAAGGATGACGTCATCTGACATTGGCTGGTGGGACAACGGCTGCCATGGTGACACACCACACATGCATAAACCATAGTGATGGGTATCAAAGTATTTTGCATAGCGACACACTCATACCAACTCTTAAACTTTTTGTTTATGTTTATCCCTCCAGGCTAATGTCAAAATCCACATGGCCGTTAATGGTCTATTGGTAGTTATAAAAATCTTTGATTTTAGAACTTTATGGAACTTTTCATTCCATAGACAATTTACTTTTTGGCCATAATGTTTATTTTTTTTTTCGAAAATGGAATATATTATTATAATCATAAAGGTGAGTAACAATGAGATTTATACTAGAGATGCAATCGAGTCTAAAAAATGGCATGTAAGAAAGTGTGCCACCACCGAAAATGTGCCACGCTCGTGTTTTAGTCGTTGACAACAGCTCGAGCTTGACAGTTGTGTCCGCGGTATTACGGTGTTCTTGAAAATGGTGGATTTCGTGGTGAAAAAAAGTCGTTCTTCAACAGAAATCAATATAGGAAAATCATTTTATCAAAAAGGACGTATTTTATATATTTTAAGTGCATATTATTGTGATAAAATGTTTAAAATATAAAAATATATTTGACAATTATTTTTGTTTTATTAGTAAGGCCCACATCACACTACGGGTGCATACCGAGGGGGGTTAAAAAAAACCGCGTCTGTATGAAACGCGTATATACATTTTTATTTGAATTTGTAACCCAGCGGTTCAGTCGACGGCTTTCTTACTAAAGCATACGTCATGGGCTCGAATCCCTGTGCCGACTATTTCCAATTTCACAACACAACTCTTCCGTAGTGTGTGCAAGTTTCCAAATGTATTTGTGTTCACTTTTAATTAGCCTAAATTCATTTAAAAAGATACACCCGTACGCGGCGTATGCAACAGTGTATATATGTACAAATAGGTATATATTTCTAGAATTTTTTTTTATTCTATCAAGGTTTTTTAATCAATTTTTTTTAGAAAAAAGAATACAACTGATATTTAAACAGAGTGCTCCCTAATTAAAATTATATATGGAATTTAAGGATGTTCTGCAAACAGAGGTTTTCCACTTTCAATGAAATTTTTTACGAAATCCATCATACAACTGAGAAATCGCCAGCGGTTTTTCCCACAGTGCCGTATTTCTGACGGTTCTCGTTTAAGCTGTGTGTATGAGCCCTTACCTAGCCGGACGAAATTTAGATGCAAGTACACTATAACTAGTGTTTTTATAAAAAGGGTCATTTTTGATTCGAATAAATAAATCATTTTTTTCCATTTTCGAAAAATATTTTTATGAATGTGCTTTTAAACTGTTCGTTGTCTGCCTCTCATTAATAAAGACGAGAGATCTTTTTCAAAAGGTTCTTAGACAATTCTGACAAATACATTCAAATCTCACGCACAAAAAGAAATTTCTATTAATGTGTACCGGTAGAAGGTGACAGCACTTAGCCGTTTGGCGTATTATGTGTGACAAAGACAAAAATATTCGTCAGTAATGCTTGATTGCATATTTTTATTTAAGTTCAACTTCAAATTTACTCGTGATGCTACTTTCAAACTAAAAATTGTATGGAATTGCATCTCCAGTATAATATCTCATTGGTGAGTAAGCAAATTTTACCTTTACATGTCTGTTTTGTTCTTCCAATAACAATAAGGATTCCTTGAGAGGTATTTCTTTAGTTGAACCAAAAACGGATGGTGGCTGTGTTGCTGCAGTCACTTCCCAATGTTTCCCTCTTTTTCTAGATTTTTCTTTACTAGGATCGTGGCAATTCGATACAGTTGTCTTATACGGTTTAAAGTTTTCTACATATTTATCCTTTTTATCCATTTTCTCCATGATATATTCGCAATGTTCATCAAAATTTTCGTCACCATCTTTACTAAACATTTTTATTTCTGCAAGATCTTTATTTGTTATGAGTTCAGGAATCTTTTTAACAACGATTTTTTTAACGGCTGTATGCTGTGCAACAATAGCTATAGGATCTTCATCATCGTCTGAATCTAAATATTCTTGCTCCTTGGATTCATCTTTTTCCCTTTTCCATTCCAAGTTTGCTACAGTATTTGTATCTATTTGTTTCGAGGCTATTGATAACTTTGAAAACAATTGACAAGATTGTTCTAACCGGTTTCTTAGACTTAGCTCGTGTTTTAACTTATTCAATAATTTTCTTACTTTATCTCCCTTGTCAGGTAACGTATTAACAAACTTCCTGTAAAAGAAAACTTTATTCATTACTTGTTTAAAAGTAAGAGAAACCAATATTCTATAAAAACATATACATATTAATAGATTAGTTCATTCGTAACTCCATTTTTTCATTACACTCTGAAACTCACGCCAAATAGTAATATGACAAACCAAGCCAATTATGGGAATTTTTCATACCTTCAAATTTCAGATAATTATTAAGTTTGCAGGCTGATTCCATTTTTCACGATTTTTAATATGAAACTCATATCAATTTTATGTACAGATTAATTTGATAACATTTCAAGTATTTTTTCAATGAAGATTTAAATAAAAAACCAATTTAAAAGTGTTGCCTATTTTCTTATACAAACATTCCTTCACACTTAAGATGTGATGTACCGTATAAACTAAACGATAAATAAATAAATCGCAATACCACGAACCCTGATTGGGGATTTAAGTGTGGTACATTTTGTATTTGGAAATATTCCTCTGGCGTTCAGATTGGAGTGTTGTGTGTATAGGGGGCGTTCAAGTATTACTTAACGCAATATGGGGGGGAGGGGGGGGTATTCTTGTAAAACGTTACTATTGTATTTGCGGCGCTACAACAAAAGTATTTAGTGACTTTCCAGTAATAATTTTGATTTTAGGCATACTCTTCCCATTCTCTAAACTTTAGAGAATGGGAAGAGGGGTAACAAAAAGCGTTACGATGCATCTCGGGGGGGGGGGGGTCAATAATGTTAAAAAAATGCGTTACGTAATACTTGAACGGTCCCATAGTGGCGTGGTGTGTGAGCTCAACTTTTCAATATATGGAAGTGATTTTTAAATAAATTAGATTATAGATAGATAAATAAAACATCCCCGATTGATAACACTTAAATTTGAATAGGTTATGTTAAGGTTGGGATGTTGGTGGAACCCCCCCATATTTTTTTGGGCACCAAGTGATAATGCTACATTATTTTACTTAGGTTATAGAGGGGTTTGTTAAAAATCAAGTCAGTCCGTGAACTTAATAACTACAAGACCCATTTCTCAGCCTGTCGTTTGACAGGTTTTGCCGCTAAACTTTTAAATAAATTTATGTTTGTGCACATAACCTTAAAATTGCTTCTATTTGGGGAATAGTCCCATAGTTTATCATTCATTAAAAAGAAACAACAAGATTAGTAATAAATTAAAATTTGCTGTACTTACTTATTGCAAAGTATCTTTTCTTGCCTTTCAATCAATTCCAATAGTTCAACATTACTTTTTTTCTCTAACTTTTCTATTTTCTCATCAGACTTTGTCTTGGGCAATGGAGGAAGAAAGCCTGGTATTTTAGATGTCATTTTTAATATTTGAGAAATATTTCCAATCAGATAATATTAATATTTAAAACCTTTATTAACTGCGCAACACTTTTAGCAAAATATTGTTAAAATCACAACAAACGAACGAATACACAAATATGTCAAAGTCAATAACTATAGATAACCATAGAAAAATATAAAACTAATAAGCATAGATAAATAAAAAAAGACTTCGTCATAAAATGAAGAATAATATTCTTCATCTTATTATATCAAAGTTTTAAAGTAGTTTATTTTTATCGAATACTAAAACAAACAAACCTTCAGTAATTTACTTTAGCTTTACAAAAGTTTTGTAAATTTTAATGCTTTCGTTTTTTAATACACCATTAACGGCCACGTGGATTTTGACGTTTGCGGAGCGGCATAGGGATGGGCAAAAAATATCGATATATAAAAATATTGATATTTTTTTAGAAAATAATCAATATTTTTCGTCGATTTTTTTAATCTGGAAATATCGATATTCGATTTTTATTTATGAATATCGCAATCGATATTTTTTTAAGCGCTGTAATACATTTTATATAAAAAATCTAATTTTTACATTTATTTATTTTAAGTTGTAATGAGTTTTAACAAAATACCATTGAAATACTTAAAAATTGCCGCTTCTAAATCTCAAGTATAACAAAATAAACAATGGTAGATGGACCCGAAACTTACTGCACAAAATTTGAATATCGCTGACCTGTGGGTGCGTTGAGCCTTGTAAAACAAACTTCTTGGTACAATAATTATTATTAAGCGAGACTAAAAATCGATTTTCCCAGGTTCATTGCCAGGTAAGGTGTACATGCTTAATTTAATTTCTTGCTTTAGTCATATTTTAAAATCGTTTTTTTAAATTAACGGTTTGATTACAAGTTTTTTGCAGTTTACGTTTGCCCCAAGAAATTTGCCAGCATCTAGGTATATATATTTTTCATTTTATATACGAATAATAAAGTCAATAAAACTATGTACCAAATATGTGTTGTTTTTCTTTTAATAAATTAAATGTTTTGATAATTAGTATAGGTAGGTATATTTAGGCTTTGGGCTAAAAATATCGATATATCGAAATATCGATATTTTTTCCTCTTCATACATCGATACTTTTTAAAACTATCGATACGATATATATCGATATATTTTTTTCATTTGCCCATCCCTAGGGCGGCATAGAGTTGGTATGAGTGTGTTTATCGGGTCACGGATAGAGTGAATCTACAGGGGGGTGAGTACGTAAGGGCTATAGCACGACTAACTACTTCCTAGTGTAGTTAGCGCGAGTACGTAACGTTACAAATGTAGTTAGTTGTGCGTTTCAGCGTGGTTATTATGTAGTTAAGCCGTGGTTATGAGTAGTTAGATTGATGTGTGGTTAGTCGTGCTATAGCAAAAGTTACGTACTCACTACCCAGATGTTACAAGTCAAATAATAAAGTATGAGATGTGTATGAGCCGTAATGCCCGTAATGATCAGCTATTTGTAGGTACATATTTTGTACACGACTTTAATTGAATCGTGATCTGCAAAAACCACACATCTCGCATTTTTTCAGAATTTTGTTTTATTGCATAAAATGTTCCTAATTTGTGTTATCCATGATATTCTGTAAAAACCACACATCTTCCATAGTTCTTTAAAGTATTAATAATGAAATGATTTTTTCGTGGTCTGCAAAAACAACACATGTACCGAAGATGTGTTGTTTTTACAGACCACGTGCGATTTATTTCATATCTTTATCTTTATATACAGTTTATTCGTTGACATTTTATTTGTCATAATTGTTTGTCTTGTTTGGTCATGTTCTTGGTTAAAATATTACATGATAATTTTTGCTTAAAAAATGCACAAAAGGTGTCATATGTTTTTTTTCAGGAGGTATTTTAAAGAAAATTTTAATCTACGTTTTGGTCGTTCACAAATAGATGTGTGTAGTAAGTGTGAAGAAAGACAAAATAAAGTCACCTACATAAATGATAATGCCAAAAGGCTGCAGTCGCAGAACTCATGGTTCATAAAAGAAGGGCTAAAAAATTCTACGCAGAAATAAAAGCGTGGAAAGAAAATACGAATGATTCTACAGCTGTATTATCTTTCGACTAAATGCAGAATTTACCGCTTCCTAATAAAAAAATAATAATAATGTAACACTTTTCTATGCAAAGGTGTCAGTATAGCCGGCGAAACTTATAGCCTGAGGCAATTTTTCCAGTCAACCGGTTCCGTCCAATCTGAGACAGGCCAACCCCGGGTAGAAGTTTCAAGTGAAAAAACACTTAGAAGAACTCTGACCCGACCGGGAATCGAACCCGGGACCCCGGATCTGAAGTCCACGCCAGTGCAACTAGGCTACCAACCTCGGTAGCCAGTGCAACTAGGCTACCGACCTTGGGAGCCTAGCTACCGACTACCTGTTCAGGAGGTATATGAGACAACTGTGGGTTTTTGTTTTTGTATACCTAATATAAAAAATAATAAAGCTAAATTATTTTATGTGTACCATGAGGGGCATGGTAAGAAATCTCCCGATAAAATTTTCCAGTAGCCAACAACAGAGGCAGATGACTGCGCCACAGATATTGATGAGTCAATTATACATATATTTTCATTACATTTTATTACATTGTACTGCATTGTATCTCTTTTTGATCAAGTTTATATAAAAAATATTTTTACACCGCCGATTTTAGTATCATTTTAAACAAAAGGACAAAAGTTTTCTTATTTTCCTTTGAAATAAGCGATGGTCAGCAAAAACCACACATGTACATTTTGTAAAAAAAATTGTAAAAAAATAATAAAATAATAATAATGTTTAAAATAAGCTTTTATGCATAGAGTAGCATTGGAGCTTTGGATTCAATAAAAGAATCATATCGATATACATAAAGTTTAGGAATCAAACAGTTTTTTTCAATTTTCTCAAAACATTAATTTTGTTAGATGTGTGGTTTTTGCAGATCGCGATTCAATTATTGAATTACCGTTTGTATACAGAGATACATATTTTTCAATTAGGAATATATTATATTGTGCCGTTGTTTAGAGATCCATATTCTAAAACATAATAATATTATATTTTATTGCTGGAAAATATAACAAAATTTTGCATTGAGTGCATATTTTACCTGCTACATATTACATCAATTATGTCAAAATTTAAGAACACATATACGATATATATTAAGCATTGTATTAACTTTTTATTTTGGCTAACACTTCACACAACATCAATGCGTAACAATAAACAAAACAATAAACAACAAAAAAAAACCTAAAATTTTCACATAAAATTTTTAAAATAAAATATCTTTTTTGCGCACAAAAATATAAAAAAAATATTATTGTGGAAAGCGCGGGCTTATTGCCGAACGGCCATTTCTACTTTTTAATTTTTACTTCTGATTGATAGCTTATTTTTATTAAATTCTACGCAACAGTAACGTTGCTTTTACAAAACATAGTAGTAGCTAGGTATCCTCAATTATTCTATAAAAGATACAAAAAATACCAAAAAAGGAAAAGATGAAATTTCCAAGACACTAATTGAAGCCAAATAAAAAATAATATAATATTATTGTGTTTTATTGCGGAAAGAATCATAAAACTGACTAAAGTGAACCAGAAAACTGATTCCGGTCACCATTGATTCGGGCAGTTCGGGTCGCTATGCAAAGCGATTTGCTACCCATCACTACGGTTTATGCATGTGTGGTGCAGGCCCCCCACATTATTTCCTGGGCCCCGTTGCTAAAAGTCATAATGCCCCCCCCCCCCCCCCTCTCATTACCAAAAAAAGAATTTTCGAGCCTTTTTTACAATATACATTTTTTAACTTTTATTAAGAATATTTTAGGTATTTTTTTTGCACCTTGAGTTACATTATTGGAGTTTTAGTAAGGATCCTTCATTTTTTTGAAAATATAATTATAGCCTATGTTCAGCGCGGATAGTGTAGCTTCCCAACAGTGAAGGAATTTTTCAAATCGGTTCAGTAGTTTCGGAGCAAACAATCAAACCCTTCCTCTTTAAATATTATTATAAAAAGTGGACGGCTCATTTTTTCTTACTCTTCGTGAATAACCTTGGTGCTGGTTTAATTGTTACTCACAGCTGTTGTAGATTCAGACACGTTTTGTACCCAATGCACTGCAAATCCAATGGACCAATTTATATTACTCTGATGTAATATTTCATTGAATCATTGATACACATAAATCTAGTCCTAGTGATTTTATTTTGGTTTCATTTCTATGATTTATTAAAAATGTTCTACTTTTTAAATTATGCCCCCGTCCTTGCGGGCCCCCTTGCCCCACGGGCCCCGTTGCCGTAGCATCGGTAGCACCGGGCATGTGGGGGTGTTGTGTGTGTGTGTACCGTCATGGCCGCCATTGTGCCGCCCGATGACGTCATCCTTTAATGGTCTATTAGTTTCGTCTGGAAAGCATAGAATAAAAGTCCGTTTCTTTGGCTACGGCTAAACGGCTAAATCGGTAATAATAAAAATCTGTAGCAGTGGTTGCATACAATTCAGGATTAAGTAACTGGATTTTAATGGGATGTTTTTCTTCCTTTCTGTGCCGCTAGAGGCGCCCTAGCTAATCCGGTCTATTGTCAAATTCAGTGTTGCCAAAGGGGGCGAGTTACTGCCGTTTGGGCTATTTGGAACTTACTTGCTTACTTACTTACTTACCCTTTTAGCGAGTTTTCACCTTTCCGGATACTAAATGACCTTTTTTAGTGAACTCCCACCTCTTTTCGGATACCAAAATTTTCGGAATGACCGCATACCAAATTTTCAGTTGGGCTTCTTTGTGTTTGAAAAACAGCGTTGGCAACACTGGTTAAATTAACGTTTATAACCTCAACGGTCCGTTTTATCTTTCGTAAATAAATACTTTAATTTTTTTATTTATACTTTGTGTTACAGTGAAAATGAAAAAAAAAACAATTTATCATTCTAGTTTATTTCAAATTAAACAACTTATGTATTATTATAATAAGATAACAATACGTTTAGAATAGGGTATTTGACTAATTTCCAGAAACCGTTTTAAATTATTCTACGATACATTATAAGCATATTCTCTTTATATTTTCTGAAGATATGCCATATTTTATATGAAAATCATGTTTAAAGTTTAAATATCCAAAAACGCGCGTAAAACGCTGTCTTGTATAATGGCGCTGGTCACGTGGTGCATTTTACGTCACACTTCTGTATTGGTATGAGGTTGATGACTATCATTTACCATGGCGTGACGTCACCTTGACGTCACGGGGACCACAACTAATCACAAGGCGTTTTCATCGGTGACTAGTTCTATATAAATATTTGGATTTTTATTACGTGTTTTTATAAAAAATAAGCCTATTTAAGTTGTAAAATAAAAGAAATAAGCTTTCTTGGGCCATTTTCAAACAGGATGACCACAATCTGTATCTTATTTTTCATAGTGTCAAATACCCTATAGCTATAATCATTATACATTTATTTTTACATACTATTACAAATAAAATAGTTTATCTTATTTTATTTTTTATATATCTACCTAAATACAACCTAACACACCGTAACAGAATACAAGTATATATACAGAACTGCTGTGCTGCTGCACTGAGATTTTTTTTCAAAGAACGGGACTGAAAATTCACCCTTGAAGACCATTTGAAGACAAATACATACCTAGTGATTTTGTTTGTATCAAGTGTAAAAGGACATACTATGGTTTACCTCCTAGAATAAGCCACTTTTGCAATCATCAATAATTAAAACGTTAAGTTGTTGAATTGAGAAAACAATAAAGAGAGGAAATGTATTAGTATAATATTTATCAGTCAATGCTAGATGGTAATATGTTTGACATCAGCTGTCATAATTTGACAATAGACCTGATTAGAAGTTCTGCCACCTAGTGTGTATTGTCGGAAGCTCCCCAGAAAACTTCCCATTAGTCCATCATTAATAAAAATATTATTCTTCCTCTTTGACGACAATAGTTTTGAAAAATGTTTAGCAGTGTGAAATTTGTTGAAATAGTACTTTGTTGAGCATCCAAATTCATTCAAAGGGTATATACACATATATGATGAGATAAGTGCTAAGATGAAATATGAATGACTATTATTGCATTCTCGAATATATTATTGTGATTAAAATTCTGCTGATAATAATCCTTTACTATGATTGGTAAGTTCGTCCGTAGCTCCGTATTTTCAGTTGAAACACGTACTCCAACTCGACGCGAAATATTTTTCAAACTTATATACGATATTCGTAGCTGTGCAATTATAATTATTATAATAATAACACTTTATTGGATAGTAAAGATACAAAAATTACCATATTGGGTGTTTATTTCCTTAGGCAATTTCTTCCAACCAACCAATTAAGTAGGTAAATAATACATTCAAATATATACCTATATTGGGGTTAGTTGTTAGAGACCGCAACTTTGTTGTGGTAAGCTCGCCCTCTGTATGTTGATTCTGTGATGTCGTTGTTATATGTGATATTTTAGGTGTTACTCATACTACCAATTTACAGAAAAGTATTAATTAATAAATAAATAGATAAATAAACTAAAAATATATCTAATACATAGTCAAGCATAGCGAGGAGGGAAAAGATCAGGGTGCAGGAGTAGAGGAAAAGAAATATAGAAAGGAAAAAACGTGATACTTGATCAAAGGTTTCTACATACACCTATTGTTACTGGAAAAAACGCATTAAAATTTTAAGTACGATGTAACTGATTTATCCAATCCAAACTCCCTTTGCGCCCCACTTAGGGGCATAGAGAGGCAACAAGAGCTCTTCACTGCGCTCGATCTTGCGCAATATGTATGTCCTCCTCCCACACCATGTCCACATTTATAGGAAAGGACAGGACAACGAAACAATTGAAAATTTTTGTCACTTTTCTATATTATCTTACACATGACAGGTTTTCTGCTAGTATTTGAATAATATATTCAAATAATTGTCATTATCATAATGAGAAAAGTAAGTAAGTATGAAAAATCGTGAGTAATTAGTTGGCTAATAATTAAACTATTTCTAATAAAATAATAATATGCTACATGTATTATTATCGATTAAAAACTTTATTACCTCATGGTTTATGAACTTCATTATTAAACGTGTTACAAATTATTTTTGTTCTAGATTACTACTATTGTTTTGATAAAAATTATACTTATCATAGATGTAGTATTTTTATTTAGTTGACGTGTTTGAGTTGTTCATGATCAGAATAAAATTAGGTGTATTTTTTTTTTATCTAAAATGTGTTTTTTAAAATATGCTCGTTTTTTAATATTTTTGGTGTTTTTGTCGAGATTAACGGTTACTAAGAGTGAAGTTTTTAGTTCTATTGCTGTAATGGAGAATGTTGTAAAGATACAAGGAGATGCTTTGAAATTATTCGATACATACTCTGAAAAATATAAAGACGATTTTAAAAAAGTTATGCAGTATGTATCTAATTATTGTTTTTTTCCCCCTATAAGTTCTTTTATTTTAATCATTCGGGAATTTTGAAGATTGCGAATGACTTTTGACCAAGGTGAGCGCTGTAATTCCTTAAGAGGAAGACTCTCACATGATGTGTTCCGTTCCTTCAAAGTAGAGTTGCGAGATTTGGATATGGTGCAGGAGGAGGTCAGTGGCGCAAGATCGATTTCTTGCCTCTTCGTGCCTCTTAAAGGAATCACTGAGGGGCAGTAAAATAAAAAAGCATTTAACTAAGATTTTTTTGCAGTAGGTAACAGATGTTAAGTATATTACACTCTTTACATAACAAGTTTTAATTACCTATCAATAATTAGTATACAGTGTGTTCAAATCAAACGAAATGTGTGAATAAAAGGGGCTTTTTAATTTTTTTAAATTTCAATTTCATATTTTGTTTTTAATTTATTTTATCCTCAATTGAGCGACCTATTTTCTTTAAATTAATCTGATTTGAAATCCAGATTTTAAGAAAATTAATGAGAGTAAAGCGTCAAACAGAACCGTAATGATCTGTTTGAGCGGATGACCCGTTAGATTTGTGTTGAGTCGACGGCTCTATAAAGATCTGAATAAATTACCTTTTTGTACTGAAGCACACATAGAAATCCACATTCTTATATTATTAACCCGGATAACTGGTTCGGGTCGCTACAAAGTGATCTGTTACCCACGACTATTGTAGGTACTTATGTATGTATGTCCTTCAGACAAACATCAAAAATGACGCCACCCTTTAATGATCTATTCGCAATGTTACTTTAACTAAAATGCGTATCTATTATATTTTAAAGAATGATAGAGTTCTTCAAATCGGAGTATGAGAAAGCACAGCAATCTCCGGAAGAATACATCGGGAATCCCATAGACTCCTATAGGATCCTCAAACAGCTATTCAGTGATTGGGAATACATCATGCTTCTTTTGAATCAAGCGTTTAAAGGTACGTATTATTTTTCTTTATGTTTTATCCAATATCAGAGCTAAAGAAAGACAAGGAACAAACTGACCCGAGGAAAGTTGCCCTCTGTCTTAACTATGAATATTGAATTCGAATTTGTTTAATTCGTTTCTTTCTACGGTGAAGTGTACACTAAGAAAAACAATAAATTAAATACTGATTTAATATGATGACAACGCGAAATAGCTCTCCATTTTTATATATAAGATAAGATTGGCTTAATTGGTGCACAACGTATGCGTTTTTAACGAAAATAAACCATTTGATTGTTCGAGTGAATTTCGCTTTACCAAGATTACAATATTAATGTGGCATCCTTATTTTCAGACTTTGAAGCTTCCTTCGATGCATTGAAAGGTGATAAACACTATCCTATTATGGATGATGTTGTTGGATCATCAGTGGCCATTGGAAGGTTGCAAAATACCTATGAGCTGGACACTAAAGATTTAGCTGAAGGAATTATAAAAGGAATTCAGTATAGGTATGGAAGTGTTTTTTTAGAATTTCATTTCACAAATATTTTTTTTACAGTCAAGTATACTTTAAATACGACGTATAAAACAGATGTATATCAGAATTAGGATTAGTTAATGATAAATAGTCATACACACCACACGGCCTAGGCCACTAGGAAAATGACTATCCCGGGATTATACTTTTTTTTTAGTAATATCTACTAGTAACTATACACAATACAGTATTAGTCCTAAATCCTAAAATTATACGCGACTCATATTTTTTTTTATTATGGACAATAAACGCCTTTTATTTTGTCGTAAATAAAATATTGAATTATACAGAGTCATCTATTTATAATGTTGTGAAACAATATTTCAACAAAATGTCTTGTAGCATAGCTTCAAACTACAAGTGTGACATTGATTTAATATAACTAGAGGTCGACCAGTGCTCGAAATCCGACCACAATAACTTATTTAATTTATAAGTTTGAACATTATGAAGGTTCCATTGCAAATACTGAGCAGGCGCTATTTCAAAGTTTTCTTTATGGATACGTCAAATTTGAAATGTTGATATGTAGGTATTTTTTTATTTTCAAAATTGAAATGTTGATAAGTTTTTTTATATTAGTATTAAAGACAAACAATATTAATCTATTCTCAATTATTATCCCGCCATTTCCCGCTCCACCTCCCATTTGAATAATATACCGCCTTCAAAAAGCTTTCTGCGCCCATTATGAGACATTTTTCATTTTACATTTTGTTTCTATGAAGTTGATGTTCTTTATAAGTATTCTGTGGAAGTGTGTGTGAGTATCAAATACATAACATTACAGTAGTGTTTGTTTTTTTATGGATTCAATCAATTTTTATGTATAATTAAAAAAAATGCATTCGCCACTCCTTCTCTATATATAAACAGATAAGTGTGAGAAATTTCATACTCCTCCGTCCGCGCAATTTTCGTTAAAATAGTCACAAAGTTTTTTCTTAATGTATTAATTAAAAAAAAAATTTGCATTCGCCACTCCTTCTCTATATATAAACAGATAAGTGTGAGAAATTTCATACTCCTCCGTCCGCGCAATTTTCGTTAAAATAGTCACAAAGTTTTTTCTTAATCTACATAATATTTTAGTCCGTTTATATTTTTGAAGGCGCATCAATCGTAGAAAACAGACGTTAAGGTCAGATATTAATATGCCCAGAGCCGTACAAAATGCTGTAGAAGGTTCTTAAATACAATTTGCTGCATTAACTTTAATATATTTAGAGCTATTTAAAAAATTCAATTTTTTTAGGAACTTCATACAAATTTCTCATAAAAGACAGTAAGCCATCATTTGGAAACAAAATTACTCATGTAAAAGTTGAATGGAATCTTGGTACTACGGTATGAAAATGTAATAAAATAATTGTAGATTGATTTGTTATACATATAAATGTTATTCAAATCTTATTATTCTCAATAAATAAAGATTTAATGAAAAAAAAATGCAAAATAGTTCCTCCATTTTGAAGTTTGGCAGCTGCATTTATCACACATAGCACAAATCACTCTCTATGGGTGGAATGCCTAATTAATTATCACAGGGTGTAGGGAATGTAGCTAAGATTCAAACCATATAGCTCTCTCTATGAAAACTTGCAAATTATGTCGGTAGGTTCGTATAATATTATGAGGTCGGTAAAACAGCTACATTATAGAGGTCTGTTAAGCAATGGGAAGCTAGACTAGAACCTGTTTAATTACCTACCGATCAAGCCTGACAATCGGAATCAAAAACGTAAAGCAAGACGGGTATAAGCTAGTGTATTAATATATAAATATTTTCATGCATTTTAGTTCTCCTCTAAATTGGCACGACTGTCTGATCATTGGGATGTTCATTTCCCAGGAAACTGACTGCAAAAACGTAGCGCTGGAATGGCAAAATCTCGCGTTAGAAAAATACAAACCAGAGGAGGAATATTTCTACAACAAACTCCAGGTTATGGAATCTATCGCCAATACCAATTTTGAAATGGGTAAAGATATGGTTCTGAAATATCAATTTTAAGCCGCGTACTTACTTACTAGCCAACTGTTTTGCTAGTGAGTACACGCCTTAAAACAATACTTTGTAAAATTATTGATGTGTATTTTAGGTAACATTTCATTCGCATTAAAAACATATAAGGATATTCAATCATTCAATCCAAAGCATCCAAATATCACAAATGTGATAAAATATGCTGAAAAGACTCAGGCCAATCCCAGTCAAGTAAGTGTAAAACTATTGAACACTAATGGGTCGTATTTGCAGTGTTGCCACCTTTTCGGGTTTCGCGACGTGTCCGGGAGAAGCTAAAAATATCCGGGTTATAAATTTATTCAATGACCTTTTTTTCACCTTTCCGGATTCTGAATTTTCGGAATTTATGTTTGTGTCCGGGTCAAGTTGGCAACACTGCGTATTTGGTACGATTGAGAATAATATATTATTTTAACAAACCTAGTAATATATTTGTATTTGTGACATTGCACAAGATTGAGCTCCATATAGGATTACCCACCGTTGCCTCCCTACACTACTAAATAGACTCATAAAAGGCGTTTGATAGGTTGGTTAATTTTATGTTGTTTTTTTTTACAATATAAGAGATAGTCTTCTTCTGGGAGGGAAGAAAGGTGGGGAAACTGACTGGGCACTTCATGAAGAAGATAAAGAGATTCTTTGTAATTCCTCTGAACTTGTTTTCAAGTTGTGTTGAAATATCTATTTAATAAAAAAGATCTATCACACCACGTCTCGTAAGGGGTAGGTAGGTAGAGATAACGGACCTCCACTCTTTTCTATCCAAGCACATTTTTTTCGCTTCTCCCACCGACATACATACCATTTCTCATACAACTTGTCCAGTTTCTCTTACTTATGACCCAGCCTTTCTTGAGGACGGAATCGATGTGTCCAATCCACATCATTCTCGGCCGGTAACTCCTTATATATATTCTCTTTCTTATTCTGTTTGCATGATAAATATTTATTCCTATTAGGTAGTAAGCAAAAAAAAGGAAATTTAACGTATAATAATTTCATTAAAACTGTTAAATATTTTTTTTTAACAATTTAGTATCCTTATCATCAAAAGATGGTGAATTTTTATGACTCATGGGTAAGTTTCAATACAGAGAGAATATTGCTTGGATAATTTGTATGATTATTGCTATAAAGTAGTCAAATTTTTAAGCTTTTGGGTTGGGAAAGGTGAATTTTTGCAGTTTGTTGTACCGGCTTGAAAAATACTTGAAAGAAAAAAGTTTGTTTGAGAATCTGGCTTTCCCGACAGACGTTGTCTTGTGTTCCTAACTATGAATATTGAATTCGAATTTGTATAATGATAAGCTTATTACCTCTTAACCAATTGAATTAGATCGATGCATCTGTTTCAAACCACGTATTTTCCATCGACATTCTGTCAATCGCACCAACTATCAAACAATATCAATTCAGTAGTTCCCGTCAAACTTTAATTTAATATCAATTTTTCAAATTTGGAATGGAAATTTTATTGTTAAAGGAGTAAGAAGGCTACCTACTTAACGTTTTCTTGGGTGATGACCATGCAAAATAGGTCTCCATTTTTATAATATAGATTCTGCTTTTTATATGTAAATGCTACGATCATTATTATTACATTTTTAATATATGAATTTGCACTTTTAGTTTTGATTTGTTACTTACCTAAGTTTATTGTTATAATTGTGTGGCTTCAATTGTTTTTATTCATATTATGTGAGTGTGAATGCTTATTTTTTTAAGTATTTAAAATTGAATAATTTTCAATTTCCTAATGTTTGATTTGTGGTTTGGCTTCAGGAGATCGTTCTAGATAAATCTTCCCATTGGCTTCGGTTTAAGTCAACATTTCTCACAAAAATGAAAAATTCAAAGAAATTTAGTTTCTTCACTTATTTCGTTGAAATACCTAATAATATATTCATTCAGAATTACTTCAATAATATGGTTAAAAAATCATTTATGCTGCATTTACACGCTTGCCACGGCTTGGCAAGCCACCACAAACACGAATGTGTAAATGGGGTGTTTGCCTTGTGTGAAGTTTGCCGACCTGGGCGAGCGAGGTTTTTCGACACAGTACCCCTATTCTGTAGCAAGTGTAGGGTAGTCACTTGAAAAAAGTGACTATTAGGCGATACATTTTGTATGAAAAACGTCTATACCTACGTATCGAATGCGAGAATCGCATATAGACGTTTTTCATACACAATGTATCGCCTAATAGTCACTTTTTTTCAACTGACTACCCTACACTTGCTACAAAATAGGGGTCCAGATCAAATTCGCGGCAAACGTATTAACACCGACTTACACGCCAACGTGTAAATGGCATCCGAGCGTTAGTTAGTGGAGGTTTGTCAAATGTAGCATACATGTGACAAATATGGGTGTAGATATCGTGTCGGTCGTCTGTCGCCATAATCAATTATATGCAATTTGTAGGTAAACATATATTTTCCTTTACTTTCTTAACCCATGCTTGCTCTCAGTGTGGAGCATGCGGACGCCAAGAAGTTTCTCTAAGCCTCTCTATCTTGCGTCAGTTGCACAGCTTCATCCCAGTTTAGTCCAGCATCTTGTAGAACCGCAGTGAATTGCCGCTTAATTATAAATTTTTACCTGCCTCGCCTTCTTGTCTCATCCGGATTGTAGAGAAGGCTTGAGCATTCAAGATTCTTGAGGGGCATGCGGAGAACATGATCAAGCTAGCTGAATCTATAATACTGGATTTTATTTATTTATTTGGTTGGTTTTCTGTTTATTTAAGCATACAAATAATAAAAATTCCAACAACTCGACTGACGAAGAGGAGGATGATCAAGATGAAAGATATAAGGGTTTATGCAGAGAAAAATTAGGTGTGCCAAACAGCGAAAAAAAGAAGTAAGTTACTATTAAGATTATAATTTAATTATAAGCTCACTTTCCAATCCTACTCATAGCTATGTTTGCTGTTTGCCTTGGATTATTCTGTTTCCTTTGCTTTTTAGCTATTTTTCATATTGGTTTTATGGGTGGAGAAACGTTCCGGTACTGACTGGTTTGCTTTTTGGATTGTATCGCATCGTTTCTCTAGTTTGAGTCAATTTTTGTTGTCGGTGGATTTGTTGTTAGCTTTATTCCGTTTGTGATCGATCATGATTGGTCTTATTGTTTTATTGCATGATTTTTTTTGATTCGTTACATTCTGCTCTTACTTATTTATTTCTGCATATTCAGCCTTGCATCATTCACTTGCTTTTGTTTTGACCGGGCGATCTTATCTATCTTATGACGTTTAGAGGTTGTTAATTGGTTTACTTTTCATTTTGTCAATACTGTGTAATTTGTCTTAAGTATATTTTTATTATATTACTGTATTCTCAATTGTTTTTAATAATGTGAATGTGTTATAATATAAAAGAAAGTCAGGTTAGCGCGAACACTTATAGCTCGAGATCGGCTAAACAGATTTGTATCATTTTCGGTTATTGAATTCTTCTTCGCTCCGGATAACAGAATAACTGATAAAAAATCTAAAAATGGATATCAAATAATAAATTATAATATTAAAGTTTTTATGGAACGAATTTCGATACAACAATGCCTTCTGTGAAAAATTCTATAGAAACACAATTTTTATTAACCTCATAACCATTGACATTTAAAATATTGGCACGCCAAGTTTTGATGGGTTTTTTTTCAAGCTTTTCCTAATTTGTTAACTTTGAATAAAACGTGAATAAATCTTATTTTGAAATGTCATTTGACAAAAACCGTCAGTCCTTTAGCAGTTGGTGCGATTGATAGAATTTGGATGGAAAAAATGTGAATTAAAACAGGCGCATCTGTTGAAATGACATTGTTTAACTAATTTTTATCATTTTTTTTAAATTCTTATTCAACATTCATAGTCAGACCACAGGACAACGTCTGTCGGGAAAGCTAGTATTTCATAATGAATAAATATTGTATTGATAAGTATTGTACTATATATTTACATTTATTTCAGCTTTAAATGCCGCTATGTGAGTAGTCACACAGCATTTTCGAAGTTGGCACCATTTAGAATGGAAGAACATTACCATCACCCCGACATCAGAGTATTTCATGATGTCCTTTACGACGAAGAAATCAAATTTATCATAAATGAAATCAAACCACAGGTAAGCTTGTGTTTGAACAAGCACTGTTTCATACTTTTTTTGGAAATATTGTGATTTTATTATAAGTTTCGTAAATTATTTAAACTATACTTTTAAAAGTAAATTATTTAAACTATACTTGTTCCAAGTTCACATCATTCACTTTCACACAACATTGCGTTCTTAAATCTTTTGAAAGAGAAGATTTAAGAACGCAATGTTGTATGAAATTGAATGATGTGAACTTGGAACAAGTGGATGAGTATGTCTATTTAGGTAGTCTATTTAACAGAGATGGAAGGTGTGAAAAGGAGATTGAAAGAAGGAAACTGGCTGGTAGAAGGGTTGGCGGTGCACTTAGACCTCTAATGAGAAATAAAAACGTATCTCTTAAATCCAAACAGTTGATGCACAATGCAATCCTGATTCCATCCATGATGTAGGTATGGTAGTGAAACTTGGACATGGACGATAAATCTGGAAGTTGGAATAAATGCTGTGGAAATGAGATCACTGCGTAGGATATGCGGAAAGCGACTGATTGATAATATTAGAAAGGAGTGTGGAGTGGTTGTTAGCGCAGTGACCAGAATGAAAGTGAATAAATTAGGTGGTTTGGACATGTAGAGAGAATGAACGAGGAGAGTATGACTAAAAGGATATATAAATCTGAAAGTATGGGTGCACGCAGACGAGGCCGACCTCGAATGACATGGTCCGACCATATCGGTTCAGTCTTAGAGGAGGGCCAAGTCAGGAGCAAAAGGAATAGAAGAGCATGTATGCGGAATGTTAATAATAATAATAATATAACACTTTTCTATACAAAGGTGTCAGTATAGCCGGCGGAACTTATTGCCTGAGGCAATTTTTTCCAGTCAACCGGTCCCGTCCAATCTGAGACAGGCCAACCCCGGGTAGAAATTTCAAGTGAAAAAACACTTAGAAAAACTCTGACCCGACCGGGAATCGAACCCGGGACCTCGGATCTGAAGTCCACGCTAGTACAACTAGGCTACCGAGGTCGGTCGGAATGTTATGCGTTTGGAAGAAACGAAAGAGGTTTTTTTGGATAGGACAGAATGGAAATCCGTACTCTCTGCCTACCCCCTTCGGGAAACGGCGTGATGGGTAAAAAAAACTTTTAAAAGATTAAGGATTTCTTCGGGCGGCCCTCTTCATCCATAGTAGAGACTTCGATTCCCTCATCATCCATAGTAGAGACTACTTCATTCAATGTTATATTGTAAAATAGCAATGTTATATTGTAAAATAGCAATGTTATATTGTAAAATAGCAAGGCTTCAATAAAAAAATTCTCACGACGACGCCGACGGTTGAGTATTTGAAATTTCGACACCCGTACCCCTATAAACTGTAATGTAACTGCGTATAAGATCTAATTCCTCCAATACATTTTCTTTAAAACTTCTAATAATAGAGTCTACATTAATCATATTCGATTTGTAATCATCAGCTACCTACACCTACACTATTGAATTATAATAAAAATCATTAGATTTCATTATGAGAGATTCCACTGCATTTGGTTCTTTTTAGTTGAAAAGGGCTATGGTCGCAAGTAACGAAGAAAATGGTACAGTGAACAGCGTTAGAGTGAGCATGAACAGTTGGCTGCCCGATGATTACAACAAGATAATCAAAAGAATCAATCAGCGGTTTGAAGACATGACCGGACTCAGCATGAAGTATGCTGAAAGTTTGCAGGCGGCTGATTATGGCATCGGAGGCTACTACGATTTGCATCTTGACATTGCACTGGTAAATAAGAGTGTATTATTTTTAATTTATAGGTATTTAGGTAATTACTCTATCCTATCCTATCCTATCCCATAAAATGCTTTGATCCCATATGACGGTGAGTGTCTGGGGGCACCTGACGTGTCGGTCGCACCTCTCTTCCCCTTCCTTTCTTTTTATTCCTTCCCTATATCCTCTGCTCCCATCCTCTACCCCGAAATTTTGAACTTTGCATTATTACTACTTCATTATTTCTTTATTTATTTTATTTCTGTAAATTATTATAAGGCCATAAGGCTTTTTGATGTTTGTTATATTGTAAAATGTGTCTCACATCCGTTGGCTTGCATTTAACGTGCTTGCCAACTATGCATATACCCGCAAATTGAAATGGTCTATCATTTATATTCAATGAAACTTGTAACATTTTATTTAATGACAGTAAGTTTGTTTGTTCTTCACTATATCCAAATTTCTGCGTGAGAATATCTCTCCCATCCCAAAGGGACGAACTTTGCACCAATTTACGGGTATTTTCAGATCATTTTTCCTAAGCAACTCATCCTTCTCGGCGTTTAGCAAAATGTAAAGACACGCTTGATGTCAGAGCAGAAACTTCCTCTTTATCCTTCCTGTCCCTCATCCTTGGCCTATCCCCCTTTAATCCAGCTGAGATAACATACCTACGTTTATATGTTGTTTTTATTTTAATTCTCACCTATACGCCATCAATGTATGCGTATATACTTTACTGGGATTTTTGATCTAATGGGAGAAGTTCAATTTGTTTGATGCATGTGTGTTACCAATTCTTTTATGGACGTGAGTTCTTGGGCTTAAAGGAAAAACTCATGCATAAAAATCAGTCGGCACTTTTGGAACAACGTGCCTCTAAAAATAAGATGATCCCACAACATCAGGAGTGCTCAATCACTCCAAGTCCAACAATATTAAGAGGTTGTTAAATGAAGCCTTTAGACAGAGCATTAAATGTTCCTATGGTTGTCCTCTTTCGCTTTTACATCCCAGCCTTTTTGAAAAGCTCATATTTCAGCTGTTGTGTAAAATAAATATCGTGTTACCATAAAAAAATCGCCTTTGATTATTACAAAACCATTAATACCTGTATATAGGGGAAACACGATTTCCTGTTTTTGGATTTTATTAATTCGATTTCTTTTTAGAATGATACCGTCTCACCTATAGCTGATGAGCTGAAAAACAGAACTGCTACAATTTTAACATATGTAAGTAGTATTTTAACTTTGTTTTGATTTGTGGATATTATATTTTTTAAAAAATATTAACGGATGATCAATGGTTGAGCAAGTGGACCGTAAGTTGTACATAGACGGTGAGCAGGAGATTGCTTCCAAATAGATTTCAAAATACATAATAAATTAATTAACTATTTTTTAAAACTCTTCTTTATACATCAGCGATTAAAATGATATGGTTTCGAACGGAGAACTAAATCTGGAGTAAAATATCTCACTTTTGTTCAACAGCAAGGAGTATGTTGAATAATTTGGTAGCTTTCTTCATTTTTTTTAGATGACTGACGTTGATAAAGGTGGAAATACAGTTTTCCCCTTTTTGGGAGTAAGCGTAAGACCTAAGAAAGGTTCTGCTGTTTTTTGGCATAACCTTCATCCGTCTGGTACAGGAAACTATGGTTTGCTACACGCCGCGTGTCCGGTGTTAAAAGGAAACAAGTGGGGTAAGCCTATATTTTTGCTGATGTGGTTGCACTCTTTAGAATGACGACACCATACACCAATAGCGTTTCTCTACAACATCGTCACCCATTAGCAAATTGCCACATCGTCCAATGCTAACACAACATTCAGTCAACAGTCTAGTTTCAACTTTTCTGAATTATTTTCTTAAGGGGTATTATGACGCTCAAAAGAATTCGTGTAAATGAGACAAATTTCAGAGAACTAGATGGATTTTAAAGTTAAAATATAAAGAACTTGCCTTCCTCGCTCATCTATTTATTTAAACTTCATATTATGTACAACCATACCTAAATCTCAGTTTCGTATGTTAAGGACTCGATGTGTTATCGATTTAGTAAAAGTGTGTAAAAAACGGGTGTTTCGTGCTAAGCCTCCTTAAGACTCAAATATTTGAATTGTTCTTAGCATAAACTTTTCATGAACCTTGCTGTCTTCACCGAGTCTTCGTCCAGTATAAATACACAGAACATGCTCCACTCAATCTCGTCGTGCATCTCATTATCGACAATAAATAGTTTATATTCAATCATGCATCTCACTCTACCGACCTTCAAATTTAATACCAAAGTGGTAACTCCGACGTGTTTATCGGGAAGATCCGACGTGCTATCTGACTGAAAGAATATTTCGAGTGCGGGAAAAAAGTTGTTCTTTCTATAGCAGCCTTCGGAGAAACTATGCAATATGATTCTCAGAACATCAATAATAAACATTATTCTTATTCAGCAATTTGACACTTTGTGGATAGTTGATAATGCGCCCGTATAAACAGACATAATTTAAACAATTGGAACACAATATAAGACACATTATTCGTACCAATATTTTCCATCTTGTCACGTAAATGCGTAAAGCAGCAAACTTTATCAAGCATAACTTCAAGAAATTTACAGCTTCCTTGCTGAACAGCGTGATTCTGCCACTGAAAGGGGGTCCTGTGGCGGCACTGCTTCGTATGACGACTGACGACATCATCCACCAATAGCGTTTGCCCATGATGTCGTTACTCAGTAGCAACTTGCACATCATCCAATGCAACAAAAAAAAAATTGTCTTCATGAAGTCAACACAGGACACTCACCGACCAACCTCACGACGTGCATATATCTTTCTTTGTAACATACACTTCTGACAACAATTCATACATTAAACCATTGAGTGCGTTCATATTATGATAAAAAAATGTGATATTGATATCGGGATAATGTATAATTTTTTTATAAATTTTAGTTTTGAACAAATGGGTCAGACTCCATGGGAATGAATTTTTGAGACCTTGCAACTTAATTCACCAAGAAGAGGGATATTGCAGAAGCTATCCTGAGCTCGAAGAGATTAATAGATAATAATTTTATGGTCTTAATTTTTTTTCATTGTTATAACTTATTACAACAACATGGTTTAAAAGAATTTTGTATTTATTGTGAGCGTGTATCCATTATTTTTTTCTGAATTAATCAATCCATCAATATGTACCTACTCCCTTAGACGCCAGTTAAAAGACATAAGAGGTAACAAGAGTTTTCCACTGCGCTCAGTCTTGCGATTTCCATCTTAGCCTACTTTTGATATTTAGTTCTTTAATTGAAGAATGCAAATAGTATTGTGACTTAATGAAAGCGTTTGATAGCGTTGATCATAAATTTTTGACTTTAGAAACTAAGATTTATGGTTTGATTAGAATGGAGGACAAAATTTTGTAATCTTTTAGGTTTGTTGTTTATGCTCACCCTTTGTTACCTAGTTACCAAGTGACGCGGAGATGAAAAGCTTGCCGGTACCATACCTTGGCCATCCCCTCCCTAGCGACTGCATACCTCTTAATCATTGGTCGAGGCAGCCGACGCCATCTTTAATTTACTATAGCTATACTTAGATGTATTTTTCTTTTCTATAGGTACTTGGAGAACATGCAGCCACTGCATGGTCCAATACTAACTGTTCACGTGATTTCATAGAAAGGTCAAAGAAGTACTTGCGTGCTAGGTGCATGACATTAGAATGTTAGACTGGTACTTTCATAATGAGGTCACGCGTGACATCTGGACTTTGCACCTATGCCCGGCAATGTACCTACCTACTATTACTTTGATGAAAGATTTTACGAATTTAATATTTTATTTCAAATAAAAACTTTTCTTAATTTTTAGCTCATTACATAATATATTATAACAAATGTAAATGCTGCCCAAATAGGCCAAGCCTGTACTAGGGCTAACCTATACGTACATACCTATAACGGATAGTTAAATTCAGTTTATAAACAGTTATCTGCTTTTATTTTTGTAAAAAAATTGATAAAATATAATGCCCTATTTTTAAAACCGTATCTTTTATACATGCTTTAAAATAAAAGTGAATTTTTACGTTCGTAGCTATCTAGAGTGAGGTCAGTACCAAAGTGTTATCGGGACGATTTTAAGAAAGCATAACCACTTTAATTTTATGACAAATTTTATGGTTTTCCATTAACGCAACCAATGGATCTGCTTTGCACAAAAAAAAATATTTTAGTAAGTACGAAATTCATTTTCCCTGTCTACGTGTTTTTTGGTTTAATTTGTGATTCATGTATTTCTAAAATGTTTCTAGTTTTACAAATTTTGTCTTTTGTGGGTCTGGTTTCGAAAGTCAATGGTGAAGTTTTTAGTTCTATCGCTATAATGGAAGATGTTGTCGAAATTCAAGGACAGTTGCTCAAACTTTTCGATACTTACACAGCTAAACAGTTTGAGGTTTTAGAAGAAATCACCAGGTATGAGTACATTTCAATAACTAAATATGAGATATGAACGTAAACTTCATACTATTCAAATTATTTAAGAAGTAAGTACATTTTATCTATGAGAGGATTTTTTAAATTTAATGCACCTTTTTAATGAATATAAAAATATTTTTTTAAATTTAATGTTGTAATAGGCCTTAGAAACTATTTGATATTTTTTAAATTTTTGTGCAAGTGATTATTTAGGTACCCAATAGGTATTTCAAATTCTCAAGTGAAAACGATATTTGTCAGGTAAAATATATTGTCAGTGGTTCCCAAAGGAGGTCTCGATCCATCTAGCAAATTTCTTATCTCGGCACCCACTTTTTAATTGCCTTAAAATGGCATAAATATTGGTAATACTCAAATTTTGCCACACGAAAAGCCACTCAGTATGTACCTATTACCTTATTTTTCCTAATTGAAATAAAAAAAAGTAAGCGTTACTTATGTGAATGAAAGACTGTTGAATCAAGAAACACAGTCGAAATTTTGAAAAAAAGTATTTATTACTTTTCGATAATTGATTTTGTTGACATACCAGTTGGTTAGCCCTTTTCATGGTAATTTTTTTTATTTATTCACTTTTTCACAAGGCTTTCAAAACTATCATATATGCCATTTTAAATGCAACTTGACAACCAACTTTTATCCGGATTTATACATCTTACCCCACCCATCCAGCCTTTTCTCAAATAAAATATGTATCAAATTTATCACATCCTAGTTTTTTATTCATGGCGTTTACAATGATGAATCTGCCATCAGGACACATTCAATATTCCCTGGCGACCCACTTGTGGGTCGCAACGCATAGTTTGGGAAACACCGTATTATGTAAAAGTGGAACATAATCTGTCATAATATTATTTGTCCTTAGCCTGTTTTATTTTATATTTTTAATTATATTGACGAAATTCTAATTTTTAGGACGACAGATATGTTTAGAATAGAGTACGCAAAAGCCAGAACAGATCCAGCTAAGTATATTGGCAATCCCATTGATTCATACAGACTAATAAAACAGTTGTACGTCGATTGGGATGAAATCACAAACATTATGAAGACAGCCTCCGAAGGTAAAATACTCAAATTTACGTAATTTATGAAGAATGCCCTTTTGCTTTTGACATCAGTCTGTTTCGAATAGATTTTTCCATAGCAGAACAATAATTATTGCTCTCCAAAAACTAGAAGAGGCCGGAGGGGCCAAATGTCCTTATACCATTTTTTCGCAAAGTAATATCGGACTGAAAATAGAACAATCGTGGAACTATTTTCATTATCAACAACCAAAATCTAAACGTCATAATGGAATCTTTATTGATATTGCAATTGGATCGGAATCACGCTGTAAATTCAGAATTAGGCCCCTGTTCTGTTTTCTTAGTTTTTTCCTTATAATATGGCTGAAAAAAAATCATAAAAAATACTTTTCTTACATTTTTTCCACGAGTAGGTACATACAATATTTAATTTTTGCAGAGTTTGAGTCGGAAATTGCCAATATACGGTCAAACAGAATCTTCCCAGTACACGAAGATCTTGTCGGATCAGCTGAAGCCATTTTGAGATTGCAGCATACGTACAAACTCGAAACAAGAGATGTAGCCGAAGGAATTTTGAACGGAATCAAACATAGGTAATTAGCCACACTATTCCGGCCACATTTGTGACATTATCCAACATTTACAGCAAGATTCTAAATATTATTTCTATTTTAATGCCTTACTTGTCATGGAAAAAAACACACGCAGGGTGGAAAGAAACAACGAATCGAATAAAAATGATCCACCTTACTACATTCGAAACCAGACAAGGAATAAAATTATTATTTTCGCGTCGAAAGGGCACTTTGTCTATAGTACAGTAATTATGACGTCCTTGACATTCGTACCTACCCCATAAATAAAGTAAAGTGGGTTTATATGGGGTTTGCTAAAGTTTTTTCCTTTCTATTGTACTTATAAAAAAAAAACGGTTGGTTGTTAATAATTTCGACGATGGTCAAAAAAAAATCAACGTTCCAAATATTTACTTACAATAAAAAGGAGTTTTTAAGATAACTCTTAGAAAAAAAATATCTGGATAATTTGCTGCTAAAGCCATTGGATGTCTGTGAACAAATATAGCTAGGAAGAAAAATTAAACAAAGATTAAAAAAAAGGTATTGGGCACCAACTTACAAATATATTACGTAACACGAGGATCACTATCCAACAATTATAAAATTCTCTTTGCCTAAGTTGTGTATTTTAGTCTGAAATCCGGATTTTATTCAAAATTCACAAAAAAAAACATAATTAACATTTGAACTACCCAATATTGCTAAACATACATGGGAGTCTTTATATGTTTTGAGGTCCTCTACCTCCCTGCTTCTGGTTATCCACTACCTATGTTACAACGTGTATATTTGAGTCGCTATTTATCTTATATTCTGATTATATTTCTTTTTATTTGTTTCCAGCATATTTTATTTATATAAACAGCATGTAAATATGAGCAATACTGCTTTCTCAGAAAGCGAACAGTCAGTAGACGACGATTTAGAAGATGGTTATTTATAAAATAAAACATATTTAAGAATATAAATAAATTGAAAAATGTCTTACTTACAATTTGAAATGAATTATCACTTAGGTACTACAAGATTGTAATTATAATGATTATTATTATCGATCTAAAAAAAATTTAAATTGGGAATTTAACTCAAATTTGTTATTTATTGTTCAAATTTGTAATACATATTGTTATGAATTTCTTTCACTGTAATAATATGTTATATTAACAACTCAATAAATGTATAATTATCGTACAAAAGTGATCTTTCATTTCATTTAATAGATTCGCTAATGCTTGGTTTGCTATAAAAGCGGTGCAGGTGCAAACATAGCCGCCCTAATATTATAAGGTGGAATCTCGCGCCGACCGGTGCAAAGAATGTTATTTGAATGGGGATACGCACAGCAAAAGCAGGAGCCCGCTTTCCGGCATGCCCATTTAAATGCATTGAAACCACAGACAACACTCTTTGAGGTCGGCGCGGGTCGGAATCGGCTTTCTACGTGTTTCCACCCATACTTTGTTTGCCTAGAATAGAAAAGCAGCCGTAACACTATGAACGCAGTATTCTTTGAGTAGAAGTACAAAGGATTCTATATGTATCTCATTCACTGCCGGCAGTAGAATAATGAATTAGCGGAAAAGAGATAGTGTAATCTTGATGTTTAGTGTCAATTAGCGTAGCTTGGATACCGCAGTAAACAAGATGCTCACTGAAATAAAATGTATATGAATTAAATAGGTTAAACTAAAAAAATTGCAACATTAGTTTGTTAGTAACATTGAAAAATAGATTTTTCTTTGTATAACGACCATTCAATTGGGGGTCCGTTTTCTAGAAAATCAAGTTATTCTAAAGCTGAATCAAAATTTGATGCCTTCTTTATTCGAGTACCTACTAAGGTTTTTTAATCCGTGCAGTAAAAATGAAAAATTCTAAATGGGAATTATGGAAACTGATCTCGGGAAATTTACGTACACAGCTTTATAAAAGTACCTATGGTACGATGGTTGACCACCTCACGTTCTTAAACCTCAACTGGTCAGAAAAAGCACAATAAGGCTCGCACGCCTTCGAGCACAATGGAGAGCTGTTGATGGTGCCTCCCTATGCTCCTGGGGTTTAAGACCCCGGTAGGGTAGGTCGAATTAACAGTCACCTTGTACAAAAGTAAAATATGTAATAGACTGTATTTAAGAACACTTCAAGAGGTTTTGCACGGCTCTGCGCTGAATAATATTAACATTTGACATATTATCTGTATATTCAGCATGATGTATCCACATACCAAAATACACAACTAAGTTATTTTGTAAATTATAGACTGTTGTTTAAGAATTTATCCTCAGATCGTATGAGGGTGATCCTGCCGACTTCATGGCCCTGAGTGAGGCGACAACTGAATATCTGAACAACTTTGACTTCAAAATTTTTTTTTTTTCATTTTTGACAAACATAGTTGTGATGTACTATTGTGACCATAAGATAAAAAAATAAATTTGTAGTTAATGTTGCTTGTATTATTATAGAATTATTGTTTTCAGCTCACCCTTGACATCCCACGACTGCTATTTGATCGGACTGTATATTTCTGAAACGAAAAGTTACAACAAAGCCCTGGAATGGCACAACGTGGCAATGGAAAAATTCCAAGAAAAAAATCTAGTTCCTTTCACCAAGATCAACATCTTAGAGAGTATAGCCTACAACAAATATATGATGGGTATTTAAAATATTAATTATCTTCTATTATTAGAAATATCAAGTTTGTAAATTGCTTAATGTTGACTCCCTTCTTTCTAAATACCTATAACTTTCTAATCGAACATTCACCCTTCCGGACACCGAATTTTCGAAATGACCGTTTTATAGTGAACTTCCATCTTTTCCGGATACCAAACTTTAGGAATGTCATTTTTTTTAGCAATCTTTCACCTATCCGAATACCAAATTTTCAGAATGACTTTTTTTAAGTTTGTGTCCGGATCAAAAATTTTCTAAAGGTGACAACACTGCAAAGAGACATAAATCGACTGGTATTATTAACATCCATTCAAAAGGGATACCTTTTTTTACCCATCAGGCCGTTTCCCAAAGGGGGTAGGCAGAGAGTACGGACTTCCATTCTTTCCCTTCCAAACAAACCTCTTTAGCTTCCTCCAAACGCATAACATTCCGCATACATGCTCTTCTATTCCTTTTGCTCCTGACTTGGCCCTCCTCTAAGACGGCACCGATATGGTCGGACCATGTCATTCGAGGTCGGCCTCGTCTGCGTGCACCCATTCTTTCAGATTTATATATACTTTCAGTCATTCTCTCCTCATGCCCAAACCATTTTAATTTATTCACTTTCATTCTAGTCACTATGCTAACATCCACTCCATATTCCTTTCTAATATTATCATTTCTTACCTTATCAATCAGTCTCTTTCCGCATATCCTACGCAGTGATCTCATTTCCATATCATTTATTCCAACTTCCAGTTTTTTTGTCCATGAAAAGGGATAAGCATTCCAAAATTTTATGGACCCGTTCGCCTATTCGTTTTGACCATAGAATAATTGTTTTTTGACGCTTCCGTCTCTTCGATATCTTTTCGCCAAATATAAAGATCTGTTCACCATATCTCTAAAAAAAAGTGACATAATATTTTTGAAAATGCTGCATCCAGTACCCAGTACATTGAAATCATTGCCTCCTAAACATAAAAAAATATATATAAAATTTTTGTCCCAACAATGCTTCTAGTACAAGTGGTTGGTAGTTGAGCGATTCCAATGCCGGACTTCGTATTGGTGGTCGTGGGTTCGATCCCAAATGCCGACCATCTTCCTAATATTTTCAATAGAAAAACTGATTGAATTAAAATGTTGTGAGGATTTTTATTTTCTTAATGTTGAAAGTCTATTAAATTTTAATCCTCACTTAAAATATTATTGTGTATTTTCATAGGAAATATCCAAGATGCATTAGACGTGTATTTGGACGTGCAACGCTTAATGCCGCAACACCCAGATGTAAAGGACAACATTGAAATTTGTCAAAATGCATTGAACAATACAGAATTTATGGTAATATTAGATTTTGTTCATTCATACATTGCAATTGCCTTTCACAAATTAATAGTACGACAAACAGCACGAACGAAACGAAAAAGTTCAACTGATGTAAAAATAAAACGAGTCTTTACTTTGTTCTACTACGAATTAATTTATTAACATAGACGCGTTTTTGGGAGCGACTGCTCCCTTCCTCAGCTGATGGACAGCGACTAAAATATTTAAATAAACCGATGTTTATGGTAATAAAATAATTTGCAGTGACACAAAGTGAAGACTCGTTTCATTTTTACTACCAAGCACCCTCGGCCGAAAATATCAACGGAAAAAGTTCAAGTTTCAAATTATTCAATTATTTAAAAAATGGAGCCCATTTTCTCAAAATAGCTGTTTTTGGCACATTTTCTCAAAAAGCTGTTTTTGGCACATTTTCTACTTAACGATTCCGCGATTCCTCAACATACGAAACTGAAATTTACGTTTTATTGTAGAATAAACGTTAATTAAATAGGTTAGCAGCTAGTTTAGTTGCAGAAAAATGTGAAAATTAAGCTTTACATAACAATGATTAGGATTTGTTTCACATTGTGAACGATAAGGCCAATATGGATGAGGAAATTAAGAACAGAATGAGCGTGGCCTCTCGCACTTTCTGGAAGTTGAGGGAAAGGGTCTTTGACAGTCATGACCTTACGCTGAGCACCAAAATTGCGGTGTATAAGGCTGTTGTCATTCCAACTATGACTTACGGATGCGAGACATGGGTCAATTATCGACGTCACACCAAGTCCCTGGAAAGGCTTCAGCAGCAGCATCTCCGCCAGTTGATGAGAATACGTTGGTTCCATAAAATTTCGAATGTTGAAGTACTCCGACGATCAAACTGCCTCAGTATCGACACAATCTTGTCTCGCGCTCTCTTGCGTTGGTCTGGTCACGTGGTCCGAATGGAAGATAATAGGCTCCCGAAAAACATCCTATATGGAGAGTTAGCTAACGGGAAGAGAAAACACGGTGGACAGCGCAAGAGATATAAGGACAACCTACACACTGCGCTGAAGAGTGTCGGTAGGCAATCGGACTGGGAGAGTATTGTGACCGATAGATCGAAGTGGCGGGGTGTCGTTGCGGAGTGTCAGGGGACAGATAACGTAAGAAGACGTGGTCCAACGGTCGGAGGTGATACCCGTGTCCAGAGTGTGGTAGGATATGTTTGTCCTGAATTGGACTCCACAGCCATATCGGGTGGCACCGAAGACACAACTGCTAAATTCCTGTTTTGTATACATAACGTCCGTATTACGAGCAATGGGCATTGATTGATTGATTGATAGAATTTGTTTCATTCACCAAAAATGTTTTTATTTATTAAGGAAACCATACTGTCCGCTACGTCTCCCAGCTTTAAGCAGGAAGTACGTAGACGAACGAAGAAGAAGTGGACTGTAATTGAAAAGGGACTCACCGATTGTTTGCTGGCTCTTTCCTTTACTCCTGGTTCCAGTAATATTCTTGATGTGCACAACACTTATGGGACCGCCGACCGTTATTTGGTTATGATGGTTTTCCGAGCGTATTTTCGACGAGCGTGACGTTTTGCAAGTAGGCGAGTCAGAAGAAGAGAGAGAGAGAAGTGAAAAAACGAACGCTTTTGTTGCACTCAGTACGCATAGAATACTTTTGAAAACGACGTAATATTCGTAAACTCAATTCGATATACGTACCTAGCGCCTACCCATATTGTATATCGAACATACACCCGCCCCGAGTAAAGAAAAAGAAGAAAAGAAAATGAAAGAAGTTCATTATTTGAACCCTTGTACCCAATCAAAAGTATGCAATATACAAGCCATCCTGTTTGAAGTATATGCTTAACCTAGAAAAGTAAAGAAAATGAAAGAAAGTTCACTTATCCGAAGTGAGAAAAAAAATGAAAATAAAAATAAACCTTTTTAAAAGTATTAAACAAAAAGAACCATAATGTACCCATTCTAAACAAAGATTTATTATACACCTTAAAATCCGTTCAAGATGCAGCTTGATGATTTCACCAAACTTTCCATGAGCCCGTTTATATGTGGAGAAGCTGGTGAACACCGATGTAGAACAATTTGTTTCTCCAAAAAATAAGATTTTAATACCTTTGAATTCGATTTATTGTGTAAGATTTCTCGAAAGTAATTATCTGCGCCTACGAAATTCGTTCCCCAATTCGAATATAAATCTGAAAAGAAGCCCCGTCTAGAAACGAACCTGTCTAGAGTAGCTATGAATGCCGCTGTGGAGAGTTCTGAAACAACCTCTAAATGAACCGCTTTTGTAACCATGCATACAAATATACACATGTATGCCTTTTGGATCTTTGCCTTTCATAAAATGGAAAAATTTATGTAAAACGGACCACCGAAATCCGTCCCTGTTTTAAGAAAAACTCGATTTGGCCTGACTCTGAAATCCGGAAGGTTTCCCATCATTGGTTTCAGAGGCTTTGGAGTGATACGAAAGCATTGAATACATTTGTGTATAACACGTCTCACTGCATCTGTACCTGCAATGATCCACAACTGTTGTCTAGTAAAAGACAGAGTAAGTGCCGGACCTGAGTGTAAATATTTAACGTGATAATACCTAATAAGTAATGAATTAAAATTATGATTTTTAGGCAGTATCATAGGATGCCTTTTGGAACTACCTGATAAAGTATTCTGCAATCGACCGCCAACTCTAAGTATACCCTCACAATCGATAAATGGATTTAATCGATGCAATCTTGAATTATTAGATGATTGAATATTTTTGATAAAATTCCAATCTCGTTGAAACTCGTTGCGTTGTACAATCCTAACTAGTGAATGTAGCGCTGATCTCCATTCACTCAGTGAAATAAAACCTATCCGCTTGTTTCTTTTATTTTTTAAATTGTGTATAAACCGTTTACACAACGCAGTAACCCTAATTAATTTTTGAAAAGAACTATAATGTTGAAAAATATCCCAAGTCCCTTCATTGCGTACAACATTCTTCGGCACTACCTTTGAAACAACTGTTACATTGTTATTTCCACTAGCCAGAGTGGCGACATGTGAAAATGCCATCCTCTTTTCCGTGTTACAGCTTGAATTTTGTTGATACTTCCCTATTAACACCCAGCCGAATATTGTTGCATGAGCAGTTGGTAGATTTGGATGTATTGTAACTTTACCGCTTATGGAAATATCGTTATAAATATCTCCCCCAAGTAAAATATCTATTGGTTTTGAATTGAAACAATCTGGATCCGCCAGAGTAATATGTCTATATTCCCTTAAGACATCCGAAGAAATAGAATGTGCAGGTAAATTTCCCGTGATGTTACCTAACACAAGAGCTTCAAATGAGATGACTGGACCGCTAGATGTAACCGGTTTTACATTGCAAGTGACCTGACCTCTTGAACCATTAGAAGAGTTTCCGCCTACCCCTGAAATATGCACATCAGCTGATTGCCGTTTCAACCCGAGACGCTGAACGCACGATTCAGTGATTATACTGCATTGAGAACCTGGATCTATTAATGCGCGAACTGACTGAAACTCGCCATAAGAATTTTTTACATGTACCATCGCAGTTGCGAGTAATACTGTACTGAATTTTGAATGTGTTCTAATGTACGAAGTACAAGCAATTTGGTTACTATTATCAGCATTCGATGTTGAAGGTTGATCCTGATGTAAGAGTGTATGATGTCTGTTTTTACAGAGTTTGCATGAAAATTTAGAATTGCACTGTTGAACTTTATGAGTACCCATACAATTCCAGCATAGTTGATTTTCCCGTATAATTTCTCGTCTCTTACTAACACTCAACTCTTTAAACTTATGACACGCATATAGATTGTGTGTCTCCTTGCAAAATAAACACTTTTCCGATTTCACATGTGTTGTAAGCACATTGTGATGCTTTTTGGTAACCGAGTTTACCTCCCGAATATTCGATACATTGCATGCCTCTAAAGCCCTACATTCAACCTCCAGAAAGTCGATAAACTGAGAAAATGTAGGAATCTGAGCATTAGAATATTGCAACTCAAACCTCCTTCTAAGATCTGAAGTAATTTTCTTTAACATGATATGTAACAAAATGAAAGACCATTCATCCACATTGAAATCCAATGACTTTAATGCCGCTAAGTTTTCTATTAAAGTATTAATAAAGTATCTCAACTGCATATTTTTATCTGTCAAAGAAGCTAAATTTAATATTCTATCCAGGTGATTTTCCGCTATAAGCCGTGGATTGTTATAACGCTTATGTAAAATGTCTATTGCTACGTTATAATTTTCATTAGAAATTGTAAGATGTTTGATCAATTGGTATGCTTCACCCTTCAAACAGCCTAACAAGTAATGTAATTTTTGCACACTTGGAATTGACTTCTCGTTATGAACCAAACTATCGAAAACATTCCTGAAACTTTGATATGACGTTAAGTCACCTTCAAATACAGGCAAATGCATTTTGGGGACCGACAACTGTTTTGAATTATTAGTCACATCAGCTAGACCCGTACTAGGAGCTGTGACAGAAAGCATAGTGTTGTATAATCCTTTAATTTCGTATATAATTGATTCGTATTTAATATACTCCTTCAAATGCATCTCTGCATCAAAGTCCTTTGGTTTTGCTGCTTCCATAGAGACATATGATTCAACAAAATTATCCCATAATTTTTCGACATCATTATATCTCGTATTAAACTGAACGATTAAAGATAAAGAATCTTTATTGGATTGTGCATCTTTACCTAATTCTAATAAACTATCAATTGAAACTTTACTCAAATTATATTTAATGAACTTTGCCATGATTGTTTTTGTTTACATTTGTTATGTCAAAACAAACAAGATGGCCGCTATACTGAATACCGCAATCGCTCTAACTTCACGTATATGAACCGAAAATATACGAAGCTAGGAGCCGAAACGTTCCGAAAGAAAAATTAGTATAAGCGTCCCTCGTAATGAATCCTACCCACAAAATTAATATAAGCACAAGGTACATATATCGAATCCGACCGCAATGAAAATTTCCGAAATGTTGTAACGTACTGAATGCAACTCACGATTCTTGAAATAGGAATGGAATAAAGGAAATTTGGGGAGAAGGACCAAAATATGTCCGCTACGTCTCCCAGCTTTAAGCAGGAAGTACGTAGACGAACGAAGAAGAAGTGGACTGTAATTGAAAAGGGACTCACCGATTGTTTGCTGGCTCTTTCCTTTACTCCTGGTTCCAGTAATATTCTTGATGTGCACAACACTTATGGGACCGCCGACCGTTATTTGGTTATGATGGTTTTCCGAGCGTATTTTCGACGAGCGTGACGTTTTGCAAGTAGGCGAGTCAGAAGAAGAGAGAGAGAGAAGTGAAAAAACGAACGCTTTTGTTGCACTCAGTACGCATAGAATACTTTTGAAAACGACGTAATATTCGTAAACTCAATTCGATATACGTACCTAGCGCCTACCCATATTGTATATCGAACACATACCTTAAGTAAATAATTAAATTTAGTTCAAACAAAACTTTTTTGAATTTTCGTAAAGGGGCAGTGGCGCTAGTACGAGTTTTATCGAAAGCTTATTGCACGCCAGTAAGCGCTTATAAGCGTGCAAATAGTGTTCTAAAATCAAACGACCGAATCGTTCGATCATTTTTGTACGGAAAATTTTCGAAACTCTTTCGATGATCGTTTCGATATTCGATCATCGAAAACTTATACCTACTAGGGGTTCAGTAGTTAAAACAATACAATTTTTAATCAAACCCATTAAGTCATTAATGTTTACGATCATTATACAGCTCTAAAAACGGAGTCACATCGTGACGCCTAACCCCTAGTTAGATGATAGTAGAAAATAACCTTGCAAATTATGTCACAAAGACATTAATGTTTAACATAGTTAATGTATATTTTCCAATCTCCGATATTATTGCACTTTTATGACAAAGACACTATTAAAAATAAACCCAGGGTTAACAAAATGACATTTTAAATACCGCAGTAGCCATGTAATAAAAGTAAACCATGTAGTAAAAATTAATGTATTTTTTAAGGCAAATTTGATATTACCGTATGTTGATCCACATACGACAAAAGATGACGAAAACTACCTCCAATTGTGTCGAGAAGCAATAGATCGATCTCCCAGCTACAAGAAAAGGTATGCCTTTTTTATTTTCATACTAGTACTTCCCGACAGACGTTGTCCTGTGTTCCTAAATATGAATATTGAATTCGAATTTGTATGGTGACGAATTAATTATCATTTGACCAATGTGATTCCGAACGATGCGTCTGTTTTAAATCATGTATATTGCATCCGCATTCTGTTAATCGCACCAATTGACAATTTCTGTCAAAATTTCAGAATTGGAATAAAAATAATTATAAGGTGAAAAGTACTTATAAGGTTGTCTACGTAAAGTTTTCTTTAATTTTCTATTTTTCCATGCATTTTTTTCTTCTAAAAAGACATTCGCCTGATAAAAGCCTACACGACAAAAAAAGAATTAGCGAAATCGGTCCAGCCGTTTAGGCATGATGCGATGACATCGGGAAATATCTCTCCATTTTTATATATAAGATTGTGGGGTCAATTATATAACAGTTCCACAAAAAACATTTTTTTAAGTACTTAAACATAGTTTTTATATTTTTAACCTCTACAGACTCTGGGTATCATATTTGATACTTTGGGATTGTAAGCTATACTGCCTCAGTGGTACTGCATATTGGATATGATATGAACAGTACACCATAATAGGACATCATTGGTGCCAACCATGCCGAAAAATACAGTTTGAAGTTAGTCGCTGTCGCCTTCTTGTCGTGACAAGTTGTGTGTTTATTGCTGTCATCATGGATCGAATTTTAAAAATCGGTAAGTTACACTTTTTTTGTTGTTTAATACCGTATGTTTAGTTCTTATCACATATCAATACGTTATTTGTATTTTTGAGTTAAAACTTACAATAAATAATTATGATTTTCTGTATTTTTATAGAAATTTATTTCAAGTATCATAGATGATACCTGCGGATTCTATACTATCATTGTTTGGTATTTTTAGGATTAAACGATACTGAGATTGAAGCTGAATTACAACTTCCAATGGACACAAACGATTCTGAATATGAATGCGATTCTGATGTGGGTTGCAATGAGGAAGTCGGAAACAACTTTTCTTCTGGAAGACCACTCAGTCCAAGAAGTGGTTCTGAAGATTCTGATGGTGAGTCAGATATTGAACCATTAGCAATTTCAAACATTAGTAATTCTGAAAGACATAACCCAAGCAACCACTGGAAACATACACCAGAATTTCTTTCATTCAATTCCTTCAAGTACGAAGAAGATGAAGAAGATTCTGAAATTCTGGAGCCATTGCAGTATTTTGTTAAGATGATTCTTTCTATTCGGAGGTATCTGGCTTCACGAATCAAAATTATTTAAAATTGCATGGGAAGAACTTATGTACTACACCGACAGAGATAAAACATTTCTTTGGAATATGCATCCTTGTTAGCCTCCTTGGATTTCGGAGGATTCGTCAGTATTGGGAGAGAGCCACAAGGGTTCCCATTATTTCTAATAGGATGAACCGCGACCGATTCTTCAAATTGCGCTGCAACATTAAATTATTGAACGATGACATTATTACTCAGGAGCATAAACAAGGTGACAGTTTTTGGAAAATACGTCCCATAATATCAAGGGTACATAAAGGATGTTTACAGAACAAAAGAAGTAAAAACATATCGATAGGTGAGCAAATGCTACCATTCCAAGGTGCATGTAAGAATCGGCAAGTTGTTCGTGGCAAACCTTATCCAGTCGGGATAAAAGAGTTCGCCATGACAACACCTGCAGGTATCCCTTTAGATTTTTACCTCTACGAAGGCAAAGGAACATCAGTGGAATCCGTACTTTACCCGATGCCCGAAAAACTTGCTGTTGGTGGTAGATTTGTTTTGAAATTAGCAGATACACTGCCGATTGGATGCACCATATAGGTACATGGACAGATATTTTACATCTGTGCCTCTGCTTAACAATCTGTTAGCACGAAACATTCATGGCACAGGTACAATAATAAACAGGTTACCGAAATTTGCCAACTCGTAATTGCTATAAAACTTTCCACGAATAGTCATTTAATTTATGTAGTTGTTATTTTATTTTTTACTAAGTAGGTACCTAAATATTATTATTTTTAACTTAATTTTACATCCTAAGTGCTTTTCAGATTTCTTGGTTCACTGATCTACATAATAATATGTCATATTTTTATTGTAATAAAATATATTCCACAAGAAACAACAATGTTTTATTTTGTTACTAAAATCATTAGTTTTGTAGTATCAGAAACCCCAAGTATCATATGTGATACCACCCCCCACCCCTAATCCAGGGGAGAAATGGTGAAAAAATTAAATAAAAATGATTCTTTGAGGCCCACTGGATAAAAGAAATTACTTTTTATCAGATAAATATCTCAAATATAGTCTCGGGTCTGTAGAGGATAAAGTTGTACCACCGTATTGTATCACTTAGGCAGGTTTTGCGCCACTTAACTCCACCATAAAGCCTAGTTCACATTGGTCGAGTATTTTAGTCGAGTGGCGAGTAATGTAGTAACAAAACGTATGTGAACGACTAAAATTCTAAAATTTAGTACATTAGGTTGAATGGCAGTTAAATCGAGTCGATCATTTTGTTTTATTGTTATGGACGAGTCTCCTAGTAGTCTCGCTGCGTGTGAACATTATTTGAGAGTGCCCGCTAATTTTGTTGACTTTGTATGAAAATATCTAAAGCGCTCGAAACGGTGGAGTAAGTGGGATGGGCTACTGCAAGAGCGGCAATTACGTTTGCGAGAATGAGAGGGAACTGCAATCAGGTGCAATAAACAATAATTTTGTTGTTATGGCGTCGCAGGAAATCCGTTCCATACTAACATTAATATTTTATTTTATATTATTCCTTATCCATTTTCAACTTTTTATTAGTTATTCTGTTATCCGGAGCGGAGAAGAATCCAATAAATCAAACATCGGAAGAATCTGTTTAGCCGATCTCGAGTTATAAGTGCTCGCACTAACCCTCCATTCATTTACATTACCTATAAGATTTATCTTAACTGTATTATTATGTACACATACAAAATATGTACTGTTAAAACATCAATACAAAAAATATTTACTAACATATTACAATACTTTGCTTATTTTCTATGTCCAATTATTGAGAACTTTATAGTTATTGTAATTTTTAAATTGTTTTTATTGATATTTTATAACCTGTTAAAGTGGTGCCGTATACATATATAAATAAATACAACTACAAAGAATGTCTTCTAACTAGCACCCGCATTGTGTATGTGTTGCGGTTTGCTCGTTTTAAAAACTCACCTTTATATGAATAAAATGTGAACGATTTTTGTTCGAGCAGCTACTAAATTAGATGCTGCTTGATATAATGTGAACTAGGCTTAAATACTAGCTGTAGATCCTAACGTTGAGCTGTTAACAGAAATTCTGTGAATGATATATAATGATGTAATTTTAATCATGTCTATTGTCTAGCTCTTTCTGTGCCATTGAACAGTTTGAAAATTTATTGCACAAACATCTTATTCAAAAGAAACTGCCTTTATTATTTCAGATTGAAATGCTATTACTCAAATTCCCAAAGCGCATTTGCCAAGCTGGCTCCTTTCAAGGTGGAAGAGCATTTCCACAAGCCAGATGTGTTTGTATTTCATGATATGATATACGACAGTGAAATTGAATATATTATAAATGAAATTAAACCTAAGGTAAGTTATATTTTCTAGAAAAAGGTCTATTGAGCAGTTTTTCTTATTTTCCAAAAAACAATTTTATTTTACTTTCTTTTACTTTTCGTTTGGCTTCCGGAATATTATATCTTCACCCGTAGAGGGCTGCGACCCATCAGTAAGTCCTTCGGAGTTGCATTGTGAATGTTTCGGAGGCTTCCTGTAAACTGAACTGGCTTACTGATAGAAACACTTTGTATTGGAAAACGAAATTGTTGGTTTTTATATTTTTCTCACAATCGTTTCACATTTTTTCATCGTTTAAAACTTTTTTCACTTATACTTACAAATATTTTGAAACCAAAATAATGCAGTCATTCCTTGGTTTTTGCAAGACACGCGCTAAATATTGAAAGTTATTTTCTTATTTTTCTGTATTGTTTGCGAAAAATTACGGTTAAAGAATCAAAAAAACCTAAGAAATTTTAGAAAATCAAATAAACCAAAATCCGGTTTCTTTCCCGTATCGGGTTTTGTGCCGACTTGCAGTTGAACTCTCTGGACTACTGTAGTTGCATATAATTCAGGAGTAACTGAACTGGACAGTTGACGAAAGAAAATATTGTTGATCTCCCATCAAGTAAAACTATTTTAACTTTCTTTGAGTGATCTATAAAGTGTGTGGATGAGTCTATTGAGTTGTTGCATGATCGTTTGCAAAGTAGGGCTTTATGTATTGGTGTCTTAGAAAGAGTTGATTAAGTATTGATAATCGATTGCAGTTGCAAAGAGCTCAAGTGGTGAATGAAGATGGAACTGGTAAAGAAGATAAGGTAAGAATAAGCATGAATAACTGGCTCTATGATGACCACAGTCCCATCATCAAGAGGATCAATAGGAGGTTTCACGATATGACTGGATTGAATATGGAACTCTCTGAAGCACTTCAGATAGCCGACTATGGCATTGGTGGATACTACGGTTTACACATTGATTTCTCAACGGTAGGATAACATTTAATTCATAAAAAAACCATAAATACGGGAGAGTTGTAGCCATACTTGATCTAAAACATTTTCTTTTCAGAAAGATACGGAAGAAGGCGAAGGCGTTGAATTGAAAAGCAGAATAGCAACCATACTGGTTTACGTAAGTTCAATTTCTATTCATAATATTTAATGAAATAACTTCTGACTGCATGGACTGTATGAAGATTCCGACTATAACGTTAAGCTTGTAGGATCATCACGGGAGTTCCACAGGGTTGTGTGTTGGTCCCATTTCTTTTCAGTATTGTCATGGATTTTACCTTAAGTAGATTTAAACATTATACCTACTATAGCACATTGAAGGAGTTAATACGCAGTGTATCAAGATAATTCAGCCTTGGCCTTCAAGCCAATGCCAATAAAAGGATCATTGTGCCCTGACTGCCTGTAAAGTGTTCTTTCATCCAATATTTCGTTCTTAAATAATGTTTTATGTTTTTTGTAGATGACAGATGTAGAAAAAGGTGGTAACACCGTGTTCCCGTACTTAGGAGTCAGTGTGAAGCCCCAAAAGGGCTCAGCTGTTTTCTGGTACAATCTGCATCCATCTGGAGAAGGCTATATGGGCACTTGGCACGCTGGGTGTCCTGTACTAATAGGAAATAAATGGGGTGAGTAAAAATTTCCGTATTTCTTCAGCTTTTTCGAAACCATTGATCATGAACGTATGCAGACCTGTCGCATAGATTTCCAAAGCTGATCTATTCATTCCATGAAATTTTCGATATTCCGACCTTCATCATATTTCAGCATATATTACTTCCCTTCCCGTCATTAAGTTTTCCTTTTGTCGGGTCTTTAATCTTTCTCTTTCTGCGTTATGATAATGGATACCAGCTAGCTTCTGGTTACCATTGTATTTCTTTATTCGAGCATTACTTTGACCAGCTGGATTTGGAGTCGTCTGTCTTGTGTGATTCCTGCCAATGTCTCTTCGAACATTGTCGCATGGCCAGCCCAATTTCACTGAAACTATTAGATTAATATATGTCTATGCTCTATCGATGTGAACACGAATACACTTTTGACATCTGTCACACTAAGCAAAGACTTGTGTCCAGAAAGTGGAAATTGTTGGCAGCAGGATCGAACCCACGATCTCCAGTACACTAAGCCGCCGACTGTTATCGCTGGACTACCATACAACGTCTTTCGATAACTGCACACCTTCCTATAATGTTTTGTATTTTCTTTTCAGTTGCTAACAAATGGGTGAGAATTCAAGGCAATGAGTTTGCGAGTCCGTGCAATTTGGAATATCAAGAGGAAGGTCACAATAAAAAATATCCTGATTTTGTATTTACCGGGTTATAGCAGAAACACCATTGATTTTTTCGAGCTTCTAGCATTTGTTAAAGATGGGTGGAGTGGATTGAATTGATCACCAGTGAACTGAATACTTTGTTTTATGTATCGTTTTTTTTAAACATTGTTTATACAGAATAAAATACATATTATTATTCCTACTTTGATTTACTCAACCCTTTTCCACCAGTTTTCAATGGTATGAAAAAACCTTGAAGCGAAGATCTTTATTTTGATTGAGTTCTTCGAGATGTCTTCGGATTAGATGGGAGATTTCCAGGATAATTCGTAAGATTTTCTTATTTTTGCAGCTCCTAGGGTATAATGTGAATCAAAACTAGCAGCCAAGTTACCGGTGATTTTCTATCAATTGTTTATTTCACGCACTACCGTTGAAAGTATCCAGTATCTTCTTAGTAAGGTATAATAATCAAATACACAAATATTCACACGTCTAGTAAAACCGAGCAGCCGTTTATAGACAAGTCTCCAACAATAATAGCTCAGTCGTATAGACAACTTAATTGCCAGTTATAATATCAATCAATGCTGATAAAACAAGGTATATGATAATGAAGCAGAAAAACAAACCTAAAATCACCCTCAAAATAGTTATAAATAGATGTGAAATTGAGCGTGCGGACTGCATTAAATATTTGGGTGTAAAAATGGATGAAAGATTATCATGGTCGGAGCATGTGAATTACATACTGAATAAGCTGGGGCCCCTGATCGGAATATTAAAGAGAATTGATCTATATGATATTGCTACGAAAAAAATGATTTATAACGCATTTATATTACCCCATATAACCTATGGCTTAGTAGTTTGGTCGCAATGTAGTGCTCAACTAAGTGAAACTATAAAGAGGGCCATGAACAAAGCATTGAAGGCAGTCTATAATCTGAATAAATTTACAAGATCAAGTGAACTATATAAAATAACGGAATCCTTGAACTTGGATGAGATGATCAACATTGAGAAGATAAAGATGCTGCATAGGATGAAGAACGGACAGATTAAGTCGCAAATATGTATGTTGCCTAACAGTAGTGTACATTCCCGCGACACACGACAAAAGAATCATATTAGGACTGAGTACCCCAGGACTAATAGAGTCAGAGATGGGTTCATGTATTCGGCTGCATTGTTATATAATGCATTGCCAAATGAGGTAAAACAAATAGAGTCGATAAAACCATTTGCGAAGGCGATGAAGAGATTAACATTGTGTGAACGCGAGTGAATGAGTTAAAAATATACTGTTTGTGTTTTCTCTTTTGCTGGCATTCCATCCAAACATGGATGATTTATGCCCTCACTTACACAGTTTAGGTATGTTTTGACATTCATGTTGAAAAGGATTTTTTTTCTTTTTTTTTTATTAATTTTAAATATTGACAAAGTTTCTTTGAACAAACTTAATAATCATTTATTATTTTTCTCCGAATTCAAGTGCAACATATAAAACATATTGATAGGATAGTCTACATTACTGAAATTAAAATAGAGAGGCATCACATCTCTTATCGGACAACCCAAAATGTACTATTTACCTATAGTAAGATAATATTTGTGCAATATAACGTATTGTAAATGATATTGTTTTCTTGTTTACTGTGAGGGGCATGTATGTGATAGATTAACTGTTCTTTTTATTGTTGTTATTTATTATTAGTTATATATTTTATTTATTTATATTATTTATTTTTTTATCTCTTTTTATTTTTGTAATATCAACTGTATTTATTAGTATAGAATAAATAAGTGTAAATGAAAATTCTATGCACAGCTATCGACCCCCTTATACCAGCGCAAAATGCCCAAGGCTGTTAGAGTCGCCAAAGGGGTGATTTTAATGATTTTTCAATCCATTTTCCGGCGTTATCTACTGTCGGATTTCGATGAAAAAAATATATAACATAAATTAGACTTTAATGAAGGCGGCCTCAGAGCCGTTTTTTGATATCTAGTATAGTTTCTTGTAGAAAATAAAAATAGCAAACGTCGTTTTTCATCTTTTTTTTAATATTCCAACTGATATGTACGTCGGAATGAAATAATTCTTTTTTTGTCTTAAAGAGCATTAAAAAATCTACAAGATTATAGAACGAAATGCTAATATTTATTTCCGGCTTAGCGTATAATCCCAAAAAACCTCTATTTCAAATAAACACTGAATATCGAAATATTCTATCGGCTTTAGCGTGCATGCGATAATGACACTTATAGCACGGGAATTACAAGGAACGCACTGGTTTTCGTTGTGTCAGTTATTCAGTCGCCCACTACATCGTGGACTTAGATGACGTGCAACCTGCGCTAGTCCAATTTACGTTTTGTATTGTATACTTTTTGACGAAAATTCGTATATTACAGAGGACGACAAACATTGGTTAGTAATTTTTATTTTATTATTTTTTGTATTCAGCATTTAATTCTATCATTGCTGTTTGGTGATTTTAAAGTTTATATTTTTGAATTAGGTATAATATGTTTATAGTCACTTACATTGCATACCTATTATGAACTTTTTTCTTCTAAATTATTATCATTTATGCGTTATACAGGGTGGCACGTCCCTATTGGGCAAAATTAAACTCCTTTCTAAAAATCGCTGGATACCGAATTATATTAGTTAGTCCGAACTCTAGCAGTTTTCTATAAAACATAATTTCTGGACAAAATTTTAAACGCCGCGCCAATCTGAATATAACCCATTCACAAACATATTGTGATATAGGTACCAACTGATTTTGGCCCAGTCGATGGATATATTAAGTACTATTATATCACATTATTTTGCTTTTTCAGAAACTATTTTATCACGCCGAGTGCAATATTATAGACTTAGAGCGTAAAATAAAAAATCAAAATGGGACGAAAAGAGAAGTATACCGGAATAGTGAATCGTACAAAAAATGTCTCCTTGCCAAAGCACGTAACATTAAGAAGTAAGTATTTTTTATGTATAAATTGTAACATTCGGTCTATTAATAAGCCGTAATTTGAGCAGTTCGGTCATTTTTCCATCTTATGGCAATACTTCAGTCAAATTTCAGGAACTTACCGACGAGGTCCTATTTACTCCACGGGACATGGTAGCCGGAAACTGCCGAACCAACCCGAATTGTTTGAAAGTAATACAAAAAATTGTATCAACATTATAATAATTATAATAAAAATTCAAATATTGTATTAGTGTCAATTATTGACACTAATACAATCATACAGTCGTCCTCGTTACACTTCGGAATGGTTCGGCAGTTTCCGGCTACCATGTCCCGTGGAGTAAATAGGAGCTCGTAACTTACCGATGGTCGAATGACCAGATATGTAATAATTTGATAGTTCATTTTAGATATTGTTGACTCACTTTCTTCTTATCACTAAGAGCGAGACAACCCAACGTTGTTTTGAGTGAAAGTTTTTATGGTTTTGTTCACCAGGGCACGTCATTGTTAAAATTCGAATGTTTTAAAACAGGTTCAAGTGTTGCCAAAAAAAACCATTGGAAATTAGATTATCCGGCAGTAAAATCCACACAATTTTCCTCAATATTTTCGGATTGTTAAAAATGTTTTATAATACCATTATCGGAACAATTTACTTAAGAACGACCATCCGTTAGTTTACCAGCGACATACTTACAGATATTTTAGTATCTCTTTTATAGTATTGGCCCAATAAAAAAAATTACATTATGTATACCTTTCAAAAATTAAAGATGTATCTTCAAAATCTCGTCAATTTTCAGGTCACGGAACGCTGTCCCGGACCAAATGAATGCAGCTACTTCTAAGTCCAGAGTTACTGCAAAATTAATCGATACATCTCAAGACCAACCGAGTCACAACAAGGATTTAGATTCAAAGAATATCTTAGCATGCGAAACTTCCAGATTAGAACCAACGACTGAAGGGACAAAAATATCTGGAAGGCGCGTTTTTAATATGATGTGGTTATCTTCACATCCTTTTGATACCATGACATATAATCTTGACCGTCCAGTTTTAAAGGAGGAGTTCGACGGCAATGAATCTGCACACATGCAATATATATGTACATAAGATATAGCATTTCTTTTTGTATGAATTTTGTAATTACATTTTTTTAATATGCCATTAAAATCAAATATTAAAAAAGTGTATTTTTCCCGTTCCCATTTTATAATCATATAATCTGAAATGGTGGCAATTAGAATGAATAGTATGTGAGTGTTAGAAGAAATTAATTAATGGTGAGAACTCATGTTTAAAAAAATCTGGTAAAAGCAATGTATACCTGAATGTAACGTAAAATTAATAATGTCGCTTTAACCAAATACATGTTTATCATCATTATCGGCATTATCATTATCATCACTATCATCCACCGTTGTTCAAAAATTCCAAACACATTGCAGTCAAAAGAACATTGAGGTTTTAAATATTTCGACGCATTCCACTAGTTTCCGACCCCTAACTCTACACTTACTATTATTTTAAGAGTTAAGTAGTGGATAGAGTCCGCCCTAATTTTTATGCCCCGCCCGAAATTGACTTTGAAGTCAGAGCTGTCACGCTCTTGTGTTCGATTGTGCTTGCTTGTGTTTCTGTTTGTATATGTTATGTAACATTATTTTTCTTGAATAAAGATTATTATTATTTCAAATCATTTATTCATTAAATCACAATATATCATATGAAGTATACATCATTGTAAAAAAAAAATTAATAAAAAAAATTAAAATTAAATACAATGCTATATACTAAATATAAAAATATCGGTATTATCTCTCATGATACATCACGATGTAATGTAATCATGAGAGATCTTCGAACTACAGAGAAAGGAACCTTCTTAACATCCTACACGAGGACAACAGAACTGCCTTTTGGATGGCATATCTGAGACCACAACAGATGCCAAGTTTCCCTAGATTGTCTTTGAGAGACTTAGGAATAACTCCATTCGTCGATATCACTATAGGTATTATGTGCGTGGTTGGTGTATGCCACATATCCTTGATTTCGTGAGCAAGATCAAGATATTTAATTATCTTATCTTGCTCGGCATTTTTCAAATTTTCGTCATATGGTATAGTGATATCCACGAGATACGTTATCCCGTTCCTACGATCAACCAATACAATGTCCGGACGATTTGCGTTAATCGTTCGGTCAGTTTGTATTGGTATATCCCAATACAACTTTGTATTACTGTTTTGCATTACCGAAATTGGGGTGTACCTATAATAAGGTACTTCAAGATCGAGCAAACCATATTTCAAGGCAAGTTTTTGATGAACTATTTTAGCCACATCGTTATGTCTGTGCAGATACTCAGAACCACACAGGAGAGAACACCCAGACAAAATATGTCTGAGTGTTTCTCCTGTTTGGCCACATGCACGACATTTATCAATTACATCAGGTGCTTTAATAATATATTTTTTATAATTATTAGTGACGATGACCTGGTCTTGTATTGCACAGACAAAACCTTCTGTTTCGCTAAATAGTTCACCAAACCTCAACCATCCAGTCGAATCTTCAAGACTTACATGTGATGAATTTAAAGTTTCGAAGAATCGACCGTGGAGAGACTTGCCTTTCCATATATCAACCCGATCTTGTACCCCAATTATCGGTGGTGAAACAGGATTTGATAAATTTAAGGGCGTGTACTTCAAATCACACGCAATGAGGTCCTCATAACCCAATTTATTCCTTGATGAGATAAAGTAAGATTGGAGGAGGTTTATCTCTTTGTTATTCATGTTTTTGATGTTTAACATGCCTCTACCACCAATCTTCCTTGGTAAATATAATCTCATCAAGGAACATCTTGGATGATGCATCCTATATTGTGTGAACAAACTACGTACCTTTAAATCCATCTTGTCTAGTTCCGTTTGGTTCCACTTAATGATTCCAAAAGAATACAAAATTTTCGGTACAACCCATGAATTAATGGCCATAATTTTATTTCTCCCGGAGAGAAAACTTTTCAAAACTTTTTTTAATCGTTTAATAAATTCATTTTTAATGTTATTTTTAATAATTTTGTGGTCAAAAACTAGTTTTTGTTGAAAGCCAAGATATTTGTAATTTTGATTATCTAAAAGAGGAATGTCTGTAACAGATGAAGAACTATTTTGATGATTGTTTCGGATTATTCCTTTTTGAACATTAATTTTTGCACATTTTTCTAAGCCAAATTCCATTTTTATATCATTACTAAATTTTTTTGTAATTTTGATTAATTTTTCTAATTCAACTAAATTTTTACCAAATAATTTTAAATCGTCCATATAAAGTAAATGACTAAATTTAATCCCAGACCTTTTTAATTCATAGCCACAATTTGAGGATTCCAATAATTTACTCAGTGGATTTAGAGCTAAGCAGAACCAAAGCGGACTTAGACTATCTCCTTGAAAAATACCTCTATTGATATGGATTGAATCGGTAATATATTTTCCAGAAGGTTGAGAAACAGATATTTTTGTTCTCCATTTTGACATCAAAAATTTTAGAAATTCTACGAGTTCGTTGTTAATTTTATATATTTCCAAAACTTTTATTAGCCAAGAATGTGGGACTGAATCATATGCTTTTTTGTAATCAATCCATGCCATAGAGATATTTTTCTTTTTGTGTTTCACCTGCTCACAAATAATACTGTCTATTAAGAGCAATTCCTTTGTCCCACGAGATCCCATTTTACATCCATTATTATTATTATTATTATAATACTATACGTTGGCAACACTTCATTTCCTCTTGGTTCTTTCGAACAGGAGCTGAGTAAAAGACAAGTATGGAAAATAGACACGGAGCGAAAGGATGTCATCGATATTGCAAAAATTATACCGCATGACTGTAATGAAGAGGGCTTGATGCGTTCCCATGCTTCAAAGTAATGGTGTGTTGTGACGAGTCAGAAGCATCTATTTTCATTTTAAGACACATAAACGAAATAGACAATTAAACGTCATTATTTGACATTTTGCCTGGAGGGTATACACTTGTATGTCAGTGCTGTTTGCGTACGACCATCATGCAAATTAAGGGGAGAATTTGAAATAAATTAGAATAATATACCTACAGACCCGTCAAGCCTATGGGTGGAGAAGTAAAAAAAAAGCACCGTTCAAACACGTGAGAAACAAAAAATCTTGGTGCCTACCAAACCAAATTTCATAATCCACGTGACCTTTAATAGTCTATATACCTACCTAGTGTGTTTCTAGCTTGAGACACAAAGAAGGAGGTGTTAAGTACCCAAATAATTATTGATTCCACATTTAATTTTGAATCACAAGCCAAAATAAGATCCAAATAATTCAATGACGTTTGACAGTTTTTATCATTTTGCACGAATCTGTCAAAACAATATTACATACATATTCTCAATGTACCTATTTTGTAAAGTCTATAACCGAGTTATAAAATGCAGTTTACAATGAGTTATATTGGTAATAGGTAATATCTTGATACATAAAAAAAAAACTATTAAGTATCAAAATAATTAATTATGAAATTTACGATACCTACTTTTATTTTGGTAATTATTAACTTCGCGGGCTTCTTCGATTTTGAGAAAATCCTTCAAAATGAATATGTTTTAACCTAACAGAGTGTAGTGTTACCACTCGGGGAGGTGTTCACAGAGGTAGGAGGGGTTCAAGCCCCCCCCCCCCCAACCCCCCTTTAAAACTACGTTCCAACCTTAACCTAATCTATTCAAATCATAGTGTTATCGCTCGAGGATGTTATCAATTCCCCTAATCTATCGAAATTGACTGCAACTAAACGAACAATGACCAGCAATATCTTCATATTTGAGAAGAATCAAAATATAAAATGTCACTCCATGCAAGGAAAAGTTTGTATGAGAAAATAGACAACTTTTAAAATTGATTTTTATTTAAAACTAGCTTTCCCGACAGACGTTGTCCTGTGTTCCTAGCTATGAATATTGAATTCGAATTTGTATGGTGATGAATTAATTATTATCATTTGAACAATGTAATTCAGACCGGTGCGTCTGATTTAAACCATATTCAATCCGCATTCTGTCAATCGCACCAATTATTGACAATTTCTGTCAAAATTTCAAAATTGGATTAAAAATTATAAGGTAAAAAGTACTACCTAATAAGGTTGTCGACGTAGAGTTTTCTTTAATTTTCTAATTTTCCATGCATTTTTCTTATTTTTTTCTTCTACAAGAACATTCTCCTGATAAAATCCTACACGACAAAAAAAAGAATTAGCGAAATCGGTCCAGCCGTTTAGGCGTGATGCGATGACATCGGGAAATAGCTCTCCATTTTTATATATAAGATTGGTTGATAAATTACTTCAAATCGATCCATAACATGTGTGTTCACTAATCTGCATATAAAGTTGATATGTGTTTCGTATAAAAAATCGTGAAAAGTCGAAGAAGCCCTTTTTTTATAATTACCTTTATTTTATTTTGAGATACCTATATATTGAATTTTGCCAGGAACAATATTGATGTACGCGTTACTTGTTGCATTTGCAACTGGAGAGGTTTTTACGTCCATCTCACTAATGGAAGAATTGATTAAAATTCAAGGGAAAATGATCGATTTGTTTAATTCCCATATTATAATGAAACAATTTAAGACAACAGAAAAAATAGCTAAGTATGAATATCTTCATTAATTTATCTTAAAATTAGCAGCAATACCTGAAGGACAACAGGCATAGAAAAATCATATCCATCGTCACTTGAAAGGTATCAATATTTTACTTTACTTATGTTCTGTTTTCCTAGGAACATGTTACTGCTATAAACAGCGGTTAATGTGTGTGCAGAACATTATCTATGTGGTTATTGTAAAAATATGTGCTTTTTCTGATATATAGAACAAGCAGAAAATGATTGATCCTTTTTTTTATGCCTGTTTTCCCGGCAGGTTTTGCTGCTAGTCCAATCCAAACTCTCTTTACATCCCACCTAGGGGCATAGAGTGGCAACAAGAGCTCTCCATTGCGCTCGATCTTGCGCAATGTTTATGACTTTCTCCCACACCATGTCCGGAATCCTCTGCCTCGAAAGAAGAGAACACGGTATAAGATGGTCTTCCACGTCTGCGGAACCCTGATGACTTTATCTATATTTCATTTTATAGGACTATTGAAACATTTGAGAAAGAATATAAAGTAGCCAGTTCTGATCCAGCTAAATATGTTGGCAACCCTGTGAATTCCTACAGACTTATAAAACAGTTATACTTGGATTGGGATGATATCATAGATTCTATGAATTTAACACCCGCTGAAATCGCAGGTAAACAACACGATTTCGTAAAAAAAATCCGCTAAAGCTTTAAATCCTATAAAAACCATACGGAAAGAGTACGTTTGTAACTGACTTTTTCGCTAAATTCATCAAAAATTACACTTTCAGAATTCAATAAGGAGCTAGCCAAATTAAGAACCAGCAAATTCTTTCCAGATCATGATGATCTTGTGGGATCCACAGAATCCATTTTGAGATTACAACACACTTATGAGTTAGATACTAGAGAAATGGCAGATGGAATCATAAATGGAAAACAATATTGGTATACCACCTATTTACACAGTTTTAACGTCTCAATGAACAGTTTTGACTAAAGGGTCGTTCACACATTGCTCATCACAGAAGTGGACACACATGATTCAACTCGCACTCGCACAAACCTTTGCTACTTAACAATGTGCGAACGAACGATTTGATTTGATCGTGATTGCATATGTGCGTGTGAGAGAGAGGGAGAGAATAATAAGAAATAAGGTAATGTGTGAAAGAGATGGATGTAGGGTTGTGATCGCACCTGCAGAGACCGAAGCCATTGGATCGGGTCATCCGTCAGTGCAACACCAACTAAATAAGAAGGCCTGATATCATAGCGTACAGGTAGGTACATACAGATTAGTGATGTTGCGGATGCAGTTTTTTTGAAATCCGTAGATGCGGATGCGGAGCTTTCAAGTCAGACATCCGCGGATGCGGAGCTTAGAATAAAAAATGATACTGTATAATAGGGATGTAAAACCTATAAGAAATAAAAGGACCTTTTTAACGAAGGGCCGCCTTTTCACAGAATAAAATAATTTTGTACAGTTTATTCTTCTTCTTCGTCAGCCTGTCTCCGTCCATTGCTGAACATAGGCCTCCCTCCCTCTCTTCCATTCATTCCTGTACTGAGCCTCTCTCATCCATTTACGGCCTGCAATCTTTGCGATTTCGTTCGCCCATCTGGCTTAGGGTTTGCCGACATTTCTTCTGCCTTGTCAAGGCTGCCACTCCACGTACAGTTTATAAGCATTCATTAAAAAATCAATAACAATACAACGACCTTACTCTACACGTAAGAAATAAAATGTCTTTTTTGAAAGTGCACTTAATTTCAAAATTTGTCTTGGTAAGTCCAGACTCCAGACCAGAACTAACACTTTCTAATATGGCACTTGATAACAAAGCTCAGTAGTTAACGCTCTCCATGCTTTTTACTTGCACGTGGCATGCATCTTCTTTCTCTCTCAAACTTCAAGTCCATACCTTTTGAGATAAGAACACAATTGCATATCTTAATTTCGTGTCGCGACTTGCTCTAGCGGTACATCCGCTTCCGCATCAACATTCGCATTAATTAATGCGGATGTGTAAATTGATGCTGATGCTCTGCGGTTTCGGATGCGAATATCCGCAACATCCCTAATACAGATATAGAAGAGTGAATGCTGGGCCTCACGCTGTGACGTAGCGCTAAGGCCTTCTTATATAGATGGTGTTTCGTCAGTGCCACAGAACAATAATACCTTATTGTCAGTGCGTTCACGTCCTTCTCTTAATGCGTGTACATGGGGCACTCGTTTATAAGATTTTCGATTGTTATTGTCATTCCGCATGCGTATGATGGTGGTGAGTCCATCCATCCCCATTTATGTAGCTTTGGAGCGGTGCAGCCTACATCACATCTTATTCGGTTGGATCCGTACTTCTTGTATCCATTGAAGGATGAAAGGGTAGTCATGCGACAGGATTATAGTAAGCAAGGCGTGCGAATTAGCGATTTGTAAGAGTGTCCTGGAGTTTTGTCGGTTTTATTTTGTTACATCACCAAGTACAACACCACCTATATTATGATAAAGCTGAGAGTGTGACGTCACATTGTAAGGCCCAGTTTGCACATGCTTTATATCTGTATGTACTTACCTGTACTCTGTGATATCTATCATATAGCACGGGTCGGGTGTGACGTTAGAGGAAAAATGGCCGCCAGCGCTAAGGCCTTCTTATATAAGTGGTGTTGCACCAAGTTTAACTGACGCCGCTCAAGCGCGCTGCAGACATGACGATAGGCTTGACCTTGTATGATCGCCCCCACAATACGTATAGTCAATGTAAATACCCTTTTAGCCCCTATATAATATTTAAGCTGTATAAATTAATATTGTTAAATTATTTGTAGCTCTCCCTTGAACTCTAACGACTGTTATGTAATTGGACTTTTTTTCTCTGAAGCATTGAGTTATAACATAGCTCTGGAGTGGTACAATATTGCACTAGAAAAATATAAACCCACTGAGCTAAATCCCTTTAATAAATTTAACATCTTAGAGAGTATAGCGTACAATAAGTTTTCGCTAGGTGAGTTAGTTTTACAATATATTATTTGTTTTTATTAATGGTAAATCATTAAAACCAACCCACACTTAAAATGGTCATCGATACCTTTACCGTGTTATTAATAAAATGTGCTTCAATTTCTGACAAGGGATAAACCACAGTTCGACCAAAAAAATGTATTAATAAACACCGATCAATGTAAAGCCACGGCTAGACTATGGGCCATGTTGGCCAAATAGAGGCTCTGGCCCAGCATGGGCAAGTAGTGTGGCCGCTTCACCAATGACCAATATCGCCCAATATTTGACATTGGCCGTTACTTGTTTACTTGTCGATCGAGTCCGCAAGTATTCACCAATATTGGGCCAATGTTGACAGCTGTCGTGTCTTCCATGTTGTTATTTTTCAGAGTTTTGTACATTATTTTTCAACAATTAGTAATTACAATCGATATCAATACAATAGACAACAATACAAATAAAACAGTATACGTAAAAAGACAGTAGGTTTAATATTGTGTTGCCAAATAATGCGTCCATTGGTTTATGTTGACAAAATAACAAAATAAAACAAGATTTGTCACAGAAGAGCAAAATAACATATAATTTTTTAATAAATCACTAATTTGTTTCTTTTATTGTACTTTAAACTAAAGAATATATATTAAATATTTACTTTGGTCTATTTTAATACACAAAACACGCTCAAGATGCGTTCACGATAACCTAAAATCTAAAATTTGGCGTGCGTACCACGTACCAGCTATCAAAGTTGGGCCAATAGTGTAGCCAGGTGTACAAGTGTATTTGCCAAATGTTGCTACTTGCCAATGATTGGCCAGAGCCCGTATTTGGCCATCCTGCACCAGCATGGGCCATAGTGTAGCCGTAGCCTAAGAATAAATCAATTAAAGACAGTTGAAGTGTAGTGCAATAACACTTCCACAAACGGATCTTCAAGACGATAATTAGAGTGCTGCAATATTTTATAATGTAGAGTTGTGAAGATTTTACCTTTTATTTTGACATTTTGATTCTTTTCATATCTTCAACCCATCACAATTTATTTGTCGCTTTCTAGGAAAGATTTCTGAAGCTTTAAACATATATCTGCGAATAAAAGAGTTCAATCCGCACTTCCCTAAGCTTGAAACGAATATTCAAACATGTTATTCGACGTTAAATGATAAAGCTAGAGCGGTAGGTAACGTTATGTTTTTTTATTATATTTTTTTTATGGCTTTCACCTTGTTGGTGTTCCTGGCCAGTCTCAAGTAACTATGGGACACGTAAATAAATCAATCTTGTTTCTCTAGCATTATTAATTTCGAAATACCATCACAGTCTATCTATATTAAGTAGACGTTATTGTTGATCGTCTTTGTAGTTATTTTCATAATCATAAGAGAATACCTTTTCTGATAGACGTTTTCTTGTCTTTATATTGAATTCGAATTTTGCGTAATAATGACGAATTAATAACCTATTTAACCAATATAATAATTCCGTCTGATGGATTCGTTTTAAAAGATGTTTTCAAGGCACATTCTATCAACATTTGACAGATCAACCACCAACCAAATATCAGCATTTGACAGACTTCAAACGCCGATTAATATTAAAAAATAGAAAATATAATTTACCTTTTTAAAATTCAAAGGGCCAATGTCATACGCACCGTCAGGCAAGTGTAGAGTTCGTCGTGGGCGATTGGATTTTGTGTAACGGAGTATCAAATAGTGACGTCATTTGACGTTTGCCTGATGGGCATACAGTGGGGCTAGTACGAGTTTAATCGAAAGCTATTTGCACGCTAATAAGCGCTTATTAGCGTGCAAATAGTGTTCGATCGAATCATTCATTTTTGTATGGAAATTTTTCGAAACTCTTTCTTATACTAGTGGTACAGTAGTCATTGTCGCGATTTTGAATGACAACCACTTGGCAGACAACGCAACGCTCCTTAGAAACCCGTTGCATAGGGTTATTATAATAGCAGCACCGTATTCCTAGGAAAACAGACCATAACAGATCACTTTGGAGCGACCCGAACCGTCCGGGTCAGCAGTGACCCTAATCAGTGGTCTGGGTCATTTTGGTTAATTTTATGAAATTTTCACACAATAAAATGTTTAGTATATGAATATCTGTGTAAGTACAGATGGTCATTCTACGAGTATTAAATTCATGTACAAAACGTGCCAACCGCCTAAATGGATCTTACCTGTCATCGGCTCATTACGGCTCAACAGCTCATACAGATCGCGTACTCATATTGCCTCGTTAGATCTATAAATTCACGGTACAATTTGGAAAAACTCGAATCCTTGACCTAACAAACACACTCAAAATCTCTTTTCATCTTCGTTTGTCCATCAAATAAAAAAATGCCAAAATCCGCATGTCCTTTAATGGCTTACTTATCACCATACTTACTCACCATATTTTTTATTTGATCTTCGCTTCACTTTTAACTTGTTTACCCACTCTCTTCTTATTTGGTGGTTTAAATTTTAGGAGACTTTACAAACCCCATACGAAGATCCCCACATCGACGTGGACAAGGTTTATTTAGAGTTGTGTAGAGAGCATTTAGATTTGCCACCCAGTTTCAAGAAGCGGTACGTACGATGAAAGTTTTTTGCTCCAATATTTGTTAATAACAGAGCTAAAAATGTTGGAATAATATAGAAAAAAAATAACATAAAGGTGAAGAATTGGAATAATAGTGTTTGTGTAAAAGGAAAACTATTAAAGTGGTGTACTACATTGTCTCAGGCTCACAATAAGTTGGCCATGGGTCACACACGCGAGTCAGTATGGTTTGAGCTGTGTGTTGTTGATCCAGTGAATTTTGTGTGAAAGCATGCAATACGGAACTGACTATAATGTTTTGGGCTTTCTTTTTATTTATAAACTAGTTTTTTCCGACAGACGTTGTAGTCCTTACTATGAATATTGATTTCGAATTTGTAATTTATACAAAAATACATTTAAAATATTATTGAAAGTAAAAAAATATTTCTGAAAACTTGAAAGAAATTCTATCAAATTCTATGTTTTGAAACTCAATGGTTCTCAAGTAAATAAAAATTGTGTTATTATGGATTTTTTCACAGATGGCGTTGTTGTCAGTAAATCCGTTCCATATTTACTTTAAAATTATATTATTTTTTATCCCTTTTTCGATGTTTCATTGGGAATTCTATTATCCGGAGCGGAGAATAAACTAAACACGATAAAAATCTGTTCAGCCGATCTCGAGATATAACTGTTCGAACTAACCCGACTTTCATTTATATTATAGAAGGAGTAGATTAAGATGATAAAATTGAGTTTCTCAATCGAGGCATTAAAATTACTCAATAATATTTCAGGTTGAAATGCTGTTACCTGAGTACGGACTCCCCATTCACTAAACTGGCCCCTTTCAAGATGGAAAAACGATTCTACAGACCGGATGTTGTCGTCTTTCACGATATTTTGTATGACAGTGAAATTGATCATCTGATCCATGAATCAATAAACCACGTAAGGAAAACTATACCTAAGCATTTTGCCTTAAAATTGTACCATATGTAATACTGTATATACCGGACATTCCTCCGGGGGTTATTTTATTGGAGCGTCTTAAAATATAACAGAAAATGGATGTGAAACGTAGAATTTAGTATAAATGAAAGTTAATAATGAAAGTCATGGTGGAAATTGTGAAAAAGAAATCGAACGTAGGAAAGTCGCTGGTTGCAGGGTGGGTGGTGCACTCAACTTTATGGGATATGGAAAGGAATGAAAATATTAGGAAGAAATGTGGAATGGATGTTAGTGTTGTGACAAAGATGAAAGTTAATAAGTTGAGATGGTTTGGGCATGTGTAAATAATAATGACAAAGATAATTTACAAGGCTGAATGGAAAGGTGTAAGAAAGCGTGGCCGACTGAGAATGACGTGAATCGAACAAATCGATTCAGTCGTCAAGGAAAGTCAGGTCAGAAGTAAAAGATATACGAGAGTTTGTATGAGGAGACACGGTGTGATGGGTAAAAAAAAAAACTAAAAAAACGTCATTCAGGCCAATCCAAATTAGACCTTAATGCGGTGTATAATAATGATTAGAGTCCGGCATTACCTAGACTTGGTAATTATTGTGAATGCTCATGATAATGTTATAGCGTACCTTTCAAATTTATTTAAATAGCTCTTTTGAATTTTGTCAGTTAGAAAGAGCTGAAGTAATTAATAAAAATGGACTTCCCGAAAAACAAAAAATAAGAATAAGTATGACCAAATGGTTGGATAACGACCATAGCGATATAGTGGAGAAGATCAATCGAAGATTTCAAGATATGACGGGCTTAGATATGAAATTTAGTGAACAGATACAAATGGCCGATTATGGAATTGGCGGCCATTATCTCTCGCACTATGATTCTTCCACGGTAATAATTATTGATATTTAAATATTATTTTTCTACTTTTTCTCCTCATCCTGAAATCCTCAGCTTCTGTAGGCATATTCCACTCTTATTTGCACAATTTTTGTATCCATGTTCTACACGCAAACCCAAATATTATTGTTTCTATATTAAATAGACTCCCAGAAAACTTGAAATCTCTCACAACTATTGCCGTCTTCCGGAAAGAGGTTAAAAAGTATCTTGTTGAGGAGATTCTAAATTATACGGGCATACCTACCCTAGTTAATCGGAACAAAATTATTGCAAATTAATTCTATTATAGCCTCTTTCAAGAAATAAGTAGGCTTGCCAGTCACCCTGTATAAACTCTCCAGCAAAATTGAGGTTGTTATGTCTTTCTTTGTGATGATCCTGGGTGCCATTTTGCCCGTTTTCTGATTGAGCTGTGGGCAAATGATAAGACCCTAGTATAAGTTTTCGATGATCGGATATCGAAACGATCATCGAAAGAGTTTCGAAAATTTTTCATACAAAAATGATCGAACGATTCGATTGTTTGACTTTAGAACACTATTTGCACGTTTATAAGTTCTTATTAGCGTGCAATAAGCTTTCGATGAAACTCGTACTAGCCCCACAGCGCCTCTTATAAGCGCCGAAACTATCCATTAGATTTGAAAATCTTGTTGCATTTGATATCGTATTTCTTAAATGTATTATACCTGATTATACTAAGCAAATTTATAGAAATCTTGTACTCCATAAATTTATGTATATTTTTTTACTTTATGCTATATAGATAGGATATACTAGGTATATATTATTATACTAAGGTGATTTTCAGCGATTTTTACTTCTTTTTTTCTTTTCTTGCAGAAGAGCAGCAACGATGTCGATTTCATTGGTCTAAAATTTCGAATAGCAACATTATTGGTTTATGTGAGTTTAAACATTTCACAATTCAAAAACTGGGTGATAAGTGATCTAATAAAGTTTGGTGTTTATTCATTTACTAGCTGACCGGTCCGTCGAACTTCGACCTTACCCAGAATAAAAAAATATTTCTGACTAATTAAATACAGTTTACGACATAAACACTGAATTAAAGCTAATATTTTTTACATTATGTAATAATTAGGTATTGTTGACTCGGATGCGGGATGAAGTTCGACGGATTATACAGTCTGGCTAAAAAGAGTAGAAAATAATTGAGGGCGCTGCAGTCGTTTGTATGGCAACATTTAATAAGTACTCTACATTCATAAAGTAAAGTATTGTAACCGCCAAAATATTAAAAAAATACTATTCAATGTGGTATCATATGAAATGCTTTGTAGAGGTTATTTAAAAGAATTTAATAACGAACTGTACCAGCCATGGCATTAAAAACGAGTTGGAAAAAAAATCTACGCAAAACGAGTTAAAAAAAAGAGATAATAAGATAATATAATGGGTGCTGTAATCCACAAAATGGTGCTTACAACTGCTTACTATTCTATGGCCGAATTTCAATCATATAAACGTCAAAATGTTTAAACATAACCTATAATTTATTTGTAAGTGAATATCAAGGCCGTCGCGTGGGTGGGGCGACCGAGGCGGTCGCCTAGGGCGCCGCGATACGAGGGGCGCCTCCGTGGGTAAAACAAATTCTATTTTGTAGTAAAGTTCAGGGATTCACATGCAAACTCGTAGCTGAGAAAAGCCAAAGGAATGCATAAAACTCTAACTATATTTTATTTTCATTTCATCCTTGATTTTCATTGCAACCGAGCGAGCAACAGGAACTTTTGGCTAAGAGACGTCGCCAATCTAGGGAACGAGCGACTTCATAGCGGAGAAAAGCCATAGGAATGCAATATATTCAATAAAAAGTTTAATAAACACCCATATGCTAAATCATTGCGGAGAAAAGCCATACGAATACCAAGTTTTACTTGTTTTTTTTTTAAGTTTGCAATAAAGATGTTTTTTCCAAATCATATCTTGACTTAATTCATTTGATTTAAAAGCGGTATTGAGTTAGTGAGCGCCACGGGTGCCTTTCAAAAGTTAGTCATTTTATAATAATGTATTATCTGTGCTAGCAGTGTCAGAAATGTATACAAGCGGGCACAGAATAAAAATAGAGAGAACAGGCGGAGCCACAGGTGAACTAAAACAGTAAAAACCTTAGAAAATTATAGATCAACAGTTTTCTAATTTCATATTTACAGTTTTCTACAGTTTTTTTTTCAAGCAAAACAGTTTTCTTCAGTTTTATTCTGTGATGGGGTTGGCAACACTGCATCTCACACTCCTCGCGTCTTCAGTTTTATTCTGTGATGGGGTTGGCAACACTGCATCTCACACTCCTCGCGTCTTGCGCCCCTCCCACTTCACTACTCCACTCAGTCGTAATTGTAATATTAGGCCATTCTCCCACGAGGATACTCACGGGCTACGCGACTGAGACGCAATCCATTGGTCGTCGACGCGTATGCTACTCTATCAAGCTAGGTTCCGCACACGACGCTACCCAAACTATGACTACATTCATCATTTATTTGTTGTAACTCTTGAGAATACACGCTCGTTCATAAAATGTCCAGTGATTTTAGCGATGAAGATAATGTTCTTCTCTTAATTTATAAAAGGAATAAAAAAAAAGTAGATTTGGGTGCACCCATACATAACTACATGAGAATGATGATAATAAGTTTCTTCATTTTTATTGAATGTCAAAAGAGTCTTTTTCTAATTTGATGCAGTTATTAGCTCCACATATTCATAAAAAATACAACAATGAGAGAGCGCGTGTGCGAGTTGAGTTTCTTTCCTATCTCAGCCCACGCCTTATCTCGTACGTATATTCCTTACATAATCCGGCAGTCCATAATAATTATACAAACATGGATAATTTTCAACCTCCTGAACAAATTTAATGTTTTCCGCTTGATGTGACGCCATTTTATTACGATTAAAGTAGCGTCGCAGTCGCGTTGCAGTCTCTTGCGACCAGCATGACCAGTCGCATGCAACTGGTATCAAACGCGTCGTAGACGCGTTTCGTCGTGTGCGAAACCGATCAAATATGTATGCAAGCGACTAACGAGCGACGCGTATCATACGCGTAGGATACTCAAGTCGCTTGTGAGTATCCTCGTGGGAGAATGGCCTTACGGTATGAAAATATTTAGAAAACATTCAGTTTTATTCTGTGATGGGGTTGGCAACACTGCATCTCACACTCCTCGCGTCTTGCGCCCCTCCCACTTCACTACTCCACTCAGTCGTAATTGTAATATTACGGTATGAAAATATTTAGAAAACATTGACGTGTGAATAAAATACAAATAAATGTAGTTTAAATCTTATGATACTTTCTAAGATTTTCATGTAATAAATGAATAATAATTCTGAATGAATAACAAACGATTGAGTTGCGTCGTATCCAATTTTTATTGAGAGATTTGACATTTAGCTATTCTGAGATTATTCAATACATTTTATGCGTAACTACTGGCAACCGATTATTATAACTCAACTAAACCTTGCGTTGAGATGGAACGTGAATTTCAGAATAGCCGTCAATATTACTCCATTTTGAAAATTTGACACATTCTATTACTAAACTCTCTTATACTGATTTCCGCTTCTTCGAAACAGAGCTGAGGAATCTGGACATGGTGTTGGAGGAGGTCATAAACATTGCGCAAGAACGAGCGCAATGGAGAGCTCTTGTTGCCTCCCTATGCCCCTAAGAGAGGCGTGAAATGAGTTTGGTTTTGATTTGGTCTATTACTATAAGGGCCGTCGGTAAAGCAGTTCCGCTCTAGCCACAAAGAAATAATCAACAGTATTAATCAGAAGCTTCGAAATAGTTCAACGAAATAACTATGCAAGTAACCTATTATTTTTAAAATCATTATTGAAGTAAGAAATTTTTGAACAGTAAAATTGAATCAAATCTACCGGCATTTTGTTCCAATGTGAGTTGCATAATATACCTACCTATATTTTTCTTCTCTCTTTTTTTATAAACATAGTTAAATTTTGTCTCTTAATAGAGTGGCTCTAAAGAGCTAGGGTATCATCCTCCCGAACCTAATCTGGAATGAAAAAAATTATAAGTTTAAGGGAGGGGGGGGGGGGGGGCGCTGATCAAAACCTCGCCTTGGGCGCCTAAAAACCACGCGACGGCCCTGGTGAATATTATAGGAATATACAAAAAAAATATGCCGAAAAAATATCCAAATTAGTAAAAGGTACTTACTACTTTTTAAAATGAATTGGATGTTGTATTTACCAGTTAGAATTGCTGTCCATTCGTAAACATTTGTAATGTCAGACAACAACCTATGTTCAGTGTTGCCAGAGTGATAACATTTTAGTTCATCAATAATTAATTTCTACTCTTATTAGCCAGAATGTAAGTTTGTAGAATTTCTTTAATTGCGTAACGTTTTGAAAAATCCAAGAGATGGCGGTGTAGCAGAAAATTATTCACATGTGATACATGGTACGTTATGGTACATATTGTTGAAAGAATAGACTCCATTCAAACCAAATTTTACCGAATCATTATGGTAAGATTGAATATTATCTTGTCTTATATATAAAAATGGAGAGCTATTTCCCGATGTCATCGCATCATGCCTAAACGGCTGGACCGATTTCGCTAATTCTTTTTTTGTCGTGTAGGCTTTTATCAGGAGAATGTCCTTTTAGAAGAAAAAATTAAGGAAAATGCATGGAAATTAAAGAAAACTCTACGTAGACAACCTTATTAGTATACTTTTTACGTTATAATTTTCATTCCAATTTTGAAATCTTGACAGAAATAATTGTCAATTGGTGCGATTGACAAAATGCGGATGGAATATACATGGTTTAAAATAGACGCATCGTTCGAAATCACATTGGTCAAATGATGATTAATTCATCACTATACAAATTTGAATTCAATATTCATAGTTAGGAACACAGGACAACGTCTGTCGGGAAAGCTAGTATAATTATAATTATTATGTCGAGACGATTTGTACCTAAACTGTTTGATGCGTGTGTGTTACCCATTCTCCTGTATGGGTGTGAGTCCTGGCACCTTACCAAATCCCAGACACAAAAAGTATCTGCATTTGAAATGAAGTGCCTTTATGGAGAGGAAATGGACAAGGCTGGGACATGTGTTAAGGATGCCCAATTACAATTGGCCGAGGAGAGCACTGTTTTTCCTCTCATTAGGGTTCCGAAGACGTGGAAGACCCTTTCATACCGTGTTCCGTTCCTTTATTAAGCATTGCTCAAGATCGAGCGCTCTTGTCGCCTCACTATGCCCCTCAGTGAGGTTAAAGGGAGATTGATGATGATGATATAGTTATGAAAAAAATATGTGCAGAACCCGCTGAATTTTAGGTTAATCATGATCATATGACGTGTACATGCAAATAATCGTTGTAAGATCAAGCGATAATATAAAATTTTAATTCTAGTTGACAGATGTTGAGAAAGGTGGCAACACGGTGTTCCCCCACTTGGGCATCAGTGTGAGACCCAGAAAAGGGTCAGCCGTATTCTGGCACAACCTCCTTCTGTCGGGAGAAACAGACTTGGGAACTATTCACGCGGCGTGTCCTGTTCTCTTAGGAAATAAATGGGGTAAGTCAGCGTTGTGTCTTTCATACATCTATGTACGTACAGACAATATACGATATTATTATCACTATACACGGTGTTAAGTTGGTAGTGGATAATCCGAAGCAGGGAGGTAGAAGACCTCAATACCTATCGATTTAACCCCCATATATGTTCAGCGATATTGGGTGGTTCAAAAGTTATTAACGTTTTTGTGAAATTTGAATAAAAACCGGATTTCTGACTAAACTACGTAACTGTGACTAAACTATTTAGATTACGATCATGATTTTTTTTCTGAAAATAGTCCGATAGTGACCCTTACGCAAGGTATTATTGCTATGAGTCAGCACCCGATAGCTTTTGTTCAAAAAATTTTTTTTCAAGAAATTTTTTCCAAGCACAATTTTTATAAAATCTTTCAAAGGCTCTAGACAAAAAAAATTACGGAATATTTTTTTTAGAAACTATCTTAAAAACTTCTAGTATTTATGGAGAATTATTCCTGCAAATTTCATTTGGCTGGTATAATGGGATCATGCTAAAACGCTCTCATAACTTGTGCAAGTATCAACATTCAACATTTTTTCATTAACACACAGCTTTGTTATATGGGTGGTAAAAGCCAGTTTTTAAATTATTTGAGGTACCTAAATGCATAATTTGATGTGATATTTAAATAAAATAAATTATTTATTGAAATAAAGATAAAAAATATTGTTATACACTCTTAAACCTATAATTAAATATGTAGTACTTTAGAATAAACTGATGGTTCCTTTGATTAGCCTGAAACCAATATTTCCCGTTATTGTTCAATAATATAAGGTATTTATTTTAAAAAAAATCATGATCGTAATCTAAATAGTTTAGCCACAGATAGTCAGAAATCCGGTTTTTATTCAAATTTCACAAAAACGTTAATAACTTTTGAACCACCCAATATCGCTGAACATACATAGGGGTCAAATCGATAGGTATTGAGGTCTTCTACCTCCCTGCTTCGGATTATCCACTACCAACTTAACACCGTGTATACAATGTTGTGTCTTTCATACATCTACGTACAGACAATATACGATATATTATTATTATCAAAAACCTTTTTAAACTTCAAATATTTTATTGAAATCGTCTAAAAAGAGGATTCACTGTACCATGAATGCTTCTTAATTACATAATCTTAGGTACTTTAGACTCTTTAGAGATTGTATTTTTTTCTGTTTTACAGCTTCTAATAAATGGATATGCAGTCAAGGTAATGAATTCAGTAGACGGTGCAGTTTGAAATATCAGAAAGAAGGACACACGAGGAAATACCCCACTCTCATTCCTGTTCGAACATGAAGAATAATTCATCATAGTTATTGCTTTGCTACATTTCGAATTTACATTATTAACATGTTGTATGTAAAAGCAGCCATTGGTTGCGTAGAATTCAAATAAATAAATAAATATACAGTGAAGTATACATAATACATGTACCCATTAGTATCATCTCAGCGAAACCCCACTTTAGTTGCAACTAACGAACTCGAATAAAACTATATAGATTTTCACATTGCAAACGCTTAGCAAGTGGCCAGTAAAGCGTAGTGGGATCGCAACTCACCCAAATAAATAGAACTAAAATCGATTAATTCTACTAAGGTGCTGACTAAATTTTAGATGTTCAGACACGTTTAGTTACTAAATTACTCCATTACCAGTGTGAACCAAGCTTTACAAGTTTGTATTCTGAATTCTCATACGAATTTGATGTACCTTTTAAAAGGAATTTTATCACCATAAATAATAATAATTGACAAACCACTTAATTTTTATGGTGCAATATCCTATATTATAGGTAGGTACATGATGCATTTTTAATATTGTAATTTACCTACACTTTTTATCTATTTGTGGTTTACTTTCCTTTGCTGTTATCAATTTTTGCTGAATTATGTTCCGTTTAAAAGTGCTTTGTGCTATTTCGATAATAATGTTTATATCAAAGATCAACTGTGAAGTGTATAATTCTGTCGCAGCGATGGAAAAGCTTGTGGAAGTTCAAAGGAAGGCTCTTGAACTATTTGATGTTTACATACAAACTCATCGAAAATCTCTGGACGAAATGTTATTGTATGTCATTTATTTAAATCTAAACAAAATACACGTTGATCAATCCATATGGCGAAATCAAATGCACAACGGTGTTGGGACATGATCCTGAAAAGCACCGTGTGGGACAGTACAGTTCCTCTAGGAAGACCAAAAGGGATGTTTAGCAAAAAAGCCTTTGCTTTCTGTGGAAGATGTCAGAGTGTATTTAATGTTCACTTTGGTTGAGCCCAGATTCATAAAAAATATCGTGGTCTCAGGGCTCAAGAATGCTATTTTCTAGACTTCTATCTCAACAAAAGAGCTATGGAATATATTATTATAATGTGTTAAGAAGAAGTTTCCGTTCCTTTGTGGGAAGCTCTTGTTGCCTCACTATGCCACTATGTGGTGTCAACAAGAGAGTACTCAGAATAATAATTTATTAAGGTGCTGCCTATTTATTAAAAGAGTTATCAAGCATAAACCATCCCGGGCTGTTTGGCATTTTTTTTAAAGAATCATCCGAAGCTCAGTCCAAGAAAGCCTTAAGTATATCCGAAAAATCGTTATGCTTCATTTACACGCTTGCCACGGCTTGGCAAACCACCACAAACACCCATGTGTAAACGGGGTGTTTGCCTTGGCTTGTGTGAGCTTGTCAACGTTTGAACCGAGTGTCGGTTTTTTGACACAGATCAAAGGAGTTTGCGGCAAATGTATTAAAATACCGACGCGCTCGCGAACATGTAAATGGCGTCCAAGTGAAGGCTTGGAGTTTGTGGTGGCTTGCCAAGCTATGTAGCATTACATTCCTAATCAAACGTCTTTCTCGCCCAAACATTAGCGGCAAACTGATTTCAAAATAAATAAGTATACTTCATGGGATCATTCCCCTTCAACCCGCTTTTCATCTTACCATTCAAAACATGCTGAATCCCCAGTGTACCGTACAAGTACGGCACAAGGGACTGCAGACGCAGGCTCAAAGAGACCAACACACTAACAAGTAACCTCAATGTCTCAACAGGTCGGTAGCGGAGATAGCTTCTAATAACGTTACAGGCCGTACTTTATTTCGGGCCCAACAACGTGTTCGAGAGCTATCTCGATTGCCTTGCCGGGTAAGGAACCGTCCTAGTAACTACGTCGGCCGTACTAGATTTCGGGCCGTCGTGTGTTCGGAGGAAGTTCCTACTTCTTCTTCTGCGCCCTGCGCCCTCGACGAGAATCTTCTAATAGAAACGCTCGGCCGTACTTTATTTCGGGCGTTGCGCTCGTTCGAAGGAGACTCGGTCCAGTGGTTTCACCCAGGATTTTCCTAATAGTTACGAGAGACCGTACTTTAATTCGGGTCTGCCGCACGTTCGAGAAAATCCTAAGTCGAAGAAGAGGGTCCAGTCCAGTGAGAAGTCCAAGGTAGTCAGCAGCGGTAGAGGAATCCAGTAGAGAGAGCAGTCAGGAGAGCAAGTAAAACACCAAGTGTAAACGTAGAAGTGATATAATTCAGTACTAGGCGCACCCGCTTATATAGTGGACATAACGGTAAATGGGAAAAACCAGAGCCGCGTGGTGGGGGCACCCGGGCTTATGAATTAATTGAATTTCGGCCCTTCCGCGGATTATCGTCGCGGATCTGGAGCATACCCCCATGTGTAATATATGGTTGGGATCGTCTCGCGATTTCCCATCGGGGCATGCTTACCAGATCACGCTCGCTTGAAGTTTCAGCTTCAGCGATTTTCGGATAAATCCGCGAAAGGGCAATTAAAATCCAACCCCGATAGCCCGCCTCGATGTATTTGGTATCATTTTGATCAGGAGATCAATATACATCGAGGCGAACTATTTTCGGGAGGCTCAGGCCCTCCGCCCCGTGTCCAACTCCGCGAGGCCTCAACTCCTCCCCCAAATAGCAGGGTGGGGGTCCCACGTTTAAGGAGTTTTGTCCGAGCGCCGCGCGGCGCTGGAGTCATTTCTTTGTTGGACACGGAGCGGTAGGGTTGTCGAGAGCCCCCGGGTGCAGGGGTGGCCCAAACAATATGAATGCAATTTCTATCATTAATACACAGGAATGTTACCGGGCGCAACCCTCGGTCCGTTTAAATGGGAGAAAAGCCTCCTTTATTTCTGTTGGCCGAGAGTTGCGCTTACATAATCGAGTTATAGATTTACATATTAACAATTTATTTATTATACAATCTTTAATTCTTAATTTATTTCATTTGTCTCCTGCCGTCCGGTACACTCCCCCCGTGAGCGCTCTGCCTCACCCATCCTTGCGCCCGGCGGCAGCTCCTCCAGGGGGATGGTGATCAGCTTTGTTGCCGGCCTTGTGTAGGTTCCTGTGGTTGTCCGTATTTCCGCCGAACGCACCTGTCCGTCTGCTGCAGTGTTCACCTTGGTGACCACCCCCTTTGGCCAAACATTTCTGGGCTGAGTTGGGTCAAGTACCCAGACCAGGTCGCCTATCTGGAGAGGGGTGGCTGTGGTCCGCCAGCGGCTGCGCTCCTGGATGGTCGGCACGTACTCTCGCAACCAGCGGCGCCAGAACTTATCGGCTAGCTGCTGGGCGAGCCTCCATTGCCTGCGGAGGCAGACCTCGTCGTCCTCCGGTCCGTAGAAGGCCAAGCATGGCCGGCCGCTGGGCGAACCAATAATGAAGTGGTTGGGCGTCAGTGGCTCTTCGTCGTTCGGGTCGGCGGAGATGTGCGTTAGGGGGCGACTGTTGAGGGTGTGCTCCGCCTCCGCCATCGCTGTCAGCAGAGTTTCTTCCTTTAGCGCTTGACCCCCCAGTGTTCGTCGGAGGGCCTCCTTTGCAGAACGCACCAAGCGTTCCCATGCTCCCCCCATGTGGGGGGATGAGGGGGGTATAAATCTCCACTCGATTCTGTCCCCCGCCAGCTGGTTCTGCCGTCTTGGGTCGCTCGTCATTTCTTCTATGGCGCCCCGCATCTCTCTGTCGGCCCCATGGAAATTCGTACCGTTGTCTGAGTACATGGTTGCTGGGCTGCCTCGTCGGGCCGACATCCGGCGGAGCGCCATGATCATGCCATCTGCTTCTAGGCTGTGCACGAGTTCCAAGTGCACAGCCCGCGTGGTCAAGCACGTGAAGAGGGCGCCGTACCTTTTCTCGTGTCGGCGCCCTATCACTACCGTCATCGGCCCAAAAAAGTCCACGCCGCAGTGGGTGAACGGCCTTTGACGGTACGCCAGCCGCCCCTCAGGTAACTGGCCCATTAGTGGTGGTGCCGGGCTCGCCTTTCTTTGCCGGCACTGCAGGCATCTGCTACGATCTTCCGGACCTGGCCTCGGAGTTTAATGATGGCCAGGTCCCTCCTCATTTCTGCCACCGTCTTTTCTGCGCTGAGGTGGCCGATTGATTCGTGACGGTGGCGGATCAGCAGGTTGGTGTACGGCCCGTCGCCATCCAGGATGACGGGCGTCTTCAGGCCTTCTTCCATCTGGTGTCCCTGAACTCGGCTCCTCATCCGGAGGAGCCCGCTGCTGTCCAAAAATGGGTTCAGGGCTGCGATGCGGCTGGAGGGCTCCACTGCTTCTGAACGGGCGAGCGCCGCTATTTCCTTGGCGAACGCCCGCCCCTGCTCCACCTTGGTCCAGTGGAGCTCGGCTGCTCGGAGTTCCAGGGCGGTCAACGGCCCCTGGCGGATCTGGCCGCGGCATCTCTTCACGAACCGCAGCACCCATGCTGTGGTTCTCAGCAGCCGCGGCCAACTAGAGTACTTGGCCGCATCCAGGAGGGCTGGGGGAGCTCTCCTGAGCTCCCCGACGAACTGCTTGGCGCCATCCTCTTCAGCTGGGGGCGCCGTCTTGTCCGCAGGCCAGGAGTCCTCTTCTTCTCGGATGAAGGCCGGGCCCTGGAACCACAGGCCGGCCTCGGTTGTGTCCGGAACATCCCCGTCTCGGGTCCCGGCATCTGCTGGGTTCAGCCTCGTCGGTACCCACCTCCAGTCTTGGAGGCAGGTTATTTCGTCGATCTCCCCCAGACGATTGGCCACAAAGGCCGTGTGGGTCCGGGGGTCCGACCTTATCCAGTGAAGGACTGTGGTCGAATCCGACCAATACCAAGTTCGGGTAATGGCCAGGCTCATCTCCTTGCGGATGGAAGCGGCGAATCTGGCTGCCATCAGGGCAGCTTGCAGCTCCAGCCTCGGGATTGATATGGGTCTCAGGGGGGCGACTTTGGTTTTCGCCCCCAGGAAGGAAACTCGTGCTGGCCCACCGTCTGTGGGCTTCTCCACCAGGTACGCCACTGCGCAGCATGCCTGCTCCGAAGCGTCAGCGAAGAGGTGAAGGCTGGCTTCCGCCTTGGGGTCGTGGCGGCAGCATCTTGGGATTCTGGTGCGGGCCGCCTCCACTGCTGTGAGCCAGTCTCGCCAACGCGCCTCGTGTTCTTCCGTCAGGTTCTCATCCCAGTCAGTTTTTGCCCTCCAAACATCTTGGAGAAGGATTTTCGCCCTAATTGTTAGGCAGGCGATGAATCCGAGAGGGTCAAAGACCCTCATGACCGAAGCCAGCAGGCTTCTCTTGGTGGGCCAGGCTGTGTCTTGTGGCTGGCTCCACTCGCAGACAAATGTGTCGCCTGCGGGGTCCCATTTCACGCCCAGGATCCGTTCCTGGGCTGGGTCAGGACCCCCGATGTCAATAAGGGACTTCGCCCTCTCCTCACCAGGTACGGCGTTAAGCACGGCCGGGTCGTTCGATGCCCAATTGACCAGGCAGAACCCCCCGGTGGCTAGTGCTTGCCGTACCTCTTTTACTCTTCGCGACGCCTCTTGCCGCGAGTGCGCCGCGTCCAGGTAATCGTCCATGTAGAACCTGGATTGGATGGCATCTGCAGCCTCAGGGTGCTCCCCCCGTTGACTCTCGGCAACCTCGTCCCTGACGAATTGCGCGCTGGCGGGGGAGCACCTCGCTCCGAACAGGACACTTGTAAACACGAACGTCTGGGGTGGCTCCTCTGGGCTGTCCCTCCAGAGGAAGAGCTGGGACATCGTATCTTCTTTCTTCATCCTTATCCGCAGGAACATGTCTTTGATGTCGGCGGCGATCCCGATTTTCCCCTCCCTGAATCTCAGGATGTTGCCGACCAGGGAGGAGAGTAGGTCGGGACCTGTGAGGAGCCTCTTGTTGAGGGAGGCTCCTCTGTATTCGGCGGCCGCGTCGAAGACGATTCTTATCTTGCCGGGCTTGTTTTGCACAGCAAAGTGCGGCAGGAACCATCTGCGCCCCGCCGCCTTCTTGTACTCGCCCGGCTGGATGCGTCTGGCGAAGCCATTCTCGAAGTAGTAGTTCATCTTGGCCCGGTAGGCAGCCTCCAGCTGCGGGTCGCGGGCTAACTTCCTCTCCAGGGAAGACAGCCTCTTGATGGCGGCCTCCCTATTGTCGGGGAGCCAGCTGTCGTCCCGTTCCCATAGAAGGCCCGTCTCCCACCGGCCGTCTTCAGTGGGCCGGGAGGTCGCCTTCATTAGTCGTACGGCACGCTCCTCGGCGGCTGTAATGCGGTGGGCTGCTGTTACACCAAGCGAGTCCACCGCAAAGTGTCCACGCACCAGTGCGTCGAGATCTGCGTCCCGACGCGTGCACAGCGCTACGGCCAGTCGAGGCACCTCACAGGCGCCGCCGTGCGCTGTCCATCCCAGGGCCGTCCTGGAGAGGATGGTTGGGTCTCCCGCCGTCTCCCGCAGCTCGCGGGAAACGATCAGGTGGGCATTGTCCTGCCCTATCAGCATCAGCGGCATCACCGGACTCCCTGGGCTCCTCAACTGTTCACGGGACGCGGCGACGATCTGCGCAGGCAGGCCAATCCCGTGCACTGTGTTCGCGTGCACGGTGTAGGTTGCGCCGTCGCCGCGCACCCTTGCTTTGACCCTCATGGATGCCGCCTCTGGTGTCGTCATGGATTGGACGCCGCTTAACCGCAGCGGGGAGCTGCGGCCCTTTGCTCCAATTTCCCTGGCTACCTCTTCATCTAGCAACGTCACTGTGGACCCCTCGTCTAGGAGAGCGTATATGTCGCGCTCTCCGCGGGGTCCACTCACCTTCACCGGAAGCACTTTGAGGAGGACCGGTAACTCGGCCCTCCAGGTGTTTGTCACCACCTCTGCACTTGGGGCCGCAGAGGTGGCGTCGTTGTGCAGCGTAGGATGATGCGACCTCCCGCATCCCTCCACCGGGCATCTTGATTTGCACTGCGGGCTGGTGTGGGTGCTTGCCAGGCAGGCAAAGCAAAGCTTCTTGGCGCGTACTGCGCCCCATCGGTCGGTGACTGTCTTCGCCAGGTACCCCCTGCACTTTTGTGTTTTGTGCGAGGAGGCACTGCACCAGACACACTTTGGCCGCCTAGACTCGGCGCGTACAGTCGGTACAGCATGGCGGGGGGCCAGCGACCCCTCCTCATCGACGCACTCGCCGGTCTCAGCAAAGGCGGCCATCACTGGGCGGGCCTTTGGCTTGGGGAGCTTCTGCTCCCTTACAAAGCCCGCCGTTTTCAAGGTCTCCCTCCAGCCGTGGTAAAACTCGCTGAGCTCCAGCAAGGAGCGTTCACCCCGGCGCCCTCCATATGCGTCAGCCCAACGCACACACTCCCAGGCAGGCATCTTGGTCAGGAACTGGCCCAGGAGCTTCTGGTCGCTGAGTAGTATTCCATTCTTCACCGGCGCCAGGGTGGAAACTGCGTTGTCCACCAGAAGACAAAACTCGTGGACTTCCTCCAGCGACACTGAGTTGGAGCGTGGCCGGCACTTGGACAGAAGGTCCTTTACTATTGCCTCGGCGGTATTACTACCGCCGTAATGCTCATCCAGAGCCGCCATTACACGGTTAGAGGCCCCGGTGCCCGACCAATACAGGGTCGGGCCGACGACACGACGGGCTTCACCACGCAACGCGTGGTTGAGACGGGCGCGGTTCTCCGCGTCCGTCCACCCGAACGTTTTCGTCGTCTCCTCGAAGATTAATTTAAAACCCTGCCAGTCAGCAGGGTTTCCGTCAAAGGACGGCAAGTCTCTGACGCCCGTCTGGCGGGCCAACACATTATCCCGCCACACGCGATCACGGTCGCGGTCGCCATATGCGTGGCGTTCTTCGTAGGGGAGTCGGCGATCCCCCGCCTCCACCCAGTCTTGCACTGCACTTACGCGAACTTGAGCGGGCGGCCAAGAGTCACTTTGTCCGTTGGACCCAGAAGGGCCCTGCACGTTATATAAAGCGCGCGCGGGCGCCGTGTCACTGTAACTGTTCAAAGCGGCGGGGCCCCCAGGCAGGGGGCCGCGGGCTTCACCATACACTGCGGTGCCAGCGGGCACCGGTACGCGGGTTATTTGTTCGCCGGCGCCGGTCGGCGCCGGTCCGCGGTTCACATTTTCACTGTTCCAGGCGGGCGTGCTTGCGGGCACGCCTTGGCCAACACTGTTCACGGCAGCGCTCGCGGGCGCTGTTACGTGGTTCACACTGTCACTGTTCACGGCAGCACTCGCGGGTGCTGTTACGCGGTTTACACTATCACAGGCGGGGGCACTCGCCGGTGCCTGGCCGCTTTGCGCCGCACGGAAGGCTGCTAGCTCTGCTTGGCTGGCTGCCAGCGCCTTCCGTAACTCGTTCATCTGCCGCAGCATTAGATGAACGGTGGCATCTGATCTCGTCCTGGTTGTCGACGCCGACGAGCTGTCGGAGTCGTGGTTGCTCTCGGCATCCGCGTTATCCGCGCTGCGCCCGGCGGCGGCTTCCGACCTCAGAGACATTGGCATGTTAGTGGTTGATCCCGGCTCCGAAGGACCAGTTTGTACCGTACAAGTACGGCACAAGGGACTGCAGACGCAGGCTCAAAGAGACCAACACACTAACAAGTAACCTCAATGTCTCAACAGGTCGGTAGCGGAGATAGCTTCTAATAACGTTACAGGCCGTACTTTATTTCGGGCCCAACAACGTGTTCGAGAGCTATCTCGATTGCCTTGCCGGGTAAGGAACCGTCCTAGTAACTACGTCGGCCGTACTAGATTTCGGGCCGTCGTGTGTTCGGAGGAAGTTCCTACTTCTTCTTCTGCGCCCTGCGCCCTCGACGAGAATCTTCTAATAGAAACGCTCGGCCGTACTTTATTTCGGGCGTTGCGCTCGTTCGAAGGAGACTCGGTCCAGTGGTTTCACCCAGGATTTTCCTAATAGTTACGAGAGACCGTACTTTAATTCGGGTCTGCCGCACGTTCGAGAAAATCCTAAGTCGAAGAAGAGGGTCCAGTCCAGTGAGAAGTCCAAGGTAGTCAGCAGCGGTAGAGGAATCCAGTAGAGAGAGCAGTCAGGAGAGCAAGTAAAACACCAAGTGTAAACGTAGAAGTGATATAATTCAGTACTAGGCGCACCCGCTTATATAGTGGACATAACGGTAAATGGGAAAAACCAGAGCCGCGTGGTGGGGGCACCCGGGCTTATGAATTAATTGAATTTCGGCCCTTCCGCGGATTATCGTCGCGGATCTGGAGCATACCCCCATGTGTAATATATGGTTGGGATCGTCTCGCGATTTCCCATCGGGGCATGCTTACCAGATCACGCTCGCTTGAAGTTTCAGCTTCAGCGATTTTCGGATAAATCCGCGAAAGGGCAATTAAAATCCAACCCCGATAGCCCGCCTCGATGTATTTGGTATCATTTTGATCAGGAGATCAATATACATCGAGGCGAACTATTTTCGGGAGGCTCAGGCCCTCCGCCCCGTGTCCAACTCCGCGAGGCCTCAACTCCTCCCCCAAATAGCAGGGTGGGGGTCCCACGTTTAAGGAGTTTTGTCCGAGCGCCGCGCGGCGCTGGAGTCATTTCTTTGTTGGACACGGAGCGGTAGGGTTGTCGAGAGCCCCCGGGTGCAGGGGTGGCCCAAACAATATGAATGCAATTTCTATCATTAATACACAGGAATGTTACCGGGCGCAACCCTCGGTCCGTTTAAATGGGAGAAAAGCCTCCTTTATTTCTGTTGGCCGAGAGTTGCGCTTACATAATCGAGTTATAGATTTACATATTAACAATTTATTTATTATACAATCTTTAATTCTTAATTTATTTCATTTGTCTCCTGCCGTCCGGTACACCCAGGCCTTAGTTTTTTTTTCTATATAGGTCGATAAGTGAAGTTGCAACTTCACTTATCGACCTATAGAAAAAAAAACTAAGGTCTGGCTTATTATAAATCCCTTAAGCGAATAATATGGTATTCCTCTTTCTGTATGAAAGTTTATAAAAAAAAATAATGCTCACTTTAAGTAGGTATTTCCCAATAATTTCTTTGCACTAAAATAGGGCGGGCCGGAAAACCTTAATGTGATATTTCAAAGTTGTGAGCGCGGCAAAGTTGCAAATAATATATCTACTTAGACAAATAAAAAAAGATAAAGAATTTAAAAATCGATCGACATCTTCCGGTCGCGCGTCTTGACAAAATATGAAAATAGGTACTAAAAATTTTCAGACTAGGTATTCTTTTTTTTTAAATTTTGAATGATGTTTTCACATTTTGTTTCTCTTTAAATAGAGCCTTTAAAAACTAGTGATTTAATTTGGTTTATCTGTTGATAACATCCTCCGTTCTTTCAAAATATTAAGGTTCACATTTTTACGAAATTTTGATACCTATTTGACAAATAATTAGAATTCAAATACGCCGAGTTGAACTTTATTTCAGAAAACCATTACAATAAACAATTAGCCTTCTCCATTACAATGAGTTGTCACTTCGTCATATGTTTGAGCACCTGGAAAGTAAGTCAACGGAGCCTAGTGGTACCTACTTCTAAAACTAAAAGACAGTCGGTGAAAAATTAGTTTGCTTCCAAAAATTGTTATTATTATTGAAAAGGAAATATGCATAAGAAAATTGTGTTTACTTTGGTGTGAATAAATAACAACTTACGGTCGCGCAATCGTACAGAAAAACGGTACATGAAAAAATATAGTTAGGCTATAATATATTATGACGGGTGATGGGTGGAAACGGTATGGCACTTTTCATCTTAATCCATATTTTATGTTTCTTTAAGTTTTCCGCGCTATTACAACTTCGAAATTTCACATTGAGGTTTTGTCGGCCCATCCTAGTAAATAGACTGTATTCATGATAATTAACATTTTGCAGAACAGTAGAATCATTCAGAACAGAGTATGAACCTGCTAGTAAAGATCCAACAGATTACTTCAGTAACTCTATTGATTCAGATCAGATTATCAAAAATTTGTACATAGACTGGAATGAAATATTGGTGTTGATGACGCTAGGCTATAACGGTACCAAGACTAAGAATTTTATAAATTATTCTACATAATATCATTATTTTTTATTCTACATAGATTTTTTTTTTATTAATTCTATACAATCACAACACTTTCAGAGTTTAAATCGGGTATTTCCAGTTTAAAAAATGACGCTTTCTTTCCTGTAAAAGGGGATCTAATGCAATCTTCCAAATTCATTGTGAAACTACAGTTTACGTATAACTTAAACACTGAAGATGTAGCTGAAGGAATTATCAACGGAATTAAAGACAGGTAAAACTATAAGTTCAGGTACTTTAAACCCAATAAAAAAACTCTTCAACAATAGCAATGCAAGTCGGTCATAAGCCCGTATTGGTTTAATTATCCATTGATTTAATTATAGCATCATAATAGTTGGTTCTATATGTTAGTGTCTTGGAAAAAAGAGACACAACAACCCAAAAATATTATTCCACTGACGAGTGTTCAACTTAGGTTATAAGTAGAGAAATCTTTAAATGGTTATAGTTTATATTCTTGCGCCATCTAGCGTATAAAATTTATAAGCTAAATATTTCACCACTTTTCAAGAGATGTCTCATATTTAAATTAATTTTAAAGTTTTCTGATGGGTGTTTTCAGTTCTCCGCTGACTTCCCATGATTGTTTTATACTAGGAACTCACATTTCAGAGTCCAGAAATTACAAGCTAGGACTGGAATGGCTTGGAGTTGCATTGATAAAGTTTATACCCAACAATATGATAAATTTTCATCTACATCAAATATTAGAACGTATTGGTGACAATGAATTTAAAACAGGTCTGTGTATTAATTTTATTATGCCGTCACATTATTGGTGACTCTGGGTGAGGGCTTTAAATAAAAACAACGACTTTTAAAGCACTCATAACAATATACCTAATATATATTTTTTATTTTACTAACAGGAGAAATAGCCTTTGCATTAGAAACATATAAATATGTACAGATGTTAGAACCAAATTACACAGAAATTCATTCTCGAATTGAATCAGTTGAACAAGTTTTAAAAAATGAAACATTTATGGTAAGATAAATTTATTTACTAAAGTTATCAGAAAACCCATGCTTAAATTGAAGAAGTTTTGTTGGAATTGTTAATATTATATTTAAAACTGACCTATCTTCTCATTTTTGTAATCCTTAGTTTACACCTCAATCCTGAATTATCATAGATAACTACTTAGAAACTAAATTGAAATCAATTCTATACAGTGAAAATTTAACTGGAATATTTCTGCCAATAATTTAAATGTTTATATTAATAAATAAAAAAAGTAGTTTTGATCAACAATGAAAACTTTGTAGATAAAAATATAAACCAACCTCAGCAGTCTAGTGTTATGTGAGCTAATTTCTGATCAAGAGGTCCTGAGATTCCTGATCGGTTTTGAAATTTCAATCTGGGGTTGCCCCATAACAGATTGGATGGTGATGATATTTTGGTGGTATCCTAAGTAGGTTAAATTGAACACTTTCTTTTGATGCCATGTCACAAGCAGAAGAATATTTTTCTTTTATCATTCCATACAACATTCAAATTTAAATAAAAGAGGAAGTGACCATAGACTACAGACAAATAAAAACATAGACTATAAAAATTAACTATGGTGAAATTGTATTCGTTGTATTCCTAACATATGGGACCGATGAAAATTACTCAGGCAATAATAACGGTATACTGACATCTTTGTACTTTAATAGAAAAGTCTTCATTTATTTATTTGGTATAGTTCTTCATTACAGAATAATTTGAACACAACTTATGAAGACCCTTACATAGTCCTTTATCCTTCCGAATACCATCAGTTCTGTAGAGAAGCCTTACTTGTGCCATCTGACTTCATGATGGAGTATGTTTATGTACATATAATTTTTATAAATTGCTTAAATTTTAAAATATATAATCTTATTTGCTGATTTTTACATTTTTAGTTTATCGTGTCGATATCTTTCGTCACGCATGGCCATACTAGCACCGTTCAAAGTGGAACAATATTTTTATGAACCAGATATTTACATGTTTCATGATGTACTTTATGAAAGTGAGATAGAATATTTGAAAAATGAAACAAAGCATATTGTAAGAAATTTATTTTTCTTAATTCAGAATATGAATTACTGTATTGACAAGTGTAATCTTTCAGAAGTTTAAACGAATTTATGATTTAGCTGCTTATTCCGTACAAAAATTATTAAAAATGGAGGCTTAAAAAGGGCATTTATACATAATACTGCACACATTTATACATAATACTGTACACATTTATACATATAAACCAGTGTTGAATGGGTGAGAAGGCAAATTGTTATTTCTCACAAATTTCCATAGATGTCTCGTTGCATTTTAAAAATCAATTATTGTTTTCTTTCTAAAAATAACTGTAATCATAGTTGAACAAAGTTTGTAATGAATTGTTATTAAATACAATATTAGAAATAGAGCCTTAAAACAGTCAGTTTTACAAGAAGTACTAAATCAATGTTGACTAGATGGTAGAAAAAACTTCTCATAAATTTCCATAGATGTCTTAATGTATTGAAAAATTTAATACCTGATTATTGTTTCTATCCTGCCTTACCTTACTAAAAATAACTATATAGTACGAGTATTAGTTTGATTCCTACTCGTATTTTTGTTTTTACTATCTAACAGCAAATGCTGTGGATCTAAAATTGATTATACAAAGCCAGCTTTTTTGAAATATCAGTAGTAGACAAGCTCTAATAGGTATATTAAAATTATGAGTGGAGTTCTTAGATAAAAAAGTTATAAGCATAATATCATACTATGACAAACCTTTACGTTTATTGATAGTTTAAATTCGTCTAATACAATATAAAAGTATATTTCAGAAAAGAAAGTTCAAAGAAAAGAATGACACAAAAACAAATGAAAGATCATCGAAGAAATCTAAAGTATTGTTTGAAAATGATCACAGCGAAATCGTAAAGAAAATAAATAAAAGAATTGAGGACATGACTGGAATAGACGTGAAGAATTCACAGCCCATTCGCATTACTGATGACGTGATTGAAGGATTTTTTGTGGACGATTTAGTAAATTTTCAAAGTGCTAATTACTGCTTTGTAAAATTCAAAAAATATGCAAAGTCAATTGAGTTATAATTTTCGATTTTTTTTAACAGAGGCAAGATGAAGATATCGATTTGCAAAACAATATGGCAACACTTCTCATTTATGTAAGTATTTTATTTCATAGGTAATACAGAGTGGTCAAACAAACAGTAAATTTGTTTCAAGATTTTGTTTACGAAACTGGCACACACCATAAATTTTTATTCAGAAATCAGCTATTTTTCATATACATCATTTGTACAACATTTTTCATGTACCTACAATAATTAACAAGTCTCATTGTAAACTATTTACATACCAACCGGAAAGTGGAGAACACAAGACAACTCCTTCCATGTCCCTCACCCTTGGCCTACATCCCTTTACCACAGTCGAGCCAATAACTATTACCAATGTTTCTGTTGTTTTACTTTTCACCTGCTTGCTGTTTATATTTGGGTGTATAAGTACTTTACTGGTGTTTTGTTTTGCCCATAAGTACTATATTTTCCTGTACTTTATAACTGGTGTTTTGTTTTGTTGACCATACTTTTTATGTACTTATATAATAGTTTTAGTATCATCATTCAGTAGGTAGCTCTTACAAGTGAATGTGTATCTAAAAGTAATGCAATTATTTTGTCTAATTTTAACCATTCTATTTTCTACACAGATGTCTGATGTAGAGATGGGCGGCCAAACATTATTTCCAGAGCTTGGTGTCAGCATCAGACCCAAAAAGGGTTCTGCTCTTTTCTGGCAAAACCACATTCAATTATTTGCAGAAAACAATATTAAAATTTCACATATTGAATGTCCTGTATTGAAAGGAAACAAATGGGGTAAATATTTGAAAAGATGTGTAAGATTTATAATATCTATTAAATTCTATAGAAAAAAATATCAAGTTATTTTTTTTTTAGTTTTAGATAAGCAGATAAATCTTTGAGGAGCATATTACTTGATATCAAGATGAAAATGTTAAAAATAAACCAACCAAAATGAAGAAAACGATATTTTTTTAGTTTCTGAGGTTATGTATTAAAATATTTTCAAAATACATATAGGTTTGAGAAATACTTCGAGGGAAGTATAGGAGAATAAAATAAAGTTTTGTTTCATCAATCTTTGTATGATTCATTCAATTATTCTTATATTCCTAGGAAATTTAGTTCATTATTGCTATGGACATTGTATTTCAAACTATGAAACCCTTAGTAGGTAGGTATGTAATTTAATAATTATTTCCAAATAACTCCTGTGGAGGAACTCTCAAGACAAAATGACGATATCAAAGCAATTTTTAGGAGTGTGAAAAATAGTTGAATGTGGATAACCTTAACTTTCAACCACATCAAGTTATTTTCGCCTAAATCCATCATCATTTTCATGCAATCCGTTATGTAAAGAGCTCAGTGGTTCCAACACCACCTATCTTATACAACACCACCTATATAAGAAGGCCTTAGTGCAGGCGGCCATTTTTGGCCTCCCGCGTCACGACTGCCTGTGTGTAGACAGATATCATAGTGCACAGGTAAGTACATACAGATATAGGTGAGTGAATGTTGGGCCTCCCGATGTGACGCAGCACTAAGGCCTTCTTATATAGGTGGTGTTGATCTTATATAGGTGGTGTTGAGTGGTTCAGTCACTGGGCGTCCAATAATAAAGGACGCTCATATAGATTGGTTCAAAAAGATGTATGTTCAAGGCCATGGTTTGTTCGAATGAAACTGTCCAAGTATTACATTAGCACGATTTGCAGAATGCGTCTTGGTCACAATTGCCTCTCGAATCACTTGTTTAGAATTAACGTTAAAAACAGTCCCTTTGTGCGAGTGCGGGGAAGATGAGGAGACGTTAGACCATGTATTTTTCGATTGCTCGCTAAGAACTCCTCTGAATATCGTCTTTGGTAGGAAGCATGTTGTTGTTAATGGTCCTATAAATTCAACATATTTACTGAATATTTGTAATACAGACATATACAGGGACATCTGCCGATTTATTTCGGTGAACAACCTTAAGATATGACATTGTTTTTTTTTTTTTTTCATTGTATTTTTTTTTGTCTTCTTTGTATATAGATTTGTCCTATGAACTCTTATATTATTAATCTTGATAATGGCACACATCACCCCCCTGGGTGGATTGCCTAATAAAAGAAGAAGAAGAGTGGTTCAGTCACTTTTTTTACTCTACTCCAAGTCATAGACAATTTTTGTTTATGGTTTTAACTGACAGTTGTTTGACAGTGGCATATCGCTTATGTCGTATTCCTAACCTCAAATAGTAAAAAATCCATCTGAGCTCAGGATAATTTATTTTGATATTTTTGTAATTACTTTTCATATTAGATAAATGAAAGTTTAAAAATGTCATTCTTTGTTCGTAGTTTGTTCAAACCAAACAACGCCTTTAAATCATTTTTAGATCAATCAACACCGGCGGTATGTAAATTTTATAATATTTTCAATGATGTGTATTACTTAGGTATATCATTTAAGTTATTTTTTCATGGAAATATTTTTTTTTTTCAAGAACCCCAAGATATTATGTAACAGCTACTTCACGGACGGAAATAAGCAAAAAGAATTTCAAAAACAAGTGGATGAATGGGATGTATCGTTTAAGAAGGAGAAAACTAGCAAAGCCATGAAAGCTTATTTGGAAAGAGCCAAAGAGCACGACGAATTCATTAAAAAACAACAAATTGCATATAACATCGGTAAAAGGCATTTAGCCAATATGATGGGCGAGGATCCTGCGACATTTACCCAAAAAGATGTTGAGGTTTGTAAAGTTTTTTAATCTTAGAACCATTACTTAAATTTCAAGATTGCACTTTAAGTAAAATTCAAGAGTAGGTTTGGGGTAAACTTGAGTTTTACCGTCGTGAACATTTCTATTCGAATTATCCACAACTGTCATTTCTTATGACGTTTGTCGTTTCCATAGATTTTTTATTGTATTAGTGTTCAATTTTATGTTAGCGTTAGCAAGCTTTGTATTATTTTATATAATAGGGTTGGGTTAGGTTAGGTTATAATTATAAGGGGGGTTTGGGGGGCGGAGCCCCCCATACCTCATCACGTTTTCCCCCGTATTTATTCAAAGTAATACAATATAATATTAAAAACAATGAGATATTATACTAGAGATGCAATCGAGTCTAAAAAATGGGATGTGAAAAATTGTGCCACCACCAAAAATGTGCCACGCTCGTGTTTTAGTCGTTGACAACAGCTCGAGCTTGACAGTTGTGTCCGCGGTAATACGGTGTTCTTGAAAATGGTGGATTTTGTGGTGAATAAAAGTCGTTCCTCAACAGAAATCAATATAGGAAAATCCTTTTATAAAAAAGGACGTATTTTATATATTTTAAGTGCATATTATTGTGATAAAATGTTTAAAATATAAAAATATATTTGACAATTATTTTTGTTTTATTAGTTAGGCCCACATCACACTACGGGTGCATACCGAGCGGGGTAAAAAAAACCGCGTCTGTATGAAACGCGTAAAAATACATTTTTATTTGAATTTGTAAACCCAGCTGTTCAGTCGACGGCTTTCTTACTACAGCATACGTCTTGGGCTCGAATCACTGTGCCGACTATTTCCACTTTCACAACACAACTCTTCCATAGTGTGTGCAAGTTTCCAAATGTATTTGTGTTCACTTTTAATTAGCCCAAATTCATTTAAAAAGATACACCCGTACGCGGCGTATCCAACAGTGAATAGGTATATATTTCTAGATTTTTTTTTTATTTTATCAAGGTTTTTTTTTATCAATTTATTTAGAAAAAAGAATACAACTTATATTTAAACAGAGTGCTCCTTAATTAAAATTATATATGGAATTTAAGGATGTTCTGCAAACAGAGGTTTTCCACTTTCAATGAATTTTTTTACGAAATCCATCATACAACTGAGAAATCGCCAGCGGTTTTTCCCACAGTGCCGGATTTCTGACGGTTCTCGTTTAAGCTGTGTGTATGAGCCCTTACCTAGCCGGACGACATTTAGAAGCAAGTACACTATAACTAGTGTTTTTATAAAAAGGGTCATTTTGATTCGAATAAAATAAATCATTTTTTCCATTGTCGAAAAATATTTTTATAAATGTGCTTTTAAACTGTTCCTTGTATGCCTCGCATTAATAAAGACGAGAGATCTTTTTCAAAAGGTTCTTAGACAATTCTGACAAATGCATTCAAATCTCACGCACAAAAAGAAATTTCTATTAATGTGTACCGGTAGAAGGTGACAGCACTTAGCCGTTTGGCGTATTATGTGTGACAAAGACAAACATATTCGTCAGTAATGCTTGATTGCATATTTTTATTTAAGTTCAACTTCAAATTTACTCATAATGCTACTTTCAAACTAAAAATTGTATGGAATTGCATCTCCAGTATAATATCTCATTGATTAAAAATGCCTTTATATAAAAATCCATAGAAACGCCAAACGTCATAAGAAATGACAGTTGTGGATAATTCGAATAGAAATGTTCACGACGCTAAAACTCATTTTTACCAGGTTTGGTTGGTTAAAACCACATCAGTTATATTCAGAAAATCCACTTATTTCACTAATTGTAAGAAAAATACATATAGGTACTTTGTACTCACGTAATTATTTTATATGATTTTCATTATCTCATGCTTTTTTTACAAATTAGGTAAGTCAGTAGGTACTTACATATTGTACAAAAAATTAATTGATAAAAGATTTTGTTAAAATTAAGCACTTTCATTATTTGATAGGTACACAAAATATTATGGAAATTTTTAAATTCAGCCATGTTATCTTTCAAAGTCAAATACAACTCCATATAATTCTTGGATTTTATCAAAATTGGAAAGTTAATTTGACAGATTTGTAATCCTTACCCTGATGAGAATTTTCAATTATTAGAAACGTTCCCGGTCTAGAAATTGGAACCCCTAAGAAAGCACTACAAATACACATGGGGATATTCAGGGATTTTAGGACGTTTGTGAATTTGACAAAATGCAACCGTCCTAAAGTTCTTTGCCTTCGCCAGTTCAGCTTCTATTATCCTTTCCCAGTTTAACAGTGAGACCCAAGTAGGCATACTTAAGACTCCAACCTTGTTATATTTTGACCTCCAATTGTGATCAGTTGGGTTAAAGTTGTACGAGATATGATTTTGTTCTTACGAATATTAATTCTAAATCCCTAAATCTAAGTAATCTTTATTAGAGATTAGTAATTCAAATTAACATATTGTATCGATGTACCTATTTTTTAATAACTTATATTATGCACTAATTATTGTTAACTATTTCAGGCATCAATTGAATATCTTTTCCCGAGTGGACTGTATGATCCTAAAGCAAGACCCATCATGAGACCTCCGGAACAAGTATACCCGCCCAAGAAAGAGGCAGAGTTTGACGAGAGTGGCAGACCCCATCACTTCCTATTTTATACGGCCAAACCTAATTTTTATCAAGTACTCTACGATATGACTTCTAAAATTAAAGATCTGGAAAAATATCACGATAAATTGATCAGTGAGCGTGTTGAATTTGATGTGTCAACAGCGTTGGATATGAACGGTTACTTTTGGCTTAAAAAAGACGAATTTGAACAGTTAATTTTGGAAAGTGTAATGGATAAAGAATACGACTACTTTATACTGTCAATAGAAAGATTTGCCTCGATGCCATACTCGAATCGTTACCAAGAATTTTTCAATAAATTTAGAAAAGTTCTCCAAGGACAGAAAAAGTCCTTTGATATTGCCACTCCACAGTATGATAAGGATGGGCGAGCATTTGTTACGACATATGGTAAGTTTTTCTGTTGTAAATGTTTTAGTCATACCATTTGTCATACAACCTCTCCATTTTTATGATTATGTATTGGTCTTCCATGAAGACGGAATCGATGTGTTTGATTTTAATTATTTTTTGTTCTTTTTAAGAGTTATTATTGTTTATGCTTTATTAATATTGAATGTGCAAGCAATGATTTGAAATAACTTTAATGAAATTGGATGTACGATAAACAAAATTAGAATTAAAAGAAGATTACCAAAATTAAACTTTTGGTTTCTAAATGTAGGGTACTCCTGTCACAGACAATATCTTGAGAATCACGAAGATTTATTATCTCGGAAAAGTTTTCTTTTGATTTCTTGTTCTCACCGCTGCACTTACGCAGATAAAGAGACGTTCACCTTGCAAAGTAGCAAGTGTATGTGTGGGTGCAAAGTCACAAGTAGTAAACATGTGTGGGCCACTTAATAGTGACAGAAGCAGGTTCTATTTTTTTGCGAGTTGTCTCGTCCTCTACTCTATCCTCACATGCACAGAATACCACAAACAAAGGTACAAATAATGAAACCCTGTTTGTTAGTGCTGCCCCCCATTGGTGAAAAGAACATACTAAACATAGGGATCCTGGACTCTGGCATGTGCAGGGTGTGAGGGGAGTCACTTGAGAACCTAATGCACCTCCTGTGTGATTGCCTACCAATGACGCATAACACAGACGATAATTTCTGCCCAGAGTAAATCAAAGAGTTGAACTCCAATAAAATCCTCCGATTCTTCCAGGAGGCTGGACTGAGTGACGAACTCTAAATGCATGGCCAGTCACAATAGTTCCATAATGGGACGCAGTATTGCCGACTTCCAGGAGTAAGCAGGCCTAATAATAAACATAATAACTGAACGGAGCAATTTGGACTCGCACTTAACATAAGTGGATACTCAGTTTAAACCTGCAATTTTAAATTGGCAATCGCACCCGCAATTTTGCAAAGTTGAAATGGACGTTTAGTCTCTTCCATCATTAGCAATCCATTAATATGGTTTCTCTATATCTTTTCTTTATTTCCATGGCCTCTATTTTCAAGTCTACTATTTCATTGTTTTAGCTTCTAGAACATAATGCATAATTAGTAATATTTTGTATAGATATTCACTTAACAATTAATTGTGTATCAATTTATCTTGTATAGAGTGCTTAAGAAAAGCTGCCAGAGGTGATGTCACAATTAGATCTCCGGGAACAGGGAAATTCACAGTGAATGGAAAAGATATCACATACTTTCAAGAAACTCAATCTCGAGAGCAGGTAGGATTCCATGCTATATATTTATTTTTTTATTCTTTTGGTTGATTCATTCAGTGTAAGGGTTGAAGTGGAGTGCAATAAAATACTAAATTATTGAGCAATAAAATACTAAATTATTGCAATAAAATACTAAATTAGACTGTAAAGTCCTGCAAAACAATTTAAATTATTTAAATAACTGGTGCATGGTAAATAACCTCCACCTTAATATAGCCAAATGCCAAGTCATCAGATTTCACAAATCTAGATCTCTCATTCCCTACAATTATACAATTGATGGCATTGCGCTCGAGTGTGTCTCGAACTTGAGAGATCTGGGCATCACCTTCTCTGAAGATCTGACTTATAACTTACACATTGAGGAAATTGTCAGCAGGGCTATGAGAACTCTGGGCTTCATTTTTAGACTCGTTTCTGATCTTCGGTTGATTCGATCGTATAGACTACTTTTCGTCTCTCTTGTGAGACCATTACTGGAGTATAATACTGTAGTATGGTCTCCAAATTACGCTGTCCATATCAATAGCGTAGAGAGAGTACAGAGAAAATTCTTGAGGATGATCAACTATAAACTGGGTATACCTGTGGAAAACATTGACTACTTGGGTTTGATGAATGAGCTTGGCCTCTCCAGCCTAGAAAACCGGAGGACACTCTTTGATCTATGCTTCCTATACAAACTCGTCAATGGCGAAATTAATTCTCCTGAGTTATTAGAATTAATCAAATTCAATATTCCAACCAGAAGTACTAGGCAGACAGTGTTGTTTCGTGAGCCTCTCACGAGAAACAATTACATGTTCTACTCTCCCATGGTTAGAATCCACAGACTGGGAAACCTGGTTGGTAATGCTACAGATATTTTTGCTGACAGTTTACCTAAATTTAAAAAGGACATATTAAATTATTTTAATGCACAAAGTTGACATTGGGCACTTCGAATTTGTTTGTGGTTTGTGTTTTGATTGTCTTTTTTTTATTCTGCAATGTCATTGTGCATCTTGCAGGTATTTTTGATTTGTTGACCATGATAATATAAGATTTGTTGTAATATTGAGTTTATTCTGAAGACTTGTCATTTTACGACTTAAGTTACATTGCATTTATTTATATTTTTTTATTTGATTTGGCTGTGTACGCTGTACATCTCATAGAATTTTTTTTTTTTTAATAAGTTGATATTATACCTTATTTATTCTGTGATTTTGACATTATACTTATATTTTTACTTGACATTTTAAACTTTATTATTTGACACATGAACATTACATGACATTATTAAACTTTATTATATTATATTAATTTACTTGACATTCCTATTCTAACTTGCTTTGTTTACATGTTCAATCTGTGATATTTGACTACACACTCTATTGTTGTTTGACTACACACCTATTTAAATGTTGATATTCTTATTTATTTTGTGTGGTTTTTTTTTTCTGTCCTATCCAATTGGATTTAAATTTTTAACTACAGTGTTGTTAAAAAAAAAAATGTATGTATTGTTATAGATATTGTAAATAACATGTAAAAGGCTATTGCCGTTGATATTGAAAATAAATAAATAAAAAAAATAGCCGTCTGTGTTCCCATCGTAACAACGTAAATAGCTGTCATCTGTATGTTGTTACTATGGAAACACCGACTGAATGGTACTGTTGGTGGCCATTTCATTGCACTTGACAACAACAACAGGAGGGGATTATTATCACAAACCTTTTATTTGTTTTCAAAAATAATATTATAGATATCTTTTAAGTCGCATACAATTAGGTGTGAACTAAGAATAAGAATGTTTTGACATAAAAACGCACGAAAATTGACTTAAATACTGTTGTAGAATACCAAAGTGTACTAATTTGAATATTAGTCTATTTAGGAACGTTCTTAATTTTTATAGAATACTAATGTGCACTAACTAAAATTGGAACGTTCTTATTTTAGTTAGTGCACACTAAAAATGAAAAAGAATCGGGCGTAATATATTTCCACCATTTATTATGGGATCAATAATACAACTTTATAAAGAGTACATGTAAATTCAGTACAGACACAAAATTTTGTGATGACATAAAAATAAAATATTATTATTTATTTATTTATTTATTATTATTCTACGCAACAATGTTGCTTTTACAATCCATATTTAAATACATTATTTGGTACAAAATAAAAATATATAAAACACAGGCCATTAAGTGAAACAACAATATTATTTTGCCATCAAAACTCGTCAAACTCATTATGATGTTTTGTTGGTATAAAAATAAAATATTATACTGTAAATACTTTGAACATCGATACAAAACATTATATTCAATTAGGTTATTTGCAAATTCGAAGGAACTGATTGAGTTAGCATCATAATGCCTGTTATAGAAGTCGTATAGTTTTTGAAAACTGTTTGGCGTGATAAAATTTAAAAAAAAATCATATATTGATGAAAATGAGTAAAAAAAATTATAAGTAATAATCATTCTCCTGTATGGGTGTGAGTCCTGGCACCTTACCAAAGCCCAGGCACAAAAAGTATCTGCATTCGAAACGAAGTGCTTCAGGAGGATTTTGGGTATAAGATGATACCACCGCATCACGAACGACGCTATACGTCGGCGCACCCAGCGTGAGCCCATCACATCTACCATTATGTGGAGAAGATGGACTTGGCTGGGACATGTGTTAAGGATGCCGAATGACAGTTGGCCGAGGAGAGCACTGTTCTTCCTCCTATCAGGGTCCCAAAGACGAGGAAGACCCTCTCATATTTCAGGTAGAGCGGAAGGTTGTTGAAAAGTCTCACACTCATGCAGACAAAGCTTTTACAACAGACACTCAAAAGCACAGGGCACGGTTAGTATTTCCTGCTCCTTGATTGGTTCATTACTGAGTATATTAAACCGGTTGATATATAATATATATTGTGAACTGTACGGATTTTATAGAAAAAAACAAGATGGCTCGGTTAGGTTGCGAATCCAGAATTCTCCAAATCTTTCTAGACGAGAATGGAAATACGATCTTTTTATGAAAGTTGTTGCTGTTTATTGCTTGCAAAGTGGATGCAAGTACATTTTAAAATTGTATATTCTTAATAATTCTCTGTTAATATACAATCAAACCACTACTCGCAACATATTTGAAAATTGAATTCCAACAAAAGTCATCAATTAACAAATAAATGAAATAAACTAAATCGTGAACCATTAGGCTTAAATATAGAATATTTTTTTATTTATTTATTAACCTATTTTGCTAACTTTATAATGTCTATGGTATATATAATAATTTAGTTTGAACCGCCAGCGCAGCCTACTGCCTCATAGGTCTCCCCCATCACTCTCCATTTCTCTTTGTCTCTTGTCAATCGTGTCCACAGAGGTCCTGCCATCTTCCTCAAGTCATCCGACCACCTCCTACATGGTATAGAATATAGAATATGGTTGAATATAAATTAGTTATATCGTCGTTTGAAGTATCCCAACTTTACCGCTTTGAAAACTGTGGATAATTTGACAATTTATTCCCGTAACAATATTTCCTGCGGGGGACAGAGGAATTTGGAGGATGAGGACTAGGAGAGCCGACCCCACGTAAATGGGATAAAGGCTAGGGCAAAGAAGAAGAATTATTGTCATAGAAACCATTGACTTGAGACAAATAATATTAGTATGAATAACATTTCCCCTTGTCAAATTGGATTTGTCATTATGCTTGAAAAAATCTGCATTCTAATATTTAATCCAATGGTTTTCAGGTAAATAAAAATTGTGTTTCGATAGATTTTTTCACAGATGGCATTTTTGAATCGAAATTCTTTCCATACCAACTTTAATATTATATTTTATATCAAGTTTGATATTGTTATTCTATTATCCGGAGCGGAGAAGAATCCAATGAATCAAACATTGGAAGAATCTGTGCATCTGATATTATAGATAACTTTTGTAGTTGCAGTTGGATAAATCAAAATGGTTTCCACATTGGTTAGATAACCAGGTATGAATTGTAATGGTGAATACGGAGGTTTCACTGTACACAGACACTACTTGCCAGACCTGTTTTGGCGCGATACAAAAAGGTTATTGACCTTATGGAATTGCCCTGATAACCGAGAAGAGCCAAAATCTCGAATCCTTTAAACTTTCACTTTGCCTTTTACGGAGATGAGGAAATACCCGTAGGCACGTTTCTTATCTTTAGTTATGCATTTGACTGCGTTTATATTGGAAAAAACATTATTCCCGTTTCAAGGATCAACAAACTCAACGATAACGTAGGTATTATAAAAATAAAATATAAAATGAACAGCTGGACTGATTTAGTTAATTTTGGTTTCGAAATAATCGTGTGAGTTCAGGGTAGTTTTAAACAGTGAGAAAATATGGAATAATTGCGAGGAAAATAGACAAAATACTAACAATTTCATTTTCCAAACCAAAGTGTTTCTACCAGTCGACAAATGCTAATATTTTTTTTTTAAATTATGCATAAAAATTAGGTATATTTAATCAAAAAAAACATTACAAACACCACTGTAATATTATGTATTTGACACTCACACACACTTTGATGTATTTGAAATTGACACAGACGCGTATATTCTTTTGTTTATCGTGGTCAAATTGAGAAATGATTAATATTGTTGTTCTTTAATAATAATAGAAAAACTTTTTACATATCAACATTTCAAATTTGACAGTGTTTTTGAAAGAAAATTGTTCAAACTTCCCCCTTTACACGAGACTTGTCTCTATAAGGGGGATACACATAATATTATGTTTTGTTCAAATTCTTCTAGTTCTTCAATTTATCTGTGTAAAATATTATATCAATAATCAATAAATAAATAAATTATAATTTAAATTAGTTATGGTTGAATTTCGACCATTGGTCGACCATTAGTGTTTTTTAATCTATCAACAACTCTTTACTTTTTTTAATGGACAAATTTAAACCATTTTCGGGCTTACAGCCTTCATGTACAGCTCACCATTATCAACCCATGTTTGCCTACTAGTAAATATACCTTCTTTTTTCCACTGTAATTTTTCCTGATTCCTGATCTGAAGAACTTTTGATGCCATCTGTCTTGTGGCCTTAAACTGTCCGTTGACCTGACTTTTCCTCCATCTTTTATCTTTCACTATTGCAACTATTTTGAAAGGTATAAAATTTTTGGTGTTAGTAATTTGTTAATGTAAAAGTGCTCATGTTTAATTGGCATTTGAATGAATCAGCCTAAGATGTTCATAAACGATTATTGTGATGTTAATCTAACATAATAATTATTGTAATATATTGGCATTTTATTCCTATCATAAAGATTTCATAGCTATTCGGGAAGTTTGTTAAAAATCATTTTCTAGATTTGTACCATATAAACAAGAGTAAAAAAGTTGTTAAACAGCTGTATAGTCATTGAGGCTTAGTACTCTTAAATTGAAAAAATAAATCACGTCCCTTCTATAAAATAACCGTCCAAACTTATTGCCTGGCTATATTTTTAGTTAACCGATTCTGTCCAATTTGAAACAGGCCAATCCAAAGTAAGATAAAAGTACCTACTTGAAATTTCTATATTGGGTTATTTAACCTGGTACCTCATCATCAGAAGTCGGCGCCTATGCCACTAAGCTACTGAGTTTGGTATCTTTATACTATGCTCACAATTTTATATTTTAACGTTAATTATATATGGTGCCCACCTATTTGCTTCTTTTTCATATTATTTTTTTAAACGCCTGTTTCATTATCATAACATGTCACATACATCACTTATTTTATTGTTCAATTTATTCAAATACTCCTATAGCGAGTGCACTCAACAGATAAATGGCAGCTACCTCATTTCAAAACTTGATTGGTTTTTTTTTATTAAGTAGGTATTGAATAAAATCTTTTGACAAAAAAGAGCAATGAATGAATATAACGTGACATCACGCTTACAAGATGTGCCATTCTGAATATTTTATTAATGTGTCCACTTTAATATATCAAGTATAGGTACTTACCTACTTCAAATTTACATTTTCTTTTGTTGTAATATTTACATTTTTATTCTAAACTGATTTGTAAGTTTTAGTGCTTATTTTAAACTGAAAAGAAAAAATCTATATTTTTTAAATTCAAAGCCCGTCCAGGGCAAAGTATTTCAAAATATCTGAATCACGACTCTATCTAGATAAGATCCCATGATTTCCAAATACCCATTTATTTATTTTTCCCACACCCCTTCTTTTCCTTACCTTCTTCTTGCACTCTCCATTTTGTGTTTGAGTTTATCTTTGTTTGTTTTCATATTTCACTTATGCTAAGATTTTTGCTTTTGATATTTTTTTTTTCTCTCTTGAACATGTTGTACCTGTTTATACTATGTAACATGTGACACATCTCGATGGAGGTCAACTTAGTTTAAGGCCATAAATTTATATTGTTTCTACTTTTAATGTAGAGTTGTCCTCTGTAATGTGTTTTGTCAATATAAATAAATAAATAAGAGACACCAACAGAACACTGAACAACACACGCGCAAAATATGTAATCATGAAACAAAAACATAGAATCTCAAATGCTCCAATAACAGGTATCTCACGCATAGCTATTGTGCATAGTTAAAAAACAGCTTTTTTTTATTTTTTTTACCACATAATTGCCCATTCTTCAAAGCTGGTCATTTCGTTTCCTTTCAAATTCTCCCTGTAAATGTTAGGTGCAATCAGTATATCAAGTTGGGTTATAAGAGCGAGAGACTTGGGTCTCTTTTTGTAATGTCGTGAAGCTCTCAGATCTTCTATAACCAGTATAATATTTGCTATTTTTTTTTTTCACTTCATACTGAAGAACTGATGTTCAGTCCACGGGAAAAGTCAGGTTTATTGTGATGATTAATAAATCTGCCGATTTTTCGGAGGTATTTAAAAAATGTTTCTAATTTTCAAGTTGGTTCTGGCTCCTAGTAGAATCATTTCTTATATATTATACAATCTTGCCATAACAATTCGGAAAAATTTGGTTTAAATGAAGTCTATTCACTCAACAGCATAATATACACACAATAATTTAACATGTTTCACACGAGACTTATTTCCTACTATACCGCCATCTCTTGGATTTTTTTTTAAAGTTACGCAACTATAAAAGAATTGATTGTTTTTATTACAAACTTATGACACGTCGAACGTCATCACGCATCTGAATGCAATAACAATAATTATTAGGTACATCTATAATAATAAAGGAAAGTGCCTGACTGACTGACTGATTGACTGACATACTCACTCATCAACGCATAGCCCAAACGGCTAATCGTAGAGAAGTGAAATTTGGAAATCAGGTAGGTTTCAATACAAAACCTTCCACTAACAAAGGATTTTTGGAAATTCTACCCCTAAGAGGGTGAAAAATAGGGTTGAATGTTTTTCAAAGTATGCGAATATCTCGGAAACTAGACATGGTATACGAACTTGAAATTTGGCATATGAAATCTTCTATAGAAATAAGTGTTAGCATATTCGGCAATTTTTCCAAAATGTTACTAAAAGGGATGAAAAAGGGCACATATAAAAAGGGATGATTTTTAAGTGGCTCCTAAAAAGTTTAAAACTGGTTTTATCGAAATTTCAAAAAAATGATTTCTTCAGAAAGAGTCAAATTATACTATTTCGTTTTCAAAATATAATATTAATTAATGGGAAAAGGGTGGGGGGGCGCTTTTTATTGAACAACCATATCTCTTAGATTAATGAAGTTATAAAGCTGTAAATTAATATAAAGATTCTTCCTTTAAAATAAAAATAAAATACGTGTTTCAACTAACAAAGATTAATAATGCATTTTTCTGAATTCATGAGCCATTTTCCAGTAGGTACGTGATTATAGATCCAACTTTTTTATGTCAATCATCAAATCATATTATGTTTTATAAGAGGTAAATTTTATACAATTTTGAACAACTGCGAGCTTACAACCGTCTTCTACTGCTGTTTCGAAGGTTGATTTAGTTTGATCACTTTACGTCATGGCCATTTAGGTTGTCAAATTTTGTCGAAATTGCGAAATCTTCAATTTGTTGAAAATTCGGTTCAAATTTACACGTTCCTTTAATACAAAGGTGTCAGTATACCCGTTAAAACTTATTGCCCGAGGCCATTTTCCAGTTAGCCTACCCGTCTAATCTGAGACAGGCCAACAGCGAAATATCAAGTGAAAAACACTGTGAATAATTCTGACTCGACTGGGAATCGAACCCGACGGGACCTTTTGCTCAGAAATTCTACTAGGCGCCTATTCTACTAGGCTATCAAAGTCGGTTTTTTGTTAGTAGTAATGTTTTGTCTATTGGAGGAAGGGGGGGGGGGTATATTGGTAGTACAATCAATCAATTATCCTTGACGAGGTTGCGCTAGGAAAGGAACCACTATCACCAAGCATCCTCAACACATACCTACACTAAAGTTGTCAGAAAAAAAAGAAATATCTTATGTATAATATAGATAGAATGTTTGTGACGTCAAACTTTTAAAATATGAATATAAAAATGTTAGCACTGGTTTATAAAGTTCATAAATATAAATAAGTATGGGTATTTTTGCGTGGGTTTTTAGATATTTTTGCATAATATGCGGCTATAATATAATAATATATGTGGAATACATTGACCTAAAATAACGTCTTCTTTTAGTAGAGTTTTTTTTTAAATAAATCAAGATTTGTTGATTCTGCGAGTTCACCAATCAATTTATGAGGGTTTAGAAAAATACCTACCTGTTTTTTTTTCTCTTGTGGACGCCCGGAGAGTGTAGTCGTGTCTGGAGCAACGCTCTGTCGATAAGTCTATCAAAACCATTTTTATTACTTGTTTAGTAGCATTATTTGTTTATACATTATTTGATTTATATTTACTTTAGTTTTTGAGTCACTTCCCCTTAGGGGATGTGATCGTAGTTAGTTTTTAGGTTTAATTTTCGTAATAGTATTTCGTATTGTTTTATTATTGTTACAAATAAAAGGCTGCCGCGGTGAACGCGGCCGCTATGTCATAACATTTCTTCTACAGGGTGCGAGCTGAAGATTTGCCCACTGTATATTTTTTTTTCTTCTTTTTTTTATTTACTAATCCGTTTTTCTTCTTATTTAGCTTATACTGCATTTTCTATATTTTGTTTTAAACAGTAACTTTACGTTTTATCATGGAACCTCCCGATCCCGGGCTCGTGCCCGGGGATCGGAAGAGATCAGGTAGCGTGGATTTTCCACCGTTACCTCCTTCCAAAATAACACTCCAACCACATCCATCTTTCCTCCCTCCAAACCTTTCCTCTCTTTCTCCTCAACCATCGACCCATTCACAACCACCTTCCCAACTTCTACAATCCCAACCGTTATCCCCTATCCTATCTGATTCTTGTCAACCTGTCACTCCTCTGCCAATTATTCCTGAAAACCAACCTTCTCAAGTATTTACAAGCATAGCACCTTCTCTTTTTTATACAGAGACTTCCCCTGGGCCTTTCGTTGTTTTCGTTACCGGGAAAAACGATTCCCCTATTCGCCCCATGGCTTTCGGTACTCTTGTTTTTAAAAGTAGGATTCCCAACGTCGTGTCGGGCAGTATTAAATCTGAAGGTAGATTCAAAGTGTCAATTTCTTTCCACTCAGCTTCTTCGGCTAACGATTTCATCTCCTCTGATTTTATAAAAAACAATGACCTCAAAGCTTTTATTCCCAGTTTCAAACTGTCTAAGATTGGAATAGTGAGAGGTATTGACGTAGACATCCCAATCACTGAAATCATGGAGTACGTACAGGTTCCGATGAACATGTGCAAGGTAATTGGAGCGAAACGTCTCAGTTACAAAGACACCACCAATGGCGATATCGTATGGAAGCCTAGTCGATCAGTCCTCTTAACGTTTGAAGGCCAAATTCTGCCGCAGAAAATCAACCTGTTCCATATTTCTATTCCCGTGGAACAATTTATCTCTTCAACAATCCTTTGTTTCAATTGCTCACGTTTTGGGCACTCAAAGAAACAGTGTCGGTCTTCACCGCGCTGTTACCGCTGTTCCGACAACCATCCAGGAGCAGAGTGCACTTTAACGGAATATAAATGCGTTAATTGTAAAGGCAATCATATGTCTAAAAGCTTTAGTTGTCCAGAGTATGGAAGACAGAGATTGATAAAACAAGATATGGCTTACCAAAATATGTCATATAAAGAAGCTTCCGAACTACATCCTCCAAACAGCATGGTGTTGCCAGTGTCAACCTGTCCTTTCCATCTCATTTTTTCCATCAAATTGTTGTTACCCATTTTTTGGTTCCTACCTTTAGCTAACCAGGATGAGTGACAATAACAATCTTCAATAAGAAATCAACCGCATCGCACCGCTAATCAAATCATTTTTTTATATTCATTTTAATTCGTTCTAATCTTCTAAAATAATTAATAATAAAATTAACCATCCGCGCCGCGTTTATAATTATAAATTGTGCTGTGTTTTTGTTTATGTTTTTGTGTTCAACAAGGAAGAGCTGGCCAGCAGAGGGAGATCACCGTGAACCAAGGTTAGTCCATCTTCCAGATCCTTTTTCTTTCCAGCTGGTCACACCACTCCGCCAGCACAGCATGCCACGCATATAGATACAGTCCACGTTAATCATTTAATTTATAATTAATTAAATTTTATCATTTATTTATACCGCGCCACCCCATATTAATGGTCCTTCGAGCCGGATTTATGGTTAGATTTTTTGGTCACTTATACCGGATTTATGGTGAGCCCCTGTGGCAAAACTCTTTAGTGTAAATCTCATGTATTCTCATTTTAATTCTCATCTGTGCATTCACCAAATTTATTGAAACAATGCAGAAACGGTAATTTCATTGTTCTTTTGATTTAATATCACGCATTAGAAGTACATATGAATCCAAAGTGAAATTTGTGTCAGTCATGTTACATGTTATCTGATATAAACTTGCTTATAATTAACTTAATTATATAACATAATTCTTGTCGAGTCCGCTAATCATTTGACAAATTAATTCATTGAACAGGCAATAAGTGTGAGGAGGTTTAATATAGATTTATAACATACAATTGTAATTTTTAAATAATTAATATTATTAACGTATAGCGCCATCTATATTTGAATAGGCGAAGTGGGTTTCTTTGAAAAGTCAATAGTTAAACTATGATTTTGGAAATTCACGTGCTTCTGTTGTAGTTCCATAGATGGCATTGGCTTGAAAACTTAAAAAATATTAATGATTCATAATAATTAATTGTTATTCACAATTGAATGATTTTACACGTAAAAACAATACAAGTATGACATATATAAAATTTGAAGTATAATATCAGTGTATTATCGAGAATTTAATGGGAAATAATTCTGTTACACTTATAAAACTGATAAGAGTTATTTAAGAACCCCAATTGCTTAGAATAGTACCCATATAGATATTGACATAATATTTAATATATTTTATATACCTAACTACGCATCGCTCGCATAACTTTGTAACTTTGATATAAAATAGTCATACTTACAACAATTGCATCAAACTCTTTATGTAGAGTTTTACGTCATACCTATGTCGCTATTGCTCTAGCTTTCTGTGTTGATTTGAGAATTGAGAAGGTTAATTTTGTCGTTGATCGTGTACATTAGGTTATACCTACGCATTATATGAACACACCCGTATGCTTAGGTATGCTTAAGCCTTTGCATACAGTACTCTACTGTTTATTCGGATAGTAGATATATTAAATTTAACGCTTTATTATTATATTTCTTTTTCTTCTCTTTGTATACATTAATAATATATGCAATTTAGGGCTTATTTATGTATACTTAAATTTAACGCATCCTTATTATATTTCTTTTTCTTTTTTTTACATACATTCATATAGGCAACCAAATGCTTATTTATGTAAAGTGAACTTAAGACATCTTAATTGAGTTTCACGGTTTCTTATTTATGTACCTTCGTTCATAAACGAACATAAGCCGCGTAGTTTATAAGTTTACAACTTACTCAGTTTACTCAACTTGTCTTGCATCTAATTAATTGTTTATTTATATTAGGCGTTTCACAATGGAACGTATCAAATTATTAGAAGCCAAATCTAATTCACTTCTCTCAAAGATTGGTGAGTTTTTTGAGAAGTCAAAATTGACATTGAGTCACGGAACTCGGGAAACAACTGCTTTCATCTCAGACACTTTCTCAATTGATGAATTGAAGAAAGATATAGTTACCGCATTGGATGAACTTGTACTGTTAAAAATTTCGTACGATAAAACGTATGAGCCAACGTATGATAGTTTAAATACTTTAAACAGTCAGGTAAATGCCATTAAATTCAAACGGTCTCAGTTGTTGACTGCAGACCAAGTTTCAAATGTAAATACCTCAAATCAATCAAAAGATAATAAAATTTCTCATATTAAATTACCGCCTATTCAAATACCATGTTTCGATGGTAAATTAGAAAATTGGTCTCTATTTTATGAGTCATTTAAGAATAATATCCATCTTAACGAAAATCTTAATGATTCGCAGCGTATGCAATATTTGCTTGGAAAACTAAGTCATTCAGCTTTAAATGTATTTTCCGGGATTATTCCTACAGGCGAAAATTATGCAAACATATGGAAAGGTTTAGTTGAGAGATATCAGGATAATAGATCTCTGGGAGCTTATTATTTAAATAACATTTTAGAGAGTAAGTCGTCCGGAAAGAGTGCTACCGAATTAAATGAATATTCACAGAATATATCTGCCTCGGTATCAGCTCTTAAACAATTAAAAATTAAAGACTTGTCAGACTTCATATTTTTCACATGTGCCCTTAAGGGATTGCACCCTCAAATAGTGCATGACTTTGAAATGTCGGTTAGAGGAGGAAAAGATTTTCCTTCGTTCGACCAATTAATGGAATTTGTCAAGGATAAGGTTAAAATTTTAGAACGCACCTCTCGTGATAGTTTAAATAGTCAATATAAAAAGGTACCATGGCAAGGAAAAAATAAATCTCAATACATTTCTAAATCATTTTTGATAAATGTTGGCTCTGCTAGTCAGAAGTGTACTTTATGTAGCTTCTCTCACACGCATCTATATCAATGTGAAAAGTTTAAACCTCTTACTCCAAAGGAGAAGTTTAATTTAATTAAATCTATATTTGGATGTATCAACTGTCTTAGTTGTAATCATCAAAGTAAAACTTGTAATTCAAAACAATCTTGTAAGATTTGTAACAAATCGCACCATACTATGCTTCATTTTGATGACAAAGACACTAGTAAGTTTTATCAGAAAAATTGTACTTCAAATGAAAAACCATCAACCAGTAAAAATGTTACAACTACTTCTACAACTTTATGCGCTCGCAATAATATAGGATTGACATGTCCTATAATTTTACCTACTGCCCAGGTACTTGCCTATCGAAATGAAAGTGAGAAGAGGCTAGTTCGATGCTTGATTGATAATGCCTCACAAAATAATCTCATCACTCTTGCTTGTTGTAAGAAATTAAATTTAGATATAATCCCTTTGAGCAACTCTTTTGTTAAAGGAGTTGGTCTGTCTAGCAAACCGATTCACGGCTTTGTTATATTTCACATACAATCCCGCATCTCGCATCAAACATATAAGATAAAATGTCTAGTGTTGGACCTAATAACAGACTCGTTACCTACGGAAGATATAGATTTCACATGTCTCGGTCATTTGAGCGGAGTTCCGCTGGCTGATGGAGAGTGGAATCTGTCTGCTGAGATAGAAATCGTTTTGGGAGCTCAACTATTTCCACGTATTTTAGTGAGTGGGAAAATTGAAATACCAGGTTTATCACCGCTTATTGAAACTACGCTGGGATATTTGATAATGGGTAGTATTTCGAATAAAAACTCAAAACCTCAATGCTCTACGACTGTCACCCTTGCCACAGTTTCGCGAGTGAACCACGACGATGATACATCTGTATCCTGTAACAATTGTGGAAGCTTGGAGAGAACTCTGCATAGGTTTTGGAAGTTGGAGGAATTGCCGATGGTTGAGGTCGCAAGTCCTGAGAGTGTCGCGTGTGAGTCTGCTTATCAGTCCTCAGTATCTCGTGGGTCTCAGGGCAGATATACAGTGTCCCTTCCCTTTTGTAAAAGTCCAAGTGAATTGGGTAATTCGTTCGCTACAGCTCAAAGACGTTTAGTTTCACTAGAACGCAAATTAAATATTGATTCTCGATTGCGTGAACAATATAATAATGTTATTCCAGATTACATTAACAATAATTATCTGGAAGAAATTCCATCTCATGAGACGGATGGATATTTTATTCTTGCTGGTTTGTTAGTGCTCCTGTTTGGATTGCTATTGTTTGCTGTGGCAATAACCGCTTACCAAAGATTAATTGTTGAACTGCCGTTGTTGTCGAATATAAAAGTACCGCGTCACTTGAAAGTGACACCTGGCTGCAAGGTAAATATCGTAGCCTTCTGTGATGCCAGTTTAAAAGCTTACGCCTGTGTGTTGTACTTACATGTCAAAGACGACAAGGGTAATATTTTCATAAGTTTAGTGTGCTCAAAATCAAAGGTGGCACCGTTTAAGGTGATCTCACTTGCCCGCTTGGAGTTGTGCTCAGCTCTGTTATTATCCAAATTAGTAAAAACTGTTTTTGATACGTTCAATCCACTTTATGCTATATACAACATATACGCGTTTTCGTATTCCATGATAGCTTTATCCTGGATAAACTCTTCACCGCACCGCTGGTCTATTTTTGTATCTAATAGAGTGACTCAGATGCAACATAATCTAGATTGCAAACACTTTTTTTATATATCTGGGATCGAAAATCCCAGTGACTGCTTATCTCAGGGATTGTATCCATCTCAATTGCTTGAGCACAGTCTTTGGATGACAGGTCCAAAGTGGCTTCTTAGCCAACCAAATTCATGGCCTATCAAGCCGTTTACACCTATAAGTACGGATGTACCTGAAGCAGTTTCTACTGTTTTGATTTCCGTTATGAAAGATCCACCAACTCAATAATTCATTTTTTTATACGAGTTTTATAAGTACCTCTTTAATTTTTATTAAACCGCATTAGTAAAGTAAATATTAGGACTTGCATATATGAAGTTCACATCTCGTATTAATTTCTATAAATTATTATTATGGTTCCGCATATATTGTCTTTTCACGTAAATTTGGTGAATGTACCGCTTTGAAAAACCGCATTTTTTATATAAACCGCATTTTTTTAAATATCAGACTTTGAACTGATATTAACCGCATTTTTTTAAATATCAGACTTTGAACTGATATTAACCGCATTTTTTATATAACCCGCATTTTTTTAAATATCAGACTTTGAACTGATATTAACCGCATTTTTAAATATATCATAAAATGATATAATCCGCATCTTTAAATATCAGACTTTGAACTGATATTAACCGCATTTTTTTTAAATATCAGACTTTGAACTGATATTAACCGCATTTTTTTTAATATCAGACTTTGAACTGATATTAACCGCATTTTTTATATAACCCGCATTTTTTAAATATCAGACTTTGAACTGATATTAACCGCATTTTAAATATATCATAAAATGATATAATCCGCATCTTTAAAATATCAGATTTCTGATCTGATATTCACCGCATCTTTACAATATCAGTACTCTGATATTCAACGCTTATAAATCCGCTATGGGAAAACCGCATTTATAAATCCGCTATGGGAAAACCGCATTTATTATCCGCAATGGGCTAACCGCATTTATTATCCGCAATGGGACAACCGCATTTTATACATTCCGTAATGGGCTAACCGCATTTAAAATACCGCTTTATTTATTTATATATACCGCATTTTTCTTATTTAATCCGCTTTCTTTTATTTTTGTGTTGAAAGCTTTGGAGCTTTCAAGGTGGGGAGTGTGGTGTTGCCAGTGTCAACCTGTCCTTTCCATCTCATTTTTTCCATCAAATTGTTGTTACCCATTTTTTGGTTCCTACCTTTAGCTAACCAGGATGAGTGACAATAACAATCTTCAATAAGAAATCAACCGCATCGCACCGCTAATCAAATCATTTTTTTATATTCATTTTAATTCGTTCTAATCTTCTAAAATAATTAATAATAAAATTAACCATCCGCGCCGCGTTTATAATTATAAATTGTGCTGTGTTTTTGTTTATGTTTTTGTGTTCAACAAGGAAGAGCTGGCCAGCAGAGGGAGATCACCGTGAACCAAGGTTAGTCCATCTTCCAGATCCTTTTTCTTTCCAGCTGGTCACACCACTCCGCCAGCACAGCATGCCACGCATATAGATACAGTCCACGTTAATCATTTAATTTATAATTAATTAAATTTTATCATTTATTTATACCGCGCCACCCCACAGCAGTTATGCAGATAAAGTTTCTCTTGCCCCGAAAAATAGTTCTCAGTCCTCGAAAATAAGTTCAGTTCCAGAGTATTTCAGTCCAAATTTAATTGATTCCAATCCAGCAAAACCCAACAAATCCCAACAAAATTCCAAAATAACAAAATTTAGCCCCAAAAATTTAAGTAAATCAACAGCACATAAATTCCCTCAACGTCCGTATTACCATAATGAACTGCAATCACTTTTATCATACAATAATGACCATCTAATTAATAGTCCCTCTAGCGGTCTTCAAGCCCGCGATTCACAGACTCCCAATCCGGTCATTTCCACGACAACTTCAAGTGAATCCCCAGTCCCCTCTCAAGACAATGAACTAACTATTGGCTATGCTCTACATCTTCTTGCTCTGGTCATAACTGATCGTAACAATAACCTTCCTCCTTCTGTGGTATCTGTAATATCGGCTCTTCTTAATATGATGTCAAGTTCCTCTACAAGTTTTGATGAGTGCTTACAGTCTACGAGTAATTAGCTCGTACATTGTGAGAACCATCTTGTTAAAATACCTTAATAATTATAATGTTCTCTAGACCAAAAAATAAACAGCCTTTGAGAATTTTACAATGGAATTGCCGTAGTGTTCACTCAAGTAAGAGTGACCTGATAGATCTTATAAACAAATATCACATAAACTTAATTGCGCTTAATGAGACTTGGCTTTTTCCGGAATGTCCTTTCAACATTCCCTCTTTTCATTGCCTCCGCGATGATCGCCTTGAAGCTAGAGGTGGTGGGGCGGCCCTTCTTATCCACTACTCCCTTGTCTTCAAACCAATCCATTTACCCAAAAATGTAGTATTTCAAGCAGTTGCAGCAAATGTAGCGGACATTACGATCCTATCTTTATATATTCCTCCCCAAAAACCTTTTGTGGAAAACTACTGGAACTCCTTAGTCAAAGATATTCCGAAGCCATATTTATTATTGGGTGACTTCAATGCTCACTCACCGGTATGGGGTAGCTCCTTCTCAGATCGAGCAGGAAATTCTATCCTCTCATTCATAGACTCGAACAATCTCTGTGTTCTAAATGACGGTAGTCCCACCAGATTTTCATTTCCATCACAGTATCCCAGTGCGGTGGATATATCAATTGCCTCAGCTCCACTGGCATCCACTATCAATTGGATGATCACTGATGATCCACTGTCCAGTGACCATTTCCCAATAATTTTAACAACTTCAGAATCTATTTCATCACATATTGGGTCGGGGCGGAAACGTCTCACCGGGGGCGTTGATTGGAATGTATGTGCTGAACTATTAAAGGAAAAATTCAAAAACTTATCGACAGAATCCCATTCAGACAGTGCCGCTTCATACAATTCTTTAGTATCTAAAATAAAAAACTCAATTTCGGAAGCATCTCTTGCCAAATCTAATAGTAGTCAGACCCAGTATCCACCGTCTCCCCCTTGGTGGGACGCAGAGTGTTCCGCCATGATAAGGAAAAGAAAGAGTGCTATGCGGAACTATAGAAGGAACGTTACCGAGGAAAACTATTTAAGTTTTAAGCACTTACAGGCACAAACTAAAAGAGTACTAAAGAAGAAAAAGAGAAAAGGTTGGGTGGATTTTTGTAATTCGTTATCACCTGATTCCCCTTTGTCCACTGTTTGGTCTTCTATCCGAAAATTTCGTTCTTCCTCCATTCCTCCAAAATTCAACAGTTTAACGGACTCATGTTTGGAACAGTTTTGCGACAATCTAGCCCCCCCTTACCCCCCCAATTTTTCCGAATTACGTATAATTCCTTCTCTTTCTGCCTCATCACCCAGTCTGTCTGAGTTGGATTCCCCATTCGTTTTGCAAGAACTTTTGACACCATTAAAATATGTTAAAAATACTTCTCCCGGCTTAGATAACCTGTCATACAAGGTTCTAAAACAGCTCCCACCAAACGCACTGTCCCAACTGCTTTCGTTTTATAATTATTGCCTCTCCTCGGGTACAACGCCTGAAGAATGGCACATCCAGAAGATTATTCCAATCTTAAAAAACGGAAAGGATCCTTCCCTAGGATCATCATACCGTCCCATAGCTTTATCATCATGTGCCTTAAAATTGTTGGAACATATGATAAAGAATCGTTTGGACTGGTATATTGAGAGAAATGGTCTGGTCTCCCCATTCCAATTTGGTTTTCGTAAGGCTCGATCCTGCCTCGACAACTTGAGCATATTGACTACGGACATAAGAACGGCATTCGTAAAGAAAAATTCTCTTATAGCGGCGTTTTTGGATATAAATTCAGCATACGATAATGTTAGATTGGAGCATCTTAAAGAAGCTTTAATGAACATTGGGGTGCCTTCTAGATTGATTTCCCTTATTCACAATATTCTTGCTGAACGACGCATACAGATATCTCAAGGCGATACGATACATACTAGGAACCTGTTTAGAGGCCTCCCACAAGGGTCAGTATTGAGTCCAATTCTTTTCAATATCTACTGCTGCGGTCTTGCAACAGTTATCTCTGGAGGATGTAAATTTTTACAATACGCGGATGATATTGTTATATACTGCTGTGATAAAAACCCGGAAACGGCAAAACGTATTGTTGAACAAAATCTCGCTTCGGTTTATGATTGGTTAGGATCTGTAGGTCTAGGTCTTTCTCCTACTAAGTCTCAAACAGTCGTTTTCAGTAAAAAGCGTAAACTTCCTCCCCTCCAGTTGCAAATCAAGGGAACGCCAATTCCTTTAAAAAATGAGGTCAAATTTTTGGGGATGATCCTAGATAAAAAACTGTCTTGGAGACACCACATAGACTATATTGTTTCGAAATGTGAAAAAAGTATCAACACCCTGAGAGCAATCACAAGAGTGTGGTGGGGATGCCACCCTTCTACCATGAAACTTATGTATAATGCCTTGGTCCGAAGCCATCTTGACTACGGGAGTTTCCTGCTGGAACCTCTTCCTAAATATTTAAAATTAAAATTGGACAGAATTCAATTCAAATGTCTCCGACTGATATTGGGAGCCATGTCATCCACTCCTACATCTGCACTGCAGGTGGAGACGGGTGAGATGCCTCTCCAGTTTCGGAGACAATTTCTATCAGATAATTTTTTACTTAAGCGATTAGTCTTGAGCGGCCACGCTCTGGTGGAGTCGATTACGTCGTTGTCGTCAGCGAGAGCGTCGGGGTCTGCTTCATCCGGCGGGGTCGACGGAGACTGTCCAAATCTATTGAATAGTTTTACTTATCTCTCGAGTTTGCCACATTTTCCAAAAAAATCTGTCTATGTTCCATTATATGAAATCCCATTGGAAGCGTTCTCTCTGGAGGCATATGTAATAGAAAATATAGGATTAAATAAATCTGTGGCCAACACCAAAATAACACGAATACAGTTTCAAAATTTCCAGTCAGAATATCGCGAATTCACAGAAATTTATACGGACGGTTCAAAGTTTTCACCAGACTTAGATGTGGGTGTAGGAATTTATGTTCCATCTCTCAATATTAATTTAATGTATAAACTGCCACCTTCTACCTCAATTTTTACCGCGGAACTGTTTGCAATCAAAGAAGCTTTAATACTAGTTCACTCAAACAAAATTAAAAAAGCCCTAATTTTATCGGACTCATTGAGTTCGATTAAATCAATCACTGGAAACATATGGGGGCAACCAATGAACCGACTTTTAGCTGAAATACTAACTGAGATCCTCGCCATCCGCTCTGCAGGGTGTGAAGTTTGGTTGGCGTGGATTCCATCGCATCACGGTATACATGGAAACGAAAAAGCTGACGATCTGGCAAAAACTGCGGTTTCAGAGGGTGGTGTCCCAGGGTCTTTTGGTTCCTCGGTTGGTGACACTTCTCTTGTGTTAAGGGCTCGAGGAGCAAGGGCTTGGGATCTGCTTTGGGAAAATCCAGAGAAAGGTAAACAATATAAGGCTATTCAACCAAAAATACCTGGGAAACCATGGTTTTATAAGCATAGATACCATAAAAACACCATATCGGTTATTTGCCGGATGCGTCTGGGACACTGCCTGGTGGCCTCCCATCTTTACAGAATCGGAATAGTCGATGATCCATACTGCGAATGCGGTCTGGACGTCGAAACGTTGGATCATGTTTTTTTTGGTTGCCCTATCGCTTCTAATACGGATTTTTACAATAGTCTGGTTGGATATGAACGTCCAATCAACATCTCATATCTTCTTTCATTAAACTCTCAAAAAATATTTAAACAACTGGCGGGTTTTATTAAATTAAATAATTTAAAGATTTAAATGTGCAGTGGTCAGTCTAATCGCGTCGCAGAGTGTAGGTTGGTGGTGGCGGCGATTCGTTGTCGATGTACCCGCGACTGCTCCTGCACTGTGTGTGGATAGGCGCGTAACAATATTTACTTTTTACATTTTTGTTCCTCAATAATTCTACTATTTTTCTTTTAACTTGTGTCACTTGTATATGGATGAATGGCCAAAATCACTCGATATCGGGTGGAAGGCCTCAACAAAAACAAAAAAACAAAAAAAAAAAATACCTACCTAGTTGTTAGCCTATAGTTGATTGCACCTTTGAATCTCCTTTTTACGTTTTGAAGGTCGCAGACTCGAATGTCGGTGACGATTATCTTCGTATTTTTACTCTTTCATTGGGTGAGTCGAAATAATTCATTAAAGACATAGGTAAATTTACTTATAAATTGTATTGAATTATATATAAATTGTAATTAAATGGACATACGCTAAATAAATAAGGTTGAAAAGTAAATAAGGAAAACCATGTTTTAGGAAAAAATGAGGGAGAGAGATCTTTAACTATATGCTCAAAAAAGACTTACTATAGATACTCTAGTTCTGGAAAGAATAACAAAAAAATATACGAATTTGAAGCTTTTTTGCGATATTAAAGACTAGGCGTTGCACTTTCGTCCAATAAAATAATAACGCTTTTCAGTCAGATGTCAATGATGGGTATGTTCCACTTTTATTTGCTCGAAACGTTTCAAATTCGCCTTATAGTTTCTGGTGGCCTCGCTTTGTTTATGCCATTTTTTATAGTCAACCTTTTTTTTCTTTACTTATTGTTTATTGTATTTTATCATCCTTAGGTCCATTCGGACATCATTTGGAATCGTCATTTGAACATAATTTATCCAATAAAAAAAGACAAAACCAAGAAAAAGCATACATAGACATAGAAACATACCTAAATGGAAAATAATAACTAATAGTTTATACATAGTGCTTAAACTGTAGGTACCTCTGTGTCAATCAAACCTCGATATTATTTTCTAACCAGTTTTTTTTGCATCGAACAAAATCACGGAATTCCCCTCTTGCCCATACGGGTTTATTTCTTTTTTTTTCGTTGTTTATGGTTTGGTCACGTTTTTTGCACCATACCACGCAGCGATGTTTGTTATTATTTTTTTACGAAGGAGAAAAAAATCCTGCCATTTTTTTTGCCCAATGTCCAATCTGCTTTTTTTGTGTAGGAACGAAAAAAATGACGCGCATTCGCTACGTATCGATGACATAACCTATATAATATAATAACTTGTATACATGAACATCTTTTTCTGCAACTTTCAATGTATTTCGATGGGGCATTTTGCAGTATTGTGTAGTAGAGATTCATTAATATCCGACATGAACATGTTTTTTATATCTTTCCTATACGAACAACGCATGACCGGTTTCAACAGGATCCAATCTCCCATTTTAATAATGATAATAATATTAAAAAAAATAGCTACGCAGACATAGACATACTAGACATCCCAGGATAGAGAATGAGAACAAAGCTTCAATTTCAAACTTAGAATCTTACTAATGAGAATGAAGCTTCAATTTCAAATTTAGAATCTTAATAATGAGAATAAAGCTTCAATTTCAAATTTAGAATCTTACTAATGAGAACAAAGCTTCTTCAATTTCAAATTTAGAATCTTACTAGTGAGAACAAAGCTTCTTCAATTTCAAATTTAGAATCTTACTAATGAGAACAAAGCTTCAATATTAAATCTACAATCTTGCCGGACCAATATCCAATAATATGTAGCTTTTAACAAGATTTTCTATACCACTGGATTATTCCACAATGTATTATAATTTATTCCCATTTGAATTACTTATAACCAAGCAGCATATTAACTTCCAACTTTTTATGCCAACTTTACATACTTTTTTATGATTTTGGTTTGAAACACAGCTAGAAACATCTTTACATATCTCATTCTCTGACAGGATTCAAATCTCACTTATCGAAATCCCCTAAATTCTAAACTATGGAAATCTTCGACGATATGTTCACTATGTCGAAAAAAATCCCATTCCTACTGCGGGACTCGAACCCGCATCCCTAACCGTCTCAAGTAGAGAGACTTTAGCTACTGAGCCATAAAACCCGAAGATAATATGTACCTACCTACCTTCTTCATACACCATTCTAGACAAAAGTTCGACTCCAGGTGAAACGCATTTTTTGTCTACTATTACCGATACGTATCGATATGGCAAGTGGCGCCTTTAACAACATGACCAAGATATGGAAAGCGTCGGCGTCGTTTAGTGTCGAGACGAAATGTTAGCTGTTTGATGCATGTGTGTGGCCCGTGTGAAACGAAATGCCTCAAGAGAATCTCGGGTATTCCACCGCATCACAAACGACGCTTTATGCTGGCGCACCCAGCACAGGGCCATCACTTCCACCATTACGGAGAGGAGATGGGCATGGCTGGGACATGTGTTGAGGATGCCGAATGACAGGAGAGCGCTGTTTTTCCTCTCATCAGGGTCTCGAAGACGTGGAAGACCCTCTTATACCGTGTTCCGTTCCTTCGAGGCAGAGGTGAGGGAGTTGGACATGGTGTGGGAGGAGGTCATAAGCATTGCGCAATGGAGAGCTCTTGTTGCCTCCCTATGCTCCTGAGTGAAGATTAAAGGGAGTTTTGATTTGAATTTCTACTTGGGGTTGGGATATTTTCTCAAGTCGGGACAATTGCAGCAGCGGATAGAATATTTGAGATTTTATAGACGAGTCACTCTAGGATTTAGTCTTTGGTAATCGGAAAGTCGTCCATAGAAAAATAGTGGTAATTATATCGGTCTGCATTCCGAGCAAATGATCGAGTCGCCCTACAAGACAGTCGCCAGAGAACGAAGGTTGTATATTATGATACAATACCGGGCTTTTCTAACGACAATCATGGCATCGTATCGCAAACTTCACTACTAATAATATTGCATGAACCTGCTAGCAAACTCTCAAATCCACCAACTATCAAACAACTGACAGTTTGTGTCAAAACGCCAATTTCATTTCATAATTAGAATTTTTAAAGTATATCTATTGTAAAATGCACTAAGAAGGTTCTTTAAGTTTTCTTAAATTTTCTAATGTTCCACTCAACTTTTTTATTTTTTCGTAAGAACTTTCTCCTGACAATAGCATAATATAACATAAAAAATAGACTAATTTGTCCAGCCGTTCAAGACCACGTTAAATAGGGCTCCATTTTGGGTGTTTAAACCGTATAAAAGTTCTTTATTTATTGGTTTTTATATGGTTATAAAAAATGTGTAGGTATGTAAGTTTTTCATACCTACAAAGGTATATAATATGTTTTATTTGTCATATATAATTTATTATGCCTTCGATACGATTTTCTCTAGAAGAAGTAGGATATATAAATATGAATGAAAGTGATAACCTATAGGATTTGTCATGAACTGCATGCGAACAACACAAAGCACCTCGATAGACAAAAAAGATCATCAGCTTTTCACAGGAAGCAATAATATGATGATGTAAGTTTTACTCCATTTCACTGTGATGAGTTCGGCAGAGACTTAGCTACTGCACGTGCATATGGGACGAGGCTGTGCCCGTCACCAGAATATGCGTTTGGATTCGTCAAAAAGATGAAGTATTTCGACATTGTGCGCATTTGTCTCGTCAGGACCATGCATCTCATAAAATGGCCTGCACATCGTGGAATCCGATGAAAGCGGGGAGCGCCGCATAACATGAATGAATGTGATAATCAAGGATTTGTCGCGAACAACATGAACCTCGATAGACAAAAATATAATAAAAATATATAAATATGTACCTACCTACATAAAATTTTGTGTGTCTATTTTCTTATTGTATAAATCACATAAACACAATTAAGTGGATGTTAGGTATAATAATGTAGTCTGTGGTAAGTGTTATGGTGATCACGTGCTAGACTTGAGGAAAACCCCGAGTATTTCTCAATACGCGAGACTAAAACTTGTTTATGAACTTTACAATATTATGTAGGCGACTCGTACTAGCACACCATAGAATGTCCGCGAATTCACTCGCGCAAAAACGATCAGAAATATCGACCGTTTAAAAGAGACTCAATCAGTGGATAGATAAATTTATCTTACAGAAAAGGCTTTCTTTGAGATATTTGCCGTATCAATGTGTAGATATCGCTTATCATTAGGATGTCCGTCGGCATTTTTAACAAGAGGTTACTATTACTGTTGGATAACGATTTATCTCTATGATGGCTATTTATTTATCTCTATTTATCATATTGACGTTTATAAAATCCCGTAACGCCGTGAATGTGAAGAACTTTCGACTTGTTTTTCCATAAACCAAAATGACAATTATATACATCCTCTTTAAACATAACGAGAAAATATACATAATATTATAAGGGATTATCATTTTGAAGCTTCGATCAAATCATATTTTTCTTCAGTTTCGATCGTCAAAAGATACCAATTTGCCGGTTTTCAAAAAAAAACAATCTGTGATAAAAAATCTAAAATTTACTGAAATTTTATTATATTCTCATAACTTTCTGTTGAATCATTGTAAAATTTCATGTTTTAGAAATGATATTATAATATTATGTGAAACAAATAAAAATACAATATTAGAACCATAGATTTTTATATAGTATAGAATTCTGTGATTAGAACCTATCCTAAATATCTGATTCAATACGCATTTGGTATTAATAGACGTCATCTGACATCAAATCTGGCACGAAAAAGCTAATCCATAGAAATCAATAGATTTCAGTATAATAACACTATGATCTTCTTGGTATCCATCTATTGGATAGTTTTCAATTGATGCGGCCGTCAGAATCTTTACATCACTTTATCTTATAGATGGCTACCAAGAACATTTATCAACACGTTGATGCGTTGGGCTTAAGAGATATACTAATAAGACCTGTACCCCTATTCTTTTTCACGTTTTTATTGGACGAAATTGCAATGACCCGCCATTCGTAGCGCAACAATGTTTCAAATTCGTGTAATTTTTAGGACATTATTTCCAGAAATAGAAATAGTACGACTTCTACTTTTTTCACTACCATATTTTTTGTTATAAATATTATGACGGTTAAGTTGTCACCAGTTGTTATGTGTTTAATTAATTAGGCAGTAGGTACCTACCCTTGTTCCGAATTTTATTCACCATCAACGTAAGTGAGAAACTCGCGGGAATTTTGTATGGGATGCGGAGCTACCGAAGTATTCTGTAGGGGTGCTATGTTTCCATACAAAATTTTGCTACTTCATGGCAGCGTAGGTACTGTCACAGAATCTTAGAATAAGGGTACTGGCTTCGACCATATTTCTTCGTCAGGATTCAGAATCGCTTAAGTGATTTTAAATTTATTTTATGCAAGTATATAACTCAAAAGTTTGCATAACAGGATGATATTTATGATGTTCATTTACATAAATTATTCATACTAACCCATAATTAAGTGATTAATGAACTCTCGTCAAATTGTATTGCATATAATGTACTTTAGTCATCGTTATATTATTGCCGTCATCAACTTGTTTCTGACAGATTCGTTTATTTGTAGAAGGTAAACGGACTCCATTCAGATAGAATTTTGATTAAATCATCATTAGAGTGGTTATTTATGAAATCGTGGCAATAATTATTGCATTGACTTTATTAATAACATGAAACTCATTCCACAAAATTCACACCCTTAACTATGTTTTAAAGAGACATAAAACATCATCACCAATTTGTGCTTTCATCATGTTCATTATTTCCGCTAAAAGATCACTACAGTAGTTTGAGGATCTTAGAGGAAGTAGTAAAGTATCTTATAGGAAATGTTCCACGAGTGAACCTTTTTTGTCCAATCTGAGACAAATTTGCCAACATCGGGTCGATATTTCAGGGTAAAAGTGCTTTAATATATAAATTAATCCGGCTCGAAGGACCATGTTCAATATAGAGCAGTTTGAGGAGCTTAGAGGAAGTAGTGAAGTACCCAGTAATAGAAAATTTTCCACCAGTCAACCGTTTTCGTTCAACATGAGACGATGACGCCAACCCCGGGTCGATATTTCAGAGGTAGAAGCGTTTGAATACATAATTGTATCCGGCTTGAAGGACCATGTTCAGTACAGAGCTGTTTGAGTGAATACAACGATGTATATGTCTCTGATATAAGCCCGCCGCGTATTAAACGCGGAATTCATTCATTTAAAATCTTTCGCCAGCAGCAGTTTATTTTAATAACGAATCAATAAAATATTAAAATGACGGAACAATAAAATATTTATTAAATCTGTAACACCTTCAATATTTATTTATTGTTTATCAATTATTTTGCTCCAAATGCGACGATCACACACTATACATTTTGTAATCATTAAAAATGTAACTTCCTACAACAGGGATTGACAATCTTTCATACTACTTCTAGAGCTACTCTTTTTTTCCGAGATTGACCTCTTTCTGTATACCTATTATTCCCAGAACGGGCCTTTCAAATGTCACCAGTTGATAGCGACCAATATTATTATTGGAGCGACATCTGTGAAATTTGTTGTCATTTATTAGAAATGATTCGCTAAATCACTATATAGGAGGATGTCTGAAAGCTAGTGTATGAAGAAATTAACAGATTATTACCCCTATTCCCTATCAGATCCGCTAAAATTTAGCATCAACTTAAATTTTGAATTTCGCGGGCAATTCTATGTGATTTAAACCAATCCAAGCGATATTCCTTAAGAAATCGATCGAAGTGAATATAGCTGCAAGTGATTTCAAACGAATAATTTCCCCATGTCAAAATTATCATCATGGCCGCCAAATTTCCTTTTCCTCAAACAAATTCATCTTGATTAAGAAATATAACACTATTAACGTATCTTTTATGATGAAAACAAGAGCAAAATTATATATTTACTAAAAATAATAACTTTTTTTGTTTTGATTGTTGTTTTTAAGACAGGATTTGACATAATATAAGCGGTTCCTCTAAAATTTTGGTGGGTCTTTCTAAGGTGACGCTTAAATTGATCGAATAGCGGGTCATTTTAGAGGAATCGTGATAATTTAAGTGGAACAGTCAGTTAAAAGTTACTTTTTTCATACACGTTTTTGGCGGATTCTTAATTTTATCGGATCTGATAGCGAATAGAGGTAATTGAAGGAAAGCAAATTTAACAATAATTATTATAGAAACTGTATCAGACCAACCTATACTGACATATTATGTACCCGGGGTTGGCCTGTCTCAGATTGGACGGGACTGGTTGACTGGAAAAAATTGCCTCAGGCAATAAGTTTCGCCGGCTATACTGACACCTTTGTATAGAAAAGTGTTATATTATTATTATTATGTCACAGAATCAAAAGCCGATACAACAAGGATGAAGAGTGTGAAGATAAAATAAAAAAATACCAATTCGAATTCAATATTCATAGTTAAGACTAGACAACGTCTTTCGGGTCACAATTAATAAAACTGCAGTTGAAAAGGTTCATTGCGTGGGGCATTCCTGTTTCGATAATGCCGGCTTTTGAATGCTCACCTCGATTCTGACTATTTACACAATATTTTATCGTAACTTTGTCATTTTTTAATGATTTTGTCATTAAGAATGTAGCGGTGCGTCATTTTCTCCTAGTATGTACGAGATTCATTCTATAGATTTCAATTTATTGACCTTACAATATTGGCAAAACAATTTGCTCTTTTACGCTAAAAACCAAAATGTGAGTAGGTAGATAACGGCCGGTTTCATAAAAAATAAAGGAGACTTTAAACTCCCTTTAAAAAATAACGGGTTTCATAACAACAAAACGACATTTAAAACCGACTTTTAGCTAAAGTACCGTTATTGATTATTATTTTTAGTTAATGTCGACTTTAGTGAGTTCAAATTTTTACCACCGGAGTTCATAGAAAATTTCGTAGCGCTTCCTCTGTCACAAAGATTAACATTTTGTATGCGGTGACACTGTTGACAAAAATGACTAAAATTGGGCGGAATACATAGCAAAACGGGAAGAATATTATTGTTTACAGATTTCGTTTACTAATTTATAAACCATAATAATAAATTAACACAAAATACGCCACTTTGATGCTTTATTGCGAAATGAATTTGACAGACCAACAGAAATTCCGCGAAAATATTAGTAAACAACCTATGTTTTCCGTAAATTTCCATTGTAACACTACCAACTGCTACCAACTTTAAAATATTTTTTTGACATTTCAAATTTTAGCTGGAACATTTTTTTATGAAACGCGTCAGCTTAAAGGAGTCTTTAAATTTTAAAAGGAGTCTTTAAATTGTAAGATGCGCCAGATTCGACATCAAGAGGCCGCAGGACTCTCAGGTTATTTTCTGGTCGATTCAGATTTTATTCATTCCCTTGGTATTTTTGTAGTTGGGTTTGGCCTTGATCGTTTTGTTGAAAATAGAGATGCACGGCTTTTGAAATGGGATGTGTCCATTGCTGATTGGTTGAATGTTGTTGTTGTAATTTAATTATTGTTGTTATGTACGAACGCTGAGGTGAATGGGTCATATCAAAAAGCCATTTAAATGGCTTGCTTAATGGTACCATTTCGCTTGCTGCAGTGTTTTGAAGTAGTTTTTATATATATTATTTTTATTGTATTTTCCTTATTTTTATTTTGTACTAGCTTTCCCGACAGACTTTGTCCTGTGTTCCCTAAATATGAATATTGAATTCGAATTTGTATGGTGATGAATTAATTATCATTTCACCAATGTGATTCCAAACGATGCGTCTGTTTTAAACCATGTATATTCCATCCGCATTCTGTCAATCGCACCAATTGACAATTTCTGACAAAATTTCAAAATTGGAATAAAAATTGTAAGGTAGAAAGTACTAATAAGGTTGTCTACGTAGCGTTTTCTTTAATTTTCTAATTTTTCATGCTGTTTTCTTATTTTTTTTCTTCTAAAAGGACATTCTTCTGATAAAAGCCTACACGACAAAAAAAAGAATTAGCGAAATCGGTCCAGACGTTTAGGCGTGATGCGATGACATCGGGAAATAGCTCTCCTTTTTTTATATATATAAGATAGGTCAATAATAAATTTTAAAAAAAACATTTGTTTCCTACGGCTTTGTTCATTATCGATTGGTCAAGGATTCGTTTCTCAGTCGGGTCAGAACATTTCTATGTGTTATTGGACAGAACAGGCTGACTAGTAGAAAAAACGCCCCAGTTAAAACGCCGGCTTTACTGACACTTTTGTACAACGTAAATTAATTGTATTTGTTTATAAAAAAAATATTCTTCTAGAGATACTCATCAACATTAGTATAAATATAATATTCATAGAGTTTTTCTACATACAAAATCTGTGGTAGATACCTATTTATGTAATAACGTGTGATTCATAGCTCCCATGAACCTCATTCTAATAGATCATTAAAATATTTCTGAAGTATGTTATTAAAGTTTGGCCTGCCTGCTATTATACCGAGTTTTTTTACGTCAAACGTAATAATTGTATAGGAATGAATATGGGATTCATTGCGCTAACCGCGAACCGTAACAGGCATAATATTATGCTTTTCCGACTAAAATCTACACTATGTGTGTTATTTCTAGAAGAGTATCGAAATCTAGTAAGGTACCTATATTATGTATATAGATATGAATACAAATTGGCGATATTATGTTTTTTTAAACCAACTATTCTTCCAGTAACAGGCGCCGTCCGGAGAACTGAAATGTACGGAAAGAAATCTATAATTGTGAAGTTATAACTTTTGTATTTACGTGCAAAGGCTTTCAGCCTGTTTCTGGAAAAAAATATAATATATTTATTCTAAAATTATTAATGAATATTAAAGTCATAATTTCACTATTAAGGGCCTTAATTTGCTGCCTCATAAGGCAGAATCTGCCTAGGAAAATACAACACTATGTCATTACTATAAACTACATAATATTATTTTGTGTTTTCTGAAAATTTATAAGCAACCAAATTTTATCAGCAACTGCTGCCCAATTTTTGCATAAGCTCTCTATGAAAAAGGGAAGATGTTTCCCAAACCTAGCACCAATAACAGCAAATTATCAACTTAGACTTTGCAGCAAAAAGCGAAAACGATCGCCAAAAACAGTGCATACGATTTAGAGAATCTAATCTTTCTATGTTTCTAATTATTTTTTTTACTCAACATCAAATGAATTTCATACAGGATGTTTTAAAAAAAGTCGACCCCGTAAAAAATGCTAGTTTGGCTACCCGTTAAAAAAATTCACATCGACATGATAATTTTTGTAGCTGCATGGAAAAAACACAGGCAATTTGACAATAGCCTCCATATTTTGACAACTTGCGTCATATTTATTGTTTTTATTGTTTGTCCGTATGACTCCTGTGTCCGCGTATGAAGATTCTACAAATTCATTGAGCACCTACTCTAATTGACACTTAAAAATAATCCATTCCGTATCGAGTTTAAAAATAAACACCTCTAAAATAGGCGTGGGATGTCAGACTGTGGCCTAGAAACCGTGATTCTTCTTTTTTCATTAGTATCTTGTTAGGTCGACCAAAGCGTAGTTCACACTAGGCCGAGTAGCGAGTTATTTAGTAACCAAACGCTAACACGCTACATGACGAAAATCGTTCACAATCACAAAATATTCGAGTAGAGTTCGTAAGTAAGAAAAATCATTTTTGTCGAAACTATTATCCATAGAATAAGTACTATGGTATTATCTATGATTCCAGCTAGTGAATATAGATTCACACCATAGAATTCTATATATATATACAATAACCTTGAATCCTGACACGCATTAAAAAGCGAAGCCCAAATATTGCAACGTTTGACACTTTGTTTCCCAAAAGTACGTGGCACGGTATATGTAGGTATACTTCTATGGTATGTAGTTTCTCGCGTTTTTTTTTACATTCCATTTTTAGTAATTTTTAATTTGAAATAAGCGCGACTGGTCATTTTTAAGTTTCTTTACAAACTGTCGATATTGCCGGTAAATGAGGATTCACTTTTTTTGTTTTGAAAAAGTATAGGAGTACTCCATCAAAGTGCATACACAATTTACACATGCATAGACGTTCCCACACACGTTTAGGTTCCTCCACCTGCGGCCAATGATGCATGGTGGGGGCACTATGTGACCAAGAAAATAGAACAAAATCGATTAACCCGACTTAACCGCTTGCTTAACTACTCGACCAAATTTTACGTGTACAGATACTTTTTAGTACTAAATTACTCGCTACTCGTCTAAAATACTCAACCAGTGACCAGACTTAACGCTAACTATTATTACTTGTGAAAAGACTTCTCTGTTTTGAGTAACTTAGAATATTTCTTCGCCTTCTACGCTTTTTGTTCCTGTGCAGTTGCTTATGCTCTCTTCAAGAGTCTTCGTGACCCTGATGGGAGGAAAAACAGCGCTCTCCTCGGCCAACTGTCATTCGGCATCCTCAACACATATACCAGCCATGCCCATCTCCTATCCGTAATGGTGGAAGTGATGGGCCTGCGCTGGGTGCGCCGGCGTATAGCGTCGTTCGTGATGCGGTGGTACCATCTTATACCCAAATTAACCCTTTTTGACCTCAGTTAGAATAGGGAGTCAACAAGAGGCCTCTACCGTGCTTGAACTTGCGCGAATTTAATGACTTTCCACACCATGTCCTAATCCCTCAGCTCTGATTCGAAGGAATGGAACACGCTGCGAGAGGGTTTTCCTCGTCTTAATGACCCTGACAAGAGGAAGAACAGCGCTCTCCTCGGCCAACTATCACTCGGCATTCTTAACACATGTCCCTTCCATGTCCACCAAGTAGGTACCTATATAAGGTAATTTTTAAACCTTCTTCTACTGCTATTTTGAAGACTGCATGGCGTTATAACTTTTACGCTAACAACGTTCGCCATTAGGTTGATAAATTTTGAAATATATGACCGACTCCTCCTAAAATCTTCATCCTCAATTAACTGTGCTATCGGAAGTTGTTTACGTTCATTGGGTATTCGCCACAAACCTCGATGGCCTATCCGCATTTCGGCGGCTTTCGGCACTAGAACATTCGAGTTATCAGGTAAGGTTAGGTGAAGTTTTGCCAAATAGTTGAAGAATGTGATAACGCTCGAAGGTCACATCCATGTGTGATTTACAAGGCTGCCAGTTTGTTCAGGGATCGTAGTATAGGTTGTCCCATAATAAACGCAATATTTGCATTCGCCACCCCAGTCTAATCTGTTGGCAACCTTGTTTGATAGTTTTGATGGCTAGTAAAATCGACTACAGTTCGAAATACTTGTACAAAATATGGTCGGAATAGTGGTTTATAACTTCGTCTTCGTAACTTGTTACGACCGTGTTGTTTCTCGTTTCATTGAAACAAATAAGATCTAGTCCTGAAAAATGGTCACAAGAATCTAGACATAATTAGAACGTTGTGCACCAACAAAGCCAATAGGCATTAAAGATGAGACATTAACAAAAATGGATATAGTCATATCCTGGCGCCAAATACATGACAGTCTTTAAATTTGGTTGCTCTCTTGTTCTCAATAATTTCCAACTTTTATCGCTATATTACTCATAGTATATGGAATATGTAGGTACATGTCTTGGATTTCAAAAAAAAATAGATTTCGCTGAAATTAATTTTCTCGGCGTTTACGAGGGTGTAGATTCCAAAAATACAAAAAAAAATTTTTTTTTTTAAATTTCCCCGTACCCGTACGCGAACGCCAAAAATGTGTGCGCACCCATAACTCACTCTTATCCGATTTGATTGAAATTTGGTAGAACGGTTAGCCCCTCGATGTAGATGAGTCAGTAAAATGTTGAGATCTGTACTTTCAGGGGAACCCTCTTAAAGTATCCAAAGAAAATTTCACTTGTTCTAGAAAAAGGGCTAAAAAAGAAAAAAAAATTTCTTCGATTTTCATAAAATTTGATATACGGGTTGGTCGTATGCTCCTACACAAGCACGTAAAATTTGAGGTCTGTAACTTCAGTGGGTCTCCCTTAAAGTACCGATTAATATTGAATATGTAGTTCTAAAACAGATAATAAAAAGCTCCAATAGTCGATATCATTTTAAAGTTTCTATAATAATTCCAAGGATAAATTCATTTTAATCGTAAAATTATGAATTTTTATGCAAATATATGTTTTACACGAAAAGGCTGTTATAATATACATACTATGAGTTCTGGGCTACCCTAGGTTAGCAGCTTTTTTCTTTAATTATTAAATATCTACTTGTTGCATACATGAGATTTTTCTGCATGTTGAACATGTTGAGAATTCTCATGATTAGGAATTTCGGAGACTTAAATATTACCACCTTTGGCGAACGTTGTTAACGTAAATTGATCACACTAAGCCTTCGAAATAACAGTAGAAGACGGTCGTAAGCCCGTAATGTGGTTTGTTCCATTTAAAAATGGAACATTAGTAATCAATTGTTAGAGTCATTAGTTGTTACATATTCTGAAACAAATGGCTCCTAGGTTGTGTTCAATAATAGATTTAATAATTTCCTTTTTGTATGGGGTTATTCAAAGTCCGAGGTCTCTACCACCAAGCCCACAAATATACGTGTGCATTGCATTGAGAAGGATACTCGACCCTCAATCAACGAAATTCAGCCACATTTTTGTAAAATTTTACGGAAAATGTTGAAAAAGGAGTTCGTTTGTGCCATCAAAACAGGGAGGATATTTGCCCTATGTGTCATTTCATACATAACTCTATCCTGTGTGTTTTGCGATTTAATAAAAAATGTAATTTAATGTAAAAAAAACTGTTTTTTTATACGATTTGAATCTTGCGTTAATTTTGGGTCGACCTGTACAAATCTCGAAACGAAAATCTCGAAACGAAAAAATGCCACGCCATCTTATATTGTTGTGTGTGTGTTATCATTTGACGCAGAGGCTCGAGTGATAATAATTAGTCTAATTAAGTTATTAGCACCTGGATTACAGCCGTTAAAATTGCTTTATTCTTTCGCAAATATTGTTCTTGTACAGCCGAAAGCAAATTTTGATAAAAAAATGTGTGTTTAGAGAAGTATCTGTTAACTTACTTACTTTACTTTACTAGTCGGGACTTCAGATTATGGCACTCCAGTGTGCAGCGACGGATATCGCCTTGTCACTCGCCACTTTGAGGTTTTCCATTTCACACGTCACCTGCATCGACTAGCGCGTTCACGTAAATCGTCTTGCAAGCACCCTCGAGAAAGCCGCATCTTCTCTGGTTGGCCCTGCATCTGGACATTCCCACATCTGGTCATACTCACTCGAAGTGAACACAAATACACTTTTGACATTTATTTATTTATTTAATAAATTCCACGCAACAACAATGTTGCTTTTACAAAACATATTAGGTACCTATATACAAATTTATCCATTGATATTACTAAGAATAACAAAATACAAGATTAAATGTGTCACAAGCAATACAAACAAATCAATAGTAAGCTCTTAAAAGCTTGTGTCGTTAAAGTGGAAATGATCGATACCGGGATTCGAACCCAAGACCTCCAATATGCTGTACGTACGAAAGTCGCCGAATCACACCACTGGACTACAAGGTTTTTCGGTAGGAAAGTCAAAGCTGTGAATTGCCCTTCGACGTCACCATCCAAAGTCTGTCAACAAGTTCGAGGCTCTATTGATCCTCTCTGTACCTATTGTTTTATTGAGTTTGAGGCATCCATAATACAGGTGGTTGTTTTGAGGAAATTCTTCCACAATGTAACTAGTCTCTGAACTGCCATCTCATGGCCGAAATGAAAGTATCTGGTCGAAAAATAGATTTTTTTCTCTCCCACAAGGATTTAAAATGTGATTTCTTTACTTTACTAACTTTAAACATTACTCTCTGGACGAGACAAGAATTATTACACCCATATACCTACAGAATTTTCCACAAGCTAAAATAGTCTGCATCAAATTACAGAAGGTTGATGTTTACTTTGAGATAATAGGACGTTTATCTCTATATAAGTTTGGCGAAAGTTTCGATTTTAAAAAAGTTTTAGTTTATTTGATACGGATTTTTAATGCCCCAACTTGAAAGACTCTCCAATTCAGATTCTCAAATCCTGACAAAATATTTCATCTACAAAAATTAAAGAAAACTTGACAGGTTTATTTACAATCGTCACGTTATTACGTATTCTTATTATGTTCATACATTCCTTCCCCCCGCCCGTGGCGATTCTTCGTAATTCGCAACTGGCCTAAGTATTTATTCACGGCCAATTGAACACATCACGAACTGAGGATATCGCTGGTTTCCCATTTAAAACTGGTCATTAAACAATATTTCATAATAATGCTTCTTCTATGATATAGTCTTGGACAGCTTTTTCTACTTCTCGCTAACAAAACAGCCGAGATTTCGCTAAACTCAACAATAATCGAAACGATACTCGAAAAAAATATATATACTTTGGAAGCCATTCAAAACTCATCCATAGAAATACTTATGCACATATACCTTCTCGATCCAGAAGCGTGTTTCATGTGCATTCATAACAAACGAACAAAGACCCAGAGCTTGAAAATCTAAAATACAAAAGAAAGTCGGGTTAGTGCAAACACTTGTTTGTAAGGTGGAGTGCAGTGGACTCTTCTTAGTGGAGTCTTATCTTATTAGTCTTGTTATTTTAGTAAAGACATTATTACTTTTACTTTTATTTATTACTATTATTTTTTTCTTCACTGTAGGTATTATGCTTTTTTGTAGGATGATTGGTTGGTTACATGATTTGATTTGAAGTAGTATTGCCCCAAAACAGCTATTGTCTGTTAACTGTTTGTTAAGTGTAATTGATAATGGAAATAAATAAATAAAAACTATATATATATATATATATATATATATGTAGATTGTTATTTCGGGTACTGTCGCGTTGTGAGTTGTTCCCGATGTTATTTGGAACATTATTAAAGGTGTTGGTTTGTTGGTTAGATGGTGGTATATATTTCGTCCCTTATGTCAGAGGCGTATCTGAAAAGATTGGCCGCATACTCAAGAAAAAACATATTCGCCCTGTCTTCTCAGCAAACAAAAAAGTTTGCACAACCTTACCTCTACCTACTGATAAGATCCCTAACGAACACCAAGGTGTATACCAAATCCCTTGCAAAGATTGTCCCAAAGTGTATATAGGCAAAACAAACAGGAAAGTCTCGGTCAGAACCGAAGAACACAAAAATGACGTCAAAAACAAAAAACCTTCCTCCACCCTAGCGCTACACACAATGACCGAAGGCCACAAAATAGACTTCGAAAACACAACAACACTACACAAAACAAACCGTGAATCTCACCGCATACTATACGAAGCAATTAATATCGCAAAAAGACCACACACACTCAATGAACGTGATGAAACTTTAAAAATTTACCCCCCGTACCTCCACATCATAGACCAAATTCCACCCACCCACCCCACACACACAAATACTACCGCCCACACCCCACAAACACAGCTCCAATCAAATAACACAAACTCGATCTCAACTAGAGACTACACCACTGCCTCAACTTCCTATACACCTACCCCAACAGACAGTATAGCTACGAACACATCTCGTAATAGTCCGCGTTTCACGAGACAAAATACCTCATAATCTGCTCAACGAGCCAACGAATAACACCCTTGTCTCGTCACTGCAGATTAATTTCGGCGTTATTACTTCTGTAATACGACGAAAGGCTGAAGATGGAGTCTCTGATGGCTCCGAAATATATACCACCATCTAACCAACAAACCAACACCTTTAATAATGTTCCAAATAACATCGGGAACAACTCACAACGCAACAGTACCCGAAATAACAATCTACATATTCCGCGTCGCGAAAAGCTTTATATTAACATATATATATATATATATATATATATATATAGTTTTCCAGAATAGTAGAATATTAGAATTTCCAGTAAAAGTGGGGGTGCACCAAGGTTCCGTCCTCAGCCCGCTACTGTTCATATTGATCATGGACTATTTGACCAAAACTGAGATGGACGGCCTCCTAAAAATCCTTCTATTCGCGGATGACATAGTTTTGATTAGCGATAAACACGTAGACCTGCAAATTGAACTGGAAAGGTGGAGGAAAATATTAGAAGACAACGGACTGAGACTAAGCAGGAAGAAAACGGAATACCTTTATTTACAGTTTGAGCCAGAAAGTTTGACCGTGCCTAGGATGCCCACAATGATAATGGATGGGGTAACGCTGCCAAATAGTGACTCCTTTAAGTATCTAGGATCACTCATCCAAAATAACGGAAGCTCTGCGGCAGACGTAACACACAGAATAAATGTAGGATGGATGCAGTTTAGATCAGTGTCGGGAGTTCTATGTGATCCAAAAATGCCAATCAAATTGAAAGGGAAAGTCTATCAGACAATTGTCAGACCCGCACTCCTGTATGGCTCCGAATGTTGGACAATGTACAAGACCTATAATAGACAATTAGAGACAGCAGAAATGCGTATGCTGAGATGGTCCACTGGTGTGTCCCTAAGAGATAGGATCAAAAGTGCTCACATTCGTGGAAGCCTAGGAGTGACAGACATCAATAGTAAACTAGAGGAAAGGCAGTTGAGATGGTATGGACACATAGAACGACGACCACAGGAGCATATTGTACAACAGGCAATAAACCTGAATGTTCCACGTTCTGTGGCTAGAAGGAGGCCAAAGAATTCCTGGGTGGCAAAGGGGCGAGCAGATGCAAAGATGTGGGGTGGGGGAAGTAGTGCAGCAGAGGAGAGTCTACAGCCTGAGGACGAGGAGAGCTGACCCTAGCAGTCTTCATAGACGTTAAGCTGGGAGCAAGCCAGGGAGAGAGAGAGAGAGAGAGATAGAAATGGGTGAGTTTTGGTGCTTTTGAAATAACTGATTCATAATATTGTATATATTTTGTATTCAATAACTTTTGATCTTTTCACAATGAGTATCATGTATGATGTATGTTAGCTACGTTATGTTACCCAGCAATATTTTATTGACTTTAAGGCAGGACGAAGTTCGATGGGTCAGCTAGTAGAGTATATTTTCCTAATCGTTGTTACTGGACACCATTGAAACAACAACTTATTAGTAGGTGATGACAGTTCTTTATGGTTATTATTTCCTTGGTGACCATATAATCAACGATTAGGAAAATATACTCTACTTTCAAGCTCTGGGTCTTTGTTCTTTTGGTATAAATGCACCTTTGGGTGCGTTTTAAATGCACCCTTACATTGCAATGCAATTGAATCGAATTCGAAACTATTTTCTACAGTGACTAAAAAGTTGTAGATTTACTTAACACTAGTTCTACTGACGACAATAATACTGGTGATCAACAGCACGTACATGATCAATGCGAGACTGGCAATTGCGTAATTTTATGACGTTTAGCGTTTATCGGTATAAAAGCATGTCAGTTTATTGTAGAACTGGGTACGCAAATCTTCTACTAGAATCCCGCTAGAAAGTAAACGACGCGTTTTCTAGCTAGATGTAGAACTTGAATTATTCTAGAATTAATTATTGTAATCTTTGTGTTATATTAGGTATATAGGCAAGATGAACCAACGTTCAATACACCTTTTCAATCGTCGACATTATTTGACCACTCCTTGACATTATTTGGCAATACCAATCGAGACCCCCTTCTCGCGTATTGGTTTTATAAGAATTTAATTTATTCATCGTAATATATGGGAATCCCCACGTTGCCGGTAGATCAACGAAAAGTGGGCGAATTTGCCTACGTGAACCACAATAGTACGTAGGAATTTGCACATCCAACTTTTGGTGCCTTATTTACAGTCATAGTGAAGAGAGAGAGATATGACGTGTTTCGTAAACCTCGTCTTTTTCATCAGGATTCCGTCCCATCTTCGCTTAGATCCCTCTGTTGTGAGATTCGAATGTTCAATGGGAGGTTTTCTGAGGAGCTTCCGACAAGACACACTAGGTGGCAGAGCTTCTAATCAGGTCTAAATATTATGACAGCTGTCAAACATACCATCTAACATTGACTGGTGAATATTATGCTAATATATCTCCTCTCTTTTTGGTTTTCTCAATTAAACAATTTAACGTTTTAATTTTTGATGATTGCAAATGTGGCTTTTTCTAGGAGTAAAACCGTAGTGTGTCCTTTACACCACACACAAACATAAGCGCTATGTATTTGTCTTCAAGGGTGGATTTCCAGTGCTGTTCTTTGAGAATAAATCTCAGTGGTGCTGTTCTGTATCTTCTTGTTTTATTGTTTTCTGTTACGGTATTTATTCATTTGTATTTATGTAGGTATATAAAAATAAATAAGATAAACAAAATTTGAAACTCAATTGTTGTCAAGTAAATATAAATTATGTTTTTATGGAATTTTTCACAGATGGAGTTCTTATCAGAACTTAAATATTATATTTTTATTTTATATTATTCGCTATCTATTTTTCGAATTATTCTGTTATCCGGAGCGGAGAAGAATCCAATAAATCAAGCATCATAAAAATCTGTTCAGCCGATTTCTTGTTCGCATAAACCCGACTTTAATTTATATTATAATATTATTTACATTATAGTTAGTAATAAAAAATTATAATCCAATAAAATACTACAACTACATTGGTATAATCTCTCATTATGGGTCATGTTACTCATCTTAATATTTAATCTACAGAGAAAGGAACGTCATCAGCATTCTATAAGCGCACTACAAGACTTCTTTTTCAATGGCTTATCGTCCTACAAAAACGCTCAACTTTACTAACTAAGATTCGACCCTTGGATGTATAATGACTACATTGCACATCGCTCAAGACTTGGTTGGATGAAATGGAGATCTGCTCAGGTGTTTTGTATGGAAAGAAAATTCCTAAGGTGGTCAGACCAACCAAACCTTCTCAACAATTCAAACTACACACCAATGAGATGAAAATGCTCAGTTAAGTGTATCAAGGATGGATAACGTAAATATCTATGGCAATTTCAAAGTCGCTTCCATTGGAGAAAAAGTGAACGAAAATGGACCAAGATGGTACCGAAAAAAAAATGAGAATGTTACGGAAAACGTGGTAAGGAAGACAAGTAGGACCTAGAAGACCAAGTGTAGACCCCTGACTAGTGAACGACCACCATAACAATAGAACGGCAAGGATGCGAGATCAGAAGGATGATGACTAGGAGAGTCCACTCAACGTAAATGGAATGAAGGCGAAGACGAAGATACTGGAGTGCTTATTCGATCTAAACCAAACTATCGCCCCCGGTGCATCGGCTCGCATTGCAAATAACAATCTTGATATTATAATTAAATAACACATAGTCATTTATCATTCCTAAAGGTTTTGCTCTCACTAATGTACATAAATGTGACGCGGCCTTATCTGTGTTTGTTTGTTTAGCACGATGACTTCAGGTTCGAATTCACCTATATGTCCGTCGGTGTACATTTCATACATTGATTCATAAAAACTTAGACATTTCACAATGGTATTTTATCAGTAACTAGCTTTCCCGGTAGACTTTGTCCTGTCCTTACTATGATTATTATTTAAATATAATTTTTGTATTGCTTGTGACACATTCGATCGTGTATTTTATCATTCTCAGTAATATTGTCAATGGTTAAATTTGTATATACCTAATACGTTTTGTAAAAGCAACATTGTTGTAGCAACATTGTAAACAAAAAACATTTGGAATCAATTAAATAAAAATAAAATAAAAAAAATAATGTTAGATTAATTACCTTTTTACCAAATAAATATAATTCCGTCCGATGCATCTGTTTTAAACTATGTATTTTCCACCAGCATTCTTTCAAACGCACCAACCATCCAACAACTGACAGTTTCTCTTAAACGCCAATTTAAAATATTCAAAATTAGAAAGAAGTTTACCGAATAAATAAATAACGCTTTTCTATACATAGGTGTGAGTATAGCCGGTGGAACTTAATGCTTGAAGCATTCTCTTCCAGTCGACCGGTTCCGTCCAATCCGAGATAGGATTCCAAGTGAAAAAACACATTGTAAATTTCTGACCCGACCGGGAATCGAACCTGGGATCTCTTGATCTAAAGTCGGCGCCTTTGCCACTAGGCTACCGAGGTCGGTGATAAGTTTTCTTAAATTTTCCAGTATTTTGCGCAAATTTCTCAATTATTGGTTGTTTCATTCATCAATAGAAAACACAACAAAAAAAGACTGGTCCAGCTGTTCAGTGTTCACGCTTGATATTTAATAATAATATAATAATGATGATGATTCGATGACCAAGGGTAATAGGTCTCCATTATGATAATTTCGACTAAGAATCAGATAAGTGTTTGGCTCAAAATAATGTCAAGTTTTATTTATTCAAAACTCTAATACTCCGCCTTTTACAATTGCAACGTCGATGGCCAGCTGTCACTCCGGCGTTTTGGCGGTCTCCCTACTGTTCGATGACCCTCAGGAACTTCTTTGGAGACAGACACTCCCTCCAAACGCCTCTTTGCTCTATACCCCATCGGATGATATCATCGATGTTAATGATCAAAAACCTTACTTGAACTTACATAGTACGATACATCGAAGGCCTTCAATTCTCATTATTTCTTTGATTGATAATATTATGCAATTTTAAAATAATATGCAATCACACCTTCACGTTGCAATTTCTCATTGCATCGACCGTATTTCTTCACTGTGCAATCTGATGATACGGGTGAAGGTGGATGCCGTCGTTCGATCTAGAGTCGATAGTTCGAGTCTCGCTTCTGTATCGGGGTCACACCTAGAATGCTGTAAAATCTCGGTTTCTTATTATCATTTTTGGAGCAGGCGCTCAACCTTGTTTTCAATTATAGGTTTTCTATTATAGTAGTCCCGCTATATTGTCCTTTAAGTATGTATCGTTTTAAAATCTATTTAGCGATGCTCATCAGGTCTGGTGATAGTTCAAGTCATCTCAGGTCGGTGGATACTTAAATAAACCCGGGAACAACGATTTTTTTTCACCACTGAGTTTCCGATTTAAACCAATTCGTATGCCGAGTGACTCCTTCAAACAACAACTGAACCAATATAGATATGGATACGACCCTTTTTGGCATTGAAACAAAGGTGTTTTAGATGCGTGTGTGATTCGTATTCTTTCTAGGTATGAATATTGGCACCAGTAAAAAGTTCAGTGCGTAAACGAAAACAAGTAAAGCGCTGGAGACCAAATTCCTTAAAAAAATATGGTTATATGATGGTGCCACTGATCCTCAAAAAATGTTTTACTCTGTAATCTGATTTTAAACAAATCTTCGCTGATGGAAACTGAGATATATGTATTACCTATAAGAAATCTGCTTGACAATTCTCATATTCCCGGCAAATCATTCTTAACCATGTTTTCTTCTATGGGATCCTATCTAAGGGAAATAAACAAGGATGCTTTTGACGTTGGTCAGGATGGAACACAATGAAGTGCTCTTGTCATCTCCGAAATAAAGTAATGTTAAAGAGTTTTTTCAATGTTCAGTTTGCAAAGTCTAGCAATTCAGTCGTGGACGTCGGTAGCACGATCTGCAAGCAATGGTTTCAAGCCCCGATTCTGACCATCTTCCTCTTCCATGGATTAGAGTGTTTCCTTTGTTTTGGCGAATTCAGCAAATTATAGTCAACGTCCACCATACTTCAACACAAAGGACCTGCTTGATACAAATCAAATTTTAACTACATATCAAGAACGAATGATTATTAGGATGTTTTGATTAATTTTTTGCCAGATCACCATGACGTCATCCGGAGACCTTCTCAACGCCGCGATCCCTTCTTCGGACCATCAACGCTTGTTGAGCTACGGATTTATCTGAATGACCACGCCACAATGATAATGGTTGAAGAATCACATCCAACTCTTGTAGCTACTAGTTTCCTCTGATGATCTAATGGTGGAGATTTTTTGTTTTGTTCTTTATTCATCTCTGTGATTATTATTATTTTAAAATACAGTGGGTTTTCGGTTTACCGGACATAATCCGTCCCAAGATCGTGCACGTTAACCGATCATCGGTTTTCCTTGTTATTCGTTGTTTATACCTTATCGGCCTGTTAATTTCGGGAGCTGTTGCTCTTGTAAAGTTGATTCTAAACTATCCTATTTTTGGGAGATCTTGTTGTTCTTTTATTTAGTGCGATATAAGTGAGTCCGGGTTTAAACATTCTTTATATACTTCTCCCTTTTTACTTTCTGCTTTATCTCACAATATCGTCCGCCTCGCACTTCCTTTTTACTCAAGTTTCCTCACCCAATCTCTTTTTACAGCTATATTTGAAGCAATGTTTTCATTTCTGAGGATCTAGCAATTGTTTGATCTTGGCGGTTTCTTCTCTGTTTCCAATATCGTACATATGTTATGACAGGTCTTACGTATTGCTTATTAATCAATGAGCTTCAAATACTTACTTACTTACTAGAATAGACTTTTTGACTTTATTTTCCGTGTCTTTATTTTTCGGTTTTCCGTATTGTGAACCTTAAGGCACCTGAAATTGCCTTTGCCTCTTTATTTTTCATATTCCAGTCTCTCTTGTTCGCAATTGATCTTTTTTTTTCCTGCAATGATAAGGTAATCCATTTAAAGACTAATCAATAACACCAATGAAACATCGATTCTTCTGTGGGATTTATTCTCTTGGCCGTAAAAATGAAAGGTTTGGATGCTTTTCCTAGACCGTTGCCCTGACTTTACAAAAGAGCTTTAATAGCCGATGTCGTCATTGTTATGTTATTTGCCGATAAATCAACAATTTCATGACATCGATAATATTTATTTCATTGTTCAGACGCAGAAATCTTTCATGAACGTGTTGTTGACAATCTGAACTGTTTGCAATTCGTGTTGTTCAAAGTCTGAACTGTTTGTAAACCATACTGTTTATAGTCTAAGCCGTCCGCTATTCGTGTTGTTCACAGTCTGAACTGTTCGTTATCCGTATTTTTCACACTCTGAACTGTTCGTTTTCCCTATTGTAAACAGTCGGAACTCTTCGTTAACCGATCATCTACTGTATTCCGATTAAGTGAGGAACTCCATGTCTCGCCTACAAAATATACAAGTATGTACCTACTACTTAATGAATTTGTAAGATCTCTTAGACTTTTTTATGTTTGACTACAAATCTACGGCTGTAATAGCACTCAATGTGTTTCGAACTGTCATCGGCAAAGAACTTTATAAATATTGTTAATTTTACTTGTTTTTTTAGCATGGTTTTCGACCAATGTGTATTTATAAATAATTGTCAGTAACCTGACATTAATGTCGACTTGAAATGGTCAAAGCTTCCAAGAAATTCTCTAATAAATTTTGCAATGTTTTCATACGTTTTATGAGTTGTTTGGGTTCAATCATAATACAAGTATTCATTAATTATGTAAAAAAATAAATACCTAGTTTTACAGATTGCTTTTTAACGCTGGTTTTGTATACTTTGTACATAAAATAAAAATCGAGTTTAATTGTCAATAAACTGACGTGAAAAAAAATATTTTTTAACTCTATGAATGTTTGGCAAATAGGCTGGGTAGAATCTCTCGTATTTATTTGAAACATGAATGGGATCATCATTGTTAATAGAAAATTAATGATTCCAAAATGTGCCTACGTATTTGAATCGGTAATTTTGTGTGGATCTGTAGAAATCTATGGAAATCTCCGGTTGAGGACTCTTTTTCCCTCCCTTTATACCCTAGTTGGGGTCACATCGACTTCAAAAATCCATCGCGCACCAACTCTTGGTGGATGTTTCTTCGATCACTTCTTGCCCACCCTTAAAGCAGTTATCCACGTATCTGCCTGATTTCCCTATATCTGGTCACTGTTTCAATATTACTGTTGTTGTGAATAGAAAAACGCACTAAGAAAGAGTAGACAAAAATTACGTCGATCAATCATCATAGTAGTGCGATTAATCGTGGAAATTGATCTTCAAAAAATCTTTGAACAGTGATCTAAGATGATTGGCAACGATTCTTCTTTATCCTCTTATTTAGAACTTTGATACTTTGAATAAATCCTCGAATCCGGTACATGTGATGATGAAGTCCAGCCTTCTCGGCATCTTTTTGGTCCAGTCCCCGTCAAGACCTTGGTAGTTATGTTGCCGTGCAACATCGTCTCTACTGAAACTTCTTTTCTGTCTATTCCACCTTACGATATCGTTGATATTGCAGGTTCTGCTTACCCATCATTGCCGACTCTGTCTCGTAGGGATCTTTCTGCTATGGGTGGAAACGTTTTCATTTTGGGTGTTCGAAGATGCTGTTTTGTCCGGTTTGTTCGAACTCTAGCTTTGATCCCGTGTGTCATTATTTGTCGCATGTAAACCCTGACTTTGCTCTTTACACTAGTATGTGTTTGTTTTCCCAGTGTCCATCGGGCAACTGGAGATAACTGCCGATTTATTAGTCTACTCCTTGATTTCATTGTAGGTACCAATCGGCAACGCAATTTTACTATAGAAGTCATCTTCATCGATCTTCAAATCAAAGTGCAAAATTCGTTTTAGAAGTTGGCGATCTTTTTGCCTACCTACTATGTGTGCATCCACATAATATAGCTATATCTGAAAATTAATTACGTTAGATTATATTTGTGCAGCTACACATAAGAAGTCTCTGGCGTCAATAGCGAACTGTGCCGTCGAACCGTGAAATGTATTCAGTTCGTTTTATCTGCTGCAAACATCTCGCGATATATTCTTATGTATTGTAAGCGTGGTATAGGCAGACGCTTTGCTGCAAAACAAAACTTAACTCTGGATAGGATTTAAATTCAGTAAAAAATTGAACTCTTCTCTACTGACATTTCTTCCTTACCTTACCTATCCGCGTTCGCTCCTAAGGTGGAGCATGTGTTCGCCACTAGATCCCTCCATGCACTTCTGTCCTGTACCACTCCGCTTTCTCTCAGATCATTCCGATACTCTGCAGGTCGGCGGTTTATAATGGTAAGGAACATCCTTCATCTGAACATGCCACACGGTTTGCAAAATAAGCTGCCTTGGACTACGCTTTTGGGGTCATGTGCGAGCTAACCCAATCTGCGATTGAGGATGACTGAGGAAAAATCATTATCTACCACCAGATTCCCAAATATTGTCGCAGGAATCTTCAACGCTGAGGTGTTTCCTTTGCCGAGTGTTTGTGAAATGCCGAGATTCGCAGCCGTATAACATAATTGGCATGATACACGCATTTAAAAGGGGACATTTATTTTGGTTTTGGTGGTGAAATTATTAGAATTCTCAATTTCGATATGAAATGAATCCCTTAGTTTAGCATCAATATCCACCCACAAATAAACGCTGTTTTATGCCCCATCCAAGTATAACAATATAAATCAATTGTTCAAAACAGCTTTTAAGTAGGTATATTGAATCAAATATCATTTTTTGATCGCTCTCAAGTATTTTACAAACTTTTTATTGTGTCTATTATATTAAAAGATGCCCCAATCCACTTATTTCATCTTCTAGGCGTAAGAGATATGTATGTATATGTATTTTAGAAGAAAAAATAACAACTAATGACTCTAACAATTCATTACTAATGTTCGATTTTTAAATGGAACAAACCACTACGGGCTTACGACCGTCTTCTACTGTTATTTCGAAGGCTGGCTTAGTGTGATCACTTTACGTTAACAACGTATTTTAGAAGGTTTATCCACGTATTTTGGCTACTAAAACCGTTACACAAAGGTAAAAAAAAATGTAATGTACCGTATCAACAATTCGTACATGTCAAAGTATTTTATTCGATAAGTGTAATTTTACCTTGCTATTTATTGAATACTTTATATAAATATTGGAACTATATTCTATGAACTGGTTTGACCGACGAGCTATGCTGTTTCTCTATCGAGGTAAGCAACTTTAGGGCCAGCCACTTTGTGTTTACCATTTAATAGTATTTCTCGCCTTAACGAAAACAGTAAAGTATCTGTTTTTATTTGATGTATTTATTAAAACTAAGGTTCAATGTTTCATAAAGTAGGTAGTGGCGTAAATATGTTTCTTTATTTCTCGTTGGAAAGGTGAGACTTTAAACAGCCTTTGAAAAGGCAGTAGATGGCGTCCTTGATCGGACATTCTTAGTGTATTTTTTTATAAAAACATAGTTAGTATCTGATTAGTTGTTAGAATAGTAATCACTCAACAAGTTTGAGAGAAAAAGTGTTCGTCAAATATCTTCGTATTTCGAAGTTTTCAATAGAACAATTTATAAAGAAAATGAACTTTGCAGTATTACTATAGAATATGCAGCTCTATAGTATATAATAGTACAAAGTTTGTTTTCTTTATCAAATCAAATCTAAACTCCCTTTCAACTCCTCTCAGGAGCATAGGGAGGCAAAAAGAGACGTCTTTCAATTCCATTTTGCAATGCATTGCAAAATGGAATTGAAAGACGTAAAGCAATAAGATGACAAGCCACATATTATTTTTTTTACAGGAGACCAAAATAAAGATTTCAAAATATTCTATAATTATTAGGTATTTTTGTTATTTATTATATCTGAAACAAGAAACCAATGGTTCAAAATATTGTTTACCTTTATTAATGCTGATAAACAGAATAAAATTTACATTTACACTAAATTATAAGCATTCGTTTTAATATCACCACTGTTTTTTGTGGCTTGTCATGTTATTGCACAAGAAAAGATAAAAAAAAATGTATCATTGCAAATAAACTATTGTTCTCAAGCAAATGTAGTGTAACACATGTGTTTTGTAATTTAAAACGGTATTATAACATTTTTACTCAATCAAAATAAGTTTGAAAATGGCTTGTCACGTTTTTCACACAAAATATTCTCTCTGAGACTTTAAAAAAAAAGATGTTTTCAAAATTATTGAAACCGATTTGATAATATTTAATCTTTTGACATTGTTTTTGGGTAGTCCATGGGCATATACGTGAAGTCTTACGTATGAGTCATTTTTGTTAAAATTGTGGCTTATCATCTTATTGCTCCAAGGCCTTCAATTGGAGTTTTAAAAGACAATGATGGGTCATTTGTATTTGTTTCTCAGTTTTCTTCTGATTTGTTTGCTTTGATGGCAAAAATCCGATTTTTAAGTCATCTAAGAATTTTTTTTATTGTTCTCAATCTAAGTTTTCTACTTACTTTTTTTAAATTAATAGTTTAAACAGGCATTGAACCCTATAATTAATTTCGTTTTTGGTTTGCGCATTCGACTGTGACACCGCTTTAGATAAGAATATTTCGTACTAGGTGGTACTAGCACTCCAATTAATACGGGTTGACTATAATAATTCAGAAATAAAAATATTAAAATAATTTTTTTTAAGTTTCAAATGCTCCGCGCTACTTTCTCATTTTTTCACAATAAAAAAGAAATAGCGAAAGTGCTCAGTCCGTGTTAACCAAGAGAAATCGGGCTCAATTTTTATGTATAGAGATTATTCACATTTTCCCGATTAACATACAATTTAAGGTTTTAATTCTTTTTATCAAATTTCTAATTTTTTTTTAATCAAAAATTTGACATTTTTAACTGGTAGAACATATTTTATTTATTTTCGCAGATTTTGAAATTTAACTTATTTTCGCCTTAATTATCGAGTGCAGCAAGCAGTTTTTTTTCCCTCTATAATAAGTATATGACTCATGACACCTTTTGGGCTTTGATGTTTGTCAGCAACTCTCTGTTAACCCTAGTCTTTTGCAGCCTTATATAGATATGATAGCATGGTAATAGGAAAACATTAATAAAGAACTATAGGATTTGAAACACCAACGGGAAACTCAAGACAAGTAAACAAAGAACAGCAGGGGGTATCTATTCAATTCACGAAATAGATAAGATCGAACTAAACTAAGATTTATATTCACATTTTCCACATTTTACCTATGTTTCTAGAAAATATTGAATTTTTTTCAGTCATGAAAAAAAAATATAGAAAAATTTGAGGGACGTTTTGGGAAAAAGAAAATTACTCAAAAATCATCCTTCAACAATAATTTAATCAAGATTCATTCTACAATAAAACAACAATAATTTTCAATTTCGTATGTTTTAAGGATTGGCGGAATCATTGAGTAAAATAGATTACGTGCTAACTTTTTCAAAGATAACCCTGCTTTGGCGCGGAAGAACGAACTACGAAGGCGAAACATAAGGGCGCATTCTCACCAAACGAACATACACCCAGAGTTGTAAGTGATGGTTGACTATGGACACCAAGGAAATAACAACGAGAAAGAACCAAAACTCTATCGCGCGTAATCTGTCATCTCCCATTAATTAGTTGTTGCTCGTTGTTGTTTCCATGGTGACCAATATCAGCGATAAACGAAATTACACTCTACTTCTAACTTTGGCTCTATGTTCATTTACTGTAAGTGCACACCAACAAGAACTTCAAATTATATTTGCTCGTACGAGAGTTGTCCAAATATTATTTATACTTGACGTGCCTTTGTCACTTGTCAAAGTGTGGAAGAGCGAGCTAGTTAATCGCGTGAATCGCATTGTATCGTAGGTACAATGATCTATTACTTACCCACATTGGCATCGAAGTCGTGTCTGCACTCACCGTGACATTGCTACGGTGTCTGGTGGTCAGGTATGTGTCTATTGACTAACCTCCGCATTCAATGGCGCTGGCCATCCTTCTGGGGGTCAAGTGCAGCTTTCGCGGGCGCAGACAGGGGAGCGGACGCCCTGATGGCAGGTACTCTCTTCGGCAACTGGATGCGGCCGGATTGGAATCTGTCATCAAGATATTATACTGACACTTACTACCATTGTATTCAAAGCTCCTCTTCCAACGTATTTCTTATCTAAAATTTAAAAACATAATATACGAAAATGTTTATTTCAACTTATCAACAAATATGTATATTGTATATACTAAATCTACGGCCCAACTGGACAAAAATATCTTTATTTTTTTATTTAATTTATTCATATTTTACTATACATTGGTAGAGTAACACATAAAAACTTAACATGACAAAGAAATCACAGAATCAACATACAGAGGGCGAGCTTAACACAACGGAGTTGTGGTTTCTAACAACTAACCCCAATATAAAGATAAAAGAAGAATAAAGCAAAGAATACATAAAAAAGAAAACAAACTCAAACAAAAGGAAAAGTAAAAAAAGGGGAAGGTGGATGGGGTGGGAGAGAGGGAAGATAGATGGGATTTTAGGACACAGAGACTGTATTTGAGGAGATCATCATCTCTTTAACTGCTCGCTTGAACGACGTCAGACTTTGGGTCAGTCTAAGGTTCGATGGGAGATTATTCTAGCAACGAGCTCCCTAAACTGCAAAAGAGATCGAGACGAAAATTCATCCATGTACCGGAATTGAAAGGATGCGCTGGTTGTTGGACCTCAGAGGCTAACCGTGACTCGCCAGGTATTCAAAAGCTTCCCTAATATAATAGGGAATGAAGCTGAATATAGGGCTTTGTGCACAGTGAGTAAGTGGAGTTCACGCCTTTGCCCTACAGTGGGCCATTTCAGGTCATTGCGAAATTCGGAAATGTGGTCAGATCTATTTAGGTTAAAAATATATCTTATTCCAACATTTTGGAGTCGATACATTTTGTTGACAAGATCCCGATTCATGTCCACATATATACGACACCAGCGTAGTCGATAATTAATAGGCAACAGCAAAGATTAGACCAATAATATTTTAACTTTTGTGGGTAAGAACTTTCGTAGCATTTTTAAAGTGTAGAACTTATAAAAAAAAATTTCTTCAATGAATTAAATTGATAATGCCAATTTATAGAGGGCATACGGAGGAAAAAAAATTACACACTACAATACACATTAACGATATAAAAGAAAAGATAAGAAAATAAGCTAAAATGAAATAGAATAAAGAAATTAACTAAATAAATAAATCGAAATTCAATGGCATTAGACCCCTAGTTAATGGGAACAAAATTATTGCTAATTATAATCGTTTAAGGAATAAGTCGAATGACGGGTCAACCTGTATAATTTTTGTGTTTTGATACTTTGAAAAGATATAAACAATGATGAATTTCTGTTGTATCTCACATATTAATAATTGAAACAAGGCTTGTAGTAATGTACTCTTCAGCTATGAACAAGACTAACTTTTCAATGCGAAACTAAAGCTGGCTATAAACACAAACAACTCTTAATTATTTTGGTACTTTCAAAAGCGATAAAATTCAACGATAGGCCATCGATTCCGATGTAAGTACATTCTCTTATCCAATCCAATCCAAACCGATCATGGACGCTGCGCCCAAATGCTCTATAGATGGCAAATTCGTGAGTCTCCCGCATGCAACTGTGGAGAGTCAATACAGACTATCGCACATATTGTGGAGGAGTGCCCTCGAAGAGCTTTTAATGGCTTATTTATGGACATTCACAATGCTACCCCACAGGCTCTGCAATGGCTCAAAGAATTGGATATTGTTTTGTGACCTCCTGGAGCAGTAATGTGAACCTTTTTAAACTTTTTTATCCTTTTTATATCTTGACTCAAAATTATTGTTTTTAACATTTTTATCCTTTGATGACGCTGCTGACTGGCAGCTGATTTTCGATGCCATACGATAATAATAATAGGGGCATAGGGAGGCAACAAGACCTCTCCATTGCGCTCGATCTTGCGCAACGTTAATGACCTCCTCCCACACCATGTCCAGATTCCTCAGCTCTGCTTCGAAGGAGCGGAACACAGTATGAGAGGGTCTTCCTCGTCTCCGGGACCCTGATGGGAGGAAGAACAGCGCTCTCCTCGGCCAACTGTCCTTAATATATTGTATATGCCTTGGATGCGACGTTGGCTAAGTGATCTTGTAGACGATAATATTTTACAATAAACTTAGGTAAGGTACTCGACCCACACACATAATGATATGAATGTGAGCTCACTCATGTGAACACAAATTCCCTTTTGACATCTTAAACAATAACCAAAGGCTTGTGTCGACAAGTTGGAAATGGTCGGTACCGGGATTCGATTCCACGATCAGTACGCTGTGCGTACGAAAGCCGTCGACCAAAACCTCTAGACTACCAACAACTTCGAAGTAGGTATCTACTTCTCTATTATGTAATAATTGCACTTTTATGTTACATACTATCATTGTAAGTTGCACTAACATTTTTTGTTTGGATCTTTACAGCGACATACTGTATTTCTACAATGATAAACTATAGATTATTTTTACCGTGTGCACTAGTATAAATGTCAGCCAACCATTCGAGGTATGGTAGAAAAGTAATGAGATCGATTATTCTTACTTTTTTAGTAATCGCGGACGGAATCGATATGTTCGATCCACGCCGTTCTCGGTCGACCACACTTTTTAACACTTTTCCTTTCAATTTTATATATCTTTATCATTCTTTTCGCATGCCCAAACTATGTCAATTACATTAACTTTTTCTAGTTCAATAACACAGTTTTTCTATAAAAAAGTTCTTCCTCGAGGGAGGACTTTTAATGTCAGTCGTCTGAAAGCATTGTCTAGCAGAAGAAGACACATTACTGATCTGCAATACGCAGATGATTGTGCATTAATTTCGCAGTCTGCTGAAGAATTACAGCTAATATTCGACGCTTACACTTGGGCATATACGGCTCTAGGATTGAAGCTCAACGAATTGAAAACCAAGATACTATCTACGCCATCGGGTCCGATCGCATACAACCTTACTGCTAATGGTCAAACCATCGAGGAGGTGAAACACTTCAACTATCTGGGAAGCATTGTCAACCATAAGGCCAATATGGATGAGGAAATTAAGAACAGACTGAGCGCGGCCTCTCGCACTTTCTGGAAGTTGAGGGAAAGGGTCTTCGACAGTCATGACCTTACGCTGAGCACCAAGATCGCGGTGTATAAGGCTGTTGTCATTCCAACTATGACTTACGGATGCGAGACATGAAACTGGAAAGGCTTCAGCAGCGGCATCGTTGGTTCCATAAAATTTCGAATGCTGAAGTACTCAGTATCGACACAATCTTGTCTCGCGCTCTCTTGCGTTGGTCTGGCCACGTGGTCCGTATGAAAGATAATAGGCTCCCGAAAAACATCCTATATGGAGAGTTAGCTAACGGGAAGAGAAAACACGGTGGACAGCGCAAGAGATATAAGGACAGCTTACACACTGCGCTGAAGAGTGTCGGTAGGCAATCGGACTGGGAGAGAGTTGTGACCGACAGATCGGAGTGGCGGGGTGTCGTTGCGGAGTGTCAGGGGACTGATAACGTAAGAAGACGTGGTCCAACCGTCGGAGGTGAATACCCGTGTCCAGAGTGTGGTAGGATATGTTTGTCCTGGATTGGACTCCACAGCCATATCGGGTGGCACCGAAGACACAACTGTTGTTGATGTTTTCTATAATATCTGTCTCCAAAATTAAGTAGTTGGACGGAAGAAGTTGGACTTCACTAATCAACTGATCCTGACAATCTTTAAAGAACAGATGGTCAGGGCTGCTAAATCGCTTGTAATGTTGCCAGTCTCATTGCTTTTCTTACAGACTGCGACGTAAGTAGTACATAGATGTGAACATTTATCTAGTTTTGTGTGTGGTAGGAGTTGTATGAAAGGAATCCACGCGGCTAAATTGCATCTCCTTTCAATAGTCCAATGAATACAGACGATCAATGCTAGCTAGCTTCGTGTGCTAAGATGCCATCAACATTGACGTTCGTAGAATCAGTATCCTCATAATCAACCGTTCACTTCTTGATTTTTTTTTCTATTTCACCCATCACGCCGTGTTCTGTGTGGGGATGGGCAGATAGAACGGACCTCCACTCTTTTCTATCCAAGCAAACTTATTTTGCTTCCTCTGCCTACATACAATTACCGACCTCGGTAGCCTAGTTGTACTAGCGTGGACTTCAGATCCGAGGTCCCGGGTTCGATTCCCGGTCGGGTCAGAGTTTTTCTAAGTGTTTTTTCACTTGAAATTTCTACCCGGGGTTGGCCTGTCTCAGATTGGACGGGACCGGTTGACTGGAAAAAAATGTCTCAGGCAATAAGTTCCGCCGGCTATACTGACAATCTTTGTATAGAAAAGTGTTATATTATTATTATTATTAATTTCTTATACAACCTCTTCTATTTCTTTTGATTTTGACTGTGTAATGTTGATCCACCTCATTATCGGTCGATCACGCTGTTATTTCGAAGGCTGGCTTAGTGTGATCACTTTAAGTTAACAACGTTCGCCATTAGGTGGTAATGTTTAAGTCTCCGAAACTCCTAATCATGGGAATTCTCAACATGTCGAAAAATCTCATGTATGCAACAAGTAGATATTTAATAATTATTAATGAAATATAGAGATAAAAGTTGGAAATTATTGAGAACAAGAGAGCAACCAAATTTAAAGACTGCGACTGCTGTCAGGTATTTGGCGCCAGGATATGACTATATCCATTTTTGTAAATGTCTCATCTTTATTGCCTATTGGCTTTGTTGGTGCACAACGTTCTAATTATGATCTTGCTTTCATCCATTCTTTCAACATGATCTCAACTTTATTTCTACGATTTCCAACTGTTTCCCTTCATCGATATACATATTTATTCTTTTTTACCACGTTTTTATTACGTCATGAATGATATCCATTTGGAGCCAGCACTCTCAGTATCAAATAGGGTTCCGCTTTGATGTCAAAAATTACCCAGTCATTTGGTATTCACAACACTAGTCCACCGTTGCTTGATATTCGAGTCGTTTTTTTTCGACTTTTATCCTGGTGTGCTCAGTACTCGCCAATGTTTGACTCACTCGCGTCCATAGTGTGTAATGAGGTCCCACCACTACTCGCATACTGGGATCATCTAATGACAAGTAACACGATTCATGTCTACTAACGGAATAGTCTGTTATTATCAAATGCTTCTTAAGTGACGAATTCCCCAACGGGGAGTTGTCATACTTTGGATAATAATCAGCTTTTTACTTCATAATACATTTTGATCTTCTGATCTCCTTATCAGAAGAAAGGTTGATACGTATGTTTGTACGATCCTGGAGTTCCAAGAATTGGTAATTTTAAGTCCAAGACGGGACTCCGGCAATGCCCTAATGCAATGGTTTTCTAGAAAAGTGGACCACCAATGGAACGACCATTATTACTAAGTAAAATCTAATTTCAATATCACTAACTAATACTGCAGAACTTTTTGTATTTAAACTTTTTTTACTGGGCGTCGTGTTTATTATGGTATCCAAGCTACGCTTAATGAGACTAAACAACAGGTTTACGCAAGCGGTGAAAAAGAAAAATATAAAATGCTTTGTACCTACTTGTCACAAAGAATACTGCGTTCGTTCGATCTTTATTTAATACAGAAGAATGTTCCGTATCCTCACACCCATTGGTGTTGTTTGGCGTATCATTTACAAGGCGAGAAACCTGTATTGCTCTTTCGGAATGAGAAAAGTCACGATACTTATATGCCCTTTTGCAATAATTGATCGTGAAGGAAATATGTAGGACAGCAGTAATGGAGGTTTAAAAAAGTTTCACGGCTAAAAAATCTTATAAATTGTCCTGGTCGCGGCACCAATTAATTAGACTGCTCCATTATCGCCAGGAATGTTTACCTATGGTTGCCAATACACATGAAGAATCTTCAGAAACATGAACCGCAAAATGCTGGTGTCGAAAAGGTATTTCTGGTTAATCCGGCGAAATTTTTCCGAATTGGTTCACCTTCGTCATATACATTATTACTATATTTCGCGGGCATTGTCACGAAGTAAATATTATTCTTTTCATTGTTTTTTGTGTTCCGTGCGAAAAATTATAATAACCATTTTCTCGTCGTTACCTACACTTTATTTGCGAATGTCGGCAGGTTCTATGTACGCAATGCGGTTTTCCTTTTTTTATTACTGTCATACAAGATACAGTCGTTGCATGTAAATTTTGATTCTAGTATGTCGAAAATTTACGTGCGATGATTGAACTCAACTCACTTGATTCATTGATGTTGTTAATGCCTCATTTTTATTACCACGTATTTTTGTTTATTTATTTGTTTTTTTTTTATATATATGTATGTCTTTGTTACAAATCTTCAAGTGTATTTTTAATACTAGCTAGATATTTTTTAAGATTTCGAAGAGCTCTTAACATCGCATTTTTTTTTTATTTATTTTTTTTTTCTTTCATTTCTTTAGTCCATCTTTTGGTACAATTGAATACTTTCATTGTATCTTCAATATTTCGGTGCCGATTTGAGTTACATATTATTTTTACTTTATCGGAACAATCAAACAGTTATTAAAACTAAATCTATATTATAAAAATGGAGAGCTTTTTTCCGATGTCATCGCATCACGCCTAAACTGGCTGGACCGATTTCGCTCATTCTTTTTTTTGTCGTTTTAGATTTTATCAGGAGAAGGTTCTTATGTAAGAAAAAAAAAAAAGAAAGTTGCGTGGAAAATTAGTAAATTAAAGAAAACTCAAAGTGGGTTCTTAGTGTTTTTTACAGTACATGTTAGGCTTTAAACAGATGCATCGGTCGGAATAACATTAGTTAAAAAGGTAATGAATTTATCATTATACAAATTCGAATTCAATATTCATAGTAAAGACCACGGGACAACCTCTGTCGGGAAAGCTAGTATTACAATAACAATTTGTAACACATCACAAGTTAAATATGATCGTCAACACTTATTTATCTTAAATTTTAACAAAAAAAAAACATTTTAAATAATGTTGATAAACAGAATAAAGGTTAAAAATAGGCGCTGACATCTAATCAAGAGGTCTCGGTTTAAATCCCCGGGTGTCTCAAAATTTTTCGTGTTTTTCACTCAAAATTTCTCTCTCCGGATATACTGTCACTTTTGTATAGAAAAGTGATCACAAATTTGTTTATTTGTTTCAAAAATAATACTTGATGCTTTGATCTGTAAAATTGGAGTATTTTAACGGAGTTTGTATGATTCCACAGAAAATATATCAAAACAAAGTTTTATCCTTAACTAGCTTTCCCAACACATGTTGTCCTGTAGTCCTTACTATGAATATTGATTTCGAATTTGTAATTTATACAAAAATACTTTTAATATATGTTTGAATGTTAAAAAAATATTTCTGAAAGCTTGAAGACATTCTATCAAAAATCTGCTTACCAATGTTTTGAAACTCAGGTAAACAATAATTTTGTTGTTATGAATTAAATAACACACAGTTGCACATTCACAAAATTTAAATTGAATCTCGAGCGCTTTCGTCCAACTCACGCAGACATTGTCAAGAGACTCTAAATTTTGGGAAATTGCAACTGTGTGTTATTTAATTCATAATAATGAACGTTCACTACGTAAATACACAAACCCTCCAAATATTAATTTTGTTGTTATGGAATTTTTCACAGATGGCGTTGTTGTCAGTAAATCCGTTCCATACTAACTTTAATATTATATTTTGTATTATTTGCTATCCATTTTTCAAAATTATATAATAGTTATTCTGTTATCCGAAGCGGAGAAGAATCCAATAAATCAAACATCGGAAGAATCTGTTGGGCCGATCTCGAGTTAAAAGTGTTCGCACGAACCCGACTTTCTTTTATATTATAGATTTATGGATTGGTTGTGATTACTTTTTTCAAAAATACTTTTTTTAAAAAGCCTACCCTCAACTTATGTAAATATAAAACTCAAGATTAAAGATGGATTGGATTGGATCGAACGCAAAGAAGATGAACGCCTTTGTGTGCTTCCGACTAGAACATCAAACCAAGCCTTTAGTAAGCTCACTTAACAGTGACGCAGCCTTCATGAGATTATACGTACTTACAAATTTGTGTGAATATAAAAAGAATAATTACACGTTTTCCCACTATTATGTGGAATTTAATATTGTTATTCATGAAAATGTGTAATTCATGAACAGAAACAATGATACCATAATATACAATAAACCTAGCTTAGTGGCTAATGTGACCTCTCAAATAACTCTCTGAAATAGTCAAAAGTTGAAACGTGGCTCGTCTGCTAGGTAGCAACGAAATATTAAACCTACGAAACGCACTTGACGTGACTTAAACAACGAATAGGACATTCTATAGTTTTTCCAAACTTCACTAACCACTTGAACGATTCTTGTGACCTTTCTTCAGGACTAGATCTTAAAGAAAAAATAAAATGTTATTCTTTAAGATCTAGTCCTGAAAAAAGGTCACAAGAATCTAGACATAATAATTAGAACGTTGTGCACCAACAAAGCCAATAGGCAATAAAGATGAGACAGTAACAAAAATTGATATAGTCATATCCTGGTGCCAAATACATGACAGCAGTCGCAGTCTTAAAATTTGGTTGCTCTCTAGTTTCAATAATTTCCAACTTTTATCTCTATATTTCATTATAAATTTCTACCTGTTGCATACATGAGATTTTTCGACATGTTGAACATGTTTAGAATTCTCATGATTAGGAGTTTCGGAGACAAACATTACCACCTAATGGCGAACGTTGTTAACGTAAAGTGATAACACTAAGCCAGTCTTCGAAATAACAGTAGAAGACGGTCGTAAGCCCGTAGTGGTTTGTTCCATTTAAAAATCGAACATTGTTAGAGTCATTAGTTGTTATTTTTTCACTTGAACGATGCTGCAATAATTAAAAAAAAGCTCAACTTTTACCCCTAATCTGTATTGGCAAATGAAACTGCGCGTGTCGTCTTGTTCTATTGTTTTTGCGGTAACTTTCTTCGCCAAAGTTTTCCTAAAATATTATGTTAAATTCTTCCACTATCCATCAAGATATAGAGGAATAGGCAGGACCTCCACTCCACTGCTGTCTATCTTGCGCATTGTCGTTGAACTTCCTCGGTTATGCTCCAATATTATTGGGTAATATTCAAACTTAAATTGTAATTTAATCGATTCCTGAGCTTATGATTCAAAATTTTTTTCGGTTTACTATGATTGTTCTATATCTCAACTTTAGGCTTGGTCTTATCCAACTTTCATCCTTTCTTTCGTCAAACCAGACTAGATGTTATACCACTTTTCTTCTTAGATTATTCTTCCATCTCGATAATTTTTTTTATATTCTCAAAAAGTTCATTTAGAAATCTTCAATTTTATGACACACATATTTCTTGTTCATGTCCATTTTTGTGTGCTCTAGCTCATTGCATACTATTGTGGGAAATTCTTTTGATGAATACAATAAAAATCATTTTGCGCGCACTTGTCCATGTTCATATTTCTGCAAAATAACGGCGATCCATTCCAATCGGATCTATTGTACGTGGACCGTGATGCGTCACTCGGAACTGAATCTGCATCGGCCTTTGTTGTACATTTAGTTCAAGTTTATTATTAAAGTATAGTATTTTATTGTCATCGACATAATGGTCTATTTTATCCGGTTCGGCCTTATTAGCTCAAATAACATCGAATATATCACACATCAATTCGATGTGAACAATTGGTTACATTATGGGACACAACGACTAATTTGTGTGTTTCCGTTTTTTATCTTTTTATTTTATTCCTTTTTTTTATTTATTTCAATTAAAAGCCAACGTCAGACGATGGGGGTTTTTCATTCGCTATTTTGTTGTGTACATTTCCTATGGCTGTATTTTCCATCAAAATGTTAGTATGTAAATGAATCTTTTTACGACCGATATGTGGCGTAAAAATTAGTTTCAGTATGTGCTACGCGACTCTGTTTTATATTTGCAATTTTTCCGCCTTTGTTTAATCAAGGTAATAATTACGTTATGGTTTTTGTCGCATATGAAGTTACAAGAGGCTAATTTTATCTTGCTGAAGGAATGATACAGCACTCGTGGTCCGGAATTTATGTGTAAGAATAGTAATTCATTCAAGTTCAAGAAAAATAATAAAAAAAATTACAGAATGGGTTTGCATTTTTGCTCTTACTGTCTTCCTTGGAGTTTAGGGAAATGTTTTTCATGGGGTTGTCCGTGCCTCCGTGCTATGTAGGGTTGCCAGATGTGTTGAAAAAAAAACCGGACAGGACTGGGGGTGGAGGTTTGGTATCTGGAAACATGACTTTTTCCTAAAAAAAAAAAAAAAGTCATTTCTAAAATTTGGTATCTGGAAACATGAATTTCTCCTAAAAAAAAAAGGTCGTTTTCTCAGTTTCATAACCGGACATCTGGCAACCCTAGTGCTATGCCGTAAGATAAAGTATGGATCAATTATTTATCCTCTCCGTTTTAGTAATCTTGGCAGTCTTAATCTTTTAAGATGCTTTTTGCATTTTCTTTTTTTTGTGTTGTGTTTTTTTTTTCTTACATTTATTCAAAAACAAAAAAAAAATAAAGCTTACAGCGCCAATTAAAGTAGGTATTATATAATAATATCTAATATTATAATGATAGGTGTATAAAAGTAAATAAACATATGAAGAATGAGGGAGGGGAAAGGAAGGAAGGGTGAAGGGAGCACATCAGTATGAGTAGTTGCGCCTACACAATAGTAATAAGTATAATAGTTCTGACAATGCTACCCTGTGCTGGTTGATGCCAAACGATAAAAAAATATTTGCCTATAAAGAAATGTGTCTTTGTAGCCGTAGGAACTTAACGAACTTTTTTCAAGTCAAATTCGAGACAGGATTCACTTGGAGTTTCTCAACATCTAATCATCACCACATATTTGGTCTGCCTTTCCCTTTTTATCTCCAAAGAACAAAGTCTAGAATATTATCTTTGAAGTCATAAAACAATGCAGAGCTATGAATAAACATAATATTGTGCATTCTTAAAAAGACTCATTCAAAATAACCACGACTTATTCAAATAAGCATTCGATTGTGTTGAGAAAAGTTTTTTTTTTGCGCAGTCAACACTACATAATAATAATTTCATTCATTATTATTTATTTACATACTGTGGGCAATTCTTTTTGCAAGTAGGTACATACTCAACTTTCTAGCGTGACTCATTATTGTTACCAAAGATATTTTGACAATGGTGATTATTGAGATATATTTTCAAATCGCGTACGCAAACGCAACTAACCCGGATGTTATAATTGTATAAACATTACTAAACTCGTGCAAGAAGTGCTATAGCACCGACGACGTCAAAAGCCATAATTACATAGTTTAAAATATGTTTCTGGTTATAAAGTGGTCCTTAGCTACCAGCATCTTTGTTGATGCATGCGATATAATATCTTGGTATTTCTCAAGGTGTTCTGTTGGATCAATCTCGATTTTGTTTATTTCTTTTGTCTTTTGTTTGTTTTTAGCGTTCCAGTTGACCGTTTTCTCCATTTTGTTTTCTTGTTTCGATACAGTAGCATCTTTCGCGTTCGACGCAAAAATCTCGCCGCGGATTTTATTAGCCGGAGCGGCAGGTTGTCGAGTTTCTATCTTCGAACCTGTTACCTCTCGTTGGGTCAGTTAGGCTTTGCGGCGCAACGAGTTTGCGCTTCGTATATAGTCACAATAATATATTATGTCGTGAGTATAATCCTATACGAATAATGTTCTCCCACCAAGGTCGATTTATCATCAAATCTAAAGATACAGTCTTCGCTCGTTCGTTTTACCGTATCTGCTGTATATACAAAGTGTTCGCGAATGGGTTCCCCATCAGTCGTTTCTGCGACATCGTACGGGCTGTTTCACACTTACAATCATTTTGCATCGCGAATAATTTGCAGAGTCGCGCGATAGATCTCGATTCACCGGCAGATAAACTCTTGATCGTCTGCCTTGTAACAAACGCGACAGTTTCGATTAAAAAATCCTAATAAATCAATAGTGAAATTGTAGTGATTTCAGAAGATTCTTAATTCTTTTGATGCTCAAGTGTTTGTTTCGTTGTACTCTCTTCATAAGATTTTCCCAGCGTGTTGGTGGCATCGTTAATTTGGAATAACTATCTTGGAGGGTTGTGAAGATCTGTTGTGGAGATTAGTAATGTGTTCGGGATGCTGATTATCATCGTGTCTGCGCTGGTGATGAGTGACAATATGCCAGGATTGTACTATGATACTTGATATTAAACTCCTGAATGGCTTGTGTCGTCATTCGATGTTTAGATTGTCATAATCGAATTATATATTATTTTGATTGAGTCCTGTTCGCGCGCTCGTGTGTATATGTGAGTGGTGACATCTTGACCGAACTATTGTGTCCAAAATTACGTTCCACAATACCTCCTACGTGTGCTTCCAGCGACGGATTCATCCAAACTATTGGTAAGTTCATACATTATAATAATACCTATGTCTCTTGTCAATCAATTATTATTAACTCTCCCATTCTAAATGTTAAATTTCCCGCGTGTTCCTTTTAGTCTCCGACCTTCTCTTACCCCAACGCTCGTTGGTTCTTTCGCCTTTGCTTTTGACGTAACCAACGCATTCTGATTTGCTGTTGTTGCCTGGATTGTACTATTTGCTACTTTTGTTTGCCGTTGGGATTAAAACATATTATGTGACGTGTTACATTTTTATTTCACCGCGAGTTTCTTGTGAATCATATAAATTAATACATCTACGTAGAGTGTGATTCTTCTTTGTAATTACTGAGATTATACAACGCTGTACTATTATAGAATTCCTTATCAAAGTCAAATAAAACTTAACATTTACTGGATTCTATGTCAATTTTTCGCCCAATTGTTAATCTGCACTGCAGATGTTTTGAAACATTTAAGGCAATAGTTTTTTTTTTGTTAATTATTATAAATTAGGCACGTAATTTAAAAGTTTTTAAATGAGTCGTTTAATTATTTGGGGAAAATTTCGAGCATTCAATTATCTGTTTGTTTTTTTTTCAGTTGATGTCGTTTCAAGAGGACACTCGAAGCAGATTTAATCATGGATAATTTTGGATACAAGGAGCCGCCGGGCACCATCACCAGAAAACCTTCGAGAAGATCACGGGTCAAGAGAGCGGGAAGTGTGTACGCCGGCCCGCCAGAAGAACTACCTTTAGCCAACAAGTTCAAGGCGACCCCTGCTCCCAGTGTGAGATGGCGCGGAGACCCGGAAGCGATGATCGAACAAGAGCTACCCTCCGATGACTTTGAGTACATGGTAGTGGGGCCCTCTCCACCTGCAGAGAGTGCCCCCAATATGTATGATAGTTTCGAGGAACCAGCTTCAGAGCTCAGCGTACAGGTGTGCGTCGACTCGATTAGGCAGAGCCTTTTGGAGCAAGCACGGCAACTGAATATACGAACTTCGCTCATGGAAGACATCGAATCACCTTCCTTTACACCTGATGCGGCCTTTGCTGCCCTAGAACCTTTGACAAAATCCGAGAAAAACATTTGTTTCCTTTGGGCCGTTTTCCACAAAAGACGAGACCTTCTTGAAGCGATACTCACGTGTGGTGCCGATTTGAATTATTGTGATTCCGGGGGAATGTCCGCGGTGCATATCAGTGCTTTCAACGGGTGCGTGCCGTGTACGTCGTTTCTAGTTTTTAAAGGTGGTGATGTGAATTCTCAAAACAAATGCTTCAGCCCTTTGCATTGCGCAGCTTTCGGAAATCATCCCGAAACAGCTAGTTTTCTGATTAACAATGGTGCCTTAGTTATGGTACCTACTAAAAAAACAAACTGCGAAGAAAATGTGTTGCATTGTTCAGTGCGGGCAAACGCCATCGAATGTTTACAGCTTTTCATCGACGAAGGGGTTGACGTTAATTGTATTGAACCTAGTGGAATAAATCCGATTCATTTGGCGGCCGATTTGGGAATGACACAATGTTTAGAAATATTATTGAATAGTCCTGGAGCTGACGTAAATGCTCGTACTAGAATAAGAGACAAAGAATCTACTGCACTTCATCTAGCTGCGGATGAAGGCAACGCTGACTGCGTAGACCTGCTTCTTAGTAAAGGCGCCGATTCCAAACTTAAGAATCATCGTGGATTTACAGCTTTGCATTTGGCAGCCCGTACTTCGAGTTTAGAATGTGTAGAGTCACTGCTGAGAAACGGAAACGCCGATCCTAATGCTGAGGACTACGATAAGAGAACACCACTGCACGCCGCCATAGGGAAATCTGAAAGCGCCTTTGATATCATCGAGACTTTGATCAGTTGGGGGGCAAACGTCAATCAAAAGGACGAATACGGATTCACGCCTCTTCACCTGGCCTCCCTAGATGGGTTATCACACTGTGTGGAGACTTTAATTTTCCACGGTGCCGATGTTACGACTAAATCTAAAAAAGGAAACTCTGCGTTGAATGTAATCACGCGGAAAACTCCAGCCTCGATGGCCATGATAACTCAAAAGTTGGATTGTGCTATAACGTTGCATCATTCCCAGGATTCAAGCAATAGAGAAGTGGAGTTGGAACTAGATTTTAGGAATATTCTTCAGCATTGTCACCCACGTGAGATCAGCTATTTGAATACCTTCGTTGATGAGGGACAAAAAGAAATATTGCTTCATCCTCTCTGTTCCGCTTTTTTACACATCAAGTGGGAAAAGATAAGGAAGTACTATTTCGCCAGGCTGATCTTCTGTTTCATGTTTATTGTATTTTTAACTTTATACGTGCTAACGGCGTTAGCACACAACTGCTACAATGGCAGCAAGTTTATGGAAGAGCATATCCAAGAGCAAGAACTGTGTCAAAAACAATCTATCCTCGGTGATTTATTGCGTAAAAATCCGTTTGTCATCGAGATGCAGTGGTGGGTTCTGGCTGCCATAACGTTATTTGAAATCTTTAGAAAAATGTATGGCATAGCCGGATACTCGACGGTCAGACAATATCTGACCCAACCAGAGAACATAATAGAGTGGTTTGTTATTGTGAGTGTATTTTTAATATCGTACATATATACCAACAGTACGTACACTTGGCAGAATCACGTAGGAGCGTTCGCTGTATTGGCCGGTTGGACTAATCTAATGCTGATGGTGGGACAATTGCCCGTCTTGGGTTCCTACGTTGCCATGTATCAAAAGGTACAGCGGGAATTCGCGAAACTTTTCATGGCTTATTCTTTCATTTTGATTGGATTCACCATTAGCTTTTGCGTCATATTTCCCGACTCTTCTTCATTTGCCAACCCCTTTATGGGATTCATCACTGTGCTGACGATGATGATAGGGGAGTTAGATCTGAGTTTGTTGCTTAACGATCCAGATGGAAACGATCCACCATTCCTCTTAGAAATATCGGCTCAGATAACTTACGTTTTGTTCTTAATGTTTGTTACTGTCGTGCTAATGAATCTGCTCGTGGGTATCGCAGTTCACGATATTCAAGGCCTTCGAAAAACGGCCGGATTATCCAAACTGGTTCGCCAGACAAAGTTGATTTCCTATATGGAGTTGGCTCTCTTTAACGCGTTTTTGCCCAAATTCTTGCTTCGCTGGCTGCATTGGTCCGCTCTTGTTTCCCCTCAAGCGTATAGGGTCGTCTTGAGCGTTAAACCGCTGAATCCCGGTGAAAAGAGGCTGCCGCGGGACGTGATGATGGCCGCGTACGACATCGCCAAGAATCGAAAGCATTACGGCCACACGATATCTTCGAAAGGGTCATCGGCTACGTATCACTCGTTCAAAAAGTACGATAACAACAACGAAGCGACCCTTGGGGAATATTCCTACGATACGGGAATGTGCGCGTTGCAGATGAAGGTGGACGAAGGTAACGAACGGCTAGACGCGTTGACAAGCGAAATTAAAGAACTGAAAGATTTGGTCAAAAATCAACAAGTGTTTATCCACAAACTCTGTTCGATGTTCCCCAGGGATAGGATGGACTCCACAAACTGCTGACGAATCTTTTGATTTGTCTCACCTTTTATCCATCGCCCTCATCTGTGATTCATTTGAAAAATTCTATTTGTTTTAAAGACGTGTTGTTTTGTAGAAACTTTTCAACGGTAGATAGACGCTTGTGACCACCTCATTGGTTATCTCTTTATTAGTATTAATAAGTCACGCATGTTCATTAGGTTTAACAATAAGCTGATTGTTTCAAATACCCCACACAATCATCATTTTACCAAGTCATTATTATTGCTGATTGACAAATTATGAATTATTGTGATTCTTTGTCCATGAAATACGTGCCATATTTCGCCATTTTTTGTGGTAGCGCAGATTATAATATTATATCATTTCCATCTGATTGGAATTTTCTCAATATACTGAATCCTCGACAGTTTTGCAAAGATTTGTTATTTGCAAAATAAGCTACTTCTTTGTTTGCCTAATTTTAATTTAACACTTTAGTGTGGGATTTTTTTGAAGATTAGCACGATAAAACCGTGAACAAATGTTTGTTTTGTATTATTCATTACACAATGATCTTTAGATCTCTGTTTTGCACCTTTGCGCAGTTCTGTTATATTTTTCCTACCGGTTTAGTAGGTATGTAATGCTAGTTTTTATACCAAAACACGGTAAATATCATATATTCATATATTGTAATCACGGCCATTTAAAAAGCTTTCTCATTGGGGAAATGGATGGGGGGGGGGTAGGATAAAATCAAAATTGACTCTCGCACTGATCCAGACTTTCTTGTACAGTGGATAGTTTATTCGTCATATTATGTTCCCGATGATCCTGCCATATTTCGTACTCAATTGATAAATTATTTACCTCTGATTTTTATTTAAGCCCCCCCCCCCCCCCCCTTATATTAAAATTTCGCTGTCATGTGTTTCATATAAATATTTTTTTTTTTATAAATTTGGACCTCTATATAAAAATGGTCAGTTCTTGATTTATATGAACCAATGTAATTAATTAACAATTTAGGTTAGATTGGGGTATGTGGCTAGAAATGTGTAACACAAAGTTTAGCCATAAAATAGGTATATTTTATTTTGTATGTGAGAATAGACAATATTCCATAGATTTAACGATGTGATGTGATAATTAAAGTGCTGTGTTTTGACAAAATATTTTTTTATCTGAAATTTTTTTAGTATTAATCATAGTTTTTTTGTGTATGTAAAACGTAGAATATAATAATGTAAATATATGTATATACTATTATAACAAAAAAATCTTTATGTAGGTGTGTATGAAAAGTCATTTGAATTGAAATATTATTGTATGTGTGTCGTACATAAAACTTAAATCATTCCTTATTATGTATTTCAAAAGATATCATGTCTTTTTTTTTTATTTATTAATAAAGATTAGTTTATAATAATATAATATTTTGGGTACCTACTCTTAGTTTTATATTCAAATATATCATCATTTCATTCATTTCTAGAAAATTTATGATTCTACATTTACCGATTCTTTGCAAAAAGATATCGACCATAGAAAAATATCTTACGCTATTGAGATTTTATTTTACTTTAACTATTTGAAATTCGAACTCGGAGAAAACGAGTCCCCTGGTTATGCCTGTCTTATTCCAAAAAAAATTAATACCCATTACAGGCGTTACGAACTGACTGGAACGTTATATGTGTGATGTTTAAGGTTTCATGAGAAAATCATACACATCCTTCTTTTATACAGTATTGTGCGAATTATAATCACAAGATAAACAGAATTTTTATTAACAACTAGCTGACCCGCCCGTCGAACTTCGATCTAACACAGGATAATAAAATAATTTTGACTAATTACATGAATTTTACGACATAAAAACTGAATTAAATTAGGCTAATATTTTTTTTTGCATTATATAATAATTATTGTTGATTCGAATGCGGGATGAAGTTTGACGGGTCATAAGTTTGTAATAAAAACAAATCCTTTAATTGCGGAACTTTTTGAAAAATCCAAGAGATGGCAGTGTAGTAGGAAATAAGTCACATGTGATACATGCTACGTTATTTTACATATTGTTGAAAGAATAGGCTCCATTCAAACCAAATTTTACAGAATTATTATGGTAAGATTATTAAAATCCTAGAAACTTGTCTTCAAAATGTTTAGTAAGCGAAAATACTAATAACATTGTTTCGATCAACACCTTAATTTATGCAACCTTTATAACAGTAATGTATTGTTATATCATATAAGTAGGAGCAAGCAATTATGCTCTCTGATGTCGTGCATGAGCATGACTAAACAAAAGATTTCTTTCAACTACAAACAAAATGCTTTTGGAGATTCATTATAGATAGACAATGACTTTATTAACACTCTGTTTTTCCAAACTTTTGAATATTGTATCTATGAAGATGTTAACTCATTACTTTTTAAGAACTTTATGATAATAATTATACTAGATGTAACTGTTACATGTATAATTTGTCCATATTATAATCATACATGTAACTCTCTAACATTTGCCCATGTAAACTCACAATTTTTGTCCATGTAAAGTTAAATGGTACTACTGTTTAGTATTATTTGTCCATGTTAACCTAGAAATCGTTGTCTAAACATTTTTTAGTAATAAACATTCTCTGAAATAACCAAAGTATATTTTTTTATTCAACCTATCCAAATTAAAAAAAAAAAAAAAGATGCATTATGGATATGAATAAAAGAGGGTTTATTTCTTTTTTCACATATATGGATCTTAATAATTATCCTGACCTGTGTCGAAAACGTCCTAGCCGGTCACAAAAGACTTAAAAACTTGTCACCACATAGGGACATTTACCTATGAAACTAGTCAGGGTTAAAAATGTATGCCGGGACTAGACGAATGTTTCAAACATTAAGTTCCGCCTGCTATACTGACACCTGTGTATAAAAGAGTGTTATTTATTTATGCTGAAAAAATAATAAATTTTCAATTAAAAATTAGTCTTTTATAGTAAAATCACAAATTTATTTGGACTATGAACCCATTTTCGAATTGGCCCTCAATCAAATATTAAAATAAATGGATGTTCAATTTGATTATTTAATTTAAGAAAAATATTTCTTATCAACAACATTGTCAACATATTATGAAATTGGTGAATTCAAAGAAATTAATATACGGGTTTCGCAAATACATAGTATACCTACAGAATTATTTGGTTAACATTAAAAAAAACAGAATACTCTGTACGAATTGAAGGTTTACTAAATAACAAATTGAAAGACGTTCTTTTCTTAAAAAAAAACTAATTTATTTATTTTACACAGCAACATTCAACAACAGATTAACGTTACCAAGATATGTACATGTCAACTGAATATCCAATACAAAAAAAAAACAAGTAAGAGAAAGCCAAGGTTGAATCAACAAACCATACAAAAAATTAAAAGAAAGTGTAAATGTTTTTATTTTCTAAAAGTTGACAAGTAGGTAGATACTTACTTAGTAAGTATAAGGTATCTTATTATGTTAAAAACTTTCAAAGATACACAACACACATCGTTGGAGAGAAAATTCTAAAAGAAAAAGTTGCATTTTTTTTTAAATTAATTATTTGGGTTCACCCAAAAGTGAACACAAAAACACTTAATAATACTTAATAATACTATTATTATGAGGATAATTTTTAAGCGCCATTTTGTTACACAACCGCCGCCTCAAAAGCTCAAGATGAATACATAAAAATAAAATAGTCTTGTATAGTTCTATCATAAAATTTATAATTCAAACATGAACCAGTTTTCAATGGAGATGGTAGTCTCCGAAAACCGGTTTACATTTGAATTATAAATTTTGTGATAGAACTATACAAAAGACTCTTTCATTTTTATTTTGAAATGGACTATCACCAAGCAACTTGTGTTCAAAATATCGAAGAATGTACAAATAAGCTCAAGAGTACACGAAAATAGGACGAAGGCGCTCCGCACATGATGCGCCCCATCACTCATGAATCCTTCCTGAGGAAGACGTGCAAATAACTCAAGCAGTATAGGCACGCATACAAAGCTTGTGTTGAGAAAGATGGTCGGCACTTGGGATTGAACCTACAACCTACTGAAGACATGTCAAACAAATCAGAACTTCAAATTATAAAATTTCCATAATCAAAGATTTCATAAACAAAATTGTATGTGTTCTGTTCTAACATCTCACAAAACTATTATAGGAAATTTCAGTGAAATAAACAAAGGTAACATTTTTTCATTTTTGCAGGTTCTCTTCCCACTCATCTTCACGGATATGATGAACACCGTGGATGTGGAGTGTAATGTGGAAGGAGGGGGATTTTCTGGACAAGCAGGTGCCTTGCGTTGGGGCATAGCGTGGACGCTCAGGAGTTTTGTGGATTTAGATATGGTCGAAAAAATGCGTCAAGGTGGGTCATTATGATAGCTTTTTTACCTTTATGCTTTATAAATTCACAAATCAAATGTTGGAAAGTGGCTGGTAGCAGGGTAGGCGGTGCACTAAAACCTGTTATCAGAAACAATGTCTCACTAAAAGTAAAAAACTAGTGGATAACACAATCCTCTTACCATCAATGATTATTATGTGAAGTGTGGACATGAAAAAAAAAGAAGGATATAGTATAAATGCAGTAGAGATGAGAGCTCTATGAAGAATATGTGAAAAGACTCTGTGGGATATGAAAAGGAATGTGGTATAGAAGTTAGTGTTGTGACAAAGAAGAAAATGTTAATTCTTCTTTTCGTGCGGCATTCGGATAGATTTCTTCTTCGCCCGTGCAGGCTGCGTCTTCACAGGCTGCGTCTTCACAAGCTTAATAAATTGAGATGATTTGGCCTCATGGAAAGAATGGACGGAAACAGAATTTATAAGGCTGAAAGGAAAGGTGTAAGAAGGGGTGGTTGACCGAAAATGACGTGGATTGAACACATCGATTCCGTCTTCAAGGGAGGAGCCAGGTCGGAAATAAGAGAAATGGTATGTCATCGGAAGAAGCGAAAGGATTGTGCATAGATAGAAAATAGTGGTACAAGTGGCACATTTAACATCATTACCAAAGACAAGACGGGATGTAAACTGTTTGATGTGTGTGTTGCCGTTGCCCATTCTCCTGTACGGCACCTGACCAAAGGCCAGGCATAAAAAGTCTCCGCATTTGAAATGAAGTGCCTCAGGACAATTTTGGGAAAACGCAGTGGAGTGAGATGACCGGACTAATGAAAAGAATAAGGAGACAAAAGGAGGAAGATGAGATGACACTGCAGAGTTGATCAAAGACAAAACCAGCAGTGGTAGAACACTGTGCTGTGTGCTAAGCTTCCTCCCATAGTGTGTTCCGCTCCATTGAAGCAGAGCTGAGGGATTTGGATATGGTTTAGGAAGAGGTCATAAATATTGCAACGGGTTTAAATGGAGAATGTGTGTGTGTTTAAATATTTTTCTTTCAAAATATTAAAACTATTTCTGCTTGATATTGACTATTATTCTGAAATGAAAAAAGATTAACTCAAATTTCTTAATATTATGTTTCAGCTGGCTTGCTCACGAGAGATAGAAGATTGAGAGAGAGAAAGTTACCTGGTCAGCCTGGTGCCAGGAGACAGCCAACATGGAAGAGGCGCTAGTTTACATTCTTAGCTTCAATAGTTTTTCATAATGTTTCTAGGAAATAAAATTTAATGATTACAAATCTGCTTTTTTTCAATTTGATATTTGTAATGTGACTTTAAAAAGCTGGACTACATACTTAAAAACAAAAAGATCCCACAGAACCTCAAAACGAAAGTGTTTGATCAATGCATACTCCCAGTTCTCACATACGGATGTCAGACGTGGACCCTCACAAAGGAGATTGTGAATAAATTGCATGTCACACAGAGAGCCATGGAGAGGGCCATGTTAGGAATTTCGCTCAGAGACAGAAGGAGAAATGAGTGGATCAGAGGAGTGACAAGGGTCACTAATATTGTCCAGAGAGTTACGGAGCTGAAGTGGTCGTGGGCTGGGCATGTGGCAAGAATGACAGATGGCAGATGGACCAAAATAATTTTACAGTGGCGTCCATGGTGGGGAAGGCGAAGCAGGGGCAGGCCAATGATGAGATGGAGTGACGACATCGTGACTTGCGCTAGTTTTGGCTGGATGAGAAGGGCACAGACGAGAGAGAGATGGCGACAATTGGGGGAGGCCTATGTTCAGAAATGGACGCGAGAAGGCTAAAGAAGAAGAATGTGACTTTTAGAGCTTTGTAGTTTTTATTACAAGACCTACTCACCACTTTTTTAGCCTAGTTGACACCAGAAACCCAGATGGGTTGAATTACTTAGGGTGCATTCAAACCAAACAAACATTTTTGCGCCAGAGTTGGAAGTAGAGTATATTTTCTTGATCGTTGATGTGGACACTAATCTGTCATCGCCTATAATAAATTAGTTCTTGCTTGTTGTTGTTTCTATGATGTCCAATATTAACCATAAAAGAAAGTATGCTCTAGCTTTGACTCAGTGCTCATTTGCTGTAAATGCACCCTAAGGTGAGAAGACAAAAGAAAGAGGTACAAAGTAGATGCTAATCATATTTGGTAGCTGTTGTGAAGGATATCATGGAAGATATTTCAAATATTCATCAAGATTGTGAACCAAAACTGGAATATGTTTATATATTTTTGTAAAATAGATTTATGAATTGGCTCATTAAATTCGTCTTCTTCTTAATTTAGGCCTTGTGGCCTGTAATTCAAGAGGTGGGGTTTGCCTCTTGCAAGGTCTACTTCCAGCTGTCCTTCCACCTCTTGTGGTCTGCCTGGGAGCCGTCTTCCATGGGGTTGGCCGTGCAATGCCATGTGAGGGAGTCTGGAAGAGTCCATTCTCCTTCCATGTACATACCAGAACCTTCTTCGTTGTCTTCCCTAATCTCACTATGTCTTCGACCTCGCATATTTCCCGTACCCTCGTATTCCTTACTCTATCTCTGAGGGTCTTCTGAAAGTTTTCATTTCTGAAACTCTCAGCGCATTTTTGGTCGCAGTGGTATCTGTTTACTAAGCATGAAAATAGTTCCTCAATTGGTCCCCGGTATTGCTTTGAGAAACAATGTTATAAAAATAAGGATTTATACATGTAGGTACTTTTACGATACTAGTAGGTATGTATTTTGTATATATTCTTTCATTAATAATAGTATGGAAAGGACTCAAAAGTGGAAAAACATATTTTTTTTTATAAAAAATATTTGATAATATTTTTATTAATCATGTGTAAAGCTACGGACAGCAATATTCGAGAATATTCAAATATTTTTGGATATTTTTTTCTGTAAATGGTAACATTTACAGCACAAACGATTTTACTAATTTGGGAGTATTCTGACAGCTCGACAATTTCAAACACAATCGGTTGACATTGGAATCGGGATTGAATTTCAAGCCCAGTAGAAAATATTGTCTATGGCTGATTTATTGTTGGCATTACCTTATTATTTAGTATAATAGACTGGTGTTTGAATGATGATGGTTAATAAAAATAGCAGATGATTATAGACTTTTTACTCAAGTACCTTGCAATAACAATAATTATCACCTATTTACAAAGCTATTACAGACTACATTTGGTTTAACGGTATAGTTCCAAGAACCTTCATACCTCTATTTAATGCAATCCTCGCGCAATGGAATAACAACAATCTCTGTTCAGCAACTTTAGGTTCTGTGTCTTTGACTCGGAGCGCTTGGAGTGCTGTGTTTGTGGTTAAAGCCAGTTTAAACAAGTAATTCAGAAATATATAAGAATCCATAGTAACTTGACAGTTTTCTAAATAATAATCGAATTTGCCTAAAACATGTATCAGCTCATCGGCTTCATGTTCTCGAAGATATTCAGGGTCGCACACAGCTGGAATTTCAACACCAGCATTTTGTTCCAGATTCCAGAGACGGCAATGAAGATACTGTAATTTTATACCGGAGATTCCGGTTGTCTTGATTATTTTGTCCCAGTTCATTTCGTACCCCTTCATCCGCTTTTGATTCAAGTCATTGATAATTACTGAGGTTATGCCTAAAATGTCTGTTGTTTTTTCATCGTCAAAGTCTACCTTGGTGTCTGAAAATAGGAAATGGCATTATTATTTGGTTATGTCAAAACAGGAAAATAAAAAAAATACAAATAAGAAAGAGAAAATATAAGTAGAGGCTGTGTCACAACAAGGTAAAAATAAGAAAGAGAAAATATAAGTAGAGGCTGTGTCACAACAAGGTAAAAATAAGAAAGAGGAAATATAAGTAGAGGCTGTGTCACAACAAGGTAAAAATAAGAAAGAGAAAATATAAGTAGAGGCTGTGTCACAACAAGGTAAAAATAAGAAAGAGAAAATATAAGTAGAGGCTGTGTCACAACAAGGTAAAAATAAGAAAGAGAAAATATAAGTGGAGATATGAACGGGGAAGGAAAATATTGATTGTAGCTGAGCACAAAGTTTTTCGGCTCTAGCATGATGTAAAAGGCCACATTTTTAGTTGCAATAAACTAAACGTTAAGAAGCATAAAGAAAAATTGGTAGAGAGTTTGTAAATAAATTGTTAGTAAAATGTTTGTTTGTAAATTAAATCTAAAAAAAAACTTGAATGAGGTCACCCAAAGTGAACACAAATACACTTTCGACATGTTTCACATAAAGCAAAGCTTGTGCTGTGAATATGGAAAAGGGTCAGCACTGGGATTCGAACCCACGTCATTCAATATGCTGTATGTTCAAAAGTTGTTGGTCGATACCAATATCAACCATTTTGTCATCAATATAGATGGTATAAAGTGCTGAATCAATGAGATCCTCTACTACTGATGTATTGTCTTAATTTGATCAAAACCCTTGTCTGGAGTGTACTGTTTTAGGTATTGAAAGTGAAACATGGACCAATAGCCAGAGCGAGTCTGGGCATCTAGCAGCTTTTGAAATGTGATAAAAGAAATGAAAATGTACTGAATAGAGGCTGGGAAACAAGGCAACTCCTAAAAAGAGTTGCCCAATAATATTCTAAATGGATAAAACATAACATCAGGCAGCTCTTTGAAGCAATGATTAAGAGCAAAATCCACAGAGAACATCCCAGAGATAATTATATAGACCAGGTGATTAGAGGCATGCGCTGTAGCACCTACTAGGAACTGGAGGCTGATGAGTGACAAGGAGGAGTGGAGTAATGGGAGTTATTATGTTTGGTGTAGAGCTATCCTAGAATTGTTGCCCAGAAAGAAATAAGAATTTTCGTACTAAGAGTTTGTATGCTAATTATAATGCTTTAAATTAAGGCTGACTGTCCACAGACACTCAGCCTAAGTTTCAAAGAAGAGATAAGTAAGTATTTAAAAAGGAAATGAACTTACTCTTTGATTCCTTTTGTTGTTGGTACATTTTGGCTTTTGCCTGATCCAAAATATCTTTAAGAAAAACAGCATTTCCTTTTCTAGTACTCAATCCAAGAACTTCACCAAACTTCACATGCTTGCACCTGCCTGCGAAAGGGACCTCCATTTGTTCTAACACATTGAATAATCCTGCAAAATGATCTGCTTGGGCGTTGCTGACAACATACAGCATCTCATCGAAAGCATACCTTTCAAATCTATCAAGCACGGCTGCTATATCTCTAGTTAGATAAAGAGATGAACCATCAGATTTTTTGAGGGTGACTTCTCTGTCATTAATGTTGATTGTTGTATGACCATCATCATGAACTTTAGCAATCTTTTTATTAACTAACATATCCACAATTCCTTTAGCTACATTCGATCCGTATGATGATTCCCAATGATACTCATCAAACTTAACGCCCAATCTTTTGTACGTACTTCTTAATTCATCCAAAGTATATTTTCTATAAAGTTCCCAATTTTTCAAATCTTTAGATTCTCCTGTTTCCAGCTGTGTAAAAAATTCTTTGGCCTTTATACTGATGTTTTCGTCAGTTTCTGCTAATTTGTTAGCGTGAACGTACGCTTTATAGAGTAAGTTTATAGGATTCTCTTTGATTTGTTCGTCAGTATAGTTTAGGTTTTCCACACCTACATTTAACAGACCGAATTGTGTCCCCCAATCACCTAAATAATTAATTCGAGTTACGTTTTCACCAAAATATTCATTTACATTCGCTATAAAGTTTCCGATGATAGTTGAGCGTAAGTGTCCCATATGAAACGGTTTCGCTATGTTAGGTGAACTATAATCTAATACAATATTTCTTGGTTTTTCTTTCATATGGGGCTCTAATTTAGAACTTGAAATGTAATTGAGAATGTTCTCCACAAAATAATCTCGATTTAATTTGAATGCAAACCCTCGAATTCGTGGGGAATGAAGTAATTTGATTTCTTCTATGCAGTCTTTTTCTAAATTCACTTTTGAAAAATCCGTCTCTTCTAAGAATTCATTGTCTTGACTTTGAAGATGTATGGTGTATTGTGACAAATTGGTAGATAGTATCTTCATGTTGGTACTTTTTAAATGACTGCGATATTTTTCTTTCACCATTGGTGCTATCTAAAAAAGAACTCAGAATTAAAAATGACTATCATGTAATATTTTATCTTCCAAGTCATCACAACATAAGATTTATAAAATTAGCTATACTATGAGGTAGGTAACATTTTACCAACAAGGCATTAAGTACTTTGAATTATGAGAGATTTAAGAAAAACCCCAACATGTTAAATATCTTTATACATTTTTTGTCCCGAAGATCTTAGCTATATAACGAAAATGATATAACAGTAATCTAACCTAAAACTTCTTCATTATAGTAAAACATAATATTATTATTATGAAAGATACGACAAAAAAAAATAAAGAAACACTTGGTTAGGCAGGCATAGCTGGCGAAACTGGTTACCTTAGCCATTTCTACTTTTCAATCTGTCCCTTTTAATCAGCGACAGGGCAATCCCAAGTAAAAAAAAATATGTCCATATACAAGAAAATCATCAAAAGATTGAAATACATGGAGTAAAATTTATCACGAATAAAGTTAGAAACATAAATAATAACCTATAAAAACTGTGTCTATAATATCTTTGAATTTGTACCTTCGAAATCAAATGTCTCTTGATGCGGGTGGCCATTATAATGTTTGATTAATACCTACAAGAATAATATATTTAAAATAATTCAATAAAATGATACATAAAAAGGCAAAATAGCAATCAGAATCCCTCATCGATTTGAAGTTTGGCTATATTTATGTTTTGACATTACGAAAGAATGACTTTGACGTTCATGGTTTGTTGTAGTGTTGCTCGATATGTATCGATATTCAGAAAAATATCGATACTTGCTCTCGATATATCGAATCAATACGATATAATCGAATCATTCGATATCGATATAAATATCGATATGTTTTTTTCGATATATAAAATATCGTGTAAGTGAAGCAAAGATTCCTATTTGACCGAAATGTATCCGTAAATATGGAAATAATCTTATTTTTAAAGGATTTAAAAGTTTTGTGTGCACGTTCACGCTGGCTGTGCGTGGTGGCTATTAGGTCATGTTTCAAATAATTATTGAGCATGTACGAACTTGTATACAATAACCTAACATGAAAAGAGGCATGTACCTATTTGTTTTTTAACAGCCACGTTGGCAGTGCATGCTGAACACCTTCAGTCTTTATTTTGAATTTTTCATGTTAAAAAAATAACAATGGAATGTGACATGTAAGTTTATTTGGTACCTACATGGATGGAAGCTGTGAGTGTTGGTCACGTGTTAGCGTGCCAGGTTTAAACAAACCTTGACCAAAATTTATATGAAATAAGGATCATAAATATGTAACGTAAATTAAAATTTTCTCGATCACGTTGACTGATTGTAAAACTGGGATTTTTGAAAATAATAGGTATTCCTTGTTCTAACAGAGCATGACAAAGCGATATGACCGGTCACAAAGCTGTGCACGTGTACCTAGTATTTTTTTATTGTATTTATATCAAAAATTGTATAAAACGGAACATTGTAAGAGTAAATGAATGTGAATTTCCATTTAAAATTTAGGGTTGAGTAATTAAATACAAATTTAATACGATATATCGAAAATATCGATATTTTCATACGATATATCGCAAAATATCGATACAACATTTCGATTAATTATATCGGAAAAAATATCGATATATTTTTTACATGAACATCACTAGTTTGTTGCCATACATGAATTATTATTCGTCATATAAATTAAAAACATGGAGTAAAAATAAAAATGTCGGTGAATATTCTATATTTATTTTCTACTGAACTAGGTATTAATCGGTAATTTTTGTACTAAAAAGACAATGTCACCATTTGAGTTTATCTATTCGTATGTTTAAGAATACGGGTGTAAAGTCAATGTATAGAGACATCTACAGCCGCGCTCCACGAAACTATCTGACATTTCAAATCCCTTACTAATGAAATTGTTTTTTTTTTATTTATTTTTTTAACCATAAACGACGTTTTTTAGATGTTTTTTGCTCCTGTTTGTTTTCAGTACAATGATTAGCAATAATTCTTTTTTTTGTTTCTCTAAGAAAGAATTTTTTTTTCTGGAACTGATTCCATACAAAATGTATGGAAGAGTGGAGCCCAAAGCTGTCAAATGACGTCACACTTTACACACGTATTGCAATGAAATAATATTTTGTATGTTATACTATTTAAGCGTTAACTTTTTTTTTACCCATCACGCCGTTTCCCGAAGGGGGTAGGCAGAGAGTACGGATTCCATTCTTTCCTATCCATGCGTTAACTAAGCTTTACTAAAATAAAATAAAATCTAGGATCAAAATTACATGATGGAACAATTTTTTTTTATATAAAATTATTTTTGTTCTCACTCAAAGTGAACACAAAAACACTTGAAAATCTACTTAAAGCATGTATCGTGAAAGAGGAAGACGGTCGGCACCTGAGATCAAACCCACGACCTCCGATATGAAACAGTAAGAAAGCCAACGTTGTACTATAACCATGCACTTGTATTTTAATTCAACCCATTACGACTCCCAAAAAACTAAGTAGATTAGTGTGTTATTGTTAGTAGTAGCGACATTTCTAATAAGAATCGAATTCGCATAGATAAAATGTTCATTTATTTTATTACATCTAATTTCCAAAATTAAGTTTGTAACTTTTCGGAAAAGTAGCTGTTCTATGAACGTCGAGTGTGCCTAAATTTTTTTTTGAGTTATCCTCTTCTTAAAAACGAAATTAAAAAAATATACACTACTTGCCACTTTAGAGCGTTTATTTCAGAAGTTTATGGAATCACCTTGCAATCATTCATTTATCAGCTATTAGAAACGTGAATTATTACGTATTTGTAGTGAAATTGCATTTACAGGTTGAAATACGGAAAATTCAAAAAAAATCTCATAATTTCTGCCGCCCAGTCTATTGGTTTCATGATGTGTTATTTTGTGGTCGTTTAATGCTGCACTAGAATTTTTCATATTTCTTGCGATTTCACTTTTTTTTCATTTTCTTGTTAACGATAAACCTTATTATTTCTTAAGTGTATTCATTTAAAGACAATTAATTTTTCGTATAATGATGTTGGGGCTTAATTATTAATATTTTATTATAACAAACTATTTACATGTTTTTTTATACCTAGCCATTTCTGGAAATTGAATGTCGAAAAGAAATATAGTCGGGAGTAACAGAGGTCGATTAGGTGATCAGTAAATTTTTGGTATAATTTACTAACTTATGATGAGTAATAATTATAAATTGAACCTAGTTCAATATTTTATTTTTCTTTGTAACTTTTTTGAAACTCTCAAACTAAATAATTTCAATCTGATAAATTATTTGAATGTACAATATAGGTACATATTGAAAATAGTGTGATAAATATTAATGTATAAGGAAAAAACATACATTTTTGTATGTATTGGTTGAAAATTTTGTATTTCATGCAAAATGCCTAATAAGATTATTTTTTATCATAATGGCAAGAATGACACGGAGACGTTTTCAAAATTCTGACATGGCACGCCCTCAGAGTACAAATTGTTTCAGTTGGTAAATTTTTCGCGTTTAAAATTCCGAACTTTGGGCGATTTATAATTATATACAGTAATCAGCTAATCGAAATTTTGAAAGATGTTTTACAACAATAATAGCAATTCATTCACACACAATCAATACGGTCGCTAATATGACCTTAGAAACTGCGCAAGTTTTGTATTGTAAGCACACATTTTTTGTAATTTTTGGCTAAAAATTTCATGAATTATCAGCTAAATATGATATTTTTACAGTGTTTTTTTTATATAAATAAATTTAAAAATTGAAATCAGAACAGATAATTTAGTTGTTTTGTTTATATTTCAAATTAAACAGCATTTTTCGTGAAATAACTCTTGATTATATTGGGATAATTTTTGTCGTAATATTCGTTGTTTTTTCATCTGGTAACTTTGTACAATTCCGCCATCTTACATTTTAGTAGAGCGCTAGTAGCACAGCTGAGCTGTCATTGTAATTTACTCGCGAGTGGTTGAGTGTGGTGTTCTGCTGTGGGAATATCGTGATAAAGGGGTCCCTGTACCCCGATTAGTGTAAATAGTTTTTAGTGATTTGTGTTTAGGAATAGTGTACAATGGCTGGGCAGACTATAAATGACAGGCTCCTAGCGGCCAGGCATAGCATAGCCGGCCAAGGGCTAGCAAAGTCTGTTTGTAAAGCTACCACAGAGGAAATGATAGGACCCAAGAAGAAACATTTAGATTGTAAGTTGTAATTTTAAACATCTCTCTCTGTAATTGGGGCATGTTTGTTGTTATGGAATGCGCAATTTGCATAAGTGGATAAGTTCTCTCCTTGACCTGTTAGTAAATGACGTCCATAGATAAGATCCCAAGATAGTATTGTCAATACTTTCTCACCTGTATTTTTTTAATACCGCCTAGGTATGGCTGCGTTATTTGTGTTTATGATATGACATACAACATGTTATCTAAAATATTTAGCGGTGTTAATTAGACTACAACGTTCATTGTTTTAAGAATATTTTCTCCTAACATTAAACTTTACGTTTTGTCGTTTTATTGATTTTCACGTCTTGAGTTAGTAGTGATTAAAATCATTATTTACCGGCATTTACACGAGTTAATCGTAATAAATAAATCACAAAAATGTTTTAATACACAATAGTCCATATATTTAATCTGACAATCCCTTAAAAAATATGTAAGTAGCTACTTAATTAGTCATTGCCCATTATTTAGGTACCTACTCATTAAACTTGTTTTTGACATAAAAAAGCAAAGAAAACTCTTTTAAGGACATTCTTTCGAATTCAAATTTCCACGTTGGTCTTTTTTTTTAAATATAAACAATCTGAACAAACAGTAATTTGAATGGACTAAAATTGCTTCTAGGAATAAAATAACATAACCACAGAATATGAAATTCCATTGTAAAAACAGACCTAGGCGTATAATTATGTTATTATCGTCATCATTTCTCTTATTAAATGCTTTATAAAACAATAATTGCCCTTGCGTTAGAGAAGGTCACCATTAAGTGTATGAACTCTGATTGATGGAGAAAACAAGTTTTTTTGTAAATTGTTATCTATGAAATTTCGTGCGATCTTTCTACCGATTCATTTTTGACCGGTTACCTACTGGGAAGAATAAATTAGTGTTCACTTAAAATTCGTGTTGTAAAGCCAACCATTTTAATAATTGCAAATCTTTTCCGATCCCTACAATATAATACAAAGCCTTTATTGATAAAATATACAAATAACATGCTTACAAATAATTATTAACAACTAAAATATACTTAAACAAGATACCTCCCGAAAATGAGTATATACTCGTGCTTCGGGAGGGATAATATTTACGTTATAATCCGTTCATAAAACGAAACAAAAAAATGATACACCTATTGACTTATGCATACATATTTGAATTTATTTTAATAATATATTATATTTTTTTACTCATGCCTTTCTTCCATGTTGTAAGACCCACTCATACCGTGTTCTATTCCTACGAAGCGAGGATTTTTAGACATTGTCATGGAAAGTTCCAGCTAAGTGGAAAACTCTTGTTGCTTCCTTAAGAACCAAGTATTAGTAATACTTAAGTTAGTATTAGTAATGAAATACTTTGAATTTATGTAAAACTTGCTAACTTTCGTAATAAGTATCTCTCTTTTTTCTTTTGTTCTCTAATCTGCCACTCTCTCTCGAGAGTGATCTATGTTTCGTCATATCTTTCTACATTTTTCATTCTTAGCCCCCACAATGAAGTTTTTATTTATAAACATATAGATTTTTATACTTCGAACTTTTTGATGTAAAAAGTTCATTAAGTATGATCCTTCTAGTGGTTTATTTCGAAATTATTGAACCATTTTGTCTTCTAATACTTTTCCAAGTCCAGCCTCTTACATATTACTTCGGCTGCAAAATATAGATTCTTACGCTTATAAAATCGTTTATAGTTTGATATTACATAACCGACAAAGCAAGCTTAGGTGTCTTAGCTGTCTCAGATTGGAAGGGACTGGTTGACTAGAAAACATACCTCAGAAAAGTTTCGTCGGCTTTACTTTATACCTTTTTATTGCATAGCTTAACTTTTCTTATTTGACCCACATCTTACGAACCATGCAATGTTGCTGACAGGTTGAACACACCTGCGTCACAGGTGCACGTGTTGTTGGGGTCACCCTCTCTCGAATCGCTACACTTCCCCTAGCCGGGTTTGAATAAGAGGCTCGCGGTCCTAAATGAATCCCCATGGTGGTTCGTCGAGTAAAGACGTAATATGAAAAACAAATTAATGGAGAATAGAAGTTGACACATTGATTTAAAAAAGCAATATTCATTTCGTTAGGAATAAGAAAATGAACTGTCATAATACGAAGTGGGATTCCATAATACAGTTTAGAACCAATTCTGTCCACGATGCAATCAAAATTTTTTATTTTTTTTAAATGAATCTGTGCTCACTCAAAGTGAACACAAATACACTCCTTGACTCTTTCACAGTAAGCTACTGAAAGCTTGTGTCGTGAAAGAGGAAGATGGTCGGCACCTGGGATCGAACCACGACGTCCGCAGTACGAAAGCCGGCGTTGTAACCGCTGGGTCACCAACCACTTCATATATGAACTCTTTCCCATATAAAGTTGTTGTCAGTATAGCAGGAGGAACTATAGTATCCCCGGAATGAACTGGCAGCTGGGGCATAAAAAAATAGGGATCCTAATCCCTTTTCAATGGATGTAAATAATTCCAGTCGATTATGCCTTTTGTATTGGTTTTATTACCCCGACTGCCAGTTCATTTCGGGGATACTACATATAAAGGCTGCAAACAGTTTCTACCAGTCTTTTCTCTACAAGAAAAAATAACAACTAATGACTAACAATTCATTACTAATGTTCGATTTTTAAATGGAACAAACCATTACGGGCTTACGACCGTCTTCTACTGTTATTTCGAAGGCTGGCTTAGTGTGATCACTTTACTTTAACAACGTTCGCCATTAGGTGGTAATGTTTGTCTCCGAAACTCCTAATCATGAGAATTTTCAACATGTTCAACTTGTCGAAAAATCCCATGTAATATGCAACAAGTAGAAATTTACCAATAAATGAAATATAGAGGTAAAAGTTGGAAATTATTGAGAACAAGAGAGCAACCAAATTTAAAGACGGCGACTGTTGTCAGGTATTTGGCGCCAGGATATGACTATATCCATTTTTGTTACTGTCTCATCTTTATAGTTCTCTACAATCTGTAACAGAATTCCAATCTAGGGTAGAAATTTCAAATTGACAGGAAGACAAATACGTAGCCCAACAAAATATCTTCCAATAAAAGACAATTGTTATTCATAGAATTTATAAGGCTCAAAGGAAAGGTATAAGAAAGCGTGCTAGACTGAGAATGACTTGGATCGATCATGGATGTCCAGGAGTCCAGGTCAGAAGCAATTGAAATAGGAGAGGGTGTACGAGAAATGGCATGTCGGTGGAAGAAGCGAAAGAAATGTGCTTGGATAGAAAATATTGAAAAGAGTGAAGGTCCGTTCTCTCTGCCTAGTGCCTACTCTTTGAGGGACACGGCGTGATGGGTAAAACAAACATAACAAACAAGTTAGTTAGTGTCCACGTGAAAGCGAAGAACAGAGGCCTAATAAACAGCTCTAACATGCACCCAATACTGTCGCGACCTTGCCACATTTCATACCTATTGTGTGTCGTCTGTGTGCACAGGTGTTGGCTTGATATTTGTGCAGGCCCGTGTTGTGTGTAGTGTGGATGCCATTGTTTGTGTCGTCCGTCGTTATATGATTCTCCACTGAACCGTGATATGCACTCATATTATTTATTTGGCTTGGTGGTATCAAAACGAAGTTAATTTATTTTTGTGTCACTTCATCGAATTCGTAGATATGGACGATCTGATCTAAGCCTAAGCTGCGTACCTAATGATTCACCATGTCTTTTTAAAGCTATTTTGAAGGTTGGGTTAGTGTGTTTCAGCATTATGTTGTCATTTTTGTAGGTACCTAATTATGTATTCACAAGAATCTTATTTTCGTAAATCATCCTGACGAATTGTTATTGATTGTTGTAAAGACCATTAATCCCTGTTTTATCCCAGGGACACATTTTTTTACTTTAGTAAAATACGTTCAGTCTCTTAGATTAATTAGATTCAAGTAGATGGTTGTCAAAATTTGAACTTGATCCCAACTGGATTCTAACTGGATAAAATATAATACGTGCATTATTCACCTGTACGATCCATATTTTGTTTATTATTAGGAGGAATATTACACTTTATTTTGCAAAGAATAATAATAACATAACACTTTTCTATACAATGGTGTCAGTATAACCGGTGGAACTTATTGCCTGAGGCAATTTTTTCCAGTCAACCGGGCCCGTCTAAGCTGAAAGAGGCCAAACCCGGGTAGAAATTTCAAGTGAAAAAACACTTCAAAGGAGTGTATGGTGACTCCTCAAGCCTCACCACCGATGAAAGGCTGTTCCACAGCGAGTACCATGAACGGCGAAGGGTAGTTAAGGGCCTCTTCTCGTAAAATAGCCGTTTTTCACCATGTTACAAATTAAATTCCGACTCTAAATTTACAAAAATCGAATTTCAAATGAGGTTTTATTATAGATCAAACCTTTATCTGAAACATAGACATCGTCGATTTTTAATTAACAGCATGCTTTAGAAGTTATAACGGGTTTTATTGACCTCTCCCCCGACATTATTTTACAAATATCTCGAAAAGTATTAGACTTAGATAAAAAAGGTTTAGACACAAAGATGGTTCTCGAATTTCTTTGAAACATTGTTGTTGCGGATTTTTCATTTATTGCTTAGTTTTTTCAGAAAACACAAAAAATCATTTTCCAATTAAAATTCTTATCAACGCTCGGTCTTATAGGATTATTGTCGAGAACTATTCTAATATATTGGACAATTTCTTTGCTGACGACCATATTGAATCGTCATACCAATTTGGTCTTTACGACCATTATATTTGTATATAACTGCGATGGAGATTCTTTTGCAGATTTTTGAGGAAGACTAAGCTCATAGAACACTATAAGCTCTCTCTGAAGGAATATTTATGCATCAATGTAAGTTCTATTGTGGAAGTTAGTTCAACATAAAATAATAATAATACCTATTATGTTTTTTGTATGTATTCTATATATAATAATATTATGTTTCGAATGGCATCTAGAAGAATGTGCGAACGGTAGAGCATAGTTCCCATAGTATTTGTTTTTTTAAACATAAAGGGTTTTTTATTACGTAAATAATAGGTACTTTTTATAATGCATAATATAGGATATATTCGAAAATATTTTAGGCCGAAATAATTAATTGAATATCGAGTGAGTGTTATTATAATATTAGAGAATTGTAATGGTCGAATCATTTTTTATCGGTTTAGCTACTGACACTAGACAGAATTAAAAATGTCAGTAAGTACCTACCTACCGTGAAACACGGGGCTGTAAAATTTATTAATTGTATTCTATCTAAAATAATTATTATACACCTAGGTATATAAATTTTATCAATGTGTATCAACAATTATGGAAATCCGAAGGGTACGCCAATTCGAAGATATTGTCAGATAGGGTCGACAGAAAAGAAGGTTCTGGAACGAGCATATTTCCAGATTGGTGAACACAAGATCTGCAAAAGCAGCTAGAGATGGCATTCACCAATCTGGAAGGCTTCCAGGATGATCACCCAAAAGATGGAAGGATAGTTGGGAGTCCACGTCAGAAGAGGCGAACAACAACTACATCGCAGGAATTTGACAGGCGAACAGGCCTAGTAAAAGAGGAGGAAGAAGTATCAACAATTCTCATAATATTATATCTAAGCTATCAAAAAAAAATGTCATATCGCTAAAATTTTGACGCTATCCAAAGTTTATTTATTATTTTGGGTTAATTGGTTCCTAGAAAATGGGATAAAAAATCTCACCATCTGGAGTACCTACCTAGGTAGGTACATACAATTTTTTTGTCAAAACATAATATGTATGTATATGGTATACAACATGTTTTTGAATACCCAATAATATTTTTTTACGAATGTCACGCAAATTGATGAACACATAATGACATCTTTGTATAAAAATATATATACAAAGATGTCATAGCCGGCGGAATTTTCCTCCCGTCCAATCTGGAATAGTTCAACAAATATCAAGTAATGAATTCTGACCCAACCGGGAATTGAACCCGGAATCTCCTGATCAGAAGTCCACGCCTATAGGTACCATTAGAACTAGTCTATCGAGGTTTTAAAAAAGGTTTCAACACCCGTCTAAAATAATAACAACGATTATAATATTATGTTTTGGGGTGAACGGTTCTTTGACAATGGCAGATAAAAAAAAACGATTATGGTCACAAAATTTATTTAGGTAGGTATTTTTTTCTGGACCATCTGGTAAAGGACATTGTCAAAATATTTCCTACTTCAAGAAATCTATGAAGATCTGGTGAATTTCTGTATAAACGTGTTTGAATAATAATAATTTTTAAAACAAATCTGCTCAAACCACGCTCTAACCAAAAGTGGACACAAAATACACTGTAATAGCGTCACATTGTTATCTACCATGGTGAATGCAGTTATTGCAATAAAGTCAAAATGAACCGAGAATATCCTTAGCTATATTTTTGTGAAGCTATACACAAATCTACTTTTTACAAATATGGAATAAAATAAATTGACGTTTGTGTATTTGACGTCATTCTCGAGTGGTTCTGAGATAAATAATGGAAAACAACGAAGTGGTTGGTATACCAGTCTACGGAGTCGAGGGTCGTGGGTTCGAATCCCGGTGCCGACCATTTACACTTTCACAACACAAACTTTGTATGAGTGATGTCGTGTGAGCAAAGATTCATTAAAAAAAACTTCACATGAGATCTGTTTGTATTACTTATAATACATCTGCTTTTAAAGGTCTCCAGAGCTTGAAACCTTGCTGGATCGCGTTATTAGGGCACGACATATCGTATCAGATCTTTGATGATAGGTTTTTTTATCCAAATGCATATAGTGAGTCTTTCTCTCCAAATCAATCCACATACGTGTTTTCGATTGATTATACCTAGACTGGGTATATTATTATTATCTTTCTAGGGCCAGGCTGTTCTTTTTTTCGGGTCAGATGGTTCCTAGTGTAGCCATACACCTATTTACCAAATAAATATAATATTACCTACATTGTTTTTTCATCTATCTATCCATTTGAAATGTTTGAAAAATAAAGTCGGAAGATAATAGTTAGTTGTGGAAAAAACTATGCCAATTCAGAAAATATGCTTCATTCACACCTAACAATAAGTTTACTATAGTATAACTATGGGTAGGTAGTTACTTATTATTATATAGCTTTGTTTAAACCTAACATTATAATATTATTATTTGGTTCACTGAATTCGGGTGTCCTTTCTGTTCGAACAGATTTTGTTCTTGAAAGAGAGAATACAGTAGGTAGTAAAAAAATGGTCCATTATTGACCGTCGTCAGAAAAAAATATAAACATATGTTTTGCTTAAAAAATAGTAAGTAGGTGCAAATATGCCATATAGACATTAGCTGGATTTCGATTTTAGGTTTACATTATTTAGACTAACAAAAGTAAAGTTCTTAGTAAAAAATGCATTGCATTCATAGAAAATAGTTTTTAACACAGAAGGCGAAATAAAATATTGCCTACACTATGCCATATTTTTCACACTCAAAGACATACTGTCAGTTTCTAAAAGGACATACAAAATGAAATGTCCATATCTCGTTAGGGTTCAGTTCTACCCAATAGGCGGTCTCTTTTTTTATTATTGACAATTTTTACAAATTTTTTTCAATTGTGATTCTGGCAGTTTGTATATCCATGATTTTAGGATGACAAAATTTTGTTCTAATAAGAAGATCTAAACTTCAGTGAGCGAGAAAGGGCCCTTAAAGAACGATGATCTGTGTGCTGGTACCTGCAGAAGATGCTCGCTGATGAACTCCCTTATAATAGTAGTAGATATTCTTTAATTCAACTTAAAAAATACCAAGTACCTAAGTATATATAAATACGTGAAGAAAAAACTTTGTGACCATTTTTACGAAAATCGCGCGGTTGGAGGAGTATGAAATTTCGCACACTCATCTATACTACTTAATATATAAAGAGATTTGATTGTTTGAAAGATTTGATCGTTTGTTTGTTTGTTTGCTTGCATTGAATAGGCTCCCAAACTACTGATTTACGATTTGAAATATTCTTTCACTTTTGGGAAGCTACGCTATCCCCGGTGAACATAGGCTATATTGAATTTTCAAAAAAAATTGGGATCCTTACCTTACTGAAACTCCAATAATGTAATCCAAGGTGTAAAAAAAATACCTAAATTATTCTTTACATCGCGCGCGCTGCGAAAACTATTGATGGTTGAATAAAATAATGTACCTACTACGACTTTGTAGAAGACATCGATATTTACAAAAAGTGTCGCTACAGCATTTGTCTAACTATTATAATATATGTGTTCTTTTTTTTTTTTTTTTTTTTTTTTTTTTTTATTACGGCAACTCACCCTATAAGAGTGATATGTGCCTAAATACAGATTTATAATAGACTAGCTTATACCCGTCTTGCTTTACGTTTTTGATTCCGATTGTCAGGCTTGATTGGTAGGTAATTAAACAGGTTCTAGCTTCCCATTGCTTTGTAGACCTCTATAACTGACATAAGCACAGAAAAAGAAGAATGACACTTTTAATGTTTATTAAAATTTTGTATGAAGATCCTAAAAAATAGGGTTTTTTAAATAGCTCTAAATATATTAAAGTTAATGCAGCAAATTGTATTAAAGAACCTTCTCCGGCATTTTGCACGGCTCTGTGCAGATTCATATCTGACGTAGCATTTGTATTTTGAGCGTCATGCTATGACATACGGTAAAAAGCAAATAAAAAACATTTCTGAATTATTAATTAGATAGAGAAGGAGGGGCTAATGCGAGTTTTATTTAATTCCCCAATTTACCACGCAACTTTCTTAATTTTTTCTTTCATAAGAACCTTCTCCTGATAAAAGCCAACACGACAAAAAAAGAATTAGTGAAATCGGTTCAGCGGTTTAGGTGTGATGCGATGACATACGGTAAAAAGCAAACAAAAAAACATTTCTGAATTATTATGTAGATTTTTCACGCAACTTTCTTAATTTTTTCTCTCATAAGAACCTTCTACTGATAAAAGCCAACACGACAAAAAAAGAATTAGTGAAATCGGTTCAGCCGTTTAGGCGTGATGCTATGACATACGGTAAAAAGCAAATAAAAAACCATGTCTGAATTATTTTGTCGATAAAATGCAATTTACGATGTAAAAACTTAATTAATTTTAGCTAATAATTTATCGAATTATGTTATAGTTATCGTTGATTCGGGTGAAGGATGACGTTCGATGGGACATAAGCTTGAAAACAAAACAATTCCTCTATAATTGGTTTACTTTTTAAAAAATTCAATAGATGGCGGTGTAGTAGGAAGTACATAACATGTGATGTATGTTTGCCTATTGTATAGATACATCGAAAGAATTGATCAATTTAAACCAATTTTTCAGAATTATTATGTTAAGATATATCAATACCTTTTACACAACTAAAGATACCTTATTATACATAGGTGGTGTTTTAGCATATAGAATTCTTTTTTTTTTAAACCTAATGTGTGACGATATACTATAATAATTACAATAATAAATAAAATATAACAAAGTAAGATTCATCCAATCAAAAGTTTCTCTCGTTCATAAGTGTTCTTTTATTTAAAAAAAAAAAAAATACTTGAAATGCGGCAGAGATATAGGCGTCACTGGGGTACGAGCCGGACGGGAGGGGACCATTAGAATGCTACATTATTCCAGATTAACATAGCCTATAGAATATTTTGATAAAGTTAGGGATCTATAAAGATCATAAGAAAACTGAATTATTTTTTTTAAATACCCGTTCGAAGCTGGGACAGACCGCAAGTAGTTTATATAGAGAAGGAGTGGCGAATGCTAATATTTTTTTGGAAATTATGCATAAAAATAGATTAAATCAATAAAAAAAAAACATTACAAACACTACTGTAATGTTATGTATTTGATACTCACACACACTTCGATGTATTTGACATTGACACAGACGCATATATTATTTTGTTTCTGTGGTCAATTCGAAAATAAATTAATGTTGTTTGTCTTTAATAATAATAGAAAAAACTTTGTACATATGAACATTTCAAATTTGACGTGTGTCCATCCATGGCATTGTTTTGGAAAGAAAATGTGAAATAGCGCTCGCTCAGTCTTTGAAAGTGGAACCTCGATAATGTTCCAACTTATAATTTAAATTAGTTATGGTCGAATATCCAGCACTGGTCGACCACTAGTAAAAGTAAACGAACATTGTATTGTACCTAAATATTTCTACACAAAATAAACATCATTTACTCTGACGCTTTTAAAGAACACGGTTCGCCGAATACCAGGCCGTGTGTACTATATGAAATATTATTGGTGTTATGTTGTGTTGTGTTGTATGGGAGTTCTCCTTGGGCCGAGGCAACCAACTAACGGGTCGGAGGTTCATCGCCCGGTTTTCACGTTTTTTTTATCTCCCTCCTTCCTCACGCCGGCCGCCATGGTGTGCGGTGAGTCACGTTGGGAACCATGACCACACAATATACCATATCGTAGGTTATATATTCTCTTGTCTACGCAACTATTGTAATGGTCAATGAATTTAGCGAACTGACAGATAATAAATAAATAACTTTTTTTATATACTTACCACATTTTTAATTGTTTGTTGAATCGTGTATGTTAAACTTGATCATCTATTATTGATGAATACCTACCTTGTGGATTTTATCAGATGTTAAGAGCAACTGTCATGCTCAAAAATATATTTTCAAACACAACAAAACTTATGCGATTCTGCTTAAATGAGGCTAATAATAATGTACGTTAGGAAACACTCTATCTCTATCATATTTGTCAGTCCTTTTTTCTCTCCTTTTTCTTCCTCAGCCACCTCTCCACTGCTGGATATGGCCTCTGCCATCTTCTTCCACTCCGTTCTATCTTGAGCTTTTCTTTGGCACTTTCTACCCGCGCATCGGCTCATCTTCTCTTCTTTTATCCCACGGTCTCCAGTTTAGGACTCTGTTCCTTGTCTGGCGACACGATCAGAAAGGTATACATTACCCGTTATACCCGGTGATTTAATGATACAAGCATTCTCTACCAGTCATCTAGTCCCGGTCAATCTGAAACAGGATTCCAACCGTGAGTAGGGATTTTGTAAAAAATACAGTATTTCTGACCCGCGTGGGAATATTTCGGTCGGTCGTATCAAACGCGAAAGATTGTTTTAATACTTATAAATTATTTCTGGTTTAGAATGGACATTCCGATCCTCTGAGATGCGGCTATCAGGCGAACAGAAACTTGGGAATTCACTTTCATAAGCTGCAGTTGTTGATTAGGGTCGCGACATATATTGGGCCGGAGTCGATTGTGAACCCTGTATCGAATTCCAGAGACCAACGCTGGCCCGGCGATAGGAGCTGGCTTATCGCCACACCATCCATCCGCCGGCCGGCCGTGTTTCCGCCCCTCGCACCAGCTGATAACCCAGCGGCATTGATTACACCTTCATCTGCGATGGTATCTATCATGCTATACTCTAACTCTCTCCATGGATACCTACACTTAGTGCAACGAAATTATTGCCTACATATGATTTGTTTCCAGGAATAAATGTTTTCCTATGCGAATGGGAAAACCGATTCCCGGGAATAGACAAGTACCTAATGTAGCCTAGTTCTTAATATAATATGCTTCCAACTCCAACTAATCAAAGGCTCAGATTTACAGATGTATTCACGAAAAAGTTTAGTTCAAACTAAACACAACTATTTTCTTACCGTGTTTTAGGCAAATGAGGCAATCAAATTGAGTCACCACAAAACATTTTTGATACATATTACACAAAGCAAAGCTTGTGTTGTGAATGAGGAAGTTTGATAACACCGAGGATCGAACCCATGACCTTCAGAACGAAAGTTGGCGACTGAACCGCCAGGAGGGAACAGTGATCGAAGAAGCAAGCGACGAGAATGATTTTTATTGGCAAAAGTAAAAAATATCACACTTGTTATCGCTTAAACAAAGTAAAAATCAACCAATGTTACAATAACAATTTGATGAAATTTTTCCACATTTCGGATAAACGAAAACACATTCGATTCCGCGAGATACGAAGCATTCTACAATACACAGTGCCTTTCAAAATTCTTCTTTACTTTTCACTATGTATACTTGTAGATCTCCATTCTTCGTTTGGCAAAATGGATCAGATAATAATATAGCAATTATTAATTCGTGCTGAATAATTTGCTGTAAAACTGTATTAAACCGATAGAACATTGGATGAAAAGGGCGAAACATTTACGAGCTGAAATGAGAGTCCGTATTTGAGATTATAGGTACCTACATACATAATAATTATTTTTCTTTGTAACTCTATTATTTCTAAGTAAGTAAGTAAGTACCTAATCTAATTAGTATGCCCAACTGGTGACGCTGCTGTGATTCACCTTAACACCAACGGCCTCCTCGTGGCGTTTGAGAGATTGTAGAAGATCCAGTCGTAGATCCAGTCGTAGATGCTGTCCCGTCTTTTACTATATAATATGATGAATATTGAATTAGGATGAATAATTAGTGATAAATTAATTACTTATTTAACTAAAACAAATGCGACCGATGCATCTGTTTTATGCGATGTTTACAGGGTACATTCTGACAATCACACTAATTATGTATATCAATCAATCGGGATTTCCTCAAACGTCAATTACAATTCAGAAGTAGAAAATTTATATGGTCAAAACAAAAGTACCTACAAGAAGATTACCTACGGTTACGGTTTTCTTAAATTTTCCTTCCCTTCCCCTGATTGTTGCAAAATCTATACTGTGAAATTCGACAGTATCCTTGAATCACACCCATAACGTATGACATATTATTCTGTTATATTCCGTAAAAAAACTCATTATTTTGACTTATTGTATTAATTATATGCACTATTAGAGTTATATCACCATATAACTCTAATAATATAGGTACTCTAATATCGTAACACGTCATACAGAATTTTAATGCTTTTATCTATCATGTCTGTTTATTGTTGTATTTTTATATGTAATTTATAAATGGCTAATGAAGCCGTAGAAAGAGGAAAATAAATAAATAAATAGGAAGGTTTGCCATTGGATTAAAAACTAAGTAGGTAATTAATAGAGAAGCTGTAATTATTTTCAACGAAATATTTTAATACAATGTATAATATAGAGTTGTTGTTTAATACTTATTTTTGATTAAACGATTGCGTATGTATTTTTTATTTCCTTTGCTTGTCCTCCCACAAGCACTATTTTGTTATGCGTATAGAGAATATCGTTACATTGTATGAATCGACTTAGAAACCTAATCTTCAGCAATAAATCCAGCTTGGATACATCCACTACTGAAGGCGAGATGGCTCACATCATCACACAACGAACGTCCTTTTTTCGGTTTATTTCATCTATCTCAGCTGCTCTCCATGCCGGGCACGTACCGCTACTGTCGGTATAAGGCCACATATTGTTACGTATCATGAGATTATGAAAGTAAAACCATTGGTTCGCTATAATATTATGATGTATAGGCGCGCTATGAATGCTTGTTATGTTATAATATTATAGACGTAATGTCTACGTATATAGACGTCTATATCTGCAATCTAGGCAGGTAGGTGTATGCTTATAATTAATATATCCTATTATGTAGGTATGTACAGAGGTAGATACTTTGACACACTTTGCCTTCCGACGATCCGCCTCTATTGGAGTGTGAAATACGCACGAAAGCGAAATGGTCTAAGATGGTACCACCGCATCACGAAAGAGGCTACACGCAGGCGCACCCAGCGGAGGCCTGACACTTTTACCATTATGGATAGGAGATGGACTTGGCTGGGACATGTATTAAATACGACGAATGACAGTTGGCCAAGGAGAGCGCCGTTCTTTCTCCTATCAGGGTCCCGAAGATGAGGGTAATCCTCTCATACCGTGTTCTACTCCTTCGAAGCGGAGCCGAGGGGCTTGGGCATGGTGTGGGAGGAGGTCATAAACATTGCGCAAGATCGAGCCCTATGTAGAGTTCTTGTTGCCTCCCTACGCCCCTGATTGGGGTGTAAAAGGGAGATTTGCTTGATTATGTTTATTGGAAGGTAATACTTTTGAAGCATTGAGGGTAGCAAAAGTCTTATGACCTATGTCACCCCATTCATGACTGCCGTTTTGAATGGTGACATAGGTCATCAATTATTTTGCAGAAGAAGATGGCTGTAAGCTCGTAATTGTTCTAATTAAATTCAATATGTGGTGCTTTTATTAAATGACTTTCCTAGTTCAATTTTGTCAGTTGTCGTTAATGGAATTAGTTATTTTTATTGTCTTTATGAACAAAACTTGTATAAACACTTTTAAAAGCTAAACTTAATTCTATTTAAAACACTTTCTAAATAATACAAAAGTCTACCTTTGCAATTCAAAACTCTTCAGGTTCGTTCAAAAATGTTAAGTTGATATCTTCTTTACAACCATTATTTTGGAACATACCTACATAGCACGCTTCATCAGTCATTCATTATGATGTATGTCACTTATGCAACTAGCCACGTATGAACGGCGAGTCGTTGGCCTAACTGGCACAGAAATCATTGCCAGTGATGGTTGCTGCAATTATTGCCACTGCGCACATACACAAAACACGCGACTTTTACTTGTTGCTACACAATCTCCAATATTCACACGATTGTAATATTATTATGACGCTTTTGGTGATTTCTGTGACAACTCGTTCAGTACACTTACGCAAATTTTTATGACTTTTACCTCATAGATGTATGGATATCTGTATGTTTAATATTAACAAATTTTTATCATTCTTATCGTGAATGCCTGGGACCCTGTTCTGGAAATCGATCGATGGGTTGTCTAATAGAATTTTTATGACTTTCGTATGAGTTCTTTAAGAAAACACACGAATGACATAAAAATTCTATTAAACAACCCATCTATCGATATTCGATACAGAGTCCCTGGTAATTACCAACTGAAAGAAAATTTTTGTAGCATTTTCATGATTTCAAAAATAGTTTTTGTTTTGAGAAAATAGATTGTCCACATTTTTGAAAAGCAAGTTCAGGGGTGTTGGTAGATTAATTATGTCAAAAGTCCAATTTCTTCGATATTTCAGTGGTTCTAGGTATAGTTCATATTATGGTTTAATTCTTCTTCTTGCGCCGTTTCAGTTCTCCCCGGTTTTGGTAACCACTTCTGCGAAGGCCTCTCGGTCACGCGCCAACCGGAACAACTCTTCTGTCGTTCCTATTCCGGCACATTCTCTCATGTTGCGCATCCAAAGTATTTGCCTTTGGCCAAGAACTCTTCGACCATACACCTTTCCCATCAGCAAGAGTTGAAGGACTTCATATTTATACCCCAGCACAATGTGTCCCAGATAGGATATTTTTCGGATCTTAATGGTTTGTAATAAGTCTCTGCTGCTGTTGGCTCTTCTGAGGATTTCAGTGTTGGTAACTAAGTCTGTTCACGGCATTCGAAGAATCCGTCAGTGTCACCCTCCCACATCTCGAATGCCTCCAACCGATTCATCTCGTGGACTTTGTGTGTCGTTCAATATGCATACTTATTGTTCTTCCAGAGAAAACTCGTTTCTTTTGGAAGAAATGTCTAAAAAATATACTTGATGTTTTAACAACAGTAATAGCTTTTTTTATATAGAGGAGGGTAAGAAACCATTTTTATTTTTTCTTGTATCAAATTGGTCTACTGTGACATATTCAAGTAAAAGATTACCATTTTATTATTAACGAATATGTACCTAACAACTAATGACTCTTACAATGCATTACTGATGTTCGATTTTTAAATGGAACAAACCACTACCGTCTTCTACTGTTATTTTGAAGGCTGTCTTTGTGTGATCACTTTACATTAACGCCATTCGCCATTAGGTGGTAATGTTTAAGTCTCCGAAACTCCTAATCATGAGAATTCTCGACATGTTCAACATGTCAAAAAATTTATTTTATTATTATTGGAGATTCCACAATATAATATCGTGTTTTTCCTTAACCTAGTATAAAAAAAAACAAGATATAATAAAATGTTCAAAGAAGGGACTACAGAGGCTATCGACATATTAATCTCATTCAGCAAACAAACGCAGAAAAACAAAGAAAAATAGAACAAAAAATCTTATAGTTGGGATCAATAGCAAAGACATGCATTGAATAAGACCCTCCACCACCCGAGCATTTGGAGATTCCTTTTTACTCGCATTATATACAGCCAAGACGGGACTCAGACATCGCAAAGACAGAAAATAAATTTGACAGTGGGAAATTAATTGCAATTTTGGTAAACATATTAGGTACCTACCCAATTGCTGATATTCTCATTCGGGGCCTTCACTGATTACCCTCCTACGGGAGACGTTCTAAGCAGAAATGTACAAAATAGGTTTCCAAATCCATTTGAAATGCAAAATGCAAATGGGTCCAAACTTTTCCATTTGAAAATGTAAAACGGCTTTACAGATCGAACACGAAAAAAATAAATTTTTAATTTTTACGATCTTTCGTGTGAAATTTCGTGAATATCTAAACAATAGTGATAAGCATAGATTAATACTTAATGTGAATATTGTAGAAAAGTGACATCTAAATATTTATAGTATAAGTAGAATTATATTGTTATTTTTAAGTTATAAAATACGTAATTTTTGTTACTTTATAATCTTAATAAATAAATAAATAAATAAAATCAGAATTACTTGTTATAATCAAGAAATCTAATCTTATGTAATAGATCAAAATGTGGCGTACACCTATACCACCATCATAGTGCCTGTTTGTAATGATATCAACGATTAGTCTTATTTCACAAAATATTTTAAATAGAATCGTGATAATTTGGGAATGCTATACAAAGGGCGTTGTTGAAGTGTTTTGGAGAATGTTGAAAAAGTTCCTCTCTCTGTAGCTTAAAGGTCTTTCATGATACCATTAAATCGTAAGGTATTATAGAGAAATAACGGATTTTCCTTCACACCTATATAATATGTCGTAGATAAAATGTTTAGAGACCTAGTTTTAAGACCATTTACCGGATGGTAATTCCTGTATCACGTATATATTTCGAATTCTAAACGGATTGATGATATGAATCTCTACCATTTTTTTTTCATCTCTTGATTCGAAGAGCAATTACCGGGGGATCTCTCGTCCCAATCAGACCTCTCTTCTCACTAATGCGTCTGTGGAAACTCTTAATCCACCGAGCCGTCAATCACTCACTCGCAGCTCCACGGCGGAGGTTCGTTTTCCTAATCCTTTCCAATTAATAGAGGTGAATTCTGGGATTCGATCGCAGCTTAATTACGTCGGAGTAAAATTTTTTACTCTCGTCCGATGGGATTTTAAAAAAAAAAGTCATGCCGCACTTGTTTTTAGTGAAGGAAACGAAAATTTAAGCTGTTTTTTTTCCGTTTAAATTGACTTGTTTGACTTCTTTTAATAACTATTGTATAATAAGTTATTTAAAATAAGTATATCTCACGATTAGAAGTTAACGCTTATTTATACCACTTGGCGACTGAGGTCGGCAAATCATAGTAGGACTAAATTTAGAACTAAAATATAAATAAATAACTTGGTACACACTTTACTAGAAAGAGGTCAAATGTCATCGATGGCCAATAATAGTTAAATGGGGTTAATTATCTTCAAATTTGTCCTTGTGGCCGAAAATATATCATATTAGGCGTTTACTCCTGTGTTTGACCCATGCTGAAATCAAACTTTTTCCTTGTAACTAGTCTGCAAGAAACATTTAGTTACCTAGGTATATGCAAATTCATGCCATCGTTTCATTGGAAATATTTTTTGGAAAACTGTGCTTCGCCTCTCCGTTAATTGTACACTTTTTGTCCCTTTTTTCCCTTGCTGCAGTGATTGTTTTGCAGCTATTTTTTTATTTTGTGATTTTATACCTGTATTTTTTATCGTATTCAACTAAATTTATCTTGTTTGAATAAATGAAAAAAAAAACTTATTATGTACGAAAAAGTATTTTGTAAGGTAAAATTGTACGATATTACCTATTATTATGTATTGTGTGTTTTAATTGCGTAAAAAAACAACTCTCGTATACCAGCAATTTTTTGTTTTATGAGAAATCCTTTTTTATTTTGTTTTTTTTATAGCTTATGCATCGGATAATTAATAAATTTGAATATCAAGTTATTAACTTAGTTGCAACTATTCCTTGTTGAAAACAACATATGCGAAATATGGTAGAAATATTTCAATTATTATTTTGGACAAAACTACAATCTTTTCATAATATTATGTAGTAACGGAATTCATGCATTTGGAGTAACTTTTAAATGATCAGTACGAATATCTCAAATATTCAATGTTCTTCTTCTAGATCAGCAGCCCGATTCACGGAAAAGTTTAAGTCCAAGTCTAGTTCGAAGTTCGAACGAAGTTCGATTCAAACTTTTCCGTGAATAGGTACATAGACTGTAGATAGTCGCCGCCTACAACTATTATTACCAGCAGCCCTATTCACGGATAAGTTTGAATCGAACTTCGTTCGAACTTCGAACTAAACTTAGACTTAAACTTTTCCGTGAATCGGGCTCTAGATCTTGTGATCTGTTTTGTTCAGTCAATCCTTCCGCGGACACCGACTGCCAGCTGTCTTGCCACCTCTTGGGCGGTCTGACTGGAAATCTTCTGCCTTGTGGGTTACCGTCAGCCACCACCTTGGCTATGCGGCCGTTTCCCATTCTACCGACATGATCCCTCCAATGTCTTCGCCTGCTTCTTCCCCATCTCACCACGTCGTCTACATTGCATATATCCCTAATAGTGGTGTTTCTGACTGTCTCTTAGGGTTTTACCCGCGATGGATCGAAGAGTCCTCATCTCAGTTGTACGGAGAATAGACTTGGTTCTGTAGGTGTCAGCCCGAGTCTCAATTGCGTATGTCATGACAGGCCTGACACATGTCTTGTAGATACGCACTTCACTCTATTAATAATAATAATAATATAACACTTTTCTATACAAAGGTGTAAGTATAGCCGGCGGAACTTATTGCCTGAGGCAATTTTTTCCAGTCAACCGGTCCCGTCCAATCTGAGACAGGCCAACCCCGGGTAGAAATTTCTAGTGAAAAAACACTTAGAAAAACTCTGACCCGACCGGGAATCGAACCCGGGACCCCGGATCTGAAGTCCACGCTAGTACAACTAGGCTACCGAGGTCGGTCGATTTTCTCATATAACAGCAAAAAAATCCTGTTTTTAGAATTTTTATATAGTATTCATTCTTGCCACATGTTGGTGCCAATGTCATCGTTATATCTCTCATCTGCAACTGCGCAAATCGTATAAAGATTGCTTATTATGCCCCTCCGGATTCTCAACACTTGGGACGCTTTTCTCTGGTACAATATCACCTTGACATTGAAATTTGTTGTAGTAGTAATTTCTTAATACGATTAACCTAATACTGTATATTGTATTTATTGGCTTCGATACGTCGTGAGCATCTGGGTCACGAAAATAAAATAAGCTGCGTTTGTATCTGCTGTGTTTTTACACGAATATATCCTACCTAATATCGTAATTATCGACTGTTGGCTCGTTTGCGGTGGTGCATGCTCATTATTTTGTCAATGATTGCTCGGTCGCTGGACAGGTTGTGCGGTGTGGGTAATTACCTACCTCTTAACAAATCGTTCGATTGGTTCAGATACACGGCCCGGTCATCCGAGACAGCGAGACCCGTTTCTTGAATCGAATCTAGTTTACACGCTCAGGTATACCTACTATATACAATTGGCGCTATTCATGTACAACCCTGATGCTAGGTTATGCAATCTTAATTGTTAAATATTTTGGTTAACTAACTTTCCCGACAGATGTTGTCTAGTCTTACTATGAATATCGAAATCGAGTTTGTCTTAGAATAAGTTATTTTTTTTGACTGATGCATCTGTTTTAAACTATGATAACAGGGCACATTATAAAAATCGCCTTAACTATCAAATAACCGAGAGTTACGTCAAACGCCAATCAAAATTAAAGAAAATTGTAAAGTTCAGTCAACACGAGAACCTGTCCTTTAATGACATACGTGGTAGACGGATATCATGACAGCTCGTCACTATAAAGTACTATATAGGTACCTACCGGCCCTCTATGTGTGGACTGTGGACTGTGGACGTATACTTTATTGTATTTATGATCGCACATAGCTGCCATCTCTTGTGAGATTAGAATGCGTATGTGCGTTAATTTATTTCATGTATCGAATAATAATTATGAATTCAAAGTTTTCACCATTTAGGTTTTTAGATTGACTCTACACTTATTAATTTTTTAAGAGCTTATTAATATTTACTAATGGACCAATGTTTTAGCCAATCGGAATAAAACAGTAATTTGAATAAAACAATTATTGATTTGTTATTCCACAAAATTAATAACCTGACTAGTTTCGCAAGTACAGGTCCTGCATGGTCATTGGTCACAGATGAATTGGAAACTTAGAAAGTTTCCATTCGGGACCTGTGCCTTGTTTTATTTAAATTACTGTATTTAAATAATTCCACCAAGAATGCACGTACAATTCGTTAATTTTATTACAATCGGAATATGTTCTTCAAAATCAAATCAATGAAATTGAAAAAATGCAATTCTTTTATTAAGCACTTCAAATTTCTTCACGTGTGCATTTGAATCTGTGAGAAAAACATATTCGAGATAGAGTTGTCGATTTCTTGAAGTGTCGCAGTTGTGGGTCGGTACCGAACACGGCAATTATAAGTTACCAATCAAAGTCAATTGAGTGCAATCAGCGCTGGAAGAGTGGTCTGGGTCCGGGAGTCACGTCGGATTGGCGCGTGATGAGTGTCCGGACGTCGCGGTGACGGATGCTCGAAGAATGAGAACAAAGTCATTAAAAAAAAAATGAATGATGACGATAAAACGATTACGAAATAATATTGATTGATTTGGAATCTTGTGAGAACTCATCACGTACAGCAACTATCGATTTCGTATCAGTATTACTATCAATACTTTAACCCAATTTTCCACAGGCTGATTATCTTGTCGCTTTTATTTTAGAATCACTCCCTATATTTTTTTTTCTTTAAAAAAAATGAATCTGTGCTCACTGTTTTAGTTTCTAAGATACAAAATCGAATTCCTACATAATCATCGTTAGATCGACACCCATTTTTGCTCCTTGGCTAAATCCAGGAGTCTTCTCTATTCTTGTCCGTCAGTTACCTTCGTTCTCACGCTCATCTACCCTGTTCAGTGTTCATCCATCGCAGCTTTGGTTTTTCTGCTCTTTCCTCGTCATTGTGGCTAAGAGATTGTGAGGTAATTTGACCAGCCTGTTTCAAGCGCCTTTTCATGACGGATCACACATAAAACACTGTAAAAAGTCATAATGTAGCCCCCTGTTGAATTCACAACACCACCAATGTACTCTCCGTTTTCCCCATAATATTATCAAAATGTTTTCATTAATTTTTTCATGTAAAAACATTTTTCAAGTTAAATCGTTACTTATAGAGGAATGATGAGTGATACTCATATTCACCACATTTCAAAATAATACCACAAAAAAAAAACAATATTTGTAGGAAATATTCGGGCTAAATTTAGGAATTCTGTTTTATATCGACGGACGTCTACTCAGGTTTAGGGATAACAATCGATGTAAGCGGATCAAAGGACGAACCAATTTAGCGAATGTCCCTCGGGAGGGATTGGGTCTAACTCCCTTTACAGGATTATATTATTAAGGGTGTCCTCTGCGTGTATCGGTATTTATATCCTGTTCCCGAAAAAGGATTCGTTCGTTAAGGGATTACCGGCAGCTGTCAAATGTTTAGAAACGTATCTAGCAAAATGATATTCCAATACACCATAACCTCTCATAGTTATATTTGAAATATAGAAAGTGAATTAGTTTGCTGAGAAAGCTTGCACATTTTTTCGTGTGGTGGTGAATTAGTCTTTGTAAGACGTTTCGTTGTAGATAATAATTTATTGAATATCCAACATAAATGATTCCCTGTCGTATTGCTGTTCTTGAATGTCCAACATAAGAGGTTCTGCTTCGTATACTGCTGTTATTGAATGTTCAACATGAATGGTTCCGATGTCATACTGCTGTTTTTGAATGGCCAACGTATACTGCTGTTATTGAATGTTCAACATAAATATATCCGATGTCATACTGCTATTGTTGAATGTCCAACGTAATAGGTCCCTCTTTGTATAATAATAATAATAATACTAAGATAACTTATACTAAGAGCGCCGTTTTGTGGCCGAAAGGTCACCTCAAGGGCGGTGACCTTATACTGCTGTTATTGAATGTCCAACATAAATGGCTCCGTTGTGCATATTGCTGTTATTGAATGTCCAAAATAAAAGGTTTTGCTATGCATATTGCTGTTGTTGAATGTCTTACATTAGAGGTTCTGCTCTGCATAATGCTGTTATTGAATGTCCAACATAAATGTCTCAGATGTCATATTTCTGTTATTGAATGTCCAACGTAATAGGTTCCGTTGTGCATATTGCTGTTATTGACTGTCCAAAATAAAAGGGTTCGCTGTGCATTTTGCTATTATCATACGGCCAACTCTCCAATATCACGGCGTTATTTTTTATGTGTTTTTCTTATCACGTTTATGTATTTGTCCTCTGGAAGGTCGCGTTTGTGTTCGCGATTAACTTATTATGTAGCTACACATTATTATCCGCTTTTATTACTTACTAGTAGATATTGTATCGCTATTCGTGCATGGACTCGATTAGATTTGGCATACACCACTTTTTTTTTCGTTTTGAAACAATTATAATTCATAATTGCCGATTGAACTTTTACTTGGGATGTTTTTAAATATCCACCAACGCACCAAAGACCAATTTCCTTAATTCAAACATACCTATGTGGTGACATTTTTTATACATTTCAACCTTCATAAAATTTTGAATTCATGCTTTTCTATATACTATGTAAGTATGGTCGGCGAAAGCTGGTTCCTTGTTCATTTTTTTAATTCCAGACAACCGTTCCAGTCCACTCCAGTAGACGGGCCAACCCCGGGTAGAAATGCTGAATTTTCCTTTAAAATTTTTAATATCTGTTCTAAGATACCTCCCAAATGGAAGCAACCATTCCTTTATAAACATTAATCGTCTACAAAGAAGAAGTGAGTCATTAACAAAAATGGATATATTCATATCCTGGCGCCAAATACATGACAGCAGTCGCAGTCTTTAAATTTGGTTGCTCTCTTGTCCTCAATAATTTCCAACTTTTATCTCTATATTACATTGATTATTGAATACCTACTTGTTGGATACATGAGATTTTTTGACATGGTGAACATGTCGAGAATTCTCATGATTAGGAATTTCGGAGACTTAAACATTACCACCTAAGGGCGAACGTTTTTAACGTAAAGTGATCACACTAAGCCAGCCTTAGAAATAACAGTAGAAGAGGGCCGTAAGCCCGTAGTGGTTTGTTCCATTTGAAAATCGAACATAAGTAATAATATAATGTAGTAATGAATAGTAATGCATTGTTAGTCATTAGTTGTTACATATTCGTAAAGAAGATGTGGTTGGTAGACTAGCGGTTACGACGTCGGCTTTCGTACTGCGGACGTCGTGGTTCGATCCCAGGTGCCGACCATCTTCCTCTTTCACGACACAAGCTCTAAGTAGCTTACTGTGAAAGAGTGTATTTGGGTTTTCTTATATATCATTCGTACCTAAAAACAGTTTATGGGCCAGTTGACGACTGGATCTACACCCGAATAATTACATAAAAAACTATATACCTAGGTATTTTATCTAACAAATATTTTGTTTATGTTGATAATAGCGTTATTGTATTGTTTTGATAAAAATGTATGTACGTTACTGTATATAAATTACCAAAAATGATAAGTAGTAATAATGTAAATCGATATGTACAGAAATGTCTGTTTGTTTTTTTCAATTTAAATAATCTCGAAGTTGATAACGTCTCGTCTGGATGGTGCCTACCCAACTGTTAAATTAAAACTGTTTTTTTTTTCTCAACTATATCGTATTTCGTCCGATGTATGGTTTTTCGGAAAAACAAAATTGTGCCTATATCTGGTAAACTTTGGTTCTATTTTTACTACAATATTTCAATGATAAAGAATTATTATAATATTCCAATAAAGGGAGGGGGAAGCTTCCGTTTGCGAATTTACAAACGTATTGCATCAGATTAATAATCGTGCCATGAAATAACGTCATATAGGCTGGTCTGTAAGGAATTTCGACACCTAATGCTTGTTTTTGCTACATTCTAACAGCATTTAGTAATTTCAAGTATGTGGACGCCACGAAATTTCTTCTGGGTTTTCTCTTTCTTGAGACAATCTCACAAATTCTTCCCAGCTTAAGCCAACATTTTATAGATTAGTCGAAATCGATCGCTTGATAGTTTGTTCGTTCCTTCCTTGCTTTTTTTTCTCATCCGGATTGTAAGAAGGCTAGCATGTTCAATAATATCGGGAGACGATGACTTGTATTCTCAAATTCACGTTCCAACGCAACGCAAGAAGCTCTTGCTTAGAACTTAATCAGTTGCCAGTAGTTACGCAACAAATGTATTGGATAAAACATTTTCAGAATACAGAAATGTTAAAAGTCTCAATAAAAATTGGATACGACGCAACTCAATCGTCTGTTTTTCAGAATAATAAGTCATTATACGGAGAACATAATCAAGCAATTTGCTCTGTACGTAAAAAGCTTACGCCTGTACAAAGCTTATCTTAATTCAATTTATTTTATGGGAGAAATTAATAATAATAATAATGATTTATTTTTTGAAAAAATAATACACTCTTAAAATAAATTTAACAACTAAACACTTCGAAAATTCCCACAAGGCATAGCCTGTTTGTGGGTGTTGCAATATGAAAACAAAGAGTACCTAATTAAAAATATTACTTAAAAAATAGTAATAACAAATCAAACATTGCAAATAATATACAAAATAAACAGTCGCAGGTAATACAAAATATATTTTGACGCTGTACAACAACTATAAAATAACCAAACACAACAGCAATGGCACAGGGTTTTGACAGCTTCCCGCTGTTCAATTCCCTGTTTATGTAATTTTCCTTTTACCTTTATTGTTTATTTTTAAACCTTCTTTTTATTGTTTCATTTTCCGGTTTGACAAAGCGGCAACAAATGACTGCTTCCGACCGCAAATGCATTCTAAAATCTTGATGATCGGAAACCCAGTAAGTATTGTAGTGGTCCAGATGACGCGATCTTTTGCATCGACTTTACGTTAAAAATGACAGAAAAATTAGTACTTATTGCGGTTCTAATTTCGAATTTCCGCCACGCACCCAGACAGATAATGCATGCTTGTTGTAGTGCCATATCGGGTCGCTGCGATGTTGGCGATAATAGCATCAAAGACACACACCCCTCCATTGCGTATACATGGGAAATACTTTACCAGAACGGTTTATCGTTGCTTCTTGTAAATTTTCCTGTAGGAATAGTCTTTCCTTATCTGGTTAGTTCTGGATTTAAAACCGCCGAATCCTTTCATCATCTCGTTATTCTCGATGAGGGAATCCGCAAAATTGTAAGGTAGAGGCTGTTGTTGATTGAAATGGAGCAGAGACAGAAGGTGATTCTGGAGGAATCGAGTTTACATAATGGGTCCTAAAAGTAAGCCAAACATAGTATAGTGTGCATGCGCGAGACGCCACAGGGATGTATTGCACCATCGGAAAAACCTCCATAAAGATGGCAGGATAGCTCGATATCTACAATCCGAGAATGAGACCGACGTTTTTATATCAACAGTTCGAAAATCTATATAAGAGAAAGAAGAAGAATAAGTTTTTTGCTATCATGCTCTTGCTGTGCTAAGATTGTTCAGTGTAGGCGTAACGTGTTGTAGAGGACACTTGAACTATATTCTAGACAGTATGTAGTGTTCTATATCTTTCAGTAAATGTACTGTTCTACATCTTTCAGAAAATGTATTTTGATGTGACCCTAATGCGTAGGCGTCGTTTTTCTTCATTTATTTTGAAAGTCGTTTTCTGTTGCGTCTTCTTATTCCCATAACAGACATCAGCTGATGTTTTTACGAATAAATCAACATAATGAAATTCTTTCGGTATTCTTCTTTCGGACTGCGGGTCCTACCGTGGGCGGGGGTACGTAAGACGAAGGCGCCTATTGATCCGTCGGTCGCAAGGCGTGAAAGAGAGGAAGACAGAGATACGGGGCGCTCACAACCCGCTGATTCATTCATAAGACGCCGCTCCACCCCCTGCCTTCGCGCCCGTCTGCGACTTTATTCTTTTTTTTTTTTTTTTTTTGTTTATGGCATTGCATCCATGCTTGGATGATATCATGCCACTGACGAATCATTGATTTATAAAAAATGTGTTGTTTATTCATTCATATAACAAAAAGTAAACAAAATATGCAAGTCAAAACAATCAGGGGTCAATTTTGTTTACTAGATAATCACAATGTTCTTCTCAATAAACCTATACAACAATCGATATATATCCACAGATCCCAGACTCAATAAATACTCCACACTCAGTGGGTACTCAACGTCTGGGATTCTGTGGTAGAGCTGGAATCTATCTCTCAAGGGGCAACCGAAAAGGACGTGGTTCAGCGTTTCATCATCGAAGCCGCACTCACAAATTGGAGAATCGACGAGTCCCAACTTGAACAAGTGGGCGTCCAGCCTGTGATGTCCAAACCTCATTCTGCATATTGTGGAGATTAGTGATCTGCTCATGTTTTTTCTTTTGTACCATGGATCGGCACGAATTTTGCCTTGAATACTCTCATAATACGAGCCTTTGTTTAAAGATATTTGTTTCCATTTATTAGTCCATTGGCTTATGGCATCATCATTCAATATACGCAGAGTATCACTTTCAGGGAGAACAAATTTGGACGGGGTCTGGCCCGAAGAGGTGGCTAACTTTGCCAACCCATCGACCTTCTCGTTGCCCCTTATTCCGCAGTGTGAAGGAATCCATGTTATTAAAACATGTTTATCATTTCTTTTAAGTTCAAATAGTAGTTTTTTAATTTCTAAAATCAGAGTATTTCGGCCAAACCACGAGGTGGGAGAAGAAAGCGTTTTTACTAAGGAAAGAGAATCAGAAAGTATTAAATATTTATTTGGGGTGTGAAGTTTCAAAATAATCTGTAGTGCTTCCCTTATGGCGAAGCATTCAGCCGTATAGACTGATGCCTCTGGAGGAAGCATAAACAATTTTTGCAATTTTAGTTCCGGGATGAAAACGGCGGAACCACTGTTGCCGTTCTTGTGAAGTTTTGAACCATCGGTAAATATCTTAATATGTGATGGCCATTTCTGATCGATTAGTGCATTGAACTCCTGGTTGATCTGCGTCTCAGAGACTTTGTTATTTTTATCAAATCCAATGTTTTCAATAATGTTCGGTTGGGACTGGAGGGCTTCTAGAGGTACGCTGTATGTTGGACAAGGATACGGATATCTGATATCCTTAAAATTAGACAAAACAAAAGAAAATCCCCTACACAACATAGGCGCTGCCTTTCGAGCCCAAAATGCATTGTTTTTGCAGATGTTATTTAGATTAATTATATTACGGAATAACGGGTGGTCGAAATAGGAAATACGTTTAAGAATAAATCTTTTAGCGAGATAGAGTCTTCTTATCGACAGGGGCATCTCTCCGCTTTCCACCTGTAGTGAGTTTATCGGAGTGGAGGGAAAAGCACCTAAGATCAATCTTCAGCACTTTGACTGTATACGCTCCAACTTTTCTTCCAAGTATTGGGGAAGCGGGTCAATGAGAAAACTCGCATAATCTAAGTGGCTTCTTACCATAGCATTATATATATTTGTCATCGTAGAGGGATGTGAACCCCAAGCCACTGATGATATTGCGCGCAGCATGTTTATACTCTTCTCGCATTTGCTGATTGTATAGTTGATGTGAGAGTGCCATGATAGTTTACGGTCTATTAAAGCTCCCAGGAATTTGATTTCATTGGTTTGAGGAATGGGAGTGCCCTCTAAGAAGACAGAAACTGTTGGGTTGATGTGTTTTCTGGAGAAGACCATTATGTTTGATTTGGAAGGAGACAACTCCAAATGGTTAGTCCCAAGCCATTTGTTCAATGCATCAAGGGATTCTGATAACTGCTTTTCTGCTATTTCAATGTTTTTGTGTGAAGTATATATAGCTAAGTCGTCAGCGAATTGAATTATTTTACAAGTTTTGTTGATTTTTCTATCTAGATCAGAGCAATAGACATTAAACAAGATCGGACTCAAGACCGAGCCCTGGGGAAGACCCCTCCATATGTTTCGTTTATTCTCTTCATGACCGTCCATTATTACAACTGTCCTTTTAGCAAAAAGGTGATAAATAAGTTTGGCTATTACGGTTGGCACAGATAATTTAAGAAGTTTAAGGTAAAGAGTATGAATATCCACATTATCATATGCAGCTGTTATGTCCAAAAAGGCTGCAATAGTAAATTCCTTATTTGAGTATGAGGTTAATACATCAGTTACTAATATAGATAGGTTATCTATACAACATAAAGACTTTCTAAAACCAAACTGAGAATTTGGGAGCAGCTGGTAATGTTCAAGAAACCATTCCAATCTATTTTTGATAAGATGTTCAAATATTTTTGATATGCAGGAGGACAATGCTATTGGTCTATAAGATGAACCACAAGAAGGATCTCTACCGGGCTTAGGAATTGGTATGATCAACTGTTCACTCCACTCAAGGGGAGTTACACCCTCCCCCAAGATCTGGTTAAACAGCTGTACCAAATATAGTAAAAGAGCATCAGGAGATTTTTTGAGAAACAGATAAGGGATCCTATCCAAACCAGGAGCCGAATTCTTGACCTTGTGCAGACATATCTTAAGTTCGTCAATTGAAAAGGAGGAGCCCAAGCCGCAAGAGATAGGCACGTATGGACGGACCGTCTCTTGAAGCAATTGGGGTTCATTAGGGACGTAAGGAGGAGCGATCATTCTCGAGAATTCCGAAAGCCAGAGCTCGGTCGGAGCCCGACTACGCGAAGCAGTCATAGAACCCTTGAAACATCGAATCATTCGCCATACGTATGAAGGGTGCGAATTTGGGGATAATGAAGAACAGAACTTTTGCCAACCTTCACGCTTTTTCTTTCTCAAAAGTTTTTTGGCTTTGGCTTGGAATTTTTTCGCGTTTAGAAAGTTTTCATCCGTTCTATATTTCCTGTATGCCCGCATTGCTTCACCACGCTTCTTTATTGCCTCATCACACTCTGAATCCCACCAAGGACGAGATTTTTTTTGGTTTTTTAGAAGATTTTTTAAGGGGAATGCTTGCATCAGCTGCAAGGTACAAAATGTTGGTAATTTCATCATAATTTTGTTGAATATCGCCTTTACATATATCAGTGTAGTCACTGGATAACATAGTTTCAATAGTTGATTTGAATTTTTCCCAATCAGCTTTATGGATATTATATCTCTTTCCGCAATTGGCAGAATATTGTGGAGGGAGTTTTATGTGAATAGTAAGAAATATGGGATAATGATCGCTGGAATATGCATCTTGAGATACGCTCCAGTCAATCATACATGCTAAATCGCTAGTACATAGTGAAATATCTAAAGCATTAGAATTTTGTCCAGGTGGGGCTAACCTTGTAGGCGAACCATCATTCAATATAAAGAGGTTGTGATCATCTATGAAGGATTGTAATTTCTTTCCAGCTCTATCAGATGATGAGCATCCACATGCAATATTATGAGCATTGAAGTCGCCCATCAATATGTAAGATTCAGGTAGAAGCGATATTACAGTATTCCAATATCCATTGTCAAAGCCTGCATTAGGTGGGATATAAATTGAGACATAGCCGACATTATTTATCTTTACTGCTACCACTTCCACAAATGGGTTGTATGGAATATCGATACGTGTGAATGCCAAAGAGTTTTTTATTATCAAACAAGAGCCACCTCCTCTGCCCTCTTGTCGGTCACAGCGGATACACTGGTACCCCGGGATATTGAATGAGTAGTGAGGCTTAATCCAAGTCTCACAAATTGAGGCTATATCGCAATTAAATTGTGTTAACATGAAGCAAATATCGGTTTTATTGCTTACTGCGCTTCGAGCATTCCACTGAAGAGCAGATATTTGTGAGTTTTTAACTTGATTATTATCCATTTTTATTTCAAGTAGTTAATAAATTGATCAGGGGAATTATAATATGTTTTACGGAAGAGATTGATTTTCGTTTTCTGTGCTTTGTGTAGGAAGATTTAAGGTATGTGTGGTGTTAGCAACGTTGGACGGTTTATCATTGATGTTTGGCATTAAGGAAATTATAATTTGGAGTAGAGTTTGGAGTAGAGAGTTAAGTTCGTTGTCTTTAGGAACAGTTGTTTTATCCGGAATATCATCCGACAATTCTTTGTTTAAAGCAAAGCCGTTGGATAAATTTCCAACTTGTCCATTTACAAAGTATAATAAGGAATCTATCGCCTTTTTATCTATATAGTTGGTTTTGGGGGTAATTTCTCTGGATTTTTTCAGCGGAGCTGCCACTTTTGGTTGGTTTTTGTCAGAGGCGGTAGTGACTTGGCTATAAGTTTTAGTGTTTCTTTGGATAGTTTTACTGGCATGAGCGTACGAGACACTTTCAGAGGCCATGTATTTTTTAATATTTTTCTGCCTGTGTAATTCAGGACAGTGTGAACTGAAAGCAGGATGATCACCGCTGCAGTTGAGGCACTTTCTTTCATTCGAGTCTTTGGGACATGTTTCGCTTGAGTGATTACCTGTGCACAAAGTGCATCGAGGTTCTGATCTACAATTAGCCTTAACATGGCCAAATCTGCCACACTTGTGACATAAAATCGTTGGGTAGTTGTAAATTTCAACTCTAAGTGAGTTGTAACAAAGATAAACGTATTCTGGCAAATTTTGTCCAAGAAATGTAAGAACTATTGTGGTTGATGCCTTCCACTCAGTTTTGTCTCCATCAGTGTACTTTCTATTTAAACGACGGGCTTTGATTACTTTCCCATAGTTTAAGGGGACTTCGGCTAGGGTTATAATTTCTTCTTCCGTCATATCTACCGGGACGCCTCTGACGACACCCATTTTTGTTAGTTTATATCTGGGGATGAATGCCTTGAGTCCATTGGACTCCATTATTTTATTGTTTAAAAAGTCGTTGGCTATTTTAGGGGTCTTGAAAGTAATTCCTATCCTAGAACGGCCTTCGGCTCTTACTCCACCTGGAGTAATACCTTCAATATTATTCTTGGCCAAAATTTGGCCAAATTTCATGGGATGAATAGGCGGAGTTTTCCCATCCTGGGAGATACTCTCCACCAGGACCAAGTATGGAGCGGGGGCATTTGGGGGATACATAATGTTAAGGTCCCTATTATCTGTAGTTATATTATTTGGAGCGGGCAAAATTTCCATATCGTCGGAACTACTTCTCGCTTTTTTTGCTGGTGGTGTCAGGGAGTCTTTCCCCTTATCAGGGGGATCACCCTTCATCTTAATTTAACCAAAAAAAATATTGTTTACATAAAAACGACAAAAAAAAGAGAAAAAAAAAAAATCTAAGCGATAAATATAAAAACTTGTAAAAATAAATCCGTTAATTAAAGTAATTTCTTATATCTAGTAATAATAACGAAAGAAAGAAAAAAAAATAAAACAATAATAGCTACCATATAGGTAACCAAAAAGAAAAACAAAAAGAAGAGAGAAAAAAAAAACGTAATATAAGTTATAAACCTAGTTATGGAAATATAACGTTATGACAAAAATGATTTAACGCAGATACAGCGCGGGGTAGCGACGTAGGCTTGTCTGCCGTACCGCCACCCACGACAATAATAATTATTTACCGCCGCACGTAAAGAAAAATAAACAATTTTGAACGATAATTGTTAGAAAAATATATGATTTACTGTTAAGTATTTATGGTTTAGTACAAAAGAAAAAAAAATTAAGGTATTTAGAGTAGTTAGTAGAAATTAAATATGAAAATAATAAACGAATATTTGGCTTAGCTGATTGCACCGTATGTCACAACACAGAACACGTCCACACTATGCAGCGCTCACGAACCAACCTCGCGACTTTATTCTGTTTCCGTAAAAACATTTGGACGAAGTACTCGATTGGCTGTCCTCCAAATATGTTGCCAATTTCATGTAGATAAATGGTCACCTAGTTAGTGCAATACTGTATACGTTTCCCGTATTCTTAACACGAAGTAGAATTCATAATATGTTATAATGTGCTTGAATTGAACACAATCTTTACGAAATTATCAATTTATTAACGTGAATTTTAGGCCTGTTTCCAAATCTACATGTCGTATATCGTAGCATCTAATGTTAAGTCTTGGTTCCATAAGGTGCATTTATACTAAACGAACAATAACCCAGAGCTTTAAATAGAGTTGGTATATTTTCCCCAATCGTTGATACTGGACACCATGGAAATAACAACTTATTAGTAGGCGATGACAGTTCTTTCTGTTTATTATTTCCTTGGTGACCATATCAACGATTAGGAAAATATACCTACTATATTTTAAGCTCTGGGTTATGGTTTGTTTCGTATAAATGCACCTTAATATACTTTGTTTTTTTGTGTGTTCTAGCATATTTTTTATTGTCCTGACGCTACAACAGGAATTGTAGGCACAGTTATTAAATTACATCATAGCTGTGATAAAAAACTTTTTTTTTTCAAAAATGAATCTGTGCTCACTCAAAGTGAACACAAATACACTCCTCGACTCTTTCACAGTAAGCTACTGAAAGCTTGTGTCGTGTAAGAGGAAGATAGTCGGCACCTGGGATCGAACCACGACGTCCGCACCAAACAGTACGAAAGCCGGCGTTGTAACCGCCAGTCTACCAACAACTTCACAATGGATTTTTTTGATAACACTTATCAAAACAAACCTTTTACACAATGTATTGTTTTGATAAGTACCTAACTGAGTGAAATTAAAATTAAAATAAAATACTGTAAAGCACTTCTATAATTTTCTTTCTCCAAACATATTTGGTAGGTACACATCTTACATACATGGTCACAGGATAATTAGAAACTAGTTTCTAATTATGGATAACGAATCCAACTGTCCCAAAGGAGTACTTACATGAAAAATGAGGATAAATAATATAAAAAATAAAATAGAAACGCCTACTTTAAATTCTCCTCTATGGTTTTTAATAAATTAGCAAATTTTCCCGATTCTTCAGGCGTCATTCAGCTTTCAGACAGTCTGCCGACCTCCCTCGATGGTCTCCTCCCTGACAGTATTCAAATAATGGGGGATCTATCTTTAGCACCAAATAATGGCCCATCGATCTGGAATTCTGGGAAATATGATATCCTCGACCGCCCACCATTCCTTTTGGCAGCCATCAAATTCACAATAATTTGTTATTTATTCATGCATGGCGAGAGGTGGAGGGGTTTGGTTTTCTGCGTGACCATAGTATGAAGTCATATTTTGGCTGCCTGTGCCTTGAATGTGTTGAACAAATTTTATGACTTGCTTATTTTAAGGAGTAAATATTTGTACGGTAATTTAAATAAAACAATTTATGTATAATTTAATAACAATAATTTGTGGGTAACAAATAAATTGTTTTATTTAAATTACCGTATTCAAATGATTCCACCAAGAATGCACGTTCAATACGTTAACTTGTTATGCCTATAGGGCTCGGGAGACAAAAGCATGAAAATATTATGAACTACCTATAAGCGAAACAAACAGAAAAATTTCAAACTACTTCGGTTAGTATACTAAAACCCGTGGGAGGTATTGTGTGAGGACTGCCCTCCCTGACCCCTCTGAGTAATCCTTTCAGAGGCTCTTCTAATGAATTTAATTTAATGGTTACACGACTGTGTAACTTGCAACACAAAACAAGTAAAATTTAAATCCTCATATAATACGAACTTGGGTATGAACAAACTTTATGATTAGTAAACTAAGATACTCAAACCTCTACTGCAACCAGCCAATTAATCCAATTTGGTATCACTACACAACAACTATTATTTATTTAAACACTACTAGCAAATAAACTCAATCACTAGATGTAACTATTAATCTCTACTTGTTTATTTTAATACGTCACTACGCGATTACGGTACACCCGACACCTCTCTACGCTTATTTCCAAATATAAACCCAAATTACACTTTCACCGAATAACTAATTATTTTACAATAAATCTACGGAGACTTTCGAATCAAAACACTACGTCAAACTCTAAAACAACACAGGCAAGCGTTAGCAGTGTAAGTCTAAAAGCGTGCAGCTACGTATAAGCGTGTTATGAGGGCTCGCCTGGCAATACAGCTATTTTTAAGAAAGCTTCCGAGAGGCGGAGTCAGGACAAGGAAGGGGGAAAAATGGATGATCTTATTGGTGGAGGCGCCTGTGATGTAGTGTGCGAGGGAGACAGGGTAATTGTTTTTATAACTGCTACAAATTGTCTACGCGCGAACAACTTATAATGAAATAATTATACATAGTTTTTTTTTTTATGAATCTTTCATATATCTAGTAATTAATAAATCTTTTCTTTATACATCATTTTTTCTTAACCGATATGTTAGTCTTATCTACATTGAACATAAACCTAACTTTAATACATCTCTTAGTAATAATCTTTTGAAAGCTTAATTCAATCTTCTAATCATGTTATGCTAATTTATCTCTTAAAATTAATTACAACCTTGTGAATCTTATATACTAGAAATCTTATATACTAGACATGTTCAATAATTGTCTTAATATTAATTATTATTAATCTTATTACTAATGTTGGCCATTAATCAATTCTATCTTAGGTAATTCTTAACCTACACATAGGTATATTCCATCTTAATTAAGATGCTTATCAGTAATTAAACTAACGTGCCTTAATCAATAATTAATCTAATAGTCTTATAATATCTTATATTACTCCTTAAGCATATGTGTTATAATTTATCATTTCAAAACAACATTATAATCTCTACACATTATTTATTCAGTATTTAAGTCTTGTTTAAACCATAGTCTATTATAGAACAACAACATACCTACTTCTGTTAATTTACAGTTACAACTACATAGGTACATAATTTGATAATCAAAATACAATGCCATCTAAACAATTATATTTGCCATACCAACCCCTTATTATATTCTATATTTTATTATTACAAGGGTTTTTTTTCATTCTGCAAAACAATAACATGCACTCAAGAGCTACCCTTATCTACGGTGTTTCGAAGCATCCAAAAAAAACCCGTTTCACTAGAATATTGTGAATTAAACAAAAGCCTATGTTAGGGACAAACTGTCGCCGTGTTATTGTTTTCTTATCGCTCGGAACCCACAATGGGATCTACCCACCTCCCCTACTTTCATGATTTCTCAGAACAGATTTTGAACGCATCAATCGATCATAACAAACTTTAGTAAATATTTGTGTATTTAGTTCTTCTTTACCCTGCCATTTTGTCCCAGCTTAATCATGGTCGAACCTCCTTGTACATAGGCGCCAGGATTTCCTGCCCGGGTAGAGGGACATCTTATCCTGCCGACTCTCTCGGTTTTCTGGGTATTATATTGGTGTATTCAGTGCCGTTCAGCCAGGAGTAGAACAGCAGCAGCTGAAGAAGGTAGAAGGTAAATGAATACAAAGGTTTTAGTAGCTTTTATGCGTTTAGGTCTAAAATATCCTAAACATAATATTAATAATATTATAACTTACGTTAATTACAGTATTATGATTGCTCCATTAGAAGAGTGTGGTGGGTCAATTCACTGTCGCCTCTGATAATAATTCAATATTTTCATTATCTCACGAGAACTGTTATTGAATACTAACACTGACTTACTCTATCATTTACATTTGTGACAATCAAAGAGTATTCTTCATAATCTTCACACACAGTGTCGCTTTATCAATATATTATTTCATGCCAATTTTGTGAGAGTAAGGATATAATATACCTAACTCTTCTTATGTAAAGAAAACTCAATGATCTGCTCTTGAAAAATGGGAGAATCCATTAATATTTGTAGCGTTGTATTCAACCTAGCCAGCAGGCAATCAATAAATACAGCTAAATTGGATATATTTAATATCTTAGCGCCATCTGCTGATTAGCAAAATTTGGTAGCTAAACATGGCTCTCTCAACTTTCCAAAATATGTTTCTATTTATTGCCTTATTTTGACATGTCGAAGATGCCTATGCTTTTTAATTTAGTAGCTTTCGAAGAATTTGACCACCATGGTTTTATCTTAGCTTTTAATTAATTTCTTATATGCTTCATGAATTTGCTAGTGATAAATATAATCTATGAAAGTTTAGAATGTTATCAATGCTGTTCTATGGAATGAACTCAATTGTAGGTTATAGTGTGCAATAAACCGGTGTTCCGTAAAAGGAGTACGCTCCGTTTACTTTAGTTTTAGCCTGTCTTTGTGGAAGGTGACTCACTGTATAAATCCTTGTTCTTTCTTAATAGGTAAACCCGGTAGCTTGGTAGTTATTATGGTGTGAATTCCAACTTGTTTCCTCTTGTACGGTATACGGTATAGATCCGACAATTCTCATTCCCATATTCGATAAACAATGATCGTATTTTGTAAACAAATGATGTACCGCGCCAATCGGCAGAGCAGCACTTAATACATTTCACAACACAAGTGTTATCTTGACACTTTATCAACGAAAACGCGTTTTTTTTTATTCTTCTTTTTTGTAGGGAATTTTAATATATTGAAATTAATAAATTCATACTTTGTATGTTTTATTAAATTTCATAATTTATTCTAATAATATTTATCTTTAATTATTTTGGGCTTGTCTCTTTTCGTTACCGTAATATTCACCGTCAAAGCTATGGAGGTTTTTTAAGTTTTTCCATATTAGGGAATCCAAATGCAAACTCCCTTAAGACCCCACTTAGGGGCATAGGGAGGCAACAAGAGCTCTCCATTGCGCTCGATCTTGCGCAACCTTAATGACCTCCTCCCACACCATGTCCAGATTCCTCAGCTCTGCTTCGAAGGAACGGAACACAGTATGAGAGGGTCTTCCTCGTCCCCGAGACCCTGATGGGAGGAAGAACAGCGCTCTCCTCGGCCAACTGTCATTCGGCATCCTTAACACATGTCCCAGCCAAGTCCATCTCCTCCACATAATAGTAGAGGTGATGGGCTCACGCTGGGTGCACCGGCGTATAGCGTCGTTCGTGATACGGTGGTACCATCTTATGCCCAAAATTCTCCTGAGGCACTTCGTTTCGAATGCAGATACTTTTTGTGACTGGGTTTTAGTCAGGTGCCAGTACTCACACCCATACAGAAGAATAGGCAACACACACGCATCAAACAGTTTACATTTCGTCTCGACACTAAACGCCGACGCCTTCCATATCTTAGTCATGTTGTTGAAGGCGCCACTTTCCATACCGATACGTATCGGGAGCTCAGCCCCGAGGTCACCAGTGGTGGTAATGGTTGCTCCCAGGTACTTAAATTTATCCACCCGGGAGACCTGGTGACCATCGATGGTTATCGGTAGCTGTTTATCGGGGTAGGCATTATTCGCCATGAGCTCCGTCTTACTGGCATTGACTCGAAGGCCGAGGCGTGCTGTCTCGTCGCAGAGTCTTGAAACACTGCGATGAAATTCCTCCACTGTCGTACTGAACAACGCTGGTTCTATTAGGGAAAAATGGAGAAAAAGAATGTAGCGTTGCTACCATACACCCAGAAAATTAACTTTTAGGGGACTGTAGGTAGATCTGACATCTTACATTATTTGACATCTGTTGGTAGATTAGTTACTCAGTTATTTTGCAACTAAAATGCAATGAAATTTTACGTCAAAAATATTTACTGTTTTCGCGTTTGTTCCGTACATACATGAGATGGTGTTCGCCGAAATGTCATTAACATTGCGGATCCGTCATACGTCACCTACTTTAGGTACAACAAAACCATTATCCGTGCGTCTAATTAGGAGCGGGGATCGTGTATCATTGACCCGAGAGCCAATCTTCACCAAATATATTTTTACGTAAAAAATCGTAAATGGCCAGATGACAATTGAAATGCAAATATATAAATTTTGGAGATTACATATCGTCGTACGGCCGCGAGAAATGCCTGCATGGATGTAATAGTTCTTTAATAAATATTTTTCCCACAATGAAAATTGACAACTTCAAGAGTGCCCGTAACAGGTTTTCGATGGTTCTATTGTTACTGGAAGATTAATAGATTTAAGGAGTTTAAACCATCATACACCCGTATGCAGAGACGTTTCTTTCTTCCAATCTTAACCTAATCGCTGCATTTTTAAAATAAAGTGCTTGATGAGTATATCTTACCATGATAATTGGATAAAATTTGTTGTTAATGGATTATATTCCTCCAACAATATATGCATGCAATTTAGTAACTTATTTTTTACTACACCGCCATTTCTTGGATTGTTTTTTTTAAATTACGCAACTGTAGAGGCATTAATTGATTTTGTTACAAACGTATGACCCGTCGAACTTCATGCCGCATCCAAAAATCACCAATAATTATTATTCTATTACAGTAAATCATTAACTTAATTCAATACAGTTTTTAAGTCAAAAACCTTGTTTGATTCGTGTAATAAGTCAACATTTTTTTTTGTATATCTGGGCTAGGTCGAAGTTCGATGGGAGAGTCAGCTAGTATTTATTTATTTATTTATTTAGTTATTTATTTATTTATTTATTTATTTATTTATTTATTTAATCAACGGCTAAAGCCTTTTACAGAAATGGTTATAAATATGGTAACAATTAGTATCAACATCCATCCTTCAAATCTACATAATATTTTAGTCCGTTTATATATATATATTTTTGTAACAGCATCAATCATAGAAAACAAACGTAAAGGTCAGATATTAATATGCGAAAAGCCGTGCAAAATTCCAGAGAGCGTTCTTAAATACTCTTTGATAAATTAACATTAATATATTTAGAGCTATTTAAAAAACTTTATTTTTTTAAGATCTTCATACAAATTTTTCACAAAAGACAGTAAGCCATCTTTTGGAAACAAAATTACTCATGTAAACGTAGAATGGAATCTTGGTATTACTGTATGAAAATGTAATAAAATAATTGGAGATTGATTTGTTATACATATAAATGTTATTCAAATCTTATTATTCTCAATAAATAAAGATTTAATGCAAAATTTTGTAAAAATCATTCCTCCATTTTGAAATAGACATATTTTAGAAAATTTATGGCCATACTTTTTACAAAGCGTCGTAGCCACTGTAATAGATAAGTAATTATGTAGGTGCCTGATAAAATAATATTCTAATGTAGATAGGTATTAAATAATTTAAAAATAATTGTTGAATCATTTTATATTTCTGAAATAGGTATAAATAAAGTTTAAATCTTAAATTCATCGTTGAAAAATATTAAATTTAAAATCATTGTTGAAATTGGTATGAACATTCCATAAACAAACTGGTCGGTAAAACAGTAGCCGATAAATTAGATCATAACGTACAGTGAACTTGACAGAATTGTTGAGAGAAAGAAATAAAATTGACAATAATTGAGAATCTTTAAATGGCTTCAGGATTTTAATCAGTTTAATAAAACGTTTGTTTTATCCACATAATAATTTAGAAATATAATATTTGTATTGAAATTAATCACACTCAACAGCGGTATTACATTGTGTCTAAATTAGTATGTAAATAAACTCAAAACCACATTAGCTTATTGATTTTATCCTGCATATTATAAAAGTATTGTTAAAAATTTGGACTCATGGTCCTATTGTTGGTGTGAAAATTATTTTGAAAAAATATTCATAGGGTGTCATATACTTAACTTTAAACCAATCGTGTTAAAAGAAGTATTCTTCAAAGACAGCGGCCAGTAAGAGGTTTGATTGGAAGCCTTACTTGACGACCCTCCAAGGTTTGTGACAAATCATTCATCCTAGAATAAATACAATATTATTATGATACGACATATAATATCATTTCATCTTCCACATAATTTTTGTTATGTAATATTGTGTACATTAATTAAAGTTATTGTAGGTATATAATACACCTATAAGTAGCCAAAATCAACACTCTTTTTATTACAGGTATTTTTTAAAAGTATTTAAATGAATAAAATCACAATGAAATCAATAACAATTAAGAAATCAAATTAAAAACATACAGTCATGGGTACATTAGATGCACGGTAAATGCCAAATCATATTTTTATCTACATAATTCACAACAAAATATTTTATGTGCAGTTTCATTAATTTAATATTATAAAGTAGGTACCTACTTAGAAAAAAATAAACAGCAGCAATAATATTCCTATATTATAATTTATTCAATCTTATTCAAATTTCGAACAAAAATTTAATTTACTTTTTGTTTTGTTTACATCGCCTATGTGTCAAAATTATTGACAACCGTGAATCCATAGACTATGATTAAAATGAAATATTGTGAAAGATAATGATTTTTTAAATGTGTATTTTGTGTGAATAATATATTCTTAAAATTAATAAAAAATACTTACCTCAAATTACTTACGATACACACCTACGTATTTTTTACAAAACTTTTTTTATTATCCAGCCGAATTGCTCGAAAACGAAGCGCTAAAAAAGAAATATTTTGTTGCGTTGTCTATGCCCTATGGATTCATTGTCATTGACACTTCTTATTTTGTTGTCAAAAAACTAATTAAATAATACAAACGAATGAGATGTAAAAAACTTTCTATTTTTCTGGTTATTTTTTAATTATAAATAACAAACAGGAATATTAATGGACAATCTACTGGTAAGCATATTTATTTGTTTCAAAACAATAGGATATTAATAATTAGTTAACATTATGGTTATAATGTCATTGACAAATTTTTGTGTAACTATATTTTTTACAGGCTCGGCAGCATTTTCAACAATAACAACTAACCGGTGAATATCTAAAACGTAAAAACACATATTTCAAGAGAAGATCAACCAAAATCGGTATGTTACGTTACATACTTATCATTATTTAATTCTATTAATTTTGTGTGTATAACTCATTAATGTTATGTTACAGATTAAAGAACCTAAAAATTTACCAGTTCAATGAGGAGGAAAAATATTCAATGTTTGCCAAGTTTGAAATGTAAAAATACAACTATTAAGTCATAATCAGTAATAATGAACTGGCTGTCATACGGATAAGATATGCTGTGACAATACATAAAAACTTAACATAACAAAGACATCACGTAATCAACATACAGAGGGCGAGTTTCTATCAACTAACCCCGTTTTTTCATTTGTATAGGAATTTTTTTATTTTATTTTTTTATCTGTTAGATCTCACAATGACATAATATTGTCAAATGACTGAAATGAAATAAACAAAATTGTTTTATTCATAACCAGAAATATACTAAATGAAATAACATAATGTTTTTTTTTTCATCAAACATAATAATATATTCTTTCAAACACCACTAATATTTAAAAATGATGCCAACAGCAAAAAGAAATTATGAGAATTCATGGAGTTTTATAAGTATTTTTACACAATATATTTATGTTAATGTTAAAATAACTATCAAATAATGTGACATTTTAACACAACTTACTTCATTATTATTAAAAAGATATTCTGTAAATTTGAGATGCAAGAAGATAACATGATGGTCTTATTAGCAAGTCAATTTCATATAAAATACTTTATAAATTTATTATGTCCCACAATGTGCTTTATTCCATTTTTAAATGGAACATCAGTAATGAATTGTTAGACTTATTAGTTGTTATAAATTAATCATGCTTCGACGTATAAAAATATCTTCTTCGTGTGGTTCTCCTAACTGAAGTTGGTGACCATCACTGCAAACTTTTCATGATTTTGAGCCAGCCTTCTCTCAGAAGACTCTCTTCTGTTCAAAACCACTTCCTTGAATTTTAAGTTGGAAGAGGGAATATTTTATTTATTTAGATACATAAATAGGACAATATATTACGAAACATACACCAGTGAAGTGTATACATTTGAACTTATTCATCACAGCGTAATGAGAATTTAGCCAAAGTATGAGGCATTGACAGTGGTCAGGAGCTCTCTTTTTACTTTTGTATCATTTCCAGGACTCTATAGACACCCTGTCAATACGTGATATGCTCAGCATTCTTCTATACAATCACATCTAGAGGAAATTATCAGTTTATGTAGAGCTAGATGCTGGTTTAAAACTTGACGTGCACCTTGAAATTTGTTCTTCAACAGTTGTGTGCATTAAGTTTTAATAATTAGATATCGACTTCTGATCATGAGGACCTGGGTTCTATTTTTGGAGGAATCAAAGTTTTATAGATGCTTTCTTACGTAATACAATACATTGATTCAGGAGCTACACTGATTATAATTAATATATTACTACCGTAGTATTTATAGGAAAAGACAAGTTTCCTTTTATTATATACATAAATTCCATAGAAAGAAGCTTAACTTGAACAGTCTTTAGAAAATTCATGCCTACTTTTAGTCAATATTTTTAATGAAGATAGATATTTTAATTGTTTCAGCAATTTTTATTATTTAGATGAATAAAGTACCTATAATTGATCAAATTTTTGAAATATAATCTACATACCTAATAATTCAGTAATGATTGTTTATTTTGTTATTATATATTTATATTTTTGTATATTGGAGCATAAAACCGTAGGTTCTGCGTTGGATTTTAATTGTCGTGGATCCTTGCAGGTATATTTATGGTAATTCATGTCTACTTTTAGTCAATATTTTTAATGGAGAGAGATATTTTAATTGTTTCAGCAGTTTTTATTATTTAGATTAATTAAGTACTTATAATTGATCAAATTTTTGAAATATAATCTATATAATAATTCAGTAATGTTTATTTATTTAATATTGTATATTTATTTTTTGTATATTGTTGGAGCATAAAACCGTAGGTTTTGCATTGGATTTTAATTAATCGTCGTGGATCCTTGCAGGTATATTTATGGTAATCAAAGATACAAATTTTTACAAAATCTCAAATAGGTATATTTACTGTAATTAATAAATTTCTAAAATTATAAAATCTTCATAGTAAAATCTCCGTAAACACAGATGGTCATCTTTTAAAAACAAAATTACTCATGTAAATGTTGCTTAGAACCAAAATTTGACTGAATAAAAATGTATTTTAAAGATTCAAGATTGTTTTGAAATAGAAATTAATGTAATTCAAACCATATAAAACACATTTTATCAACATTGAAATGAATATTCAATTTTTACCATTCTACACATAGGTAGAGGGTTTAGGGAATATAGTCAAGACTCAAACCACATTGAGAGTAACACTTGCATATTAATAAAGGAAAGTTTTCCCTTCTATTGAACAGTGAAATTGAATCAAGTATGAGATGTAACATATTATTATAATGCAGTTTTTTTCCATGTGATTGGCAGACTACAATTTTTTTTCTTTCTTTTTATAAACATTAAAAGTGTTATTCTTCTCTCTTTTTATGAATTGTGAAAGTGTAATTCTTCTTTTTCTGTGCTTATGTCAGTTATAGAGGTCTGTTGAGCAATGAGAAGCTTAATACTTATAAGTAGTCTGTGGAGAAGCTAGACTAGAACCTGTTTAATTACCTACCAATCAATCCTGACAATCGGAATTACATACGTTAGGCAAGACGGGTATTAGCTAGTAGTAACAATAAATGGATTTCAAAATAGTTACACAACAATTGGGGAATAAAATCATACAAATAATAAGTACAATAGGCATCACAATAAAAATGATAAAGAAAAAATATCTACAAAATAGTAAAAATAAGAAAAAGCAATAAGATAGATTCTAAATTCTTAATATAGAAGCATTCATAAGTAGGTACATACATTGTCTCATTCATTATTCACTAAAATTAAACACCAGGTATTATATAAATTCGTGAAGTTCTGCCATTCCTCGCTGTTTTAGTTGAAATATTTTTCATACATACTTTTCAAGGAAAAAAGAAATAAACAATAAGATGTTTTTATTTATTTAATTCATTATTTACTAGAAATATTTCTCAAAGTTATGATTTTCGTCCTAATAAGTCAATAATAACAGGCCTCAGCGGGAATTATTGTTCGGACAATCATATTATTATCAATAGTCCTTTTTGCTTAGCGTGTCGTCTGAAAAATGTTGTACATATTTTGTAATGCCCGTTTAGCGCAAAGGATTTTGCTATCGTGCTAAACAGTGGTATTTTTTAACAATAAATAAAATAAAGTATAGCTATGTTACACTTTTTTTCCATTACATAAATGTAGAGTTATTTCATCTGACAACCATACATAACGGCGTATTTGAAATTTCATTTTATATTTGAAAATACGGCGTTATATTAGTTCTTCAACTTTTGAATCTGAATTTAGGTAATTGCGAATTAAATCAATCCCTTTACATAATGTTTTCGATCCCTGAACCTAAATTGTCTCGTCTACTAGTCATAATAATTTACATAAACCCACGCATTTTCAAGAACCGCATCGTCTCGTGTCCCACATATTTAGATTCTATTGTTTCAGCGAATACTGCACAGAATCGCTTATCGTGATTAGGTGCCACGCGATTGAGGTCGGCAATTTTGTAATCTTATTAACGTTCCATTCTAAAAACAAATTTGAATCGATTGATTATTGGAATTATTGTTATTATTGTTAAATTATTGTTTATGATAACATTTCGGTGGCTATTTTTAAACCTATGATGTCATTATAATAAAAAACTTACAGGAAAATTGTATAATATGTAACATAATAGTTCTGGTTGTTCAATTCATTGGTTCTGTAACACTTTTGATTTGTTCGGTGTTTTTCCAGTAAATCTGTTTAACATATAAATCTGTGTTTACGTTTATTCGTACCAAAAGATATCGATGACACGTTGTTGATATGTCGATATAATGATCAAAGTGGTCGGTATGCTAGCGGCTTAGTCGCAGATTTAGGCTCCCCCCCTACACTGGCATACATATACATTTTTTATAAAACTTAAAAAAAAAAGCTGCTGAACTAGGGTAGCCCAGAACTCATAGTATATTATAACAGCCTTTTCGTCTAAAACATATCTTTGCGTAAAAATTCAAAATTTTACTATAAAATGAATTTATCCTTGGAATTATTATAGAAACTTTACAATGATATCGACTATTGGAGCTTTTTATTATCTGCTTTGGAACTACATATTCAATATTAATCGGTACTTTAAGGGGGACCCACTGAAGTTACGGATCTCAAATTTTAACCTCAAAAACGTCGAAAAAATTAATTTCAGCGAAATCTATTTTTTTTTGAAATCCGATCACAAGACTCATGTATATTCCATATACTATGAGTAAAATTTAAAGTGAAAAATACATTGAAAATGTGAGCCGACTGGGAATTGATACCTGGAACCTGATACCTGATCTGAAGTCGGAGCCTTTGCCACTAGGCTACCGAGGTCGGTTTCTACGTGAAAATTACTTATTTTGTTAGCCAATTTATGTATGTGTGAATTTATTCAACGTATTTCGTTCATATTAGAAGAAAAAAAAACTTTGTATACCTTTTTCATTCGTCAATAATTATTAATCTTGTATCAAAGGTTGAAAACTTTCGTTACATTGTACCAACATCATTCCTTTGTTACTCTCCTGCATTATTTCTCTTAGAAGCATCTCAGCATCTGTGAAAGGCCTACACTCGCCTAGAGGAAGCGGAGTTAGACATTTTTGTTCCCTGCTCTGAAACTCTTCTAAAGGTGAACACCTGACCTGCCAACACTCGTCAGCATAATTCTGTATCACTATTTACATCTCTCGTTCGACGCTGAGCAAATACACGCGAACAATACAATGTTTTTTTTTGTTGCTTATAAAACGCGTATGAATGGAATATTATGTAGGAAGAGCGTTGTTGGTATTAATTGTGTAGGTTTATAACTTCTTTATTTTTCTTGTCCGTATTCCACTTTGGTTCCTGATTTATCTATCAGGGTGTAATGTATTAAACGACGTTTTAATAGGTTAAGAATCCCTCGAGGCTAAGACACACTTTTATCCTGTTTTCATTTGAATCTTACAAGAATAATTTTGTGGAAAATGCCCAAATTATAACCGAAAAGATTCATCTTAAAACAAAACACTGAAAATATTATTGTTTTATTATTATGTTTCAAGCCATTTTATATACCTAACACTACCTGACGGACTCCGTCATGTACTTACTTACTATAAATTTTGAATTATAATTAATAATGATTATGAATCACCTATATTTAACCAATATTATAATTCCGATCGATGCATCCATTTTAAACGATGTTTACAGCTGGTGACATTCTGTCAATCGCACCAGCTATCAAACAACTAACTGTCGGTTATGCCAACATCAAAATGGACTTAGACCTCTTTTTATTGAAAATTTTTGTTAATGACCCACAAATTTCAATGCATGAACGGTGTAACTATGTTTTCCATTCTTCAAACACATTATTTGTAACCTTGTGATACCTTCTTAGTCATTATCAATCAATCAATTCTCTCTTTTACATCCCACTCAGGGGCATAGGGAGGCAACAAGAGCTCTCCATTGCGCTCGATCTTGCGCAATGTTTATGACCTCCTCCCACACCGTGTCCATGTCCCTCAGCTCTGCTTCGAAGGAGCGGAACACAGTGTGAGAGTCATTATACCAATTTGTAAATGAAACTAACTTTTAAGAAGTTTTACGATAACTTTTTATTCCGATATATTATTATGTAGATATCTTCGGCCGGCTATGCGACTAAGCGACCATCTTCAGCGGAGAGTTTTTGTAAACTAACACTAAGTTTACAAAAACTCTCCGATGAAGATGGTCGCTTAGTCGGCCGAAAATATATTTCAAATTAAAAAAGCCATTGTATTACTGGAAAGTTAGTTTCATTAGGTATGATTTTCACTTGTTTTCAACTACAGGTTTGGAAACAAAACATTGAATAATGATTGCAAACCATCAATACGTGACAGGGACATCTGCAAACACCGGGTTTTCCAGGGTCTTGCGTTCCATGTATATCTTGTACCCAACCATGCACATATTAAATACTTCAACGCAGTAATCAACTGACTCAGTCAGAATATAAAGGAAACAGTTGTATTTTGCACTAACATGATCCAAGTGAATCTTACCTTCACACGGGGTTAGTTTCAGTCCCACATAACTAAGTACCGTTGTTTCGGTTTTCCAGTAAAATGTCGTATGTGGTGTTTTAAAGTTTTCTGTGACACAGTCATATTTTGAAGTATAATGTTGTAGCACGCATCGGTACATTATTTGTGAGCTAGTTGGGTTGGGTAGCGCATATATTATGTACTAACTACTAAGTACGTACGTGTTCTATTATTAGCTTTATTGATTTTACAGCCGAATGGAAAATATTGTGTACATTTCGCGTCGTTACGTAGAAAGTGAAATGGGAAAATTCAACTTCCCATTTTTATTTTTGTATCGTTACTTTGGGCAGTTTATAATTTGACGTTGACTGATGCATAGTATTATAAAATATTATATACATACTAGCTTTCCCGGCAGACGTCATGCCGCCGTAGACAAGTTTAAATTGGCGTTCGACTACAAATGAAGATTTCGATAATGTAGAGTACGAAAAAAATGCCCTTTCCACTGGAACATGTAAACAATTATTATTGAAACCAAACAATGATACTTATATAAAAGTATAAAAAGTGGACCGTTAATTTTCTTCCTACTCTACATTGTCGAAAAATTCGTTTTTGGTCGATCGCAAATTTCAAATTGTCTAGGACCCCTGTGCATGGTCCTAATTACAAACTATGTTTGTTGAATTCGAAGTTGTATAATGATTTATTTATTTATTTATTCATACATAATAATACAATGATAATGGATAACAAATTTAATTGCTGCCCAAATAATGATAAATTCATTACCTTTTCATTACCAATGTTATTCAGATCGATGCATATCTGTTTAAAGCCGTGTATTGTATAAAGCACTAAGAAAGTTATCTTTTCAAAATTTCTTATATTCCTTATAACTTTCTTATTTTTTCTTTAATAAAAACCTTCTTCTGATAATACCAAAAACAAAAATAAATAAATAGCGGAATTGATCCAGCGGTTCACGCGTGATGCGATAATCATAGAAAATAGGGTTCCATTTATATTTATATAGAGATAATTCGTTTAATATTTTGTTATTAAAATAATGAAAATATATGTAGGTACGTCATGGTGTGGGTGTTGACAGATTTTCTGGCTAAAAATTTTAAGAGAAAGGACCGAAATTCATCTAGTAAAGGAACTGTCATTGAAGCCATTGGAGGAGGCCATTGATGCCGCGCAAGGTTGGGTGCAGTGTAGAACTTTTTGCCGCCCTTTGCCCCTAATTGGGGTCAGGCAGGGAGTATTGGTTGATTGAAAAGAAATGTCCAGATAGCTCATGACCGAGTAAGGGGGCGTTCAAGTATTACGTAACGCAATTTTTGAAGATTTTTTACCCCCCCTCCCCCCCATGTAACGCGCCGTAACGTTTTTCTGTACCCCCCCCCCCCTCCCCCCCTAAATGTTAAGTAACACCCAAGAGACTATTTTTTACTGAACTCTCGTAAAAAAATAAAAGGGTTTCAAAGGGTTCCTTTGCTAACTTCGGAGAAAATAAATACTATTTTATATGTTCCATAAATTTATCTTTATTTTTTCTTTTGCTGTTTTCCAAATTTTGGCATAGCTGCGTTGGCAAGTCCAGTTGATGAAAACAGTTGATGATGTAAATCCCCCCTTTTGACCACTAACGAATGCTGACAACGAAAATAAAATAAAAATGACGTAAGTATAATACAGTCGAGGGATTCCCCGTAAAAAATAAAAGATTTGCTAACTTGGGAGGGCGAAATAAAAATTACATACAATGCAGTCGAGGGACTCCCCGTAAGACTTAAACGAAAAAGGTTCCTTTTTTCGCAGAGCGAAAAAATCTTACGCTTAGGGTGAAAACACGTAGAAAGCCGATTCCGACCGGCGCAAAGAATGTTGTCTATCATTCAATGCATTTAAATGGGCATGCCGGAAAGCAGGTTTCTGTTTTTGCTGTGCGTATCCCCATTCAACTGCATAGAAACATTCTTTGCGCCGGTCGGCGCGGGTCGGATTCGGCATTCTACGTGTTTCCACCAAAAGCTTTAACATCGGAGAACAAAAAAAAAATGATGTATAGTACAATCGAGGGACTTCCCGTAAAACATAAACGAAAAGGGTGCCCAACTTCGGAGAAAAAAACAAAAATGACGTACAGTACAATCGAGGGACTTCCCGTAAAACATAAACGAAAAGGATTGCCCAACTTTGAAGATTTATTTCCCAATTTTTTTTATTTAAGAAAAAAAAATACTGTTACGTAACGAGTTGTTCGAACCCCCCCCTCCCGCCCTCGTAACGCACAGTAACGTTTTGCAAGACCCCCCCCCCCCAAATTGCGTTACGTAATACTTGAACGCCCCCTAATAGCCGGCGGCGTTATCTTTAATTTATCTGAGCCACTGGGGTACCTACTTATCGTCAAATCTAGAAATTTAGTAAGATATGATAAAAATATTGATTTCGTACTCTAAAAAACACATGGTCTGATTAGAATCTGTTCTGTATAGATAAGGGTCAACGATACGAATATCTGAATATGAAGAGAGTATCTCTAATGTTTGATACTATTTGTAATATCATTATCTAATATTAATTAATTATGTTGCGTCTTTAACTGTTAGTCTTTGTGTTAATGTGTGAAGAAACTGCTATTTATATAATTCTATAAGAGAAAGAAAAAACAGATTGAATAGAGTAATCAATTAATATAAAATCTATTGAGTTGATAATATGTATACTTAATGAGCAGTCCGTTTTTTTTAACCGACGTACATACCTTAAGAATAAAGCGACAGTAACATTTTAAACTAGACGAGCTCAAACTAATACTACTTGTACGATTTAGATATTTGCGTCTTTGAAGATTAACAATGAATTTACTATGTTTGTGTGTTGTGTTTTGATAGTTTATTAATTATTGTAACCTTTAACCAAATAGTTGATTAGATGAACTTTTCTTTGCCAATAAAAAAAGTTACCCAGTAAACTTACTTCGGAAAGAAAGAAATTTTACTAATGTTACGAACAGTTTCTGATTGATTAAGAAGTGGACTGTATACTTTAATTAAAGAAAGCGGCAGTAAAACAATGAAGGTGGGAAAGAGACAGTATAAGCTTGACGTTTAGTGTAAATAAGCGTAGCTTGGATACCACAGTAAACAAGACGCCCATTGAAATAAAACGTATGAACGTAGTAATGAGGTTAAATTTCAAAACCTTGTAGTAGTAGCATTGAAAATTAGATTTTTCATTCTATTGCGGCCGATCAATTGGGTGTCCGCTTTTGTAGAAAAATATTGTATTATTCTATTTCAAAAACTGAATGACAATAATTTTCCTAGAAACAGGACCCTCCCAGACAGCCGACGACTATAAATAATTGAGGGGTAGTTACATACATGCAATCATCCCTCTTACAGCGTTTCGTAATACTGTTGTATGTTACGCTTGACAAGTCAGACGTCTGCTGTATCACCTGTTCTTTTCCATATCTGAGTCATCCAGCACTGAGGGAAACTCTGGAATAAATTGTTGCGTGACTATATTACCACTCAGTTTGTTGTTCAGTTTCTGGAAATATTTACCTACCGCCTCTAGTGAACAAATAGGGGAGTCAAGAAAATACAAAATGTCATATGAAAACAAAATAAGAAAATAGCTACATGAAACCAACATCAGGGAGTATTCACGAAAAAGCTTAGTTCGATTTAAACTTAATTATTTACTTATGAGGGGCATTTTGATGCCGAAAAGAATTCATGTTTAGTTTAATAAGACAAACTCAATATGATATTAGGATTAATCCCCATATTTTTCCGTAACTTTCTGACTTATATGGATCGTGAAAATTTTGGGAGATGTTCCAGAAAATGAAAATTACTCGAAAATCATGCTTTACTATTAATTTAATGAAAGTTGATTGTACAATAAAACGTAAACTTCTGTTTCGTATGTTAAGAACTCGCGAAGTCGCCTTAAGTTGAAGTGTTAAAAACTGTTGTTTTGGTGCAAAACCCTCTTAGTCTCAAGGGGGCGTTCAAGTATTACGTAACGCAATTTGGGGGGGAGGGGGGGTCTTGCAAAACGTTACTGTGTGTTACAAGGGGGGAGGGGGGGTTCGAACAATGCGTCACGTAACGTTTTTTTTTCTTAAATAAAAAAAAAATTGTGAAATAAATCTTCCAAGTTGGACACCCTTTTCGTTTATGTTTTACGGGAAGTCCATCGATTGTAATGTACATCATTTTTTTTTCTCCGAAGTTAGCAACCCTTTTGGACAATGTTTTACGGGAAGCCCTCGATTTTTCGTTTATGTAATGCGGGGAGTCCCTCAATTCTACTGTAGGTATGTAATTTTATTGCTCTGCGTAAAAAGCAACCTTTTTCGATTACGTCTTACGGGGAGTCCCTCGACTGCATTGTATGTCGAAATTTTCATTTCGCTCTCCTAAGTTAGCAAACCTTTTATTTTATTTTTTACGGGGAATCCCTCGACTGTATTATACTTACGTCATTTTTATTTTATTTTCGTTGTTAGTATTCGTTAGTGCTTTAAACACGCAGTACGCATAAACACAAATTGCTTGTAGTGAGCGTTGTTAAAGTGAGTTTGTAGATAGGTACTATAATGTCCACAAAAGCGGGGGATTTACATAATCAACTGTTCTTGGCCTATAAAGGCTCTCATGCTGACTTTCCAACGCATCTACATATGTCAAAAAAATACCAATGAAATTTGAAAAACATCAAAAGAAAAAATAAAGAAAAATTTATGGAACATAATAAATAGTATTATACGAGAGTTCAGTAAAAAATAGTCACTTCCAGAGTGTTACGTAACATTTAGGGGGGGGGGAGGGGGGTACAGAAAAACGTTACGGCGCGTTACATGGGGGGGAGGGGGGGGGTAAAAAATCTTCAAAAATTGCGTTACGTAATACTTGAACGCCCCCCAATATATTTGATTAGTTTAAAAATTAAACTATTTCGCGAAATCTACAGTTTCGATAAGAGCGTTTTATTGCTATTGTAAATACATTGTTCGTTGATACACACTTGCGCATTCTATGTGCAATTAGAATAGGTGACAATAACACACCTTGGTGACGTAATTTATAGCTGATATTGCCTTTCAGTGGCGAAGACTGACAATTTTCGTCATTTCGAAATAACTTAATCGGTACATCGAACACAAATATTGCATATTCAGTGAAAAATGTATTTTTTTTCAGATTTTTTTTGCTAAAGCTATAAAATTCACTTATATGGCGCTACGCCACCTTTTTGTAAAACATTCTAAAATAGCGGAACTCATAAAATATATTATTTAAAGAATAAAATTTGCAAGTATCATCTCAGAAGGGATCTTCTGTAAAATCATTTAAGTAAACCAGTCCCATTTCGCTGAAAGATATGGCAAGTTTGAGATTGAATATTCGCAAATGAATAGTTCGCGTAATCGAACGGCCGGATTTACTTCACGATTGCTGCATCTGGCGACTGCAGTATTTCGCATACTTAAATGTTTTGTGTCAAATCTATACAAATATCAGTACATAGTATGATTCGTATTGCGGCTGGCGAGTTGTCTAAGGTTAGTACGAGATAGGTACCTACGTAATACATATTATGTAGATAAATTATACAGTCCACCAGTCACTGGAGACCGTGGGAACTTGCCAAAGATGGCCACACACTACCTAGGTACCTACCACGTTCATGTCTCTTGTCGAGTTACGAAGACCAGCCCCCGTAGACAAATTCAAATTGGCGTTCGACTACAAACGAAGATTTCGCCAAAGTATAGTGCGAAAAAATTAACTGTCCACTGGAACATATGTGTAAACAATTATTTAATAAACCAAACAAAGACACTTGTATAAAAATATAAAAAGTGGACAGTTAATTTTCTTCCTACTCTACATTGTCGAAGAATTCGTTTGTAGTCGATCGCCAAATGCAATTTGTCTAGGCCCCCAGCTCCAATAAGTAAGTCAAGATATTATTATCTTCAAGCTATTCCTATATGTACTAAGTGCCCGTAAATGTACTTAGTACAAATGTAGTGCATTCAAACATTTTTTCATATTTGAAAGAATATTACATAAGTATTTTTGAATGGATCTATCTATCGAAGCCACAAGGATATAAATACGTATGGACAAAGAACGGTCGAATTTATTTGAGAAAGGAAGATGGAGCTAAGCCTATTGTTATTAAAGATGTCGACGATATTCCGTGTCGGTAATGGATGGCCTTAGCAAAGATGGATTTTGACAGTGACGACATGGAACGGAATAGGGACTTCTCGCTTACATCCATAAATGACCTAAATAGCGTTTTTGTTGACGGCGGAGATGGAATTATAATCATGAATTTTAATATTAGAAGCATTATGAAGCATTTCGATGATTTGTGTCTACTCCTTAGCAGCTTGAAATTTAAATGTGATGTGATTGTCCTGACGGAAACACAACTGTGTGGCGAGATACCATTTCATATTCCAGGTTACACATTTGTTGCTCGTATTGGCAGGCATACAACACATGATGGACTGGCAATATTTTATAATAATGAAACTATTTCTGAGGTTCATTGTGAATATCCCTGCCTAAATTATTCTAATGGTATTGTATTTAAATTCACAAATAGTGGAAGGAAACACCTCATTTTGGCTAATTACCGCTCCCCCTCTCTGAGCATTGCTGACTTTGTTGATGAAATAGACAGCTTGTTAGCCTCAGCCGTTGAATCTAACCTTAGCGATTTTTATTTTTTAGTGGGAGATATTAATATTAACATAAGTGAAGAGACTGTATTGGATCTTCATGCTAATTCTTACCTTAACACTTTATATTCGAAGGGATTTACTTCTCTGATAAATGGAGTCACTCGAGTGAATACGAGAGGCAACGACAGCTGTTTGGATCACACAATGATTAAATCAATAGAACCGGTACAAATTTGTGCTGCGTCTCTTACTACTGACATAACTGATCATTTTCCAACGTACGTTAAAATAACCATTCCATCAACTAACCGAATGACTCCCAGTAATAATGAGACCGGACAGAATCAACAAAATTATGCAGTTGTTGATATGGATAAACTCAGAAACCAGTTGTCACATGAAAGCTGGAGGGATGTTTTTTCATCAGGCAACCCAAATCAAGCAATGCAGATCTTTTATGATATTTTGAATGGGCATATGGATGAATGCAGAGTTATTAGGCGAACAAAAAAAAAGAAATATCAGAAGATAAGGCCATGGATCACACATGGTATAATCGTGTCAATACATAGGCGGAATACACTTTACCAACATTGGAGAAAATATGAAGACAGATGTAAGAGGAAGGGTCTGAGTGTGTGCGATGGACTTAAAACTAACTATATCACGTACAGAAATATGCTGAACACCCTAATCAGAAGATGCAAGAAGCAATATTATGAGAATCAACTGAGACTTTCGGGTGGGTGTGCTAAGAAATTATGGAATGTGGTTAACCAGATAACATCAAGAAAAGCCCCCAAGCTCACGGAGATTAATAGATTGGAAGAAGAAAATGGTAGGATAGAAACGGATGGATTGAGGATTTCCACTATGTTTAATGAATATTTCGTCGGCATTGCAAACAATTTGATAGAGCAAATGAATTCTGCATCCATACAATCCCGTGAAGAGATGATGGGTGCATCGCTCGTGGACATGGAAGTGTGGGAAAGCATTACAGATGCTGAAGTTGGTTTATTGATAAATGAGCTAAAAAACTCATCAGCTGTGGGGCCTGACGGAATCAAGGCCGAAACACTTAAATCCATAAGACAATATATTGCTAAGCCGGTATGTTACATAATTAACCTTACAATGAATACAGGTGTATTCCCCGCAAGCTTGAAGGATTCTATAGTTGTGCCTGTTCATAAGGGAGGCTCACCGCTCCTAATGAATAACTATAGACCAATATCACTCATCTCCCAGCTAGCAAAGATATTTGAAAAGGCCATTAAGCGGCGATTATTGGGCTATATAACTAATAAGGACATATTAGAAAATAATCAGTATGGTTTTAGAACTGGGATGGGGACGGAGGATGCTCTCTATAGACTAACGTCGTTGGTTAGTGAGCGGCTGGACGTGGGAGACAATGTCTTATCAGTGTTCTTGGACCTCCGTAAGGCATTCGACACAGTGAACCATGGTATTCTCCTAAGAAAGATGGAGCATCGAGGGATCGGTGGAGGTTGCTTGGCACTTTTGGCTAATTACTTGAGCGACAGAACACAGAGAACCAGAGTCAATGGACACTACAGTTCTATAATGACAGTAGAGCATGGAGTGCCACAGGGAACCGTATTGGGACCAGTATTGTTCCTTCTATATATAAACGACCTTTGTGGCATGGACGTTCCAGGACAGATTATCACCTTTGCAGACGACACGTCCATTACTGTCTATGGCCAAAACTGGAATGCAGTTTATAAAAATGCTTCAGAATGCCTTAAACGTGTGAAGACCTGGTTAAGAAACAATTTATTATCACTTAATTATGAAAAGACAGTTTATGTGCCATATTCTTTGAACAAACGTAAGTCACCACGAGATTGCTTGCCTGTTAGGATTCATAATGAACGTTGTGACGAAAATTGTACGGATTGCCCAGAGGTATGTAGGGTTCAACACGTAAAATATTTGGGTGTCTATATCGACGAGCATTTAAAATGGTCCAAACATGTAGATTACGTAACAAGGCGATTAAGAGGTCAACAGTATATTTACAGAAGACTAATTGAGGTTGTTGGACTGGATGTTGTCAGATTGGTCTATTATAGCCTTGCTCAGTCCGTTCTAACATACGGGATCTTGGTATGGGGAGGAGCATTTGATAACCACTTATCTGCGATGAATGTTGTCCAGAGGTTGATAATAAAAATAATTTATAGGAAGCCAATCAGATTTGATACCAATCAATTGTATGACCTGAGTGGCTTCTTGGAATTGAGGAAGTTATATTTGCTACAAATTCTGAAATTTATTTATAAGAAGCCAGAGATATTTGTAAGCTCATCGAATAGAAGAACGAGTAGCAGATTAGGGAATGTATTTACATTACCTAATTGTAGAACACGGCAGAGGCTAAGACACCCAGCGTATGTGGCACCAAAACTGTTTAACACAGTACCCGAAGATATCAGGAAAAGTGGAAGTATAGCGGCTTTCTCAAGATGTGTCAAGCTTTGGCTGCCTGGTGTGGATGCTTCCTCTTTCCTTCTGTAGCTCCCCGCATTCGTAATGAGATTTTACTTCACTGTGGAGTACAGAGTTTAGATTGTGTTGTAGTGATGTTGATGGGTTTGTCGAGTGATAGTTTTCAACTACTGGGGTGTTTTATCGTTTGGAATGGGTGTTTCATATGTGGCATGTTTGTGAGTTGTGTGCCGCATGATATGTTTGCCTGTCTTTGAATGAAAGGGGTATCAATGGGTATATAGCTTATTATTCATTTATCTTATTATCTACTATTTATCTTACTCTTATCCAACTTGATTTGCTGTATACTTAGTTTGCTTCTGTCTTTTATCTTATTTACTATTTTATCCTCTATATAATTAACAATTCTGATTTGAAGTGTGTATTAATGTAAATTATTGCAATGTTAATCATTAGTACCCGTATGCTATGCTCTACCTATTTAACTATCTTTTTCAATTTATTTGTTTTATTTTAATTTTATTTTTTCTATATTTGTATTATAAATCTTATTATTTATTTATTAGCAGTTTTATTCAGTTCTATTTTTCTTTTAATTTTTTGTTATTATTATTTATGTATTCTTATGTGTTTTATTCTTATTTTCATTTTCTCCTTTTAAAGGATTATTTTATTGCTAATATTATATATTACTTTCTACATGCTATAACCTCAAACTCACTATTATCATTTACTACCTATTCATGATGTATTTATCTAATTCACTTTTTTATGTAAAATGCGTATGGTGTAAGTATGAAGTATATGCTGGATCTATTTTACTATCTATTTCATTATTATTTGTTTTATTATCTGAGTAATATTTATTGTTGTTTTTACTATTGATTATATATTGGTCCTTTTTTATCAATTTCGTACTTTTTATTCTGTATTTTTGTTGTATGTGTTTTATTGTTTTTGTTTTCCTTTTCTTATTCTAATGAATTATTTTATTGCTAATGTTGAATATTTATGGATACCTTCAAATTCTCTAGTATTATTGATATTTACTATTAATTAGATTTGAATTTATCTAATTGACTATTTATCCTTTATGTAATCTTATTCTTTTTGTAAAACATGTAAACTATTTATTTCATTTGAAATGTGTAGGTATTAATTTTATTTATTTATTTATTTATATACATTAACGGCAAAAGCCCAAAAGCAAAAGCAAAAATGGGAAATCTGTCCAACTATGCTGGATATACTCTACTATCATTTTTATCATTATTATTTTCCATATTTTATTATTGTTTTTACTAATTGTATATTGTTTTTACTAAGTACTTTTATTGTTTTGATTTTTTATTTTATTTTATTTTATTCACACTGACTTTTATGGCTTATTTTAATGTATACCCCCACACACAGGCACTGCCTTGTGGGATTTTCGATTAATTGTTTTAAATACTTGTATTTGCTTTTTGTTTTACTTGTATGCTTGTTTTTTTATACTGAATTTTTATATATCGAAAATAAATCTGATTTATTATTATTATTATTATATCTTTTACACACCACTTTGGGTCATAGGGGGGCAACAAGAGCTCGATCTTTCGCAATGTTTATGACCTCCACCCGCACCATATCCAACTCCCGCAGCTCTGCTTCGAAGGAGTGGAACGGTGTTAATTTATTTATTTCACAACACAGAGTGTACAATAATTGAAAGTTTGTGCAAAAGTGAAATTAATTTTTCTATTTTAAGATGACTGGAGTGATGTGTGGTAGGTATGCCCCTCGTCTCATTGTTTTGTCTCTGTGTATTTTCTCACCTTTGTCAGAGAGCGACGTGTACTTAGTTTTTTTTTTATCATTCCACCTTCGTTTTCTATAATATTCACTTTCAAATGAACCTATAATATCTTGTATTATCAGCTGTCATAATGATTTTATTGTTTAGTTGATTGATGGGCTGAACAAACGCGTTTCTACGTGAATGGGAATGTCATTTTGTAATAGTAAGCGTTATACAGTATTATGCATCGTTAGTCGTTATTTATTAACAATTTGACTTAAGTAGCAGAATATTGTGTTTTCTTTTTGCATTGTTATATTGCAAATATTTATGTGCATGAGTTGAATGAACAGAAAATAGGGCCGTCCAGGGTAGTGAGTACGTAAGGGCTATAGCACGACTAACTACTTCCTAGTGTAGTTAGCGCGAGTACGTAACGTCCGACTTAACTACAAATGTAGTTAGATGTGTGTTTCAGCGTGGTTATTATAACAGCATCTGTCGGGTCGCGTTCCAGTGTAGTTAGCAGTAGTTAGGCAGTTTATATGTGGTTTAGAGCTGTCAAAGTTGCGCGCTTTGTTATTATTTTTGCATCGTTTGTTTTAAATAATTAATTTATTGGAAATATGAATGCATTACTACTTTTATTAATTTTATTTTTTATTTTATTTCCCAAATTAAATATTTTATAATAAAATAGTAATACCGTAATACATATAAAACTAGGTTAATATTTTTTTTATTTGGGATTTGTTATCGACGAGATATTTTTTTTTATGTCAGCCGATTGGAACAACTCAAGTTTGTAGAAAAATTAGCAGACGAAAGGGAAAACAATACATGATTTTGAACATTTGTATGGAAATTATTAAAAAATAAATAAATAAAAATAAAATCTTTCTTTATTTCTCGCAAGCAAATATTTTACAAACAATTAAGACATACAAATAATAATTAAGATAAAAAATCTATAGGGAAAATAAAAGAGTATCAGAAAACATCAAGTGTATTTACTTCTTAAAATTATCATAACTGTTTTTATATATTTGATGAAAAATGTCAAATAATGATGGCCGCCACAAGTTTCTTCATTGAAAAATACAATGAAAAAACATTTTTTTGTGTTAGATGTTGGCAAACCTTACTATTTCCGGCTTAAAACTTAACTACATTGCGTTATCGCGTTACGTACTCGCGCTAACTACTAATGTAGTTAAGTCGTGGTTATGAGTAGTTAGATTGATGTGTGGTTAGTCGTGCTATAGCAAAAGTTACGTACTCACTACCCAGGTGTCCGATTTAATATTTACATACTTTTTTTTGTGTGTCCAGTGTGTATTTGGCAGCAGTAACAGTCATCGCCTCATTGTTCGCCATGGTAAGGAGGCATGTCAGATGGTGGTTGTCTTCTTAGAACTGTTGAAATTTTAGGGTCTACGCTGGTCCACACTCTGTTTTTATAATATTGATTTAGATATATGTCTTATCGTGACTGTCTGACCTCTCAAAGAATTGAAAAAAATACAATAAAATAAAAATTCGCCGCGTGTAATTTTGTTGCAAGAGATGTTTTAGAAATTAACATCCAATTTATGATGTAAAAAGACAAAAGATAGAAGCAAGCGCCCTCTTCTAAGATTTGGAATGTGGTAAGTCACGAAGTCCATGACCGTCCACCTCAAATGACGGAACTCAGTATGAGAGGGTCTAATGTGAGGAAGAATTGCGCTCCCCTTGGTCAAGTACATTGTGTATTCCTAACACATGTTGCAGCCATGTCCTTCTCAACTTCATTAAGTTATTTATTTATTCTTTTTAAGTGGACATTTCTCTAAAGTCTAGACTTCTTTTATGCACAACTTGCTGTGTATGTGTACGTTAGCCAAGTTTGAAGAGTTCTTTTATCCACATTACTTTATGACTTGATTATGAAATACATAAATAGCACTTTCTGAACAAGATTTTATCTTTAATACTTAGCATACCTAATTTAAATTATTGAGGCAATTTTTAGAATTAAATCAATCAATTTGAGACCCGTTATCTCACTTTTGACTTTATTGTTGGAAGCCTTTTGTTCTGAGGTCAAGTATCTGTATATACTCGTTTCTTAAAAGAATATAACAGCTTGAGCTAAATACCTTTTTATTTCGATCAATGAGTGATGCGTCAGTTGGTTGAAAGCGCGCTCTGTGATCGCATCAATGGCTCTTCAGTTACGTCAGTCTATCTGCAGATCCAACGCTCCACGTTGCGGAATCGTCACAATCAATGGCTACTACAGCACGCATGCACGCTACGCCACTACGCAGGGTTCCGGACGAGTAAGCGGCCACAAAGGTTGCGTAACATTCGCCGTCCGGTACATCCGCGATTTGCCGGCGGGGAAAGTGCCGGCTGCTGCCACTGAATGCGACTCGCAAGGGCCCTCCATCGCCGGTGTCGCTTCGTTCGAACTGAACAATGAACATCCCCATAATTTTACCTGCAGTACATTATACCTACATATCTTACTCTAAATTTATCATTAATGTTTTTCTGCTTGTTTCCTATAGATTCGAAAATTCTTACGGAAAGTCAAAAGTAAATTATCGACGTTAAGACTCGTTCATTAATCATGTGACGATTTTAGTATATTTTCAGACTCCTCCTCCCGCGTACATGCTACATAAGGGGTGTTGCTGATACACCCCTTATGTAGCCCTATCCAAAATCACGCGTATGTATATTTTGAGTTTGTTCAACAATAATAAATTATACCTAGTAATTAGGTGTCAGTAAAGCCAGCGGAGGTTTATGCCTGAGGCAATTTTTTCCAGTCGACCGGTCACCTCTAATCTGAGACCTTTTAACCCCGGGTAGAAATTTAAAGTGAATAAAAAAAAACCCGGGACCTCGTGATTTGAAGTCAACGCTTATACCACAAGGCTACCGAGATCCATCTATAATCTTTAAAATTAAAAAAGGTATTTGTGAAAAAAGGTGTTAGGTATCTATTTTAGGTAAATGGGCATACATTTAGACATTTTCTCAATGGTAAAAGCGGCATGTCAGAACCATGTTTATTTGGTGTCATCGGTGATCCATGACTTTTAGTTTAGCTCTCCTTGTACCAGCTATCTAGATTTCAAAATCTATCTGAGAACGCTATTCTGAAAATAAAAATGTTAACATAGCATCAGTATGAAAGTGTATTTTATTGTTCTGTTTTTTTCTTGTTGCAGATCTAGTCCACTGTACAAACGAGCCCAACGTATCCATCCCCCAGCTGGCCAATCTTCTGGTGGAGAGGTCGCAGAGCACCAACTGGGTGGTGGTCTATAAGGCTCTCATCACGGTGCATCATCTACTGGCGTATGGCAATGAGGTAACCTCCATTTATATACCTATTTCAGATCGACGTTCTTTTATTTTCGTTCTAGTTCCATTTTTAAATCAAATAAAAATAACTCTTTACACTGGTAGGGAGTTATGATGGAAAATTTAACATAGATTTTCCGGATCAATTTTTATCCTAAAATACCCATGAACAAACTACACAAACTCTCTAGAGTTTTATGAGAGAGGAAGAAATTGTTAATAATATGTGAATATATAATAATGAATATAATGTAAAAAATAATAATTTGATTGGATAAATAAAATAAATAAATAAATTTACCCTTTTTGTTTCGAAGTTTCAAAAAGTGTTTAATTACAGATTAGATGCTTACGGCCGGTTTCAAAAAATAGACTAAAGAACTATTTAGAAAAGGAACTTTTAAAATTTAAAGTCTCCTTTAAGTTGACTCGTTTCATAAAAAAGTATTCCCGCGTACTTTAGCTAAACTTTAATAATATGTCAAAAAAATATTTGAAAGTTGGTAGCAGTCAGTAATGTTACCATGGAAAACTAGGATGTTTATTAATATATTCCCGGAATTTCTGTCAATCTGTCAAATAATTCATTTCTCAATAGAGCATCAAAGTGTCGTTATTTGTGATAATTTATTATTATGGTTTATGAATTAGTAAACGAAAACTGTAAACAATAATATTCTTCCCGTTTTGCCATGTTTTCCACCCTATTTTAGTCATATTTGTTAATAAAGAGAGCGCCATTAAATTTTCTATGAACTACGTTGGCAATAGATTGAATTACACTATAGTCTACTTTAAGTCCCATTAACGGGACTTTTAAAACAAAGTGTCCTCCTGTTAAAATGAAACGCGTTATTTTTTAACGCAATCTTAAAGTCTCCTTTATTTTTTATGAAACCGTCTGTTAGCGAGTCATTAGTTATTGATAAATAGAATTATGCGAAATTCCCTTCCACAGGCTAATCATGATAAGAAAAAAAACATGGAAGAGAAACCCATTTCGATAGTTTTGCAACGGACTCGTAAAGAAGCATGTTAGGTCCAAAAAATCAGAGACCGCGGCAAAAAAAACAAACAAACTGTCTTCGTCGTAGTATTGATCAAGTTTTTAAGAAGTTGCTCATATACGTGATCCAGGACATAAACAGAGTAATCAAAACGCGAACAATAATAGGTAGATACGTTCTTTTACGCACGACCAAATTCGACGTACAAAGGCGAAATTCGTTTCGCGTCGTATCGCCACCGTAAACGTAAGCTACTATACACTGACTGAATGGAGGACGGCCTTGGCGCGTCATTTCTGCGATACGGTGACACGGTCACACAAGGGCCGGGACTCTGTCGGCAATTGCGAATTAGTATTTTGTTGTATCTTGCGTGAATCGTTTGTCCGTCAAGTGTCAGAGTATACAGTGAGTACTCACGTAACGTACAACACTCTTGGCGCACTTACTTTGGCTCTAGTAAACTACTAGATGTCACCATGTGAGGCGAATATACCTAATTTCGATTTGAATCGTAAATGATGGCTGTAGGTACTCGCATTACCTACTTCTCTATCTTTTTTAAACCACATTTATATTATATTTTACATCCGTATTCTGTCAGTCTCACCAACTGTCAAACAACTGACAGTTCCTGTCAAACGCCAATTTAATTTCAAAATTGGAAAAATTGTACCTATTATAAAAGTACTAAGAAGGTTGCTTACTTACGAGTTTTCTTTAATTTTCTAATTTTCCACGCAACTTTATTAATTTTTTCTTTCATAAAAACCTTCTCCTGATAAAAGGCAACACGACAAAAAAAAAAGAATTAGCGAAATCGGTCCGGACGCTTAGGCGTGATGCGAAAAATAGCTCTCCATTTTTGTATATAAGACTAGCTTTCCCGACAGACGTTGTCCTGTGGTCCTAACACTCCTAACTATGAATATTGAATTCGAGTTTGTTTGGTGATGAATTCATTATCTTTTTACCAATGTAATTTCGACCAATGCGCCTGTTTTAAACCATGTATATAATCCATCTGCCAATCTCGCCAACTAGGTATCTAACAACAAACAGTTCCTGTCAAAATTTCAAAAATAGAATAATTAATTATATTGTTAAAAGTAGTAAAAAGATTACCTACTTAGAGTTTTCTTTGATATTCTTATTATCCCTGCAACTTAGTTATTTTCTTTCATAAGAACCTTCCCCTGACAAAAGCAAACACGCCAAAATAGAATTATAATAATATAGTCGAGCTTCCCAACAGAAGTTGTCCTGTGTAGTCCTTAGGTACTATGAATATTGATTTCAAATTTGTAATTTATAGAAAAATGCGTTTAAAATATGTTTGAATGTTAAAAAAAATATTTCTGAAAGTTTAAAAGTAATTCAATAAATATCTGAGTAGCAATGTTTTGAAACTCAATGGTTGTCAAATAAATTAAAATTGTGTTACTATAGATTTTTTCACAGATGGCGTTGATGTTAGTAAATCGCCGTTCCATAGTAACTTTAATACTTATTATTATAAATATCATTTGCTATCCATTTTTAGATTTTTTTTTATTAATTATTATGTTATCCGGAGCGGAGAATAATCCAATAAACCAAATATCATAAAAAATCTGCTCAGCCAATCTCGAGTTCTAAGTGTTCGCACTACACTAACACGAATTTCTTTTATATTATAGATAACTCTTAAATTTGACGTATCCATGTCATTGTTTTTGAAAGAAAATTTTGATAAAATAGCGTTTGCTCAGTCTTTGACAATGAACTAGTATCCAGTAGTATCTATAAAAATAGTTATGTAATTATATTGGGGAGTTTTTTTCCATGTGTACCTACCCTATCTGAAAGATTCTTTGTAATCACACAATACTTTTTGTCGAAAAAAATGTTTATTATAGTTTTTAAAATTGTTAGCAAAGCTTATGTGCCCTAAGTTCAAAGGCAAAATTTCCTGATATAGTTTAAGGTGGTCTTAAAAATAGATCAGGCACTGTAGTACGTGTATAACCATTAGTTTTATTCTTTTTGCTGATAAGCGGCAATTGCGTTAAGGTCAGTTCGTACTGTATTTATATTTTCTTGCATTGTCACGTGTTCAGCTGCACGCAGCACACGTATGGACGTGATTTTTTTCGATTTGACAATACAATAATATAGGCATTGTGTTTTGAAATTGCCATTGAATTTGCTTCTACCGATTTTCAAATTACAACTCGTGCAATTCTTTTGTCTTTTTAAACCCACGGGAGAGGTTGTAGGTATTACATATAAATATAGGCTACGTTTTCACTTAATTGACTTCTGCAGAATTATACACAGTAATATCAATTCAAATCTATACTAATATTTTGAAATCTGAAATTGTTTTACATATGTTTGAATGCTATAATCTCAAAAACCATTTTGTTATTAATAATATATTTTTGTTTTTGATAATATCCTATTTCTTTGAGAATGATTAAGGCTATTTAAAATCACGCCACGACTCTTATGGTCTATTTTCCTAGGAATACGGTACTGTTATAAACAGCGGTGAATGTGCCAGCTTAGAACATTGTCTACGTGTGTTACCCTGTAGCGACAAACAACACTGTCGTAATTTTGAAAGACTGTCGACAGACTGCTTCCTAGGAACTCAGTGCATTAGAGACCCCGCTTTGTAAATTCGTTACGAAGAAAAACCACACGAAGCGCAACGCCATATTTGTCACTGAAATTTATAGCCTTTGCGCCGGTCGGCGCGGATAGGAATCGACGTTCTACGTGTTTTCACCCATAGAGTGTCAAGACATGCGCGTTTTAAATATTGCCAAGATTTGTGTATGATATGATTCACGCTCACGGTAAAAAATCAAAAATAGGTGTATGAAATAATTTGTATGTAAGAAGAACGTTTGCCGTGTCAGCTAGTGTTCTATAAAGGCAGTTTGAATGGTCCGATCGGGTAGCCATGACAGACAACTGGGTCGGAGTCAAGTGGAATAAAATGGCCGCTAACGTTATCGGTCATTGAATGAGACCCTCCACCACCCGAGCAGAAGATATAAAAAATACGCTATGGGCAAAAATTTCATGTGCTTTTTTGTTAGTATGTTAATATCATCCATCGCTTGCTTTGTCCTATAGCATAGAAATCGTCTTGACGCTGTATTGTTAGTACAGCAGCATTGTCTCTAATTGCCTGATAATCTTCATAATACCTCGTCAGTCTAACGGGGCCTGTCGCAGTCCATGACCTAGGAGACACTCGCATGCACATTATACCGAACCATTGTTTTCGTCACAACTCTCGTTACCGACAAAACATACTAAATATGAATTAATTATAATTTATTCATCTTATAGTTGAACTAGCGGTCTGCCCAGCTTCGCACGAGTAGATATTTAAAAAAGATATTTAGTTTTCGTAAAGATACCTAACTTTTTCAAAGTATTCTATAGCCTATATTGATCTGGATAATGCAGCATTCGAATGGTCCTCTCCCGTACGGCTCGTACCTTTGTGGCGCCTACATCGCAGCCGCACTTCAATTAAATTTTTAAAATAAAAGAACGCATTTGTAAATAATGATGTGTTCTGAAAAGTCGTTGTAAATTTTTTAACCTATCATCAAAAGTTTTAGCAGCGCACGCGATGTAAAGAATATTTAAGATATTTTTTTTTGCCTTGGGTTAAACAATTGGAGTTTTAGCAAGGATCCCTATTTCTTTTTTTTTTTTTTTTTTTTGAAAATGTAATATAGCCTTTGTCACCCGGGGATTGTGAGCTTCCAAACAGTGATTTTTTTTTCAAATGTGTCAGTTATTTCGGAGCCTATTCAATGCAAACAAACAAACTAATCAAATTTTCGCTCTTTATAATATTAGTACATATAGATAAAGTGTTTTATTATCATCAGTCTTAAATACGAGACATGTGTAATTATGCCTGTACTTAAATTTACCCATGATTCATTATTTGTATATTGTACTAGTTTTCCCGATAGATGTTGTTCTCTATTTATAATGAATGTTGAATTTGAATAGAATGACAAATTAATTAACCATTACCACAATTATATATCCGACCGATGCATCTATTTTAAAAGATGATAACACGGCTCTTATGACAATCCCACCAACTATAAAAAAAAACTGACAGATGTTAAGGGCCAATTAAGATAAAAAATAGAAACATTTTCATTGTCAAAAATCACTAAGAAGGTTACATAGAAAAGTTTTCGTAAATGTTCTAATGATCCGCCCACTTTTCATATTTTCTTTCTTTCATAAGAACTTTTTCCTGGAAATAGCAAGCACAAGAAAAAAAAGGATAACTAGTGAAATTGAACTTGGTTATATCCTCGCGGATTGAAGACTGGGTTTTTCCTAGTAACATAGTTAATCAAACCAATGTTTGGGAAACAATCTCAACAGACAATGATTTTATCAGATCTTGGACAACAGAGCTGAGGGCGTACAACCACCTAGGCCAGGTTAAAAGCGCTTTCCATTCCTAGGAAACATTCGCTGTTCTCTGTTGCCAATTGTCATTTCGTTGAAACTGATACCGAAGAAGCAATTGGTGCGTTCAAAAAGCATGTTTTGGAGGTACCCCAATCGAAGTGGAAAAAAGGCCTCGAACGTTGGATCGATCGAATGCAAAACTGCATTAATAATCACAGAAATGATTTTGAGACATAGTAAAGCAATATCAGTTACAAATTTATGGTCAGTTATTGCAAATCCCGAAATATAAAAGGCAACCCTACATTTTTAATACACACGGTGTAACATCGGTTTAGGAGCAAATTTTCATTTTCTTTCTAATTTCTTAAAAACTAATAAGTTTAAAAGCAAACTCGCATCGATCCACTTTTGTACAAATGTGGGAAATCGATCCTAAGCAACGGGATTGATGCCATTTTGCATATCAACCAAAATTTTGACATCAAATTTCTCAAGGATTGAGTTGGATTTGCTTTTATTGTAGTATAACAATAAATAGCCCTATAAATAATATTAATGTTACTACATTCATAGTTCATTTTATTCCAATATTGGATGGATGCGAGTTTGCTTCTATACCCCTTTAGTACATGGAGCAAGGATTCATGGAGAATTTATTAGCCTTGCAAATTTCATGTAACTAGCGATATTGCACCGTGTTGAGAGATAGACAATGAAACAAACTAGGTAGGTACTTCACTCTATTGAATTGTCCCTGCAGTCTTATCGGTATTCGCTACTATTAAATGAAGTACCTAAGTGTGCGCTTAATCAAACACGGCGATCTTTGCTCGGCGCCTCGGCGATGTTTATAAACATCGCCGAGGACTATTTATAAACAATGCGGTTATATCTTAATCAATTCCCTTTTGTTAATGAATCACGGGATTGTTTTATATTAATATCCATTATTGTGCTGTCATACTTGTCAATCTCTTAAACATTTACAAATGTGGGTTGTGTTTGTAAATAAATATACTTATTTCCATTCTTAAATATCACACGCGTCAGACATGCTATGACGCACTGTGCGGAAAACAGTGCAGATACGACTACACAGTATCTCGTCGAAAGACTCTAACGTATTGAGAAATACATTTTTTCTAAAGGTAAAGGGCTGCCTTCCGCAGGCTTCGGTTAGTTACGCAGATCAAAATCATCGGCCAGCCTCGGTTACTGTATCAATCCTTGCAATTATTATATGGAGTTGGAGCAAATTATGCTTCAGAAGGTTAGAAATGAGAAGCTACCTATAGCGGAATAATCTTTGAGACGTTATATTGGGTTCTGGTTCCATGTTATTTAGTGTAAATGCACCCTTAGCATCTAATCGCCCATCCATACCTGGAAGCAGAGTTTATTTTCTTGATCATTGATATAGACACTAATCTGTCATCGCTTATTAATAAGTTCTTGCTTCATCAATTATAAAAGAATGTATGCCGTTTCTAGATTCGGCTCTATGTTTGCGCACTATCATAACATCAATTATTTATGCTCGATTTTACACGATCATTATTTTGCCGAATTCAGAATCGGGTAAAAACCGTAATTATGTTAGAGGGCGGATTGATAATCAGGGTAAAAATGAAAGTAAGAGTTTCTTTTTTTCAAACGGATTTAGGGTGCTTCTTATATGGTCGAAAAAATTTTTTTTTCTAATTTTTTAGGGGTCATCCCTGTATTTTATCCTATGCTATAATTTATTGCTACAGATTTTTTTTTAGAATTTTTAAACAACTTTTAGGGGTCGCTACCTCTAGAAGAAAATATCATATTACTTATGTCGGTATAAAAAAATAAAAAAAAATATTTTTAATTTATTTTTATTTCAGAATTTTAAATCCTACAGAAATTTTAAAATAAAAAAAAAAATTGATATTAGATATGTAGCTATTATAACAATAACTGTAAGGAAATTTTCCAATTTAGATTCCGTCTCCATAAATTTTCTATACAAACTTTCAACAGCCGTTAGCAACCCCTAAACTATGTTTTAAAATTCTGAAAAAAATCGTAGTTCCATTTTTTACATAGTTGAACTGAATGACAGGGTGACCCTTTGACATTTTAAAATTTAAATTTTAAGAAGCACCCTAACGGATATCATTTATTTTTCAACCAAATTTTCGTTAAGAGCCATAATAATAATATAACACTTTTCTATACAAAGGTGTCAGTATAGCCGGCGAAACTTATTGCCTGAGGCAATTTTTTCCAGTCAACCGGTCCCGTCCAATCTGAGACAGGCCAACCCCGGGTAGAAATTTCAAGTGAAAAAACACTTAGAAAAACTCTGACCCGACCGGGAATCGAACCCGGGACCTCGGATCTGAAGTCCACGCTAGTACAACTAGGCTACCGAGGTCGGTTCATAGCCATACACTTCGTTATAGAAGATGCTGGTGTTTTTTTATCCCCTCTTTTTAGAAATGTTTTCCAAGGCTCTCATAATAAATAGACCTTCGAATGTGACCTGCAAATTAGTTCTATATCATTTTTTCTCAAGCCATTTTTTGTTTTTTTTTTGATATAGAAAGATGTCACTGGGAGCGTTGTCAGAAGCACATGGTTGATGAGGAAGAGTTTCGTGACGTAACTCCAACATCTTTTTGCAGTTGCAATCGCGGAGGAATGTGCAGGAGCATAATCGTGATGAAACATGGCTTTTTTCTTGGCAAGATACGACCGTTTTACTTTGGTTTCTTGATTCAGCTAGTCTGAGAGTGTAGCATAATATAATACTCTCCATTTATTGTATCCACTTTTTAGATTTGACCTTGTGCGTCCTAAAAACCGCACACATAACTTTGTCTTCTGATGAAATCACTTTGGCCTCTTCGGAGGACGAATTCGTCTCCATACTCTTTAAAGTCTTTCTGGGATAGGTTCCTTGTGGATTTTCGTCTCATAACAAATATCGGTACCTATGTATTGGAAGAATTTTCGAAATTGAACAAACGCAACAGTTATTTATTAAAAGGAAAAACGAAAATTTATTAAATATCAAACATTCTGATCAAAGGGAATAGACCGACTAATGAATATTAATAATAATATTCTTTCGGTAAACATTGTTATCGGTATTAAAGTTAACGAGGAGATACTGTATTAATAATTAGTTATTTAGTTAGTTAATGGGTCTTTTGAACTCCAATTAATCATATCGCAAAGTTTTACTATTTAATAATTAATTAATAATCTACATGACTCTGCGGGCTGTTTATGAAATTATGATATAGAATATTATCTTTTCTACTAGCAGAAAAACTTGTCGGACGACAGACATACAAAATAGATTGTTTGAATGCTCTATAACTCAGTTCTATCATACCACGGCAGCCTAGTCGAAAAGGCGTGGATCGGGTTCGATTCCCGGTCGGGTCAGAGTTTTTCTAAATGTTTTTTCACTTGAAGTTTCTACCGGGGGTTGGCCCGTCTCAAATTGGACGGGACCGGTTGACTGGAAAAAATTGCCACAGGCAATAAGTTCCGCCGGCTATACTGATACCTTTGTATAGAAAAGTGTTTTTTTTTTATGAATCTATGCTCACTCAAAGTGAACACAACCTCCGATACGAAAGCCGGCGTTGTAACCGCTAGTCTACCAAGCACTTCAATTTAATATCGACTTTCAAACGAATATTATAAGCATGAAAAACACTTCCCGTAGTTGGATTGCTTTTGTAATTCTATGAAAAATATTTTAGCTGCTTTGAGTGTCTCAATGAAAATAACGAGCTACGAACGAACTTACCAATTGCAATATAGGATTTTTGTTGAAAAACAGTTATGTTTGGGAAAGGTCTTTGGGGTTATCTCGCGTATGAGACCACACCCACTTTTACATATATGTAATATTTGTATCTAGGTAGGTACCTTTGCGTGTTATAAGGAACGATGGTGATATGTCAAAGGGCATCTTGTGGAGTTCTTTGTATCTACTACAGTAGGTAAGTTGTAGTTGAAAGTATAATAATGAGAAATTGGAGAAAGTAGGCGAATATCTTTGATGTATGGTTTTTACAAAAAAATATTCGTCAACATAATAATATTATGAAAACTCGAACAACCAGGCAGATGCCAAATTTGACTCTTTTCAATTTTGTTAAGCGGAAGCCCATTTATTGTTTTTTCAATCGTTTTTTTTTACCTATTTGATGTTACTTTTTTTTTTAATGGACCTGTGTGCTCATTCAAAGTGAACAAAAAATACTCTTTTTTTACTCTTTCACAGTAAGCTACGCTTTAAAGCTTACGTCTTGAAACAGGAAATGATAGAGACCTGGGATTGAACTTCTAGTAAGAAACAGTACGAAAGCCGGCGTCGAAACCGATAGGCTACCAACCACTTGAATGATTCCTTCCATTTGGGAAGTATATTAGAACGATTTTTAAATAATACTCTTGGAATTCAATCCGGCTACTCTTGGAATTCAATCCGGCTACTCTTGGAATTCAATCCGGCTACTCTTGGAATTCAATCCGATTCGACTTATCTTGTTTGAAATTGTTTTGCTGTCAGAATAATCAAACGTGTATTAGTAATAATTGACAAATATTCATTACGATCTAGTCCTGAAAAATGGTCACAAGAATCTAGACATAATTAGAACGTTGTGCTCCAACAAAGCCAATAGTCAATAAATATGAGACATTAACAAAAATGGAGATTTAGTCATATCCAGGCGCCAAATACATGACAGCAGTCAAATATCTATATTTTTCGACATGTTAAACTTGTTGAGAATTCTCACGATTAGGACTTAAACATTACCACCTAATGGCGAACGTGGTTAACGTAAAATGATCACACTAAGACAGCCTTCGAAACAACAGTAGAAGACGGTCGTAAGCCCGTACTGGTTTGTTCCATTCAAAAATCGAACATTAGTAATGAATTGTTAGAGTCATCAGTTGTTACATTGACAGATATTATGCTGGATGAAGAGAATAATACATTTGGAACTTTTAATTTTTTCTACCCAATTCTATAGTACCTAAACGACCTTAGACCTTATACATGACTAGTTATATTTCCTTAAAATTGGACTGCGTGAATCATACAGCAACACTGTCCAAACGGGAGAACTTGATGAATCACTCGCAGCAAGCCACCTCGTGTAGTTCGGGGAATCTCACATAGCCAGGTTCAATGGTCTCATCTCTGCCTCGTATAATATGTAGGTACTGCTCACCTATATCGACGGATAGCATGCCAGCCAATACATAACAACAAGTAGCCATTCATCGCTGCAATTTTGCATAATTCTCCTCATTCTGTCGATTTTATTGCATCCTGTCTCATCTTTGTTTGGCATAACGTGAATCCCGACTGTCTATCTGTTTATTCTTTGCACACTTTTCATGATTTTTATCTGTTGACATCCTCGCGTTTGTTGGATGTTGGGATCAGCTCTTCTTATTCTGGTCTGGGGTTGTATTTCTTGCATTTCTATACTACACCGATCTTCTTTCTTCATGACAATAATTATCTGCAATTTCCTGTCTTCCTCTATAAATTTTATCTCATAAATGTTAAGAAGTCTGATTTTACTAGCTAACTGGATGAAGTCACCTTAGATAAATAAAAAAAAATCGAGAATGGAGACGGTAGTGTCCGAAAACTGGTTCATGTTTGAACGATAAATTTAGTGATTTAGAACTATACTTACTACAAGACTCTTTCATTTTAATTTTGAAATGGACTATCTCAGCATCTTTTGCCCAAAACATCCAAGATATTAGTTATATGTGGTTTGAGATTTAAAAGACATATTATTATTTACTACCACGATTTTCTGATACATATAATCTATTATTTTCTTACAAATAGTTCATGAGATCTTTCCTACTTATACTACGTCGACGGTAGATTGGTTGACCTACATGGGTACCTACCTACTCTCATTATGTCTGAGCACTTTTTTGTAAGAACATTCCCCATCTTTACTATTGACATTTCTGTGCTTTGTAAGAACATTCGCCGTCTTTACCATTCTTTTGTTTTTTAAATTTATTTGTTCCTTTACCCCAGCGCTGTCTTACGGGGATTTGGAACTGGCTTTTTTGACGAGTTATATGTCTGTAGAATCGATGATTACTATTTCATTGGTTGGATGCGTGACTTTTATATTAGAGTTCGAGAAATTTCAAAGTTTTATCTTTCTCTTTCTCATCACTAAATTTTTTTTTCTACAACAATCTAACAAAATGAGATGGCCCAACGACTATGCTCTTTCTCTTATTTTGGTCTCCTATCGCCTTGTTTACTTTTTTTGGCCGTTATTCATCTCCACAGCGTATTTCCTCGTCCATTCCGTTGCTGCGACATCTTCATTGTCAATTTCTGTCGTTGTGTTGCTAATACCTTGATTGGATTATGTCGTGTATTGTGTGCGCCGTCCATAACGTCCGGACCATGTGCGACATCTTCTCGCGCGTGACGCGTGTGTGGCGCGGAAGTGTCCCGTCAAACTACAACACCATTGTTTGTTCATTTATTTATTTATAAAATATATTTTACCACCTCGACTTGTTGTCGTATTAACTACTCACGTTTTACGACACTGTTTTGGTGTGAGGATGAGGACACTGTAATATAATGCATGTATGACTGCCATTTTCATTCTTGCCACTCGTATTACTATACATTTTGGGTGTTGCCTATAGATTTTTTTCTTTGTTTGTACCATCATAAATTCTATAATCTATCAGTTTCTGGAATCACCCAAAGTGAACACGAGTACACATTCAGGCAGTCATCTTTCACAATTCGTCGTGAAGAAGGAAAAGATTCAGGAGCGGTTTTCGAAACCATGTCCTTTGGTGCGCTGTTTGAAATTCGGCCTCAGAAACTCTAGGCCTTTTTTTACTTCTAAAGTGGGGTAAGGCAGGGAGTATTGATTGATTGAATCTTAATTGTTTGTTTATGGGTAGTCACCAACGTACAGATTCAGAACAGGTGGTCCCTAGAGATGCATTCCGTCTCAGTTTAGAAGAAAAATTTGCCCCAGTCATTGAGTTCCGTAGGCTGAATTAAAACCATCCAAATGTTTTTTTTTATATAAAGAAGGTCAAGCGGGCCATATGCCTCTTGTGTGACCGCGACCAAATAAGATCTATTGTGACATCCTTTATTGCATTCATGGAGCGCTGCCTCTTATTGTGCCTCGTCTCCAGAGGCCTCTTGCAGAGTGACAGTTCCTCTCTATCCACATGGTTAGTAATTTGTTTGTTTATATTCACGATGTACAGGCATATTCTTCTTTCTGGTCCTTTTGTTTATGTCGGAGGGTTGTGACTCTGCGATGTCTCTACTAGTGTCTACAACCCTCATGAGTCTTGACATTGCTCCAATACCATGGCCTTTGCCGTCGTCTACCCTGTTTGCCCTGATCTAGAGATCGCACTCTACTTTGCCCATATTTATACGCAATACCGTAGTTTGGAATAGACTTTTCTAATTCTTTACAATGCCAATCATTGCGAACAGATTGCAAATATTTTGAACACCTCACAATATTGTGCATACGACTGTTATCGGCATTTGACGTACGCAGATAGCGAGGCGTGTGTCACCTTGGCCTACCTGTGTCTGCTTGCGTTGGCTGACGGTTGTCATACATATTGCTACCTGTGCTGCCATATGCCGCACCTGAAGTGACATTGAACTTGGTATCGCGCAGGTTTCTTTGATCAATCACCCGCATCTTTGATACATTTTTGGCGTTCCAAACCCTTCAATCGTGAAACATTTTCTTCCACAAGATTGCTTTCTCCGTTGTATGCTGCTGAAGACACCTATCACCTTGTAATATCCAAATCCAAACTCCCTTAAGGCCCCACTTAGGGGCATAGGGAGGCAACAAGAGCTCTCCATTGCGCTCGATCTTGCGCAACGTTTATGACCTCCTCCCACACCATGTCCAGATTCCTCAGCTCTGCTTCGAAGGAGCGGAACACAGTATGAGAGGGTCTTCCTCGTCTTCGGGACCCTGATGGGAGGAAGAACAGCGCTCTCCTCGGCCAACTGTCATTCAGCATCCTTAACACATGTCCCAGCCAAGTCCATCTCCTCCACCACCTCCACCTTGTACTAACTACTTCCAAAAACCTTTCTGTAATCAAAATTATCTATATACGTGAAGAATTTTTGGTTTTGCAATATCACGTTTGCTTATCGGGTTCTTTAAGGTGTTCTTCCACATTGGTTCATTTGACAGCTTAATCTGTCGAATTTGGTTACTCAATCTGATGATAAATTATAATTTTGCTTCCTGATCGCACCAATTTTAAAGAGATGTGGGTTGCTTTTTGAGATTAAATGAATATCCTTAGCTTTGAGTTATTGAGATGATCACAAAATATATGAATACTCTCGAAACTCGTGTACTTATTTTGAGCCGTGTCCATACATATAACCCCATTTATTGCTTCAATCAGATCCTATAGAACGGTCCTAGCTTATCCCATATTTCACCCAATGTTTTCATAAACTCATACTGAGAGAGATCAAAGCCTTTTTGAAGAATGTGCTGTTCTTATTCCATCATTCGCGAGTTCTGAAATTCCATCAGACTTTCCTGAAATGTTTTACGCTCTTTTTGAAGCAGTTTAGGGACATGAATATGCCGTCATTAATATTGCACAAAATCGAGCTCAAAGGAGAACGCTTCTTGCGTCCTTTTCTCGCGCCTTAGGGAATAGAGTGTTAGTTGGTCCCTCAGTAACAAACGTATTCTTGTACATCTTTAGGTTCACGTGTCTGTAGATATGTCGTAAACTCTACACGTATGCGTGTCTGTATATCGCTAGACTCACTACGTGTGTATGTACATCGTCGCTCCAATTACCTGCTGATGTGACAGTACCCCGTTAATGGAGATGACCCGATCGGTCTATAACGAGTGACCTGCCACGATCACCGCGATGTAGGCGCACCCAACTTATCGTCTAGACGCGGTCAGCCACCTTCATATTCTAGGAGAACTGCCGCGGTTGCTCTCGATCTCGCCTATGTATAATTGCACCATCACGGATGGGCAATGGGCATTCTGAATCCCAAGTCTCTTTGACACTGATGCGTGCATTCTCAGAAATGCTCGTCCGACAAACAGATGCCGTCTCTTTGAATGTCACCGTGTTTTAAAGTTCTTCACATACCGATGCTTCGTAACCCCGCTCTGTAATTTTTATCACGCCCTCAAACTCACTTTTTTGCTACTTCCACCGACATTACATCTTTACAACATCTGCTATTGCTTTTAATTGTGACCTGGCGGCTATCCTTAAGGACTGAATCGATGCGGTCGATCCACGTCATTTTGCTCCACAAAGACTTATTACTTCTTTCCTTTCAACCTTATAAATCCTTTTTGTGATCATATTTCCTTTCTACATGCCTTAAACATCCCTCATTTCATGAATTGTTATAGTCGTTAGTTGTTACATATTCTTTAAGATGTAGTCCTGAAAAATGGTCACACGAATCTAGACATAATTAGAACGTTGTGCACCAACAAAGCCAATAGGCAATAAAGATGAGACATTAACAAAAATGGATACAGTCATATCCTGGCGCCAAATACATGACAGCAGTAGCAGTCTTTAAATTTGGTTGCTCTATGTTCTCAATAATTTCCAATTTTTTTTATCTCTATATTTCATTAATTATTAAATATCTACTTGTTGCATACAATATGAGATTTTTCGACATGTTGAACATGTTGAGAATTCTCATGATTAGGAGTTTCGGAGTCTTAAAAATTACCACCTAATGGCGAACGTTGTTAACGTAAAGTGATCACACTAAGCCAGCCTTCGAAATAACAGTAGAAGACGGTCGTAAACCCGTAGTGGTTTGTTCCATTTAAAAATCGCGCATCAATCATGAATTAGTTGTTACATATTCTTTAATCAATGAGAGACATTAGTTGTTACATATTCTTTAATCCCTCATTTCTACTGCATTTATGATACATAATTCTCTCTAAGTATGTCCATGTCTACATTTCAAAGGTATACATATACCAGTAGCTAAAATATTATAGAGTTACGTAATTATTATTAGGTATAAAGATGTTAGTAAGAATACTCGGTGAGAGTGACCCTACGTTAATTGATTTTCCTCCCGGGAGAGACAGCCGTTGACTTGACGTGATTAGCAGCTAGCACTTCTACGTATTCTTCATGATGTATGGTCACTGTAGGTAAATTACCTAGCTGGAATGGTGACATGGTAATTATTGTTCGAAAATCATTTTTTCGAATGGTAATTGTTCGAAAACAGCTCTACTAAGATTTACTCTATACCACTATATTATGTTAATTTTGCAGCATTAGAATGTATTCCGTAGATTGCCGAGAAATTTCAAATTGCATTTACAATAATATATATAAAAAGTGAAGCTTTTTTTACGCAGTTGAAGGCTTGTCGTTGCACTTTCGTCCAATGGAAACGCTTGTCAGTCAGATTTCAATGATGGATGTCTGATAAGCTGACGTAATCCACCTTCATTTGCTCAAAAAATTTCGAATTCGTATACATTTTGGTAATTCTCTCAAGAAATAACAGTATTTTATCCAAATATTTTTGCATAATGGTAAAAATTTGGTAGAATAGTAATTAAAGTAGATAGACGTTTTACACGGCTTACGTAATAATAATATTAATTTGTTATGTGTTGTTGCCCATGACTTTAGTGGGTGTATGTTAGATGATTATCACACAACCCTTTGAACTGCTGATGACACCGAAACCCACTTCACCTCGTCATATTGTTGTTTATAGGGATTACACCCTCCGCACCTGTTGATCGAACCTAATGTCCGCCATTAACCTGAAGCGATCACATTCCCATAATGACCGGTTTGTCCATGAATGCTTATGTCAGATGTTATGTCAATCGGTCGTATTAATATTAACATTAAATTATATACGCCTTTGAAGTATTATTTAATTAAAACTACATCTCCTTGTATAAAATCCGTCAAAACAGCAACATTTTTAAAAAATCAAGTAAGTGGTGGAAATTTTATATGTTTTCTCGAAGTTTATTTGTATGACTTTTGCAGAATGTAGTATAAATGCAGAGAAGGATATACCTAGTATAAATGTGGTATGGAAGTAATTGTTGTGACAAAGATGTAAGTTAATGAATTGAGATGGTTTGGGCATGGGAAAATAAATAATGCAAACAGAATGACAAAGAGAATTCATACAAAGCTAAAAGGAAACGTCTAGGAAAGCGTGGCTGATCGAGAATGACGTGGATCGAACACATCGATTCCGTCCTCAAGGAAGGCCAGGAAAGAAGTAAGAGAAATAGGAGAGGGTATATGAGAAATGTTATGTCGGTTGAAGAATCGAAAGAAGTATGCTTGGATAGAAAAGAGTGGAGGTCCGTTCTCTCTGCCTACCCCTAACGGGACATGGCGAGATGGTTGAAAAAAAACTTTTGCCAGAGAATGCAATCAACCAGGTTTCCCAGGTACTCAAGAGCATTGGAGGTAGCATCGTGGATATCGGCTTGATGGATTACACAGACTCTTCGTGATCTCAGACAAATGAATCCGCATTTTTGGGCGTCAATGGTTCTTGGAGATTCTGTTTGGGTTACCCATGCATTATTTAATCTCCCTTCTTGCTGAGTTGTTCTGTCATGTCCCCTGGCTTTCTTCGTCTTCAACTAGTCCAGCCTTTGATTCCAGACGTGGCTTTCTTCATGACTGTTATTCAGAAAGATCTTTATGCAAAGAGTTCTCGAACTGAATTATGTGAACCTCTTCTAGGAATTCCTCTAGCTATATGATTATCAAGAAAAGGTGTTGTACAATCAATGCGTCTAGCAATAATCTGAAAAATTTCACTCATTAATGTATTTGCAATTTTTATGTCGCCGATTTGACATAAAATTCTATCAAAAGCAGAACCTATATAAATTACGAATTCGTGTAAATTAATACATTAGCATTTACTAGTGCGAATCTATAGCATACTTTCTTTTAGGTTGATATTAGATGCCATGGAAACAATAACGAGCAAGAACTAATGAATTAATGGGCGATGGCAGATCAAGAAAATATACTCTGCTTTCAGCTCTGGCTCTGTGTTCGTTTGGTTTCAATGCATCTTTACATACAGTGCATATAGCTACATTTAAAACCCATTAGACAAAATTGAAAGTAATTTAGAACAATTCACAACGTACATTCTTCAGTCTGATGTCGACTTTATCCCTCTGAAAGTTTTGTAAATTGAGAAAATACAATCAACCCACACTTACCCCGATCGATAAATAATAATTGAGGATGTTCGGGAGGGCGTCAATGGGTGTATAATACTGTTGAGTACACTTAATGGAATTCTATTGTCCTCGAACCACGTTTGATAATAATAATACATTATTTAAGTGGTTTTGTTTTAATGGCTGGTGTACTACTGCTTTTTTTCTGGTGTATCGATAACCGAGTGCTGTCATTGTTTTCTTTGCTAACTTCATAGCTCTTCGAATTTTAGGTTATCGTTTTTCTGAAGCCCCTTGTACACAATTGAGAATGCTGTCACAGAAATGTAGGTACGTTTTAAATCAGTTTACTTGAAAAACAGAACTATCCAAATTAATTTTCGTATCTCTTTTATTATTTACTAGCTTTCCCGACAGACGTTGTCCTGTGTTCCTAAATATGAATATTGAATTCGAATTTGTATGGTGATGAATTAATTATCATTTGACCAATGTGATTCCGAACGATGCGTCTGTTTTAAACCATGTATATTCCATCCGCATTCTGTCAATCGCACCAATTAACAGTTTCTGTCAAATTTTCAAAATTGGAATAAAAATTATAAGGTAAAAAGTACTAATAAGGTTGTCTACGTAGAGTTTAATTTTCTATTTTTCCATGCATTTTTCTTAATTTTTTCTTCTAAAAGGACATTATCCTGATCCAAGCGTACTCGACAAAAAAAGAATTAGCGAAATCAGTTCAGCCGTTTGAGCGTGATGCGATGACATCGGGAAATAGCTCTCCATTTTTATATATATAAGAAGACTAGCAGATAATCGGCGTTTGCTACTACGCTTAGAAAAAGAGACAGTCCAAAAATGATTGAACTTTCTGACGAGAATAAATTTAGAAGAAGTGTTCTAGAACCATCCTAGTATTATTTTTTAATCAAATCGGTTTGGGGCATATCGCTTAGTTAGTTTCAGTCTTTAACTTACTTTTAGGTATAAATATTTTGTGTTTTATCTATTTGCCTTATTGAACTGAAAGTTAATTTTGAGCTATTTCGAACTTGAAAATTTACATCATCAATCAGCCTTCACCAGTCCAGTTGTATTGGAGATAGGCCTCCCTTTCCGACTTCCACGATTCTGTCTCTTGCTATTCTGTGCCATTGTTGCCGGCCACTCTCCTAATATCGTCAGACCACCTCAGCTGTGGCCTACCTGGCTTTCTATTACCAGGGTTCCCTTGGTCCATCTATCATCTGTTGTTCTTACTATATGGCCGGCCCATTTTCACTTTAGTGACGCTATTTTATAAGTCATACCGGTAACTTTGTTCCTTTCTCTAATCCATTCATTTCGCTTCCTGTCTCTCAGACAAAATATCTTGAAAATGATAAAGGCACCTATATCGACTGATTCCATTTACGTCGTTTCAATAACTTTTTATATTTCATATCGTAATAATATTAGTAATGCTTAAGCTGTATACTGGCTGCTTGAATATCTATGCTGTTTCAACTATTGTACCATGTCTATGTACATTCCATATCTATATTCTGATTCCGATTTTGACTCAGTTACGATACGACACACTCTGTGGTGATAAGGCATATCGTGTCGCACCAAGTCGCACACCTTAACCATGAATGAAACACCGAGATACCCGTTTCATTCCTCTTTCCGGTTGCCATTTAGTTGCCATGTTGCAGAACAACCTTCCTACTTACCTATGCATGTACCTTGCAATCTGTGATTCTTTTAGGTATTTTTTAAGCCTTCACTCGTTTGCGCGTGTTGTAGTCTTTTAGGTGTGGTATTTAAAAATTATCTTGTATATTAGGTTAAATGTTGATTTTTTTTTAGTAAATAAGTGACCGTTTAATGCATACTTCACAATCGCAATGGGTTTCTTTTCTAGAGAGTGGCCCGCCGTCTGACAAGACGGCAATCTTTGAAAATTGCGACATTGTTTTTGTCCCTACGGTAAAAGCATAATGTAGACAATGCTGTACGCTGAAACATTCACGGCTGCGTATAGCAGAACCGTATTCCTAGAAAAACATTCCATAAAGCTGGGAATACACATGCCTGTACCAGGCACACTTGCATGGCAGCTCCTTGCACAATGCACATGCCACCTACTATCATGTGTATAAGCCAACTGGCATGCCTGTACCTGGAAATTCATCAAATTTTTCTGGCAATGTTCTTAAATGGTTTCTGTAACCGTCTATAGGTATCTTCTTGTCGCATTTCTGTAATCAGACAACTAGTTGCTCCAAAATCTTCCCTTCTAATCCAATCTTTCATCCAAATCCGTATTCTTTTACTTTTCTTATTTTCTTTCATTAAATTAGCAAGACACTGTACTGCTAATTGCAATACGATGAATTTAATTCACTTCAAACGTTTTCCATTGCAAAAATCTCGAGTGATTTGCACGTGATTTGGGACATGTACTGTCTCGTGGCTAGCTTGTGTATACAGGCATGCAAGGACGCAAATTGCATGCAAGTTTAACTTGCAAATGTATCCACATCGCGCCAGTAACTTCTACATGCCATTAACAGGCATGCAAGCTACTGTCCCATTTTACAGGCATGTGTAACGCCGCCTTAATTCTTTGGAACGAAAAACTTAACAGCCGTAACATAATGAACGCAGTGTTCTTTGAGGCACATACAAAGCATTCTATGTTTATCTCTTTCATTGCCAGTGGTAAAATAATGAAAGCGCGAAAGAGACAGTGTAATCTTGAAGTTTAGTGTCATTTTGCGTAGTTTAGTAGTAGTAGATACCTACCGTAGTAAACAACACGCCCGCTAAAATAAAATATACCTATGAACTAAGTAAAAAAAGTTAATTTAAAAAACTATTGCAATGTTAGTTAGTAAAATTGAAAATACGACTTTTCTTTGTATTTGGGGGTCCGCTGTTCTTGAAAAGCATTATTTCATTTCACTCTACGTACGGTGACCATAATTTTCATTTTTTATCAAAGTCGAATACAATTTATAGAATTATGAATCAAGAGTACAGAGACGGTTGCTGCTCAATTTCAAACTCATTAAGGTGTCTACTGCCTTTGATTAAAATAAACAAAATAGAAATAGAGGGTCGAAAAAGGGCGGGGAGGAAGAAAGATTTCCTGTCATCGTATTATCAGAAATTGCCCAAGACTGGGACAAAATAAAAATACTTCCGGATTACGACCTGCCTAAGATCCACAGATGGTTATCGATCTCCGATAGGAGTGTGGCATATGGTGAATAATATCTTTACAGTCGCACCGCATGGTCACCGTACGCTTTTAGCTGTCTTGTTTGATCCGCAGCTTAGCTATTATCGTTGGTAATTAAACGGTGTCGTGTGTCGTCAAACTGGTCGTAAAATGACTTATAGCCTAGTGTGAGGCGTTCTTTACAAATTATAATCATATTAAAACCCGCTATACATACTTTTGATTCCTTATTATTATGTTTGTGCTCGTCCATCGATCGATGAATTTGTATTGCCCATGTAGTTATAATGACGTATCGAGTCGACGACGCCTTGAAACATCATTACGTATAGCAACAAAAAAAAACCGATAAACTTTTTTATGTAGGTAGGTAGGCACTTGCCTTCTATTTTCATTTTCAATCGAATCATTGAGGTGCGTTTAAACGAAACGAACATACACCCAAAGCTGGAAAATCTCTAATATAAATGAAAGTCGGGTTAGTGCGAACACTTATAACTCGAGATCGGCTAAACAGATTCTTTCAATGTTTGATTTATTGGATTCTTCTCCGCTCCGGATAACAGAATAACTAATAAAAAGTTGAAAAAAAAAATGGGTAAGAAATGATATAAAATACAATATTTAAGTTAGTATGGACGGATCACCTGCGACGCGCCAACGCCATCGCGGGTAGTTACCTTTCATTCTCGCATACGTGATTGCCGCTCTTACAGTAGCCCATCCCACTTACTCCACCGCAAAGTCAACAACATTATCGGGCACATTCGTATGGGTATTCTCGCATACGTGATTGCCGCTCTTACAGTAGCCCATCCCACTTACTCCACCGCAAAGTCAACAAAATTATCGGGCACACTCGTGTGGGTACCTACTTCATAGGTGAAGTAGAATATGTGCGCGCGCATATTATAATATTCTCACGTTGTTCCCGCCTGAGCTTTGAATACGAATGAAATATGGATGTTTTTGAAATATTTTAACATTATTATTTTATTAGTAACTTAATCGTATCAATTATGTATTTTTGTTTCTGGGGGCGCAGTGCACATTATGCGCATTTGAACGGGCCACCTCTGCATGGTTAGGACTACAGGATAACGTATGTCGGGAAAGCTAGTATAGTATATTTTCTTGATCGTTGATATGGTCACCAAGGAAAGAACAACGAGAAAGAACCAAAACTTTGTCGCGCGTAATCTGTCATTGCCATTAATGATTAGTTCTTGCTCGTTGTTGTTTCCATGGTGTCCAATATCAACTATAAACGAAATTATACTCTACTTCTAACTTCGGCTCTATGTTCTTATGGTGTAAATGCACCTTTAGATAAACTTCATTGCATGTTTGAAGTCAACTCCTTCATTTATTCAACCTCAATAACATCATTAAAGTCTTTTGGGTTCACGTTGATCTTGATTTTGGTGAACGATTGTGAGGATCTGAACTGAACGAAATATGAAGAGACTGGAATCTATTATGTAAGAAATTAAAAGTCTAAATTTTGTAATAACAACCATTAACCGCTTTTCAAAAGATACACGCATACACAATATTATTATCTATGTACTGGCGCCTTATTTTTGCTTTTTGAAGCGGACGGATACGCACATACAATAGATTCTCCTGTGATTTTATTCCTTTTGAAATTCAAAAGACGCACAGCATGTATTAATTGAAGTTAACTTATCAATAAAGCTAATTACATATTAAACCGTGGAGACGTTAAGAATTAAGACGTGGAAGACCCTCTCACACCGTGTTCCGTTCCTTCGAGGCAGAGCTGAAGGAGTTGGATCATGGTGTGGGAGGAGGTCATAAGCATTGCGCAAGATCGAGCGCAGTGGAGAGCTCTTGTTGCCTCCGTATGCTCCTGAGTGGAGTTCAAAGGGAGTTTTGATTGATTGATTTGATTGACATATTAAAACATTATTGCGTACTATGAGATGGCTGAAGCAGAGCTGAGGGATCTGAACATGGTGTGGGAGGGGGTCATAAACATTGCGCAAGATCGAGCGCAATGGAGAGCTCTTGTTGCCTCCCTATGCCCCCAAGTGGGGCCTTAAGGGAGTTTGGATTGGATTTGGGTAAGAGAATGTACTTACATCGGAATCGATGGCCTATCGTTGAATTTTATCGCTTTTGAAAGTACCAAAATAATTAAGAGTTGTTTGTGTTTATAGCCAGCTTTAGTTTCGCATTGAAAAGTTAGTCTTGTTCATAGCTGTAGAGTGCATTAAGCCTTGTTTCAATTAATATGTGAGATACAACAGAAATTCATAATTTTTTATATATTTTCAAAGTATCAAAACACAAAAATTATACAGGTTGACCCGTCATTCGACTTATTAAAAGGCTGTAGAATATTTTGAAAAAAAAAAAAAAATAGGGATCTTCATGAAACCTATTTTTTTTTAAATAGGTACCTACCTATTTCCCGTGCGAAGCTGGGACAGACCGCTTGTCCCTCTATAAAATAAATACTGTATAGATGAAAAATCGTAGGTATAAAAATAAGAAAAATAAATATTATGTATTTAATTACATACGTGGTATACCTATATTTTAATTGTTCCTTTTTCGAGTAAGTAATTTCTATGTCATTCTCAGGGGAGGAATTTATCGGAATCAAACTCGTCTTGAGTAATTAAAATTATGATCCGGGTGACTCTCTTCGTTTGTCTTACGTTCCTGATAATTAGTTCCCTCCCTCTAGGGGGATAATTGCGATCTCTCTCTCTCTCTCTATGTCTATCTTCTCACCCTCTTGATTGAATTAATCCTTAAATGTCACCCTGAAGAATTCACAAACCTTTTTTATTACTTCGTTTTTTTATGTTAAAAATTTTTATGAGAGAGGAAGAAACTGTTTATAATGATGTGTATATTATGTAATACGTAATAATGAATAAAATGTAAATTATGATTATTGTGAGAAATTGATTGAATAAAATAAAAAAAAAATATTTTTAGTAGGTATGTCTCGCATTCGAGCGCAATGGAGAGCTCTTGATGCCTCCCTATGCCCCTAAGTTGGGTTTAGGCTCCTCGCATTGCGGATTGGTTTGGGGGGGTATCCGCGGCTTGCTTGATTTGTGTGGGGCCGGCTTTCTGGTTTAATTGCTTCGATCGAACTAGGGAGTTGGTTTCGTGCGGGTCGGGTTTGCTGCGGATTGGTCTCCTCCGGGCTGGCTTGCGGTGAGCGGGGGGCCATAAAGGGAGAATGTATGTATGTATATGTCTCGCTACAAGATACCTTTTTTTAATAAATTGGTAAATAATACTATACTAGGCCGTGTTAGGTAGCTGAGATCTGGAAAAAAGGGACCGTGCTAGGAATATGAGAGTGCGAGAGATGTGTGAAGCTGAAGATATCTTCAGATGGTGCAGTGAGCGAAGGAGGGAATGGTATAACCACACACAAAGAATGAACGAGACCAGACTCCCTTACATCGCTTTACATAACCAGCCACACAGAACTCAACCTCGCGGATTGACAGTTGGGAATCAATGTCACAGGAAGAAATAACTGAAGAAAAATAAGGAACAAGGAGATACATTTTTCTTAGGGTGCAATGTATCTGGAAATTTCCGGAGAATTTGGTTGCAGTTGCAGCCAGCCAGGTCTTACATAATTTATGTAGAGGAATAAAAGAATAAAAAAACTAGATATTTTTATCATGGAATTTTCTCTGATGTTTAATTTCCACTTGGGGGAATAGGCAGGTAACACAACCCTCTATTGCAGTGTTCCGCAAACTTTTTGTGTTCAAGGCACAACTACCAAACAAAAAAATTCAGAGGTACACCAATGATTTTTTTATATGCCTCCCCCCACTCCCCCTTTCCTTCCCCTAAACACCCATGTGGCTAGCCAATCATTGATCGTCCTCAGCCATTCTTTTTTTTTTCGATTTAATAATAGTACAGAGTTGAAAATCGCAATTCGCATTAGTAGGTATGTTGTGGCAAAATAGTGATAGAGATACTTAGGATTATGGCCAGCTCTTCCGATCCAGTCCATTGGTTGCTGGTCACACATTGGAAAGTAAAAGTTCATTTTTTCTGCTAATAGCTCCAACTATTTCTCTATCAATGCCGGCAATGTTTTCTTGTTGAAACATTCCATAAGGTACCATCATTGATAGCGTCACACACACTCTTAGCGCGAAAGCTTTCAATTTTGTTCAGGGGACGTTAAAATATTAGAATTCCTGCCTTCCATTTTTCTGTTGAGCTCATTTAAATGAGCGAATGTGTCCGGCAGATAAACAAGTTTTACCACCCATTCTTTTCTTCTGGACACAGAAGACAAATCTAAATAATAACGAGCTTCTGACAATATTTGGGTCTGAATTTTTCGCGGCACACCGTTTGCGGAACACTGCTCTATTGCATCCAATCAGGTGATAAATCACTATCCACACCATCATCTTTCAAGAGAGGTTGTTCCCTGTCTTCCCGATCCCAATAGGAGGTAGACCAGGTCTCTCCTTAGTCTACTGTCTTTCTTATAGCCTGTCAAGTTACTACTATTATTATAACTGTTGATGTGCTAATAATGTATTATTTTGTTTGTTTCAGCGGTTTACACAGTACCTGGCCTCGAGCAATTCCAGTTTTCAACTTAGTAATTTTCTCGATAAGAGCGGCGTACAAGGTAACAAAACATACTTCTCCTTTACTATACTGTATAGTGGTGCACACTAACAATATTAATTCTCTTTTTTAACCTGGACTCCCCGAATAGTACACCACAATATGTTCATACTTTCTTAATCAATCAGTCCAATATTTGGACCAGAAGGTGTTGATAGTACCGTATGTTTCCACTCTCACAGATCGTCTTCTTATTATTGTGTGATTTTGTATGAAATTCAGAGTTATAACATTTTAAAAACCAACATGAATCATTAATAAAAGTGGACGATCGGCGTACGAATATATTTTAAGACTGATGTTCGTATACCTGTAATTTGTTTTATCATAGATTTTTAATGCCCCAAAGCAAGAGTTTCAGGGGAGTGGTGACTGTAACTTGAGTCATAAAGGAGCCATTTAAAAACACATACACAGTCGCAAGCCCGTGTGACTCACCTATTCTGACTGGTATTCTAATCATCTGTGCTCGTGGGCCTGAATTTATAAAAGCAGTGAAAGTGATCCATGAAGATTTTCCATCTGCCTGTTCTCATAATTATTATTTTTCTATTTTTTTTTTGATTCCTTCCTTTTTTAATTCGTTTTGGAGACCTTAAAAATTCCTGCAAACAGTTTACTTTTGTTAAATCTGTTTCTCGGACATCCCTCCAACTCTTCGACAGATCTTTCTCGTTTTTAGAAGAGGAAACATAAAGTTTTCTCGTGTTTTTATTAACAAATTTTAAGCACTTATCGACCCTATCGTATTGTGCTTCAAACTCTAAGGGTAGGTTTTGGGTAGAATATATTTTCTGAACCCATTTTCTGGTTAATATTCATACACCAATCACCCACTACATTACCTTCTTGCTTCTGCCCTTTTGGGGGTGGCAGAGAAGGCAGGCTCTCACCCTACAGCCATCTCTATTCCTTCAATACTTATTTCTTTCATGTAACTAACATTCTTTAATTATTTTTTTTATTTGAAGAGTTATATAGCATCCCCTTACACTACTAACATTTCAATTTTCTTTATTTTTATTTTATTATTTTTTTTTTACTGAAAGGAGTCATTTAAATGCTTTCTTGAGTTTCAGTAGAGGTAACTTTCTTTGTAATATTCGTTTTATCTGCTTAAGATATTGTTGTGTAACCTTTTTTTGTTGGAATTATGCGGAAGTTATTAACATTGATAATTGAATCTTAACAGTGCAAAATTTGCTGAACAAGCATTTTCTTTGTGCTGTTTAGTAATTAATTCAACTATTGTATACTCCAATATGTGCTTATATTGTTAATAGTATGATGTTGTTAATATGTATGTATTTGAAGTTTAACCGACTTCGGCTACCTATTCAATCGGATGTTTTTTTTTTTTATTTTGTGCCACCAGAGGCACCCTTGCTAATCCGGTCTATTATGTATCAAATTCAGTGTTGCCAAAGGGGGCGATTTACTGCCATTAGGGCTATTTGGAACGAGAATATGCGACGAAAAAATATAAAAGGCGATTGAGGTTATAAACGTTAATTTGACCAGTGTTGCCAACGCCGTTTTTCAAACGCAAAGTAGCCAAACTGAAAATTTGGTATGCGGTCATTCCGAAAATTTTAGTATCCGAAGAGAGGTGGGAGTTCACTAAAAAAAGGTCATTTAGTATCCGAAAGGTGAAAATTCGCTAAAAGGGAAGTAACCCAAGTGGCTACCTGTCGCCTTTGGATTTTTTCGTCGCATATTCTCGTTCCAAATAGCCCAAATATAAGTAAATCGCCCCCTTTGGCAACACTGAATTTGACAATAGACTGGATTAGCTAGGGCCCCTCTAGTGGCACAAAATGGAAAAAAACATCCCATTATAGAAATCTTTTATTATAATGGCCCGACTCTCTGTCGGTCTGGGACTAGGTAGGTACATTACCGATTGGGTTAAAAGTTTTACGAGTGTTTTTTTTTTCATTTGCTGGATATACTAACTTTTTATATTATCATGATAATTTATAATTATTTATATCATGATTTAACAGTTTTTTTTTCAAAATAATAATTTTTAAATGATTAATAATATAGTGGGTGTCTGAATTGCTTCTGTTAGTTTTGATGTTTATACTAACACGTATTTGTACTTAGATTCTATACCTACTCATTATTTAATTTAAAGACGGCATGATCTGTCGGTTTTTATAAATAATACATTTTTTATTCTGATCATGCCGTAAATAGTAGGCTTATTTTATTAGATCATATCATCGATCGAAACATGATTGATTTTTGGTAAATTAATGTTAATAACACTGTAATCAGTCTTGGATATAATAATAATAATATGTAATTTATATGAAGAATCTCGTATGGGGTGGCTTAGAATGGACGTTTCAGTACTTTGGTAAATTTCTTTCAATGGTACGTTGTTTTGGCTCAGCGTGCATGAGCAACTTTTGTGAAATTAAGCGACCAAACGATTTCAGTTGGTCTCCGCGTTCATCTGATTTGTCAGCTCCTGACTGTTTCCTTCCGGGACACATAAAAGAAAAAGTGTTAAAAAACTAAGAATCAGCCTGTAATAAAAAAACAATATTCGCGATGAAGTTATCTCCTTAACACCTTAAATTTTGCTGAAACGCTGAAAACGCCCACCCCTTGCAAAATATCGTTGTTGATAACGGGCCAAAAAATATTTCCCATTAAAATGCTTTTTATTATGTAGAACTAGTTGACCCGCCTGTCAATCTTCGACCTAACCCAGAATAAAAAATAAATTACTCCTGGTTTATGCAATGTTTGTTACATTTTAACTTTTTCTAGTTGTAACTACCCTCCAAGGAGTGGTATTGAACTCATATTCCGCTTAAACGTTTCCGGATATTAATAGAACAGTTCACCAATGTTTCATTGAAATATGTTCACTGGTCTTTGAATCTGTCGCGTACACACACAAACATTCAGTTTTATATGTATAGATATTTGAATCATAACGTCCGTTCTACGCCACCCCATACAATAATCACAATCTATTCAACAATAGATGCTACTTTCCTACTAATATTGTAATGTATAATATGTGTATTATAAATCCTTGTAAATATTTTATTTTTTTTCTTCTTCTCTGTCTGTGTCAAACCACGCAGGAGCCGTTGGTGCTAGAATCGGTAAGTTCTTTTTCATAACATCCCTGTCTATGTGCAGTCTTTTTTTTTCTTAAGGAGGAAAGTTGATTTTGCAAAAAACAATATCCCTTACTTTTTGTTAAGAAATCAATCAAGTTCACATACATTGGTTGCTAGAATTCGAAGAGGTGGTCTGAAAATCTTGGGTTCGAATTCTGGTTTTGATCATTTTCCTGTTTCCCAACACAAGCTTAATTGCTTTATAAAAAAACCTGCATTTATTTAAATAACAAAGGAAATCGCAGTGATTGATGGCCCTGCGGTACAGTCGACGGCTTTCGTACATACTAAAGGTCGTGGGTCGAAATCCCTTTGCCGACCGTTTCCACTTTCACTACATAAGCCTTCGCTTAGTGTGAAAGATGTCAAAAGTCTATATGTGTTCACTTTGAAAGAGCCCAGATACATTTTTATTAAAATCTAACTAACCGGGCACTGCAGGCTGAACAAGCACATGTGCACCATAGGGATACTGGAATCAGGCATGTGCAGAATGTGTGGGGAATCACTCGAGACCCCAATGCACCTCCTGTGTGAATGCCTACCAATGATGCATAATAGACACAAAAATCTGGGCAAATTCCTGATGTGCTCAGATGAAATCAAAGAGTTGAACACCAGCAAACTTCATGAGGTCGGACTTAGCGATGAACTCTAGATGCAGGGCCAGTCACAAAAGTTCCATTATGGGACGCAGTGATGGCGGCCTCCCTGGAGGTGGCCGGCCTAGTAAATAATAATAGTGCTCACTCAAAGTGACCACAAACAAATACACTCTTTCACAGTAAGCTACTTATAGAGGAAGATGATCTGCACCTGGGATCAAACCTACAATCACCGCAAGAAACAGTACGAAAGCCGGTATCTTAACCACTAGGTTACAGATTATTCTTAATTGTGTTTTTCTCTCCTAAGTTGTATGTTTGCTCATCAATTTTCCTCCTATCTGCTTTCTTACATTCTTTGCAACATATCCTTGTGATTAATAACTCGCTAATTGAATGTTCTTTTTCTACACAGTCTTATATAAATATTATTTGCACTACCGTTTAAAAAAAAAAAGATTTGCTTATAAATCTCGGATAGTATAGAAGAATAATTACGTAAATAACATCACACAATTTGAAACGTTGCCAGATATTTAATGATGATGAATTTACAATCGATGCACTATATTATATATTATGGCGTGTCTCTTTGGTTAGTTTGGGATTGATTATACCTATATTAAGTAATGAAAGCAAGAAAAAAAGTTTGTGTATCAATTTTGTTTTCAAAAATTTTCAACAGATGTCTCACTATACACAATAATAATTCTTACCTACTTTCCTATTCTTCAGCGTTTTGAAGTTTTTTGTTGATAGGTGTGCATCAAGGACTTTGCTGTTACGCAATCATACCAATGTTTACATCTTCCTGTAGATGCCGTTGAGGGCGCTCTCAATTATCTGGTCCATTTGGGCTTATGTAATCATCCCAAATTTGGATATAAAATTTTTCCCCCCACAATTGTATTAAATGCAACTCTAATTGCCCCCATGGTTTACAGATTTTTTTATATGTAGAAAATTTTCAAGATTCGTTGGGGCATTAAATGTTTAAAACAGCTAATATTAACTAATATTAACCCTATAATATTTGAAGTAACCATATTAACGTATTGCACGGGTGTCGGTCATTGGGTGAATAGATTCTTTGAAAGGCTGTAATTTTAACAACGACGACAATTATGTCTTATCCAAGTTTCTGTGAAGACTCTTAATAATTACGTTGATGTGATTCTCAAGGTGTGATTGTTATTGCAGGATATGATATGTCGCCGTTCATCAGGCGATACGCCAAATACTTGAACGAGAAGGCCCTCTCGTATAGGACAGTCGCCTTCGACTTCTGCAAAGTTAAAAGAGGGTAAGTTAGGCTAAACCTTTCGTATTTATTTACAGGCCTTAAACCCTGCTAAATGAAAATCTAGTTTGCTAAAAAAAATAGTTTGTTGTATGTAATGTTATGTATAAACGTACCCTATAAGTAATGGAGGAAATAGGTTTTATTGTTTTTCTTATAAATTTTCATACCTACAGTCACTCAAGGACGCCTTTATGGAATAAAATTGGATTTTATATTAATACCAAACTAACAAAGACCCAGAGTTTGAAAATAGAGTATATTTTCCTAATCGTTGATATTGGACACCAGTGGGTCGAAACCGTCATACAAAGCACTTTTTGTATGAATGGCGAAAGGTTTTAGGTACCAACATTGAAAAACAAAAATAATATCATGAATTGCAAACTTGTTGTTGCGACGCGACTGTTTATGTTTGAAAAACATCAAACTAAACTGAAATCTTAACGCCATTTTTAGCGGTCTGTTGTGTTATTGTATTATTTTCGAAGAGAATACAAAACCTACGGATTGAGTATTGAGGTCATTTTGTTGATATTCAAAGATAATCATAATGCGCGAAAGGTGTGTCATTTGCCACAAAAGTGATGAGAAAAATACCAATTGTGATGTTTATTTTTTTGACTTTTGTGATTATTTTTTTTATCACTTTTTTCAAAAATTTCAAATATTATGTATTAAAAATATGTGTACAACAAATATTATGTATTAAAACTTTTGTCAAAAGTGTTATAAATATCTAGTAGGTGTATAGATACTCTTTTTTGTAAAACTGCAATAAAGCTATCATTAAATTAAATACTTTTTTTTTAACCAATGACTTATGAGAAATTTAAAATTGCTTGGGTATGACCATGACTGCCCGCTGTCACCGAGCTATCAAGTACCAGAAAGGCAACATCACCATAATAAAAATTTTGTTTCTATGTTGGCTAAACAAACCATTCAGTACATTTTTCATCTATGGAGTTGCGTCTCTTATCCGTAAGGTATTATATTCTCTTTGTTGGACACTGTGGAAACAACAACTTAGTAGTAGGTGATGACAGTTCTTTCTGGTTATTATTTCCTTGGTGACCATATCAACGATTAGGAAAATATACCTACTCTATTTTAAGCTCTGGGTGTTTGCTCGTTTGGTATAAATGCACCTTGACAGTAACAAAAACAAAAAAAACAGGTGTCCACCATTTTCCTCTTTCACGATACAAGCTTCAAGTAGCTCACTGTGAAAGAGTCAAAGAGTGTATTTGTGTTCACTTTGAGTGGGCACAGATTCATTTTTTATAAAAAAAAAACTGAATTAACGAAATTGAACCAGCTGTTCGAAAATTGAGATTCATTTTCATACATGAAAACTATCTTCCCAAAAATTTCAATAAATTGTATTTCTTGTTTTCAAGCTTTACATTAAATAAGTAAGCGAATCTAAACCATCCTTGAATGACCATAATCATAGACAAAAAGTTTTGTTAAAATACTTTTTAACTTTGCAGTAAGGAGGAGGGCTCTCTCCGCACAATGAACGCCGAGAAGCTGCTGAAAACACTCCCGGTTCTCCAGGCCCAGTTGGACTCGCTGCTGGAATTCGACTGCACGGCCAACGATCTCACAAACGGAGTCATCAACATGTGCTTCATGCTGCTCTTCAGGGATCTGATTAGGCTGTTTGCCTGTTACAATGACGGCATCATCAATTTGTTAGAAAAATATTTCGATATGAACAAGAAGCAATGTAGAGACGCTTTGGACTTATACAAGAAATTCCTCATCAGGATGGACAGAGTCGGAGAATTTTTGAAGGTATACATTTCATTTTCTTAGTTCTTTATAAGGTTTTGTCAACTTGGCAATAACCTCATGGTTTTGCACTGTTTCAAATAGGTTTTTTAATGGGGTTATTTTTGTTTCACTCGTTGCATCGTTCCCCTAAGGACAGGCAAAGATAACAAATCTTCACTCTTTTCTATCCACGCACACTACTTTCGCCTCTTTCACCGATATTATATTTCTCATACAACCTCTCCTATTTCATTTGCTTCAGACCTGGCTTTCCTGGAGGACGGAAAAAATGTGTTCATTCCACTTCATTCTCAGTCAACCTCGCCTTTTTATAAATTCTTTTTGTAATACTACTTGCATCTATTCTTTCAATATACTCAAACCATCTCAACTTATTAATTTTCATCATTGTAACAAAAAAAAACTTCCATACCACATTCCTTCCTAGTATTCTCATTCCTTTCCATATCCCACAGAGTCTTTCCACATATTCTTCATAGAGCTCTCATCTCTACTGCATCGGCATATTTTAATCCATTCCTGAAATTTATACAGACCGGACATCTAGTCCCCTTTCACGTTGCTGCAAGAATGTACTAGTTGTTTATGTAGCACCTTTTACGGTATCTGTGCTCAATTCAAGGGTGCTCCCAGTTTGCGGGACAAAGTACTGTCTCTAAGAACCTAAGTCATTCATTGGCATTCCTCAAAGGACTAAATGCAAAACATTTGGTGGAGATGAAGGCGATGTAGAATGAGCGCTCACTCAGACTCAAGGTTGAAACCCTGGCTTAAAACTCCCCAAAGCTTATAATCTGAAGCTGAACCGATAGATTCTACATCATTGCAAGAGCCCTAACAGGGCAATGTAGTCTGAACGAGCACATGTGCACCATCGAGATTCTGGACATGGAAATGTGCAGGACGTGAATGAAGGCACTAGAGACTCTCACGAAAATCCTCCAGTGCTTTCAGGAGGCTGGACTGAGAGATGAACTCTAAATGAAAGTCTAGTCATAATAGTTCCGCAATAGGACATAATGACTGAGGGGGTAGCAAACTTAACAATAAATAAAGAAAAAATATACAACTTATGCCCTTGTAAGGGATTCTATCTTTTAGAAACTATTACTTGATAATGTGGTAAGCGCTCAAAAGCTTGTGAAAGTGCATGTTAGAATATTTCATTAAATGTTGGTTTGATCATTTTAGGTGGCTGAAAATGTAGGCATAGACAAAGGCGACATTCCAGACTTAACAAAGGCACCCAGCAGTCTCCTGGATGCCTTGGAGGGCCATCTCAACGCCCTGGAAGGCAAGAAGGGCTCCGCAGCCAACACACCCACACAGACCGCCAGGTAATACTATATTCCGACGAAGCGGTTGGTAGTCTAGCTTTCCCGCAGCTTTTGAGAGGTCATGGGTTTCGAATCCCCGTGCCTACCGAATACTTTGATTAGTGTGAAAGGTATCAAAAGGTTATATCCTTACCTCAGAGCTAAACTTCAGCAGAGATTAACTCATTCACTGCCTTCTAGACGGATCCTCGCTCTTCTCTCAAAATACACTTTTGACATATGCACTGTCATTTTTGCACTGTGTTTTTGCTTGGAGCTTTTACTAGAGTAGTCATTCCCAACATATTTGTTAGCGGTTTCTAAAATACGTGTTTTTTTAACATTTATTTTTTTAACATGTAATGTACCTTTTTATTAAATATTTTTAATAAAATTTTTTATGTATAAGGCAGTGAAAGTGTTAACTAAAGTTTGGACAAATTCAACTGGTGAACGGTGTCTTAAAATTTAAAAGATTCTAATCCTTTTTCAATGGATGTAAATGGGACCACTCGATCATGCCTCTTTGTAAAGGTCGTATAGACATAAAAATGGTTTATTACCCTGTTCGCCGGTTTACGTTAATAATAGAATAAGATATTCTAAATAATAATAAAATATAACCTTAAGAATGTGACACATTTATGACGGCAAATATCTCATTCCTGTTTGTGGCAAATTTAGAAACATTAGAAATAACCAAATTTCGTCATCCAAAGTGATCACATTAAGCCTTTCCAAACAACTTAAGACGACGATTTTAAGCCCGTATCTGTTCAAATGATATCCGAATATCGTTAAAAAGGCACAAGAATATATATACCAAAAAAAAATCACCATGTTTGTCACCCTCGAACGAGATTTTAGCCGATTTAATGATAAATAATCAGAGGACATATTGGCACCATACTTCACAGACCATTTTTCTCTCACTTTCCTTCATCCACACATCAAATAGATCTCACGCTTCTTTAAATCGACCAATTTTTTTTATATATTTGATTGATTGTCTTATGTAGTTCAAAACTAAATATTTTTTTATACACTTAGTTGATCTTCTTATGAAGTTGAAAAAGCAATATTTGATGTAACATTTTGAATAATAATTGTCGATTTTATGTAGTTAATTTTTTTTTTAACTATTGACGTTACAAGTTAAGTTTGTTTAGAATTGAGCGATTTAAGTTATAGGTAGTTTTTTGATATCACCCAGTAGATATCTTTTGTTTTTTTTTTGTTTTTTGTTTTAACGTCAATAAACATAGGCATGTGATTTGTTTGATTTGTCTCATTCATTTTCGTTCATTAGAAAGGATTTATATCAAACACGTAATTAAATGTTCTTTTAAATTTTAGATTGTATATTATTGTGTAATTCAAAGTATTAGGAATTCACTCAATGAACTGAAATTCGGTTACACGAATGATCTAGATGGCCATAGTTTGCTTTTACTAAAAAATAGCATTGTTCAAGCTATAAATTTATTTATTGAAGCCATTTTAGTATGGAAATAATAAAACATTCACATGATATATATCTCTGACCACAGTAGGTAGTCTAAGAGGTCTCGGGTTTGATTCCTGGTCAGCTCAGAATATTACTACATGCTTTTTACTTTTCACTTGAATCTTGTCTTAAAATAGATAGGAACGGTTGACAGATAAAAATTGTTGTTTGAAATTATTGCCAGTTGTTTTTTTGTATGGGAAAATGTTTATTTATTTAATTAAAATTATTCTCTTATAATTGAAGTTGTTTTTCTTACTTCTAACGAGTAGGTGTAAGCAAAGTAACATTGTTGTCACAGCTCTGTCTGTGAAACTGATTTCCTAATACTTTGATAACGTTGCAAATTGTAATAAAGAAAAATCCAGTCTTCCATACAATATTGAGTAGCATTTTTATAATATTTTTTTTTTTATGAAATAAATTTTTTCTTATCATACGATAGCAACAATAATTGTACTTTTATAAAAATACTTTTCAATTATGAAATTATTTTGTAAAAAGTATGTTATCTACTCTTATATTGGATTTGAAATAGACTATTGAAGAATAATTGTTGTAGATTGTTACTAGCATAAGTCTTTTGTAGTTATGTTGGGTATTTTATATTAATTTTTGTTTTTTTTTTCTTTACTTCCATTCTCCCACCTCCACCTGGCTTGATCGCCACTCTCTGTCCACACCCGAACGCCACTGTCCAAATTTGCATTTTCGTGTCTTCACTCCTCTATTCATGTGCAATGCATGTGCGTACAAACACACAAATAAATTTTGTATTTGAAATTCTTATTTGCTTGTATAATGGGCACACCCGTTTTGTTATCCCGTCCTATTGAAACATGCACGTTTCCTCATATCCTGGTCACAAACAACACAATTTTGCGTCACAAAATTTGCATTGGTAAAGTGCGCAAAAGAATGTTGCGAACGGCATGGGTGCTTTGTCCTCTACTGGTAGTTCCTTTGGTACGGCCGCTGCCTCTACACGACTGGACCAACACCCGACCAATGGTAGTCAAGCGGCGTTCATCGATGATGCCCTAAAGCAGCAAGCTCTTGCCGAAGAAGAAGCTGTTCTCAACCAGTACAAGGTGGGTTTCCATAATTCATAAAAGACATTATAGTTTAACTAGCTGGTATCCTATGCGTTGCTGTGACAATAATAAATATATCAACAACTGTAGTTGAATGATATAAGTACTTCTAAAGAAAAAATCCTTGTGTGGTAAATGCAAAATATGATGGGTTTGTCTTTTTAACCTGTTGTACATGGTACATATAATGCGCGCTATGCTAATGCTAGCGACCTTAATACTGACCGCACTTTGTCCAAAATATGCATTTAAGGACGAAATAAGAAAGTATTTTGAAATTACTGCATTCTGGATTTTTATTTACTTTTATGTCATTTCCTTTCAAAACCAAATGGTGTTCTTACTTCTATCTTTCAAATGTAATTTCAAAAGTTTTTCAAGTTCGATTAATAGTTTCAGGTAGTAAAATGATCCGAAACAAACTCGAATGAAGTAATGAAAATATTAATTGGTCTAATTTATATTTTTTAGTCAAAAGTGCAGTCTCCTACAAACAGTGCGGGTATGGCGACGAATCCATTCCTAAGTTCGGGTCCACCGCCCGTCAACAATCAGAATTCCATAGTGGACCTGTTTGGGCCGCCCGCAACACAACCGGACGGAGCCAGCCAAGCCTCCAAAGCGTCTGACGACCTTCTACAATTAGGAAACCCATTTGCGGATATGTTCGGAGGTACACCCTCTATATATACCATAGTTTTTTTAACCCATTGAATGCCGACTACGTAATATTCCGTAAATAGTATTTATGTTGGATGCCAATTAAAAAATTCTCAGTAGTAGGTACTTTTATATATCAGTAATAATAATAGGTTTATTTGTTCAAAATTTGTACATTATTACATGTTTTTATCCCAAAAGCTATAAAAACATATTCTTTGTATAAACGTGCATGCAGCACAACTTTCCCTTAACTTTAATACTGAACAGAGGCAATTTTAAATCATCCGGAAAAAGTGCACAATTATCAATTTAGCTTGGATGCAAATCTGTAAAAACATATAATAAAGGGTATTAACCACCCAGAAACTGCCTTTTAAGATAGTTTGGCATCCTAGCATGGATTAAAAATATACCTAGTAACTTTATTGAATAAAAAAATATTGAAAACATACATCTTTCTATAACATCAAATTAATTTGAAGTGGTTGGTAGCCCAGTGGCCTCAGTCGACGGCGTTCGTACGCACAGCGTATTGAAAGTTGTGGGTTCGAATCATAGTGCCGACCATTTTCACTTTCACTACACAATCCTTTAGTTAGTGTGAAATATGTTTAAAGTGTATTTGTGTTCACTTTGAGTGGGCCCAGATTCATTTTTATGAAAAAATTTAAAATGTATAATCAGTCATACTAGTAAGTCCCTTTGTATGGTGGCCACACACTTTGTTATAAAAAATTACCTTGGCGTTCAATGGGTTTAATCTACTTACCTACTTTATTTTTTATAGGATGTGTAAATACCACTTGAAAATATTCCGATGTGCCTCGTAATCTTTACACTCTCAACGAGTCACATAGTTACGGTGGTGGATTGCCAAGCAAAACACAAATGCACAGACTTTTTTAAGAAAGAAGTTTTTCAATTTATCGGTCGTGCACTATTTTCTTTGTAATATTACGAATCTCAACAACACGTAGGCTCTCCCCTTTCAATCAAGGTAAAGCAAATCACCTACGCGGTTTCGGTGAATAGAACACACAATATTTTGACCACTTTTGGGGGCAATCACCTAAGCAAGTTTACATTAATGACGCGTCGTTTGAAAAAAAATTGAATATGCATGCTAACAGTATGTAATATTCAATGTTTTTCCAAGCAATGCTACATTTGATTTGATTTATTTTTAAGATAGATTAAGATCCATGGTTTACTTAAACGCTACATTTGTTAAATATTTTGTTTCGTAAGACCTTTCTGTTTGTCGAATGATGATTGTAAAAGTGTCAGTAAAGGCATCAGACTCCCAGCCCATCGCTTTAAAATTGATGATCATAATGTCTTGGGACTTCCTCTATCAAATGGATAGACAATTCTTGTGCATTGTAATTTCACAGCTTTACCCTAATAGACAATAATTGACGCATCTCTTGAAAAAATTTTGAAAATGCATACCGCTAGTATGTAATATTCAACGTTTCCATGTGTTGCGTCAATTAGTGAACTAATGTTATTTCAAATGTAGCGTTTTAAAACCGTATGTAAATAAAACAATTTTAGCATAAATATGAGAGCATAACTGAACAGTCTTTACCATTTCAGTTTGTTCTTGAATTTGTCATTAAGGGTGGTGACGTTAATCGTGAGTTAAACATCAGTCCGGGATAACCAAAGTTTAACTAAAAAAAAACTTGGTGATATGATTGGTCAAGCCTTAACTGACCTAAGTTGGACCGTCGTTTGTTTGATCTGTCGCGGATCATTTTGACAAGTCACAAAATCGCTGTCTTGACCGATGCATACTAATAGATTGTTACTAATTTATAGATAAATAATGACGATAACATGTATTGTCTCCAAAAGAAAACATTGTAATGTTAGGACATTATCTCGTCAAATTGATGCTAGATATGATTTACATAGAACACGGTTCATATTAGCTTTTACAAGAAATCTAAAGGAACTTCTTTTTTCTAATATTATTACAATAGCTATATCAGCTTATATCACTTGAATTTCCTTTGGCTGGAGAACTGCTGAGAAAAATAATTTGTCGTATAAATTTGATGCGCTGTTTTTGTAATGAAAGCCGCCATTTTGTGGCATTATTCAAAAAGTTTGACAGCTGTCATGGAATTGCCATAGATAAAAATTAAATTGTCACTAAAATTTTGACCTATGTACCTAATAGAAATGTGGGTTGCCGTATATAATCGCATTCACATCACTTGCCACAGTTAACTAATTGAAACATTGGAATTGATATCGCTGGCATATGTTTTGGACGTTTATCTCACGAATTGAAGTCACTGCCCTGTGTTTATGTGTGTCAAAAATAAAAATTGTGGCGTCATAATAATAATAATGTGATGAATGATTAAATTTGTTGTTGTGTCGGTGGATAAACAGCTCCGGCCCCCTTACCGGCCGCCCCCCTGTCGTCACAGCCCCCGTGGATCAACAACACCACGGCCACAAACGGTTTCGGGGCTAATCACACCATCAGCCAACAACACTCGCAAAACAATACTTTTGTATCAGATACTAACTTCTCTAATGTCTTTGGGAATGCTACAGACTCCGCAGGTAACGTATTCACTTACTCTACACTATGACTTAGTCATTTTGTACTCTTCTTTTCTTTTGATATTGAAAAATACCCATTTAGAATTTTTTTTTGTGAATAAAAGGTAAATCTCGTTATAACGAAATTCACATTGAATACAGAGTATATCACGGTAGACAAAATTCACATTGAATTCAAACTTACTTTTGATTTGAAGAAATTCACATTAAATTCTAATATTTCGATAACATTGTAATAAAGAAAAATCCAGTGAGTTTATCCCGTTATAACAAAATGAACATTGAATACACTGTAAACCTTGTGTAAGATAATTCACATTGAATACAGGATAAATCATCTATAATGAAATTCACATTGAATTGAAGGTAAATCCTGATGTAACGAAATTCACATTGAATACATGGTATTGTTAATCGTGTTATAACGAAGTTTATTGGACTAAAAAAAAAGCAGTTTGTTCTCCTAAAAGTAGGTATGTGACATAATAAATTTAAAAATAACACAGATTTTTATAAGTATAACGAAATATTTTACAATTTGTATGAACAATTTACGTGAACAAATAATTTAACGTCGGTTATACTGTGAATTTCTTTGTAATGAGTTTTCACCTTTATTTAATAAATACAATTGTTATACACTTCTTATTAATTTATAATATTTGAACTTATCTTGTTTAATAAAACTGATTTTGAATGAATAATCTTTGAATGTCGCTCGATAAATTAATAAATCAATCGCCAGTCTGATGAATTATGTAAAAAAAAAACTTGTCTTTAACCCCATCATTTTGTTTGAATTGCATAATCTGTACAAAATTTGCACTCTTTTTTCAATTAATATAACTTGGGTTTGATTTTTGTTTGTAAATAAAAAAATTAACTCTCTTTTATTTTGTGAATATATTAATAAATTCATTGAAATTGAATAATCAATTTTAACATATCTACGTGTGTTTAACAATACATTTCTTTTAGCATGCTGGGATTATATAATAATAACAATAATTCTAATAATTTGTTCTGTCCTGTGTGTGTGTGTGTGTCGTCCAATGGTCTTTGATTATTTCTGAATGAATCGTATAATAAATTATCGATTCGGAATGTTTTTTTATTGAACGAATTGAACTTTTTTTAAACTATGTGTGTTTATTTTACACATATATGTAAATCTCCGATAGAACGGAACCACATTAAATGGACTTCGAATATAAACCGAGTTGAATGTGAAAAAACTAAAAAAATCCCGTTAATAATATACATGATTAAATTCAAGTATTGCCATATGCAAACAATTTTGTTATCATGTCGTAGCACTAGAGTGGGAGATATATTGCCATCCTCCTCATATTGTGGTGGTTGGTATCCCAACGGTTCAGTCGCCGATTTTCGTAAGACACAACACAAGCTTTGCATTCTGTGAAAGATGTCAAAGCCGTATCCGTTCACGTTTGGTGAGCCCAGATTCAACAATTCTTTTATTCTTTAACTATTAGAAAAATTTATTTTTACTTCCCTAAATGATGTACTTTGTTCACAATTTTGATTTTCATGTCAAAAGGTGAAAATTGAAAAAAAACTAAATTATTGCAAATTTTCTCTAGTATAACCCCTTACAAGGAATGTATTAAATTACCAGTCACCCTGTATAGGTTTTATTTCAAGGATTCTCTGATATAATGATGCATAGGTTTTATGCAGTAAACCGTTGTTGCCATGCCAACCAGGAAATCCTGCAATTTTTTGATTTGTTTTAAACTCACTGTTTGGGAATTTCTGTTCTATGAAAAGTATTTGGAAATTTAATTCTATCCTTTCCATACAAAATATTTCACAAAAAAACTTCAAACATTTTGAATTTAAAAAAAAAGAATCTTTCTGTTCTGAAACATCTTGTTTAAATAAAGTTTGATTCGCTTGTGACATAAACGTGAAAATTGTTTTAAATATTGTTGAGTAAAAAAACATTTCCCTTAGCAATTTTAGGCATGTCTTAGAATAGTGTTGTAAGTAAAGTGATGAATTCTGAAAGTATTGGCATGTTAATTTCTTGATATTGAATTTTTTTCTATTTGAAATATCAAAACTATTGATATTGGTACTTTACTATTTTAGAAAATATATCTCTTTTCGTTTAATTATTAGTGAGTATAATAATATAATTTACGATTCCGTAGATGGAATCAGAATGTACGCTAAAAAAATTGTTGTGTTTTCTTAATAGGAAGTAATAGAATTTAATTTTAACCTTAAAATATGAGGCCAAAATAGGAGAGGATGTAAATTTTTTCTTTTAGAATTTTTTTATTTTTATGACATTCTTATGGGTGTGTTTGGTTGTTCTGTATTCACAAGCAGCCTCCGGAGCAATGGCCAATCCTTTCATGACCGATACCATTCCGATGGCGACCGGTTCACCGAGCCGACCGCCCTCCCAACCCAAATCCGCTCTCGACGATCTCAATGACACCATCCGCGCCGCCCTAGGAGGCTCCCCATCAAAAGCCCCCGCCATCCCTCAATCCCAATCCGTGGCCGCACCACAATTTGGCTCTCCTGCCCATCAACTATCTCAAATGGGTTCGTTTTTGAACTGATCTATGCTTGTGTTTTAAACTTTGTTGTTTTAGTGTCATCAATAATAATAATTGGTAGATCGACTCCATGATTTAAAAAAAAACCATTTCTATTTTGTTTTAATACAATTTTTTTTAGATATCCCTGTCAAATATTCATTCATGGATAACATCCGTTAATGATTCGCTAGTTTGATTTGCAAAAAATCCCTACATCTTTCTGAAATATCATCATAGAAAAAATGTGAATAATATTTGATTCATAGCTTGCTTAAATTTTTTCGCGATAGCAAAGAAAACTTCAAATGCCTTCGTCTTCACCGATCTCATAACTTCAGTCGACTTCAGCATACAGAATTTCAGTTGTGTAGTTTTAATGTTTTTTTCTGTAGCTTCGACGTGTTAATTTTTTTTTTGTTCGACAGTCATATAGATTAAAATTGCGCTTTTTTCAACTCCTCCTAGCTTGTTTTTGATCATTGTCATTTTTTAATTGGTGTGATCAAAAGCTGTATTTTAGATTTCCGTTTATGACGTGTCTCGTAGTGAATTTTATTGAACCTTTGAATTTTTTGTATGTGTGTTGATATAAATTTTGATCTTTATCTGTATTGAGCTTGAGCCCTTCTATATGTGTGAACTTGACTTTTGTTATTTTCAACTAGTTTTAGGTTTATAAATGTTTGCGATAAGCTTTTTCTGGGCTCATAAAGCAGCTAGCAAATTGTTGATTTCCAATTTAAATTATTTAATAAAAAAAGGTTAATTAATTAAGCTTTTAATTGTGAACGGTTAAATTTGTTTTCTTTTTTTTGACGGACGATAAAATATCGATATGCCTCGACATTTGTACTTTTTTGCCATTTTAATTTTTGTTTGTTACCAAAATGAAATATGGTGCTAACAATGGGCAAAGTCATTGATGTTTTTTTTTTTGTGGGGAAAGTTCATGATGTATTTTTTTTTAACAATCAGTGATAAAATTATTTGATAGGATTGAAATTTATTACTTACAAAATCTACTCATATGGGCATATACCAAAACTTTCCTTTTTTATAAACATGGAACATAATATGTCAGATCCTTCAGTTTCGATGTAGCTATACATGTCATTTGAATATTAATACATCTTTGCCTTACGGCTTTGACCATCATTTTCTGATGAGAAGCGATTGGAAATCGACGGCTATAATAGTCATACTGGTGAATTTGTTTACTCTGTAGAATTTTAACTGTGGGAATTATATTTGGTCTATTTTGAAACAGCTTGAATTGTCAAGTTTGAAATGGTTGTTTATCACTGATTGTTGGATGGGTTGTGTTTGAAGTGAAGTTAGGAATACATTAACAACCAAAGAGCACCACGCTTCCATCTCATTTGCACGCTTTTCTGTTTTTGTTTTGTTTTCTTTACTACGCTTGTGGTGGCTGGATCATGTATGGATAGGCTTTGATGGTCTGGGAGACGTTTTGAAGCCCGGGGGACAAGCCCCTGGGATATCGAGCGTGACCCCCGCTGGTGGCATTGCAGGCACACAGCCGCAGGGTGCTCAGCAACAGCAGCCAGGAAAGGTGCTCACCGGAGATTTGGATTCGTCACTGGCATCATTGGCGAATAACCTCTCCATCAACAAGGGAGCGCAACAAAATGTCAAGTGAGTCCTCTTTATTTTCATCCAATCTTAGTTTATCACATACTATGCATGGTAATTTCTGTTCATTAAATAATTAGATTTTCTGCCAGGAACTCCAGGGTTACTCACGATAAAGTTTAAGTTTAGAAGAAGTAAAAAATAATTTTAATATAATTAGTTTTTTTTAGTTTAAAAAATAATTTTAGTTATAATTAGTTTTTTTTAGTTTTTTAGTTATAATTATAAATTTAGAAGTAAAATTTTTAGTTTAAGATTAGAAGAACTAAAATTTTTTAGCTAAGTTTAGAAGATCATTATTGAAATTGATCACTCTCCCGAGAGTGGATTGCCGCGTTTTAAAGAAGAAGAAGTTTAGAAGAAGTAAAATTTTTGAGTTTAAGTTTAGAAGAAGTAAAATTTTTTAGTTTAAGTTTAGAAGAAGTAAAATTTTTGAGTTTAAGTTTAGAAGAAGTAAAAATTTTGAGACATAGGGGTGCTTTGAACGAAAACATCCGTTTTTGGCACTCTTAGTAAGTCGATCAATCGGCAAGTCCTTAACATACGAAACTGAAATTTAAGTTTTGTTGTAGAATGAACTTTAATTGAATATTTTAGCGAGGCAGCTAGGCGGGCAAGTTCTTTATATTTTAACTTTAAGGTTCATCTAGTTCTTTGTAAATCCGAATTTAATTTACGGCTTCGGTGGAGTTACAAAAAAATGGCGTTATTGAAATTTGTCGCATTTTCCAAAACATGATTTTTTTTAGCGTTATAAATGACTTACGAATAGTGTGAACCAGACTTTTCCGTGAATAACCTTGATATACGATAGGTATACCATAGAGTTGCTGGCAAAGAATATCTGTGTTTTTTGTCGGTCTGTTGATCTCTACCCAAATGGCAAGTGATCGAAAAATCAGATTGAGACTATGAGGCTGATCAGCTCACACCCTTAAAATTATAACCTACGCTTTTCTACATAAGCGCACTGATATTCTTGTAACAGGGGTGTGCAGTGGAATTCTCCCAAAAATTCAGGCGGTGCCGGATGGAGTCCACAGCCTATGGCTGCCACTACAGGTGCCGGGTATCGACCGATGGTGAGTCCTTTTTTTTCGTTTTGTTGTATTTGTAATAGTTTTTTTTTTCAATGTGAACTACACACCTATTTTCTATGCACATAAGGTATTCTTAGCACCCTTTTCTAAGCATGACAAGTGAAGTGTTGTTTGTTTTTTTTTCCCCTACTTTGTATTATTTCTTCCCCGCATTATTTCAAATTAAAACTAGGAGAGCTAATTGTGTTGAGTTTCACCCATTTTGAAACCTCCGTAAAAGATATGCTAGTAATATTCTTAATAAGTAACAGACTTACCATAACACCTGAAACATCAACTCCTTCTAATAAAGATTATTAAATACTCCCCGTTTTAAGATTTCCCTTAAGGTTCTTTTAGATAGACTCTTAACACAGACTTACATGTATAACATAAATAATTTTGTGCCCAGACTGACTCAAAATCTGCGTAAAATTGAATTACACTCAACAAATTTGTCAATAAGATGACACAAATATATATCGGAAAAGCCTATGTAAATTTTCATATTGTTTCCTATATATTCTTGCTAGTTACTAGTGTTTGTAAATATCTCTTTTTATCCTTTTTTAACTCGACATTGAATAATTTGAAAAATTTCGTTTCTCAACATTTTATTGCATTATCATACAGTTTTAGCTGTGGATAGGTAGGTACATAATATGTAGAATCGATCTAATACCTTCTCCAGTGTGATTAATTTAATTTCACTGTCTTATCAAATAATTATTACTGTTTTATCACCCATTTACTTCCGTCTTATCACACAATTACTTCTGTCTTATCACACGATTACTACTCACATAATTGATGTCATCTTCTCACACAATAATAATTGTTTGTCTTTTCCCAAAAATACTTCTATCTTATCACACATTTACTACTGTCTTATCGTACAATTACTACCGTCTTATCACAAAACTACAACTGTTTGTAATGTCACACAAATTGAAGAAAGCAATAATTGGCATGTTATTAATTTTTATAAATAGTTTATGCAGTGGAGAGCCTTTCTGCAACAAATTCAAACATTTTTTCTCTTTGCATGCTTTTTAGTACCATTTCATATTATTAAAATTATAAGATCAATTAAAAACATTATTTAATAATAATAATACTTTATCTTTAGAAGATACTTAAATTGGGGAATTCTGTTTAGTGTTAGGAGTTATAGAATGTAAAGACGCGTGAAATTATTTGTTAAATAATAATATGATGGTATTATTATTTAACAAATAATTAAAAAAAATCTTTTTTGTCCTCACAAACAAAAAAAAAGAATTAATGATGAGTTTCTATATCGTTTGTTGGTACCTTGGGATAGAAACGTTTAGCAGCTGTATATCCCCCCCTTTTTTGGTTTTGTTCTTTTGTTTTATTATTTTTGTTTCACTTTTAAGCATGGGCGTTTTTTTATTTTATGTTTTTCCAGGGCCAAGGCATGCAGATACCCCCAATGTCCCATACATTCCATAACCAACACCATTTTAACATGGTAAGTCTGAGGCGGAATCCTAAATCCAAAAAAAAAAAAAATATCTCTACTCTACTGGCTAACAACCATTAATTATTCTAAACAAACTAAAACTTCATTGTAAAATTAACACATTCTTGTTGTTATCACTTCTCACTTTCTAAGATGGCTTCTATATTTTGTACATTGTTCATGTCGGATTGTGTCGAATCATAAAAAAGAACACTCACATTCGATCTGCTTTCAACATAACCTAAAATTGTTTTATATTCATTTCTCTATAGCAAAGTTAACCCGAAAACATCGACAGTAAATAATTTTCATTTCATATTTTCAATTCTGCCTTTCACTTATCTCGAAATTTCTTTTTCTTCTTCAATACCTACTAATATTATATTTTTAAGTTTCCTTTTTCTTTCATCTCATTTTTCCATCTATATTCCTATTATTTATTTAATTATTTTTCTGTATTATGATTATTTTGAGTAGTAGTTATATTTTTACTGTATCTCTATTTGAATTTTTTTTTACTACTTGCCGAGTTATTATAGTTCACCAACAAGCACTCTCACACGCGCTTTTAGCACTCCAACAACACTAGATACTTTTATTATTAGTCAATCCAGAAACATGTAATCGAAATGGTATAAATCTTTATAAAACTTGTTTACTCGTATAATATACTGGGTGTTTGGTAGAACGTTATGTCAAACTGGTACAGTATTTATTTATTAACAAGTAAAATGGTTTACCGTTCAGCTTCACAGGCTATAACCCTTTGCGCTGAACAGTGAGAAACAGATACAAAATTAAAACAAACCTACTTTACCCTTTGCGCTGAACAGTGAGAAACAGATACAAAATTAAAACAAACCTACTTTACCCTTTGCGCTGAACAGCAAGAAACAGATACAAAATTAAAAAAACCTAAAAAAATATATCTGTATAAAATATCTAGTTCACTTGAAATAGCATTAAATTTTTTTAGGTACCTTAGGTATGATAGCTGAGGTTGGCTCTAAGACATTGCTTTGCAGCAATAAGTCCGCCTTTTGGTAGTTTTTTAAAATTGTATTAACACTGTATTTTTTTGTGTCCAATAAAGATTTATTTATTTATGATATACACTTAGGGTATATACCGTTTGAAAGACGGTATTTTATAGAAGTTTTTATGAAAATGAAATTAACTTTTTTTCTTTAATGATACTTTAGATGGGTCACAACTTTTTTTCACGTCACTTTCTGAAATAGAAACTTATTTTTTTCTGAATATGCATACATTGGAGACAAAAACAATTTGTTGGATCTAATTACTTAATTGTTAAATAAAAAAATTGCTGAGGCAAACAGGTAAAATTTTGGGATTTCCTAATTTTTTTTTTAATTCCTAAAAATTCAGGGAGAACCCTATATAAATTCTGAGTAGCGATTATATGTTCCAAATGGTGTCCTCTATGTACCGTACCAGTTTGTCTAACATTCTACCAAATAATATTCCTGATCATTTGTGTTTAAAAGTGGTCAAACTCTAGTACTTAATTATATTTCGATAACATGTTTCTAAAAACTAAACATTAGTTAAGTTTAGATGTAAGTGATAGTTGTACGGATTTGGCAAACAGTTTCACCAGTGAATAAAAAAAAATTGTTTTTGTCCGACATTCATTGTCATTGGTTTTGGTGTTCAGAATTCAAAATACATAATTTTTTTATTTTTTTTTTATTTTTATTTTATTTTTATTCAAACAAACTTAGTCATTAAATAAAATATTACAAAGTTCATTGAATATGAATAATAGACCAAACTTGTATGCAGAATCGTTCCTAACTTAAGTCAAGATTCTAACCTAAATTTTTGTTGTTTTCTCCACTTCACCCCATGTCCCTTAAAGGGTAGTTAGAGAGGATAGACCTGTACTTTTCTCTATTCAAACACACTTCTTTGACTTCTTGCACCAACATTACTTTTCTCATTTAACTTCGCTTATTTCTTTTGCTTCTGATTTGGCTTTCCTTTAGGACAGAGTCTATTTGTTATTTGCATCAATTCTTGAGACTATTTGCATCAATTCTTTTAATATGCCCAAATTAAAATCGTATTGTTTAAACAAAGTAAGTGGTTACTTACTACAGTTGACTTTTCACAACGCTAAGCTACAACTTAACTTTGCATTGAAAATACGGCTTTTTAACACTAGGTTAGGATCCTGAACTATGGTTAGAATTGTTTCTGTCTACGGGTATATATGCTATTTTAGTTCTAGTGAATATTTAAAATTATACACACTATTTGAAATTTCTCATAATTATCGTTTTGTGTACATATAGTAATTTCATAATATTTTTTTTCTTGCCCTGGGTCAGAACTGTATTACTGTAAATAATAGATTTGGTGAAATTGTATAATTATTATATTATAGTTTTAACAAAATCATTTTAGTGACACATTGAGAAGTCAAATTCAGGTTGCTATTTTAAGAAGTAAAATGATTTTTTTTTCATGAATAACTAACACTTTCCTATACAAAGTTGCCTGAATACCTGACGAAACTTTATCCCTGTTTATTTTGATGCATTAGACATGTGTAACATTGCTATTTGATGCATTAGACATGTGTAACATTGCTATTTGATGCATTAGACATGGGTAACACTGCTATTTGATGCATTAGACATGGGTAACATTGCTATTTGATGCATTAGACATGGGTAACATTGCTGTTTGATGCATTAGACATGGGTAACATTGCTGTTTGATGCATTAGACATGGGTAACATTGCTATTTGATGCATTAGACATGGGTAACATTGCTATTTGATGCATTAGACATGGGTAACATTGCTATTTGATGCATTAGACACGGGTAACATTGCTATTTGATGCATTAGACATGGGTAACATTGCTATTTGATGCATTAGACATGGGTAACATTGCTATTTGATGCATTAGACATGGGTAACATTGCTATTTGATGCATTAGACATGGGTAACGTTGCTATTTGATGCATTTTGCGTGGTTAATATTGCTATTTAAAGTGATTTTAAAAACCAAGCTAATTGAGATTGTCAGCCCTCAGATACGACAGATTCATTTTCTTTTGAGATTGTTTGCACTACTGTGGTTAGTGTTCTGAGGCCCCAGAGTCATTTTCTAGTAGGCTTGGGCTCGATTCATGGCCAGGTTAGAATTATCTGTGTTTTTCGCTCAAAATTTCTACTGGATTTGGCCTGTCCTTACGATTTGACGTCCTTAGAACGCGTTGAATGCTCTGAATTTGATTTCTCACTAATATAAATCCCTGAGTTGTGGATATTGTTGCACAGTGTACTTATGTATAATGGTGATGGTTGTGTACCAACAGCAAGGAGGTGTAGCCATGCCGAGTGCTGGGGGCGTGGTGGGTGGTGTGGGGGGCATGGGCGCACCCCCCTCTAGGCCTCCCCCTCCCTCCGCACAGCAGCCGCAGCAGCCCCTCCAGCTGGACCCCTTTGGGGCGCTCTAAACAGCATTTGCACCAGCCCCTCCCCCCTAACAACTATTACCCGAAGATAATAATACTTAATACAATTCACAATGGCCATCTTGTCTATTAACGTAGGTATCCTTTTCTTACTTTCTTCTTTCCTTTAAACAAAAACTGCACTACTCTATATAAAGCCGAATAATCCTATTTGTAAAATATAATACAGTTAAAACAAGAAAAATATATCCTTTTTTATTTTTATCTGAGCAATAATATTGAAAAAATTGTAAGAGATCATATTGGACATATTTCACAAAGAAATTTCCTATCTAAAATCATGGAGACCGTGAACCATTTGTAATCTATTTCCATCAGTTGTTGATCCATTGTGATCTCCATGAACCGCTGTTTTTTAGTGATCTGTTTCCATCAGCTCAACAATGTCATTGATCCATTGTGGTATCCGTGAACCGCTGTTTCAGAATGATCGGTTTCCATCAGCTCAACAATGTCATTGAATGATCCATTGTGGTATCCATGAACCACTGTTTCAGAACGATCTGTTTCCATCAGCTCAACAATGTCATTGATCCATTGTGGTATCCATGAACCACTGTTTCAGAACGATCTGTTTCCATCAGCTCAACAATGTCATTGATCCATTGTGGTATCCATGAACCGCTGTTTCAGAATGATCTGTTTCAATCAACTCAACAATGTCAATGTCATTGAGCCATTGCGATCTCCATGAACCGCTGTTTTTTAGTGATCTGTTTCCATCCCATCAGCTCAACAATGTCCTCTGTGTTTTTTTTTTCATTTACTTTCTTCTATTCCATGTGGCCTGTCCGGGATATCCCAATGTTGACAATCACAAGATCAAATTTGTATCTATTTCAAGCTAGTTTGAATTCTCATGCCTGTTCACTCCCTTACGCAGCCAGGACATCTCCACTAGTCGTCTGGTTTTTTTAGCTTAGCATCACCCAGGATCTCTATAATAAGCCTCTTTACATGACCTGTTCAATGTGTACAACCGTTGACCTCTCTTTTTGCCTTATTCAGTCATTCAGATATATGGTCAAAATAATTAACCCCTTCATTGCTCATTTTAAATTTAAAAAAAAAACGCGTGTTTTGTATTTTATAAAGTAGGATTATTCTGCTTTTTATTATGTAAAATAAAACAAATTAAAAAAATTACAATTTTCCATGAAATTTTTTGCACTATTAAGTACCTAATATTTATTTTATTTCCACAGTAAAAAAATGATATATTTTTTGTTGTTGTTTTACTAACAACTAATTAAATTTCCGGAGTTGGTCTTGATTTACATAAGTTTTTTTTTTATTTTTTATTTATTTATTATTTTTTTGTCTATTTTTCAGGACATCAAGTGGAACTAGCAACTTATGTACGCAATGTTGTTAAATGAAAATAGAAATTGTTAGTTAACATTGTAATGATTATAATATAATATAATAAGTATGTAGGTCTCCTTTAGCTAGAGATTAACCTCGTACTTGCAGTTCAAAATAATTATGTACTAATAAAAAATGTAAAAGAAATTTATATATAATATAACGAAACACGTTGAAAAAAAAAGTTAAGTATATTATTATAATGCGTGTTATGGATAATATTATACATGATGTTTGGTAGAGAGTTAGAAAAACTGGTATGGTATATAGAGGAGACAATGGTCTCCTCTATATACCATAACAGTTTGTGTAACGTTCTACCTAGCACCCTGTATTAATATCTATGCTTCTGTTTGACATTTATGATATGAAAATTTTCAACGCTACTATTACATAAATGTAAGTCTACAAATGTGCGTCTATTTTGATGATGATGTTATTGTTACTTATTATAAAATAAAAAAATTGTTTTTTTTTATTGTTGAATGCGTACGAGATTCCAAAACAGCGTACTTCATTATATTCCGTCAAAATCCAAATATTCTATTTATTACTAACCAGTTTTTGGCAAAATTCGTACGCGATATGCCTTCGAGTTATTCTGAAAACATAGCTACTAATTTATCATCTCTTCAGAGTCATTTGTAATCAAAGGCGGCAATGTTGTTTTAAGGTGACGATCTCGCTTATTGACGAAGAATGACGGTTAAAGTTAAGCTGTACCATCTTCTTACGGAGAACGCGTTACGAAAGGGATATTTTTTCATTGTCTCTTGTGTTTTTTTATTCCCATTTCATTAGTGTTAAGTATTTTTTAATTGATTCATTCTTAAATAGTTTTTTTTCATGAATAGGAAAAAAAAAGAATTATAGTGATATATTTTTTTAAGTTTTTATTATATTAATAAAATGATTTTTTTTAGCTATAATTATTTTCAATTTAATCATTGTTTCTTCTTAATGCTATCGTCCGAATGAAGAGATGATTTTGTTTATCCCAATAAAACTGCATGCCCTGTTGTCTACGTTTTATATTTTAATTCCATTCTTTCAGTTTCGAAAATTTTCTGTTTTTTTTTTCAACCATTGTTAAATTTTATTTTAATTTTTTTTTTGTGTATTAATAAGTTGTAAATTTAATAGATAAATAAATAAACAAAATGTTATAAATTTGTTGGTAAGTCCTTTAAGGTACTATTATTACTTTTAAAAGAAATGTTCATAATGTAGTCCACATTTTATATAATTTCTTGTTACTGTATATATAATGCATTGTATCACTCATTGTAGTTGACCATAAAATTTGAGTCGTGGCAAACTTAAAACTAGAAAAAATCTTAAATTCAATATTTTTTATATAATTTGCAATAATAAACTCAACAGCGTAATATTTTACTGAATCGTGTTTTATTTCGATAATATTTTAAGCGTTATTGTCTTAATATAAAAAGAATCAGATTTGTCACTATTATAAACATTTTAGTGTGATCTTTCAGCATCTGCATAAATGAACTATTTCTATAAGTAGGTACTCCATCATGATTATAGATTGCGTTCCTATGTATTAAAAATGTGGTCAGCGTTAGTATAATTGAAGATAATTCATACTTAATTTTTTTATAAAATGAATGAATCTTATGATGTTTTTGGCAACATTCTTTTGTTGTCAATTTTATCGCTTTTTTTTAATTATAACCCGGAATTTTAACTCTTTAAAATCCAACGTAACGTGGAAGAATATATAAAGTTTTGCAAAATTCCCTAAAAATGTTTCATCTAGAAATAAGATTGTATGATACGCTAGAGAAATAGATTGTACATGTACGTATTATTATTATAATATGTAAAGTGTTTTTTTTCTTGAAGAGAAGATTTGAAAATATTAGAAGTGTAGGTTAAAATAGTTGAATTGTTCTTGTTGGAATGTCATGAATATTTTTCCATTTACCGTGTGTCGTTAATAGATGTATAAATGACCAAATTTTATACAATTTGCAGCACAATAAAGTAATATATGAATGAAACAGGTGGACAAAAATTTGCCAAGAATCACACGCCCTACTGTTTTTGATGTCTCGATAAATTTAAAAAAACTTTGTTGATTCACAAAAAAACATTGTAAACACGCCGTGAGAAGAAAAAATCCCGAAAGTGAAATTCAATGCCGCACTTTGGTTAAATCCAGGGTTTCCCAAATTGTTTTGATTCACGGGATATATAAAAATAAAATTGGAATATTTGAGTGCTACTGTTAAAATGTTCAATGTACATGTGCTTCAAGTGCTGGTCACGCTTGGTCTGACCCAAGTATTCAATTTGAAAATGTCATCTAGTCTTTTGTTTCTTACAATCTTGGATCGTGTGCAATCAAAATCCACATCGTTTTTGGATAATACGACGAAATATAATGTTGAACTACAAAATGATTACATTGTTACATAAAATTATGTATTGTATAAATCTTGATAATAATTCATTAATATTAGCGTAAATTATTCCATTAGTTTAAAATGTAGTACTCTTATTATAATGTACCTACATATTATCGTTTATTGCATCATAATACATTAAAAAAAATCGTTTTAAAGCAGTGGCGAAGACTGAAAATAGTCTGTGCTTGAGTTGTGGTCTAAAAAGTTAATTAGTACAAAGAACATATTTTTTGTGAAAAAATATAACCTTTACTGAAAGCTATGAGAAATTTGCTCTAAGGAATTCTTCGCCACTGCTATACAGTGGACAGTCGGTTTACAAATATAATCTGACTTACGGCTATTGGCTATCAATTTTCTATAGGTTTTTATAAGACTTTGTTTTGTTTCGGAAACTGTGAAGTTTTTGAAAAATCTTCTTATTTTGTAATGAAATTATTCAGTTTTTCAAAATTCAAGTAAACCGATTACTCACTGTAAAAATCACTTTAAAATTATAGCAATCTATAGCTTCGTTTTAGCTAAAATAGCTATGAAATTTCACCATTTTCATCCACCCCAGTGAAAAAAAAATTAAATTTATAGATAAAACAACTATTAGGTAAATAAATAATGTTTATCAATTCATAATATGAATCATGTACGTTATTGCTATTACAAAGGTATCTTAAAAAATAAGGTTGCATCTGGGAATATGATTGGTAGATTGTATATTATCATGTGCTTTAAATGTTCATAATATATGAAAGAAAAAATCGTAATTTAATTGCTGAAATTCATCTGGTTAATAGATTTTTGTGACTGTGACTTATATATGGTACATGTGACCCAAATATGGGACATGTGACCCAAATATGGGATGTATGACTCAAACATGGGACATGTGACTCAAATATGGGACATATGACTTAATTATGGGACATATGACTCAAATATGGGACGTATGACTCAAATATGGGACATGTGCCTCGATCTATTTTCTGGGACAGTTTAAAGAAGCTATTTCAACATGTAATTTTATAAATCTTCTAAAAGTCGAGAACATTTTTCTCTTTGAAATATGTTTTGTTTTTTTTTTATTATATCAGATTTATTGATCATGGACCATATTTGAGATGCAGTTACAGTATTTATAATGTAATTCTTGACTAAATTAAAAGAGATATTATTAAATTAAGTATTTAAAAAATAGAAATTCAAAATTTGTTCAGTAATAAATATTATAATATGCCCATTGATGAAAAAAATAATATATATTTATACGAAATATATATGCAAGTTCGATTATATTAGTGCCTGCATATTAAAAAATCAATGTTTGCGTCTATCTCGCAAATATGTAGTTGCAATTAATTTCCATGGTTGCCCTCTGTTGTTTTCGGTTGCCCGTTACCGGTATCTTGCCGTCTACCTCAAGTTATGTTTGTAAAAAAAATTAACGAGAGGCAGTTTTGCATATTTCTACCATTGCTGTTTTCCAACATGGTTCTCGATATCTTAAAACTATGTTATTTACTTAAGCAAATGAAAATTATTGAATATTTGTAACATTAACCTGAATGTTATAGAATATAAATACATATTATACATTTTATATATTATACAAATAATGTATCGTCGGTTGCGTGTAAAATTGGCGCACTAGTCAAATTTTACACGCAACCCCGATGTAATGAAATGATATACATGTATATATTATGTATTGCTGTATTTATTGTAGAAAAATAAAGGTGTATAATTGAGAATGAGCTTGCATTTTATTTATGACCCCAATGAGAAAAAGCCGTACTTATACCATAAGCTATGAGAGAATTATCTTATGGTTTGAAAGCTATGAGAGAGAATTCTAAAATTTATTTTTATAAGAGTAAATGAATCTGTGCTAACTTAAATTGAACACAAGTTTGACTCTTTCACAGTAAGCTACTTGAAGCTTGTGTCGTGAAAGAGCAAGATGGTTTGCACCTGTGATTGAATCCACGACCCTCAGTATAAAAGCCGGCGTCATAACTGCAAGGCTACCACCACTTCAGTGAGAAGAGAAGATAATGTCAAAACATTGGGTGGATCTTTGCTGGTACCCTAGGAACGTCTGCAAACTTCCTTGCCTTCAAATGTTTCTTCTTCCAGTATTACCCTTCTTGGGATCTCCAGGTTCTGCGTATGGAATAGGCATCCTTGTCAGTGCAGTCTCAATCTTGATGAACCTGACTTCTTCAATATTCAGATAGGCATATAATGGTAACAGCTTACCGTAGCTATGGCACCTTTATTGGAGATGGGATGGATGCCAGAAATAAAAAGAATAGTTTCTAATTAGATAAATCTAAAGAGTGAAGAAGGACCAAGATTGTGGAGGTTTAAGAATGAGGGTAAGATATAAAGAATGAATCCTATCAGGTTTCAGAATGTGAGGAAGAGCGTCATACTATTTGGATTTTGACATGGTGTTGGAGGATGATATTGAAACTGCACAAAATCGAGTGCTGTGGAGACCTCTTATTGCCTCCCTATGCCCCTAAGTGAAGTCTTGAAAGATAGGGTTGTAGTGATAGTATTGTAATTACTGTCTTTAAGGAAGGCTATCAAAGGTATAAAGTCAACACCAAAGAGAAGAATGTATGTCGTGAATCTAAATTACTTTCAATAGTTCTAGCTTGTTAGTCAGTCAGTGTTCTGTATCTCTATTCTAAGTTTCCGTGAGATTTACGCTGGCGTGAAGAGTAAAAAATTTGTATGGAGACATGTATAGCGGCCCTACAGATCACTTCAGAAAGCTCCGCAGCCCATACGAAATTCCCGTGAGCTTCTCACTTAAGTTAGTGAGTAAAGTTCGGAATAGGGATAGTGAGCTATTCTAATAAAGAGTAAAGGATTTGGGGACATAGAAATCCATCTCGAAATTTTAGTAAAGTAAAACCTCATGCTATACTCACCTAAGTAAATGCTAGAAATAATAAAAGACAATACCTACACATAGTGTGAGAAAATTTTCGTAAAACAATGCGTTTTTTGAGCCACGATTCATAGAAGGTATCAACAGTAGTTTTATACTTCAACAGTATGTCCGGGTTTTACGCAGAATTTTACATAGAAAAGGCGTTATTTCAGATGTCGGTACTGGGAACACATCCAGAAATCGACGTAGAAGTATCGAAACAAGAAAGAAAGATGGAATAATTCTCCTACACATCAGTTTAGCTTTAGTGGGAGAATAATAATTTAGATATTTTTTAAGTGAATATGTAACAACTAATGACTATTACTAATGCTTGATTTTTAAATGGAACAAACCACTACAGGCTTATGACCATCTTCTACTGTTATTTCGCCGGCTTAGTGTATTTTTTAAGTGAATGTAATTTATTTTAAGAGAATATTGTATGCATAAATTTATTGTTTAAGTAAATAAATAAAATAGAAAAAGAATATTGAAGATGTCGTGACAAGGAAAGCGATTCTGTACCCCTATTCTGTAGCAAGTGTAGGGTAGTCACTTGAAAAAAGTGACTATTAGAAAGTGGATGAAAATAGACTTCAAAAGCCTACCGACTGTATTACATGTGAGCCACACAGGGGGAGAAATAGCAGTACAAATTCATCCTTAGATCTAGGAAAAAAGGAAGTCTAGCTACTTAAGCTCTGATTTCCTAGAAAAGCGGTACTTTCATCAACGGCCGTTTTATTAATGAATAATGCATTGGGTTCTTATGGTCTGTTTTCCTGTATACAGCGCCGCTATAAACAGTAGTGAATGTGTAAGTTTAGGATATTTTGATAATTAACAAAAATCATTGTCATAATTATGAAAGAGTGCCGTCTTGTCAGACGGCGACGGACCGCTCCCTAGGAACCCAGTGCATTTATTAGAGCTTAATAATTATGTCGGTAAAATGGTGTCACCTTTGTGGAATGAAATCACTGTAATAAGAACAATAGGGTAAACCTAAAATCCTGAAGCAAACCCATGCCTGAACGGCGTGGCATGAAGTTGCGTTCTTCAGTGAGTGTTGAGTTACTCTCCTAAACCCCCCCTCCCAGTAATTGGTTACCCGAACGAATCGACCCACGAATCCTCGTTCATGAGGGTCGTCATGTGTTTTCTAATGGTTATGGTTATAAGATCCATTACGCCGAGCGCGCGATCACCTGTCTCGATATGTGTCTGTGGTGCTAATATTTTAGCTCCATACCTATAATAACTCGGGACACTTGAGAGAGTAAATGGCGGTTAATTAAGTTTGAGAACTGTCGCAACATTGCGGCTTATATAATCCTAACACACACACACACACACACACAATGTAGCCAACAGTACACACACATTTTAATTAAGCCGTCTTCGCAGTGTTTAATATAGAAAAGGCCTGATTAGACCACGAACCCTATTGAAAGAAGCCTATAATATTATGTAACTATCCATTGCTATAAATGTGCATCTTCCAAACTTTTCCACCTGTCTCTAGTCTGTGCTCTGTATTCAATTTCGCACCGCTACGGTATTTTGTAGTCTGATGTCCATCTTTTCATGGGTCTGCCTATACTTCTATTCCTGTCCTATGATGTCTTGCCAATTTTCGCTGCCCACATTCCATCGTTTCGTCTCGCGATATGACCTTCCCATTGCCACTATTGTTTTGCAATGCGATAGGTGTCTGATATATTTATTTCATTTTCTATCTCCTGTCTCTTCATGGATCGCTGAGCATTTTATATAATAGACGCTTCTTTCTCTTAGAGTTATTATCTGCTCTGACTGGGAGGATACATTATAGACTTTTCTTTTCATCCTTATTGGGATGTCTTTTTCGACGAACTTCGAAAGAATAAAGCCTGCTATTTATATTCAAGATATCACCAACGTTTCCCCAATCCAATCATTCGACCCGAGCCGAAGAATGTGTGACTAACGAGTAGATTAGTAACCAAATAAAGGCTCCTTGATACCAGAAACCCTAGGGTGACTTTTTGTCTTACTCCTACATGCATGGATATGTACCGAAGGGTGGACTTTTATTTCGCTACCTCTGTCTATGAAGGATGTACGAAACGGTCAATACAAAAACTCCAAGTAACCCAACGAGCGATGTAGAGAAGGATGTTAAACATTAGTCTGAGAGACAGGAAGCGAAATGATGGATTAGAGAAAGGACCAAAGTTACCGATGTGACTCATAAAATAGCGTCACTAAAGTGGAACTGGGCCGGCCATATAGTGAGAGCAACGGATGAAGGTGGACTAAGAAAACCCTGGAGTAGAGACCAAGAACAGGTCATAGAAACCCAGATAAGCCACAGCTGAGGTGGTCTGACGATATTAGGAGAGTGGCCGGCAACAATGGCACAGAATAGCAAGAGACAGAGAATCGTGAAAGTCGGGAAGAGAGGGCTATGTCGAATACTGGACGGGTGAAGGCTGATGATGAAACAATTTAAAAAAAAATGACTATGAACACAATCAATACGCTATTGCCATCTTTCACCGAAAGAAGAGTTTCTGCTCTGAAAAACGAAGATCACGTGCATGGTTGATTTTTTTTTGTTTTTTTTTTTGTTGAGGCCTTCCACCCGATATCGAGTGATTTTGGACGTGGTTGAATGTCGGCGAACGAATCGCTAGCCAACCAACCACATCAGGCTAAGGCTAGGAAATAATTGTTCAAAAGTGGTTCGCGACAAAAATTCAAGAGTGTCTCTACAAAAGCGTTCACTTACTGTAACACATCATTAATATGACTAATTGCTATGATAGTTACTAAATCGATTTTCACAGTTTATATCAAAATGAACAATAAATAGTTATATCACTCTCGCACTATGGTAGCCACATGGTACCTACTCTAAACATATCACTAATTTATTATCCAATTATTTTTCCACAAAATGGGCGTCTGTTGGTTTAGGAATGTGTGAAAATGGTTGCATGGTTACAATGGCATACACCCTTTAAACCTTAAAAAAGCTTTTCTTAGCAAAAAAAAATCAAAGACAGACATCATTGACTGTTTTGAATTTAAAAACTATATGTCACATTTGTATAAAACAATCTGGCTTAAAATTGAAATATTTATGTCATTATTTGAAGATTTTGTTTCAATTTGATTGTAAGGATCTCTCTTATTTATGGCGCGTCAGAAAAAGTCAACTTCTATTTGAAACCTTTCACCCGTTTTATTAACTCTTTAAACCCCTTTTTTTATAAAGTCTGGATTGTTATATGGGGTTGAAGGTTGGAACCTAAAAAAAATCAAACAACCTGGGGGCTTTCGCGAGATGTGGTTATATAGAAGAATGATGCGCATCTCATGGGTCGACGGGGTGTCTAATGAGAGAGTCCTGGACATGATGCAAAAGAAAAGAGAGCTCCTGACCACTGCCAAGAGACTTAAGGCCGCATCTTTTGGCTACATATTCAATGGTGAAATATATTCCCTCCTACAACATAATATTATAGAGTCTCTTGGCTCAAAAACCTCGTCACTGACCTCCGTCAAGACAGGCACACGAAGAATTATTCCTGTTCTAAATTTTAGCCCCTAAGGTTCCCGAAACATCTAGGGGCTAAAATTTTGAATTTTGTTTTTTTATTGGCACGAATTTCGTTGCACTTGTATCTGACCTGCTATAATACATTATATAAAATGTGTGCTACAAATCACATTTAAAAGACCCCGCAATGACAACACAATACTGACATTTCTCATCATGAGAATGCCTCCGTTGGTTGAACCTCTCCATCACAGTCCACACCCAGGTCTTAATACATTGTGTTGGTGATAGTCACTGCTTTTAACAGTGATATAATGAAAGGTGCGATTGCAATGAATAGACCTACTTATAATGTGATCTAATCTAACACAATACTTTATTTTGAAAAAGATTTGAAAGAGACAAGAAGACGAGGCAGGCCAAAATTAACCATCAAAAGGGCACTCACTGCGGTTTTATGTACAAGATGCTGGCCAAAATTGGGATGACGCTGCGCAACTGGCGCAAAATAGAGATGCTTGGGGAAAATTGATGCGTCCACGTGCTCCAAACTGGGAGGAAACGTGAATTAAGTAGGTAAGATAGGAAATAAAACGCATGGAACTTGTCCACGTTAGATATTTCCAAAATGTGAAAGGGGAGTGCAAAAGTAAGTATATTAAAAATCTCAAGAGATACGATAAGGCAAAAAGGATGGAAAAGAAGGAAGGAAGTAAAAACTCATTCATATTCTTTTTAAGCCTTTTATCATCCACTGCTGAACATATCCCTCTTCCATATCTTTGTCACGCCCACAGCAGCAGCATGGACCATCATTTTTAGGTCTTCCAACATCCCTCTTATTTTCCTAGCGTCTCTATCTCAAATTTTTAGGGGACCACTTTGTTGCAATATGCTCTGGCCATTGCCAATGCGATCCATGATGTCTTCCACTTTGGCTCTCTTTCTAATTTCTTCATTAGGTACTAATTATTCTAGCTCTAGTTCTAAGGCTTATAACAAGCATGGATATTTCCATGGATCAGGGTGTGAATTTGAGGCTTTCAGCGTTTCTTCTTGAGAGGGCCATGGTATGTAGTGCACACATTGTAGTCGCTGGATGTAAGATCACATGTTTCGTAAGGTTTTCTTTCAGGCCGATCGATGGGGATAACTTTATTTGCTTAAGAATATTATTTATTTAAGTTTCCCAAAAGCTGCGCAATTCATTTCTTTCTTCATGGTAGGTTCGTTGTTTGGTTTTCTTTTCCCAATTTAACCCTATGCACAAGGTATATTAAGTATATTGATCTACTGTTTCAAGGTTTATAAATATTGTTTACTCACTAACTGTTTATTATTCTAATCAACAAAGTGATTATGATTTTCCACGCGCAAGAAGAAAAGCTTCAGCGACCTCAGTCTACATAAATCAATTAATTGTAATGTTTATTCAAACCAAACTTGCAGTTCTAAATCGAAAAAGTGTTTTTTTACTCTCAATCCAATTGGTCTCTTCCGGGCAAGCGCGGATCCAGGGGGGGGGGTTAGGGGGGTCATGACCCCTCCCTAGGCTATGTAATCTCAAGTAGGGCAATGATATTTATTAATAAAATCTTTATTTTGCTAGCATAATTATAATTTCATGTGGGCCATGACCCCCCCTGGAGCAAAAGTAAAAAGTTTTAGGAAAAGTGTAGTTTCCAGATACCAAATTTTGCAAATGACCTTTTTTTTTTTAGGAAAAGTGTAGTTTCCAGATACCAAATTTTGAAAATGACCTTTTTTTTTAGGAAAAGTGTAATTTCCAGATACCAAATTTTTAAGATGACCTTTTTTTTACTTTGTGACCCCCCCCTGGTGCCAAGGCTGGATCCGCCCTTGCTTCCGGGCTGGCTTGCCGTGTGCTTGGAACCTTAAAGGGAACCGTAAATGTATGTATGTATTTAGTTGTTATTCTAAGGCGGAACGAGGTTCGACGGGTCAGCTAGAAATCAATGAATTAATTCTCATTTTGGAACCCTCTTAGTGGCAGAATGGCAACAGGAACTTTAATGACTCTCTTTAAAATGTTTATTCAAAATACTTGGATACATTTTTATAAAGATAAAAAAAATATCTAGAAATGAAAACACTTGAAATTAATGATTATAAAAAAAAAAACATAATAACGAATACCTACTTGTTGCATTAGCTGTGAATTGCAATTTTTTTTTTACAAAATTATTTATTTATTGAATATTAAAAATATAACGAGTTAATAGCATGAGTACCTATCTTCGTGAAATACCAAGCTAATTAATATTTTTAAAACTGACATTTCTCTTAATGTATTGTTTTATTTCCATAGACAAGTAGTCATTATTATTTGGAATGAATTTGTGTAATGCATTGTTGTAGTGTTGTTCTTTGCATTATTTTTTATAATCACAATAATTAATATAAAAATCAATCCGATTATTTTGTTAAAAACTATAACAAAAGAAGAATTATTCCAAATCATTTTGAAGAATTACGTATAGATACGAAGATTGTGTAAGGTATTGAAATAAATTGCAACGTTTGGATTGAAATATTTCATTATTGAAATGGTGTGATTTTTGTATGAACGTTATTTTATTTTTGAAATGTTGAGAATTTGTAACCCAACCTTGATCTTAATATAACTAAGCGAACTCATTGATATAATTTTGGAACAGTAGCACTAGTATAAGTTTTCGATGATCGAATATCGAAACGATCATCGAAAGAGTTTCGAAAATTTTTCATACGAAAATGATCGAATGATTCGATCGTTTGATTTAAGAACACTATTTGCACGCTAATAAGCGCTTATTTGCGTGCAAATAGCTTTCGATAAAACTCGTACTAGCCCCACAGGTTTTGTTTCTTACTAAGCTTTCAACGCTGAAAATCATTCAGGGCCCAAGAAACGAATCTTTGAATATGGGAATAGGAAATGACCAAAGTAGCATGTAGCATGCATTCATCACAATACGTGTGATTGGGTTGGGATTTCAAATTTGACCACGCGCGTAAGGGCAAACGTTTCTTACTTAAAGTGATCACACTAATCCAGACTTCGAAATAAGGTAGACGTTGTCCAGTCTTTACTTTGAATGTTGTATTTGAATTTGTAATTTATACAAAAATACGTTTAAAATAATATGTTTGAATGTTAAAAACTTATTTCTGAAACCGTGAAAGAAATTCTATCAAAAATCTACGTATCAATATTTTTAATGTCAGGTTTGTTGGCACAAGGGATACAGCGCCGTAGAGTTGCATGACTCTATATGTCGCATCCATTATCTATGAATTTTTGTATATCCGTTTCCCCTTCTTCAGCCATATTGTAATGGAATAATACGTGTTTATAAACGCTCCTCGCATTTTTATTTAATTGAAAATAAATAACCCCAATCCTCAGCCTTAACATGGTCACTTCGAGCCTGATTAAATATAGGATTGGGGGAAAATAAAAATTTAAAATAATAATATGTTTTAAATAGTGTTTTTTAAAAGTGTTGATGTGAGCAAACATGTGGCAATGGAGGAGCAAAAGGTTACAAAAAATTAACCACTAAATTAAATAAACAAAAAGTACGTACTGTTGGGTGCGAACCTACTTAGATCATCCTTTATAGTCCATGGTTCCAATCCTACCTACAACCTAATTTGTTGTCACCTGTCCCGCCTAGAAGTCCCTTCAGGTACGACTTACAGGTCACCGGATCAGTGTTAATTGGATACCTCGCGCGAGAAGGTTGTGTTGCATTGTTCAATCGAGAACAACAAGTGAAACGAAATCATCGAAAGTTATTCAAAATTATACAGTTCATTGTTCCTTGGTGCAAGTGGAGAAGAAAAGAAGATCTTGGGGTAAGTCGTACTTTCTCCTTTTTTTCCTCTCCAGCTTTTGGCATTCACCGATCGGCGTGGAGACGCCTCGCATCACGTACATAAAGTTTGGTCCTAATCGAGTCGGATTAAAGTTAAAATCGTGGTTTTCTTGTCATATTATTATTCATTGCAGTGTGGAAATTACAAATTGCGAATTTTGTAAAGAGAGAGAAAAAAAAAAGTGTATTTTGCAGTGTTGTTGCATATCGTGCGCAAAGTGCGAATAGTGTAAAGTCATCCTATCATTATATATAAAAGTAAAGTTCTTGATATCTTATCGATAATTAAAATGGCTGAAAAAAAAATAGCTGCATTAACGTCGCGAAGAGATAGGATATTGAAACGATTCGAAATTACATACGATCTTAAAGATGATGAAAAAAAACGTGAAATGTTAATTACTAGGCTAGAGAGAATCGATGAATGGTATGAAGAATACAATGACATTCAAAAAGATATGCAAGAATGTTTAATCACGCTTGTCAAAACGGAAGAATTACAACAGTGTTTAGATGTAGATGAAAAAGTAGACGAAAAATACTTCGAGTTGGTGGGAATAAAAAATAAGTTTAGTGCCGCGCAAAAACCAACGGAATCAGCTAGTACTGATGCCACGGCGAAGTCTTGTATTAACATCAGACCTCCTAGTATAAAATTACCAACGTTCGATGGTAATATTCGCGAGTGGAATTCTTTTTATTCATTGTTCAAAAGCCTAGTACATAATAATAATTCGTATAGCGGTATTGAGAAGTTCCATTATTTGCTATCGGCACTTAGTGGCCCGGCATTGACGCAGATAAAAAATCTTCCAATGTTGGAAGAAAATTATCAAATCGCGTGGTCAACATTAGAAAATTATTACCAGGATTCTAGATTATTGTTCTCACATTATGTTGACGGAATGTTGCAATTTAAACATATTCAACGCGAATCTTGTATCGAATTGTCACGTTTAGTGAATACATTTCATGAAAATATAGGGGCTATTAAAATTATGAAAATTGAGAATCTGTTTGATAAGTTTATAACTCATATGATGATTCGTTTAGTGGATCCTGTCACTAGAAGACAGTTTGAGTCCACTTTATCTGATAATGTTATACCAGATTCTGAAACTCTTTTCAAGTTTTTAAAAATACAGTGTCGTGCTTTGGGTTCGACTGAGATTAAAGACAAAAAACCAATTAAATCTTTTTTTTCGAGCAATAATGATAAATTTAAGAATTGCATGCTTTGTAAAGGTAGTCATTTTTTGGATAAATGCCCTACTTTACTTAAACTAAACCCGAGAGAACGTATCAACAAAATAAAATCATTAAAATTATGTTACAATTGCTTAAAAAACTCTCATCAAGTACAAGACTGTTTGTCAAAATATACCTGTAAAGAGTGTAATAAAAAACATCATTCGGTTCTGCATATATTTGATAATGCTGTTAGTAGTTCAACTGAAAGCAGTGGCGTCCAGCAGTCGGCCACAACATTGACAGCGATGCATAGCGGTAGTGTGATACTCGGAACGATTCGGTCAGAATGTCGAAATGCTAAGGGTGTATATGTGCCGGTCCGTATGGTCGTTGACAGTGGCTCTCAAATTAGCGTTATGACTGACACTTGTAGACAACGTTTGGGGTTAAATATAAAAAAACACTGTGTACCTATAAATGGGTTGGGTAATACTCAAGTGAATTGTGTGGGTGTAACTTCAAGCTCTTTTAAACCAAAAAATTCATCTGGTCCAATATTGCGTGGTAATTTTGTGGTTATGCACAAGATAACAAATGATCTTCCGTCAGAAAACTTGTCGCAAGCAACTATTTCGAAATTTAGTAACTTGAAGTTGGCTGATGAGCGGTTTTATGAACCCGGTCAGATAGATATATTAATTGGAGCAGATTTATATTTACAAATATTTACTGATAATATGAATGTCATTGGGGGAAATCCTGGAGCCATAAACAGCATTTTTGGTTACATAGTTATGGGTAAAACTGAACTGAGGCAGACGCCATCTGTTCCCGTGTCGTTTTTTTGTGAGACAGATCCGTCAATGAATAATTTAATAAAATCCTTTTGGGAAGTCGAAGAGATTTCTTCCGTTGCACGAATGAGTTCTGACGATGAACTTGCGGAAAAAATCTTTGAGGAAAAACATGCTCGTCAAGAAGATGGTAGATACGTGGTACCATTATTACTAAAAAATAATTTACTGCCAGAAAATAATTCATTCAGCTTGGCCGAGTCTAGACTAAAGCGACTCGAATATAGATTAGAAAAATACCCAGATTTAAAAAATAGTTATTCTGACTTTCTTCGCGAATATGAACAGTTAGGTCATATGGAACGAGTCACCATAAATCGAGATTATTTTTATTTACCTCATCATTGTGTTTTTAACCCGTCGAGTCCGACAACAAAGCTGCGAGTTGTGTTCGATGGGTCCGCTCTTACATCACCTCATCAATTCTCGTTAAATAGTTTCTTATTGACGGGACCTAAATTGCAAAACGATATACTTAGTATTATTTTAAACTTTCGCTTTCATCGAATTGTTTTTACATGCGATATTACTAAAATGTATCGAGGGATTTTAATTCAACCGTCGGATAGAAAATATCAAAATATTTTATGGCGTGATTTATCGAATAAATCACTCATAGCCTTTCAGCTAAGAACTGTTACATACGGATTGTCCAGTTCGCCGTACCTAGCTATTCGTACCCTTCATCAGCTTGCACGGGATGAAGGAGACAAGTATCCTCGTGCAGCAAAGGCTGTATTAGAGGAATTCTACGTTGACGATCTTATCACTGGAGCTGAATCAGTGGAATCAGCTTTAGAACTCAAAAATGACATTGTCGAATTATTAAAGTTAGCTAAATTGGAATTAAGTAAGTGGCATTCAAATAACCCGGCCTTATTAAGTGACGAGTGTCAGGTAATCGAACCTCACCTCTTTGAAAATTCTGACGATAAAAAGATAGTTAAGTTGTTGGGAATTCGGTGGATACCTAGTAAGGATTGTTTTACTTATAATATTGATCTCGAACCGAACTGTGAATCACAGGTGTGTACTAAGCGAAGTATATTGTCCTGTATTGCGCGCTTATACGATCCTATGGGGTGGATCAACCCGGTTATTTTTTGGGCTAAATGTTTAATGCAGGAGTTGTGGACACTCAAGATCGATTGGGATGAGACCGTTCCATCCAATATTCGTCAGAGGTGGCAAACCTTTTTAAAGGAATTGCCTAGTTTGTGTCAATTAAATATAGCACGACATTATGATACTACACCGAATAGTAATTTAATGTTGGTTGGGTTCTGTGACGCATCACAGAAAGGATACGCAGGGGTCGTATACCTTTTGAATTTAGAAACGAATTCTTCACATTTATTATTAAGTAAATCAAAAGTGGCTCCGCTAAAGACATTATCTATACCGCGCTTAGAGTTGTGTGGTGCAGTCCTTTTATCTAACATTATAAAAAAAATAACGTCGAACCTTAAATTTATGTCTCAAATTCAAAATATTTATTTATTTACGGATTCAACTATCGTGTTGGGGTGGTTACACACTTCACCACATTTATTGAAAACATTTGTAGCAAATCGAGTTGTTCAAATTCATGAAAATGCACCAAACGTCGTCTGGAAACATATTGTTTCAGAAGAAAATTGTGCCGATGTATGTTCGCGAGGACTTTTGCCTAGTGAACTCATCATTCACCCGATGTGGTTTAACGGACCGCTCTGGATGACGAAGCCAGTGAATGACTGGCCTAAGACTTCCAATTCGTTTGATTCGTTTAGCGAATTACCAGAACGAAAGAGCGAGCAAAAGCTAACATTGTTAGTTAGTAGAGTACCTAGTGAAATCGTCAGTAGGTATTCATCTTTGAATAGATTGCAGCGCGTTACGGCTTGGATACTCCGTTTTATGGATAGATGTCGAACATCTTCAGTACCCAATCACGATTGCGGAATGTTTCTTAGTACTTGGGAACTGAATCGAGCACTTTTGAACATAATTAAAACCGAGCAGAGTAATTATTTTTCTTCAATTATTGAGAAAATTAGAAAGGGTGAGCTATGTACTAAGGAATTTCAAACTTTGAAGCCTTTTTTGGATGAAAATGGTGTTGTCAGGGTGGGCGGAAGATTGTCGAATTCTAACTTACCTTATACACATAAATTTCCTATATTGATTCCGAAGGATAGCCATCTTGCTGATTTAATCATCGATTATTTTCATAAATTGCACCTTCATGTCGGACCTAGAACATTGTTATCTATTATACAACGAAAATATTGGATCGTGTCTGCCCGACAAAAAATTCGTTCTCGTTTGTCGAAGTGCATCGTATGCTTTAAGTTTGTGGCCGTGCCTTCGGTTCCCATGATGGGGGATTTGCCTCCATCCCGAGTGCTTCAAAGTAGGCCGTTCTCTCGAGTGGGCGTGGATTACGGTGGGCCTTTTTCGATAAAGGATCACAAGCGTAGAGGGGCGAAAATCTCAAAAGGATACGTCTGTTTATTTGTATGTCTAGCCACTAAAGCTGTACATCTTGAGGTCGTTTCAGATCTAACCTCCGAGGGATTCATTGCCACCCTCGATCGATTCGTGGCTCGTAGGGGACTGTGTTCTGAAATCATAAGTGATAATGGAACTAATTTTGTGGGGGCAAATCGATATTTGAAGGAATTGTATAAATTTGTCTCGCATCAGTCTTCACACAATGATATTTATAATTACCTTGCTGAAAAGGGTATCAAGTGGTCCTTTAATCCACCGACCGGTAGCCATTTTGGAGGGCTGTTCGAAGCTGGTATAAAAAGCACAAAATATCATTTGAAACGCGTTGTGGGAGAGACCGCGCTCACATATGAAGAGCTTTCCACTTTACTAACTAGAGTGGAAGCCATATTAAATTCACGACCGTTGTGTCAGCTAAGTACATCTCCGGACGAAATAGATGCCTTGACTCCTGGCCATTTCCTCATTGGAGGACCTTTAGTGTCTCTTCCGGAATACGATTTGACTGATGTCAATATTAATCGACTGAGTCGATGGCAGCATTTGCAACGACTAACTCAGACATTTTGGAAACGTTGGCACAATGAATACCTAAACACTTTACAACAGCGTATGAAGTGGTTTAAAGGACGCGAAAATATAACCGTGAATCAACTCGTATTGATTAAAGATGATCGCCTTCCACCAACGAGGTGGGTCATGGGTCGAGTGATTCAGGTTCATCCTGGAAAGGATGATGTAGTTCGTGTAGTGACACTGCGAACGGCTTTTGGCTCTGTGGTCAGGCCAGTGTCGAAGGTGTGTCCACTACCCTCGGAATGAACATACAAAGTAATCATTTCGATATTTTAGTTAAGTTTATATTATTTATTATTATTAGTTCGCACAAGAGGGTTATTGTTTTTTTTTTTCTCTCGTAATATCCACACTGCAAGGATACTCGCATTTGTTTTTTGTTTCGTTCGTTTGCGTATTCATTTGGTAAGTACATGTGTAATTTGAGGATCAAATTAGGTGGGCGGTATGTTGGGTGCGAACCTACTTAGATCATCCTTTATAGTCCATGGTTCCAATCCTACCTACAACCTAATTTGTTGTCACCTGTCCCGCCTAGAAGTCCCTTCAGGTACGACTTACAGGTCACCGGATCAGTGTTAATTGGATACCTCGCGCGAGAAGGTTGTGTTGCATTGTTCAATCGAGAACAACAAGTGAAACGAAATCATCGAAAGTTATTCAAAATTATACAGTTCATTGTTCCTTGGTGCAAGTGGAGAAGAAAAGAAGATCTTGGGGTAAGTCGTACTTTCTCCTTTTTTTCCTCTCCAGCTTTTGGCATTCACCGATCGGCGTGGAGACGCCTCGCATCACGTACACGTACTGTGACGTCAGTCGTACAAATAAAAGTTGTAAAAACAACAATTTAAAAATTAAATTAAAAAAAGTGTTAAAAATATAACACAAATAATAATTTATAAAAAAATGTGTGAATGTTTAATATAACATTTATCAACAAAATTAAAAAAAAAGTGTTTAAAATATAACACAAAAATAAATATAAAATAAAATAACTGAATGTTAAATGTAACATTAAGATTATATAAAAAAAATAAAACCATTTATTAAATAAATAAAAAGTAAAAAAAAACAGAAGAAATAAAAAAAAAGATATTAATAAAATGGCGTTGGTAGCCCAGGCGAATTTTGTGAAAGAGCGCATAAAAAAGTTGAAGAATACGATTAATGAACAGTTTTTCCAGACAGCTAACTTTCAAGATATTAGCTTAAGAGTCGACAGACTTCAGTTTCTCTACAAACAATACAACAAGATAAACATGGAGGTTATGGATTCGGAAGGTGAATCATTAGTCGATGAGATGTATTTTGAGGCTATGGACAAACTCAGAACAAAAATGGCGCAGATGGAGGCTGAAAACGGCGTGATGCCGCGGGCGCATATGTCGAAACCTGGATCCAGTCAATTGAAGCTGCCCCATCTCTCTTCTGGAAAGCTTACAGAATCTAATAATTTAATGCCACCAAAAACTGTAATATTGGCGAATGATAATTTTAATATACCTGTCAATATACTCTGTTCAAATATTTTCTTACAGCCCCATGATAGTTGCTTGGATGTTGATACGAGTGCCATGAAGACAGTTCCGACTCAGTTGGACAACGTCGTTGCAGGGAGCATCCAAGAATCTGCTCAGCAGAAGACACTGAACCTCTGCTGTCGGGATCGTGAAGATGACATAAATCTTCACATGTCACGGGTATGGCAGCTGGAATCTGTACCGGAGGTTTTCTTGGACAAGTCTGAGCATGAAAGGGCTGAAGAGGTATTACTTGAAAATATTTCTTTGAAAAATAATAAATTCAAGGTTAAGAAACCATTTATTGCGCCTTTACAAGAAATTAATGAATTTCTTGTAGACCCGCTACCATTTACATATAAAAATCTAAATAATTTAGAAAAAAGATCAAAAGGCAACAAAAATTTGTTTTTTGAATACAAAAAAATCATTCAAAACCTTATTAATTTAAATCATATAAAATATTATGATGTCAGCAATGATGCTGTATCATTTTTACCTCATAACCCTATCATAAGGGAAAATATACTTTCAGCGAAGCTCATTGTAGTCTATGACACATCCATGAAAACCTCAAATAAAGTTTCGTTGAATGATTTGATGATAAAATACGGCCTTGTGGTACAAAAACAATTGTCTTTTATAATATTATTATTTAAGATAATAAAATATTAGATAGTATTTGCTTGTGATGTCATGCAAATGCATAAAATGTTCTTGTTATATTGAAAACTTGAACATGAACTCTTATTTGTGTTAACTTAATATTTCTTATTTAAAGTTTTCTAACACTTATGTGGTCATAAAATCATTCAATTGGACTTGCAGATATTCCAAAGAGTTTGCAGTGTTTTTTGTGTGCTCTGTAGATTTGCCAGAGATGGATGCTGCCTGCAAAGTGGCGTGCATGGCATCCGTTCCGACAAAATTGTATTTCAATATTTTATAACAAAATTAAATGTAATGTAATATGTACTGCAATTCAAAAGGCCACAAATATGTCTGTTATGTATACACAAATGGGAATGATGAACCTCTATATATAAAAAAAAGAAATTAAAGAAAAAATACTTCCAGACATAATATAAAAAAATGTATAGAATATGTAAGGCTTGTATCATAATGTCAAATTAATTAGAACATAAGAAAATTGACATAAATAAATAAAATAAATTAACTTTATTAATTTATAAAAAAAAAAATGTAAATTCTATTTATGAAAATTGATTAAAAAATAGTATACAAATAGGTATATTAATAAATAGATTCTAACATTATATTGAAAGTGGTTGAATATTTAGAAACTTATTTTTTATAGATGGATTATTTTGTTTGCACATCTAAGGCCTATAAATGCCTATTTATTTAATTTTTAGAAATTCATTTTGTTTATAACATAATGATTAGTTGTGGAAGGAATATATGTATCTTTACCCGCTTTCTGTAAGGATTACTAAGACTCTTCAAAAGGTTTGTTTGTTAATAAAAATTACTTGTTTCACAAGTTATATAAATAAATTGAAAAATTCGTTTAGTAAAAAACGGTATATATTTTTACCTATATTTAAATGCTTACAAAAGCCAACTGTAAATGTTTTACCTTACGTTGCATAAGTAACATAAATATAATAATTTTAAGTTTATATTATGAAATAAAAAATGGATATTTACTTACTCTCTTATAAAAGGATATAGGTACATAAATAAAATGTTCCAACTTTATTATAGTGGATTGTGTAAATATATTATAGAGAAATATGTTTTTATGGTGTGAATTGTTTTGTAAAAAAAAAAATATATATTTTTTACTCATCTACAAGGCTTATAAATGCCTACTGAAAAAAAATATTAGCCAAAAGAATACCTAGTTGAATAAATTACATAAATAAAATAATTTCAATTTTTTTATTAATTATTAAAAAATGTAAGTACAAATGTAATTCTTGTAAAAATGCAGGTTTATATTAACCAATCTATATGGATTATATTTCTACTTGAAATGAGTTAGTAATAAAAAAATAACATATTATTAAGTTACATAAAGGAAATAGTTTCAACCTTTTGAGTTGGTGTCAGTACTATATCTATAATAATAAAGGAAAGTGCCTGACTGACTGACTGACTGATTGACTGACTGATTGACTGACTGACTCATCAACGCACAGCCCAAACGGCTAATCGTAGAGAAGTGAAATTTGGAAATCAGGTAGGTCTCAATACAAAACCTTCCACTAAGAAAGGATTTTTGGAAATTCCACCCCTAAGGGGGTGAAAAATAGGGTTGAATGTTTTTCAAAGTATGCGAATATCTCGGAAACTAGACATGGTACGAACTTGAGATTTGGCATATGAATTCTTCTATAGAAATGAGTGTTAGCGTATTCGGCAATTTTTCCAAAATTTAACTAAAAGGGACGAAAAAGGGCACATATAAAAAGGGATGATTTTTAAGTGGCTCCTAAAAAGTTTAAAACTGGTTTTATCGAAATTTCAAAAAAATGATTTCTTCAGAAAGAGTCAAATTATACTATTTCGTTTTCAAAAGATATCAGTAACTAGCTAGTTACCCGTGGCTTCGCTCACGTGTTACTGTATTTGCTTTCTTTTTGATATTTTGAGGTAACGTTAACGTTAATTTTGAATAACTGACAGAATTATTTTTTTGACTCGGAATTTGGAACAGCATTGTTTAACGCACGTTGAACAACAGTTTTTACGTTATCTCAACAACAAATTGTTAACGTTGGAGCTGTCGTTAATATTTCGACTTGGCCTCCAGGCGTGATGCGATGACCACGTAAAGTAGGTCTCCATTTTTATAATAACGTAATATTCTCCCTTTTAAGCCCCCCCGCTCACCGCAAGCCAGCCCGGAGGAAACTAAACCGCAGCAATCCCGATCCGCACAAAGCCAAACCCTAGCCCGATTGCCAAAAAGACAGCCGCAAACAAATCAAGCCCGTGGCGGTTCCCCCCAAACCACCCCATAATACGGGAGGCCTTGGACCCACTCAGGAGAATAGGTTAGGCATAAAGAACTATCCATTGCGCTCGAAGTCGTCCGAGGCTCATTGTGCCTTTTCTAACCGGTTGAGGTTTAAGGAAGTGAGGTGGTCAACCTCAGTATTCTAATGGTATAAGTAATTGGCGTTCGACTATAAACGAATTTTCGACAATGTAGAGTAGGGAGAAAATTAACTGTCCACTGTTTATATTTTTTATTAGATGAAACGGATATCGGCAACTATCCGATATCCGGTCTATCCGGCGGCGTAAATAATATCCTGCCGGATACCGGATAGTAAAAAGAGACATGTTTGGATAACTCATTGATTTGTTTATTAAAGTATCACTTAAGAAATACACCTTATAATCACAAAATAAATTCTACAACTTAGAAAATTGATTATCAAGCATAAGGTAAATTATGGAGAGTAATTCTATATAATATTTCGTTATAGACTATTAGACTATATAGAGGAAAACAGCAGCTTTGCTGGTCTTCGTAAGTAAGGGAAGTTTAATAAAACAACGTTTCGTCATATATCATCCTAATGGATGAATTGCCGAAAAGGTTATAAAAAAAAAAAAAATAAAAAAAAACAATTCAGAATCGCTGTACAGGATGCATGGTACGAAAAATATATTGAAGTAGGTAGGCACGTAAAGTGTTTGTCTGAATTCACGGAAAGTGTATTATTTATCTCTTATATAAAAATGGAACGCTAATTTGCGCGGTCATCGTATGGGTAAGAACACGTTGAAAGCCGATTACGATCCGCGCCGACCAGCTCAAAGATTGTTGTCTATGGTTTCCATGCATGAAATGGGCATGTCGGAAAGCGGGTTCCTGCTTTTTCTGTGGGTTTCCCCATTCAAATGCATAGTAACATTCTTTGCGCCGGTTGGCGCTAGTCAGAATCGGCATTCTACGTGTTTCTTACGAGAACAGCTGAACTTATATCGCCCATTTTTTTGTCGTGTTTGCTTTTGTCTGAAGGGTCTTATGAAAGAAAAAAGTTGCACGGAATAAAAATAAAACTTCCATATTATTATTACATTTTTTCTAATTTTGAAATTAAATCAGGCGTTTGACAGGAATCAGTTGTTTGATGAATGATACGATTCATGGAATGCTGATAGTAAATAATATAATGATATGTTTTATAACAGATGCAGCGGTTACAGTTATTATATTAAGTTGAAAAATAATATAAGGACCACGTCGTCGTCTGTGTTAAATAACTTTAAACTGAAATCAACTTAAAGTTATACATAAAATCTCGAACATATTATTTATATTCCAAGGCGGGACGAAGTTTGACGGGTCGGCTAGTTCAAAACTATATTATTATTATTATAGATTACGCAATAGTTTCGACACGTGTATTGGAGAAAGTAGGTTGGGTTGGCTAGGTGTACCTACCTACGTATATTCATACACGCTGCACCGGACCAGCTCGCGGTGTATGATGTATGTTTATTGTATGAAACGATGTCGTCAATAAATTAAATTTTTACAAAAGTTGTTAAGAAAAGTTCGAGATGTACTGCTATGATGTATATATTTTTTATAGAAAAATCAATTATCTAGTTGGAGGGTTTCGTCGTTTATCGATATTTTTATAAAATTCTGAAATATATGCACTGAAACTCGTAAATTTGTCATAAAAAAAATATTTTTCTTTATAAAAAAAGTTTGAGAAATGCTGGAACTTTTTCATTAAACTATATTTTAGATATTGTATTTTTCTATATACATACACATTTTTAGGGTTCTAGATTTTATGGTTTTCGAGATATATGAAAAAATTAAATAAAAATTCAAAGGTTGATTACCCCTGACTGAAAAGAAAATTCAACATTCTGAGTATACAAATTTTGTATGCTTAAAGTATTCAATATTTTCTGAAATTTTAGGATCTGTGTATCAAGCGAATCAAAAGTTATAAAGAGGGGACGGATACACACACATACACGTTGGAAAAGTGCCCCTCACCCCCTCCCCTCTAATCTATAATAATAAAGGAAAGTGCCTGACTGACTGACTGACTGATTGACTGACTGATTGACTGACTGACTCATCAACGCACAGCCCAAACGGCTAATCGTAGAGAAGTGAAATTTGGAAATCAGGTAGGTCTCAATACAAAACCTTCCACTAAGAAAGGATTTTTGGAAATTCCACCCCTAAGGGGGTGAAAAATAGGGTTGAATGTTTTTCAAAGTATGCGAATATCTCGGAAACTAGACATGGTACGAACTTGAGATTTGGCATATGAATTCTTCTATAGAAATGAGTGTTAGCGTATTCGGCAATTTTTCCAAAATTTAACTAAAAGGGACGAAAAAGGGCACATATAAAAAGGGATGATTTTTAAGTGGCTCCTAAAAAGTTTAAAACTGGTTTTATCAAAATTTCAAAAAAATGATTTCTTCAGAAAGAGTCAAATTATACTATTTCGTTTTCAAAAGATATCAGTAATTAGAGGGGAGGGGGTGAGGGGCACTTTTCCAACGTGTATGTGTGTGTATCCGTCCCCTCTTTATAACTTTTGATTCGCTTGATACACAGATCCTAAAATTTCAGAAAATATTGAATACTTTAAGCATACAAAATTTGTATACTCAGAATGTTGAATTTTCTTTTCAGTCAGGGGTAATCAACCTTTGAATTTTTATTTAATTTTTTCATATATCTCGAAAACCATAAAATCTAGAACCCTAAAAATGTGTATGTATATAGAAAAATACAATATCTAAAATATAGTTTAATGAAAAAGTTCCAGCATTTCTCAAACTTTTTTTATAAAGAAAAATATTTTTTTTATGACAAATTTACGAGTTTCAGTGCATATATTTCAGAATTTTATAAAAATATCGATAAACGACGAAACCCTCCAACTAGATAATTGATTTTTCTATAAAAAATATATACATCATAGCAGTACATCTCGAACGCCAATTACTTATACCATTAGAATACTGAGGTTGACCACCTCACTTCCTTAAACCTCAACCGGTTAGAAAAGGCACAATGAGCCTCGGACGACTTCGAGCGCAATGGATAGTTCTTTATGCCTAACCTATTCTCCTGAGTGGGTCCAAGGCCTCCCGTATTATGGGGTGGTTTGGGGGGAACCGCCACGGGCTTGATTTGTTTGCGGCTGTCTTTTTGGCAATCGGGCTAGGGTTTGGCTTTGTGCGGATCGGGATTGCTGCGGTTTAGTTTCCTCCGGGCTGGCTTGCGGTGAGCGGGGGGGCTTAAAAGGGAGAATATTACGTTATTATAAAAATGGAGACCTACTTTACGTGGTCATCGCATCACGCCTGGAGGCCAAGTCGAAATATTAACGACAGCTCCAACGTTAACAATTTGTTGTTGAGATAACGTAAAAACTGTTGTTCAACGTGCGTTAAACAATGCTGTTCCAAATTCCGAGTCAAAAAAATAATTCTGTCAGTTATTCAAAATTAACGTTAACGTTACCTCAAAATATCAAAAAGAAAGCAAATACAGTAACACGTGAGCGAAGCCACGGGTAACTAGCTAGTTACTGATATCTTTTGAAAACGAAATAGTATAATTTGACTCTTTCTGAAGAAATCATTTTTTTGAAATTTCGATAAAACCAGTTTTAAACTTTTTAGGAGCCACTTAAAAATCATCCCTTTTTATATGTGCCCTTTTTCGTCCCTTTTAGTTAAATTTTGGAAAAATTGCCGAATACGCTAACACTCATTTCTATAGAAGAATTCATATGCCAAATCTCAAGTTCGTACCATGTCTAGTTTCCGAGATATTCGCATACTTTGAAAAACATTCAACCCTATTTTTCACCCCCTTAGGGGTGGAATTTCCAAAAATCCTTTCTTAGTGGAAGGTTTTGTATTGAGACCTACCTGATTTCCAAATTTCACTTCTCTACGATTAGCCGTTTGGGCTGTGCGTTGATGAGTCAGTCAGTCAATCAGTCAGTCAATCAGTCAGTCAGTCAGTCAGGCACTTTCCTTTATTATTATAGATTAGAGGGGAGGGGGTGAGGGGCACTTTTCCAACGTGTATGTGTGTGTATCCGTCCCCTCTTTATAACTTTTGATTCGCTTGATACACAGATCCTAAAATTTCAGAAAATATTGAATACTTTAAGCATACAAAATTTGTATACTCAGAATGTTGAATTTTCTTTTCAGTCAGGGGTAATCAACCTTTGAATTTTTATTTAATTTTTTCATATATCTCGAAAACCATAAAATCTAGAACCCTAAAAATGTGTATGTATATAGAAAAATACAATATCTAAAATATAGTTTAATGAAAAAGTTCCAGCATTTCTCAAACTTTTTTTATAAAGAAAAATATTTTTTTTATGACAAATTTACGAGTTTCAGTGCATATATTTCAGAATTTTATAAAAATATCGATAAACGACGAAACCCTCCAACTAGATAATTGATTTTTCTATAAAAAATATATACATCATAGCAGTACATCTCGAACTTTTCTTAACAACTTTTGTAAAAATTTAATTTATTGACGACATCGTTTCATACAATAAACATACATCATACACCGCGAGCTGGTCCGGTGCAGCGTGTATGAATATACGTAGGTAGGTACACCTAGCCAACCCAACCTACTTTCTCCAATACACGTGTCGAAACTATTGCGTAATCTATAATAATAATAATATAGTTTTGAACTAGCCGACCCGTCAAACTTCGTCCCGCCTTGGAATATAAATAATATGTTCGAGATTTTATGTATAACTTTAAGTTGATTTCAGTTTAAAGTTATTTAACACAGACGACGACGTGGTCCTTATATTATTTTTCAACTTAATATAATAACTGTAACCGCTGCATCTGTTATAAAACATATCATTATATTATTTACTATCAGCATTCCATGAATCGTATCATTCATCAAACAACTGATTCCTGTCAAACGCCTGATTTAATTTCAAAATTAGAAAAAATGTAATAATAATATGGAAGTTTTATTTTTATTCCGTGCAACTTTTTTCTTTCATAAGACCCTTCAGACAAAAGCAAACACGACAAAAAAATGGGCGATATAAGTTCAGCTGTTCTCGTAAGAAACACGTAGAATGCCGATTCTGACTAGCGCCAACCGGCGCAAAGAATGTTACTATGCATTTGAATGGGGAAACCCACAGAAAAAGCAGGAACCCGCTTTCCGACATGCCCATTTCATGCATGGAAACCATAGACAACAATCTTTGAGCTGGTCGGCGCGGATCGTAATCGGCTTTCAACGTGTTCTTACCCATACGATGACCGCGCAAATTAGCGTTCCATTTTTATATAAGAGATAAATAATACACTTTCCGTGAATTCAGACAAACACTTTACGTGCCTACCTACTTCAATATATTTTTCGTACCATGCATCCTGTACAGCGATTCTGAATTGTTTTTTTTTATTTTTTTTTTTTTTATAACCTTTTCGGCAATTCATCCATTAGGATGATATATGACGAAACGTTGTTTTATTAAACTTCCCTTACTTACGAAGACCAGCAAAGCTGCTGTTTTCCTCTATATAGTCTAATAGTCTATAACGAAATATTATATAGAATTACTCTCCATAATTTACCTTATGCTTGATAATCAATTTTCTAAGTTGTAGAATTTATTTTGTGATTATAAGGTGTATTTCTTAAGTGATACTTTAATAAACAAATCAATGAGTTATCCAAACATGTCTCTTTTTACTATCCGGTATCCGGCAGGATATTATTTACGCCGCCGGATAGACCGGATATCGGATAGTTGCCGATATCCGTTTCATCTAATAAAAAATATAAACAGTGGACAGTTAATTTTCTCCCTACTCTACATTGTCGAAAATTCGTTTATAGTCGAACGCCAATTACTTATACCATTAGAATACTGAGGTTGACCACCTCACTTCCTTAAACCTCAACCGGTTAGAAAAGGCACAATGAGCCTCGGACGACTTCGAGCGCAATGGATAGTTCTTTATGCCTAACCTATTCTCCTGAGTGGGTCCAAGGCCTCCCGTATTATGGGGTGGTTTGGGGGGAACCGCCACGGGCTTGATTTGTTTGCGGCTGTCTTTTTGGCAATCGGGCTAGGGTTTGGCTTTGTGCGGATCGGGATTGCTGCGGTTTAGTTTCCTCCGGGCTGGCTTGCGGTGAGCGGGGGGGCTTAAAAGGGAGAATATTACGTTATTATAAAAATGGAGACCTACTTTACGTGGTCATCGCATCACGCCTGGAGGCCAAGTCGAAATATTAACGACAGCTCCAACGTTAACAATTTGTTGTTGAGATAACGTAAAAACTGTTGTTCAACGTGCGTTAAACAATGCTGTTCCAAATTCCGAGTCAAAAAAATAATTCTGTCAGTTATTCAAAATTAACGTTAACGTTACCTCAAAATATCAAAAAGAAAGCAAATACAGTAACACGTGAGCGAAGCCACGGGTAACTAGCTAGTATTGTATAAAAAAAAAAATATTTTCATGTTATTAAGAAAACTTTTGTAGAAAAATGTGTTTACAATTTGACAATTCCTTTATTTTATTTGAAGGCTTGCAATAGCCCACTTATAATTTGTTAATTGATAAAAATAATTAGTTGCATATTTTTATTTACATAAAAATAATAAAATCAACATTAGGTATTATATTGCATTGAATGGCATATTTAGAAAATTTATTTAACATAATACTAACTAGGTATATGAAAAGAACTTGTCTAATCAAAGTAAAATTTTGATTATTTATTTAAAATTAATTAATTGTGCTAACAATGTTAATTTCGCATGAGCACATAAGTAAAGGTTGTCTGTTTTCTTTTCAAGCATTCATCATCAGGTTCATAAAATAAAATACAGTCCACTAATGAAAGAAACTGATGACGACTTGAGAAGAGGGCTGACGTATGCTCTTGTTCTTTGTCTTCTGCTTCGGGAGTATGTTGGCACAAGGGATACAGCGCCGTAGAGTTGCATGACTCTATGTCGCATCCATTATCTATGAATTTTTGTATATCCGTTTCCCCTTCTTCAGCCATATTGTAATGGAATAATACGTGTTTATAAACGCTCCTCGCATTTTTATTTAATTGAAAATAAATAACCCCAATCCTCAGCCTTAACAAGGTTAACAGTAATTTTGATGTTACAGAATTTTTCATAGATGGGGTTGGCATCGCGCAGAAAATCCGTTCCATACTGTTTAATATTTCATGTTTTCTTTCAAATGTTTAATAGTTATTCCGTTATCCGTTATTTCTCTAAATCCAAACAACCAAGCATCTTAAAGATCTGTCCAGCCGATCTCGAGTTATAAGTGTTCGCACTAACCCGACTTTCTTTTAAACTTTGAACATGATAAATGTAAGGTTGATGTACTGATCCGGGCTTTCCCAAAGTGAACACAAATACACTTTCGACACGTTTCTCAGAAAGCAAACCTTGTGTTGTGAAGGCGATCGAGCCCACGACCTTCAAAGACGTCGACTTAACCGATGGATTACCAACCACTTCAAAAGCAGTAACTGATCGTTTCCCTTTCCATATATCTGACTTTCGGCCTGCATGACAGCCAGTGGTTTCATGAAGAACCATCTTGGATTAGAGCGTCTTCAGGTTTCGTGCTTGCCTTTTGAACATCACGTTACCGCGCGTGTGTTCGCTCTGTAACAAACAGCGAGACATGGGGCTGCCATTGTCACATTCAGTTGTATCTCTGGCATGCCATGGGATGGGTGAGAGTTTTTAGTCAGGTAACTACCTGACTCATAACACTAAACGCCAAGTGCCTACTTTTCTTGACAGATTTTTCCCACAGATTAGTCAAAAAAACTTTACCCGTGTAATTAATATGAAAATAATGTAACGAAATTCTAAAGATTCCGGGACGGATTATGTAATTTGTTGAGTTATATAACACTGTTTAATTTATGTTAATAACGGAATACTGTTTTGATTAGTGTTATTTCGTGGTATTAGTTGAGCTGTTTTTTTTAACCATTACAACTTTTACCTACCTAAAGAGTTTATCAAAGAAACTTAACCTCCTATCACTTGTGTATTTCCACACATTCTTCTTATGCGCAAAAGGGTCGTCCATACGTTATCTCAAGGGGGGGAGGTCTGGTTAAAAAGCAGGAAAGCTCACGTAGGGAGGGGGGGTCGAGAAAAAAATCACAAATGATCATGTAGGGTCTAGAATAAATCACGAAAGATCATGTAGTGGGAGGGGGAGAAGGGGCTAGAAAAAAATCATGAAAGCTAATGTAGGGGGAGGAACAGGGAGGTACAACTCATCGTCGGTACAATTCATCGCGAGTACTTTTCGAATGCAATTCGATTCTCTGTAATTATTTTTGGCAAAAACTTCAGTTTAGTCACTCCTAATGATTTCAAGGTTACCTTTTTGGTACCTTTTTTAACACCTCCCCGAGTGATAATACGTTAATACTCCAGCGTATGTCAAAATCGCCGCAATCTTTAACTTAACGAGTGACTAAACTGAAGCTTTACCTTATTTTTAGGTTATAAACTATTTGACAGCGTACATATAGATTGATGAATTGTACCCGCGATGAATTATTATTGTACCTGCGATTAATTGTACCCGCGCTGAATTTTCCTAGACCCAATACAATGATAATTTTAAATGAATTTCTAATATCTAGTTCCGACATTTCGTTCACACATTTCCTAAGCGATTTCAACATTCCGTTTTTATTAATTACACGCTTTTTAGTGTCAATCATACAGATTTTTAAGAAGATTGACACGTGGACTAAGATACATGTTATATAATATCAATTATTTACGAGTATGTCTCGTTTGAGAGATGGTGGTTATTCGAGTTCCATTTATAACAAGGGCCACTCATAAGATAATAATAAAAATAGATAATAATATTATTATCATGCATGATGGATGCTTTTTAATTTTTTGATAATATTGGTTATCAAAGCGTTATACAAAGCAAAATCTAATTTTCCATATTACTAATATTGTAGTTTTTTTTTTAAATTTAACCTTCTTACTCAGTTCATGCATTTTATTTCAGTGGGAATCTTTATGGTGTCCAAGCTACGCTTAGTGATACTAAACGTCAAGATTACACTGTCTTTTCTGCGCTTTCATTATTTTTACTGCAGGCAGTGAAAGAGATAAACATATTTTATAATTTTTTTTAAATGAATCTGTGCTCACTCCGCACGAAACAGTACGAAAGCCGGCGTACGCCAGTCTACCAATCACTTCTATATTCTCTATACCTCTTTCATTCAAATAATAATGCGTACTTTCTTTTCTAGGTAAACAAACCATTAAGGATGCTTTTGTTGAGCGGAATAGGAAGGACTTTTTGAGTATACATGTATATGGTAAGTAGTCTTAATAAGGAGCTGAATGGATACCAATCTAGGTGGCGCCTTGTCCAACTTCCTCTTCTACCTCCCAAACATCTTCCGCAATGACCATGACGTAAGTGACTGACTAATTCACACTTCACTTGTGCAATGATCGCTCCATATTACTTTACATAGACGAAACTACCGTCTCTTTTCTTCGTTGTTTTTTTCTTCTTCATTTTAATTTTACCCACGCACAAATAATATTATCTACTTCTCACACCATTGTGTTGTAATTTAAAGTAATTAATTCCACGAAAAAAACTTCCGAATTATTGTTGTTTTGTTGCACAGAAACGTCATTGATATTATTTTATTCTTTTTCCTGGCAACACTGTCCGTCACATTATCATGCATAAACAATAAGATTGAATTTCGATTATGTGTGGTTTTACATCGCTTCCGACTTTGAATGCTAACTTAAAATTATGGGATTTGATATTATTCGCTTTGTAATATTCCTATACAATATTTAATAGCCCATTCCTATTTTTAGCCCCGGCTTCCTCCAGAATTTTCTGTCATTTCCGCCTCCTCCAGTTAGTCACCCCCTGAGATCCTCCCTTTGAGAAGAAATAATACTAGAGAAATAATGTGCTACCTACTGCACATGATTACAACAAGTACCGCGTGACTGCTGTTAAACTCATACAAACTGTGACGTTTGTCGGTAGCGGTGTGTGACATTCGATTTTTATTTTTAATATTTTAGCGTTAACACAGAAGAATTTTAGGTTTTAATAATATAATTAGTTAAAGGTACCTATGAGGTTTTTGTGTTATCTTGAGCTTGTGGATGAAAGTAAAATAAATTATTTTTAATAATTTATCTTCTTTCACGTGACTGTTGAGTGAAGGAACCAATTTTCGGTTCTGCGCATCCAAAAAAGTTCTCTAATAATACTTGTACTCAGTTGATCCTCCTCCATGCCATCCATCCACCTCTGCTTTGGTCTTACCACACTACGTCTCCCTTTTGGTTTGGTATCAAGAATCTTTCCTGATGGAGTTCTGTAATCCTCTGTTCGATGGTCATGCGCCAACCGTCAAAGTCGATGGTTTATGGTTTGATGTAACCATGGAGAGGTTCGTCGTAAAGGTTTTCAAGTTCATGGTTATATCTGATCCTCCAAGTTCCATTATCCATTATCACACAAAGGACTTATCTTTCAAAGTCCAGTAGGTCATTTTCGTCTCTCCTGCTAAGCACCCGGCATTCAGCACCGTACACAAGTACGGGCCTCAACAAGATTAAGCCTTCTGAAAATTGTACTGTGGTTGTTACATAAGTTAGACAAAATGGAGACAATTATGGACCACATCGTCAGTAAGGAACCAGAACCTAGCAGCTGACCCGACAAAAGAACTGTTTGGGTCAACGAAACCCCTGAAAGATATGGGGTATAAGTCAATGGGAATGGAGATTGTACCGCTATATAAATGAGGATGTATGGACTCACCATTATGCACATGTGGGAAGACACAAACAATCGATCATTTGCTAAACCAATGCCCCATGTACGTATTCAAAGGGGGACTGCAGGACTTTGATGCACTGACGGATGATGCGATCCAATGGCTTTAGGTACTGGGAATCAAATTGCGAGCGACAATGAACAGAGGTTTAATTAATTTTAAACAGAATCTTCATTTAGGAATGGCGTTCAATCGAAACTCCAAAATATATGAGTCAAATACCTAGCGTAGATTTAGCTAGACGATATAAAAGGGTAACTAGATCACAAAAATTAAAAAAAAACGGGAAAAACAGAAAACTTATTTAATATAGGTGATATAATATCTATTAATTTTATGTAAAAATTTGCACCCGAGCAAACGCTATGTTCTGGATGTGGTGCAGGGATGCGGGTTCGAGTCCTGTCCCCGGCTGTCAAAAAATTTCGATGATGGATAATTTCGGAAATTTGAGGAATTTTGCCACCTAATTTATGCAAGTTGCTCACCTTAAGTGATCACACTATGCCAACCTTCAGAGCAACTGTAAAATACGGTTGTAAGCCTGTAGCGATTCAAACTTGATGAAAATAATGCTGCGGTCAATTAAAAAAAAAGACCAATTTGATTTGAAAATGACCAAGCTGAGTTGACAAAATGTCCGGTTTGACTTATAAATTAATGATCTATGTGATTTGGAAATTGTCTAGTTTGATTTGAAAAATGTCCAATTTAAAGATAAAAAACTGTACGATGAGGTCTTGGAAAACGGCGTAATAATTCGTGTTTGAAAAGTTTAAAAATAATGTGTATAGTTTCACTCGGAGTCGCTAGTTAATTCCACAATATTTCCCACAAAAGTCCATAGATTCTGTTCATAAAAAATCAAAGAGTTGAAATTTCGTCTCTTATGTCACCCGTTTGTCTGTCATTTTCACAAGGTAACAATTGATGGGGAGCAAGCGAGTCGCTGATAGAAGTAAAATGATCGGATAAAGATCTTCTTTTCTATAAAGCATAACCAGCGCATAACCATTATTATTAGTAGGTGTATGAAGAAGAGAAAAAACAATGAGTGAATCGTGGAAATCACTTTTGATTTTGATGCTAATTAATTAATATACCAATCAATTAAATAAATTGCAAAGTTTTATTGTCTGTGTGTGACGCGCTGAATAATATGCACCTATGAAAGGCACAATGAGCCTCGGACGCCCTCGAGCGCAATGGAGAGCTCTTGATGCCTCCCTATGCTCCCGAGTGGGGCTTAGGCCCCCGCATTGCTGGTGGGTTTGGGGGTGATTCGCGGCGGGCTTGATTTGTCCGTATGTATGTATATCAAATAAAAAATAATCGAAAATACGTCATAATCTGAACAAGATCAGCAGGATTATTCAAGAAAATTTTTAGTTCGAACTTTTCATAATAATTATTTCTTAAAAGGGGCATAATGACGGTCAATAGAAATCATGTTTAGGTAAATGAGACAATTCCAATTTGGTACGCTCTTTATTGTAATTCTACTCAAGCCTTCAAATCTTCCTGTTCCTCTGAAGACTACCCTCCACCTCTTGGGTGGTCTGCCTGTTGGTATACCTAGATCTACCCCATCGGACAACATCTTGGTCATCGCAGGCTCTCGTCATATTGGACTATCGAGTCTAGAACCAAATATTGATCTCTAGACTGTCTCGAGATTTATAATGTTCTAGCTGGAAATATATTTTGACAACACGGCAGCTCACATAAAATGATAATAAGCCATTTTTTTCGACTATCGAGTCGATGACCGAATCTCTATTCGACTTACATTGAGTTTCTAGACGACGGAGTAGGCATCTTTTTGACAGCTCACTAGTATGAACTTCAACCATTTTGAACATGGGATACCTACACATATTATAATAGATTCCATGAAAATACTTCGAAAATTCAATTCTTTGAAAAATCAATTGTTCGAATTATGTACAATTGTTCCAAAGCGAATTATTCGAATGAATATTTCTACGAATTAGTACGAATATATTTCTTTTTTAATATTTGTATTAATTCGGGGGGAACAGCTGAGAAGATATAGGGTGATCCACCTCCCAAATCCGCCCTATAATTATAACCTAACCTAACTCATTCATGTAAATAGTAGAAAGCTTGCTAACGCTAACACAAAATTTTTTTTTTTTTGAAGAATTGTGCATTAGGAGAATTGTGATTTCGTATGATTGCCATTAGGTGAATTGTGATTTTCGAGCAATTTACGTGTTACCATTATAATATATGTACACAGTATGTAAACTATCGTGTGAAAAACCATGTGTTAGCAAGCGTGCACATTACGGTCCGTTCTTGATAATTTTCGTAATAAAATTAATGACTGTCGGTAAAATTACAATTATGCATTATTATGCCGTGTTATCTGCATTCAAAATTCTTCATAATGGCAGTTGAGTAACTGGAAGCGATAGAAATTATTTGGAGTGCTTTCATCTTACGTCAGTTGGGTGGCATCTGAAGAACGTTTATCTCTTCTTGTCTCTGGTCCAAATCTATGAATGTCTTTTGAATTTCGAACATTACGTCAAACTTTTCAAAAACTAGGACGCTGATTCATTAATATTTTCCTATATTTGCGCTTCTTCATTAACGTACGTACCTATATTAACTCATGTGCATAATGCCGGTTGCAACGTATGGTCTGGAAACGGTGACGTTGTCCAAAGTGAGCAGAGGGAAGATAAGGATTACCCAAAGATCCATGGAAAAAGCCATGCTGGGTATCACCCTGAGAGAACATATGTACATGGGGGCTAATCGATAGGTAACGAGGTCCTATATCTTTCTGCTTAGGGTTATTCACTACAAATGTTACACCATGTATACCTAAGCCTGTTTTGATTAAGGTATTTACTATACAATTGAGTAACTCACATAAATTCTAGCAATTTGGATTGTATGTTGGACATGAATTTGATTGTTTATGTGTATTTTTATTGATATTGAAAACTGTATTTCTTTCTATTCATTGTTGTGCATTATTTTTTGTTGTTAAAATACAAATGGCATTTTCGCCGTAATAAATAAATAAATTTCTTTTATCAGGCTAGGTTCATTCATCATCATCATCTTCCTTCAATAAATTTCTCCAAACCTCCCTGTCGTCGGCTGCCACCTCCCCTTTGCCCCAGAGCCCTGCAGTCTGAACATCATCCAACCATCACAGCTTTGGCCTTCCAACGCTTCTTATTCCAACTGCATCATTAAATAGTACTATTTTTGAGAGCTCCTTGTCATCCATACGGAACAGATGTCCTAGCCAGCTTAGTCTGTTAATTTTAATGAACTTGACTACGCTGACATCCTGGTATAGACCGTAGAGCTCGGCATTGTATACTTCACCATCAGGCTGGGTTCGTTGGTCAATGGGTTTTGAATTTTGTGAATTGTTTTGCTTATCGTTTATGCGCCGCTAACTTTATTCTATTGATTTTTTAAATCAGTTAATCCATTTATCGGATCTTAAGCAAAATAATTGATAATTATTTTTTTTTTTCTCTCCTTAAAATAGGTGTTAATGTTGTCCAAATCTTAATACATAACAATAATAAGTATCGGTATTATTATGTAATTTTGTATAGAACAACGGAAAATATATTGTGACATCACGAGTCCAAATACAAAACAACAGCAACCACAAAAAAAAAAAACAAAAGACGGTAGGTTCAGTTCAGACAAATGACGATCACGGTGATGGCAATGCGCATGTACCTCCGTGCACATCTCTCTGTCTTGCGACAATCTCATCAACGAATCATCCGTTCACTGTCTTAAGTCTCAAACAAGAGATGGTGGAATGACTGGACAAATTTGTCTTAGGCGTAGAATCGGATAACTTCAGGTCTTGTTAAACCATTGATATATTCTTAACGAAAGAAAAAAGTTTAGCAACGATTCTTATTTTTTGTTATATAGATGTGTTTGTGTTGACTGTAGTCCTTACTATGAATATTGATTTAGAATTTTTAACTCATACAAAAAATTACGTTTAAAATATGTTTGAATGTTAAAAAAATATTTATTAAGCCGTGAAAGAATTTCTATCAATCTGCGTACCAATATTTTAAAACTCAATGTTAATGCAAAGTAAATAAAAATTAAGTTGTTAAGAATTTTTACACATATGGCGTTCTTGTGAGTATATCCGCTCCATTCTACTTATTTAATATTATATTTTATATTATTTTCTATCCATTTTTCAATGCTTTATTAGTAATTATGTTATCCGGAGCGGAGAAGAATCCAATAAACCAAGTACCTATCATAAAAATCTGTTCGTCCGATCTCGAGTTATAAGTGTTCGCACTAACCCGACTTTAATTTATATTAGAGATAGTCAACGCAACACGCGCGAACAGCTAGACCAATTTAGCAAATTCGAATTCCCTTGTGGATGAAACGCCAAAAACGAGAAAGAATTCAAATTGAATATTCATAGTTAGGACTACGGGCAACGGCTGTCGGGAAAGCTAGTAGTGAATTTAAAATTATCTTTTGATTTTGTATTGTTGTAGTTCTTTATGTTGCCTAGCCTAAGTTGCCCTTAATGGGTCTGTGGATAAGACCACAATTCGAGAGCTTTCCAGATTGCCTGTCGTGCGGAGACACTTCAGATGGGACTGTTTGTCTCATTTTTGTTGTTTGGAGTTTCTTGATGTCAGACAATAACAGAGGAGCAATGAGGATCTGGGAAAAACCATTATATAATTATGGCATAGGACAAAGCCCATCATTTACAACATAAAATAATATCTCAGATCCGACCTGCAGCTGGACTTCCCCTGATAGCTTGTACGGACGTTTACTTTGACCTTTCACGACAAATAAAGACGATGTTTGGGTGACATCACCAAGTCCATAATGCCTTGTTCTTGTTGTATGAAGAAGGGATTACCTCGTTAGACTCATCTCCTGGGAATTAAGCAACTTCAAGGCAATGTAATATCCTGATTGATTTGTTTCCAATATAAGATAAAGCCAACACATGCTTAGAATTAACACTGGTACATCTCAATGAGATATGCTCAGAGCAAAATCTTCCTGTATTATACTTTGCTTAGTTTGTAAGCTTAGATTATAAGACTCGCTTTTGTAAGTAGAGTGGAACCTCTCATAACGAACGGGTATAAGTTGCTCCAGAGTATAACTCGTTAAGCGAAACAATTATTTCAATATAAAAAATAAATATGAATATTGAATATGCGTTCCATGTGGAAAAAATACTGTTTTTTTTCTTTCATTAACAAATAAATTTCTTACTAATATTTTTTTATCCACTAGAAAATCGTTTTCACTAAGAATCATCACTAAATAGCTGCATACACACGTAACAATTCTTTACGATTACACGTAATCTTTACGATTTGACCGATAATTTTTTCAATTGTTTTCTTCGCGAAGATTTGAAAAATAGCTAATAGATTTTTCACCCCCTTTTTATAGTAAGCTATTTAATGATTTTAAGTACCTACAGTTATAAGTCTTCTTGCGCCTTTTTCTTAGAGGACATTTTTTCATGGCTATACTTTGCAGATACTTATAGAATTTGAATAAGCTCTGAATGTTTTTACGCAAGTTTGGAAAAATATGTGAGAAGAACGAGCACTAAATAGCTATAATAATAAATTTATTCAATACCTAGTTATGCAGCAGCACTGGATATTTTATGTGTTTGTGTCTCTACTAAATAAAAAATATTCTAAGGCACTGGGGTGGAAGTCGTAGCTCACAAGTAATAGATGTGGTGAAAACGAGATTCCCCTTTCTGTGAAACTCAAATGTCGTATTCGTGGTGCGAATTATTATCACTCGTTAAAGAAGCAGCTTTATCACATTTTTTGCGAACTTTGAGGTTGCACTGTATTTTGATTAAGGTGCTTTTCAATCCGTTCCCAGTCCTATTATAGCAAGACTTATTTAAATATGTAATTTATTTCAAGGGCATATTTTGTTGATATACATTAATAAACACGGCTCGACTTATTTCGCGTGATAATTCTCATGATTAGGAGTTTCGGAGACAAACATAACCACCTAATGGCGAACGTTGTTAACGTAAAGTGATCACACTAAGCCAGCCTTAGAAATAACAGTAGAAGACGGTCGTAAGCCCGTAGTGTAGTTTGTTCCATTTAAAAATCGAACATTAGTAATGAATTGTTAGAGTCATTAGTTGTTATTTTTTCTATAATTCGTTTTTTTTGTTGTGAATTTTCAGCAACCAATTAATGGAGGATGATAGTTTTTTCTCGTTGTTATTACTCATAGTAAATAGAATATACACGGGTCTTGTGATTGGATTACAAAAAAAAATAGACTTCGCTGAAATTATTTTTCTCGACGTTTTCGAGGGTGTAGATTCCAAAATTGCAAAAAAAAAATTTTTAATTTCCACGTACGCGTACGCCAAAAATGTGTGCGCACCCATAACTCATAGTAATTCTTATCCGATTTGATTGAAATTTGGTAGAACGGTTAGCCCCTCGATGTAGATGAGTCAGTAAAATGTTGAGATCTGTACCTTCAGTACTACTCTTAAAGTATCCAAAGAAAATTTTATGAAAATCTTTTTAGCCCTTTTTCTAGAACAAGTGAAATTTTCTTTGGATACTTTGAGGGTTCCCCTGAAGGTACAGATCTCAACATTTTACTGACTCATCTACATCGAGGGGCTAACCGTTCTACCAAATTTCAATCAAATCGGATAAGAATTACCATAAGTTATGGGTGCGCACACATTTTTGGCGTACGCGTACGCGGAAATTAATTTTTCTTTGTATTTTTGGAATCTACACCCTCGAAAACGTCGAGAAAATTAATTTCAGCGAAATCTATTTTTTTTTGAAATCCGATCACAAGACTCATGTATATTTATTTATTAACATAATAAACGGCCAAGTGGCCTTTTAATACAAATTTTACAAATTAAGGGAATGACAAAATTGCACAACTTAAAATTAAAAAAAACCCAAACTAATAAAAATAAACTAAAAAAACTCAAATTAAGAAATAACAAAATTACTCAACAATTAACAAAATAAGTGGCATCTGCAAAACCTCACAAAAGAAAGGGTGGGGAAGGAAAAGGGAAACATTCGTACGTAAAAAAAAACTACAAATCTAGAGCCGCACCATAGTACCATATTCCTTATACTATGAGTAAAATTGATCTTATTTTTATAGTAACAAAATTTTACGATTATTTCAACAGATGTCTCATAATTTATTGTCTTGAAATGACATTATATCAATTAATTATTTTCACAATATTGGTAAACTTTTAATTATTGAATGGTACTAGAAATCGTTATAATTGTATCTATCACATTTCCTTTTAAGATAAACTGTGTCATGTATGTCACCATAACTAACTTGTAAAGAGACAATTGGATCATCGCATGATAGAAAATGTTGTACAATACTAGCTTTCCCGACAGACGTTGTCCTGTGATCTAACTATGAATATTGAATTCCAATTCGTATAATGATAAACTAATTATCTTTTGACCAATGTAATTCCGACCGATGCATCTGTTTTAAACCATGTATTTTCCATCCGCATTCTCTCAACAACTGACAGTTTCTGTCAAAATTACAAAATTGTAATAATTATATGGCAAAAAGTGTTTCATTTAATTTTCCACGCCACTTTCTTAACTTTTTCTTTCATAAGAACCTTTTCCTGACAAAAGCCAACACGGTAAAAAAAGAATAAGCGAAATCGGCCCAGCCGTTTAGGCGTGATGCGATGATCACGCAAAATAGGTCTCCATTTTAATAAAAGGTATAGATAGATGATTATACTTTTCAATGTACTCATTTTACTACGTTTTATAAAATCACTATTTATTAGGGTGCTCCTTATACGGTCGAAAAATAAAAATATTTTTTGGAATATTTTAGGGGATACCCCTGTTTTTTATTCTATGCTATAAATTTATGCAAATATTTTTTTTTTAAATTTGTTAACAACATATAATTTATGAAAATGTTCTGTGTTCACTCAATACGAACACAAATACACTCTTTAACAGCAGGTAAGCTAAATAAATCGGCTGATGGTTGCCCCACTTTAGAAGGAATTTCTTCCGATTCTTTAATGGATTCAGTACCACTATTATAAGTTTTCGATGATTGAATATCGAAACGATCATCGAAAGAGTTTCAAAAAATGAGCAAACGATTCGTTCGTTTGATTTTCGAACACTATTTGCACGCTAATAAGCGCTTATAAGCGTGCAAGTAGCTTTCGATTGAACTCATACTAGCCCCACAGTTTCTATCAGGAATGATGTGTGGACGACAGGCCATCTCAGAAACGGATGATGAAGGATCTGGTCTCTATATAAACCGAAGCTAGATGGAAGGAAAAAGATTTATCACATTGAGAGTCCGACCAGTGCGAGCAAACCTGTTTGAGATTGCTCCTACTCTTTCTCAGAACAAGCAGAAACATTGCATTACCTTTACCCTTTCCCAGTATCTGAGCCGAGTACTTAAATGTATATACTTCACTGGTGTATGTTTCGTAATGTATATGTATTGTCTTATTTTGGTATCAATTTTACTGTCTGTATATTAATGTTAAAATAAAATAAAAAATATACCTATATTTTTTACGTGAATTATTCTTGCTAAGAGTCGACGGAGGAAAGTGTGGTATTTATTTATTGTTGAATTGTGCCTATAAAGATTTAAATATTTGGAACGTTTAAAGAATGAACGCAGGGCGGTGCGTGTTCCGTTGTTAATTTTGATTAGGCACTCGCCCAAAAAGATTGTCGTAATATTGTAAATATATTTATTTAATAAACTGATTATAAACGTTGATACCAATTTATTATTAAAGTCCACTTATTGGACATTACACTACGGAAAGCTTGTGTCGTGAAAGAGGAAGATGGTCGGCACCAGGGATCGAACCCACGACAGTACGAAAATCTACACGAAACAGTACGAAAGCCGACATCGTAACTGCTAGACCACCAACCACTTCGTATTATCACAAGGACCATAAATAATTAAAAGTAAGTTTATGTTTTTCATCGTACTTTTATAAAATGACGAACATGTCGCTTCTATCCACGTAAAACTAATAGAGAGAGTGTCTGAGAAATTGTTTGTCGTCTCTTTGCCTTCCCCAATAGGGACACGGCGTGATGGACAAAAACTCATGTTCGCATTTCACATTCGTATAATAATATGATACATTGACTTTCTTTAAAAAAAAATCTGCATCTTTATTGACAGAATTGAAACGTTACTTTTGTGTTTATTTTTATTGAAATGTTACCAATTAGCATGAGAAAAAACTCATTAGAATATATTGTACTGTTCCTAAGAGAGTTTAATTTAGAACTTAAGCGGGTATCACGTTTATCATGTAAAACATGAATATTTTAAAGTTTGTACCGTGAAAATGTTACCATTAGTAGACCGCTTTCCATTTCGTTGGAGATTCGACAGCATCGCCAGTAGACTTCTTGGTAAAACTCTACGATAGGTCGTAATATCTTGGTACAATGAAGGCTAATAAAGTATACCGAACAGTTCCCATAATGTATGAACAGTTCAAATACGAAGGTACTGGAGATAAACAGTACCAGGCGTCAACATAGGAGCCACTCGAACTTATGTCATATTATTGTATGTAGAAAATAGAAAAAATGTTCCTCCTTCGCTTTCGGCATGCTGCGTAAGTAAAGGAGAGCGGGACAGATATGTTTTTCATGCGTCCCACTTAGGGGCATAGGGAGACAACAAGAGCTCTCCATTGCGCTCGATCTTGCGCATAATGTCCTCCTCCTACACCATGTTCAAATCTCTCATCTCTGCTTCGAAGGAGCAGAATACGGTATGAGAGGGTCTTCCTCGTCTTCAGAACCCTGATGGGAGGAAGAACAGCGCTCTCCTACACCAACTGTCATTCGGCATCCTTATCACATCCATCTCCTCTCTATAAGAATATGCTGCATAATTCATTGTTTGTTATTGATTCTCTTTATCATTCTTTCTAAAGTTAATGATTCATTCATTCATTCCACTTAGGAGCATAGGAAGACAGCAAAAACTCTCCATTGCGCTCGATCTTGCTCAATTATTCACAAGGGAGCACCAGATGCACATGTCGCTCCCCCCCCCCCCCCCCCTGATGGGGTCTAGACATCCGAGGCTTATTTATTTCTTGTCGATTGCCTGCCTCTTATAGGGTGCTTGAAAAATCAGTCAAAAGAGCAGAAATGATATTCTTAGCCGGCAACCCCTCGGCTAAAGGTTAATGATAGACAACAATAATGACCATATTATGGCATATTTTATCATATTATTATTATAAGTATGTTATTGGGCCCAAATCATTGCACACCTAGTGGTAATTTACTTTCTATAATTTTATAATATATATCCTTTTGTATGGGTGTGCTGTTTGATGCTTTTAAAATTGATGTATTTTGTATATAAATATGAATTTTATATCTTATGTTTAGGAACTTATTTTTTTCAAAATTTTACTATTTTATTTTATTGACTGACTTACTAATTTTACGACTTCCGGTATTTTTCAATTTTTTCCTTCCCCTCATGTTTATCTTTTTTACTATTGTCTTTAACTATTATTATTCTTTGTTTGTTTTTCTTTTTATGTTCTGTTATGATGTGTTTTTGATTGAGAATGTATTTTATCATTTTCCTTTTGTGGCTTTAGAAGAAGGCTGTTTCTACGGACACTACTCGACACAGGCTATGCCTAGTGAGGGTGTCCGAGATCGCACTTGAATGTGTTTATTTGTCTTGAATGATTTTTGATTTTGTTTGTATTGTTTTCATGTATCATATTTGATGTAATAAAGTTTATTATTGTTGTCTAGCTGTTGCTTCATTGATTAATCGTTGACATCTTCTTTCTATTGCACTATAAAAGATTTTAATAAAAAAAAAAAAAAAAAGTGACCCTGAAAATTTGGTCATATACTATGCGATTGTTCGGTGAGTTGCTACTGATTGGTTATACGCTTCCTCAGTAGCCACTACACTGCTATTGTTGTTACTTTATTTGTGGATTTTTCTATGTAAATGGTGAATGTTATGGTAAATTATTATTATTGAGGAATATAAAATGTATTGTCGTTGAACATAAAATATGAAACAAGTGTAAAATTTACAGATGAGTCTTATTTTATGTGTCAATAAGACTCAATTGTAAAACTTGCACATTAGTCATATTATTTTGTGCAAATCGTTTATAAAATTTTATTATTATTTCAAAATATGTATTATTATTATTAAAATCAATAACATGTACCTACAAAATAAAAAAAAAAACACTTTAATTTTCAAACAAAGCTTAAATAAACAATAAATTATTAATGCTGCATCAGCCTCACTAGGTTGCCCTGTATCGAGGCGTACTGCGAATAAAAATGAGTGATATAAATGACAAAATAATATGTTGAAACAATGAATACACAAAAAATAGTCAGAAAATAAATAATGAAATAATGAAAACACAAAATAGGCAGGTATACGATGAAAATGCAATAAAAATAAGACAGATGTGACAGTAAAAATCATAAAATATATTGACATACAACTTTTTCCCTAACTCTTTCTCTCCACTTCTCCTTAAACGTAGTCTTTTTAGTTTGCTAGGAGGAACAGCGAATGTTTGACAGATATTATTGATGTGGTTCCTTCATACCTTCAATGATAATATGTAGGAGACCTTCATTCTGTATTACGTGTCCTACCCATCTTTCACGCCTTTCAGATTGGATTTTGAGAAGGTTTCTTCGTCCTTCCAGACTTTCCTCTTCATTCGTTATTTGGTCCCTCCAGGACAACATCTCAACAGCATCAAGTTTAGTATCATATTATCTCTTTTGGATAAGCGCCGAGTCTCACAGCCATACATTAAGATACTCCATACACGGATCTTTATATAATGAGTCTAAATTTAATTGAAGTTTTATATCGATACTAGCTTTCCCGACAGACGTTGTCCTGTAGTTCTTACTATGAATATTGATTTCAACTTAGTAATGTATACAAAAATACGCTTAAAATATGTTAAAAATGTTAAAAATTTATTTCTGAAAGCTTGAAAGAAATTCTATCAAAAATTCTGCGTATCAATGTTTTGAGACTCAATGGTAAATAAAAATTGTGTTGTTATGGATTTTTTCACAGATGACGTTGTTGTCAGTAAATCTCCGTTCCATACTAACTTTAAATTTTATATTTAGGTAATATTATTTGGATTCTATTTTTCGAATTTTTAAGAATCCAATAAACCAAGCATCCTCACAGACGTGGTTTGTTGACCAGTGGTATCAGTCGGCGACTTTTGTACGTACAGCATATTGGAGGTCGTGGGTTCGAATCCCAGTGTCGACGATTTCCACTTTCACAACACAAGCTTTGCTTTATGTGAAAGATGTCGAAAGTGTATTTGTGTTCACTTTGGGTGAGTCCAGATTCATTTTTATATACGAAAAAATCTGTTCTAGCGATTTTGAGTTATAAGCGGACTAACCTGACTTCATTTTATATTCTAGATTGTTGGACTCGATTATTCTATCATTACCTAAGAGGCTAAGTGGTCATTCATTCGTATATTTTGAAAGTTGAGTTTTAAAGAATTTCATCTGAATTTGCTTTATTTGAGATTTAATGCTCCATAAAAGTGATACAGTTTAATCTTATTGATGAAACAGAATTGGGTGGGTGAAGTTAAAAGAGGTGTGATGTGTGTAGTTGCTCAGTTCGTCTCATGGTGTTGTGCATGCTTTGTTCTCACAATTAGATAAACTGTGTTTATGGGACAGCCTGATGTTTGTCTGAGGTTTTTATTGCGGAGAAAATACCATACTGTCGTGTCTAACTGAGGTGTGAGTTAATAAAGTGTTCGCTCATTAGTGGTACATAGTTCATTCCATTCTTATATAACAATATCCCGTAACAATATTGTAATCGCGAACAAGTTCGTATTGAACTATTTTTATATCTCAATTAAAAGGGATTATTCTAAAAATGTAAGTATAGATTCTCTTGAGAAGTGATATTAGAATTTGAAGTCGAAACATTGAGAAGAAATATAATACTAGAGAAATAATGTGCCATTGCGCATGGTTCCAATATATTCAACTCATACAAGCTGTGACATTGTCGGTACCTAGCGGTTTGTGACACTCGATTTTTTATCTTACATATAAAAATGGAGAGCTATTTCCCGATGTCATCGCATCACGCCTAAACGGCTGGACCGATTTTGCTAATTCTTTTTTTTTCGTGTAGACTTTTATCAGGAGAATGTCCTTTTAGAAGAAAAATGCATAGACGTAGACAACCTTATTAGTTCTTTTTACCTTATAATTTTTATTCCAATTTTGAAATTTTGACAGAAATTGTCATTTGGTGTGATTGACAGAATGCGGATGGAATATACATGGTTTGAAACAGACGCATCGTTCGGAATCACATTGATCCAGTGATAATTAATTCATTACCATACAAATTCGAATTCAATATACTTATTTAGGAACACAGGACAACGTCTGTCGAGAAAGCTAGTTTTTAATATTTTAACGTTAACACAGAGGAATTTTATGTTTTCATCATATAATTAGTTAAAGGAAGTACCTAATGAGCTTTGGTGTGTTGTCTTGTGCTTGTGGATGAAAGAAAAATAAATTATTAGGTATTGATAATAATTATTTATCTTTAGTCAGGTGACTGTTGAATAAAGGAACCAATTTTCGGTTCTATGCATCCAAAAAAGTTCTCTAATAATATTTGTACTACTCAGTGAGTCGAACTGCTTGGCGAGCAAAGAACTCGTCGAAAAATTCTCATTCTCCGCGTCATTTCCGGTGGAGGGTGAATAGTGACGTCGCGCTTCCGGTAGCCTGCCGCACGTGTCGTATTTTCGAGGTTGACGTCTAAACAAAAGAAATTGGAAAAATAATAATTCCCTGTACAACACTGTTTCTGATAAATGACATAAAACAAGGATTTGGATTGGATAATAATATGTTAAAGATACTGGTGATATGTTTCAGGTTCAGCTAGTAGAAAGCTAGTGCTATCCTTACAGACGTTGTCCTGTGGTCCGTTCTAGAGTTGAACTAATAAAATAATGCCATTAAAATTATTTCTAATATCCAATAATATATCCATATTTCATTTGTATTAAACGCTCAGGCGGGAACAACGCGAGAATATACATATGCGCGCCCAAACATTCTACCTTGCCTATGATGTACCGATTTTGCGTGTGTACATTTTGAAAGTGCCCGATAATTTTGTTGACTTTGTATGACAATAATTTTCTAGAACGGTGGAGTAATGCCCCTACCACACGCTCCGTCTTACCTGTGGTCTTGCCTGCGCAAGCCTGGCTTGTCAGGTAAGACGGAGCGTGTGGTTGGTATAAAACAGTACACCGCACGCTCCGTCTTACCTGACAAGCCAGGCTTGCGCAGGCAAGACCACAGGTAAGACGGAGCGTGTGGTAGGGGCATTAGTGGGATGGGCAACTGTAAGAGCGGCAATTACGTATGCGAGGGAACTACTATCAGGTGCAGTCACTGCAGGCCTAGACAAATTTAAATTGGCGATCTACTACAAACGTTTTCTTCGACAATGTAGAGTAAGAAGAAAATTAAACGTTCACTTTTTATATTTTTATATAAACGTAATTTTTTTGTTTAAATATTTGCTTATATGTTCCAGTTGACAGTTAATTTTTTCGCACTATACATTGGCGATATCTTCGTTTGTAGTCGAACGCTAATTTGATTTCGTCTACGGGGGCAGGTGCAGTAAACAATAATTTTGTTTTTATAGATGGCTGTAGCGTCGCAGGAAATCCGTTCAATACTAACTTTAATATTATATTTTACATAATTTCTTATGCTTTTCTCAACTTTTTATTAGTTATTCTGTTATCCAGAGCGGGGAAGAATGCAATTAATCAAACATCGGAAGAATCTTTTCAGCCGATCTCTAATTTTAAGTGTTCGCACTAACCCGACTCCCTTTCATTAATATTATAGATATTAATTAATATTATAGACAGTTATCTATAATTTAAAAATTATTATGCAAATTTATCTTACTTTTCTTGAAATTTCACGTCCTTAAATCTCAACTGTTCAGAAAAGGCACAATGAACCTCGGACGCCTTCAAGCGCAATGGAGAGCTCTTGATGCCTCCCTATGCTCCCGAGTGGGGCTTAGGCCCCCGCATTGCTGGTTGGTTTGGGGGTGGTTCGCGGCGGGCTTGATTTGTCTGGGCCGGCTTTTTGGTTTGATTGCTTTCGATCGAGCTAGGAGGTCGGTTTCGTGTGGGTCGGGTTTGCTGCGGATTGGTCTCCACCGGGCTGGCTTGTCGTGTGCGTGGTGCCTTAAAGGGAGAATGTATTTATCTATGTATCTTGAAATTTGCATTAAGAATGAATTTAATTATTAAACCAACCAAACTTTTTTGTTTTTAGATTAGTATAGGTTTTTTTTTGTTTATTTCATATCAATAAATATAGGGCAAATTTCCGTGGCGTGTAGATACCATATTATAGACAAAAACCCATTAACACCATTATTTATATTATTATTTCTACTGTGAATTGTCACGTAGATAAAAATCACGTTTTGTTCAAATATAACATTCGACTTGGAACAAACAATTAGAAATAACAGTAACAAAAATAGATACAATTGTCATAAAAAGATTAAAAATAATATGATTAAGAATATTTTTATTTAATTATACTTACATGAACCACACACGCATTATAAGTTCTTATCTCTAGAATTGATTTACTTTTATCGACATTAATTAAATCGATTGTCTCATTAGTTTAATGTCCAATTAGAGAATATTTAATACCTACTTACTTGATTTATTTCAATTAGAAGTATACTTAAGGTATTTAATATGACTCGATCGCAAAATTGTTATATTATGATTTATTACTTCTAGGTATTTGATATGCAAAACGTTAAATTAAAGATGAAATCATTCAAACTAATTCATTCTCAATAGCAGATGAAGGTGGCATGGTTTATTTATCTATTCTTTCTCTGTGACTCCATTCATGGGACACAAGGAGGCAACAAGAGCCCTCCACTGCGCTCGACATACATATTATACAAAACACGTATCTGTACCTGAGAGCAGTGCCGGATTTGTCCAAAGGACCAGAAGGCACGGGCCTATGGCGGCCAGATTTTAGGGGCAGACAATCGTAACCAAAAACTCTTACTTACATACTTTATGTGCAATTTGCCCTGAAGCCGCTTTTATATTTAACTAAATTTCTGAATTGATTTCGATGACAGTTGACAGTAAGGAATAAATTCATTATTATAGTCAAATGATCAGTGTTGAAAAATTGGCGGCAACTAAATCTTTTAATTAAAAAAAAAACAATTTTTTAGTTTCTTATTGGCCTGGACAGAATATGCGGCGTAGGCGTTTCGAAAATGATGCTACCTCTGTAGGGAATATGCAAGCTAAGGGTTTTCCTAGTAGTCGGGGTTGGAATCCTGTCTCAGATTGGACGGGACCAGTTGACTGGTAGAGAATGCTTCAAGCATTAAGTTCCGCCGGCTACACTGACACCTATGTACAGAAGATAGGTACACTCTGTTTAAAATAATTTAACTGTGTAAGAGCAATCGCCCTGTATGGATGCCCGAGTAACGCGCTATTTATAATTAGTTTTTGTTTTTTTATTAGCTATTTACTCCGGTACAAAATGTACGCTTTTCCCACAAAAGTACAATATCATTACAATTTATCTGTAAGAAATACTCCCATTGATTCTTTTCTATATACAGGGTGAAACATGTCTAGTATGACGAACTATGAGAATTGAAGTCTGTTGTTAAAATCGGTCGTCTCCGGGAATCAGCTCAGTGCCCTTATTCTCGTAGCGGTCTTAATACGCTCTTATCTTGATTGACAATCATAAAATGGTGGATTGGTATTCACAAAACAAGATATCTAGTAGATATCTTAAAAATTCGTTATGTTTGAAATATCAGTATGAAAATAATCCAGTTCAAGATACATAGTATTTAAGATTAGATTCCGATAGTTTTGTGAATACGACTGCTTGCGATCGTGTCTTAATCTTATCGTTAAGTGATTTTTAAAAGCGATTGATTACGAGAATAGCCATACAGAGGTTAATTACATTTGAGGTAAAACTATGAAAGACTTATCTATATATTATCAATACATGAAGCAAAAACTTTGTACCCCTTTTTATGAAAATTGCTCGGAGAGGGGAGTATGAAATTTCGCACAATTATGGTTTATGTAGGGAAAGAGTGGCGAATGATTTTTTTTAAATAATGCATTCATTCAATGATATAACCAAATACAAACACTACTGTATTATTATTGTGTAGGTATTTGATGATCACACACAATTCGTGTACCTACCTATCTGACATTGACACAGACGCACATATTCGTTCGTTTCATCATAATATTAGCCCGTGATTATCCACTGCAGGACATAGGCCTCCTCACGCTCTTGCCACTCCTCTGTCTCTGGCCATCCCCATCTTTTATTTTTATTTATTATTTATTTGTTTATCTCTGGTCAAATTGAGAATAGATTAAAATTGTTTGTCTTTAATAATAATAGAAAATAATTTGTACATATCAACATTTCAAATTTGACGTATCCAATCCATGTCATTGTTTCTGAAAGAAAATTTTGAAATAGCCCTCGCTCAGTCTTTGACAATGGAACCTTAATAATGTTCAAACTAGAAAGAGTTGTAATCAAACCATCACTTTTCAAGGTTACTTTATCTTTCTTGTTATAAATATTATACTTTATAGTTTTTTTTAGCTATTGAGCTAGGTATGTAAAACTGTTCATCATTAAAATATCTAAAATAAAAATTTCTTCAAGGGTAGAAAATTATACCCTGTATTTTCAGAAATCTAATGAATGTTCTTTATTATAAATGGTATAAAACCCATGCACACCTAGGTGACGTATATAATATAACTGAAGTACATATGTACTACGTGAGATATAAATATATATAGCTATCTAATATAAGCAACAAATTATTGTAATCATTTTCTTATATAATTTTCAATTATTATGTGTACGGAGACCACCGCTATTGTTGTATCTCTCGTTCTTACTGACGCGAAAGAGACAGCAATCCCGATGGTCTCGCTAATTTTTGTTTGGGATTTTGATACATTGAGAAGAAGTCCATGAGCACTAGCCCAATTCGAAATTTTCTGCAGAGATGCATTGGTACAATCGATGGCATTGGATACATCGTTAGGCTTTGCATGTGTATAGATCTGCAAATCATCTGCATATAGATGGAAGTGACAAGGTAACTGTTTCACTATGGGGTTAATAAACAAAGAAAAAAGCAATGGTGAAAGTATTCCTTCCCAAGGAACACCCGCCGTAATACTCTCGATTTACGCAATGTTTGTTATGATTATGAGCTTTTGCAACCGTTGTTTATTTCATTTTCTTAAATATACACTTGAACTAGGCTCTTAACCTAAAATCTTAACCACGTTGTTATATTTTATAAATAAAAAAATAAGTTTTTTGAGGGGCTAAAAAAGAGAGAGGATTGGCAAGGTTTTCTGAGCAACAGATTTGTGAAAATAGAAAAAATAGTTGGTAGCATTTAGTCATTATCTTATAATATAAATGAAAGTCGGGTTAGTGCGAACACATATAACTCGAGATTGGAACTGAACAGATTTTTCCGATGTTTAATTTATTGGATTCTTCTCCGCTCCGGATAACAGAATAACTATGAAAAAGATGAAAATGCTTAAAAATGTAATATTAAAGTTGGCACGGAATGAATTTTATGAATTAAATGACACACACAGTTGCACATTCACAAAATTTATATCGAATCTCGAGATTCGATATAGACAATGTCTGCGTGAGTCGGACGAAAGCGCTCGAGCGCTTTCGTCCGACTCACGCAGACATTGTCAAGAGACTAAAAAATTACAATAACTAAAATCAAAGAGAAACTGACAGTTAATAGTTGGTGCGATTGACAGAATTCGGATAGAAAATATCTAGTGTATAACAGATGCATCGGTCGGTATGACATTGGTCAAAAGCAATTTTTATCATTCTTTTGAATTCTTATTCATAGTAAGACCACAGGACAACGTTTATCGGGAAAGCTAGTTTGCAATATTGTTAAATACTGAGGGTTCTTCAATGAAACGTTTGTCTTAGTGTTTTTGACCAATGTCAAAATATGCCTATTTCGGTTTTGTCTTAAAAAAGAAAGAGTTCTCTAACTGATTATTAAAGACAAGGTCTTATAGATGTTATATAGCAGTAGAAAACTTTCCCGACTCGTCAACATACGCGATTGAACAGAACGAAAAGTACATATTTATTAAGAAATGCTGCGAGTTCTCTCAAAAGTGGAAGAATGCCTAAGACCACACCACCTTAAAACACAAGAAGTATTGTTTTAAGGTGATGACTCCGTTTGTTGCTACTGCAATTCTGTTCGCAATTACCCAGACTATTTTGATTACCTGTGTTCCATTGTTATTAGCTTGCATTCGATTTGGAGTCAAAACAGTTTTCATTTCAACAACTTTGTGTTCAAAATTAAGACGATAATTACTACAGATCGGAGCTGGTCTCAGCAATAGTTGCAAAATTGGACAATAATAAGTTCAAATACAAACAAACTACAGTTATTATTAAATTAATATAATTTGTAGCCATTGCTTTGTTACAAGAATTATTGTCGGCGTAAAGAATTAAATGTTGCCAAATATGCTTTTGATAGACAGAAAACTTAAAAGAGATGCAAAAATTTAGTGCAAAGCAGTATGGCAAGTGGAGATGACGAAAACGACAGATGGAAGTTTTATGAATGAGGAGCTTGAATTAATTAAGAAAATAGAAACTGATGATGTAAGGAAGATTACTGATTCAGAAGAGTGAAATGTGGAAGTCAGTGGGAAGGCTAATAACAACAAAAGACACTAGAAAACAGGAAATAAAAAAAGTAGACAAAATAATTATTAAGTATAAATATTTGAGCAAGAAATTTCAAAAAATGTTTTTAATTGTCTTTTTGGTGCAAGTTGACAAAAAACAAATAAAAATGAATCGAACATTGAATATTTGGACAACATTATTTTTTTACCATTATCTGCAGTTGTTTTATCATAAGCAAACAAAAATAAGAACACAAACCTTCATTGGCCAGTTGGACATTGGCCTGTTTTGTTGAATTTTCCCTCAGTATAAGGCTCTGTTCTGACTGAAAAGAGATCGCGCGACCATGCGATGAGCGATCATACAATGTTATCAATTTGAACGACCTGTCCGCGTTTGAATATTATATTATTATGAAACTCAACGCGCGAACGCTTTCCAGTCAGGACACACGTTAATACAATTTCTAAATATATTTTTCTACATCCTGAGGCACTCCCAGTTCAAACAAAGTGATCGAGGGAGGAATTCATCCAAAGGATTTTAAACCACAAATCCTGCTGCTAAATATTTTCTCATAATTTCCGTAATCAATTTGAACATTTTGATTACAAAAAGTAATAGAAATATTGTAAAGAAACACTAACGAATTTACAAGAATTTCACAATAATCAAATTTAATTACATCCAAACAAATCTATGCAAATCACCGAAGCAGACTGCATTTCTTCAAGACTCCAGATTAATTGGTGATTTGTGAGTATTCCTCTTGGAGATCAACAAGTAATTCGTCCCAGAGTTGGTACCGTGGATGATGACAGGTTGCGCATTGGAGCAATTATTCTGATTCAATCGACGCATCGTTATCAGTCTCGAGGACACATAACCAACTTGCACAAGAGAACTTTTCATAGTTTCATTATACAATCAAAATTAAAAAAAAAAAAAAACAATAAGTTTACAAAACGGACCGTGTGTTAATCAAATAGGCTCTTTTAAACTTTCGAATTCTGCATTATTCATGTAAACTTTTCTTTTTTACGATTTTCGATAAAAAAAACAATTTCTGCAAAGCATAATCTTATGCAGTTTTCACCTTTGCGAAGACAAATTGACAATACAAACAATGAAAATAAATGGCACAACAAAACAAAGTGCTTAGCGGTTGTGCCATCGACTTTCGACTGAGGTTGTGGGTTGGATCACAGATGCCGACCATCTTCCTTTTTCATGACACATGCTTTAAATAGCTTTCTGTGAAGCAGCGAAATAGTGTATTTTGTGTTAGCTTTGAGTGAGCACAGTTCATTTAAAAAAAAAAAACTAGAAAACGTTAATGTAAATTTTTAATACCTACTAATGAGATTAAAAATGGTGACTGGTAATTAGATACATTCCTTGAAAGGGGTTATACTAGAGCAAATTTGCAACAATTTTGTTCCCATTAACCACGGGTCAAATGAAAATCGTAGTACTTCATTTAGGAAATTAAAAATACATTTTTCCAATAGCTGAAAAATAATGTAACGGTTGAAGTAAAAATCAAGAAGAAAATTTAAAAACTTCAAAAGAATATTTAAAAACTTCAGAAATACAGCGATTTAAAATCACAAGTCAGTTTTTTTTTTAATTTTTAATTTATTTTTTTTTTTTTTTTTATTTTTTTATTTTATTTATTGGCTCATCTACAGGTTTTATTACAAATTTGTACAATTAATATATATATTTATAATTAACCCAATTACAGATGGCACATTTGTGCTCTAATATCAAAATGAAATATGCATTAAAAATAATATCACTTAAAGCTAATCAATAACAACAAATATTAGTGGCTTATTGGGGGAAGGAAAAAATTGGGGGATTTTATATGGGATTAATCCAAAAAGTACCTATAAAAACTTTGAAAACATTGAGCAAACAACAGTTAAAGTAGTAGAAGGTACATTTTAGAAATAGTGGCGTCCATACTGAAAATGAATTATAAAAATATTGCTCTGTTTTTGTTTTGTTTTATTTACGTATTTTAGCTAGTTTCACCTCAAACTAAAAATGAACCCTCTACTACCTTAACTGTTATTTGGTCAATGTTTTGCCTATTTAATAGCAAGTGTTATACCTTTTTGAATAGCTAAAGAGACGTAGAAGTTTTTAAAATTATCTGCAGAGCAATATTTTGTTTGAAATGTTTCATAATTTAAAAAAAAAGCGCTTCAAATTTAAGAACACTTAGTGAAAATTATTTAATCCTAACCTTTGTCGAGCTGTATTTTAAGCTCTTTGTAGTAGGTTCAGTTTTTGTTAATCGTTTTTATTAATTGACATGTCCTCTCACTAGATATATAAAAAACTGGACCCATGGACCTCTAATCCGAAGAAATCGATAAAAAGGCAAAAAAGAAAGGATTTGTTTTCAAAATCTTTAAAGTTCAATATCTCCATAACGGTTAAGTTTCGGACACCATATTATGCAATCAAATCCATCAGAAATGACCTAAATAATAACGTCCTTTAATATTCCGTACGAATTACCCTGTAACCCTGTATAATTGATCAAGTGTCATCGGGTCGGATTTCATTTGCTTATGTAGTGTTGACTTTTGTTTTATCGATTTAATAATTTCAGTCATAGATCATGAAATCTCAGGTCTTTCCATGTTGCAATGGATGGCCATTGCAACGTATAATGGTATAACAGTGTTATCTTTGGTCATCTTCATCTGAATCTCAATATGCAAAAATAAACATGATTTTTCTCTTTTAAAATGTATGTACTCTACCGGGACTCGTACCCAGGACCTGTTGATTAGACGGCGGCACCTATTCCACTAAACTACCAATTTCGTTCGAGAAATTTATCTGGCTTCAACCAAAGTGAACTTTAGGCACTCCGACCTGTAGTATATTTTTTGCTTCACGCTTCCTCTACTCGTTTGTAGTGTTTTCCAGTTGGAGCTTTTCTGCTTGTATCAGGCATTAGTACAGGACTTGGAGAAGGTTAAGGGAAATCTTCCGCCTCTATCCTGTATTCGCCAAGTTTTCAAGCCCTTGCGGAATCTCTAAATACTAGAGTTGAGTTATGCCTGCTCCTTATGTCCACAGAATCTACAAGTCCTATCATTCTTGAGCCTTAGTTTTCCCAATTATTATTTTCTATTCACGCATGTTTTGGATCTTCTGGGGCTAAGGTCTTCGATGATTTTTGGCATAGACTGTGCTAGTACGAGTTTTATCGAAAGCTAATTGCACGCAAATAAGCGCTTATTTAGCGTGCAAACAGTGTTCTTAAATCAAACGATCGAATCATTCGATCATTTTAGTATGAATAATTTTCGAAACTCTTTCGATGATCGTTTCGATATTCGATCATCGAAAACTTATAGGTACTATGGCTACTGTGGGGCTAGTACGAGTTTTATAGAAAGCTAATCGCACGCAAATAAGCGCTTATTTAGCGTGCAAATAGTGTTCTTAAATCAAACGATCGAATCATTCGATCATTTTAGTATGGAAATTTTTCGAAGCTCTTTCGATGATCGTTTCGATATGCGATGATCGAAAACTTATACTAGGGCTACGATTCGTATTTTAATTTTTCTACCCTATCTAATTTTTGATTTTTAACGATTTTTTAGGATCTTAAAACGTACCTAAGTAATTTTAAAGAAACCCATAAAATAATTCCACATTTCATTCAATATTACCAATATCCAAATTGACGGCTATTTACCGATCGTCCATTTGGCCCGAAGGAAAGTAAAGATTCACATAGGATGCACATTCTCGAATCAATTGTATGTTATGTCAAATCATGACGAATCAATAAAGAGAATGACCAGTTTTAAGAATCGGACATCATTATCAAGACGTATGCTGAGCTATCATTTGTACTCATTTGCTGTTGATAATAATATAATTTCTATAGAACATCCAATATTATGGGGAAATGAAGAAAATTAATGAAAGTCTCAGCATAATTTTTATTGTTATGTAATAATATAACTCCTTGATTAACATTTCTCTCAAATTAATTTGTTTAAGGCCCAACGCATCAATCAGTGGATAGATAAATTTATCTTACAGAAAAGCCTTTCTTTGAGATATTTGCCGGATTAATGTGTAGATATCGCCTATCTTTAAGATATACGACGCCATTTTTAAAAGGAGGTTCCTAGTGTTTGATAACGATTTATCTCTAGGATGGCTGTCAAAATAGCCTTCACTGACGTTTACAAACTCCCGTAACGCCATGAATGTGAACAACTTTCGACTTGTTTTTTCATGAATCAAAATGATAATTACAAAATCTTCGTTAAACACAGAATATGTACATATTATAAAGAATTATCATTTTGAAGCTTCGAACAAATCATATTTTTCTTCAATTTTGATCGTCAAAAGATACCAAATTGCCGGTTTTCAAACAAACAATCTGGTATAAAACATCTAAATTGTGAAAATAAATATCAAATAATTAATTTTTTAACTTTTCCACACCCCCGTGAGCCTACGAAACTAGTCGGGAAATAAAAATTTGTGGAAAAGTTAAACAATTTTTTATTTGATCTTTATTTTCAAATAAACTCCACCAAGAAACGCGTGTTCATCAGTTAGTGAATTTTATCTAAATTGTAATCTAAATGTTGTTATATTCTCGAAATTTCTGTTAAATCGTTGTTAAATTTAAACTTTAGAAATAATATTACAAAATTATATATAATATGCAAAACAAAAAAACAACATTACAACATAACCTAAATATTTGATTAATTACGTCAAAACAAGACTTCATCTGACATCAAAATAGGCGCGAAAACGCAAATCCATAGAAATATCAATTGAATCCATGGAAATTTCCATAGAAATCCATAGATTTCAGCATAGCAACACTGTTATCTTATAGATATTCATCTATTGGATAGTTTTCAATTGATGCTGCTGTCAGATTCTTTCCATCACTTTATCCACTACATAGCTTTATCTTATAGATAAAGAACATTTATCTGCATATTGATGCGTCGGGCCTAAGAGTCACATTTTAACAGTCCGAAATTCTTATTAATGTATTTTTATTTTATTTTACTCTAATGAAAATGATCGCAGTCAGCATAACACCATAATATGCCGAGTGCGATAAAAATTGCGATGTACCTATTAGTGATATTACAACTCCGGCCAGGGCAGGCATTCATATTTATTTATTTATTTACACAAAATAAACACCACTCACCAAACAGTTTTCCCCTTTACAATGAGTGATGACAACACAAACAATACAATTGAACGTGGTTGGTAGTCTAGCTGTTACAACGCCAGCTTCCGTACTGTTTCTTCGAAGGTCGTGGGTTCGATCCCAGGTGTCGACCATCTTCCTCTTTCACGACACAAGCTTTAAGTAGCTTACTGTGAAAGCTTTCAAATACACTCTCTGACTCGAGTTATGATTGGTCGGTTCTGATATTTTTCAAGTGCATGGTTTTCGCTTGAATATTCTACCCAGGGTGGGCCTGTCCCAGATTGCATGGGACGGGTTGACTGAAAAAAAAAAACATTGACATTAACACAGACGCAAATATCATTTTGTTTATCTGCGGTTAAACTGGTCCCATATCACTCAACGACGAGTGCAAAAGGGTTAAAAAAAGTGGTTAAATTGAGAATAGATTTATATTGTTTGTCTTTAATAATGATAGAAAAAGGGGGCTATACATGTGGCCAACCACTGTAAATTCTTGGTCTGACGATCCGGACTCGGAAAGTAAGTAAGTAATACCTAATAGAAAAACTTTGTAATTATCAACATTTCAAATTTGAAGTATCTATTTCATTGTTTTTGAAGAAAAATAAAAAAAATGTGCTCCCGCAATATATCTTCTTATATATAAAAATTGAGAGCTATTTCCCGATATCATCGCATCACGCCTAAACGGCTGGACCGATTTCGCTAATTGTTTTTTTGTCGTGTATGATTTTATCCGGAGAATGTCCTTTTAGTAATTGAGAAAAATGCGTGGAAAATTAGAAAATTAAAGAAAACTCTAGACAACCTTATTAGTACTTTTTACCGTATAGTTTTTATTCCAATTTGGAAATTTTGACAGAAATTGTCAATTGGTGCAATTGACAGAATGCGGATGGAATATACGTGGTTTAAAACAGACGCATCGTTCGAAATCACATTCGTCAAAAGCTAATTAATTCATCACCATACAAAATCGAATTCAATATTCATATTTAGGAACACAGGACCACGTCTGTCGGGAAAGCTAGTCTAATATAATATCTCAATATAAATTAGTTTGTTCTGGTAGAATTTCGACCACCGCGCGACCTCTGGTAATTTTAATTGCTGTGTTTTTAAGTACCTTCAGTATGTGTATAACAAGTTTCGTTAGTTTATACACTAAGTTATTGGCTTTAACAACACACGGCTGAGAAATTAAAGCGAAAATTTTCGTAATGCGAATTTACGACTCATGATTCGTCGACATAATCCAAAAATTAAATGTCACTCTACCTGGCATACTTCGTATTGACATCCGTTATAATATGTTACGTAACTATTTCCCTTTACGGCCTATCGCAATAATAATATTATGAATTATTATAAGTCGCAGTGGACAATCTCTTTGAACGAAGATGCTCTAGAAATGTCTGAGAGAAATCATTATCATGACGGTGACAATAATATCTTACCTAGAGGAGATATCCATTATTGTTAATTGGAAGACACCACCAGTCATCGCTATTTGATGGAGCGGGCTACGGAGGACAGGGAAGACAAGAGGAGTTTCGGACACTCAATTAGGTATAGAAAAATAATATAAACAGTGAGTAAATGAAGAAGAAATTTGCAAATATGCGTGTTTGGATATCACGCTGGCTTTCGTACAGCTTCGTGCTTTCTTTGTGAATCAGAACCCTGGCGCCGACCATTTTCCTCTTTCACGAAACTCTATCTTAGAAATCGAACCGAACACCTTAGAAATATTTAATAGTACTAGTAGGTAGTTGACCAGTGCTCGAAATTCGACCATAAGATATTTAAATTATAAGTTTGAACATTATTAAGGTTCCATTGCCAAAGACTAACAGCCGGTTTCATAAATAAATAAATGAGACTTTAAGTTTCCTTTAAAAAATAACGCGTTTCATAACAACAAAATGACGCTTTATGTTAAAGTCCCGTTCTCGGGACTTACAGTCGACTTTAGTGTAGTTCAATCTTTTGCCGTCGGAGTTCATAGAAAATTTCGTGGCGCTTTCTCTGTCACAAAGATGAACATTTTGTATGCGGTTACACTGTGGACAAAAATGACTAGAAAAGGGCGGAAAACAAAGCAAAACAGGATGCATATTATTGTTTACAGATTTCGTTTACTAATTCATAAACCATAATAATAAATTAACACAAAAAACGGCACTTTGATGCTCTGTTGAGAAATGAAATTGAATTGACAGATCAACAGAAATTCCGCGAAAATAATGTCTATGTTTGTCCCACAAAATTCTATACAATGGTTATTCCATATTGTGTATTGTTATCTATGATTAATAAAGAAGATGGCGTATAAGTCAGGTTGTGATTTAATAATATCATGAAAAATAATTATGTCCATCCTGGTCAAGATAGCCGAGTCCCGTAAGGGGTAGGCAGAGAGAACGGACCTCCACTCTTTTCCCTTTGCTTCTTCCACCGACATAAATAGGTACGATATCTCATAAAACCTCTCCTTTTTCTCTTACTTCTGACCAGGCCTTCCTGTAATCGATGTGTTCGATCCACGTCATCCTCGATCGACCGCGCTTTCTTACACCTTTCCTTTCAGCCTTGTAAATTATCTTTGTCATTCTGTTTGCATCCATTCTTCCACATGCCCATACCATTTCAACTTATTAACTTTCATGTTAGTCACAACTCTAATTTCCATACCACATTCTAAACATTTTACCTTCCTTTCATTTTTATTTTTCTTTTCTTTTTTGTTTGAGTTTGTTTTCTTTTTTTTATTGTAGGTAGGTACTCTTTGCTTTGTTCTTCTTCTTTTTTTTGTTTATATATTTAGGTTAGTTATTGAAGACCGACATCGTTGTGGTAAGCTCGCCCTCTGAATGTTGATTCTGTGATGTCTTTTAGATGTCAAATTTTATGTGTTGTTTCTTATACTTAACAATATGATTGAAGATGCGATGTAATTTGAATGTAATATACTATATGTGATCATACGCAAAATAAATTTGTTTATAAAAATTTAAACACGTCATAATTACCGATAAATAGAATGCAAGTAAGTAGATTATAATCCGCTGCGTTCTCCGCAAAACATCGAACCTAGGTACCTACCACCATTGCAGAATCTCCGCCGCGCCATCATTGCCATCTGCAATGCTACATGTTGTGGATTAATCTTCTTTGCGTTCAGTTATCGGTTGAGAGTCTGTGTGCGAGCACGCGAAGCGGATCACGAGCATAAAAATAAAATTAACACAAATTAACATTAAAAAGAAAAAAACATTACATACAAATTAATAAAAGAGAAAAAAAAACTAAAGAAAATTAGAGCGGTTTTTTTTTTCGTTTTTTTTATTGTTCTTTCAAATCAATGTGTTTTGACATTATGTAAAAAAAGTTTTTTTTTATATATTGTATTTTTAAAACAGTTTTTCTCAAATTGATAGTGTTTTATGTAATACGAATATAAACTTTGTATTTTGAATTATTGTTTTTTTTTTGACGTTCAGTTTTATAAGTTTGTGATCTTCTGAACTTTTCTATAGACCTTGGAAGGAGGGACTTGTTGCTTGAATTTGGTAAGTTTTGCTTTTAAACTTTTTCAGTACTATTTGTTTTTTTTTTTTTAAATAATTTTTGTTTTTCAATTATGTACTACAGTATTTTTTTTCATTATTTCCTATTTCAACATTTCGTAAATTTAAAAATCGTCAAAATAAAGTATACCTACCTACTTAGTTATATGATTTTTTCAATTTTGAAATTTCGTCAACTAAGATTGCCCATTTCAAAATAATCATGTTAATAAAATTTGAGAAAAAAATGGGTGACAATTTTATGACAAGCTACTGAAACTGTGTATTTCAATATTGTTTGCTTTCTGAAGTATCTGGTTATAGGATGGTTCGTAAGAACCCTGAACAAGTTTTATTTTAGCATAGGTATGCCAAAAGCTTTCCCGTTAGGGGTCGTAGGCCTAAGGGATGAAAAATTTGAAGAGGTAGCTTGGCGGTTTCGACGCCGACTTTCATACCGATCGATCCCAGGTTCCGCCCATCTTCCTCTTTAACGACGCAAGTTTTAAGTATAATAAATAAATAAAGCTTCATTACTTACTGATAGTACAATGTGGCGATAAAAACATTCGGACAGTAGAAAGGGCGGACTTATCCCGAAAGATCTCTGCCAGCCAACCTAGAGCCAAGAATCTTATTTAGACAAGGAGTGTATTGATTATGAGTGAGAAACTGTTGAGAAAACTGTTTATAAATGTTCCTAAGTCACCTGTGACCATGCAGGTCCTGTGACTGCGAAACTAGTCAGGTTATTAAATTTGTGGAAACACACAATTGTTTTATTTAAATTAATTTAATTGAACACTCCCTCCCGAAGCACGAGTATATACTCATTTTCGGGAGGTATCTTGTTTAAGTATATTTTAGTTGTTAATAATTATTATCTGTAAGCATGTTATTTTTATATTTGTATATTTTATCAATAAAGGCTTTGTATTGAATAATTCCACCAAGACTGCACGTTCAATTCGTTAATTTTACTTTTTTTCGACTTTTTTGATGATCTGTTTACTCAGAATCTGCTTACGCTATAGTTTATAAAGTCGAAGTGGCACCCCTTTTCAGGCCTTATCAAAAGTAAAGTTGCTTTGAAAGTACCTATTCTGTTTGATTAATTTTGACAAACTGCTTGGTGTTGTCAAAATTTATATCAAATAATATCAAATGGAAATATACATTGAACTTAATAGATAATTATTTTTTAATAAATTTTATATTCACCTAGTATCGATGAGCTGTCTTGATAATGACAATTTATTATTGTGATGCTATTGCGACTATTGCGAGGTGTTTGATAGCCCATTGGTATCTTTATTTGAGGTGGTTGGTAGTCCAGTGGTATCTTTATTTGAGGTGGTTGGTAGTCCAGTGGTATCAGTCGAAGCTATTGAAGGTCGTGAGTTCGAATCCCGGTTCTGATCATTTCCACTTTCAAGACACAACCCTATGGCTAGTACGAAAGATTTCAAAAGTTTATTTGTGTTCACTTTTGATGAGCCCGGTACACCTAGTGTAAGTTTTCGATGATCGAATATCGAAACGATCATCGAAATAGTTTCGAACAAATTTCCAAACAAAATGATCGAACGATTCGATCTTTGGATGAAAAATTAGCTTTCTATGAAACTCGTATTACCTACTCATAAATTTCAAAGTTCAAAGATTTTGTAAGAAAAATTCTTCGACTTTGACGGAGTGTCTGCCTAGTCAGTATAAATCATTCATACGTCGCATTAAAGTTTAAGAGAAAAACGTTTAATTATAAAATGACTGTAGGTTACAAAAATGATCTTAGTTCACAGGTTAAGCTCCTAAAAAACCCAGTTATAATAATATCATCTTCATCTTTTTGCTTTGATTAACGTTTATTCATGAGAATTTCTCACACGTACACAAACGCGGATAACCAATGTATAGCGCTGATTAATGACTATCGGAAATCCACCTAATTATTCGCAGTCAAAACTTACCAAAATTATTATACTGTCTCTATTATTTTATAAGCAATCTTTCTCCAGTTTGAATAGCGAGAAAAGATATGATGAAATTTTATTCAATTCTGTATAGGTATACTTACTTATATAAAAATGGCCAAAATCACTAATATTAAAAAAAAAGAAATACATAAAATGAAGAGCCTATTTCTCGTTTTCAAAGATTGCATCACGCGTGAACTGCTGGAACAATGTCGCTTATTATTTTTTTGTTGTGTTTTCTATTGTCAGGAGAAAGTCCTTGTAAAAGACAACAATTAAAACATTGACGCGGAACATTAGAATATTTAAGAACATTTAACCTTCTTAGTGCTTTTTACAATATAGTGTTTTAGAAATTAAATGGACGTATGATAGAAGCTGTCAGTTGTTGGATAGTTCGTGCGATTGACAGAATTTGGATTGAAAAACATGGTTTGAAACAGATAGATCGGTCGGAATGACATTGGTTAAAAGTCATTTTTATCATTCTTTTAAATTATTATTCAATATTCATAGTTAGACCACATGGCAACGTCTGGGAAAACTAGTTTTTTTTTAATAACGAATAATAATTTTACGCTTTAAGTACGCAGGTTCGTGTTTTGTTGAGGCCAGGGTTGCCAGGTAATTTTCCTCCCTAAAATAAACCAGTCCTTTCCGGAAACCAAATTTTGAGAATGACCTTTTTATGAACTCTCATCTTTGCGGATACCAAGTGGCAACACTGGTTTGGTATTTTTTTTTTGGAAAAGACCTGGCAACCTTGGTTGAGGCCGTGTGACTTTTATATGTGAATAGCAAATATTATAAAAAGTGGATAGTTAATTTTTTTTGCACTCTACTTTGACGAAAAATTCGTTTGCGAAATTAAATAATTGTCTACGGAGGCAGGGCTCCACTTATATACACCGAGATGACAAAAAATATTCTAATACTAAACGCTATTTTAATAATGCGTGTGCTGTATGAATTTTTTTCTTTCGTTGCATAAGAACGTTTATATTTTCACATATTCCGTCACAACGATACAGAAACCATTAGGAAAATGAAAATAATTCTCATATCATTACAATGTGCTACATACATTTGACATCATAATGGTCCAACGGTAGATCAACAGCGTCTCTCTCTTTGAGGAGAAGAAGCGCAAAAAACAACTAATCTCACCTTATTATTAAAATGTTTCGTAATGAGAAATTGCTTGCATTTTACGAGCAAAAAACACTGTTATCATAATATTTTAATAGCTATAAAATTATATTCAATGTACATGGAAAGAACTTGGAACCTAAATAACTTATAGGAAGTGATTATGTTGACCGACATTTTTATTTATTACTAGCTTTCCCGACAGACGTTGTCCTGTTGTCCTAACTATGAATATTGTATTCGAATTTGTATGGTGATGAATTAATTATCTTTTGATCAATGTAATTCCGATCAAATCATCTGTTATAAGCCATGTATATTTCAACAGCATTCTTTAAATCTCACCAACTATCCAACAACTGAGAGTTCCTTTCAAAATTTGAATAAAAATTATATGGTAAAAAGTATTAATAAGGTTGCCCACTAAGTTTTTTCTAATTTTCCACGCAACTTTCTAAAAAATTTTCTTTCGTTACATAAGAACCTTCTCCTGTTAAAAGCCGACACGATAAAAAAAGAATTAGCGAAATCGGTCCAGCCGTTCAGGCGTGATGCGATGACAACGGAAAATATGTAGCTCTCAATTTCTTTTCTTCCATTTCTCCTTTTATAATATAGACTAACTTTCCCGATACACGTTGTCCTGTGGTCTAACAATGAATACTGAATAAGAATAGGTAATTTAAAAGAACGATAAAAATGACTTTTAACCAAGCCATTCCAACCGATGCATCTGTTTCAAACCACATATTTTCCATTCCAATTCTGTCAATCGCACCAACTATTAAAAAAACTGACAGTTCCTGCGTAACTTTAATTTAATTTCATTTTTTCAAATTTGGTATAAAAATTATATTATTATTGTTAAAATACTATGAAGGTTACCTACTTAGAGTGTTCTTTGATTTTCTAATTATCCATGCAATTTTCTTATTTTTTTCTTACATAAGAACCTTCTCTTGACAAAAAAGAATTGATTCTCGCTTGATGCGATGACCACGCAAAACAGGGCTCCATTTAAAGATTATTATTATTCTTTCTTATATACAAATATACAAAATATGTTTTAAATAAAATAAAAACATAATTCATATATTTTCTAACTTACATGTTCTAACGTATAACCAAATGTGTGTGTGTGTTTTTTTTTGTTAATTTTGTTTATTGAAAATACTAATAACAAGGAAAAAAAAAAAAAAAAAAAAAATAACAACTAATGACTCTAACAATTCATTACTAATGTTCGATTTTTAAATGGAACAAACCACTACGGGCTTACGACCGTCTTCTACTGTTATTTCGAAGGCTGGCTTAGTGTGATCACTTTACGTTAACAACGTTCGCCATTAGGTGGTAATGTTTGTCTCCGAAACTCCTTATCATGAGAATTCTTAACATGTTCAACATGTCGAAAAATCTCATGTATGCAACAAGTAGAAATTTAATCAGTGATAAACACAGCACGTGTATGCCCAATATGTTTATACATTAAAAGTCGTTTGTTTTTTATTTAATAAATAAATAAATACTTTTTTTTTAAACGTTCACTGCGTATCTACTACGGCGGAATTGCACATCCTATTAACAGTAGCAATTGTATGTCGGAAGTAATAAATAGTATCCAATATCATTTATCATAAAGAAATAAACACTCCAGGCAATTCACCGTATATTCATAACACATTGTAATTATTTTTTTTTATACAATCTTGTCATAATAAAATTTATAAGTTGTTGAACATGCATTTTTCTTGGTGGAAGTAATTTAAATAATCAAATTTAAATAAAAAACTTTTTAACTTTAGTTTCAAATAACCTGTGACCATGAAGGGCGTGCCCCTTCGAAACATGTCAGGTACAATAAATTTGTGGAATAGTTAACTTGTCATAATAATCAATCCAATTAATAGCACTAAAAACGTTTTTTTACAATGTGAAGTTTGTTTTATCCAGATGAACATGATAGTCATATAGTCATATATTCTGGTGTTTGTTAAATTTAATTTTGATTCATTGTCCGTTTTTTTCTTTTCTTATGAATGTATGATTTTTTTTTAATAAAAACTAACCATATTAGTTATCTTAAATGCCCCTACCCCCGCCGTTTTCTGAGAAAAAGGGGGAGGAGACAGATAGAGAGAGAAGTAATGTTCTACATATACATTTTCATATTCCTAATCCGTATACTCTTGATTTGCCCCTCCCTTAAGACAGCACCGATAATTATAATATGATCGGTCCACGTACCTTAGACGCGACTCTGTGCACCCATTTTCAGAATATAGATCCTCTTTGCCTTTATCTCTATATGTGCCCAAATCACTTTCATTCTTAGATTGACTCCACGCTCCTTTCTCATAGGCATTATCATTTCTCATTTTATCAAGCAGATTTTTTCAGCATATTATCCTGCGTAAAGATCTCATTTTTACAGAAATCATACCACCTTCCAGATTTTTCGTCCATGTCCAAGTTTTACCCTGATAGTACCTATCACTATATTCAATTCTGAATATTTTTACCGACCTCGGTAGCCTAGTTGTACTGGCGTGGACTTCAGATCCGAGGTCCCGGGTTCGATTCCCGGTCGGGTCAGAGTTTTTCTCTTGAAATTTCTACCCGGGGTTGACCTGTCTCAGATTGGACGGGACCGGTTGACTGGAAAAAATTGCCTGTGGCAATAAGTTCCGCCGGCTATACTGACACCTTTGTGTAGAAAAGTGTTATATTACATATAATTATTTTAAAGTGGGTATCTACCTATATGTTGGAACCAACCATTTAATTTTATGTTCCAGATGTTGCACATTATCTATGGGTGCATACTATAAATAAAAGAAGTTTAGTTTTTTCGTATAAATTCAAATCACTTACTCTATCCAAACAATACATTTTATTTAAACATTGTGGGAGTTGTATAATGTATAATATTTATTACAACATAGTTCTAAGATTCACTTTCTTCGATACAAATCGTATAAAAAGTTGTAAAGATTGTAACAGCGTCCGAAGGTTTCGAAACCCTGCACTTTGGTATCATTCGGTTATGAACCCATTGTATTGTGGCTCCATGAGAATTTGCCGAGATGGTACTTAGTATTCAGGGTTGATAAACAATTTACTCGGTGTTTTTTTTTTTTTGTAATATTGCAACATTTCCTCTAAGCCAAGATCAAGAAATGCATAAAATAAAAGATCTAAATACAGACTACGGAAGATATCGAAATCGTAACAGTTCGAAGAATCTTCTATATTTTAAAAATGGAGAGCTATTTTCATCGTATCACGCCTATACGGCTGGACCGATTTCGCTAATTCTTTTTTTCCGTGTTGGCTTATATCAGGAGATGGTTCTTATGAAAGAAAAAATTAAGTACCTATGTTGCGTAGAAAAGTAGAAAAATCAAAGAAAACTCTAAGTAGGTAACCTTTTTAGTACATTTAACAATATAATTTTTATTCCAAATTTGAAAAATTGAAATTAAATTAAAGCTTGACAGGAACTGTCAGTTATTTGATAGTTGGTGCGATAGACAGAATGTCGATGGAAAATATAAATTGAATTCGAATTTCAAAGAATGATGAAAATGACATTTAACCAATGTCATTCCGATCGATGCATCTGTTTTAAACAACATATCTGCCACACGAATTCTGTCAATCAGACAAACTAACAAACAACTGACAGTTTGTATCAAACGACAATTTGATTTCAAAATTAGATTTATTCACTTTTCGCTATTTTATTTACAAAAAAGCGCTTCAATATTAACAAAAAATAAGAAAAAAGCTTGGAAAAATCCATAAAAAAATCTGCATGCCAATATTATATATGTCAATGTTTTTCAGGTAAATAAAAATTGTTTGTCTATAGATTTTTTTTACAGATGGCGTTGTTATATCCAAGTTTGTTCCATAATAACTTAAATATTATATTTTATACTATTTTCTACTCATTTTCGATTTTCAAAAATTATTCTGTCATCCGGCACGGTGAAGAATTCAATAAGCTAAGCATCATAAAAATCTGTTCAGCCGATCTCGAGTTTTAAGTGTTGGAACTAACCCGACTTTCTTTTATATTATTTGATTGTTTTTTTTTTGCAGATAGGTACCTAACATCTTTTAAAAACAGATGATAATAAGATGTGTGGCTTAGTTTAATAGTGCTTTTTGATGTACGAGTATCTCAACAAAGAGAACATGATTTCTTCTCTGTACAAATGAGTAAAACAGATTCTGACAAATGTTTTTCTATTTGACATACTAAACGATCGGTTTCGTTACTTCCTTGCGTTGATGTCTTTTTCATACACATTGAATCGAACTTGCATTTAGAAGACTCATACAGTATTATTAACAAAAAACACCTTATTACTGGTATAAACCATAGAATTACTAAACCTGGTATAATCTCTAAAACCGTTGGATAACGTGGATGTTATACCTAAGCTTATTCCATGGTTTATACTTTATACCATAGATCTGTTCCTATACCTGGATTATTAATAACATTTTTATGAGACCATGGTATAAATAAACCATTGTATAAGTAAATTTATACCAAGATTTTTAATAACATTGATAGGTGTTATTTTATTAAGATGAAAATCCAAATATCTAATGGAATAGTGTATTCGATCGCCGCATTGACTCAAGATGATCTAATGTTTATTCCATGTCTTATTTAATATCTACATTAAATGTTATAAATGTCAAAATAAATGATGATCCAAGTTAATAAATAATAAGCGTTCGTTGCGCAATGCACAACAGCGCAGGTCTGTGTACTCGTAAATTTAGTTTGGCAGGTAGAATTAAAAAAAAAATATTCACGATCTATTTCCTTTATAAGAGGAATATTCATTGCTGTTTATATGAAGTGAGTGATTCGCGTGTATGTATGATTTTATAGACGACCGATCAGAAGAATCGTTTTTCGTCCCTGTCAATATTTTGACATGTACTTCTCTTAATTATATGTAGACTCTCTGGGATAGGGAAGGGAATGAGACTAGGAATGTGGTATGGAAGTTAGTGTAGAGACAAAGATGAAAGATGAAGATCAATAAGTTGAGACGGTTTGGGCAATTGGAAAGGATGGATGTTAACTTACTTACTTACTTAATCCACGTTCTCTCCCAGTGTGTAGCATGTGGACGCAATGAAGTTCCCTCCAAGCCTCTCTATCTTGCGCTATTTTACACAGGTTCATCCCAGATAGATGGATCCTAACATGGATGAAAACATAATGACAAAAAAGATTTATAAGGCTGAAAGGAAAGGTGAAAGAAAGCGTGGCTGACCGAGAGTGACGTGGATCTAACACATTGATTCCGTTCTCTAGGGAGACCAGGCCAGAAGAAAGAAAAATATAAGAGGAGAGGTTGTATGAGAAATATTATGTCGTTGGAAGAAGCGAAAGAAGTATGTTTGGATACAAAAGAGTGGAGGTCCATTCTCTGTGCCTACCCCTTACGGGAAATGGAGTGATGTGTAAAAAAAATCTTCTCATCTCGGATACATCATTTTTTCTTTAATATTTTTTTTTTTATACAAAGAAAACATGATTCTGTAAATAAGAAATTAATCACAAGTAATCACTCACCAATATATTGACGATGTTTTTTTTTGTTCTGTGCTTACTCAAAGTGAACACAAATACACTCTTTCACAGTAAGCTACCTAAAGCTTGTGTCGTGAAAGAGGAAGATGGTCGGTACCTAGGTACCTGAGACTACGAAAGAGTACGAAAACCGGCGACGAAACCGTTAGGCTACCAACCACTTCTATCGTCAAAATGTTCCAGAAAAATCCAGACCCGATTTGAAGTCTGGGACCACTTGATCATAAGTAAGCGCTTATACCGGGATTTCAAGATGTATCTTGTGCATGGGCCTAATGAGAATGAAAACAACCCGACGGTATCGGCTTATACCACTAAAATACCGAGGTTGGTTTAACCCATACATAAAAATCTCTAATATAAATTAAAGTCGGGTTAGTGCGAAAACTTATAACTCGAGATCTGCTGTTGAACAGATTCTTCAGATGTTTGATTTATTGGATTCTTCTCCGCTCCGGATAACAGAATAACTAAAAAAAGTTGAATAAATCGATAAGAACTTATGTAAAATACAATATTAAAGTTAGTATGGAACGGGTTCGGCATCGGTACCGCACCGACATCTGTTGGGGAAATAGTCTAAAATATCTGGTAGATTCATATTTTGGTAGAAAGATTCTATAGAGCAATGTTTTCTCTATTTTTCTACAGATGGCGGTATAATGATTGAAATTAAAAATGTCGTAAAAACATTTTGATGGTACTTTTTCAAGCTTCTTTATAATTTTTTAACATCTATAATTATAAAAGAATGTCGGGTTAGTGCGAAAACTTATGACTCGAGATCGGCTGAACAGATTTTTATCGTGTTTAGTTTATTAAATTCTTCATCGCTCCGGATGACAGAATACCAACTAGGTATTAAAAATCGAAAAATGGATGGAAAATAGTATGAAATAATGTAATATTAAAGTTAGTATGGACCGGGGGAGTTTTGGTGCTTTTGAAATAACTGATTCATAATTACCACATAACTTTTGATTTTTTTTTTACAAAAAGTAGTCATGTATGTTAGCTATGTTATGTTACCCAGCAATATTTTATTGACTTTAAGGCGAGACGAAGTTCGATGGGTCATCAGCTAGTATTGTATAAAATCAATACATGATAGTATTAGCGTGTCGTATTATATTATCATTATGTATAGGTATGTCTATAGGTTAGTTAGTGATACGCCGTAGCGTACAGTCCATTCTTGTAGTCCGCGATCTGCCGGAGATGTAGCGGTACATTGTGTAAGACGAGGCAATAAATTCATTCATAATATTCCTATGCGAGTGGAGGCAGTATTGTTGTGTTGTTATTTATGTTGAGTAGTTGTTGTTTAGCCGGTGATGCATCACTGGATTCAGGAAGGTCGTTATCTTTCTAGCGGAATCTATAACTAACATTATTTTGTTCATACGGTGGTGTCTTTTAACGTATTTTAGTATATGAAAGAAAGTCTTTTTACACCATAAAATTCTGAGTTTATTAATAAAAACACATGCGATATACGACATACGTGAACTCGCAATCAATCTTCCTTTACCTAGGGGCATAGGGAGGCAACAAGAGCTCTCCATTACGCTCGATATTTTGTACATTTATTCCGTTTTATTTTATATACTTAAGTCAACACATGATGGAGAATTTACCCACTACTTTATGTGCCGTATCGGGACCCCAAACGTTGATGATCACTTCGGCGAACTAGAAAAAATAACAGGCAATAAATACGAGACAGTAATAAAAATGGATATACATAGTCATATCCTGGAGCCAAATACATGATAGCAGTCGCAGTCTTTAAGTTTGGTTGCTCTCTTGTTCTCAATAATTTCCAACTTTTATCTCTATATTTCATTTATTATTATATTTTTCTACTTGATGCATACATGAGATTTTTCGACATGTTGAACATGTTGAGAATCTCATGATTAGGAGTTTCGGAGACAAACATTACCACCTAATGGCGAACGTTGTTAACGTAAAGTGATCACACTAAGCCAGCCTTCGAAATAACAGTAGAAGACGGTCGTAAGCCCGTAGTGGTTTGTTCCATTTAAAAATCGAACATTAGTAATGAATTGTTAGAGTCATTAGTTGTTATTTTTTCTTTAAGAACTTGTCCCTGTCTTGCGCTGCTCGGAACAGCTTCTCTTTAGTCTATTGTCCCTTAACATTGAGCAACCAGAACTTCTGTCTCCTGCCAGGCTCTCGTCATCCCTCAGTATTGGGTGAAGAAGGTGATATTTCTCTCCACGCAGTTCGCCTCAGGACTTCGGGACGGGAATTCTGACCATTAGACGATGAAGCCATATTTCAAATTCGCCCTTATAATATTCGTATATGCAAATTTAAGGACACAACTGCCATCAGAACAATAACTTCCTCATTCCTTTTTTCTTGCCATGTGTATGCTTTATTCCTGACCCTGTCTTTTACTTTTTACTCACTCGCTATTAATGTTTGCGTTACTATAGAAAAGAGAAGTGGTATGTTATTCTCTCTCCCTGCCCCTTAATGGGAAGAAATTCTAATTGACTAAAATTTCTTCTTACTCACGAAGACGTATCTAAAATGACAGTGGGAGGGACGGCGCACGCCATCATGTGCCGTTTGACAATCAATACCGTAGATAATTTTCTCTTTTGATATATTATGAGTGATTAAAAATTACTTGACTTTATTATAATGCATCTTTATCGAGATGATATCAATGACGTACGGTTGCTTTGAATATCAGCTTATAGTGATTTTGAACACGCAAAAATAAATTTAGGTATACCAGGCTGGTCAAGGAATGTTTTCTTTTATCTATTTATTTATTTTTTAGAGACATCATCAAATCTTTTTTTTACCCATCACGCCATTTCCCAAGGAGGGAAGGCAGAGAGTACGACCTTCCATTCTTTCCTATCCAAACAAACCTCTTTCACTTCCTCAGAACGTATAACATTCCGCATACATGCTCTTCTATTCGTTTTGCTCCTGACTTGGCCCTCCTCTAAGACTGAACCGATATGATCGGACCACGTCATTCGAGGTCGGCCTCGTTTGCATGCACCCATTCTTTCAGATGTATATATTATCCTTTTACTCATTCTCTCCTCGTTTATTCTCTCTAGATGCCCAAATCACCTTAATTTATTCACTTTCATTCTAGTCACTACGCAAACATCCACTCCACATTCTTTCTAATATTATCATTCCTCACCTTATCAATCAGTATCTTTCCGCATATCCTACGCAGTGATCGCAAACGCGAGAACATCACAAACAAATCATAAAATCGCCAGTGCTCCAATAACAGGTAGGTATCTCCCGCATCATACATATTGTGAGCCCTTATGTTATTTGAAATGCAAATATACATGCTCCCTTTAAACCCCACTTAGAGGCACAAGAAGGCAACACGAGCCCTCCACCACGCTCTATCTTGCACGGCTTCAATGAGCTTCTTCACACCATGTCCATATCTCTCAACTCTGCTCCGTTTCTCCGAAATTTTCTTATATAATACCTTAATATTGTGAGATATTGATTAAATGATTTGCACATAATTATAAATTATTAAGGTATTTACTTAGATCAGCGCCCGATATGATATATTAATTTTGTAATTCTTGCGTCTAATTATCTGCAAAGATATAATCTATAGAAAAATTCCAAGTCTCAATTAAAATTGGATCAGAACGAAATATTAGCAAACAATTAATAATTGAACAAACCATTTCAATGCCACGCTCATGTTGACAAATTCGACTTGTTTCGAAACAAAAGCAATTCAATTCAAAGACAAAATTACCAGTAGGCGCTACACACAATATTTTTCAGTATACATATTTATTTACTTCTAGACTGTGATAAAATTTGATACCTACTGTTATTTTTTTCTAGATTCTCAAAAAGTTTATCAAATATTTTTTTTTTTCATATTATTATTATGCATTGTACGAAATTTATGCAATTAGATTGAAAGATCCTGAAATTAGCTCAGCGGGGAACACTTCGAGTAGGTGATGCTACATTTTCATTTGGCGTTGTTGTTTCCTTGGTGTCCATATTAACAATCAAGAAAATGTACGATATTTCCAGCTCTGGCTCTATGAATGTTTGATGTAAAAGCACCCTTATATATTTAGATGTACGTACAAAATATGTCGGGATTTACATCACTTCTTATAAACACAAATCAATTAATCAATCGATTCTCCCTTTAACACCCACTCAGGAGCACAGGGAGGCAACAAGAGCTCTCCATTGCGCTGGTTCATGTGCAATGTTTATGACCTCCTCCCACACAATGTCCAAATGCCTCACCTCTGCTTCGAAGGAGCGGAACACAGTGTGAGAGGTTCTTCCTCGTCTTCGGGACCCTGATGGGAGGAAGAACTCTTATAAATACAAACAGACGATAGATTGAATTCGTAAAATTAGAGTAAGATAATTTAAAATATTGAATATAATCGCGTAGCAAGTTTTCATACGGTATACAGGTTTTTAGTTAGTTATAGATCTAATAAAATCAAATACTTATAACTCTAAACGACTCGTCGAAATCAGGTGTTTTTGGCCGTTAAGTTCGTAGGTCACCTGCGTGAACTTAAAATTAAGGTGCCTACTTAGATATGTGGAGCATGGTATTAATATCGACGACCTTGTCTTAAAAAAATATAAAAAAGATAAAATTCGTACAAATACATTTAGAGAACATTATTGTATATTAAACAATACTTAACATAACGGCCGATTGTGATAATTAGAATATGTTTTGTAAATAGCAACTACTTCTTAGTATTGTTATTGTTTCAAAGTCGATTTGATGAGAAAGATTCGGATTGTGCAATTCTTTGGTAGATCTGGTATTTTGTTTGTGTTGTGTATCGTTTATTTTTGGTGTTGATTCTTTTTAAACCCATCGCATACAGAGAATCTGGACCTTTACTCTTTTCTATCCACACAGAATCACTTTGTATTGCCCTTTTCTCATATAGGTTCAGACCTGCAGGGTTATTCTCGTAGCGGTCTTATTGCAATCTTATTGAAAAGATATCTTAAAGGGCGGCTAGGATAAGGATTGGACCAATCAGAGAGAAAGGGGGAGTGTCATGATCGTTCCACGATTGGCTACATCGTATTGTAGACACTCCCTCTTTCTCTCTGATTGGTCCAATCCTTATCCGAGCCGCCCTGTAAGATATCTTTTTAATAAGATTGCAATAAGACCGCTACGAGAATACGGCTGCTGAACCTAGGAATTGGAAACTGTGTATTCAACTCATCATCATCATCATCAGCACGACAGTCCTGGGTGGACCCTGGCTGAGTCAAGAGATTTTTTCCACTTCGTCCTTCTGAGTGCCGCCGTCCTCCAGCTCCTCAGTCCAATTGCACCTGCATCCGTGTTAACACCGCCCATCCACCGTAGCTTGGGTCTTCCCGCTCTTCTATGACCTTCGGAATGTGTGAGGGTTAATCGTCTGATCTGGGCTTCTTCGTTCATTCATATTATGTGTCCAGTCCAGCGTAATCTTGCTATTTTGATTACGACGTCGGTATCCTTGTAGAGATCATACAGTTCTTGCTTGTATCGCCGACGCCATACTCCTCCCTCGTTTATTGGCCGCGTAGATTTTTCGGAGAATCCTCCTCTCGAAGACCGCAAGCTGTTGTTGCTCATTCATTTTTTTTTTCATTTGAAATTGTGTATTCAACTAAAGAAATAAATCCGGCACATTCCCTTTAAATGTGGCCCCGCACCTGTGCAAATATTTATTTGCAGTGTTTTCGTATAAACTTCTTAAAACTGTTGCTTTCGTGTCTTCAAGAAACAGATTTCCAGAGTTCTTTTAAGCAACTTGACTAATTCGCGATAGCATGTTGATACCTTTCTTCCTGTACCTCTTCCTCCCTTCCTTGAACTCTCCTTTAGCTTTCCTGACAGACGTCCTTTAGTCCTTACTATGAATATTGATTGTAAATTTGTAATTTATACAAAAATACGTATTAAAGTATGTTTTAATGTTAAAAAAATATTTCTGAAATCTCGAACAATAAAATTGCATCAAAAATCGGCGTGCTAATATTTTTAATGTCAACGGTTTTCAGATTAACAATAATTTTATTGTTATAGAATTTTCCACAGATGGCGTTGGCTACTTTGGAAATCCGTTCCATAATAACTTTAATATTATATTTTATATAATTTCTTATCTATTTTTTTCAACTTTTTGACAGTTATTCTGTTATCCGGAGTGGAGAAGAGTCCAATAAATCAAACATCGGAAGATCCCGTTCAGCCCATCTCGAATTATACGTGTTCGCACTAACCCGACTTTCTTTTAAAGTATAGATTACAATTTTTCTAAGAGTTTTTCTTTTTTATTGGTTTTGTTTCAACGGGTTTAAATTAATATTATCGTTATTACAAAATTATGACACATCTCGATGGAGGACAATTTAGTTTAAGGGCAATCAGGTTCTATTGTTTTTATTATAAATTGACAGTTGTCGTCGGTAATGTGTTTTGTTCGAATAAATAAAATAAAAACAAAATAGTTGCTTAACAGGTCGCCAATGCGCGGGGCTCTAATATTATGAATTCCATACGTGTTCTTCCGAGGACTGTAGCCCTAGTATAAGTTTTCGATGATCGAATATCGAAACGATCATCGAAAGAGTTTCGAAAAATTTCCATACTAAAATGATCGAATGATTCGATCGTTTGATTTAAGAACACTATTTGCACGCTAATAAGCGCTTATTTGCGTGCAATTAGCTTTCGATAAAACTCGTACTAGCCCCACTGGTCTAAAGATGTTATCACACATACAAATGTCACAGGGTTACCTGCAGTGATCTAATTAACCTGAAGGCTGATGCGATTGGAAAGGTTTTTAGAGATAAGTGGTCTATTAGAGACAACCTCGTCAGGGTCGTCCACTCGATCTTCTTCCTTGTTGCTCTCCAGCGTCTAACTTTACTGTTAATCGTGAAAGATCAATCCTATATTGGACAGCTCAATGTATTCTGCTTTCCCTTTTATGGGTGTGTGTCCGCGTCGACTTTGATTATTATGTTATTGAATTTTGTTTAAAAAAAGTTTTTTTTTTTATAATATGTATAAGCATTGTTCGTCTTTGTCGCATTGTCCTTCTTTATTATATATATTTCATTTTTTTTATCAAACAATCAATACCCCCTATTCTGGATTTTTTCGAACTAAAATAAGAACGTTCCAAAATTTAAGAATTAAGGTCATATGAATTAAAATTCGTATTCTATAAAGCGATGTGTTCTAAAAACTAAAATGACTTAAATTAGTTCACCATAAACAAAAATATGAATTATAATTGTCTATGGTCTATATCGCGCATGCGCAATTGGTCATGTTTGTTTATTAAAAATAATACGACTGTCAAAGTAGTGACCAAATGGGTTAGAAGCATCTCAAATTTGCCTTTTTATCAGACCAACTCTTAGATTTCCTTTTGAAATAAATAAGTATAATTATTTTTAGTGCAAATCTCGTGTTGTAATATACGCAAGAGTATTTTATGAAAGTAGTGATTTTGATCTAACCTCCAATTTTCGATTTCGGCATAACGAAACACGCGCAAATAATCAATTTTATGATTTTATTTACCTTAATAAAGATATTTAACACTTTTTTTAAACTTATTAGGTTAAAATAATACTTTTGTTATAAAAATATCATCAGATATATTTTAAGTCGCATACAATTAGGTGTGAACTAAAATTAAGAACATTTTGACATAAGAACGCACTAAAATTGACTTAAATAGTGTTGTAGAATACCAAAATGAACTAATTTCAATATTAGTCACATTAAGAACGCTCTTAATTTTTATAGAATACCGATGTGCACTTAATAAAATTGGAACGTTCTTATTTAAGTTAGTGCGCACTTAAATTGAAACAGAATCGGGCGTAATATGTACCTATGTACTATGGAATTTTGATACGTTGCATGCAACGTTACATTGGTTACGTTACTGCGCATGTTCAGGTGTGTATAGACCCTTATTCATTAACATCGCTTAATGACACTTACTCATCGGAGATCTAAGAATCTTAGAACCTTTATATTGCTGGTTCGACGGGGGTTCCTGTTCCTAATTACAATATCAGCTCTGAATTCCATGTTTTATGTCAATGTAGGATGGAAGCATTTTTTGAAAAAAAAAAAAAAACTAAATAAAATTCAATATTCGTATTTCATAGGTCAGTGTTCTCATCATCATTTGCCAATATTTAAAATTCAATTTTCAATCTGTTAACATTCTTCGCCATATTATGTATGTAGGATTGCGCTATTACCGATTCTGCGTATTTTTGTTAACAGTTTGCAGCGTTATCAAGAACAATGAATTGTTTTTCTATTTGAGATCAGTCTGAATAAAATGGACCGTATTTGAAGCATTCAGTACAGTCGAACGAACATTATACGTCCCGCAAATATATGTACCTAATTCCTTTAATAAATAAATTAAATATTAAAAGATTTACTCTGTTCAAATAAATGTTAGGTAAGGTTAAGCGAATTTTTATAACTCTTTTCATTTCTAGCAGTCAACCATTTCAGTCAAATCTAATAAGTAGGTCGACCTAGGCGGTTTTAAAGTGCTTTATTATTTAATAAATTTTGATTTCAATTAATATGAGCACGATCGAAATTCACAAAGTCGGAAATCATGTAAAAAAATATGTAAATTATTAATGAGGTCCGAAGAGAATGGAAGTCCGTGTACTTTGCCTACATTGCCCACAGTAAAAATAGACAATAAAGCATTACGTGGCGGAAATGTGCCAAAGTTTAAAATAAAACAGAAGAAAACAAAGTTTTTAATCTATATATTAATGCGTGAAGAAAAAGTTTGTGACCATTTTTACGAAAATTAGGAGGAGGAGTGTGAAATTACGCACACTTATAGTTTATATAAAGAAGTGCTAATATTTTTTTTTTAAATTATGTATAAAAAATACATTAAATAAATAAAAACTTTACAAACACTGTTGTAATGTTATGTACCTATTTGATACGAGTACAAATACACACATTTCGATGTATTTGACATTGACACAGAGTCATATTTTGTTTAGCTGTGGTCAAATTGAGAACAGATTAATATTGTTTGTCTTAAATAATAATAGAAAAACTTATCAAGCTTTCAAATTTGACGTAGCCATGTCATTGCTTTTGAAAGGAAATTGTGAAATAGCGCTCGCTCAGTATTTGACAATGGAACCTTAATAATGTTCAAACTTATGTAGATCTAAATTACTTATGGTCTAATTTCGAGTACTGGTCGACCACTAGTAATTCATAATTATTGATTTATAATAATATGTACCTACATCTACTTATTTTTACATTTCAGTTCTGATTTGAAAAATTAATATAGGTCAGTAAAAAATGTGTTTTTGCAAATATGTCGATAAATAGTGTGGTTGTATCGAATAAACCCACCTTTACTGTTCACGCATATTAATTACGTCGATAATCGCCTCGTAATCTGTGGCAACAACACCTTGTATTCTCTCTCCGTCTGTATGGCGATATTATGTCTGTATGGATTACGAAAATACACATCATATAAGAGTGATTGATAGAGCCATTGCGTTCGACTTATTAGTGTGGTATTTCATTCTCTACTGTTCCTGAGAAAATATTTTAACCTGCGGTAGTTAAAGTGTATCAGATACAGATTGATATAGTGATTAAAAATTAATTATCAAAGACACAATTAATTAATTATTATTCAGACGACATAGTTTTTTTTATAAATCGTCATGCCAACTCTGTCAATTTCGGGGATTTTTTTTATCATAGGTAATCATGCGTGTTGCCCACTCTCCTATATGGCACCAGACCAAAGCCCACAAAAAGTCTCCGCTATCGAATCGAAGTGCCTCAGAAGAATTTTGGGTATAAGATGGTACCATCGCATTACGAACGATGCTATACGCCGGCGTATCCAGAGTTGGCCCATCACTTCAACCATTGTATGGAGGGGAGATGGACTTTGCTGAGACATGTGTTAAGGATGCCGAATGACATTGGCCGAGGAGAGCGCTGTTATTCCTCCCATCAGCGTCCTGAAGATGAGGATATCCTTCTCTTACTGTGTTCCGTTCCTTTGTGGCAGAGTTGAGAGAAATCTGGATATGGTGTGGGAGGAGGTTAAAAACATTGCCCGAGATCGAGCGCAATGAAGTTCTTGTTGCCTCTCCATGCCCCTAAGTGGGGCCTAAATAGAGTTTGGATTCGATTGGAATCATTATCAGCGCATATTTTTGTCCATTGAAGGACAAAGGTCTCCCCCCTCATTTTCCACTCCTCCCGTATCTGTGCGATCCCTATCCACTGGGGTCCAGTATATCTTTATGGAGTCCATCCAGCAGGTTGGTGGAAACCCCTGTGGTCTTTTATTGCTACTGGTATCGTCTCCTCCTTCTATCTGTTAACATCCATTATTGCAATTCGCCTGGCCCATAAACACTTCTGCACAGCTAGTAACTTTAGTTGGCTGTGTATCCGTCATCCTTTCTTGTAGCTTAATTCCCAACATTATTCATTCCATTTTTCTTTGAACTATTTGCAGTTAATTGCATCACAGTTTGGTCAAGGTCATATTTTTCGTGCGATATGTGAAGACTGACAAGACACACTGCTTAAGTCACATAGTACTTACATATTTAAGTCTTTAGTGTGTTTAGAATATAACTCCGAAGGAGCGATAAGCTTCTCAAAGGCTGCCTATGCTAGATCTATTTTGGTTGTCTGATTATTTCTACTTTTAAATACAGTCAATTTCCTTTATGTATCTATTTATATTATGTAATTCCTTCAAGTATCTCTACATATAGTATAACCGGTATGATTATTAGAGATGTGCAAAAACACATTATATATCAAAAATAATGAAAGATAGTTTATTGAAATAACAACAATGCTAATATTCCAAATATTTGGTTTCATGGTCCTTCGAGCCGGACATAAATACTCAATAATATGGTCCTTTGAACCGGATACGATTTTTTACGCATTTGTTTTGTTTGTAGTTTTGGGATAGTATTGTTGCAAGTATTAATACCGTGAAAATGTAGAAGTTCTCATCGTAGCTGTAATAAATGACTGGTAATTTATATGTTTGAAGCGGAAGGTTGATTGTTTCAAGTCGAGAAATTATCACATAATAATAATATACAATGTAACCGGTGAAATTATAATTGATTATAGCTACAGAGCTGTTAGTTAAGTAATATAATTAGCTAAATCAACATTGAGCTATTATATATTAGAGCTGTTGTCTTATGTCATAAATTATAACAAATGACACAATGAAACAATTCAAACAAAAAAGTGTAATATTAACCTTTTCCGTCTGTATTTCTTTATCTACATAATAATATTTTGCATACTTGCAGCAAAGCTCGTCGGACAATAAAAAAAAAAAAAATTGTTAATAATTTGATATTTCTTCCTGTAGCAACAGTTTTGTGCAGGAACTTCTAATCAAGTATAACATATTCCGTCGATATTATATAATATTACGAATATCGACTTGATTTTTTTTACCAACACGCCGTGTCCCGTAAGGGAGATCAGACCTCCATTTCTTTTCTATCCATGCACACTTCTTTCGCTTCTTCCACCCACATAACATTTCTCATACACCGTCTCCTATTTCTCTTACTTCTTACCTGGCCTTCCTTGAGGACGGAATCGTTGTGTTCGATCCACGTCATTGTCGGTCGTCCGCGCTTTCTTACACCTTTCATTTCAGCCTTACGAATTCTCTTTGTCATTTTGTTTACATCCATTCTTCCCACATGCCTTAACCATCTCAACTTATTTACTTTCATCTTTATCACAACACTTACTTCCATTCCCTAAAATTATATAATATTGTTCCTAAAGAAATTTTAATTGATAGTACCCATACTTCAGTTGGGTGAGTCAACCTAGATCAGTACCACCAAAGCTCCACAGCATATTATACAAAATTACCGTGAGTTTATCACTTACTTCTTTAGTGAGTAAAATTCGGATTTCGGGTACAATTCGAAAGAACAGCAACGTTTACTCTGATTTAATATGTTTGGCCATTCAACTTCCTATTTATCTTAGACCTGTTAGATAGGAACCTCGGACTTATTCTTGGGATGTAGATATCTAGCTATCCCGCCATCTTTTCGGAGGACTTCGTGGTGGTCTGTATTTTTCTCGTGTCTCACCCATCATTATTCAGGATCCATTCTGCCACCATGTTCCCCCTGGTGCCCCTTCTAAAAAAGCCCTCTACCTTAAAGTTTCTGCGGATTTGCTCATTGGGAATTCTTTCTCTAAAAGTAATCCCAAGGATAGTCTTCGTGTGCGTTCTAATTTATAGAATACGGAAGGTCAGGGGACAGAATATAACGTAAGAAAACGTATCTAGGTGAATACCCGTGTCTAGAGTGTGGTAAGATATGTTTGTCCTAAATTGGACTCCACAGCCATATCGGGTGGCACCGAAGACACAATTGCTGGATTTCTGTTTTGTTTATCTAACGTCCGTACTACGGGCAATGGGCGTTGATTGAATTTATAGAACAGAATTCATTAATTTTTAAGTTCAGGAGTTATACGTGACGAAACCAATTTATTCTGCAATTGTGGATGTTTGTAGTAATTATTGTGGGGCTGCATTGTTTGTTAGAGAAAAAAAATGATAGCATCTGATTCCCAGTATAAAACAATTGAAAACACATTTTTACTATGCAAAATAATTATTGACAAAAGCATGCAAATGTTACATAATTTCAGGATCTCATTACTTAACATTAATTCATGATTTATTCATTTATAGTCGTTAGTCGGCTGACTCTTTTTTTAAAGATTATTTTAGTTTGTTTACGATTCATTCGTTTTTAATTATTGTTCAAGTGTTGTTTTTCATTTCATATAAAAATGACTGACGGCATAGTTGAATAATAACACCAAGCGGAGATCCGTGACTTTTTCGCGAAAACATCACGCGATAAACAAACAGATTTGTTCTGAGAAAATTTAATAATTCGCAATTGTAAATTTTATGTATTTTTTATTGTAATGATCATATTGACATAAATAAAACATGGCGCTTCTTTGTGCGAAGTGGAGAAGAATCCAATAAATCTAACATCGTAAGAATCTGTTCAGCCGATCTCAAGGTATAAGTGTTCGCACAAACCCGACTTTCTTTTTTATTATAGATTAGAGGTCAAAGAACACCACCAAGCCTGCTACCAGGATGTTTTCACAGAATTTTGATTTCGAATTACAGATAAGATGCGAAACAGTGAAACCTTAAAATATCGCATAATTTTAGGCATTAATCCTTGAGTTTGTTTTTGTTTGAAAATTCAAGAACGCAAATTCAGCTCAATGATTCGATAAAGCATGTTTCGGAAGGTGCTTATTTTTTGGAAGGATACTTAGAAACAATACCGGTCAAAGTTCTCGACCTTCGATCTCCGGCTCAAAAAAGTCCATATTTATGATACACACGAAATTCTTAAATAATGAAGCAATAAATTTTAGTAAATATTCCATGTATGTGGCTTAAAATAATAAGTAATAATTTGGTACTAAGATGTATTGTAAATAATAATATTAAAATGCCTTTAGATTCAAAATCGTAATTAACTTTGAATTTAACTTGTAAGTTTTTAAATATCTTTGAGTATTGTTGATCAACGAACAATGGGTCGTTTAAAATGTAATATTTATCGGAACCTTCTCAATAAATAAAGTTTTATTTTAATATTCTGTGTTTAGTAAATATAAGGTTTTGTTTTAGTAAAATGTTTCTAGGTACCGACCTATTTCTTTTCTGACGTGTCTCATTTTGGTAGACCTCGCGCTTTATAAGGATGTCTAAGCTCAATAGAGACATAAATAATGAAAACCAATAAACATAGAAAATCACTCAAAAATTCCTTAGTTACGCATTAAATAGTAGGTACTAGTAGTCGACCAGTACTCGAAATTCGACCATAACTTATTTATTATAAGTTTGAACATTATAAAGGTTCCATTGTCAAAGACTTATTTATGAATTTATCGTGTCGAAACCAGTAAAACCAATTAAACTGATCTCCAGTACTGCGCAAAATGCACAGCGCGTGGAGATGCGTCAAAAATATCCTCCATAGTGCATGTAACAGGGCACAACGGACATTCCAGCAAGTGTGGCATTGTCTGCGCCGCGCTGCAGTCACACGCACCGGATTTGTCTTGTAGGAAACCCCATCGTTCCCTATTGTCACGGCAGTTGCCCACACCAGACCTCAGACGGTTCAGGGCTGCCCACGTTCTATAGTCTAGTTCGCTTCCAGCAACAAGATGTTCTTGAGCTCTGAAAGGCTCACATATTTGCTGGTCCTCCTCCCACCTGCGTAAACGCTCTGAGGAAGCAGGGCCCTGCAGTGGTGATGAGGCATTTAAAAAGGATCGTCTGGAGCTAAGTCATTGTGGTGAGAGGACATGGTTGAACAGGAGATGTTTTGAGTTCGTCTCCTGTGAGGTTCTTTCGCTATCTGTTGCTATACTGCGTCGGATATTCGGGGGAGCAATTCCTGCTAAGCAATATAGCTTATTAACTGGGGTTGGTTTCAGGCAGCCAGTTATTAGTCGGCATGTTTGATTCAGTGCTAAGTCCACCTGTTTTGCATGTGGGGAGCGGGCCCATAGTGGACATGCATATAGGGATTGCAATCCGGAAAACCGGATCCGGTATTCCGGCGGATCCGGCATCAAAATGCCCATATCGGATCCGGCACAAATTGACGGATCCGGAGATCGGATCCGGTTAATAATATTTAGGGATTTTTCGACACAGACCGGACTCGAATCCGTATCCCTAGCAATTCCACAGGGTTGTTGTAGGTACCCATAAAGGTAATAAGAGAAGAGGAGGCAAATCCGTCACACTAAGCGCAGTGTAATGCTGTTTTTTGCCTCCCTGTGCCCAAAGTGGGGTTAAGTAGTGTTGACTGATCATATTGATAGCATTGACTATCCAATGAAAAGTCATCTCGTAGAAAAATAGCGTGAGCATGAAGCTATAATTAGCCAACAAAAAATATATTAACCTATTTAAAAGCAAAACTATTATGATTGTTATCTGGTAAATATTAGATTGTGTGTGCAGTTAAAGGATTAAACTGAAATAATTTCTCAAACATTTATTCTCGATATAGGAGTGTCTCTGAATATTTCCGGAAGTAATACCTATAGTATTACTTCTAGGACGCGGATGTCTAACTGCACATCCATCTCTTTAGTGTTCGTCCAAGGGTATTTTGGTTGATGTGATTTCATCCTCTTATAATTACCAGAATCACCGGATCCGTTTTGTTGACGTGATCATTCCAGTAACGCCTTCTATTGCTTTGCTACCCCATTGCCTGCCGTTCTCGATATCGCAGAAGCTCCGAATTCGGAGTTTCTAACTCTACCTCGAATGGTTTATTCCACAATGGTTTGGAGAGTTTTCGAGAATCTTTCTTAATCGTTGTGTCAGTTCTCTGAGAACCTTTATTTTCAAATCATGATCAATCAAGCAGGTTAAAATAAATATTTTATTTGAATTTGACTTTCATAATACGTAATCTAAATTGTATTTTTTTTCTTTTAAAACTATTTTTTATAGTTTTTACCATTTAAAAGCAGTCATACCCTTATAAAATTACTTTCGTATTATGTGCTGTTTTATTTTAACCCTTCATTATTGTTAAAAATGTCAATTAATCAAGGTTATTTCAATCCGGTCGGATCCGATCGGATCCGGCCGGATTGACGAAAATCCGGTTGGATCCGGCCGGATTGAGACATGTTGAGAATTCTCATGATTAAGAGTTTCGGAGACAAATAATACCACCTAATGGCGAATGTTGTTAACGTAAAGTGATCACACTAAGCCAGCCTTCGAAATAACAGTAGAAGACGGTCGTAAGCCCGTAGTGGTTTGTGAATCACACTAACCAGGGAACGTAACCAGGGAATTGTTGAGTGAGTGTCGATTTTAGAATACACTTTTTTTAATATAAAAAACTTTAAAAATATATCTAATTCTTATATAGTTTACTATCTGGTCTATTACCAGACTAATGAAATACATAACTCCAAATAACATGCCATTATAGTTATTATTATTATTATAATGCACATCAAATATTAACATCACATTGCAACAAGAGTTATTTAAACAATTTACGAACCTATAAAATTACAGTCGTTTGTATTGTAGGCATTGTATGAATTGCGTTAGCATGGGGTATTGGGTTTATGATAAAGGTTCTCATAGATTATGCGATTGAAGATTGTAAATAACTAATTTTATATTGATTATTGAATACGAAATATCAAATAATGTTAATTATTAATAAAACTAATAATTATTATTATGTCCTATGCTGCAATATAATTTAAAATTGCTTCATTCATAAGAGTAATAATTGTATGTAGGAATGATATAAATGGTTGATGTGTATAAATTGTTACGACAAGATCAATGAGTTCGTACAGTAAAATCTGATGATCCTATTCGAATTTAAGAAAATGTTCTTCGGTATATTATGTCCTGTTTCTTGGTTTTCCATATTTACATTGTACAAATTATAAGAAGCAGTATTAACTATCTCGGGTGCCTAATCATTCTGCCAAAAGATAGGTAGGTAAATTATCTTTCTGTTTTCCATTCTATCTCTTCTTCATACGTGACCACCATAAAAAAGTCATTTTTTTACAACAGGCGAAGCGGTAAAAAATACTATTTTTTAATTCACAGAGTATAGTGTTTATCACTCGGGTAAATAAAAAGTATGGTTGGCTTACCCCCTAAACCCCCCTCTATACCTAAGTTCTAACATTAACCTAACCTATTCAAATCGTAGAGTTGTCATTCAGGGATATTGTAAAATTTTCTAAACTTTCCAAAACTTTCCTTAACTGCTTGTAATCTATAAAAAAAAATAGATTCTATATTTGGCACATTGACCTTTTTTGTCTTACTTGATTATTGTTGTTGTTGCATCAACTGATTTGTTTTTTTAACGATGTTTGACACCATGTTGCATGCCATTTCTGTATTTTTACATTGTTGTATTTGTTTTTAAGGCTTTTTGCCGTTTATAATTGTAATAAATAATAAATAAATAAAATGAACAACTAAACGACAACTACCAGCGACGTAGTAATTTTCCAAGCAATCTGTATATAAAGTTGATCGCACTCGAAAAGGCATGTTATGCTGAGTGCGTATTTTTTTATTAAAGTAAAATAAAATAAATAAAAATTGTCGTGACTGGTTTTTCGAGCATCCTGTAAGAGGCAGGAAATCAAAAAAATCAGATCGGGACCGTGAGGTTGACCACTTGACGTCCTTAAACCTCAATCGGTCAAAAAAAGCACAATGAGCCTCGGACGCCTTCGAGCGTAATGGAGAGCTCTTGATGCCTCCCTATGCTCCTGAGTGGGGCAAAAGCCTTCCGAATTGCGGGTTTGGTTGGGGGGATCCGCGGTGGGCTTGATTTGTGTGTCGCCGACTTTTTGGATCGAGCTAGGGTAGGTTTCGTGCGTGTCGGGTTTGCTGCGGATTGGTCTCCTCCGGTCTGACTTGTGGTGTGCGGGGGGTCTAAGGGAGAATGAATGAATGAATGTATTTAATATAAAAAAAAAAACATTGTGAAAAGACGAATGAGCCCGCGAACTTAATACCTAATTACCGTCGAAACAAATAATTCTCAAGACACGAAATATAAAAGAGCACTCATATGTACAAACATAAACAAGAGACACCGATGGAAACTAAATAGGAAGTGTCTAGTTTGCCGCAAGCGAACTACTAGTAGAAAACCGCACTAAAATGCCGCCAGTAGTGTCGGAACGAACCTGAAGTTGCAGCGGTTTGAATGTCACCACTGGGAATCAGATTCCCGCCAAAAGTTCAAATGCGTCAACAAATAAAATGCGCCAAAAATTCCAGTATGTTCGGTTTGCAGAGGGTAAAATGGATTCGGGGATGATTGTGAAGAGGTACTATTTTCATGACTGTTAGTCATGAAAATAGTAGAAAGCGTGCTAACGAACCTATTTTTTTTAATGAATTGGGCTCAGCTATAATATATTATCTACTATTATTATCGTGCATGCGCACTTCTTCTTTGCACTACCACGTTCGGCGTTTTAGCGCGCTTTTCTAGTATTCCGCTTGCGGCAAACTAGACACTTCCAACTAAATAATTATTGTATTCATATATTTTGCCGGTGCCGATTATCTAGTGTCGGTTGATGTAAATCGGAAAACCACCTTCCCCATTTGACTCTCAAATGAAAAATTGACGGATGCTGACTCCTTGTAGAAGACAGTTTTTCTAGCCATATAAAGAAGGTGGCTAGCATATGAAGTGTAAAGGAAAGGTGCTATTTAGTGGCAAGTTATCAAAAGTTACCGGCAACATTTGGGGATCCCAACAAATTATAATTTGTTGCGTTTATGACCCGACGTGTATATCAGTTTGTTTAGCACGGTGATGAAGTAAGTACGGCCTGTTATAATGGAATCATAATTTACTTCGAAAGAAGATGCTTATGTAAATACGACCTCTCACTTTCCTAGTACACCGCAGATAACGTCTTATTTAGCGAGCGGTGAAGCAGGCAACTGTTAATAACCACACGTTCAGTATGTAAATATTTGTTTAACTTATGTGTTTCCTACTGTTTATATTTTGTTTTAACTGCTTTGTTAACTAAGTTCGGTAAAAATGACGTTCCGTTTAATTTAACGTAAGCTTGTAGCTTAAACATTTTGATAATTGAGAGTGATAGAACTATATATTAAGTAACTCGTTTCATTTTTATATTCTTAAGCTTGTAGCATTTAAAGCTATTTTCTAAACGAATACGATGGTACATATTTTTGTGTCCATCGAATTCGAAACCTTGTAGATCGCGAAGTTTCTATTATACACACTAGTTGATTAAGGAGGTAGCAGAATGCCAACACTCATGATGATCTCCGATTTGCCGACCTCAGCTGTAATGACGTTCTTGAACAAACTGTATGTAAACCTTAGGAAATGAAACCTATCTCTTGGACAAACATAGCCAGAAGCTCGAATCCAAGAGTAGATAAACAAGTTGGTTGTACCTATGTCTAGATTCTTGTCCATTTTTTTCAGGAACGATATGCTATTTTTTGAAAGTGTGTAGAAAGTAAATGTTTGGCTTTTGACCTATAAAATATCTATTTCGAATTGAAAGTAATGAATAGCAGAGTAGCAGTTTAAATATGGAGTTACATATTCGTCCGGATGCCACTGACGAGCATTCTACCTCAATAACCGGACAAAATTATTTGGTGCAATAATTGAAACAATTCGATTTTAAAGAGGTATTTTTTAAATTTTAACCACTACGGGCTTACGATCATCTTCTTTTGATGTTCAGAACGTTAAATTTATTTATACCTATTTTATTATTGGAAATCAATCAAAATGCATAATGTCGAAACAATATTATATTTGATTCGAGCTTACAAAACAACATACAAAAAATGGAATTGGGATTGGGATTTTGCCATCAATTTTGCTTTAAAAAAGCATGTATGAAGTTAAAGCATGTATATCTATAAGATTTGATGTCAAATCTGTAAACATAAAAAAAGGATCCATATAAGAAAACAACATTTTTGAAAAAGTTCCTGCGTTATAAAAATTACTTTTTTTTTAATTGGTGGAAAGATGTGGAAAAGGTTTTGAACGATATGATATGGTGAATCTCTATGCTTTATTACAAAAATAAAATAATAAGGCGATCTCACTCGGAACATTTACAAAAACACCAATTTGTAAAAATAACTTACAATAAACAAGAATGTTTTCTTTCATATCCTTTTTAGATCATGATAATGTTAAATAGTCATATAATTAAATATATTATAGATTAAAATAAGGTACATACCTTGTTCTTCAGATTCCATAACAATTTTTTTAACATTTTCACATTAGACAATGTCAAAGACCAAACCCAAGTTGAATAAAATAGAGCGTAACGAAGATGCATGAGCGCCTAGTGAACGAGGAGCAGTTTCCAACTGATTGGAGAGCCACGGCAAGAAGGGTAGACTCTATCTTAGTTAAGTTTATGATAGAATGGTTATTTATGTATATAAAAATCACTTTTTAAGTGACAATTAATGTACTTTGTATTTTTCACTTTGTCCGGTTTTCGAGTCGAAATGCTCGTTAGTGGGATGGTTACGTTCATTGGAGAAATAACTTACGCTGCATTGACAGAAGAAAACAAGGCTTCGAGTGGAATAATACTAAAAAGAAGAATGCTATAATAAATGGGAATCAAGGACTAATTTATTAGTTTCTCAATAATTCTTTAAAAAAAAAGTTATACTCATCCCGTTGAGTTTCTTTTTTATCCAGAAACATTTCTAATGTTCATTCTTCTGTTTCTCTAATATATGCGTCTGTGTCAATGTCAAATTCGTGTGTGAGTATCAAATATATACCATTACAGTAGCGTTTGTTATTTTTATTTATTGAATTCACCTATTTTAATGCATAATAATTAAACACATTTGTAATTCTCCATCTTCTGTTTCTCTAAAAGGACTCAATATTCAAAATTGATCAATTTCTTTTATTTTTCTACTACACTTACTTACCTACCAAATTTAGTTGATTGATTAAAAACCCTGCATTGCCAGCTAACAAAGACCTCAACTACATCGCTCTTAGTAATCGGCTTAGATCAAGAATTCCTCCACTCAGAACAGTCAATAATATTAACGGGTCCCACAATTGTAACGAGATGGAATCATGGATTGCCGAATAGAGCGAGTTTGCTTGGACCCCCTACCATGAATAACAACAACTCCATCCGGCTTTGACCAGCCAAAAAAAAATCTGGCCCGCTCTTAAAAGAATACGCACTGGACACGGCAGATGCGCGGACTTCGCACACAAATATTGATGGACATATCTTTCTGGGTGCGATTGTGGAGCCGAGAGTCAGACCATAATCACATGGTTACAGAGTGTGATAGAAGAGCATACCAAGGGAGTTTGTCAGATTTCCTTCATCCTAACCGATAGTATTTATTAATACCTTAGACATAAGCATTTGACAAGCAGGAAAATTGACCCTGTGCTACTCTCTATTTTATTTGCAATAATCTTTTCCTGTTACTTTTTTTAATGTGATTGACAAAAGCTAAATCAATACCTAACAAATTGTACTTAATATCCTCATACCTATGTTTTACAGATTCTACGTAATCCTTGTTCTAAACTGGCATTGAGCAATGAAATAAACCTCGTACATAAAAAAAGTAGTTTTAAATCATACTCTAAACAAGCCAATAGAGACTATAGCTGAGTGTGTAAAACTGTTACATACCTTTCAGTCGTATAATATGAGATTGTATCGTGGGAGAGATGCGAGCAGATAAGACTGCTGCAATATGTTATCGCTTTTATATTAGGAAGTGAATATTTTTTACGAGAAGTCGTGGCTCGTATATTTCACTTTCTTACTTACTTGCAGTCTCTGCTAACTGCTGACTTCCCTTTCGCCTTTTTTTTTCTTGGAACATAACCCATTCTAGAGAAGTAAAGAGTTACATTGACTCGAGCCTTGAACGAATCAGAGTCATTAAAACTAAATCTATATTCTAATATTAGCGCATTTTATCAACTTTGACCACATAATAATATTGTGTTGACTGCTATTCTGAACATCTGACCCGATCGAGTTGCATCGGATACCATAATAAGTATAATAGTGTGACGGTTAAAAATTAAAAAAAAAATGTACTAAAAATTAAAATGTTTCACTACATTTACGCATAAAAAATACGCATATTTTGTTAAACAAAACTAATCATTTCTTCTTATATATTATTATATTTTTTAACTTAAATTGAAATGTAAGTATTCTTATTCATGATACTCGTAAGAAATTTTCTAAATATTTTTCTAAAAAATCTTACCAAATTTTCACTTAACAACTCTCCAATCCATTTTAGTGATATTTTTTACACTTATCAATAAAAAAAAATATACATTAAAATACGACTAAAGACTCGGTTGGATCGCAGCGAAATAGGGTTTAATAGTAGGTAATGATAACTTGGATATTGTTGGGCGAAATGCAACCCGCTATCCGAAGTTTCATTCAATAATTATTGTTGTCAGTAATGGTCTGTTTTCCTACGGATACGCCGCTACTATAAACAGCGGAGGTAATGTCAGTTTATAACATTGTCAATATTGTTTCCGTTGTTACAATAAACATTGTCATAATATAATTTTGAAAGACGGCCGTCTTATCAAACGACGGACCGCTCTCTAGGAACCCAAGGTTTAAGGAGTAGGTAAGGGCGTGTATAAAAAGTTGGTCATTGACTCACGCCTTAAATGAATCAAAGTCATTGCAAAGAATCTTTTTTCACAGTTATAAGCCCATGTTTTCAACTTTGACCCAAATTTTCGACTCTTTGAACACACGTTCTATATTATGTAGAAAATAGTACAATTTTATATGAGTTAATTAATTAATTATTTTATTAATGTTAATTATTGTACCATTAGGGATTGCGATCTTCATCATTTATGGCTGGTTTAGTTGTGATCACTTTTACGAATACAACACTCTCCATTAGATAGGTATACTTTGATTCGCTGATCTCCCCCAACTGCCTTGCTGAGGATTCGAACCTCGCCCCCAAGAATTTGGATTTAATTTAAATGTCAAAATTGTACTGTCGCAGACATTCTTTCCGAAGGTTAGGTATATCATTAGTGCCGACCATCTCCCTCTTTCAAACCGTAAGCTGTTCACTATGTTAGCCCAGGAAAAACGCTTATTTTTTAACATACCATGCCGGTGTTTCTTAAGAGGTAGACAGAGAGAACGGAGGCACTCATTTCCATCCAAACAGACTTCTTTGGCTTCTTTTAACGAGATAGCATTTCATACAACCCTTCCTATTTCATTAACTTTTGATCTAGGCTTCTTCTCAGAGGACGGAATCAATTCGATCAACGTGGTTCACGTTCGATCCTGCCTTCTCAATTTTTTACTTTCATCCTTTTATATACACAATGTCTTATCTCGACACTTGATCAAACGAAATGTGCGAATATAAGACGACATTTTATCGATTTTTCGGTAAATTTCTTCTAAATATTATTCTATAAGAGCACATCTTTAACGTTATTAAATTTACTTAATTTCAATAGAAAACCAAGCCAATCTAAAGAAATACTTATATATACAAGTTACAAAATCACACGGAAACTTTGTAAAAAATAAAATTTTAACGGCGTATAGACAAAATATATAAAAAAAGAAATACAAAAACCTATTTTTTTACAATCGGAACCACGTAACTTTTTTCTAACTTCGTGTTTTTTTTATTTCTCAACGAAATAATAATAGTTGCTAATGACTTGAAATCTCTACTGCATATAATATGTAGTATACCTAGCTGGTGTTTGGTAAAATGTTGTTTTTTTTTTCTAAACTACTTAAGTCGGTTAGATAAAAATAATTTTCCGTATCACGATGTCACAAAAGTCAAACACCGGGAAGATTTTAATTCAATAACACCGTCACGCGATCTCCGTTGGAAGAGAATCAAGTAATCACTGACTTATTCGTATTGACTTATTATGTGTTGTTGATTAGCAGTGGTACTAATAGAAACTGCGTTATAACACCGTGATGACGGGAATAGTAGTTATTCCGGCATAAATCGCTTATACCACGCACTACTAATAATCATCCCTATACCGTGTCATAACTGTACTGCAGAATAGTTTGGCAACCTCGAATTTATCAATGAAACTTGTGGTTGTTCCATACTAGGAGGTTGATTTCTAAGAATTCCGTACGAACCCGATTGGACCCTCGAGAAAGTTCGTGTGCGGAATATCGCGAGTATGTACAAATCGGTACGAATATTTCCGAAGGTGGATTCGATTCATTGACAGCTTGGACTTGTTGCAAGTTTTCGTATGTTAAGTGTCAAAATATTAAGAGTGCAGTGGTAGTCTGTCTCATTAAACGTCGCTATTACTTCTTTGTATCTGGGGGAAGCCAGGAATGAAGTTGGGATGGAAATTATTCATGTTAGCATATTCCTTGTTTTATTTGTATTAGTAGCACTTTTGCGTATTCTGCGTGTATTCGAAGAATAACGTTCTATTAGTACGGCTGAATAACTTTGAAAAAGTCACCAGTTTTTCATCGATTTTTCTTTTTTATATTTTCGTCACCATTAGATATGTATACACTTCTGGACGATGGCTTCTTCCGCATTATTCACTTCAGCAGAGGTATTCAGGAAAAAACAAGTTAACTATACGCCGTATCCCGGAGGTAGTAGGCAGAGAGTACGGTGTTCCATTAATTCCTATCCAGACCAATCTTTTTTTCGCTTCATTCAACAGCATTACGTTTCGCATACATTGTCATCTATTTTTTTTACTCCTGACATGGTCCTACTTTAAAACGGCACCTATATGATGGACCCACGTTAATTCACGACCCATTCTTTAAGATTTAATGATTCTTTATTATTTTTTTAATATATTTATTTTTAGTCTACGGCTCTATGAGCCATTTACATATACCTACCTACAATATATTCAATAATAATTACAGTATAGAATAAAACAAAATTCAAACAAAGATGTCGTATGTATGTTGTATCTATGTAGGTATAGATAAATGAGACAAATTCCAAATATTATTGAGATTATTTTTCACATTTTTCGCAATTATTTATCTACAAGTAGTGTATTTTTTTTAGTTGTATGAATCGAGAAAAAATGGAAAAATATTCTAAAAAAGTAAATTTCAGTCTCGTATATGAGGGGACGATGTCAGAATCTTTTGAAATACCGATTCTTGACCGTCTAAAGCGCTCATAACAGGATTACTCAAAACTCGTGTGCTCTATTTCCTATAAAATACTTTGTGCTAGATTTTCTTCTTTTTTTGAGGTGTCGACATTGTAGTAGAAAATATGTTTACAAGATGATAATATTATAAGATCAGCGACGATCTCATTTCTGAGACGATTCGATGCTTTGAATCAATTACCTCTCTTCGTAATGCGACATTTCGCTAGCAAATTACCAGCGTTTCATCACAACCTTATAAACTCACAATTTACTCATCTTTTATCACAATTTATCTTATGGCAACTCTTAAACAAAACCGACAGTGAAATAAAATAACTTGGCCCTTTAGATAAATATACTTAATACCTACAATATCAGTGGGAATATCGAACATCATTCCGCAACAGCTAATAAGATATTTTTTGGTATAAATGAATCTCTTCTCACTCAAAGTGAACACAAATACACTCTTTGACTCTTTCACAGAAAGCTACTTAAAGCTTGTGTCGTGAAAGAGGTAGATGGTCAGCACCTGGGATCGAACTCATGACCTCCTAGACGAGACATTATTAAAGCCGGCATTGTAACCGCTAGGCTAACAAACGTTTAAAATATTTACAGATTTATTTTCATTAAGTTTACACAGTACCTATATATAGTCGCCTTCCACTAGGCGTGGACTTCAGATCACGAGATCCCGGGTTCGATTCCCGCTCGGGTCAGTGTTTTTCTACGTATTTTTTTCAATAGAAATTATTTATACCCGTAGTTGGCCTGTCTCAGATTGGACGAGAGCGGTTGACTGACAAAAATTGCTTTAGGAAATATGTTCCGCCAGATATACTGACACTTTTGTATACAGAAAAGTATTTTTTTTTATAAATTTCTTCATAAAAAGCGTTCATGCAAGCGTCAAATGCGCTACAATAAAGGACTGTTTTTGTTTTTTTTTGTATAAAAAGACTTTTTGAAAAGATTTTAACATATTCTGAAATCCACAACTTTGTTATACAAGTACGAACATAGTCATAAACTGATTATCGTAGGTACATGGATATGAAATCGTAGATCAACTCAGATGTTGTAAAGATGATCTGAAATACAGAGTATGGATCTAAAGCGTGTGCTAGTTATCACGGGTAATAAAAGTAAACACGAAACAAGATCCGCTAGTTAACTTATGATATTGATACATACATACATTTTTCTTTGAGGCCTCCTGCACACTATTCAATAATTCAGTTTAGAGATTTTTTGACATGTTGAACATGTTGAGAATTTTCATGATTAGGAGTTTCGGAGACAAACATTACCACCTAATGGCGAACGTTGTTAACGTAAAGTGATCACACTAAGCCAGCCTTCGAAATAACAGTAGAAGACGGTCGTAAGCCCGTAGTGGTTTGTTCCATTTAAAAATCGAACATTAGTCATGAATTATTAGAGTCATTAGTTGTTATTTTTTCTGTAAGATCTAGTCCTGAAAAGGTCACAAGAATCTAAACATAATAAGAACGTTGTGCCCATACAAAGTATTCCTACTTGTCAGATGTGTCACAATAAAGAATCGTTATTTTTTAATGTGATTATCGCTCATGAAGTAAAATTGTGACTAGTATATTTTTTGTCGCTATGCTAATAACATCGACAATTTTCTACCCTGATACATTAACACACAAACACATACACATTCTCCCTTTAAAACCTCATTAGAGGCATAGGGAGGAAACAAGAGTTCTCCATAGCGCTCGATTTTACGCCATCACAGGGGGAGCGACACCAACTTCCTGCGCACCCTTCTGATGGGCTCCAGGAGGCTGATTACTTGCGTCTTTTATGACCTGTTTGGGTTTAAGGACGTGAGGTTGTTAACCTCACGGTCCTCTGATTTTTAGATTTCCTGCCTCTTACTGGATGCTCGAAGAATCAGCAAAAAACAAAGGTGCTGTTCCTCACATTCACCGCTTTTCATTCCAGTACCGTATTTCTAGGAAAACAGACCATAAGCTGGTAATCAAACCAGAGAATTACTATTTAGAATTCTGGCTTTGAAACCATTTTCCTCTTGTTTAAGTCATACCTTAATACTTCTAGAAATCATCGAGGTTTGCATACATTCCTGGCAAACGATTATTTAATCTTCATTGATTGGCAAACAGTTTGTAGGTACGTGTATATCAACAACATTGTTAATTTGTTTTTAATCAACTTCTCTTTTTCAACACCTTCACACTGGGCTATCGTTCGCATCGTGACCGTAGAAGTAGGTGAACAACGCCGGCATTCAAACCCAGATACTTGATTATACCATTGATACAGCATGCCAACTAACAGCTGTTGTTGATGATCCCATGCGGATAATGGAAAGCATAATCATCCACAAACAAAATCTTGATTTTTACAGTTAATGCAATTATAAACATATGTTAAGATATTTTAATCCTTATCAGTACGTGAATGCGTTTAATTTTAAGAAGTTATTAAAGACTTGACCGTGACATATATAAATTTGGTAATTGTAACATCAAATATACTGATTAGGGAATAATCTTTTAGTATGATCATTCTTCTAATAGGTGTTATAGTGTATGAAAAAGTAATAATATACTGCATAAAGAACCAACTATTAGATGTAATCAATCGATGTGCAATTTTAAGAGGTTTTTTTTTTCAAAATTTGAAACACTACAAATGTGTTCGGCGCAAGAATGCACAAATATTATAAAAAATATTTGGAACGCTGTGAATTACTCGAATGTGTAAAAATAAGTTCAGGAGGACAGGGTTGTCTGGAGGCGATGAGTAGGTATTGGAGGCCAAGGCTCGAATTGGGCTGTAGCGCCATCGGAAGAAGAAGAAGTGAAAATAAATTCAATAAAATCAAAACTCCCTTTGAACCCCACTCAGGAGCATAGGGAGACAACAAGAGCTCTACGTTGCGCTCGATCTTGCATAATGCTTATGACCTCCTCCCACACCATGTTTAACTCCCTGAGATGTGCCTCGAAGAAACGAAACAAGGTATGAGAGGGTCTTCCACGTCTTCGAGCCCTGATGGGAGGAAAAACAGCAAAATAATAATTGGTTATGTCTTAAAATTTAGTCCGTTTTATGCTAAAGAAGTCCCTAAGCATGAACACAATGTCAACAATTTTCTTCGAAGAGTAAATGATTTTCCTCAATATTCGAACCTATGTCTTTCGGTATGTTAGTACTGAATTCGGAGACATAACCTTAACTAGTCTCGCCAACAGTTCAGTTGCATATTTTTTTATTTATTTAAAATATTTTTTACAATATAATGTCATAAGATACTTATTTAAATACACTTTTATATAAACTTAATGTTACTTAAACATATAAATTATCGTATTATTATTGTTTATAATTTTATAATAAATATTGTTCTTAATGATATCTTACATACCTATATAAAAAATAGAGAAATGGCTTCAATGATTGCTATCCACCGTAAAAGAGAAGAAAAAACTCCTCAATGATTACTATCCACCGTAAAAGAGAAGAAAAAACTCCTCAATGATTGCTATCTACCGTAAAAGAGAAGAAAAAACTCCTCAATGATTTCTATCTACCGTAAAAGAGATGAAAAAACTTCTTCAATGATTGCTATCCACCGTAAAAGAGAAGAAAAAACTCTTCAATGATTGCTATCCACCGTAAAAGAGAAGAAAAAATAAAATATCCTCAAGAAATGTAGAAGAAAAGAAATATTGGTATAACAAAAAAGTTAATAGGACAGTTAGCTGTAGAGCGTTGTTGACTCGTAAAATTCCGACTGTACATTCAATTTTGGCCCACAATTATTATTATGATGTAACAAAAAAAGCTTGATGTGTCTTAATATAAAAGGCACCTACAGTGAGTTGCATATAACACAAATGGAGTCATCACGATTTTGGAAGAATATTCGTCGCCTTGGATGATGTCGAATAACCTGATGTGATGTAACTCGTTATATAACGAAGCGCGAATTAATTTAGTAGGGCGGATATGTAAATCGGAAACAGGTTTAAATTGTTCGGTAGTTAAGCCGTAGGATGCTTTCGTTTAAACATTCTGGAGGTTGTGGGTTCGCGTCCCGAAACAAAAAAAAATGTGAGAATACGTAAAGTGGTTGGTAGACTAGGGGTTACGTCGCCAGCTTTCGTACTGTTTTGTGCGGAGTTCGCGGGCTAAGAGTCGGAGAGTGTATTTGTGTTCATTTTGTGTGAGCACAGATTAATTTTTCAGAAAAAATAAATCATAAAAAATATGTCCATTTATGTAATAATTTTATTATATTATGAACTTGAAAATACACGAAATCGAGTGCAGAAATGTTTAGTGTAGCCCTCACTCGTTTTTGAATGAATCAATATTCCATATAATATTTATTTTATTTTATTTATTCATATAAGAAATACAATATTTTTAAACAGCATATCTGATTACCCAACTAGGTGAGACTTCTAATATATCATGAACTAATGACTCTGTCAATTAATTCACTTTATACCTACTGTTCGATTTTAAAATAGTATGAACAAACCGCTACGGGGCTACGAACGTCTTCTACTGTTATTTCAAAGGCTGGATTAGTGTGATCACTTTACATTAACAACATTCGCCATTAGGTAGTAATGTTCAAATCCCTAAAAATCCTAAAATTATGAGAATTTTCAACATGTTCAACATAATATGGAAAAATACACACAATATATGCAAACATGATATGGGGATTGCCATGTTCTGAACTCAGACATATTCCATACGAAACAAAACTAAACTTGTAGGCAAACTTATGAAAAAACGAGGATATTTCACAATGGCAGTGTCTCGGAGAATGTTCTTGAAAAGCGGGATTGTCAACCAAGCATTTCTACATAAAGTCCATATCTTGCGTATTCAACTACGCCCAAAAAAGAAATACATAAATTTTTACCATTGTTTGAGTGGTCTTACCCTCTTCGTTTTGTGTTGAATGAAACCGCTTTGGCGTATATAGGTTGGATGGTTTTCGAGCCCATAACGGTCGTAGAAACATTTTATTGTGTTTCATAGATTAAGTATGTATAAAATGATTTATTTCATCTTTTTTTTTCACTTATAAACTAACAAATTGTATTATTATTTTCATGACATCATAAATTAACACATAGATAATCGTCAAGTTATATAATGACGATAATTATTGTCATAATTTTGAATGCATGTTATATAAAATGATAAATTAATTATTGTATTGTCAACATAATAATATGTTGTGTGAATTTTTTAATTACAATCTATTTACCGTTAAGTACCTACATAATTGTATGTCTTTTGAATTGGTCTTTTTCTGATGTCCAATAAATCGCTTTAGCGAGTGTGAAAGAATAACCGTGTACCCAGGACATCATCTTGCCATCTCTACCAAGTGCTTGTAAGGAAGTTATTCTGCTTGAGATCCTTATTTGCTTTATAATTCTGAGTAAGATAGCTTTGGCTAGGCTAGATCAACTGTAGAAAAAAACCTAGTGCCTTAACAAAATATGCATTTCAACCAGCTGATAATAACAACTAATGACTCTAACAATTCACTACTAATGTTCGATTTTTAAATGGAACAAACCACTACAGGCTTACGACCGTCTTCTACTGTTATTTCGAAGGCTGTCTTAGTGTGATCACTTTACGTTAACAACGTTCGCCATTAGGTGGTAATGTTTGTTTCCGAAACTCCTAATCATGAAAATTCTCAACATGTTCAACATGTCAAAAAATCTCATGTATGCAACAAGTAGAAATTTAATAATAAATGAAATATAGAGATAAAAGTTGGAAATTATTGAGAACAAGAGAGCAACCAAATTTAAAGACTGCGACTGCTCTCACGTATTTGGCGCAAGGATATGACTATATCCATTTTTGTTACTGTCTCATCTTTGTTGGTGCACAACGTTCTAATTAAGCTGATAAGGTTTGATGGTGTTGAAAGAATGAGTGCTGACAGAAAAATAAAGATGAATTTAAGTATGAGAGAAATATTGAATGAAAAGGCGTTCTTTTTCTAGAATGAAGAAGATCGATCAGAGTTAGAAATAATAAAATAAAATATTGATGTTCGATGGCGCTTAAAGTCTACTTTTGCTATCTACCCTTTTGGGGATAAAATGCGGTGGAATTTCGTTTATAATTGAAAAAATAAAACACGGTGTCAACAAATTAACTTGAATTTCAAATGATTTATTCGACGATAGAAAGTTATTCGTGATAACGTTGAAAGTTTCAATTACGTTTTGTATATGGTTCGGTCTATCAATGCCTCACCCGCAAGGGACGCGGAATTTGACGTATCATAAACGAAAAACAAGCTACATCATTATGTAGAATATTATTGTAATTTTCTATGGAGAGTCTGACGACGCACTGTTCAGTTCGTCTATGCTGGACCTAATTGAATCGTGATGCTTGTTTTGGTACATCGATACGAAGTTCATAATAATATCTTTGTCTATGGGACTTTCCATGGAAAGAGATTTTATCTAAATATTATTATGACGTGTGATATTTTATCGTATTGACGTAGAAATTTTCAAGTTTAGAACTTCCAATCCAAACTCCCTTTAGACCCCACTTAGGGGCATAGGGAGGCAACAAGAGCTCTCCATTGCGCTCGATCCTGCGCAACGTTAATGACCTCCTCCCACACCATGTCCAGATTCCTCAGCTCTGCCTCGAAGGAGCGGAACACAGTATGAGAGGGTCTTCCTCGTCTCCGGGACCCTGATGGGAGGAAAAACAGCGCTCTCCTCGGCCAACTGTCATTCGGCATCCTTAACACATGTCCCAGCCAAGTCCATCTCCTCCACATAATAGTAGAGGTGATGGGCTCACGCTGGGTGCGTCGGCGTATAGCGTCGTTCGTGATGCGGTGGTACCATCTTATACCCAAAATTCTCCTGAGGCACTTCGTTTCGAATGCAGATACTTTTTGTGCCTGGGCCAGAGTCAGGTGCCAGGACTCACACCCATACAGGAGAATGGGCAACACACACGCATCAAACAGTTTACATTTCGTCTCGACACTAAACGCCGACGCCTTCCATATCTTGGTCATGTTGTTGAAGGCGCCACTTGCCATACCGATACGTATCGGGAGCTCAGCCCCGAGGTCACCAGTGGTGGTAATGGTTGCTCCCAGGTACTTAAATTTATCCACCCGGGAGACCTGGTGACCATCGATGGTTATCGGTAGCTGTTTATCGGGGCAGGCATTATTTGCCATGAGCTCCGTTTTACTGGCATTGACTCGAAGGCCGAGGCGTGCTGTTTCGTCGCAGAGTCTTGAAACACTGCGCTGTAATTCCTCCACTGTCGTACTGAACAACGCTAGGTTTCCGCGTACTCCAGATCGCACAGTTCGCCCATTAGACCATCTCTCTGTGTTATCGGTATACCTCTTGCTCCTTGCATGGACTTTCTCAACAGGAAGTCCATGACAATTATGAATATAAAAGGAGCCAGTACGCAGCCCTGTCTGACTCCCGTGGTGATCCTAAAAGCTTCAGTAGGACCACCTGGCGTTTTCACGCTACACTCGGAGTCTTCGTACAGGGACTGCACCATTTTAACTATCTTCGGAGGTATACCGTACAGAGCTAAAATTTTCCATATCGATGGTCTATGTGGGCTGTCGAAGGCCTTTTCAAAATCTATAAAGCAACAAGCGACTGGAGAGTTAAACTCCTTGCACTGCTGAAAGATGCACCTGGCACAGAAAATTGGGTCCGTGCAGGACCTTCCAGGTACAAAGCCGCATTGTTGCTCTCTCAGGACAGCCATGACAGGCCCCCGAATGCGGTGTAGTAATATCTGAGATAATACCTTACCGGGAACACTCAGCAGAGTAATTCCACGGTAGTTTCCGCATTCAAGGGGGTCCCCCTTTTTAAATATTGCGACGATGGATCCATTCCGCCAATCTTTTGGGCACCTCTCCTCTTCCCACGCCATTTTAAATATATCTAATAGTGGTTGGCCAAGGGTGTCTATGCCTTGTTTGAGGAGCTCTGCGTGAATTCCATCGTCTCCTGGCGCTTTGTTGTTCTTAAGTCTCATCACGGCCAGCACCATCTCACTGTATGTCGGCGGGTCCTCACATATCCCAGTTGCCTGAGGTATATTCAGACCAGCCAACTCCTCCTCAAAGTTGTAAGGTGAGGAGGGCTCGGGACGGTTTAATATTGACTCAAAGTACTCCCTCCATCTCCCTTTAATCAGTTCGGGGGCAGTGACAGTGGCTCCACGAGAGTCTCGTATTGCCGTCACGGGTCTTTTTTGACCCCTGCCCCCGACCTCCCGGGTGATTTCGAAAAGTGTCCTTGAGTCATTTCCGAGTGCAGCAGACTGCGCTCGCCGTATCTGAGAGTCCAGGTGTCTTCTCTTATCTGTTCGTACAGAGTGCTTCACCTTGCGGCTCAGCTCTCTGTACTCAGACACCAAAGCAGCCAGTTTTTGAGGGTCTTTTTCGCTGTCTCTGAGGGTCTTAGCCTTCTGGCGATCTTCGATGAGGCTCCAGGACCCATCGGACATCCATATTGGCCTCTTTTTGCTCTTATAGCCGACAGAAGAACGTGCGGATTCCATAACGGCGTCACGGAAGCTATTCCAAGCTGTCTCAATCGGAACAGCTCCGTGTGAATCCTGCAAGGGGGCAAACCTGGTGCGTAACTCAGCCTCGTACGTATGACGACACTGAGCACTCTCTAACCTGCGTATGTCCAGCGGGCGAGAGGCAGACAGCCCCTGCTGGAAATGGGTAAATCTGAATCTCAACGAACCCACAAGGAGTTCGTGATCAGTATCCATGTCTGCCCCTCGGTAGGTGCGGACATCACGCAGGTCAGTTCGGTTGCTGGCCCTTACCAGAAGATGGTCAATCTGGTTTTTTGTTCTCCTGTCAGGCGAGGTCCAAGTATATTTATGGATATCCTTGTGGGGGAACAAAGTTCCCCCTATTAAGAGTCCATGGAGTGTGGCGAAACCAATCAGACGGCTTCCATTATCATTTATCACTCCCATGCCATGCCTACCCATGACGCCTGGTCCTTACTGGGGGTCACTGCCAACCTTGGCATTAAAATCCCCCAGTACTATTAAGCGGTGGCGCCTTGGGACATGGGACACAACTGCATCCAGACTGTCATAAAAACAGTCCTTGGCAGCCGCATCCCCATCCTCAGTGGGAGCATAGCATAGGAGGACCGTCAGTGTTTCGCCTGTCATCTTGAAGGACGCACTCATCAGGCGGTCAGAAACAGGTTCCCAACCAAGAAGGCGAGAGAAGGCATATTTACTTAAAAGTAGAGCGACGCCACGCATCCGTGCAGTTCGGTGACCAGAGTGCAGCATGACATAATTGCCAGCGTCACTCTGCCCCGTCCCTGGGATGCGTGCCTCGCTCAGCCCCAGGATATCCAGTCCATATTCTCCCGCCAACTTGGCAGCAACAAGCTCCCCGCCCGCCCTCAAAGTGCGGACATTCAGGGTCCCGATTTTCAAGCTCTTGTTAGAGCGAGCCGTGGTCAACACAGGGGGGACACTAGCTGCCTGGACCCCCCCCTGGTGGGGCCCAGGCGTCCGAGGCTTAATTTTGTTGCCTTTTCTGACCGCTTGGATTTAAGGGTGTGAGGTGGTCAACCCCACGACCCCGATCTGATTTTTCGATTACCTGCCTCTTACAGGATGCTCGAAAAACCAGCAAAAAGAACAGAGGTGCTATTCTAAGCCGACAGCCCCACGGCAAAGTTTAGAACTTACCCAGTATTATTTTCTTTTTCTTAGGTTTTCTTTGGCAAATTAAAATATTTTTATATCAAAATTGTTGATCCATTGAACTATATTAATAAATTCATAAAATGAGTCAAGAAATCGTTCGAATAAATATAGTTCCGCCTGATTATTTTCTCGAAAATGGTCATTTACCTTTCATAGTAGGTAATTTTAAAATACTAATTAAGACTACCAGTATAAGGATCAAGATCCAATTAAAATAATGATAACTTTACATCGAGCTCTTAAATCAACACAATGTTAGTAAATACCATTATTGAAAAGCACAACAAACTAGAAATTAACTTTGACAAGGTAACAACACAAAATTGTTAATAAATTAGTAAAATTATCGTTAATTTTCATCAACAATACATGAAATTCAAGGTTCAAAATCGAATTACATAAACCATTGAAGATCCATGTCCATTTTTGGTAGACCCCGTTAGATGGTGTGTCATCAATAAAGGAAGTCCTCGATGCCTTAATCAGATTCTTGGCTAAATTGCAGCCCGAAGCAAATCAGATATTGTTGTACGAAGCGTCGGTAATGTTGCACCTTTTATATACCAATGCCTCCAAGACGTGTTAACAACGAAGCGTGCATTTTAACATTTCGACCTCAATTCATTCTTTGCCATAATGGCATCGGTATGTACAAGAGATGCATCAAAATATATTGTTGGTCGCTCTGATGAAGAGAGTCAAAGCTCACAAAACAAAGATTTTAAGTAGGGGTCTATTTCTTTGACACTTTGTTGAAATGTGTTAAAAATGTTCTTATTAATTTAGGCTTGTTGGCCGTGCAATTTTATATGAAAGCTTGGATGAGTCCTTTCTTTTGACATATGCAATGCAAGAAATATTTATTTCTTTCACATCTTTCCTATCTCTCAATGACCTAATATAATTACTAAAAATATGTCACATTTCACCACCATGTTGCTTTTATAGTGCATTTTGTCTATTACATCTATCTATATCTTTTGGGCAGCTTTTGTTTTAAACGATTTGAAAAAGTAGTGGACCACGGATAGATCCCTGTGGCACACCATTATTATGTCATTTGCTCCTACTTATGTTTCTTCAGCAAACATATGGAATTAACGATTAGTAAGCATTAAAGGTTAAACAATATTTTGGGCAACAGCAAGGTCCAATATTTTTGTCCAACATCATAATATATTGTATATTTATAACGCATATAAAACAAGAAGTAGAATAATAGTTCAAAAAAAGAAATTTGAAAACGTTAATACAGGTTAAGAGATTTGTGGATATTCAGCCATATTTTGGTCTTGTCCTTGCAGAAAATAGAAGGATACTGTATCACCACGTTTGGATTTAAACAACTTTCAGATCAGTTGAAGATTCTTTTAATATAGCCCAGAGGTCTTAGTCATGGCGCATTTACAAATCAATTATACAACGCTTTTGCAATTAAATGAGACCAGTCACAAATTATTTTTATCAATGATTATTTGACAGATTTATGGTATTTGCCAAGGAGGCCTTCAACGGTTGCTGGATCTCATTGCTAGAGGCTGTGTAGTATTTATCTATCACCCTCATGTAGATAGAAACCTTGACATTTGCATCATCCAGTGATAGTAAACTGATAATACTCACGTTCGTCGATTCAATGTGGACAACATATTATACTGCAATAGCATCGTTTTGTAACCATCAATTACATAATAAGGAATTCAATAATGGTAGAAAGAATTTAATAATGGTTTTATTAATTTTATTCTCACGTATAGTTGTTTAAAGTGCTACTCAATGATATTTTGTAAGTGTCTTTATTCAGTTTGACCCCTGTTTAATAAGAAATAAAAGTCAAGGGTCACATTTTAAAAGCCCATCTCTTGCTGCTAATTTTAATCACGAAAATGTGTGCAGAAGCGTTGCAAATATCTGCAATAGATTGAGAATTTATTATACGCTGCGTTTATTTTTTCCAAGTCCCTGTCAACGATTGAAGCTCCAGATAGGTGCACGATAAATTTCCCAGTTTAACCCATTGTAATCAAGGGCTTACATTCCTGAACCATTATGACACTCACAGATCAGCAACTTCGCTAAGAATTTGATTCTGAGTAGGATTTTACTCATGGGAGTAGATATAATAATATAGATAGAAGGTCTGGGATTACAGCTTACACCTGGAGCTACAAGAAGCTTCGCTCACCTTTGATGGTGGATGTTGTTTTTTTAATCGATGCCCTTACTACCCTCTATGAGCTGCTTATTTTGCCCAAAGATTTTGGAAATTAGCACTAGTGACCCTATTTGTTGGGGGTTACTCGCGAAACTCAATCCCTAAACTCAATGAAGTCCGTCAATACTATTAATACGCGGGCACTTATAACTCGACAACGGCTGAACTTGTATGATGCTTGGTTTTTTGGATTCTTCTCCGCTCCTTATACAAGAATAATAATTATAAAAAATTCCAAAAGCAAAATAATATAAATTACGACATTAATCTTAGTATGGAACGGATTTATTGACAACATCGCCATCTGTGAAAAATTCCATAACAAAAGCAGTAAATACTTGACAACCATTGAGTATCAAAACGTTCTAACCTCGCTCATTTTTGATAAAATTTCTGTCAAGCTTGCAGAATTATTTTTTAACATTTACAATTTAACAATTACAAATTCATAGTAAGAAAGCTAGTAATTGTATATTATATTATTTATTTTTATTTATAATATTATTTTTTTCCGTTAATACGGACCTACATGGAACTATTATTCATGTGACAATGACATCGTTGTTATGATTGAAATTGGATCGGTATTGTGATTAAAATGCAGAGTACCCCCTGATCGTATTATTTTTTGTTTTCTACAACACGAAATGTCATGCCATCAATTGGAACTTACTCATAAGTAGTAATCTACCAAATACTATTCATACCCAATTTTCTCTTCAGTTTTCTTAAATTTCTTACTGCGATTCTCTCATTGGTAGTTAGTTCAACTTCGGCGACGTGTGAAACAGTAAGTTCTTCAAACATAATATGATCACTACGTTAGCTCGGCGAGTTCTCGAAGAATTATTGTTATGTACGTGAGATTAATTAAATAATATCTCTGTTCATTGTTAAATAATCTCACCTCGTGGTTTCCAAATAGTTCGCTCATAATATTTCATGAAAAAAATCACACACTTTTAATTATGTCTACACTCTTGTTTTTAGAATCATAACCGTGGAGAAACGTCAGAGGAGCTGGGACAGTGGTGGGGGAACCTAGTTATATACGCATTGAAACTATTTTATACCTATATTAAAACTCTTTAAACTACCCTATACGATTGATTGTGACATTGCTCAACTTTAAATCTAGATTACGATGCGTCTCTGCCTAAGCATAATCTCTAATATAAATGAAAGTCGGGTTAGTGTGAATACTTATAACTCGAGATCGGCTGAACAGATTCTTCCGATGTTTGATTTATTGGATTCTTCTCCGCTCCGGATAACAGAATAACTAATAAACAGTTGATAAACTGGATTAGAAATATTATAAAATATAATATTAAAGTTAGTATGAAACGGATTTCCTGCGACGCCATAACTACAAAATTATGATGGAAGTTCCCTCTCATTCCTGCAAACGTAATTGCCGCTCTTACAGTAGCCCATCCCACTTACTCCAATTTTCATACAAAGTCAACATGGGGCACTTTCATAATATGTGCACATCGAATTAATTAGATTTTTTTTTTCATAAGGGCGCAGTGCACGCTGCACATTATGTACACATGAACGGGCCGCCTCGGGTTAGACCCACAGGACAACGTCTGTCGGGAAACCTAGTTCATTAATAAAAAGTTTGAGTTAAGTTTTATTTCAATTTTAATCTTAGTTTCTTAATCTAGGTATATTATAAAAATGGAGCCCGATTTTGCGTGGTCATCGCTCGAACGACTTAACCAACTATGCTTATTCTTTTTTTGTCGTGTTTTTTATTGTCATGAGAAGGTTTTTATGGAAGAAAATATTAATTAAAGTGCGCGGAAAATTATAAAATTAAAGAAAACTCAAAGTAGGTAACCTTCTTAGTGCTTTTTAGAATATAATTATCACTAGTGTGTATAACTAGTTGCGACCAGTGCTCGAAATGCAACTATAACTTATTTAAATTATAAGTTTGAACATTATTGAGGTTCCATTGTCAAAGAAAGATCGAGCGCTATTTCACAATTTTCTTTCCAAAACAATAACATGGATACGTCAAATTTGGAATGTAGATGTGTACAAAGTTTTTTTCTATTATTATCAAAGACAAACAGTACCTGTTAATCTGTTCTCAATTCATTTACCGTCATTCCAGCTCCACTTTCCATTTGAATTTGAAATGGGGGTTCGAGAAAAAATTACGAATATCATAAAGGGGAGGGTATTTAGTGATAATATCACGTGTATTTAATTTTTTCGCTAAACGTGTGGTTTCCATTGATTTATAATTTAGGCTCATTCAAAGTGAACACAAAAACACTTTTCACATATTTCAAACTAACCAAAGGGTCTAACCTACCTAGTGTCTTAAAAATGGAAATGGTCAGCACCATGTATCAAACCCACGAATTTCAATACAACGCGTTAACACCACCTCACAAAGCATCTTTAATAATAATTTTAATCATTCATCATCTTATTCTTTATAAGTAATATAGCAATTATTTCGATTGCCAAAGACCTTTCGTGTTTACGAGAGTGACAATATATTAGCAGCAACAATCAATTATTGTTGCAGTTTCATGAGCTCTGTTCTTGGTATTCTGTTTTCACCTTTTTAACGTCAGTAGGTAATTCACTTTTATAGAATTTTCACCATACCATGGATGTCAGCGTTAACTATTACACTAGAATTCTCTAAAGGATTACAGTTTTATCAATGCTATTTTTATTTCTTTATTTTGACAAAACACATTACAGAGGACAATTATACGTCATTAAAAGTAGAAACAATAGAAAGTTATGGCCTTAAACTAAGTTGACCTCCATCGAGACGTGTCGTATGTTACATAGTATAATATTGCTTTAAACACTTCTTCTTTTGTTGCCATGTCAGTTGGCCCCAACGTCGCTTAAAAGAACTCTGGAAATTTGTTTCTTAAACACAATATGATTTGGACTGCCTAGTATATCAAAACAATACTGCAGATAATCATAACCCCTAGACATTTGATACAATGGCGTCCTCAAACCCACTTTCGTCCTTAGTCTTGTCAATATATTTCTTCTTATATGCTATCGGATACCCTCAATGTTGGAAATTTGGCCATACAAGGCTATTTGGAGCCTCTTCTATTTGAATTCCGTTCTGTTTCTTAAATAAAAATGGATCTCATCGCCAGTGTCCTTTAATTTATATCTTTGGTGGCTGTCTTTTGTAGAAGTGATCATTTCTTCAGATATGCAAGCATCCGTATTTAGGTGACTTACTTATAACAATTTTCTGCCCAACCCTATACCTATACGTAGCTGTACCTGAGATTTCGATATCGGTTAGCATCTCTCCGAGAAATACTGAGCATTCGAAGAAGATGGATGAAAAATTTATTAGACTAAAGTCGCAGAATGTCGGCCAAGATGTCCGATGATATTAAGAAAGTAGAAAGTAGCGTGGAAAGCCTTTGTCCAGTACAGATCCAAGAAAAAAAGTTGATGTAAGTAACCAATTTCTAAAAACAGAACGCCTGGTTGATGATGCCATTTCTGTCATTCAAGTTCTACTATATCTCTCCAAAAATCTTTTTCGGTACATATAGAAATTTCTTACCATACTCCATAGTAAAGACTATGGAGCTTTTTATTAGCGCATCTATGTTGCTATAACTTACATAACCGTCGGCCATAGATGATATAAGATTTTTTTTTGCGGACAAGAACCCGTCACTCGAAAGACAATACAAAATTTCGCAGATATGACGGCGATATACAATAATATTATGATTGAAGGAAATTGGTCATGGAATTCTCATGAAATAATTAACTGTCATTTCCTATAAGCCAGGTACTTACCTCTGGTTTGATCATTAAGATCACACTACAGCAGGCCAAGAACCACCTTACGTAATGATGGTCGCTCTTCTAAACAAAAACAATACCCACAGACAGTGTTCAATATTTTCACTATCAATACAAGCCAGGGATTTTCAAATATTTTTCTACATTGGTTTGCAGCAAAGATCTGCATCTACTTCTCCATTCATTCTGTCCGGTCCTTTGCAGCTCTCTTTAGCACAATGTTAGATGCGCATTGCGCAGCCCATGTCCTCATATAATTCTAAAACTTATCGTGATGTTAAATGCGGCATATCCATCTGGTCCGCCTCTCTTATTATATGCTGTTTACAAGGTGTTTCCTTTCTTTGATTCTTCTGAGAATCTCGTCATTCGAGATGTCCGTCCAGCAAATTTCTAGAATTTATCCATACGACCACATTTTTGATATTGACGAATATATCAACAAATGGTATGAACAAACCGTCGGTAAAATGAGTGGTTTGTTCATACCATTTAAAATTCAAACGGTATTAGTCAATCATCAGTTGTTGATATTGACGGCTATTCTGAAATGAAAACAGACGATTGAGAGTTACGTCGTATCCAATTTTTATTGAGACTTTTGACATTTCTGTATTCTGAAAATGTTTTATCCAAAACATTAGTTAAGTACGCAACTACTGGCAACCGATAAAGTGCTAAGCAAGAGCTTCTTGCGTTGAGTTGGAACGTGAATTTTGAGAATTCTTCTTCTTCTTCGACCATGTCTGCTCCCTAGTTGGAGCATATGGACTCCACAAGTCCTCGCCACGCCACCCTGTCCCCCGCGGTCCTCACCGTCTCGTCCCAGCCGATTCCAGCACCCCGGAGATCAGCCTCGTACAGTCTCCTGATTGTTTGGAGGGGCCTACCGCGCCTTCTGTTACCTTCAGGGTGGTAGTCGAGGCTCAGGCGCGTGATGTCATCCGTAGGCTTCCTCAAGACGTGGCCCAGCCAGGTCAGTCGGCGGGACCTTATGGTAGAGGTGACGTCTTATGTAGAATACCAGTCATTATATTCGTTGAGATCTAGTCCTGAAAAAATGGACACAAGAATCTTTATAAATTAAGAAAGTTGTGTGAAATATTATTGATGTGGAAAAGTGTGTAGGATAAGCGGTATGATTATTGGATTATGTGGTATCTCTAAGTTTAAAGAGAGTCTCTAAGTTTAAAGAGAAATTTATTTTGGCGAATATTTATAAACTGGGTAAGTAAAAAAATCATAATATAATAGGGAAGGACCTTTTTTTCTATTTTATTTACCTCCAACCGTTTTCATTTGCTGCTTTTTTTTTGCTGAAAAAAAGCAGCAAATGAAAACTACCTAGCTACTCGTAAAAGAAATGTTGACTTAAGTATCTATTTGTTTTTGACATACGGGTATTTTGTTTTCAAAGTAAGGTTGGTAGGCATGTTTAATTGAGATGCAGGCATCAATAATGACTCGCGCAACATGTTCCGTCAATTTGGTCGATATTTGTTAAGAATATGAAAATATGAAATGTAGAGGAAATATGTGGATTTACATGTGTATATTAATACTTCAACTTCGTCATCATACTACTTATAACTACGTGAGTTATTAAACGTAAAAAAAATTTGACCTGCCCTGAACAACAACGGCACAATACAATCAAAACACAGCGCAAGACACAACAATTCATTGACTGAAATATCTCTAAAGCACATCACACACCATCAAGATACAAACAAACATACATCGCAGGTCACGACTATTCTTTTCATGCCGCGGTATTACCTGTGTATCCGCCGGCATTACCTCCGCTATCTCCTGGGTAAGGTCATTCACTTTGTCCTCTGCTCTATAGAGGAGGTACCTACTTACCACTAGCAATGGCAGGTCGTGTCACTTCTTAGAGGTGTCCAGAGCAGTGAGTACAAATATTTATTGGATGAGCAGAACCGAAAATTGGTTCCTTCATTCAACAGTCACGTGACTGAAGATACATTATCAATGATAATAATTCATTTTACTTTCATTGCACAAGATAACACAACAAAGCCCATAGGTACTTCCTTTAACTAATTCTATTTAAAACATAAAATTCCTCTGTGTTAACGCTAAAATATTAAAAACGAAAAATCGAATGTCACATAGCGCTACCGACAAACGTCACAGTTTGTATGAGTTTAACAGCAGTCTCGTGGTACTTCTTGTTGGAACCGTTGGTTGGAACCATGCGCAGTAGCACATTATATTTTTATCTAGTGTTGTTTTCTTCTCAAAGATCCAGAGACTACTTGATATTATCAGAGAGAGAGAAAGGAATATTCCTGTCCCTTTCTCTTTTGGAGTAATCATACGACAGTCATTTTGGTTTTCTTTTTCATAATTTGCACCTTTGCATCGAAGTAATATGGAAAGCGTCGGCGTTTAGTGTCGAGACGGAATTTAAACTGTTTGTGCATTTGTGTTCGCATTCTTCTGTATGGGTGTGAGTCTTGGCACCTGACCAAATCCCTAATGCGGTGTTCAGACGGGGCGAATATCGCCAGGACACCAAAATATCGCCAGCTAATTGAACCGTGTGAACAGATTGGCGATAAATCTGAAACGATAAAAATGATTGAAAGCGATATCGCCTCAAGTTGAACGCCTTTCAACTTTTGTATCTGGTGGAACGATTCACGCATGCGCAGATATGCGCGGCGTCCGTATGTTCTGTTTCTTGACAGTTGACAGCACTGCTCTAAATTTATTTCTCCTTAGAATCCAATTCCGCACCCAATATCTGCGTTTTTTTTTATTTTTCCTCAATTAGGAGTCTTTTTATATCGTCTAAAACAGTATTTTCAACTAACTCCAATTACTCCGCGACTTCTACCTCGACGTCCGCCATTTTTAAAACAATCAGCGCACCTGACAGATTGAATGTATATCGGTGGACTCGTGTGAACACATCAGACGATCAATGGGCGACCGAACGATATTTTTTTTTATGCAAGCGATATCGTCTGGCCTTATATCGCCCCGTCTGAACACCGCATAAGACAAACAGTATCAGTATTTGAAATGAAGTGCCTCAGCAGAATTTGGGTATATGTAAGATGGTACTACCGCACCCCGACAGACGCTATACTCCGGCACATTCAGCGTGCATGTACCCATCACTTCTACCATTATAATATGGAGAGTAGATGGACTTGGTTGGGACATGTGTTAAAGATGCCGAATGACAGTTACCCGAAGGGAAAGCTGTCCTTCCTCCGAAGGCGAGAAAGACCCTCTAATACCATGTTCCGTTCCTCGGAGGCGGAGCTGAAGGATCTGGCTATGGTGTGGGAGGAGGTAATTGAAGCTGCGCAAGATGGATACCTATTATCAAATAAAATTAATAAGTTGTCTAAGTGAACTTGCATATTTTTCTTCTTGGTGGAAAGTATTATAAATAAAACACCTTTAAAGCCCTTATCCAAAAAAAATATTTCTCCTGACATGTTTTGTAGATACACGCCCTACACGGTCACATGATATCAATGTTAGAAAAAAAATTTACACCCCACATTTTAATATATTTTATTCTTTTCCGAATCCGAACTTCGGTTTAAATACCTATATTTAAAGTATCCTATACGACCATGAAAAACAGCTCAAGATAAATAAAGAGACTTGCAAGGATATGTATATATTTTTTTTAAATTTCGGTATATCACATTCATTATCATAAGAGGTCATAAATATAAGGCGCCAGATCGAGCGCAATAGAGAGCTCTTGTTGCCTCTCTGTGCCTCTAAGTGGGCTGTAATGGGAGATTTGATTTGATCGATTTTCTATACCCCTTCCAACATAAAATTGTTCGATTTTTTAATTTTGGTTATGATCTAGGTAAGTAATACATCTTAATCTTAATATATATAAATCTCGTGTCACAATGTTTGTCCTCAATGGACTCCTAAACCACTTAGCCGATTATAATAAAATTCGCACACCATGTGCAGTTCGATCCAACTTGAGAGATAGGATAGTTTAAATCTCAAATTATAATCGCAATTTTAATTTATTGCTAATTATTTGTCTGTTATTATTTGACAGTCACAATAATTATCTGTTAACTCCAAATGATTCTAACAGATGTCGATACCTTTCGACTGGGTTGAGTAAGTAATCAATAGATGGCGCTGCTGTCACGGTGGTAAAGTGACGTGACACGATACATTGCAATGCAATTATTCCAGATTAACATAATATGCTATAAAATATTTTGAAAAAGTTAGGGATCTGTATGAAAACTAAATTATTTTTAAGTATCTATCTACCCGTGCGAAGCTGGGGCGGACCTCTAGTATTATAATAAATTTCTCCGGTATATTAGGAACTTGACTCTGTAGTACAGAGGTAACATAACCTTTCACCGCCCAACAATACGCGTAATTGTGTTCAATTTCCATCTCGATTTATACATTTCATTCTCGTTTGCATGCCATTAATTATGCACGTTAATCGTTACTATAAATCTCACCAAAATATTATTCCAATAGAGAAAACGTTTTGTTTTTGTTAAATAATATTCTCATCAGTGTTAAAAAGTATTTGTGTTTGGACCTAAACGAAACTTTTTTTTTTGTATGGACCTATATGAAGATATTTTTCTTTCAACAAAAATGGATATATTCATATCCTGGCGCCAAATGACATGACAGCAGTCGCAGTCTTTAATTTGGTTGCTCTCTTGTTCTCAATAATTTCCAACTTTAATCTCTATATTTCATTTATTAATAATGAAATATCTACTTACATACATTACATGTTGAGAATTCTCACGATTAGGAGTTTCGGAGACAAACAATGGCGAACGTTGTTATCGTAAAGTGATCACACTAAGCCAGCCTTCGAAATAACAGTAGAAGACGGTCGTAAGCCCGTAATGGTGTGTTCCTTTTATTAAAATCGAACAAGTCATTAGTTGTTACATAATTCTTATTTTTGTATGGATGTAGGTACATCAAGAAGGTATTTTGATAAACTTCCTGGCTATGTTAAAGAAACAAAACTGATATATCTACATTCACTGTATTTCATAATAGCAACTCGGCTATTTAAAAACAATATATTTTATAGTGGAAGAATGGTTAAATATATGAGTGGAAGGCTAATAAATAAAAAAAGGTTTAATATTATCATTAGTTTTTATTTTGTTAATATTATTTTATCATGAATCTCAAAATAGCTTCTTCATTTTATTTGTTTATAATGGCTTTTCACAGATTTCAGCAATAAATATTGACTTGCATGGCTTGAAATCTAGTTAATTGTTATCTAATAATGAATCCTCATAAAAATAATTCATACATTTTAACGTCGGTTGAGATCAATGATTGATATGCAATGTGTAGGTACACCCAAAAGTGATTTTTATCTACTTACTTCCTTTTCGTGCAAAGCGCAGACGGATCTTTAGAACGAAATGAATGGCTTTTTATTTTCTCAAATGGAGTCCTACTCATTTGAGTCGCGTCCTCAATTATTGTTTGACAGTTAATAATTTGCGTGATAGACGGAGAGAATATAAGGAACGCGATGCATTTCATTAATTTATTATAATATTTTGTTTTAATCTTTCGAGAACGCTTCATTTATGTGAAACTAGATTCAATATTATAATAATTTATTACTTTTTTATTCATTTTTATAAGACGGAAGATATTGGACGACAAAAACACAAGTGAAGTATATAATATACGCACACATTGATAGGGAGTTGGTGAAAAGTAAAAGGGATACTACTGTAAAACGTAGGTAATAAATAGTAGAGTGTAAGCTCATTTGTGGTTAAAGGATGTTGACTAAGGGTGAGGGACAGAAATAAGAGAGATGAAAGGAGAAAGAGGAAAGGGCAACCAATAGGAATTTAAAAAAAAAACATAAAAATATTCTGAAACTATTTCAGTTTCTTAGATATATTGTAAACGCAGGTAGCCCTCAGAATAGGTGGTGGGCGTGAACTGTATTTAGAAGAGGGATTGTGTGACGTACCTGGTATGCTGGTAAACGGATGTCTTCAGACCGGCCGGTTCTTGTAATTTTTCTTCTGCAATCTCTATTAATAGTTTTTCACCAAAAAACACATATTTGTTTCACCAACACGATACACATGGAACCATTTTCCCAACAACAATATGACAACAACAAAAAACAATACGACCGTAAAATAAATTAACATAAAGTTCTATTTTCAAAAATACTCATAACAATTTTATCATAGACAATTTAATAATGTTCGAAATAAATATGTATGTAGGTCACACAAGGGACAGAGGTAGGAACTTGGAAAATGAGGGGTTCTGCGTCTACATATATATTTTAGCTTATCGTTATGAAATGAAATATACATATCATACATTGTGGGATAACCAGCGAAAGATAATAAAGATTTTACATGACATGTGTTCTTCTTTGACATTCTTTTAAATCAACCGGGTTCGAAAACAATGTAAGAATGACACATTCTTGAAGGTCGATGTCACACATCTCACAATAATATAGTATTTAGTAGATCGCCAGTTTTTTTTGTAACTGATCAACTAAGTACGCATTTTGATAATCGTGATAAAATGTGTTTCTTAACACCCCTAATAAAGATAATGTTTATATTTTAAAGTCACTAGAACGAATTAGAATCTGAACCGTCATCAGGTCAGTTTCGAAAGAGCAGTCGCTAATAATTATGATTATAATAGCAGAACTCGCGTTATTTTGATTTGCGCCTGCGATTTCATAAAAAAAAAAACGCCTCGACATTTTCTCACATTATTATCACCAAAGCTGCCATATTAATTTTTATACATTTTTCATTATATTACTCAACTATATTATAAAACAATGATTAAAAATATTATAATTCGCTTAGAGCTCACCCACAGACGAAGGCGCTGCTGTCGCAATATCGCATTCAATTGTTTTAAGTACCGTGTTATCATGTTTTATATCGTTCTTGATTCAGAGTAAAAATATGATTTTCAACGCGTGAAGTGTGTTGAATATAATATGGCTGGATGCTGTTTCGACATTGCGAATTTGTTACACTTTAATGAAGAACATTATTAGAAGCTTAGGGGCACATCAGTACTAGTTAGTTCATTAATCAATCGTACCTAAAACTGCTATGTTAGTTCCGTACTTACATATCGTTATAGATAGATCTTGGTTTTAGTTTTGAAGATTATTCAAAAGATGTCTCATTCCATTTAAAAACGGTAATATATTCCACATAAAAAAATTACGTTTGTAAGTTAATGCTTGAAATAATAAAAATAATAAAGAAATAATTTTCTAAAACTTGAAATTATACAATGATTTAAAACATAAAGTTTGAGAATTTAACAACATTTCGACCACGATTTTGATTTATTATTCCAGATCGTTTGTTTGTAAAACCAGCAAATTGGTATCTTTTGTCGATCGAAATAGAAGAAAACTATGATTGGTTCGAAGCTTCAAACTGATTATTCTTTTTAATATTTATATTATTTTCTCGTTGTTTTTTTTTATTAGTTGTTCTGTTATGCGGAGTGGTGAAGGATCTAATAAATCAAACATCGGAAGAATCAGTTCAACCGATCTCGAGTTATATGTAAGTGTTCGCACTAACCCGACTTCCGTTTATATTATAAGATGTGTTTGATTCCGTATCGTTATATTCGCGAAAAAGGTCATTTTGCTCGTGGTAATTACGTATAATATATAACTAACTAGCTTTCCCGACAGACGTCGTCCTGTGCTCCTAACTCTGAATATTGAATTAGATATATTTTTATAATGATAAACTTGTTACCTTTTAACCAATATAATTTTGATTGACGCATCTGTTACAAACCATATTTTCTCCATCGCACCAACTATTAAACAAATGGCAGTTCCTGTTAAACTTTAATTTAATTGCATTTTTTTAAAATTTGAATAAACAGTAGGTATATTGTTAAAAGTACCAAGAAGATTATCTACATAGGGTTTTCTTTGATCTTCTAACTATCCAGGCAACTTTCTTAATGTTTCTTTCGTAAGTAGGTACCTGCTCTTGATAAAAGTCACGACACGACAAAAAAAAATAATTAGCGAAATCGGCCCAGCCGGCGTGATGCGATGAAATCGGGAAATAGCTCCTCTTTTTTATATACCTAATAGATTAAGATGGCCAGTGTTGATTTTTTAAAGCAGTCACTACTTCTTGGTGCGGGTCGGGCTGCTGCAGATTTGTCTCCTCCGGGCTGGCTTGCAGTGTGCGGGGGGCCTTAAAAGGGAGAATGTTATATTATGTCACTGCTTCTTCCTCTCAACATCCTTTGGTACCTCATAAACCAAAATATGACATAACTTTTTGAATATTTTTACATATTATTATTCAATTTCATAATTTGTCACAAGTGAAAAATATTCGAAATCATTATTTTGATGTGTCAATTTAGTTCTTTTTGGCCCAAACAGTAACAAGTGGTAAGTGTAAGGTACCCGAGCGGTAATCAGTTTGATATTTTGACCAATCAATGGTATACGGTTTAGTTGGTGTTAGTGTTAGGCGAACGAAAGGTCATTGTAAGTATTGAGTAGTTAGTCCAACGTAATAATAATATGTAGGTAGGTAAGTGCATTAAATTTAACAGCGACAGCCTACTTATTATAATAATGTGCAAATCTTTTCATTCTGTGGCTTTGAGGTTATTTCAATCTTCCCACAATAATTCAGTAAAATTTGGTTTAAATGGGGTATATTATTTCACAAACATATAAAATACGTTAATAGGATTCACATGTGATTTATTTCCTATTACACCGCCATCTCTTGGATTTTTTTTAAAAAGGTAAAGCAATTATACAGGCATTGTTTCGATTTTAAACTAATGACCCATCGAACTACATCCCGCATCCGAATAACCGATAACTATTACAATATAATGAATTAAATTATTAGCTAAATTTAATGAAGTCTTTTGTCGTAAATCACATTATTTTATTCATGTAAAAAGTAATTTTTGTAATTTTCTGGGAAGAAAATTCTTTTAACGCCTTACGAATGATTTGCTTAGTACGAAGTAGTGCATATTCTTCGTTACAAAAAAAAAATACTATTTTCGCGAATGTTTTTTTTTTCAATTTGGTTAGCCACATAATATATCGAAATAATCAAGCCAATATTTAAAAGTTAAGGAAACTATTAATACATTTTTATCAATTTTTTTTATGTAATTTTTTTTATTTCTGTTTTTCATTAATTTTGTACTTGATTAGGTCCACCTCTACGGCTAAAAAAGTGTAGATATGTAACTTAAAACTCCCAAGTTCTTCCGAAATTCCCAACTTTCCACTTGGGGCTGGAATATTTCCTGTAATTGGAATAACCGGATCGGTTGGCTGTACTGAAACAATTGAAATTGGACTTTTGTCAAATTGTCTAAATTTATGAGAGGTTTTGTATTTACAGATTCTGAACGTTAAATTGTAATAAACAAAACCTATAACCCCGACTCTTATTCAAAGTGAAGCCCAAATATTTCGACGTTTGACAGTTTCGTTGGCAAAAAAGTGGAGTGTACTCAAAAGATGGTTTTTTTGACCTTTTGGTAATTCATCCATTATGATGCTTTGTGCCAAAAACACTATTAATTTAATTTTAAATACAGCCTTTAAAGACCTTAAAATTCAATATAATAATCCTTACAAAATAACAAAATTCTTATATACTAAACTAATAATTATAGTCTTATTGATGGCTTTTATAATAATTTGAATCTAAATGTATCCCCTTTTACCATAAAGTAAAATCTAACTACATATCTAAATTTAGTATCGAATCTCTATACATTTCCTTTTGCCAATCGATTTGTTAAAGTGTCAGTCAATGCGGCTTCACTTTTTTGCTATGAAAAGATATAAGAATGCTGCATCTAGCTGGTTTCAACTAAAAAAAAACTATTTTGAGGCCTTATAGTTACGTTAATGTTATCAGCACAAAAAAAATACTAGATTCATCTAAAAAATCCTATAACTAGACCATTATTATTAAAAATTATTAATGGGCAAACCAAAAAATAAACATTTTAAGTAAAGTTTGAATCATTGGTCTATGATTACACTTTAACATAACCTTCAAATCGAAATTAGATGTATATTTTTACTATGAGAAAATTCAACAAAATCAACGAAACATAACAAGAGTTTTAAAAGGGCACATTACGAATTAAATTTTATTATAAATAGCTAACCTGTCACTAGTAATTATAGATGATCTCGTTTTACACAAAGTTTACAGAAAAAAATGTAAGTAAAGTCTATAGAGAGAGAAGATTCAATGTCACTCCATTTTTAAAACCTCTCAAATGTCAAGATTACGAGCTATAGATAGAAAACTATATCGTTTTTACTAACATTATTTTTTCTTTGATATAATAATAATACATCAATCTTTTATCTTAAATAGAGTTATTTTGTTTAAGAAAAAAAAACATTAACTAACTTGTATCATTATTATTATTATTGAACATCTTTTAGACAGATAATCATTATGTCATGTTTTTTAGGTTATGTTTTATTAGTGAACACGAAAATAATGTGTATTTTATTCGATATTATTTACAAAGAAATACTTAAATATATGATGGAGAAATAATCAAAACGTTATTTTGTACAAAATAATTTAATCTGGGCTCACCCAAAGTAAAACACAAATACACTTTCGAAAAAATACCATTTATGTTACTTTTTTTTTTCTTGATCAATAAATATTTGTAAAAAATATTTTTTTCGTTGACTTCTGATCTTTTTACCTTGATTTTTACGTGTCGAATGAGGCTTAGATATTTCTTTACTTCCGACATTTTACCTTGTCTCATAATACCTGTCAAACCGAATGAAATTCTCGGTTTCAAAAAAATGTCGCTTGGTAAAATTTCTCTTGAAGTTTTCATTATGATTGTTGTCGCTTTGCAAAATGTATTCTACTGTTTTTATTCTTATTCTTGTCGATTATAAATCTTTTAATGGATTATCTACATAATATTTTTTTTATTATTAATTAGGCATTCCACCCTCAAAGAGTGATTTGTGACCACTCCGTTTATATTTTTGAAGGCGCATCAATCGTAGAAAATAGACGTTAAGGTCAGATATTAATATGCCCAGAGCCGTACAAAATGATGGAGAAGGTTCTTAAATACAATTTTCTGCATTAAGTTTAATATATTTAAAGCTATTTAAAAAAAACTCTATTTTTTAGGATCTTCATACAAATTTCTCAAAAAGACAGTAAGCCATCTTTTGGAAACAATATTACTCATGTAAACGTTGAATGGAATCTTGGTATTACGGTATGAAAATGTAATAAAATAATTGTAGATTGATTTGTTATACATATAAATGTTATTCAAATCTTATTATTCCCAATAAATAAAGATTTAATGAAAAAAAATTGCAAAATAATTCCTCCATTTTGAAGTTTGACAGCTGCCTTCATCACACATAGCACAAATCACCCTCTATGGGTGAAATTCCCAATTAATTATCACACATTAGAGGGTGTAGGGAATGTAGCTAAGATTCAAACCACAGAGCTCTATCTATGAAAACTTGCAAATTATGTCGGTAGGTTCGTATAATATTATGAGGTCGGTAAAACAAAAATTGTAAAAGTGTCATTCTTCTTTTCTGTGCTTATGTCAGTTTTAGAGGTCTGTTAAGCAATGGGAAGCTAGACTAGAACCTGCCTGCCGATCAAGCCTGACAATCGGAATCAAAAACGTAAAGCATGACGGGTATAAGCTAGTATTATATTATTATTTAAAATGGCGGTTAAGATGTTCATTGTTCAGGTATGTTTTATATATTATTGTCCCTTATGCGGAACGCAATCAATTGGTGGTTAGTAATAAAAACAATGCCAGTGTTTACTGATATGTCGTTTGGTCGGTATGTTTTTGTGTTATGTCGTTGTTTTTGCTTTATATTTTCTTCTGATGGTACCCGAAGTTGCTGATATTTCTGGTGAAAGCTTATCGGTTCAGATACTACAATCCTGGTCCTGTCTAGCTCGACCGTTTGGCAACCACAATGTATGTTTTCTGCCAGCCCTTCGACATCTTTCTGCCCATCATGGCCAATTTTAGTAGATGGTATTTTTAAAATAACTAGTGGTCGACCGGTGCTCGAAATTCGACCATAACTTGAAATGTTGAAAGGTTCAAACCTTTTTTCTATTATATACTGTTGAAGACAAACAGTATTAATCTATTCTCAATTTGACCACGGATAAAAAAAATATAAAATGCGTCTGTGTATTAGTGGATTAGCGGATTTGTCTCCTTCGGGCTGGCTTGCGGTGTGCGGGGGGCCTTAAAGGGAGAATGAATGAATGAATACGCGTCTGTGTCAATGTCAAATACATCGAAGTGTGTGAGTGTCAAATACATAACATTACAGTGGTGTTTGTAATGTTTTTTTTGTTGATTTAATCTATTTTTTATGCATAACTTAAAAAATATTAGCATTAGCCAGTCGCCACTCCTTCTCTATATATAAACTATAAGTGTGCGAAATTTCATACTCCTCCGTCAGCGCAATTTTCGTAAAAAATAGCCACAAAATTTTTCTTTCACGTATTAATATATATATATATATTGATTTATAATAGGAATTGGAATCCAATATTCAAAGTAAAGACAGGACAAACATCTGTCGGGACAGATAGTTAAATAAAATACTTGATGTGTTCTACGATTAGAAAAATCCATAAATAATTACAATCCATAATGGACTTTATCTTAAATATGAATGGATTTATCACTTTTAAAGCATTTAAGATAGTGCATTGTTATAAACATCGTATATGGGAGATATAGAATTTAATTGAAACATATTGCAATAATTAGTTATATAATTATACGACTTATCTGTTGCACAGATCAATCCCACGTGAATGAGTAGAGATGAAAATTTATAATTATTATTATGAACTAATGTGCGAATTCAATCTATTGAGAAATCATCTTGAGTTTTATATAAAAAAGAGATTTAATACGGGCAATAAATTAAAATATTTAAACATAAAGTGCATACTTATGTCAAAAATGTCATGTTATAATCTGTTAAGCTATTTATTACTTTGTAACTTAATTAAGATTAAGATAAAAATCATAGCTTCTATTACCTATGTTAGATTTATAGAATTTTTTTAATGAGTCTGGATTCACTAAATATGTACACAAATACACTTTTGACTGATTCGACACAAACCAAAAGGTTGTGTCGTGAAATTAGAAATGGTCGGGACCGGAATTCGAACCTTCGACCTTCAGTACGCCGTGCGTACAAAATCCGCCGACTTGCACCACTGGGTTACCAACCAACTCTTTGAGATTGATTGAAATTGCCGTTTTTATATTCTTCGTAAAACAGGCTGCAGTCTTACATTTTTTTTCCATAATTGTTGGTTCTTTAAAAAGGGTATGCAAAGAGAGCGGACCTCAAAATAATTTTTGTACAAACACACTTTCTTTACTTCCTCCATAGATATGACAACATTTCTCATACAGTTTGTTATATTTCTTTTTCCTATGGCCTGGTCCACGAACTTCATTTTTTATTAATCGTCATATCAACTTTTTACTTACGAACGAAAATTATAAGTACGAAAATATTTCCCTTAGGCCCATCGCGCACTAGGCAGCCTGGCTGCGGCAGCCAGTAAAACATATGACGTTGTATGGGAGCCCGCGCACTAGGCAGCCACGATTTCCTACGAATATTCTGGCTGCTGCCTAGTGCGCGATGGGCCTTAGTCCCCTAGTACAAAAAAAATATTAAATATATTTCACACTGGTTTACAGGTCTTCAACAAAATTAACAAGTTACGGACAGAGAAGCTTTTTGACTATATACCTCCATACATACCTACTTTGTCAACATATTATTATTAAGACAGGTAAATTGTGCCCCATAACAATATTATGACATATCATTCTAAATTTGAAAAACTTCACAGTGTTGCCTGTGATAAAAATCAGTTTAATGCCTCCTGTTCATGGAGTTGCATAACAACGCCATACCTATTAATTGTGCACATTAATAAAAATGAAAGCTATAAAATATACATATAATTAATAATAATAATAGCACGGTACGTACTCGATCAAAACGAAATGTTAATATAATACACGTGGTCAGTGATTCAATTTTACGAACAACATCGAGATAATTTTTACGAACGTGCTCGAAATGTCAAGAAAACCAGTATTTTAATTTTGAATATGGAGCACATTCTTCTTCACCGTATTTTAAAAATATTATAAATGTCATCACTTTATTATCCGCTTACACTGTTCGCAGAAAAAGCAGTTTGCATTGAAATTTTTTTGAATTTATTACATGTTTCGAAATTAATATTTTTATTATTTATTTAAGTGGTACAAATAATCATTTTAATAAGCTCAATTTTAGTTCTATGACATTTTGACTACTTATTCAACATTTTCATTGATGTAGGAACAGAATTCCTGATGATGTAGGGATCTGAAATGTGGACATGGACAAACATTGCGGAATGTGTTATAAAAATGCAGTAGGGATGAAACATTTATGATGAATATGTGGAATGACTCAGTGGATATGAAAAGAAATGAGAATATTAGGAAAGTACATAAATGATCTTATGTGGCATGGAAGTGTCGTATGATGTAAGTGTTATAACTCGAGATCGGCTCAACAAATTCTTCCGATGTGTAATTTATTGGATTCTTCCCCGCTCCAGATAACAGAATAATTAATAAAAAGTTGAAAAAAAAAAATGGATAAGAAATAATATAAAATATAATATCAAAGTTAGTATGGGACGAATTTCTTGCGTCGCCATCTTTGAAAAAATCTAACAACAAAATAATTGTCTTCTGCATCTGCAACTTCTCACTCTCGCGTACGTAATTGCTACTTTTACAGTACACTACTTTTACATTTCGGGGGTTTTAGAAATTTTTCATATATTCTCGCGTTGATCCCATCTGAGCATTGAATACGAATGAAATATGGACGTTTTAGAATGAATATTTTAATGTTACCAGTCAGGGTATTAAAATTTGTGGATAAACAAATAAATTGTTTCATTTAAATTATTATTTAAATAAATCCACCAAGAATGCACGTTCAGTTCGTTAATTTTATATTTTAATCCATTTTTGAAATTTAATTGGTGTTTGACGGAAACTGTCAGCTTGATAGAGAGATTAGTTTGATAGTTGGTGCGATTGGAAAAATGTGGATGAAAAATAATATATACTTTTTAAAACAGATGCCGGGGTTATTTAATCTATCACTAAGCCGATTCGAATTCGATATTCATAGTTAGGACCGCAGGACAACGTCTGTCGGGAAAGCTAGTTTGAAATAAAATGAGACATCAACAAAAATTGATATATTTATATCCTGGTGCCAACTACAAGACAGCAGTCGCTATCCATAAAGTTTGTTGCTCTACTTATCAAATATGGCACAACAAAGAATCATATTTTGTTGTGAGCGACTGAAAATGAAGTGGATAGATAGTTTATGTAAGTGATACGAAGTTAACAGACATATCCAGTAATCTATAAGACATTTCAAGCATACTAAGGTTTCATTGTTTGTTGTTACAGATTCAAGAAGTGGCGAAGAAGATGAAAAAAGATCGCCTGGGCAACTCTGGAGGATTGGTCATGGCGACTGCGAAGAATGTAGTAATCTTTCTTTTCGGTAAGTTTACTAAATACATCCTTATTTCATTCTCATATAGGTATTCTTCTTTTTTCTCGTTTCTAGGCTCAAATTTGGACACTCAAACTTGTCAAAACGATACAGTAAAAACATCACATTGCTATGTACGTAATATATGTAATAAAACAAATATTAAAACCATTGTAAATAAACGGTATTATAACATTAATAACAGCCGTGCGATACCAGATGTAAAGAGTTCAAAATCACACTTTGTCACGGGTTATAAAAACACAGTAAGCTTCTTGAAGCTTTTGTCGTTAAAGAGAAAGATGGTCGGCACCTGGGATCGAATCCACGACCTTCGCATGACAACAGTACGAAAGTCGGCGTCGTATTCGTTAGGCTACCAAATACTTCTTTCGAATTATATATACCTAACTATAAAGTGTTAGATGTGAAAGGTATCATCAAATTTGACCGATACTGTCGAATTAAAAATGAATGCATGAAGAAATACGATGAGAAAACAATTACATGAGTTATCCTTTCAGTATTTTCATCGATTGTTAAATCTAACCAGTGGTCATCCTCACTCTTGAGGGTGGTGGTCATCATGCTTGGTGGGCTCTGTCGCAGACCATTGTTCTCCAGGCTTGTCTGTCTACTCCAGATGACCGGAGCTATGTTCTGCCTTATTTCGTCGAACCAATGCATTGGCGATCTACATTTTTTCGGTCTTATTACCGTGCAATATCACCTATTCTAAGTTTTCTTTTCCCCTGCGAGCTACTCGACAAATATTATGTATTTTATCGTCAAAGCGCACCTTCGTTGTTGAATCTATTCATATGAACTTCAGAAAATAAAAGGCTTTTTTTTTTCAATATGAGACAGGACCTACTCTGATATTTGACCCTTTGTTAATATCAAAGGGCAACCATGATCTTAAAGAAATTTACAATTTTAATAAAACTGGATTGGACGGACGATCTTATTCAATTCTCAATGTTATTGGTAGGAAATAATTTCTTAAAATTTGTGGTTGTATTCCTCCTGTGGTTTCAATCCTGTGGATTAGTTTGCAGCAAGCGCGAATAATATCTCCTGCACTACTCCGCTGTTCTCTTCAATTCTATATATGAACTGCACTCCATGTCCTGACATATCTGTTGCAAATATTCCTAACGCGGACGTCATCTGCCAATCAAACCCTCGACCATTGTTTTCCTCCAATATTTTTTCCCCCAGTAAATCTCCGTATCTCATTACTTGCCCCAGCCATCTTTCGTCTTTTTCTGATATGGAGATCATTATTTGCCGTCAGTCTTTTACGTTCTCCTTTGCCGATTCACCAAGTCTCTCATCCATATAGTAAAATGCTCCATACCATACATACATAGGTATTGTACTATCATTATTTTTTCTGTATGAACACTTATCCACAGGATTCACGACGAGTTCATCGAAAATCAATTCATCGAATGATCAATTCATCGAAAATCAATTGATCGAAAATCAATTCATCGAAAACGAGTTCGTCGAAAATCAATTCATCGAATGATCAATTCATCGAATGATCAATTCATCGAAAACCATTATTATGAAGATATTTTAGAGAAATTGTTTATGACCTAATAAAAGGTAAAGCTTCAGTTTGGTCACTCCTATAAATTAAAGATGGCGGCGATTTTGACATACGTTGGAGTATTTTTTTTTAATATCTTTATTAGTCTCATATAATCGCCTAAAACAGCGTCTGTACCCTTCGCCCCCCTCGAAGATGTTGGCAGATCTTGTCACGTTCGTCCGTCCGTCTGTCTGTGTGTCTGTCTCGTCCGTTTGTTAGTTTATTTATTTATTTGTTTGTTTATTTATTTATTTATATATATTATTTATTTATTTATATATTTAGTTATTTATATATTTAGTTATTTATCTATCTGTCCGTCTGTCCGCCCGTCTGTCTGTCTGTCCGTCTATCTATTTATCTATTTATTTCACATTTCTCTGTTATCTACTACAAATATCGACGACAAATACTAAAATACGCTTTTCGACACAAAAAAACAAAGAAAAGTGATAGATAAAAATAAATATCGCATATTTTGAAAGCGTGTGATATTATTTTATCGCACGATATGAAAATAGGCCCATTTTCTAAATTGAAGTCCAAATATTTCAACACATGAGTTTGGTTGTCAAAAAGGCTAGTCTCTCAAATATCTTAAAAATATTTATTTTCGATGAATTGGTCATTCGATGAATTGATTTTCGATGAATTGATTTTCGATGAATTGATTTTCGATGAATTGATTTTCGATTATATGATTTTCGATGAATTGATTTTCGATGAACTCGTCGGTTACCATCCACAGTATTACTTATTTCTTCGATAAGATTTTATTTGGTTACAATGAATCTCAACACATTTTAAAAAGTAACACTTTATCGTAAAAAAACTCTCACGAGTTACTTAAACCTGGCTGATATCAATTAGCATAGGCCACTAAAGTAAGTTACATGTTAAGATTTTATGTAACTACGTAAGAATTTCATTTATCACAAGCTTTTAGAACGAGTAAATACCAGTGGCGTGCAATTAATTAACATAATTAAAAAAAAAATTTTTTTCATTCAACTTGTGATATATCTTACAACGAGAGAACATACCTATGCGCGCACAAGCATTCTACCTCGCCTATGAAGTGCCGATGCGCGTGTGCACATATTATGAAATAATTTTGTTGACTTTGTATGAAAATTGGAGCAAGTGGGATGGGCTACTATAAGAGCGGCAATTGCGTTTGGGAGAATGAGAGGGAACAACCGTCATTAGCAGTAAACAATAAATTTGTTTTTATGGCGTCACAGGAAATCCGTTCCATACTAACGTTAATATTATATTTTATATTAATTCTTTTCAATTTTTTTTCTACTTTTTATTAGTAATTTTGTTATCCGGAGCAAGCAGAATCCAATAAATCAAACATCGAAAGAATCTGTTCAGCCGATCTCGAGTTATACCTAAGTGTTCGCACTAACCCGACTTTTATTTTTATTATAAGATGATGAACTTGTTTGCAGTAAAAATTACAATTGAAATTTTGTATATACTTTATGTTGACATCTAAACTAGCAATTTAAAAATAATTCAAAATCTGATGGTGAACACTACAAGAATTCTTAAATCTAACCTTTTTTTTTAAATCTGCACAAAAAAGAGCTGCACGCCACTGATGCAAATCTACATACTGTACTACGTTATCACGTACGCATTAAAATAATCTACATTACATCATGCAGATTCAATAAAACATTAAAACTATGTACAAGTTTATAATTTAAAATGGGAGCATAGATTATAGAGATAAATAAAGATCCAATTAATACATTCTATTTTTAAATAACAATCTTTCCATTTAAAATGTTTAAATAATTACATTAAATAAAATAATTTAGTTTATCATCCGTGAGATAAAAATTCATTGACAGTTGAAACTGTATTCATTAATTTCAGAATAAACAGCAAAACCCGTTGGACGACAGACATTGAACAGGGTCATTAATAATTGTCTTGCATCTATCGTCCATAAAGGGTACCAATTTTACTCTTGATCAATCTTACATTTCTTCCTGTAGCAACAGTTGCATGTAGAAATCTCTATTCAAGGATCACATTTTTTCCGATAATTTATTTCCCGCGAATAGGTATATTTACTTATTATTGTCATAGCAACCATCGACTTTCAAACGAAAAATATTTCGCGTGAGGTTAGTTAGTGAGTGTTTTAACAAAATGATCAAGTTACAGACGAACATCCTATTTATTATTATTTTTTTTTTTTTTTAAATGAATCTGTGGTCACTCAAAGTGAACACAAATACACTCCTTGACTCTTTCACAGTAAGCTACTTAAAGCTTGTGTCGTGAAAGAGGAAGATGGTCGGCACCTGGGATCGAACCACGACGTCCGCAGTACGAAAGCCGGCGTTGTTATTTAAGATTATCGGATTTAGAATAGGGTACCGTACCCCTTACAAATAATAGCAGATTCATCCCACTTTATTTCTTTTGATTCTAATTACATTTTTTCATTGTTTGTCCTACAAGGGATACATAGTTTGAATCATATAGTATAACGAATATGTAACAACTAATGACTATAACAATTCATAACTTTACTGATGTTCGATTTTTAAATGGAACAAACCACTACGGACTTACGACCGTCTTCTACTGTGATTTCGAAGGCTGGCTAAATGTTAACAACGTTCGCCATTAGGTGGTAATGTTTTAGTGTCCGAAACTCCAAATCATGAGTATTCTCGACATGTTCATCATGTCAAAAAAAATCCCATGTATACCTACAACAAGTAGATATTTAATAATAATTAATGAAATATACCTAGAGATAAAAGTTGGAAATTATTGAGAACAAGAGAGCAACCAAATTTAAAGACTGCGACTCCTGTCATGTATTTGGCGCCAGGATATGAATATATCCATATAGTACCTATATTTTGACAAATAAAACATTCTTATCAATTCAAAGAATGACCAGCTTTTAATTAGGTAGGTACCTATCAAAATTGATATTTATTTATGAAAATGTCTTTCAAAATAAGCACGATCTATATGGAACAAATAAAATATTTTGATGGATGCTTGTGATCTGTGTTCTAATAAAATAGTTAAGAGATTTCTATTACATAATTTTTAGTCGCGATTTGATTACATATTATGATCGCAGTTCATAAGGTCGATTATGGGGTGAATCAATTTTTCAAAAGAGTTGTCACACACAACATAGAAACATCGATCGATGCGGATCATCTAACGAAATCATATTGGATATTGTTGTCTATTATAACGACAAAATGTTTCGATATTCTTGTATGTTATGACTGTTTAATTTTTAAATCGATGCATTGTAGATACAATAAATTGAATTTCAAAATCATACTATGAACAGATGTATGAACCTATCGAATGTCTCGTTTAAACTGGACATTCGTTCTCCGAATGGTTTTGTGTTAATTGTGTGTGATGTTTAAAAAAAAAATCACCAGACAATATGGATCTTATTAACCATGTTAATAAGCATTCTTACTGTATAGTAAAAAGTTTATTTTTACTGCTAAATTATTTGAGAGTTTGTAAAGGAATCAAAATTATTGATCAGTTTTTTTCTTCTCATGGGGATATTGGGCGCTTCGATCCATTAATGGTCCCCTGCTTTCTCATGGTGTCTTCTAAATAGAGCTTCCCTTCTTGCTCTGGCACAAACCGTTGTATCACAGTCCGTAAGGAGGTAGTGAGGAGTTTCTGCTCCTTCTTCACAGGATCTGCAGGGCCCATCATTCTCGAGACCCATCTTCCTCAGGTTTTTCCTTTACAGTGACTCGCTAAGAAGCCGATTAGGATTTTAAGAGCTATTACTTAACATCATTCATGTTTTGTTTCTTCTGGTTTAAAATCACCAAAGAAGTTCCTTGGATTGCGTAAGTCTAGCAAGGTTGTTCCATTTTTCCCTTCCCTTCCTTCGTATTTATTTTTGGAAGAACTTGCGTCGCAAAGAATTATGGTCCAACTAAGTGCGTTACTGCCCCCTTTGATCAACATTACCATTCCCTTCTCTTCCAAAAAAGGTTATTATTTCTCTTATTCTATCTCTCAAGCAGTGTAACTTCCTTTAAGCCATTGTACATAAAAATGATTTTAAAATTGTAGATGCGTAAAATAACAAGACATGAGCTGTATGGACAGAACGCGAGTTTCATGGTTTAAAAATCCTTTAACAACCGTGTTCGGTTCGAACTCTAATGGGGTTTTTTTATTTGGAGCGATAGAACAAAAGAAAGCAGAAGTGGCGTTCTTTTGTTAGACAAATAATTGATTACGGTGAATTCTCCAGCGCGCACATCTGGCTACTCTATTCTCGCTTCTGACATCTGACCTCTGCATGATTATTCCGAGGTATGCAGATCTAGAGTTGTGTGATTGGTAATGTCCGAATTTTGGAGCAACGATTCTATCTGATGGCGTGTGTAATAAAACATATTATTATTATGAAATTTTAGTAACTATCAAATCGATTGCATAATACAACGGAATTTTTATCAAAGAATCGTGGCCGATATGGCGAAGAAAGTTCAAACAAATAAATACCACATGGTTGGCAGACATATTACAGTAATAGTTTATTATAAAGGTGGACTTTTTTATAAAGAAACTCCTAGGACCATATTATTATGACAAAACTAGTAGATCTTTTGTAACATTTCATTCACGGAGAGCTACCTTTTGTTGAGCCTCGTCTCCAGATGCCTTTTGCAGAGTGTCAGTATCTTCTTCCGGCTCATGACCTTGTAAAAAAGTCTCCTCAATTGTTTTTGGATGCCTTTGGAATATAGGTACTAACAGAGGATTCCCATCTGCCGTTTGCAACAATTTTATATGGTTGTTTGACTACTGATGTGGAGGTATTGGGTATACCCTCATATCAAGTTCTCTTTGTGGGGTTGTTAGGAGTACTCTCAACTCCATCTACATCAGAAGCTATGGCTTAAAAACTCATCATTATTTCGCGTTTATTAAAAAAAATTGAAGAGTTATATTTTGACTTAGGTCTCTTTGCTTTCTTTTCTTTCTTTTATTTTATATTTTACTTCCTTCGCTGGTCTTAGAAGGCACACAATTACAATTTCAGATTATTATTAAAATTCGTTGGTCAGCAATAAATTCTTCATCTGTTTTCCGAAGCTTTTCCCATTTGTCAGCCTCTTGGCGATTTTGCGAGTAAAATGAAGGATTTTTGTAATAACTGGAGAAAACGCAAATAAAGAACGTTCAACATTTTCTCTATCTCTCTCTTCCTAATAGTTAATGATTAAGCACTAGTAAATACGTAATCAAGGCGTGTTATTAAGTTAGCCTAGGAAAATTTTTAAAACGCTTTAGATCTTTCTAACTGACTAATTCGGTTAAGCACCCAGGAGCTACAATATACTTCAAGGCTCTGCATGAATGAAGTGTAACATCATGGAAGGGCTTTGAATTCAAATCCTGGTGAAAGGATGAGAAGAAAACAAACGATCTTCTCGGCTAACTGTCTTTTGGCATCCTTAACACATTTCCTAACCATGCTTATTTCCTCTGTGGATTTAATAAATGTTCATTTTATTTTTAACTCTTCCCAAAAATTACTGAATACAAAGTTGCAATTATTGATGTTCTAATAATTGAGACATGGTTTAATAAAATTTTAAATCAAATTTTTATTGTAACTTTCTTATGAACGCCATCTCACGATTTTTTTCTGTAAACATGAAAACAATGATTTATGTGATGGATGTGTGGCATTAAAGTTCAAAAGGTGATACGAATATGTGGGGCCTTCGGGCTATTTGGGACTCTGTGTGATCTTGTGAACTGTGTGCCCCAGTTCCTTTACGTCACTGAACATCATACTCGTAAGTTAGAGGTTCGTAAAACTATTTATTTTTACAAAGTTTTTATCTCCCATTTTTTTATCTTGTATGTATGATTGTCTTGTACAAATCTTATTTTAAATAATTATAGTCCCATTAAAATTGAACACAAATAATAATAATAAGTTAATTCATTTTTATAACATTTACATACATTTTGGATGTCTTTAACATATAGCAAATCACGTTTTTTGAAAGAGACACCGCTATATCCCCGGTAGAAGTTTCAAGTCAAAAGCACACTGAAAATTCTCAATTCTGAAAATTGCCTGAATTACGCTGCTATACCACTAGGCTAACGATAGTAAATTATTAAAAACTAGCTTTCCCAACAAACGTTGTCCTGTAGTCCTTTTTTTACATATTATACACAATAATAAAATTTATATTTTTTTTTACATACATTTACTTACTATATATACTTACTATGAATATTGATTTCAAATTTGTAATTTATACAAAAATACGTTTAAAGTATTTTTTTATTATTTTTTTTTTATTTTAACATTTATATACAAACAGTGAAATTGATACAAAAATAAGACAGTACATAAAATTTACAAAACATACACCAGTGAAGTATATACATTTAAATCAAACATATAAAACTGTGAGGTAAAAGTATGTTCGAATTTCAAAAAATTCCATAAAAAATCTGAACAAAAATACAATTGTTCATAGATGGCGTTGGCGTCGCAGGAAACCGTTTCATACTAACTTGAATATAATATTGTATATTACTTCTTATGCATTTTCAACTTTTTATAAGTTTTTCTGTTATCCAGAGCTGAGAAGAATTCTCTATCTAAATCAAACATCGAAATAATCTGTTTGGCCTATCTCGAGTTATAAGTGTATGGGACCGTTCAAGTATTACGTAACGCATTTTTTAAACATTATTGACCCCCCCCCCCCCCCCCGATGTACCGTAACGCTCATTGTTACCCCTCTTCCCATTCTCTAAACGTTGCCTAACGCACATATTACAACTATGTATGCTTCAAATCACAATTATTACTGGAAATTCACTAAATACCTTTGTTGCTGCGCCGGTAATACAATAGTAACGTTTTACAAGAAAACCCCCCCTCCCCCCCATATTGCGTTACGTAATACTTGAACGCTCCCTATTCACTAATCCGACTTTCTTTTATATTATAGATACTACCATTGATTCACTTTTTTTTTTGTAAATTTTAAAGCAGTTCTTTTTTTATTTATGTTCAATTGAGAAATATTATAGAATAATTATATTGTATTATTATATTGATTTATCCGTTATCCCGTTTACATAATAGTGTTTATATCGCGCTTTTCCGATGTCGCGTAACACCGTTTGGATAGCGCTGATTTCGATGCTTTATATCTATAGGCCGGGCGTTGACTGCGTGTACGATTATGTGATAGATAAACGATGAATAATAATTATGGTAAAAATTCTATTGTACATCGGTACGTGGAAGAATTTGGCTAAACTTTCTTATAAGTAACCTGGGGTGAAAAACACCAGTATACATTTTTAAACTTTTTTTCGGATTCGAATTTTAAATTTTTTTTTTTCAGTATTTTTTTTGTATAATATTAATTAATGAGGTTTTCCACCCGAATTTTTCAGAATAAAGTGATGAGGGAGATGTTGGATATTTGCTGTGTATCGGAAATTTGAGAGAATTGTGTTTTGTAATATATTGAGACCCATAAATTATGGGGATGGTGATGTTTGACGAACGAATTGATGTTTTAGGCTAGCTAGACTCTCGTTGACAGTTTAGTACGTTGATTCAAGAGACTCAATGTCCTAATTGACCCGGTTTTTGTCCAAATGTTTGACAATTCTTCAAGTTCGGTTGACAAAAATCAGGTTCCCTTTCTGAAACGCAATTTCCGCAAAGTTTGTGAACAGTCTCGTAGAAACCTCATTTTCACATTTTTTTATAATAACGCGTTGGTCTTCCGTAAAGTTCACAATATTTAAAAATCGAATTAAACATTTTTACAACCACTGTGACTGTCAAATTTGACGTAGCCTTTTACGCAGGAAAAAATTAAACCCAATTTAAAATGTGTATAGTGGATATAAAATACGCAGTAAGCGCCAAAAACGAAAAAAAATGAGTTGAGTATGAGGATATGTTCTATAAACCATTGCCATAACCTAAATATCGATGATCTAAAAAACAAATCCAAAAATCATCATAGTACTATGTCTGTATGGGGGAAAAATCAGTTTTATTAGATTATCTCAAAATTAATTTTTTGGCGTTTAGTGCATATTTTATTTCAACTATAGATGTGTACTCTTACTGAGACACTAAACAGTGAAGAGACATCAAAAGTAATGAATATAAAACGGGTTTTAACTGTCAACTTAAAGCTTGCACGTTATTTGTAATTCCTTGTTGCCCAGTGTTTTAGTAAGGTATCACTAGAACGAACAATGTTTTAACATAATACCTACATGTTACATAAAATCATTTTAATTTTCGCATCGAGTCATTGATCTATGATCTAAAACAACTCGTAGATTAACCCCTAATTGTCCTGAATCTTCTTCTCTGTGTTGAGTTATAAATTCACTTTGCGATTAGATTTTTATTGATTCATATTGAAAAATAAACAAAAATCTAGGCAATACAAAATCTATAAAGCTTCATAACAAACCCCTCATGCTGTTGAAATATTTTGACCCTAGATAGTTTAATAGGCATTAGCTAAATCGTAATAATTTCATAGAAAGATTGTAACTGTAGAATTTATTATAAACTGCGTACTAGAAGCCACATTTCCACATAAAATAAGATACGAGCGATGCTGGGTATAATCCTTAGGGACAGAATTAGAAATACCATAATAAGAGCTAGAACGGGAGTGTCGGACATTGTCGAACGAGTGGAAGCGTTAAAATGGCGATGGGACGGTCATGTCGCTCATTTTGAGGATAAATGGACAAAACTCGCCTGTGCTGGCGTCCTAGGGCTTCAATTAATTAGAAACCCTGACCGCCCACAGCTTCGATAGAGAGACGACATCGTTAGAACCGTTGGCTCGCAGTGGATGCAGTTTGCATAATATTGGGGGGCGTGGAAGAGTCGGGAAGAGGGCCAATGATCAGGAGTGGACGATACAGGCTGAGAAGGAAGGAAGGGATGACAAATAGTAGACTGGCCGTCACCCTTAAAATTGTCTTCATTCTTTCCTCGATAAAAGTGGTTGATTGCCTAGCGGTTACCATGCCGGCTTTTGTACCGTGGGTTTGATCCCAGGTGCTGACCATCTTCCTCTTACACTACACAAGCTTTGAGAGTGTACTTGTGTTCACCTTGAGCGAACACTTACCAGAAGAATCTCCGTACAAACATCAACACACCGCAGTGAAATTTAGATTTAAAATATCGGAGATTTGTGGTATTAGGGTCTGCCTGAAATATCTAGTTTCCCTAATTTTTTTTTTATGATTTTGTTGCATTTTTTCAAACCGTTTCTATTGGAATTTGATTTTAAACAAATTTCCTCTACAAAAGAGTAAACAACAATTATTTTAATATAACACTTAAGGCAAATATCTTAAGTAATAATAATACCTTAGATAAAATACCAATGTACTTACCTAGTTTATGAACATGATTGTTGGAATAAGATTGATAATGATTAGAGGTGATGATTTTTATGTTTTATGTTTGACCTAATTGGCTAATTACCCAAAGTTGCCCACATATTGTTACCATATACCGTAATTTGATCCACAAAAATACATTACTTCATATATTAATTGCCATCATTTATATTCGTTATGTTTTTGCAATATAACAAATAACAACGTATGTAAAAATAAATAATATAACAACAAGTATTTTTCATGCTCATTTTGTTCATTTTTTTAATAAATCTGAATTTATAAATGTCAATTTATAAATAATGTAAATTCACAATTTCGGATCGGTATTATAATATAATGCTAGGAGAAGACGCAGAACCGATCCTTTATCTTGTATCCTTTTTTCCGTGTGACCTACCTATCAATTTATCAATTAATTACTACACTAGGTCATATAAACAGTAATAGAAGCAATTGTCCTGGGTGTTTCAAATAAAATAAACATATTTAAAAAATAGAACGTAGTTTATTAAATAATATCTAACATTTGTTTTGATAATTCGTATTTTACCAATTTATAGAAAGTAAATAATTACTCATAATAAATAATATAATGTGATTAAAAAAGTGTTATAAAAAATATCTTATGTATATTAAAACTGTCCTAAGCGCCAAAGGTAAATTATTACAGCAGGGCGCTTGAGCTATTTTTTCATATTATATAATATAACATATCTCAGAAAGAAAACATAATTTATCTTTTTTAAAACACTTTTTTATTATATTAAAAAAACGCATAGGTACCTAATTGGTTATAGGTCAAGTCCATGGTTCTATTCAAATGCTCTGATCATTAGACCTTGACAAACCTATTTATAATAGAAAAAAACCGTTTCAGGAAAAATTCGATAAATCAAAATATTTTATATATGTTTTGTTTTTATGTGTAAAGGTAAACAAACAGTCATTTACAAAACATAATTAACTCTTAACAATAAAGTAAAGTTAGTGGACTAACAATGTATTCAATAAAGGCTTCTTCACATAATATAATGTAACTGTTGTTTCGAAGACTGACGGAATGAGGTAAAAGCGACAAAAAATAAGTCAACTATCAAAAAGAGTAAAAGCCATAAGTCAAAAGCTCTCTCTATTTTAAATTCAAATTTAATAATAATTATTAATTACCGACCTCAGTACACAGCCTAGTGGTATAGGTGCTAACTTCTCATCAAGAGGTCCTGAGTTCGATTCCTGTTCGTGATGTCCGTTTTTTACACTTGAGATTTCTACCACGTCTCAGATTGGATAGTCCAGGTTGGCAGGAAAAAATTGTCTCAAGTAATCATTTCAGCTGGTTATACTGATACCATAGTAGAGGAAATATCGATTTTTCTATATAGGTATTTACATAAAAAATAATAATAAAGTAGATAAACATTTATTATTGCCTGATACTATACAGTCTTAAAAAATATGTAACAACTAATGACTCTAATAATTCATTACTAATGTTCGATTTTTAAATGGAACATACCACTACGGGCTTACGACCGTCTTCTACTGTTATTTAGAATGCTGGCTTAGTGTGATCACTTTGCGTTAACAACGTTCGCCATAAGGTGGTAATGTTTAGTCTCCGAAACTCCTACTCATGAGAATTCTCAACATATCGAAAAATTTAATGTATGCAACAAGCAGATATTTAATAATCATATGAAATAAAGAAATAAAATTTGGAAATTATTGAGAACAAGAGAGCAACCAAATTTAAAGACTGCGACTGCTGTCATGTATTTGGCCACAAGTCAACAAAGTCTTCTTGCTTAAGGCATAATGAATTTAAATGTCCTTCACATATTAATTATATAACATAACTTACATATGTTTAAAAAGAGGGCGTTGTTGCTTTAACATAAGTTTAGTAGTTTATTGTGATCTCTCGGTCCAAATTAAATGTTTAAAGTATCTCAAAATGACTTTTTCTCGTGAAAATGTCAACCGCATATCAAAACTACGCGAGTGGTTTAATGGTGAGACATTCTTTTCTCTGTGTGTAAAGTTCAACAAATAACAAGCGACCAACAGATGTCATTATTCATTCTATTTGGGTTAACAGCTCCAACACAATTGGGCTAATTTATTGGTGCTGTATGAAACAATATATTTAGTTTGCTGCTTCAAAACTCATCTACCTTGGGTTTATGTACATTCTACACTATATGCAATCTAATCAATTAAACAACTAACGGCCGCGGCCGGTTTCATAAAAAATAAAGGAGACTTTAAACTCCCTTTAAAACATAACGGGTTTCATAACAACAAAACGACATTTAAAACCGACTTTTAGCTAAAGTACCGTTATTGATTATTATTTTTAGTTAGTCGACTTCAGTTAGGTAGTTCAAATTTTTACCACCGGAGTTTTCTTTCTCTGTCACAAAGATAAACATTTTGTATGCGGTGACACTGTGCACAAAAATGACTAAAATAGGGCGGAAAACAGCAAAACGGAAAGAATATTATTGTTTACAGATACCGTTTACTAATTGATAAACCATAATAATGAATTACCACAAAAAAACGGCACTTTGATGCTCTATTGAGAAATGAAATTTACAGATCAACAGAAATTCCGCGAAAATATTAGTAAACAACCTATGTTTTCCATAGATTTCCATGGTAACACTACCAACTGCTACCAACTTTAAAATATTTTTTTGACATTTCAAATTTTAGCTGGAATGTTTTTATGAAACGCGTCAGCTTAAAGGAGTCTTTAAATTTTAAAAGGAACTTTAACTAAAGTGTTCTTTTGAAGCTTTTTATAAAACCGGCTGTAAGTATTCAATTTCCAATGAAAATTTTGTATTCAAAGTAGACTGCATATAATTTTTTGTTTATTTTAGTTTAAAATTGTTCTAAGCGCCAAAATATCCATAAACAAAATTTAGAAAACGGGGTTTTACATTGAACAAAAAAATATGTTGTGAAAATTTGTCTTGAAAATTATTATTGTCAGACGCATTCTAAATTTGAATTCATTTTTGAAATGTGCCAGTGACAATTGATGACGTTTATAAATCATAAAGAAAAGTGCAATTGAATTATTCTAAATTCAAATGTAAAATGTTTGTAGTCTAGTAAATCTCATATCACCTACATATGACTACGTTATTTTCAGTCACCAACAATAACAAAAAAAATAGCAATAATTTGACACAATATATTTGATAATTTGGAACACTTCGTAAAGGTAAATTAAATTGTTGTTTTTTTATATTTTCCTCGCAGTTATTCCGTTTCTTTTTTTTATGGCATTGCATCCAAGCTTGGAAGATATCATGCCACCGAGGAATTATTGATTTATAAAAAATGGGTTATTTATTCATTCATATAGTAAAAAGTAAATAAAATAGGTAAGACAAAATAATTAGAAGTCAATCTGGTAGGTATACTAGACAATCACTATGTTTTTTTCAATAAACCTATACAATTTATTTATTTATCTTATGGTCACAATACAGTACATCACAACAAAAAGATATTCAGCACAAGTATGTTTGTCAAAAATTAAAATTTGAAATTAAGATTATTGAGATATTCGGTTGCCGCTTCACTCAGGAACATGAAGTCTGTAAGATCACCCCCATATGCCCTGAGGACACACTCGGACACAATATGGTCAACGGTTTGTCTCTCCGCCCCACAGTCACACTCGGGGGAGTCCAGCCAGCCGCACTTGAAAAAGAAGTCCGCGCATCTGCCGTGACCAGAACGGACTCTGTTAAGGGCTGTCCACAGTCTTCGGGGCTGGTCAAAGCCAGGTGGTTTTTCAGAGATGCAGGGTAAACAGCGAGTCACCGGGTCCGAAGTCTCCTCCCATCTGGATTTCCAATTCTCGATAATGTTGAAACCTCCGTCAAATAGGCCTTTCCCCGTTGCTAGTGGAGGCTTGCGTGATTTCAGCCTGTTATGAGATAGGAGGTATTCGAGATCTGAGCAGGATGGCAATTCAGGGTTTTTGTGCATCTTATCATACTCTCTAACCAAGGCACCCTGTCGTCGAAGGTCATGAGGAGGGATATGACTTAGGACCGGTAACCAGTGCAGCGGCGTGGATCGTAGTGCACCCGAGATGATACGTAGGGTGTTGTTTAGTTGGACATCTATTAATCCTGTGTGTGAGCTGTTGAGCCACACCGCAGAAGCATACTCCGCCGCAGAGTGCACAAGACTGAGTGCAGAGACGCGCAGTGTCTCCGCAGTGGATCCCCAGGTTGTCCCAGCTAGCTTGTGGATTACGTTGTTGCGAGTTTTTATTTTCGCAGAGAGTTTGATCAGGTGGTCTTTGAAGGTGAGTGTACGGTCAAGGGTCACTCCTAGGTATTTGGGAGTTTGACTCTGGCTCAAAGCTTGTCCCTCAAAAGTTACGTTAAGCTTTCTATTTGCTTCCCTGTTGTTGAGGTGGAAGCAAGTAACCTCTGTTTTACTCGCGTTAGGAAGTAGCCTCCAGTTACGAAGATATTGGCTCAGTGTTTGCAGGTCTGAGTTCAGCGTGGACTCTCCAAGCTCGAAGCTGCGGTACTGGCATGCCAGGGTCCAATCGTCTGCGTAGCCAAATTTTCGGGATGTTGTTGCGGGCAGGTCTGATATATAGAGATTGAACAGCAACGGTGCAAGCACTGAACCCTGAGGTAGACCGTTGTTTAGTTTTTTCACTCTACTCTTTAAGTTACCGATGATGACCTGATATGTGCGGCCAGCCAGCATGTTATTGATAAGATTTATTAGTTTTTGAGATGGTATTACACGAGCTAGTTTGTATATGAGGCCCTGTCTCCACACCGTGTCATAAGCTGCCGATAGGTCTATAAATGCGACGGATGTTTTTAGATTCTTTTCGTACCCCGTCTCGATGTACGTGGTGAGCGCAAGAATTTGGTCGCTGCAGCTACGGTTTGGACGGAAGCCCGCTTGTTCTATTGGGATTACTTCTAATATTTTTGGGCTTATTCTGTTGTATAGGAGTTTTTCCAACAGTTTGAAAATTACACTTAGAAGGGCTATTGGTCTGTAACTCTTGGGGTGGTCTGGGGGCTTTCCCGGCTTCAGAATTGCAATTATCTTAGCGTGTTTCATTTTATCTGGCATATTTCCTGAGGAGAGGATGTCAGTGAAAAATTGTGTCAACCATTTGGTAGCATATTTGCCACAATGAATCAGGAACTCTGGGTGGATTCCATCAAAGCCAGGTGCCTTACCAGTTTTTAGCTCTTTTATTGCTTTAGTTGTTTCTGCTGTAGTAAAAGGGTTGGTTGCTGCATGCTCTGGTTCGAAAGATCTCCGGAGAGACCTGAGCTCTGTTTTCACATTTCTGGTTTGGGTTTTGTCACCAGGGGCCTTAGATGTTTGGGCAATGTGGGAAGCTACCTTATTTGGAGAGATTGGTGGATTTGAGTCACCTATTTTGCCTCCGCCATTGAGTTTTCGCAGTAAGGACCACGCTTTGCGGCTAGATGTTTTAAAGTCGAGTGATTCCATCGTTTCCACCCACTTTTGCCGACGCGCCGTGTCAAGGCTAGTGACAAGATCATCGGCGATCTCTCTTTCACCGCTCTGTTTAAATTCTTTGTACAGAGCCTCGCTTCTCTCATTCCAGCCCGGAACGTATTCCCTTCTGTATCCTCTAGGGATGTGTTTCTTTGCCGTGCTAATTATCGCACCGGCAAATCTGCTGTAATTACAGGCCTTAGGTGGTATCCATCCGAGGCACTTATCCAGATCTCCGGAGAAAGCTGGCCAGTTGGCTTTTTGGAAATTCCATCTGGGTCTGGGAAAGGAGGATATAAGTGGAATTCTTATGCCGACCTCTATGATTGCTGGTCGGTGTTGGCTATGAGGAAAGTCAGCAAGTATTCTGCGGTTGCATGCCACTGGCTTGTTGTCTGTAGTGGAGACAAAGCAGAGGTCTGGGTTATAATCCCGTTTCCATGCAGCTGATCTAAAGGATCCTCGCTCTTTTGCATCAAAAACCAGATGAATGTTGTGATCCTCCGCCCAATTCACCAGCCTCTCTCCATCCTCGTTATTAGTTGCATATTTCCATTGCGTGTGGTGGCTGTTAAAATCGCCCACATAGATGGCAGGGTGGGGATTAGTTGGAAGGGTGCCACTTGGCCAGGAACATGTAGGTGGCTTGTAGATATTACTAATGATGTTCTCCCCCAGCCTGATAGTAACGTTGTGGATATTATCTTTATCAGACACCGACTGGATGAATGCGTTTTCAATGTCGGAACGAACGTATGTGGCAACTCCATAGGCATGATGATATGTAGCCCCAGCAAGATCGTAACCGGGTATCCTTCCTCTTTGGGCGAGTTGTTCTTCGCAGTTTACATGTGTTTCCTGAAGGGCAACGACGTCAATTTGATTCTCAGAGAGTATCCGTCCCAACAGTTGGCACTTAGCAGAACTTATTCCTTCAATATTAAGTTGGCAGATCCGGATACATGTACCGAGGTCTCTAGTCAGTTGGCCCTGAACAGGGCCTTTGTTTTTATTGTTGATATTTTGCATTATAATCCTTTTCAGTATGTACGCTTCTGTAATTTCGGAAATCTTTCGCTTTGTTGTTGTGACGTACGCCAGGAGATAGTTGACAGTTATTATCTGGCGACCAAAGTGCTAGTTCATTCAGCGTTACCCAGGGTGCACCACGAGGAGGCGAACTAGCTTTGAACCTATACAATAATCGATATATATCCACAGATCCCAGACTCAATAAATACTCCAGACTCAGTTGGTACTTTACGTCTGGGATTCTGTGGAAGCACCTCACGCTGCATATTGTGGAGATTAGTGATCTGCTCATGTTTTTCCTTTTGTAGCATGGATCGGCACGAATTTGGCTTTGACTATGCTCATAATACGAGCCTTTGTTTAAAGATATTTGTTTCCATTTGTCAGTCCATTGGCTTATGGCATCTTCATTCAATATACTTACGCAGAGTATCACTCTCAGGGAGAACAAAGTGGGGCGGGGTCTGGCCCGAAGAGGTGGCCAACCCATCGACCTTCTCGTTATTCCGTATCTTGCCACCGTTTAAAACTTCTATGGACTTTCACAAATATATCGGAATCAAAATAACCGAAATCGGTCCAGCCGTTGTTGATATTCAGCACGACACACACACACACTACTAATCATGTTCATTTTTATCATAAAAAGCAAATAAGTTTGATTAAATGACCTGTGAGGTATTGCGAAGATAATAATATTATAATGATTATTGTTATTGATTGTGTAATTTGGTATCCACGTATTTACATCATGTAAATGTTGAGTCGTCATGACAAATGTAATCTATGAAAAATTTATGTGAACGTACCATCTCTATGGAATCTATAGAATCAATCTTCAGTTAGAACTTTGTGTGTGTGTATGTACCTGAGTGTAAACCTCACTTTAAAATGGAACTTTAGCACATAAGGACGCATTATGTAATGTTTCTCCCCGCCTTCTGGCGTTGGTTGATGCATTGTTTCGAGAAATAAAACTTTTGTATCTGGATAATGCGATATGTGTGATGTCAAAATGCATTGTATCTAAATGTAGTATGATTGCTATATCCCAGTTTCACACAAACGTCTTTTCGTTTTAGAAACCGAGTCTATATTGAATAATTAATTAATAAAATAAATAAATTAAATAGATTAAAAATAAAATAAAATGCTAATTTTACTTGTTACTTAAACCACGTTCGCTCCCTAGATGGAGCAAGTGGTCACCGTAAAGCCTAGCCATGCATCTCTATCCTGTATCCAGTGCATTATTCAAATCAATGCCGGTATCTCGAAAGTCTCGATCGTACGCTCTCTTGATATGTTTACAGGCATGGCTAAATAATATGACTGGTAAAAAATCTTCACATTTTATTTATTTTTACAATTTTTGAGAGGTCATGACAATACATCTAAATCAATATTATAATAGAAACAAACTATGGACCAGCGAAGACCCCAACATTACCAATAATATAATATAAAATACCTCAAATAACAAATACATAACATTAAAATAGTAAAAAGTTAAACAATCAAATTAGATAAAAATAAGCAATCAGAATTTCAACCGCCATTTCTCAAAATACTCATGTGATTATTGGAAAAACAGTTATTCCCATAAATTTAAATCTTATTTCGGAATTTATTCCAAATAAGATTTAAAGAAAGAAAAAATAATAAATTTTAATTTTGAAGAAATTGAAATTCTGCATTTTGCGAATTGAAATTCCTAATTAATGAAAATATAACAACTAATGACTAACAATTCATTGCTAATGTTCGATTTTTAAATGGAACAAACCACTACGGGCTTACGACCTAATTAATGTTTAAGGCAAATCAATAACTTTAATCTCAATATAAAAAGTTAAGATCCAGACAATTTTTCTTTTGGGTTAGTTGTTAGAGGTAGTGAGCTCTGTATATTGAATGTATTTTTTATGGGGATGCTTGAATAACTCGCAATTTTTATTGTTATAGAATGAATGTTCAGTAAAGTCTAAATAAATAAAGTTCAAAATTCCTATCTAAAGGTAGTACTCAAAATAATATAGGTAGGTACCTACTTGTATTTTTTTAAATAAAGTTATTGATAATGTGACAAAAAGAAGTTATGTAAAGTTTAGAAAGAAAAATAATTTTGCGGGCTTTGCAGCTGGTACGTAATAAAGTAATCTGTCCAAATAGTCGATGGGAATTGTGGGTACAACATAGGATGTCTTATAGATCAATACGAGCATTGGTTTAACTGTGGGACCATTCTAGTTTGGCAGATTAAAGCGTTTATTTAATTCTTACTCTAAGAAGTCGATACTTGTATAAAACATCCTATTTGTTTTTAAAAACATTCATGTTTTCATAATTAATTTCGAAACATATTAAATATGTTTCAAAATTGTAAAATACTCAACACTGTTTTATTCATATGTATCGGTAGATATACATATAGCCAGTGAGATTAATGCTTGAAGCATTCTCTACCACTCAATCAGTCCCGTCACGGAGACAGAACTCCTACCCCAAGTTCAAGCTAAAAATACTGACATCGGGAACATAAAATCTTCTTAATCAGTCAATCAATTCTTTCTCTTTTTCCCTGATACAAGCATAAAGAAGTATCTAACTATTTAACATAAAGTTCTTCACATGGCTAGCTCGTCGTCTTAATTCGTGTTTAATAATACATCAGCTCTGCTTCGATAGAACGACCAGTGATAGACAAAATTTTCTTACGGTATCTTTTGTACGCGGTAAAGTGCTATATAGCCCTTTTTATATTTGTTTTGTTAATATTAATATAATATTGTAGAATTGTGTTTTTGATACAAAATACTCCCATATAGTGAGCTGCCGTTAAATCAATAAATAAAAAAAATCTAACAATTAAAAAAAGAAAACCGACCAACATAAAACTGCCGCACGCCATAATCCATAGATAACAATTTTCACTCTATATTAAGATTAGTTTTGTGTAAGCTTGCACGATGTTGTGTTGCAGCCAGGTAGGTACTCCAATCGACGACGTCTATAGATCCTACCCATCCATCAGCGCTATCAACGAACGAACACACCGTTCACGATCCATAGACAAAGCGGTATCTACCGTGAGAAATATACAATAATCTCATTATGGATTATTTATTTGATAATCATCAATCTGACCATCTAAATTGTCGATGGTTTTTTTCGAATCGACAGGTATCAATCTACCTGTTCCTATGCTAAATTGTATGCAATTCTATGGATACTATTTAGCATAGGTTAGATAATAATATGTATCAAGGTTTAATAATTAATGTTGTATTATATTGAGCTATCTTCCAATTCCAGTTCCAATTCTCCCTTTAGCACCCCATTTATACCTCTGGCTCCTTGCATGGACTTTCTTATAAGAAAGTCTCCTGGCGCTTTATTATTTTTCAATCTCATCACGTCCAGCACTATCTCACTGTGGGTGGGCGGATATTCACATATCCCAGTCGCCTGAGGTATATTCAGATCCGCCAATCTTAGTAATAATAAACGTTTTTTTTTTTAAATGAATCTGTGCTCACTCAAAGTGAACACAAATACACTCCTTGACTCTTTCACAGTAAGCTACTTAACGCTTGTGTCGTGAAAGAGGAAGATTATTATTTACTAGCTGACCCTCCCGTTGAACTTCGACATATACCAGAATAAAAAATAAATTACAACTGGTTTGTGCAATGTTTATTACATTTTAACCATTTCTACTTGTTATAACTACCCTCCATGGAATGGTATTGAACTCATACTCCGCTTAAATCTTCCCGGACATTAGTAGAACAGATCACCAAAGTTTCATTGAAATACGTTCACTGGTCTTTGAATCTATCGAGTACACACACAAACATTCAGTTTTATATACATAAACATTGCGTCTATACTTAGGTACTTTAATATTGTATTGTACATACATAACGGAAATGTTTTTAAACAATATGTGCGTGCAAGTATTGTAATACATAACATAGTAGTTGTCCATAGGTTTTTTCTTAGATCGAGTGAAATGATTGTGTTTACCTTGATATGGTCAATAAATTACTATCAATGGAAGATTTATAGTTTGAATCATTCTCTTAGATCAGGATATCTTGGTATGTAATGTTAGGTCTTCAATGGTAATCGTTCTGTTATGATCTCAAAAATAGATCATCATCGAGATTTATCGACTGGAACTTTCGTAGGTACAACTTTAGATTTTTTTTATCCATCACGCCGTGTCCCGTACGGGGTAGGCAGAGAGAACGGACCTCCGCTCTTTTCTATCTAAGCGCACTTCTTTCGCTCTTTACACTGACATTCCATTTCTCATACAACCTATTTCTCTACTTTTACTTCTGACCTGGCCTTCCTTGAGGACGGAATCGATGTGTTAGATCCACGTCATTCTCGGTCGGCTACGCTTTTTTACACCTTCTCTTTCAGCCTTATGAATTGTCTTTGTAATTCTGTTTGCATCCATTCTTTCCACATGCCCTAACCGTCTCAACTTATTGACTTCTATCTTTGTCACAAAACTTTTGCCCTATTACATTCCTTCCTAATATTTTCATTCCTTTCCATATCCCATAAAGTATATATTTCCACATATTCTTCGTAGAGATTTCATCTCTACTGCATTTACCCTGCATTTTTTTCGCTCATGTCCATATATTTTTTTGTATACTTTAATGTTTTTTTTTAATGTTTGACGTCGCAGAAACTCTTGTTGTTAGTTTACTCAAAAAAGAATGTTGAACTTTGAGTATTTTTCGACGGATATCTAATTATTGTGGTGGGCTGAGAGGCTGGGCTCACCACCCACTATGTCGTGTCTAAAAGAGAAGCGCAAAGAGGAGAATGGACGAGTGATGGTTCGATACGTTGATTGTTAAAGAATGTATGGATACTCACATTAATTAATCATATCCGTTCTTTCTGAAGCCTGTCCCACAAGATACGTCTGTCGATATATTATTGCACGAAATTCTCTATACAATTACAATTCACATTAAAATGGATCAAACAATGTATTTTGATTATAAATTAATTTCTAGCATCGAAATTTGAAATATTATGCAAAGTATCATGTCTAGCTGTAAGTTGATTTTTGTATCTTAAAATTGTTATAGGTCTTATTAAGACCGTAAACTTAATAAATAAATAAATAAAAAGTAGGAATTACTAGGGTTTTACATGTACGTAAGCAAAATGGCATGGATTCCTAGGGAGCGATAATTGCCACCGTAATTTTTAACTGTTTACTCTGCGTCAGTAATATAACGGTCGCTGTACCACATCACCGATGTCCTAATCAAGCTATCAAACAACAATGGAAGACTGTCGTAAGCTCGTAGTGGTCAAAGCTTATTATTTAATTACGATAAGTACCTATATTGTTGCATCAAAATATAAAATATTTAATTCATTTAATATGGAAAAGAGAACTTAAAAGAGTGATTGAAAAATTCGAAAATGCTAATCTTATATGAATATTTTTTTATTAAATTAAAAAATGATTCACTCCGTAGAAAACAATAATAATTTGTTTGATCTTAGCTCGACCAACAATCAACCTCATTAAAACTGTGGTGTAAAGTGACAAGAGAAGTGTAAGCAATCACTTAATTAACAAGCTCGAGAAATATTATAGATGTAAGTTATTGTTACAAAAATAATCTAAATTCGTATCTGCCTATTCGCCAACAATTTAATTCGACTTAATGAGTCTTTCTCAATACGGCTCTGCCATAGCAATAAATTATTTGAGATATAAAGTTGCTAATAAATCTGCATATACAGAGTGTTGGGTTGTGTGCGAGCACGTCCTATCTTAACACTATACATATACTTTTATCGAATCTTCACAAAAAAAAAAAACAAGCAAAATGATTTCCGAAGAACGTTGAAAAATGATAACATTGAATTTTTAGATAGTTTACGTGTACTAAATAATGACCTACTGCGTGTTGTTCTGGGGCATGGGTGCTGATTACAAAAGAATTTTTACCTTACAGAAAAGGGCTATCCGATCGCTACTTGGCATGAGGCCAAGAGATACTTGCCGCAATGTATTCAGGGAGCTGGGAATTCTTACTATGCCTAGCACCGTGATTCATGAATGCTTACTCTATGCAAGGTCCAACATGGCAAATACCCCTCAAAGCGCGGAATATCACGATTACAGCACTCAGTCCAGGAGCGACATTCGACCCGTGGCTCATAGACACAGTAAGGTTTCAAAGAGTTTCATATGTTTGTGTGTACTATTACCTATTCAATGTGTTACCTGACTGTCTGAAACACTTGGAACTTTGCGAGTGACCTTTACTATTATAAATATGGGACGAGATGACGAGGAAGGGCAAAATTAACTATCAAGTGAGCATAATCTGGGATGATACAGTACAATAAATTGGTGCAAAATAGCGGGGCTTGGAGAAATTTCGTGACATCCATATGCTCCACAGTGGGAGCAAACGTCGGTTAAGTCAATAAGTAATTCTTATACTAAGTGTATTATAGATGTCCTGCACATAATATGTTTTTAAATGAATCTGTGCTCTCTCAAGTGAACACAAATACACTCTTTGACTCTTTTCTAGTAAGTTACTTAAAGCTTGTATCGTGAAAGAGGAAGATGGTCGGCACCTGGGATCGAACCCACGACCTCCTCACGAAACAGTACAAAAGCTGGCGTCGTAGCCGGTACGCTACCAACCACCTCAGTATTGGATTCATTGTTTTTTTTGTCTTATTTAAGAACTGATGACCTGTTATTTAAGAGGTGAGGTTAGCTTCGTGCGAGGTCGACTTCCTGAGAGTCATCTTCCATGGGGTTAGACTCCAGCAATCCTTTCCAATTGTTTACAATGATTAGCACCACCAAAAACGTTTTCGTGTCATTTTATATTTTTCATTGTATATTTTTTTGTGGCTTTTCAAGAGGAAGTGTGTTGCTTCGGACACCACTCGACACAGGCTATGCCTAGTGAGGGTGTCCGAGGTCGCACTTGAATGTATTTATTTAACTTGAATGTTTTAATTGCGTTTATATTGTTTTTACATGTCATATTTGTTGTAATAAAGTTATTATTATTATTATTTTAAGGTGTTTTCTATGCATTAGTTGACTCTCCCTTACTCTTTATTCAGTTGGACATTTTAAGAACCTGCAGTTTTTCAACAATATGTTTCCAATCAAAATACTTACCAGATAACTCATTCAACATGCTAAAGAATGTAAAAAAGAAAAGAATTTTACACAAGGAAAATATGCAAGCAGAAAAATATAAATAAAACGTAAGGTAGGCCGGCATGTTACACCCGTTATAACCCAAGATATACCAACTGCATCAAGGTCTCAGAGTGGCCATCCGACCTTTGCATGATTTACCTTTATCTGCTCCAAATATTTTGGATGTATTCACATGTGGCAATACCGGGTTATTACCGCCGTATACCCACAGTACTTGACCGGTCCGCCACGGTAATTGGTAAATATTGTGACCATATTATTATTATCATTACGACATGCATTCTTATTTTATTTCTATGTACGTACGCGCTAATTACTATATCTGTGTTCCATTGTTTTCGCGTTTTTTGATGAGAGAACGCCTTACACTATTTTTAATTCTCCATTAAAAAACAATTGAAATTTAATAAACTACCTTCTTAAAAACCTTGGTGACCTAGTTTCCTAAGTGTCCGATTTATAATAATCATGATCTAGGTCCAAATCCTGGTTGATTCATAAAGTAAATTGATCATATCGAGTCGAGTAAAAAAAAGCAGTTATATTCTGCATTGGCGAAAAATTCGTTCGCGAAATTCACATTGTCTAGGGCCCCTGGTATATCAATTGCGTTTTTTTTTTAGAAAACTAGAAAAAGTGGTGTATTTATTATTGCATACCTACCTTGAAAAGACGTTCAAGTGATTTTTAAAACAATATTCAGAAATAAAAAAAACATATTACAATTAACAGTAATTCTCTTTGTAGAATTTGTAGCAGAATGATGGAGGATTGGTTGTGAAATAATATAGTAGCTTTTGTTATAAGGATTCACTTTATTATTGAGAGTAACAAAATCACACAAGTGTACTCACCAACGAGCAAAATATAAGAGAGCGAGCAAAGACAAGAAGAAAGGTTAAGCAGCATAAAAATGACAATTGACAATCACATATATAGCTGTCATCAATACAAGGATGTGACCAATACCCTATCGTTACAGTATAAAGTCAACAGAGCGTATTTCAACACTCCCACTCTTTGTTGACTAAATTACAATATTGTTATCCATAAACATCCCACAATTGAACCTGTATGCAAAAATAAATAAATAAAAAGTTATCAACAAACCAAATATACATTTCATTTCACCTTGGTAAATAAAAACAAAAAGAACATAATATGCAATACAACTTCAATCTTTGCATACAAAAACATATCTAAAATATTTTCAGTAATCATTTACATATCTACTAGTAAAACAATAAGTTAATGATGGATAGTTAGGTATACATAACAAATATGCATCTCCCATCATATTATGAAACTAGGTACCAACAAATTCTTATATTCCAATTTATTTGCTACCAATTATAACAATGAATACATAAATTACATACATCAATAAACTTAACCTTCTGTATGTAGTGAGAACATTAATACATAATAAAACAGTTACACAAGTTTGTCATATTTCAAAAGAGAAAGAAAAACAAAGATAATAAAAAAGGTTATGTCATTAACTTATCTCTGTTTGTTTCAAAGAGTTGCTTAGTCAAAGCTTTGGTAAACATATCAGCCAACTGCTCATCTGAGCTTACATATGTTGGAAAAATTTCACCCTTGTCATATTGTTCCCTGATGTAATGGTAACGAACATCAATGTGTTTGGTTCGTTTGTGATGATCTTGAGTACATATGAGCCTTATAGTACTTTGATTATCAATATACAGTTTTGTTGGCTTATTATGATTAACATATAACTCTGAAAGAACTGAGTGCAACCAAGATATTTCTTGTGTTGCGTTAGAAGCAGCTATGTATTCTGCTTCTGTTGTGGATCTAGCCACACATCTTTGCAGTTGTGATGCCCAAGTAATAGGACCACCATTTAACATACTGACATACCCAGTAGTCGAACGTCTGCTAGTAATATCACCAGCAAAGTCCGCATCCGAGTATACACACAAATTAGGAATGTGGATTCTACGATATCTCAAACCCAGTTTTATAGTTCCTTTGAGATACCGAAAAATCCTTTTGACTGCTTTCCAGTCCTTCATACATGGATTATTAAAATGACGGCTGACCTGTCCCACTGCAAAGGATATATCAGGCCGAGTTATAATTGAAGCATACATGAGGCTTCCAACTGCCTCTCTATATGGAATAGATTCATTACAAGGAACATTGTCATCTGCCTGATTACCATTTGTCACATCCATTGGAGTGGAGACTGGTCTGCAGTCCTGCATATTGAATTTATCCAGCATTCTTTTCAGATATGCCTCCTGATTAATAAAAACATTATCATCATGTACATGAATTTCAAAACCTACAAAATATTTAGCATCCCCACAAGTTGAGAGTTCAAAGCATGAGTTGAGCTCCTTAATCATACTATTAATTACATTTACATTTCTACTAATAATGAGACCATCATCTACATAAATAGCAAGGTAAACTATATCATTATTCATACTTGTGAAGACACATGGATCAGAAACAGATTGTTTGAAATTAAATTTACACATAAAATTATTAAATTCTTTGTTCCACACTCTAGGTGCTTGCTTAAGACCGTATAAACTTTTTTGTAACTTACATACTAAGTTGGAATTGTCACCTGGTAGACCCTGGGGTGGATCCATATATATTTCTTCCTCTAGAATGCCATTTAAAAACGCTGTCTTGACATCAAACTGTTTTATACACATATTGTTTGCTGCTGCTATGGCACATAGGATTCTTATGGACTCGTACCTTACTACTGGTGAAAAGGTTTCCTTGTAGTCTATACCTTTCTTCTGTGAATAGCCCTTGGCACAAAGTCTGGCTTTAAAACGACTTATGCTTCCATCTGGATTGTACTTTGTTTTGAACACCCATTTGCATCCGATAGTAGAGCGATTGATCGGTAGTGGAACTAATTGCCAGGTTCCATTCTCTTTTAACGAGTTTAACTCCTCGTTTACTGCTTGCAACCACTTTTCTGAATTTTCACTAGCCATTGCTTCATCGAAGGTCTGCGGCTCATCAATTATTGCAGCACAGGCATAATCATCGAATATTCTTGGACGTTGAATAGTATTTCGATCTCTTAACATGTATGTTGATGCCTGGGCCGGCTCTGAAGATTCTGGATTATCTGACATAATTGATTCAAAGGATTCATCTTGTATATTCGAAGATTCTTCTGGTAAATTAGACGACCTGTCTGATAAGATTGAAGTCTCATCTGGTAAGTTGAATGATTCATCTGGTGTACTGGTTTCTTCCTCAAATGATACAAGAGTTGAGTAATTTTTATCATTGATTGGTAAGTCTGTACAATTTTCATTAAATGAAACATTTCTTGAAACAACTATTTTCTTGGTTACTGGATCATAAAGTCTGTAGTTTGAACTATTACCTTCATATCCTATCATGATCATCTTCTTTGATTTTGGTTGGAATTTCGTTCTAAACTGCTTAGCCTGATGAACATATGCTTCTGCACCAAATATTCTGAGATGATTGAGGTTAGGTACTTTGCCTGTCCATTTTTCATAACGTGTCACACCCTCACTAGACTTATAAGGCCGACGATTCAGTACATACACTGAGGTGTTGACGGCTTCTGCCCACAGGCTTTGTGGTAGGTTTGTTTTATTAAGCATTGCTCTAGCACTTTCAACAATAGACCTTAGTTCCCGTTCTGCTTTGCCATTTTGCGGAGCTGTATAAGGGGCACTTGTTTCATGAATAATACCATTGTTCATAAAATGTCTGTTCATTAACTCGTTTTTAAACTCGAGTCCGTTGTCATTTCTAAACACTTTGATCTTATTGTTTGTTTGTCTTTCAATCAATTTCTCTAATTGTAAAAACACAGAATACACATCACTCTTATTTTTTATAAAATAGACAAAGTTATAACCACTGAAGTTATCTTTAAAGATTACAAAATAATTGTCACCTCCCAAGGATTGTTGAGGCATCTTGCCACAAACGTCGGCGTGGATAAATTCTCCCGCTTTGTAGATGTCTTGATTTACTATACTTTTGAATGGTTTGATGCATTGTTTGCCCATTTGACACGCACCACAAAACAATCCTTCAACTGTTGTCATCTTCAAAGGAATCTTTCCAAGATCTGCTATTTGTTTCAGTGTATTAAAATTAATGTGACCCAACCGTTCATGCCATGTCATTACTGTTGCATTTGCTTGATTCATAACTGGTTTGAATAACATTTTATAACACTGATTATATTGTTTTAAGCCTACAGCCAACAAGTTGCGCCCATAAACATTGACATTAGTATTGTCAAACTTGACGTTTAGTCCCTTACCGGTACATGCTCCGATTGAAAAGAGATTCTTTCTTAGGCCTGGGACATACAACACATTTTCTAATCTTCTAGGCTCCCACTTGCCATTGACAAGTGCATTAACCAAAATTGTTCCCACTCCTTCTGCTGTTAAACAGCTGTTATCGCTGATTTGTACTGATGTATCTGGTAACTGAGATAATGTATCAAACCAGTCCCGATGAAAAGTCATGTGTCTCGATGCTGCACTATCAGCTAACTAACACTCGTCACATCCTATTGCTGAGAGATTCTTTTGTTCTGCACTAAGAGCTTGTGCTGCAGGGCTCTTAACATTGTAGTTTTTATTTTTTATTTTACTTATTCGCTTTCTGCACTCAGATTTATAGTGTCCAGGTTTGTTGCAGAAAAAACAAATTATATTCTTCTTGGATGACGACGACTTTACTTTTACTGCTGCAAAGGCTGTGGATGTCTCCTCTACGTCGTTCAGACGTTGCTCCTCCTTCAGCAACCTTGCTGTTAGATTGTCGAAGGTCTGCCTGCTTTCATCGTATGAGTCCCACGATGTAATAAAGGCGCCGTATTTGGGTGGTAGGCTACCTAATGTCTTGGCAATTTTATCTAAATCACTCACTGGGTCCCCCACGTCACTTAAGGCTAACGCCATGGCCTCTATTTTAGCTACATGCTGTGCGATGTTATCATTTTCTTTCATAGAGTAATTGAAGAACTTCTGTTTGAGGTTAACTTTGTTCACACTTGATCTCTGCTCATGAATGAGTTTTAGCCTCTCCCACATTTGATGGGCAGTATTGCAGTTCATCACCGTCTGTAGCTGCTCAAACTCCATTGCTGTAGAAATCAGCAACATTGCTCGTATATTTTCCTGCTCTTTCACTTTTTTCACGTCTTCAGTTACTGCCGTAACAGTGTCTGGTGGTGCGACAGCGCCCATGAGGCCTTCAGCTTTTAGTATTATACTTAGCTGGTACTTCCATAATTGGAAGTTCGATCCATTAAACTTCTCCACCTGGTAAACTTTCCTGTTTTCTTAAACATTAAACATTAGGTGGTAATGTTTAAGTCTCCGAAACTCCAAATCATGGGAATTCTCAACATGTTCAACGGAACCGGTTGACTAACTGGCAGTAAGTTCTGTCGGCTATACTGACACTTTTGTATAGAAAAGTGTAATTAATTTATTTATTTTTATGTTAACTTGATTGATGGATGTGTCCTATTGGAATAATTCCGGGTTGCGTAATTAACTGTATATTTCAATGAAAATTAATTTGGTCTCGCTCAAAGTGAACACATATAGCAGAGCTTGTGTTATGAAAGTAGAAACGGTCGACAGCGGCGGTATTCGAACCCACAACTTTCAGTACGTTGTGTACGTCGACAGCCGACTGATACCACTGGGCTACCTACCATTTCGTTATTTGTAGGTAAACCTACCTATGATTGAAAAAACACAATTCAAATACTAAACTTACAGAACACCTATCGTCTCACCCTTAGACCGCGTATCCAGTCATTATTCGCTAAATTTTTTACAGAGGTATTCGCAATTTATTGCAAGATAGGTTCTTTTTTAAAAAAAATCAAAGCTTTGTGCCATCTATTGGAAACTGTGAGAAACATTAATCAGTCGCTACCGTATATATAAAATAAAAATTAAGCCTGTTAATATGGATATAATTTATTTCTTGTTAAAGGCCAGTTGTTACTCATGAAGATCGCACGGTTCGGCCACGAATGAATGTCCCTTTTAACAGTGATGTATCATTCGAACGCAAACTTTGACTCATGATCTATAATGGATCTTTGTCCTTCAGCCCAACACTTAATTAATACGTAGTTAATAGATCGTGATCTATTGTGGATGTTCCGTTGTTTCCCACACCGTTAAATTATAATATAAAAAGGATCTTGAAGATGGCCCCAAGCTGTTCGAATGTCACGTCGAATCTTCGCATATTTGTTTACTTTATTAATCAATTAATTAACTGTGGCACAATCATGATAAACACCGTCTCTAATTTTAATATGAACAATTACGGGCTTATCACTGTCTTCTATTTATCTGAAGTTTGGCTTGGTTGATTGATCAATCGACAAAATGAGAAGATTCTCTTCTATGAGTCTCACATGAGTTCTCTTTCTATGAGTCCCACATCGTCACCCCGACGTTATCGGCCAGATTTACAGGCCTAAAATAAAAGAAGACCTATTCTTCATTGCACTGCAAAACCTACAATGAAATGTCTATCTAGTTAAGTGTTAATTTGCAATTCTGTACCTCGGAGGTATAGGACATTATCTCCATTTTGCAAATTTTAAAGGAGAACAGAAAAACCTTTTATTTACATTGAATAATTGATGTGTTTCTTTCTTTAAAACATTCCAGATGCGTTTTTATACTTTAATTTGTTTGAATCGTTAGACAAATGTTTTTTTAATAGAAAAAAATAGGCAAAATGGATATAATGTAATAGTAACTTTTCGAAATCATTGCAACTAAAAAGAGGTGGACCATTACTTATGGGTATGATAACCATCATTACTGTTCATAGTAATCTGCAGTTGTCACGTGTGTAACTTGATACCATATTGATATTTTGAATCGAATAAAAAGACAAAATAAATTATTATTAATTTATTTCCGAGTACTTAATTTGTAAATGGCATTAAATGTCACAAGTATTTAAAATTAAAATAAAAACTGACGTTTGATTTAAACTAACTTCAAACTTAAATAATGTTAAGTCCATATTTTAATCAGCGAATGATCATATTATCTAATTTATTGATTTCCTGGTGTTAAAATATTTATTGTTTTAAACTTTAAAATTTGTAATACGACCTAGCTGATTGGATTAAAATCTAAACGAACAAATAACACCTAATAGTATTTATATAGGACTGATTATTAGAGGATCTTCTTGTGGTAATTTATACATTATATTTTTAGTTCCTTTTGGTCATTGATTGCTCTTAATTTGACCTTCCTCGATCTTAGTCTCTCACAAGTTATCAGGATGTTGATACATCTATCTCCTTCTAAGATATAAAAGAAAGTCGGATAAGTTCGAACATTTATAACTCGAGATCGGCAGAACAGATTTTTATCATTTCTATGTTTTTTGGATTCTTCTCCGCTCCGGATAATAGAATGATTAATAAAACGAATGGAAAATAAATAGAAAATAATATAAAAATTTCCATACAACAACGTCATCTGTCAAAAATTCTTTAAAAAACACATTGTTTATTTAAGTACCTGACAACCATTGACATTAAAAATATTGGTAATCAAGTTTTTTTATGGATTTCTTTCAAGCTTTCAGAAATAACATTATATAACATTAAAAAAAGTTAGTAGTATAAAATGACTTATAAAAAAATCAACATAAATGTCTAATAAATATATAAAATGTGTTAGCTTTATAACTACATAAACACATTACTTTTATTTTTTACATGTCGAGTGGCCATGTGTGTCAACTATGTTATTTTACCACCATTATTTTTTTTTGAATTTTAGGCGGAACGAAGTTCGACGGGTCAGCTAGTATAAAAATAGACAATGAAAGAATTTGTCAAATAAATTATTGATGTAACTTTGAATTGTGTATTTGTCTTCATATTATCATTATATTAGATTACATATTTATCTTAATATGATCGGCTCTACTCAAATGATATTTTGTTTGTAAAGAAAGAAGAATGATGAAGCGTGACCATTGTGATGGTCAATGGTCATATATGTAGGTACTATTCAGCACGCTCTTGATTCTTGAACCTCCGTCTTGTCCAACCTCTGACCACTTTCTACTCCATTCAGGCGAGCATGTAATTACCAAACGCTTGTCATCCTTTTTGTCAATAGAATATTTTTTTAACTTAACAAACTAGCTATGTTGTCCGGTGAGATCTTTTTATGAATTCTAGTGGTCGGCCAGTGCTCGAAATACGACCATGATGAATTAAGATTACCTATAAGTTTGAACATTACTAAGATTACTTTTAAAAAACTGAGCGAGCAATATTTCACAATTTTCTTTCAAAAATAATGACATGGATATTGGATACGACAAATTTGAAATGTTAATAATATGTTCAAAGTTTTTTCTTTGGTTATTTAATACAAAAAATATTAATGTATTCTGAATTTGACCATGGAAATGGTGTGGGAGGAGGTCATTAACGTTGCGCAAGATCGAGCGCAATGGAGAGCTCTTGTTGCCTCCCTATGCCCCTAAATGGTGTCTTAAGGGAGTTTGGATCTGATTGGATTGGAATTTGACCACAGATGAACAAAAGGTCTGTGCCAAAATAATATCAAATACATCGAAGTGTGTGTGTGTATGAAATTCATAACATTGCAGTAGTGTGCGTAGTGTCAAAAAATCTCTTTTTTCTCTCTATATCTCATTAATTATTATTAAAAAGCTACTTGTTGTAATTTTTTGACATGGTGAACATGTCGAGAATTCTCATGATTAGGAGTTTCGGAGACTTAGACATTGCCACCTAATGGCGAACGTTGTTAACGTACAGTGATCCCACTAAGTCAACCTTCGAAATAACAGTGGAAGTCGTACGCCCGTAGTGGTTGTTCCATTTAAAAATTGAACATCAGTAATGAATTGTTAGAGTTATTAGTTGTTACATATTCGTTTATTTTTTTGTTTAAAAAATAAATCAAGCTGTTGGTAGCCTGTTGGTTCAAAAACCGACTTTTTCGAACCTTTTTGCAAACTATCTTCCTGTTTAAGAAAGAGGAAAAATATTTATTTGTGCAATATGCGTTCTTATGCGTGTAGTGTATAGTTGATGAAACAAGGAATCAATATTTTGTAATCATCCATACTAAACTCTTGACCAAACATACATACAAGTTCACAAACTGAATATCATTTAATGATAGTGAGTCATGTAACGCAGTCCATTGCGCGAAAACACAATACGAAGCATTTTCACGCATTTCTTCTTCTCTTAGAGAAAGGTCATGCAACAATGTTATTTGAATATCGAATTCCGGTTGGAATGAACCAAACAAAGGAATGTCTGATGTTATTATTTAACAGTAATGAATGTAAAACAGTTTAGGTAATGCACCCTGACGAAATAACTTCAACAATCTTTATCGAATACTAAGTAAGTTACAAATTTCTTTAAAAGGCCCCTATGGGGTTTATTGACAATAAGGTTGAACTTCACCGTATCATTTTTACTTTTTTTTATATAAAAAATGAATCTGTGCTCACTCTAAGTGAACACAAATACACTATTTGACTCTTTCAAAGTAAGCTACTTCTCAACACGTTCAACATGTCTAAAAATCTCATGTATGCAATAAGTAGAAATATAATAATAAATGAAATATAGAGATAAAAGTTGGAAATTTATTGAGAACAAGAGAGCAACCAAACTTAAAACTGCGACTGCTGTCATGACTGTTGCATACATGAGATTTTTGAACATGTTGAGAATTCTCATGATTAGGAGTTTCGGAGACAAACTTTACCACCTAATGGCGAACGTTGTTAACGTAAAGTGATCACACTAAGCCAGCCTTCGAAATAACAGTAGAAGACGGTCGTAAGCACGTAGTGGTTTGTTCCATTTAAAAATCTAACATTTGTAATGAATTGTTAGAGTCATTAGTTGTTATTTTTTTTTTAAATAACAGAGCTGGCGGAATTTAATGTCAGACTATTTTATAGGCGTTTGTTCCTTTCCTGTACTGCTGTCAACCATCCCTATCATAATCTAACTTTCTAAAAATTCTGGGCTTCTTCATATTTAGTCGCGCCCGAAAAATCCGCACTCAATGGAAGAATAAATCCAGATCATCCTAACTTATCAACTCGAATGTTGATAAATCCCTTTGCTTTCTCGAGCCCTCGGATCCCAAATTTCTTACGAATAGGATGAACATTGGTACAGTATCTTCTTTTCCAGTTTCAATCCAGTGGATTGGATTCAAGCAGCAAAGTCGTACATCTTCCATTCCTGTATTTTATCTTCAGCTCCTTCCTTTATTCTATCTTCCGAGTTCATTATTACATCGACCTAGCAGCAACATCTTCTCCACGACATATTGATACATTTGTTTGTTATAGGTTGGGGAAAAAGTTTCTTCGCATTTTTTAAGAAAATTCAAAACATTTTTTAATATAGTTAATTTAAATTTAACTAAAGTATGTATGTACCATTTTGTTCGATAACCTTTCGCCATCTTGTAGGTAGGGACATGATCCCATTGGAATAAAACATTTGGGACTTCTCATCAAAATACCGCGACAAGTGGATTTGGCAGTCCTCTCGTGATGTTAACCTAACATTGCCTAAAGAATTCTGAAGAGACCGAAACAGGTGGAAATCTGAAGGTGCAAGGTCAGGACTATACGGCGGATGCATTAACACCTCCCAGCCAAACTCTCTTAATTTTTGCTGAGTGGCTATAGATGTGTGAGGTCTAGCGTTATCATGATGAAACACCACACCTCTTCTGTTGATCAATTCCGGCCGCTTTCTCTCAGCTTTTTTTTGTACCCAGCTTTTTTCAAATGCGCCAAAACTGTTTTGTGATCAATTCCCTGTTCTTCAGCTACGTCGTAACTACTGATATGTCGATCTTGCTCCACTTTTTCAAAAATGGCATCCATTTTATCCGTAATAGGGCGCCCAGATCGAGGTGCATCTTTGAAATCAAAATTTCCGGATTGAAAACGCTTAAACCAAATTTGTGGTACTCTCACAGACACTGCACTAGGTCCATAAACATCGCAAATTTTTTTCGCGGCTTGCGTTGCATTTTTACCTTTTTTGATTGTTTTTTGTAGTAAAATTTTAAAATGTATCGAATTTCTTCATTAGATTCACTCATCTTGACAGTACGAAAAACAAATGAAAATCACACATTTGCCTAATTTAAATTTGGAATTATGTTCTTTAAAATTTTAACTTTCAATGATACCAAAATCAGCCAGATACAAATACTACAGCCAAAGAGATTTTATTACAAGTTCATACATACTATAATGCGAAAAGACTTTTTCCCCAACCTATTATTATTTAGAAGTCATTAACGAAATGCTTGTTGTAATAATTAATCTTTTTTCTCTTTATGAGTGGACCAATGTTTTTAAAACAAATCGACGACATGGAGTATTCTTCGAGCTTGCGATAATGCCAAGATTTTCCCAAGGCAAAAATCACATGAATATACCGTTATTAAAATAACGACTAAACATTTTACCCGTGTTACCTATTCACATTGTTGGAATATGCGATCGTTGATATGTTATTAGTTTGTTATCATTAATAATATACATTATTATGCTATTAAGATCATAAATCACAGACTTATCTATCATAGGAGCTGTTACTTTTTATTTACTTATTGCGAAATGTTCCAATGGGATTGACGGACAGTATTGGGTTAAGTATCTAATATTTGATGAAATCCATGGCAAATAATCATCTTCTTTTTTCGGTAATGTCTGTTTTTGAATAAATTTCGCTTCAGTTGTTGTGTCTAGCTCCCAACTTGCAGCACGAGCAATGGTTTTCAGCTTTTAGACGGCAGCTACTTATGAGTACGCATGTGGCTGAACAAACCAATTCTGGACTTGATGATCCTGCCACACACTGCGCACTCGGTCACTTCGGTTGTTAACCTAAATCTGCAATGTCAAACTCCTATCTTTCAATCATAATTCTGGAATTCTTACTTCAATCAGGATTTATATGCATTGCTAGTCTTGAGAGCTCACTTTGTGTATAGGATAATAATAATAATAACTTTATTCAATAAAAACAACACAATAATTAAAAAATACAACTTGGTGACTCCCTCCACTAGGCAATGCCTGAGGATATCTTGTGGTTTCTGTCAACTTCTTCTATTCTGGACTGATTCCAAAAAAAAATCTTTTAAGTTATAAGGTACTCGAAGGTATAATTCTTTTTTTTTTTTGGTTTGTAGATCTTTTTGCAAAAACATGAGTTTTTTTTGTGGTTTGTAGATCTTTTTGCAAGAACATGAGCGACACTAAACCGTCAATTAATGATTCCAACCAACACCATTAAATTTTCACTTTCTTTAACCCATTATTTTTTATCTATTGTTGAGTCTGCTCTTTCTTTTTGACGCTGGTTCCTGTATATTGAATTGGATTACTTTTTGGTCCTCTTAATTTTCGTTTTAAAGTTTCTTGCGTTAATTGCTGTCCCATCTCATATTTTTTTATTAATAAAATTTTTTCTCACTCAAATTCAGATAATTTTTCTTTTTTATTATATTCTTTGCCCTTTATGATATTTGTGTAAGTTCGTCCGTAAATCAGTACTTAATTAGAAACAATATAATTCCACGCAAAATATTTTTCATTCATATGACAAAATCAAACTGCGGTAAATATTTTTCATATTCGATTCGATATTCGTTTCTTGTGACAACAATAAGAACAATCATAGGCTATAGTCTCGTGTTGCATAGGTATCCGCTGAAA